>CM060709.1:73397241-75797241 GCA_030686995.1 Artemisia argyi | reverse complement strand
TTGATCATAAAAATCAGCTGTATAAGTTCACAAAAGTCAAAACTTGAAATTTCTCCAAAAGTCAAAAGTACTAAACTCAGATTTTCATCAAAATTGGGTGATTTTTCATGAATTTTGTACTAAGATTGAGCATTTGAAACTTGCTAGGGGTGTTTTCTACTAGTTGAACTTTTGATTTCCATCCTTGTTTGATTTTTGTAATTTTTTCTAGTAGACCAATTTGCCTCTTGAATTGGACTGCAGGGCAAGAACTTGCCCTGCATCAGCATACCAGCTCCATCAACCCAACTTTGGTGGCCTTTTGTGACTGACCCAGTGGGTCCCACAACCTCCACCTTGCATCATTCAACCCCCCTCCTACCCAGGATCAAGGGTTGACCCTTTATTTGACCATAAGACCAGTGGACCCTACTTTGTTTGACCCCAAATCCTTGTCCCAAATCTGATTCAGAAACAAGTAAGCAAGTTGCTTATTTGTACTTTTTGGCTTATTGAAGCCACAAGTTTGACTTATTCTTGCTTATTATAGTGTAACTAACTCAGAGAAACCAAATAATACCATTTTGGACCCCACATCTTCATTTTGAGCTTAAAAACCTCCACAGTCAACAAAAGTCAACTGTGGGGTTAGTAAGCACTTCAAGTGCTTATTTCCAGGGGTGTAGTGAAAGTATTTTTTATTAAAAGTACTTATTTTTAGCTTATAATTAGTTTAGAAAAAGAAAAAATCCAAAAAACCAACTTTAAAAATAGTGATAGCTTCTATTTAATAGGATTTATCAATTTAATTTTCTTTTTTAATTTATTCCTAAGTAATATATCACTTTTATATTTTTAGAAATTATATTTTAGGTTAAAATAATTTTACAAATTTTTCCAGATTTTTATTTTGTCTTTTAGTGGTATTTCTAATTATTTTTAGTTTAATTTAGTTTTAATTAATATTAATCAATTAAATAGCATAATTAGATTTTATATAATATAACCTAGTTTTTATAATTTTTATTGCTTCTATTTTAGTTAAAACATTTTTATAAATTTTTCCAGAATTTCTACTGTTCATTTTCTATTTTTTATAATATAATTAGTTTAATTAGTAATTAATAAGTAATTAGATTAATAATTAGTTAATTAGTTTAAAAATACATAAAATTGACTTTTTATAATTTTTTAGGATTCCTGTAATGGTTAATTAGATTTATAAAATTTTTCTTAATTTTCTAAGTCTTTTTAGTATTTTTAATAATTCTAATTAGTTTAATTAGTATTAAATAGATAATTAGTAATTAATTAATAATAAATAATTAAATAGTGTAAAAATAATTTTTATTTTTCTTAAAATTTCCTTTAACTATTAGGATTGTAAAAATATCAATTTTACACTTTTAACCCTTCCCGTCCTTTAGTTGTACTTTTTGTTTTGTGCGTCTGTATACGTTTTTTAATTAAAACGTACGTTTTTAGTTTTTAGCTCAAATATTCGTAATCTAAATTCCTGTAATCCATCACGTAGCTTTCCTAAGCTATATTTGTTAATAATTTCCAAATAATTCTGATCATAACCCTTTTCTGTGAATAATCACCCGATCACGAATACGCTAAAGTTACCATTCACACTTCAACGGGAGTTAACGACCTGGTGATACCTTATATTACCCGGAGCATTGAGCTAGGCTATTTGACTTTGTTGACCATTATTTGGTCAATATAAGTTAGGTGGTTTAGCACCAATCAAATTTTGGCCCCGCTGCCGGGGAAGTGTGCGCGTTTCTTTAGCGTTATTTGAGATTAGTGTTATCTCACCTCACTCACTGTATAAATACCACCACTTGTGTATATTTTCATAATCAAAATACAAAAAAGTCATTAACACTTTTCTTAAAGTGTTAAAACACAAAAAAAATTAAAAACAACAAAACAGATCGTAACGTTTTCTGATTCGGTTTTCTTTTAAGGTGATTCTTAAAGAGAAACGATTTTGGTAAACGAAACGATACCAAAAATATTTTCCAAAAGTTTTTAAACCCATACACAAAACACAAAAACATTCGTCTCTTTCTTGTGAATAATAATTCTACATAAAAATAAACCGTCGAAAACCAAGACATAACACCTGCCAACTGGGGGTGTGAACAAATAAGTTCCCAAACCAAAAAGATTAAAACTTGCCTTTGTATCCTTGTGAGTGGTGTACCTTTTCTAAAGAAGCCACTCACTTGTGATTATTGGATTAAGTTCACTGTGGTTTTGTCTCAACTTTGTTTTGATTGATTTTTGTTCCTAGTGCATGCGCACTCGTTCTTCTAGGTCTACTAGCCCATTACGTGAGCTTGTACGAAAACCTAGAAGACCTCGTAGACGTTCAGCACCAACAGTCGGATCTGAGATCCGCACTTTTGCCATACCCACTGTCACCATGGCGGAAGACCGGCCCATGTGTGAACTTCTCCAAGCACCCATCGAGGGTTACGGAGATGCCATTGTCGTTCCAGCCATCGTGGCTGATAATTTTGAGCTCAAAACCGGGTTACTCAATCTTGTAACCTCGAGTCAATTTTACGGTTTTGAGAGGGACGATCCTCATGCTCATATTCGATGGTTCAATAAAATCACATCAACCATCAAATACAAAAATGTCCCATGTGAAGCAATAAAACTTCTTCTCTTCCCATTCTCCCTGGAGGGACAAGCCCGGATTTGGCTTGAAAAACAACCTCCACGATCTATTGAGACTTGGGAAGATCTTGTCAAAAAGTTTTTGAATGAATTCTTCCCACCTTCCAAGACCACGAGTCTTAAAAACGAAATCACCAAGTTCACTCAAAAATACGATGAATCTTTTGGTGAAGCGTGGGATCGTTTCAAAGAATTACTTCGCAAGTGTCCACATCATGGTTTCTCTGAGTTGATGCAACTCGATACTTTTTACAATGGCGTGAGCCAAGCTGATCAGGATTCTCTCAATGCCTCTGCGGGAGGAAATTTTTTGAGTAGAACCACAAAAGAAGCTTTGCAAATCATAGAAAACAAGTCCAAGGTCCGCTCTACACGAAGCAAACCGATTGTTTCTCAAATCAATGCGGGTCCTTCTACTTCATCTTCTGTTGGTCAATCTAGCACGGATGCTAAGCTTGACAAGCTCACTGAAGCGATCCAAGCTTTGGTTCTCGCCCAAACAAAGAAAGTCTCATTTCCACAACATCATCCTCCCCCTGTTGAGGTTAAAAAAGTGGAAGTCTGTGTGACTTGTGGTGGGCCGCATGCCTACTACAATTGCACAGCTACTGATGGTACACCATATGAAGCTAATGCTGTTGTCGGGTCCCAAAATCAAGGAGGCAATCAATACCGCCCTCCTATGGACCCGAACTATCGCCCTCACCATTATCCTGGACCTCCCGGTTTTAATCAAAACCAAAATGTCCAAAACCGTGGCCAAAACCAAAATAGAGTGAACCAAGGTTATCAAAACCAAGGTAACTTCAATCAGGGTCACGGTTTTCAAAATCAAAACCAAGGTTTTCAAAATCAAGGTTTCCAACATCAAGGAAACTTTAACCGGAACCAAGGTCAGGGTAATTTCAACTCCGGGAACTTTCATGGGAACAATCACCAGAATCAAGGGAATTTCCATCATCAAAACCAAGGAAATTTCAATCAAGGACTCAACCCGAACAATCGTGCTCCAAACATTCCCAATCCTAATCAAGCCATTGTTTCAACCGGGCCTTCATCTGATGAATTGTTGAAGCAATTCATGAAGTCCCAAGAAGAGTTGAACAAGTTGCTGGTTAGCCAGATTTCTGACATCAAGAAGTCTTTAAATGATCGACCCTCGGGCTCAGGTACTACTTTACCGAGCAACACGATCGCTAACCCGAGGGGCGATGCTAAGGCGATCACAACACGAAGTGGTGCTTCATATGATGAACCCGCGATTCCTACTACCTCTTCTTCCTCTCCTCCAAAGGTAGTGAATCGTGAGCCTGAGGTGACAAAGGACAAGGTGCAAATTCCTAGCCCATGAAGTACAGCACACGTCCAACCTCAGGTTAATCCTGAAACCAGATGTAAGCCTGGAGTTGTCTTTGAACCACCAGAAACTCCAGTGGACAACCCAAAATCCAAAACTTCTATTCCATATCCATCACGTCTCAGTGAACAAAAGCTCCGCGAAAAAGCTAATCACCAAATGGATAAATTTTTCCAAATCTTTCAAGATTTGCATTTTGATATCAGCTTTGCGGATGCTATTCTCTTGATGCCCAAGTTTGCATCGACAATCAAAAATCTGTTGAGTAATAAAGAAAAATTATTTGAGATGGCAAGAACTCCTCTGAATGAGAACTGCTCTGCGGTTCTTTTGAAAAAGCTTCCTGAAAAGCTTGGAGATCCCGGGAAATTCCTCATTCCTTGTACTTTCCCGGGTATGGTTGATTGCTTCGCCCTGGCCGATCTAGGTGCTAGCATTAACCTAATGCCATATTCTGTGTGGAAGAAACTTTCTCTTCCTGAACTCACTCCCACGTGCATGACTTTAGAGCTTGCCGATCGTTCAATTTCTCGTCCCATTGGCATTGCCGAGGACGTATTTGTTAGAGTGGGAAAGTTCCATTTTCTGGCAGATTTTGTGATTGTTGACTTTGATGCCGATTCTAGGGTCCCTCTCATCCTTGGGCGGGGATTCCTCAGAACTGGGTGCGCTCTTATCGATGTATTTGAGCATGAGATCACATTACGTGTTGGGACGGAAGCTATTACCTTCAACCTAAATCAAACTTCGAGATACTCCTCCAATTATGATTGTGAGTCGGTGAATCAAATTGATATCATCGATGTTGCTGCTGAGGAGTATGCTCAAGAGATTTTAGGTTTCATTGATGATTCTTCGAGTGAAAACCTCACTCAGTCTTCTCACTCCATCATTGCCAATTCTTCTCCTTCCCTCACTCCGTTTGATGGAAGTGACTTCATCTTAGAAGAAATGGAGGCGTTTCTCAAAAGTGATTCGATTCCCGATGGAGTCGATAACCAAGAGATCGACCTCGAGAGGGATATTCTCATGCTTGAAAAATTGTTAAACGAAGATCCCTCTCCTCTTCCTGTTCTACCGCAACAACTTCATAAAGAGGAGGTCAAAAATGTTGAGAAAACTGATGACTTCCCTGAGGTTGAACTTAAGGACTTGCCGCCTCATCTTGAATATGCATTTCTGGAGGGTGACGATAAATTACCCGTCATAATTGCCAAAGACTTAAGTGATGAGGAAAAGGCTGCTCTTATCAAGGTTTTGAAGTCTCATAAGCAAGCAATTGCTTGGCGTCTCTCAGATATCAAGGGTATTGACCCTGAGTTTTGTACTCATAAGATTTTAATGGAGGACGACTTCAAACCTGCAATCCGACAACAAAGAAGGGTGAATCCAAAAATTCATGAGGTTATCAAACAAGAGGTTTTAAAACTTCTTGATGCCGGATTGATTTACCCTATCTCTGACAGTCCTTGGGTCAGCCCAGTTCATTGTGTTCCAAAAAAGGGTGGCATTACTGTTGTCACAAACGAGGAAAATGAGTTAATTCCAACTCGTTTGGTTACGGGTTGGCGCGTTTGCATTGATTATCGTAAATTGAATGACGCCACTCGTAAGGATCATTTTCCTCTGCCCTTTATGGATCAGATGCTCGAGAGATTAGCGGGGAATGAGTACTATTGCTTCCTCGATGGTTTCTCGGGTTACTTTCAGATTCCCATTGACCCGCAAGACCAAGAAAAGACCACTTTTACGTGCCCCTATGGAACTTTCGCATATAAACGTATGCCCTTTGGCTTATGTAATGCTCCGGGCACGTTCCAAAGATGTATGATGGCCATTTTTTCCGACATGATCGGAAAAACTATGGAGGTCTTTATGGACGATTTTTCGGTCATTGGGGATTCGTTTCAGTCATGCCTCTCCCATTTAGACAACATGCTAAAACGTTGTGAAGACACAAAGTTATGTCTAAATTGGGAGAAGAGTCACTTTATGGTCAAAGAGGGCATTGTCCTCGGCCATAAAATTTCGAAAAACGGGATTGAGGTTGACAGAGCCAAAGTGGACGTCATTGCGAAATTGCCTCATCCCACTACTGTGAAGGGTGTTAGGAGCTTTTTGGGTCACGCCGGCTTCTATCGTAGGTTTATTCAAGATTTTTCTGAAATCGCCCGGCCTATGACCCATCTCCTCGAAAAGGATGCTCCTTTTATCTTCTCCCCTGAGTGCATCGAAGCCTTTGAAACATTAAAGAAAAGGCTTACCGAGGCACCTATTCTTGTTGCCCCCGATTGGGACTTGCCCTTTGAACTTATGTGTGATGCTAGCGATTATGCTATAGGGGCAGTCTTGGGGCAACGCAGGTCTAAACACTTTCAGCCTATACACTATGCAAGCAAAACGATGACTGAGGCTCAAAGTCATTACACCACCACTGAAAAAGAATTATTAGCTGTGGTGTATGCCTTTGAGAAATTCCGGTCATATTTGATCTTGACAAAAAGCATAGTGTATACGGATCACTCGGCTTTGAAGTACCTTTTTGCAAAACAAGATGCAAAGCCGAGACTTCTTCGTTGGGTTCTCCTCCTTCAGGAATTTGATGTCATTATTCGTGATAAAAAAGGAGCTGAGAACCTAGCTGCTGATCATCTCTCCCGTCTTGAAAACCCTTACCAAAATGCTTTCGAGAAAAAGGAAATAAATGAAACATTTCCTCTCGAAACCCTTAATGCGGTTTCATTTCGTGGAGACTCTATTACCCCATGGTTTGCCGACTTTGCAAACTATCTTGCGGGTAACTTCATTGTGAAAGGGATGTCGTCCCAACAAAAAAATAAATTTTTCAAAGATGTCAAACATTACTTTTGGGACGACCCCTACTTGGTCAAGATATGCGCGGATCAAGTCATCCGGCGGTGTGTGTATGGTCAGGAAGCCACTGAAATTTTAAAGGCTTGCCATGCTGGTCCCACGGGGGGCCACCACAATCCCAACTACACCGCCAAAAAGGTGTTTGATTCTGGCTTTTATTGGCCCTCGATCTACAAGGATGCCCAAGATTTGGTCAAGTCCAGTGACGCTTGTCAACCTCACGGGAATATTTCACAAAGAAATGAAATGCCTCAGAATGCAATTCAAGTTTGTGAAATCTTTGATATCTGGGGCATCGACTTTATGGGGCCATTTCCATCCTCTCACGGAAACAAATACATACTCGTGGCAGTTGACTACTTGTCAAAATGGGTTGAAGCGAAAGCTTTACCCACAAATGATGCCGAGTAGTTGTGAAATTTTTAAAAGCTCTTTTTGCCCGATTCGGTACACCACGTGCTATTATTAGTGATCGTGGTACGCACTTCTGCAATGACAAATTCGACAAAGTCATGCTAAAGTACGGTGTAACTCACCATCTTTCCACTGCGTACCACCCTCAAACGAGTGGTCAAGTCGAAGTTTCCAATCGGGGCATTAAAAGAATATTGGAGAGAACTGTAGGTGAGAATCGTGCATCATGGTCGGACAAATTAGATGATGCACTTTGGGCTTTCTGTACGGCTTACAAAACACCCATTGGGTGTACGCCTTATAAACTTGTATACGGGAAAGCGTGCCATCTTCCGATCGAGCTTGAACACAAAGCCTATTGGGCTCTCAAGCATGCCAATTTCGACCTCAAAACGGCGGGTGATCATAGAAAAGTTCAACTAAATGAATTAAACGAACTTCGTGATCAGGCTTACGAGAACTCTTTGATCTACAAAGAAAAGACAAAGAAGATTCATGACTCAAAAATCAAAAACCGCGTTTTCAACGTTGGTGATCGAGTCCTTCTTTTCAATTCTAGACTCAAGATCTTCTCGGGAAAGCTCAAAACCCGATGGACTGGTCCATTCACTATCACAAAAGTTTATCCATATGGCACCGTCGAATTATCTCAAAATGACGGTCCAAATTTCAAAGTGAATGGACATCGGTTAAAGCACTACTTTGGAGAGGACGTACCATCCATGGTCGTCTCGGATCTCCAAACTTTCCCCAAGGACAATTGAATTCGGGGATAGAGTCAAGCTAGCGACTCAATGACCAAAAATTAGCAACAATACGGGTTTTCACCCGTATCTCTGATTCTTTCTATTTTCTACCACTTAGTGTGGGGGAATGGCCAACCCCCCGCTGTTTGAAAAAATGTATATATGTATATAAGTTAAATGAAAATATATATATATATATATATATATATATATATATATATATATATATAAAAGGGGTTGTATATATATAGAAATAAAGTGAAAATTGGTATTTCCGCAGTTAGATTCGAATCTTGGCTTTTTACGTTCATAGCTTCGGCATAATAGCCGGGACTTTGAATATTGAGGACAATATTAATTTCTAAGTGTGGGGGGGAAATTCTATCGAATTTTATAAAAATATCTTTCAAGTACCCCCATTTTTGGCCAAAATTTTCAAAAAATTTTTCACTTTATTTCAAAATTTTTGTGGTAATCAGTCCGCCTTGTCTAAACGACAAAAGTGATTGGCTAATCCAGGAGCAAACGGCTCTTGGTAAAGATAAATCAAATCCGTTGACGGCTGGCAATTTGCCCAAAATTGTATGGTTCATCAACTCCCCGAAAACAAATGAGTTGGCTAGCCCGCAAGATTATGGCTTGTGGTAAAGGCCGTGGAAAATCCATAATTGGTAATCAGCTCACCAAGATGTTGACTAGGTCCATCAAGATGCTGGCTAGTCCAGGAGCAAACGGCTCTTGGTAAAGACTTAACAAATCCGTTGGAAGCTGGTGGTTTGCTCAAAATCACACGGTTATCAGGTGTGCCACAATTCTTACACCTGGCTACTCCAGAAGTGATGGCTTTTGGTAAAGAGTTTAAAATCCATCAAGTTTTCTAAAAAGATTGCTAGGGACTAGCAATAGTTCAGTGTGGGGGATTGATGAGTGCTCAAACACTCATCGTTTTTGATATATTTAAACTGCCAAAACGCACAAAAACAATCAAAAAGATATCAAAATACTTAAATTATCCCAGGGATTGTGTTTTAAAAGTAAAATATGCAAAAACAAAGAAAAAACGTACAAAGTTTGCAGTATTGGCAGTTTCAGACCCCCAAGTTTCAAAACTTGTCAATTTTAGTCCCTATGCATTTATTTTTAAGGAAAAGTCAACCCAAGGTTTTAAAAGTCAAATAATCACAAAATATTACACTTGGGTTGTAAGTTTTCTAAAAATACAAGTTTAGTCCCTGAAAATCCAAATATGGCTAAATAAGTCCTTGGGAAGTTTTGAAATGTTGAAAAATGAAAAATTGGTTTGTGATCTTTGGAATCTTAGCAACATTGGTCCTTGGTATACAATGGGAAAAGTCACAATTTCGGTCCTTGGGTTTGGCAAAATTACAAAATTGGTCCCTATGGCTAAAACTATCAAACCGGACCCCTTTTTGTTAATTAATACCCAAAACCAAACCCAAACAAACACCCCATCCAATCCAGTCCACCCCTAGCCCAACTGCTACCCCCCAGCCCACCAAATCTGAGCCCACTCCAATTTTAATAATCCCTGGGCGTTGACCCAGGTCAAACCCCACAACCCGCCTTCTTCCCCAACCAAATCCCACAAAACCAGCTCCATGTCGTTCCCCCTCCTCACCTTTTCACCAAATTTCCCCCCCCCCCACAATAAATTCCTTCACCTAACTAACCCACCACAATAACTCTCCCCACCAACCCCCCACCAGAACCACTAATCCTTACCCGTATAAAATTTGGCGCCAAAATACAAATCAGAGGCTAGGATCAATCAAAACTTAATTGAACGGTGGGGATTTGGTCCTTGGTCAACAAGAAGACACATGGAACTCTAAAAAGAGAGCTGGGATGCACATGGAAGCTAGGAGGTCTTGTTTTTATTTCGTAGTATAAGTAGTAAGGGCTAGAAGCCATTTGATGTATGTACAACTTTAATCTAGTCTTTTTATGTTTATTTTCATGTAATGTAATCTATTTTCAATTAATAAAAGTGCAGTTCTAAGCTTATCTCTTATTTTCAAATTCCAAGTTTCAAGAAATTTTGCAAGTTATAGTTTAAGGTGTGTCAATGATCAATGGTTCTTTGTAAACTCTTATAAGCTCATACATAAAACTTGTAGAAGCTCAGTGAGTTTCTTTATCAATCAAAAACCAAGTTTTAGAAAATCATTAAGAAAATACAAGAAAAAGAAAAATAAATTATAAAAAGTATATTACATGGTGAAGAAGCATGGAGCACAGTACATTATGGATGGCTGTGGGTTAGTGGTTCATTGGAACCAATAGGAATGATCATTGGTGCATAGTTCACATTGCTTTGGCAGGATAGCTTTTGTAAGCTTCAATTTTTATCTTTACTCTTTTAAGTGTAGTAGTGGAACTTGTTGCTTATTACTGTTTAAATTGCTTATTTATCACTTATTAGATTAGTAGTAATTAGTAGTTTGTAGTTTTATCTTATTTGAATCTAGTATAGTAACAATCTGTAAGATAAGGGGTGTTTGGTTCTAGGGTATTTGATCAGTTCTATCAGTGCATTAGTACTCATCTGTGTTTCAACCAGTTTGGTGGGTGTATTAAGGCTCAGGGAACTTTTTACTTGGTCACAAACTCATTCAAAAGTCAAAACTCAAGAAATCACTCACCACAGTCAACTGTGGTGAGTTTTTAAAGCCATAACTTAGCAAATCTCTAGATAAGTTGTTAATTTACTCAAATTAGTTTCAATGTACCCTAATTAAACAAGTTTGATCATAAAAATCAGCTGTATAAGTTCACAAAAGTCAAAACTTGAAATTTCTCCAAAAGTCAAAAGTACTAAACTCAGATTTTCATCAAAATTGGGTGATTTTTCATGAATTTTGTACTAAGATTGAGCATTTGAAACTTGCTAGGGGTGTTTTCTACCAGTTGAACTTTTGATTTCCATCCTTGTTTGATTTTTGTAATTTTTTCTAGTAGACCAATTTGCCTCTTGAATTGGACTGCAGGGCAAGAACTTGCCCTGCATCAGCATACCAGCTCCATCAACCCAACTTTGGTGGCCTTTTGTGACTGACCCAGTGGGTCCCACAACCTCCACCTTGCATCATTCAACCCCCTCCTACCCAGGATCAAGGGTTGACCCTTTATTTGACCATAAGACCAGTGGACCCTACTTTGTTTGACCCCAAATCCTTGTCCCAAATCTGATTCAGAAACAAGTAAGCAAGTTGCTTATTTGTACTTTTTGGCTTATTGAAGCCACAAGTTTGACTTATTCTTGCTTATTATAGTGTAACTAACTCAGAGAAACCAAATAATACCATTGTGGACCCCACATCTTCATTTTGAGCTTAAAAACCTCCACAGTCAACAAAAGTCAACTGTGGGGTTAGTAAGCACTTCAAGTGCTTATTTCCAGGGGTGTAGTGAAAGTATTTTTATTAAAATTACTTATTTTTAGCTTATAATTAGTTTAGAAAAAGAAAAAATCCAAAAAACCAACTTTAAAAATAGTGATAGCTTCTATTTAATAGGATTTATCAATTTAATTTTCTTTTTTAATTTATTCCTAAGTAATATATCACTTTTATATTTTTAGAAATTATATTTTAGGTTAAAATAATTTTACAAATTTTTCCAGATTTTTATTTTGTCTTTTAGTGGTATTTCTAATTATTTTTAGTTTAATTTAGTTTTAATTAATATTAATCAATTAAATAGCATAATTAGATTTTATATAATATAACCTAGTTTTTATAATTTTTATAGCTTCTATTTTAGTTAAAACATTTTTATAAATTTTTCTTGAATTTCTACTGTTCATTTTCTATTTTTTATAATATAATTAGTTTAATTAGTAATTAATAAGTAATTAGATTAATAATTAGTTAATTAGTTTAAAAATACATAAAATTAACTTTTTATAATTTTTTAGGATTCCTGTATTGGTTAATTAGATTTATAAAATTTTTCTTAATTTTCTAAGTCTTTTTAGTATTTTTAATAATTCTAATTAGTTTAATTAGTATTAAATAGATAATTAGTAATTAATTAATAATAAATAATTAAATAGTGTAAAAATAATTTTTATTTTTCTTAAAATTTCCTTTAACTATTAGGATTGTAAAAATATCAATTTTACACTTTTAACCCTTCCCGTCCTTCAGTTGTACTTTTTGTTTTGTGCGTCTGTATACGTTTTTTAATTAAAACGTACGTTTTTAGTTTTTAGCTCAAATATTCGTAATCTAAATTCCTGTAATCCATCACGTAGCTTTCCTAAGCTATATTTGTTAATAATTTCCAAATAATTCTGATCATAACCCTTTTCTGTGAATAATCACCCGATCACGAATACGCTAAAGTTACCATTCACATTTCAACGGGACTTAACGACCTGGTGATACCTTATATTACCCGGAGCATTGACCTAGGCTATTTGACTTTGTTGACCATTATTTGGTCAATATAAGTTAGGTGGTTTAGCACCAATCAGTGAGAGGGCTGTCCTCTTGAAGCAACATCGGTTGCTTCATTTTGGGCATCAGTATGAGGGGCATCAGTGACATTCTCCCCCTCAATTGTTGCCTGAGCTGCAGTGATGGCAAGAGTTGGAGTGACTGATGCAGAAGAAGAGGAACCCTTGTGTGGAAAACTAGAAGGGGGGGGGGGTTGAATAGTTTTACGTCCTTTTTAAATTTGTTATCAAAATATTTTATAGCTTATTAAAAACTTTCGATTCGATCTCAAGTGAATTCAAGTAACAACCAATATAAGCAATTCTAATCTAATAATGAAAGTATTGAAATATAATGAAGAAAAGATAGAGTTAGAAAGATCAAACCACAACACGCGAATTTATAGTGGTTCGGCTACAAGGACACCTTCCTTGCCCTACTCCACTCCCCGAGTACCACACTCGAGAGTTTTCTTCACTATGTCAACAAACTCCTTATGGTGGAGAAACCTTACACACCTTGGCTTACACAAGTTAACGACACTAAGCTAAATGTCGAGTTCTAATCGTAGCTAGAACCAATCTCACAACTTCTTCAAGACTTCACACCTTCTTCACACCTTCAGAACTTCTTCAAGACTTCACACCTTCTTCACACCTTGTTAACTTCACACCTTCTTCTATGCACAACTAAGTCACAACTACTAAACTACTTTACAACACACCTAGTTTCTGTTGGTTTTATAGACAAAATAATAATAGTCGTGTGTTAGGATCGAACTTGAGATCACGGGATTGCACACAATACGTATGAGAGGAAATGTAATAATTATTTATAAAATGTTATAATTAATTATTAAACACAAAACAAATAAATAATAATTAGTATTATTGATTAATGACTAATTAATTATTAAACGAAGATTAGGAAAGTAATTACTAGACAATACATGGAAACAAGAGAAGGTTCCGGAATACCCTTGTGGGTACCAAACCAATCGGCCAAGGGGGTTTACCCACCTCCTTTGTGCCTTGAGCTCCAAGTAATGTGTAGTATATAAGCAAACTCAAGATGTAGGTTTTTCTCATAACTTGTACACATACATCTTGGGTTTTTCTTCTCCTTCTCTTTCTTGGTCGATTCACAAACCGAACACCCCTAAGGGTTTCGATTTTCTTGCATCATCAAAAGGGTTTTGTGTTTATTACTTGCATAAACTTTTCCTTGAATTAGTACGTGTGTACAAGAACGTGAATCAAACACACTATTGTTTGATTCTTGGATTGAATTACAAAAAGGTAAGGGGTAATTCATATAATCCTTATAAACCCTAATTAGGGTTCATTGGTTCCGGAAGATTGCATTGATTCTTGTTCGGGCTAGAATCACTACGGTATGTTTACTATTTAAATTAATGATTAATTAATTACATGTTATTCGATCTATTATAATTGCTTCCGCTTATGCTCACTTTGATGTTCTTGGTTTATTAATATGAATGTCATGATATAATAATTCCAACAGTTTCTACAATCAATAAATTCACACAACACTTTTACAAATATCTAACACTACTACAATATGAGAATGGCTAGTCACAACACTACTACAATTAGATGGATGTAGAGGAGTGTTCTTCTTCTTGCACTTGAGTGGATGAAGCTTTGGATCACTTGGAAACAAAGACTTATGAGTTATATGATCAAAGGATTTTTGATATAGAAATGGAGGTTGGATCAGAAAGTTTTTAGTGCAAAAAGGTGAGAAAAATATGTGAAATGATCCAGTATTTAAAGGGCCAGAAAATATTGTTCTGGAGCGTGCCGGTCCCCTTAATTAGTGGGCAGTCCCCTTAATGATTAAGGGGGCCGCCCTACGGAACGTTTGAAAAGTTTTTCTGGATAAAATTTGCCCTTTTTGGTTGGAAATTTGAAATCATATCTTTGTAGTTTAATATAACAATACCAAAAATGATTTACAAATATATATAAAATGTTAATATCATTTTATAAAATGTTATGTCTTAAGACAAGGTTTCCTTTGATCATGTAATGCATAAGATGCTTAGTTTATGCATACCTTAAGTGATATTTGATGTGGAGGTAAATATTTGTTACTAAATACTTGTTTACGTCTTAATCTTGACTTAATTTGATTTGACTTTTGTGATTATCAAAACATAGGTTTATTGAGAAATATTAATAATGTTTTTAAACATTATTTATATCAACACCTTGAAGGCCTGATAGATCTCAGTCATCATGGACTTGATGTCTGAGGTGTCCTTCTGAATCGTTGATACTTTGGCTTCAAGGGATACGTGAGCATTCTCCATTGCTGTCAATTGAGAACCAAAACTCAAAGCAATAAAGGCTGACTTCTGAGACTGAGCTGCCACTGAGAGATCCAAGGCAGGAAGGGAGGTTTTGACAGACTCCACTGAGCTACTGAGAGCCTGAAGATTGAAGGACTTTAGCAGGTTGAGTAGCTCAGTGAGATGCACTGAGTTGAGCTGATAGGTCTCTGATACCTGAAGAAGCTTGCTGGTAAGTTCAGGATCATCCTTAACTGATTCTTGAATGAACTGAACCCTTGTATTCAGCTTGGTGAGGGATTCAGGGAACTTGTTAAGGTGGGAGACCATCTGTGTCAGGGAGAAGGAAACTAAGGCATTCTGTTCCCTGACATCGTCATTAAATTCTTCAACAGCATCTTTGAGGTTGAAGTAATGAACAGCTTGTTCAGTGTGCATGTCAAAAACTTGATCAGTGACTCCCCTAAATAAGGCGTTGGTGGCCCTTTTTATGAACTTTGTAAAGAACTTCCGATTGAGAGGAGCTTGATCATCTCCTGAGGATTCTGATTCGGAGTGGGATTCAGCAGCTTCATGGTAAGAGGATTGAGGAGACTGAGAGATTTGTTCAAGGACTGTCTCCTCAATCTCCATGTTATCTCCGGCTTCAAAAACTGTGGAAGTCATCATCTGAGAACAAGGCTGCCTGAACATTAGCCATTGACTGAATCAGCAAAATAAGGTTATCCAGATCCTCTTAATAAGAAGACTTGCCTTCGTTGTGGCCAGGTCCTAACCCTTCTAATCCAGCAGACTGGGTTTAATCTGCCTGGTCCTTAGAGCCAGTTCCCAAGTTATGGGCACCTCCATGAGTGGGTTTGGGTTCCATATCAGCGGGTGGTCTTTTTCCCTCTGAGTCTTTGTCCCCCGTGATCCCTTCAGACACTGATGGGTGTTTCCCAGTGTCATCCTTAGGAATCGTGATTGTTGTGTCCCTATCAACGGGTTGTATGAGTCCCTCTGAGTCTTTTGGGAAGAGTTGTTGTGCCCTCAGACAAAAGCTTTGATTTGTGAATGTCCTCATCAGGCACCTCAGTGGGTTGTCCCCCCTTTCCAACAGGCTTGCGCTGGCTTGTCGAAGATTTAGGGGCGTTAACTCCCTGATGCTTGGGTTGTGATTTACCCAAGCCTTTAGCAGGATGTGAAGTGGTGTAGGTCCCCTTCTCAGTGGAGTAGTGCTGCCCCACCGAGGATTTAGGACCCCTAACTCCCTGAGACCCTGGTTGTGATTTGCCAGAGCCTTTAAATGGATGTGGAGGTTGGGTTGATTCCAACTCCACTAACTTGTTTATGCCTGCAGAGCCTTTGGGAATGGGTTTGCCCGAGGACACTGAGTGTGATGTCTCAGTGCCCTCCGTTGGTGGTTGTTTTGGGGTCAATGATTCGGTTATGATCTTGAGGCTGTCAGCAGTCAGGGTCTGTTGTTGTTGCCCCCTTTTTTCAGGCTTGGGGACAGAGGTCTCAGTGGCGAGTGACTTGGGTTGAGCCACCTTCCTGGACCCCTGTCCCTTCTTTCTCTTCACCTTCTTGGTGGGAGAGGGAACTGGTGAGATCTTGTTGTCACCCTGGATAGCAGTAAGCATATACGTGGTCCGGGCGATAGGTGTAACCTCAGCAGGGTCACGAGAGTAATTTGCCTTATGTAGGACATCAGGCTCAACATACTCGGACCACAGCAAGTCTTGCAGGGCGCAGGAAATGAATCTAGGGTATGACATAAGTGTTTGCCTAGACTTCCTACCCAACTTTGCAATGAGGTCCCTGAAGATAATTTCTCCAAGGTCAATTGTTATACCCTCTAGGAGACAATACACTATCATTGATTGAGCAGTGTTAAGTTGCTTAGTGGAGGATTTCTTTCCCCCAAGGACCTGAATGACAAAGGTCATCAGGATCCTCCAAGGGGCAGGGAACCAGGTTTTGATGATTGGGGCTTTGGATAGGAGGTCCCCTAGAGTTACCTCAGGGTGATTTTTATCATAAGGCCCTAGTTCCAGCAAAATTTCCTTCACATCCTCTTCAGTGGGTTGGGCATCAAAGGTCTTAGCATAATCAAGGCCAGTGGCTTTGATGAAGGTTTTATAGTTAAGAGTTAGGAACTTAGTCCCGTTCTTTACTAAGAACCTTATGGTGGCATCCTTTGGCGCATCAGGGTTTTCAACCACCGTTGTGTACCAGAATTCCCTCAAATAGTCATGATAGATGACAGAGGGGGTTTTAGTGAATGTGGTAGAGAGGAAGCAGTTTTGAAGAAACTTCACCACATCCCTGTATTCAGTAAACCCTTCAGGGTAGGCAAAGTTTCCCACCATATTATTCTTGGTCAGGTCTACGCTTATCACTTGGAAATCCAAATTGGGAACGTATTTGATGACTTTAGAAGAAGCCATTGTGAGAGAAATAGTCTTGTTTTGAGAAAAAGTTTGATCAAAGATGGGACACACACAGTTTGAAAAACAGATTTGTTCTTGAATAAATTTTGCAAGAGTTTTGTTATGTTTTGAAAGCGTGTGTGTGTTTTTCTTTGTAGGGGTATTTATAGGGAATGAATTAGGGTTATGTTGTTGCGGATATCAAACGTTTTAGTTATTAATTCAAAATGGTGCTATAAAGCGTGTTTGATATCCGTATTAATTAGCACGATTCCCATTACCCCATTTTCTCGCAACATGATTAGAGGAACAGTTGTGTGGCTCTGCAAAAGACGCTTTTGCAGAGTGATGTCATCACACAAGCATTTGTGTGAGAGAGCATTTAATGCTCAGTGATATTGGTGAGATAGGTGTGGGGGCCCAAGATGTGGATGCCAGTTGTGTAAACAACATATATTCCTATATTTAATAGGAATCAGTTACCTACCTGGGACATTTACTAACTAAGTACTTAGAGCATTTAGTTAGGGTATTCAATGCCATATGATGTCTTGAGCCCCCTGAATGAATTTATCATTCAGTGTGTTGATGATCAGTGATGAGGTGTATATCACTGAGAAATGGGTTTATTCAGGGACCTAAGAGAATTTACATCAGGTTGGAATAATTTTAATCAGTTGCCTGATTCAATATCTAACATGTTCAACTCAGCTTTCAGTCTGGCGAAAGTGGGTTCATCCAGGGGTTTGGTAAAGATATCAGCTAACTGATACTCAGTGGGGATGAAATGTGATTCAATTTCTCCATTCATGATGTGGTTCCTGATGAAATGGTACTTTATTTCAATGTGTTTGGTTCTTTGATGAAGCGCTGGGTTATTTGAGATGGCTATGGCACTAGTGTTGTCACAAAAAATGGGAACCATCTTGTACTGAATGCCATAGTCACTCAGTTGGCTCTTCATCCAAAGTACATTTGCACAACACCCTGCAGCAGCCACATATTCAGCTTCAGCTGAGGACATGGCCACTGACTGTTGTTTCTTTGTACTCCAACACACAAATTTTCCACCAAGAAATTGGTAGGATCCTGAAGTACTTTTTCTATCCATATTACAGCCTGCATAGTCTGAATCAGTGTATCCCTTGAGATCAAACCCTGAACATTTGGGGTAATACAAACTAAGGTTAGGTGTACCCTTCAGGTATCTGATGATTCTCTTTACAGCAGTAAGATGAGACTCTTTTGGTTCAGACTGATATCTAGCAAAAAGGCAGACTAGAATTGGATGTCAGGCCTTGAGGCAAGTAAGTACATCAGTGACCCTATCATTCCTCTGTAAAGGGTTTGATTCACTGATTTACCAGTGAGGTCAGGACCAAGGTCGTTTGGAGAAACCATAGGGGTTTTCACTGAAGAGCAATCAGAAAGCTCATACTTCTTTAGTAGGTTCCTAATGTATTTTTCTTGACAAATGGATATGCCTTTGTCAGTCTGTTTGATTTGTAGTCCAAGAAAGTAAGTGAGTTCACCCATCATGCTCATTTCAAACTTTGTAGTCATTAGTTTTTCAAACTGTTTGCAAAGTTTGTAACTAGTTGAGCCAAAGATGATGTCATCAACATACACTTGAACAAGGATGACATCACTTTTTGTTCTATAGATGAACTGGGTGTTGTCAATCTTTCCTCTAACAAACTTGTTTTGGATCAGGAAGGCTGAAAGTGTTTCATACCATGCCATGGGTGCTTGCTTTAGTCCATAAAGGGCTTTGTTAAGCTTGTAGACATGGTTAGGAAATTCACTGCTTTCAAAGCTAGGAGGTTGTTGCACATAGACCTCTTCTTTAATTTTACCATTCAGGAATGCACTTTTTACATCCATTTAGTAAACTTTAAAGTTCATGTAAGTTGCATAGGCTAGAAAGATCCTGATGGTTTCCATTCTAGCAACAGGTGCAAAGGTTTCCTCATAATCAATACCTTCCTGTTGGTTATATCCTTTTGCAATAAGTCTAGCCTTGTTTTTTATGACTGTTCCATTTTCATCAGTCTTATTCTTGTAGACTACTTCATTCCAATGACTAGAACACTGTTGGGGCATTTAACAAGGGTCATGACATCATTCCTATCAAATTGTTCAAACTCTTCTCTCATGGCCTGAACCCAACTCTAATAAGTTAAAGCTTCTTTAACATTTTTCTGCTCTATGTCAAAAAGAAAATCTACATAGAGACAAACATTGGCTGAGGCTGCCTTGAGTTTGGCAGCCATGCTTCTTGTAAGCATGCCTTCAGTGGGCTCACCAATGATGTTTACAAGCTTAATTGTTTTGGATTTTGTCCAGCTATCCTGAGGTCTATGATATGAGTTAGAGCTTGTAGAAGCCTGAATTGTTGGAGTGGGTTCAGTCACAGGAACCTGAGGTAACTCAAGATTTTGGTCTTCAGTGATCTCAGTGTGAATGGCTTGGTTTGAGGGTTCCTGAACAATTGGTTCAGTGGTAGTGGTCTCATTGGAGACTTGTTGTGTTTCAATGACTTCACTGACGGTTGGTTGGGTAGATTGTGAGGGATTATGTGGTATAAGACATCAGCATCAGCTTGGTATTGAGTTGAAGTTTGATTCTCAGGGAGATACTCATCATGAGGATACCTTGATGAATCATCAATACCAATCTCTTCAACTGAGGAATTAGAGAACCTGATGGATTCAGTGCTCTTATCAACTGTTATATGATAAGTTTCCTCAGTTTGTTGTCTCCTTGTGTTAAACACCCTGTAGGCTTTGGAAACCAGAGAATATCCCAAGAAGTATCCATCATCAGCTTTGGCATCAAATTTACCCAAGTGATCCTTGTGATTATCAATAAACACAGGACACCCAAATACATGAAAGTAGCTGATGTCGGGGATCCTTCCTTTGAATATCTCATAGGGAGTCTTATTGTGTCTTTTCACAATAATGGACCTACTTTGAGTGTAGCAGGTTGTTCTGTGCCTCAGTCCAGAAGTGTTTTGAGAGGACTGAGCCATTCAACATTGTCCTTGATGCCTCAATGAGTGTTCTATTTCTCCTTTCAGCTACTCCATTTTGTTCAGGAGTATAGGGAGAAGTGAAATTCTGAGAAATCCCTTTCTCATCACAGAAACACTCTAGGTCATGGTTTTGAATTCAGTGCCATTATCAGTTCCAATTTATTTAACTTTGACATCATTTTGATTTTCAATGTTCCTGACAAATGACATGATTGTGTCAACTGCATGACTCTTTTTGGTCAGGAAGTAAACCCAAGTGTATCTTGAGTATACATCCACAATAACCAGAGTATATTTCTCATGATGAATGGACATGGGACTGATAGGTCCAAACAAGTCCATATGGAGAAGATGCAGGCAACTTTTGATTGAGAATGATTGTTTGGTTTTGAATGATGCCCTGTGATGTTTTCCTTTTTCACAAGCAGAACATGACTTGCCTTTGGTATACACCAGGGATGCAAGGCTAATAACTTTGTTCTGTTTGGCCAGGTTGTTGTTGTTTTTGAAATTGAGATGAGAGAGTCTCCTACGCCAGAGCCAATTGATTGTCTCACTTGCCTTAGAGAAAAGGCAAGTCCCATTTTGAGTAAGGGATGACATGTCCAATACATAAACATCATCCCTCCTGGGAGCAATCAACACAACTTCCTTATTGGCATTGAAGATGGTCCCCTCTTATCATCAAACTGAACTATGTATTTTGCATCACATAGTTGACTCACACTTATCAGATTGTACTTGAGACCATTGACATAAGCTATTCTTGTAAAAACTATACCATTGCAGTTTACTGAACCATAACCTTCAGTAAGAGCTGATGAGTTATCACCAAATACTACTTTAGGTCCTAGTTCTTCTACATATTTGTGTAGATAACTCTTCACACCAGTCATACTCCTTGAGCATCCACTGTCGAGGTGCTAAGCAGGAACCCTTACATGTTTCTGCACAAATAGTAAACTAGGTTAGTTTTTTCTTGTTACCTCACCTCCTAGTAGGCTTAGTCTTCAGAGACTTTTTGAACTTAGCTAAAGAGTCATGGTCTGAAGTGGAGTGAACTGAGCTTCCACATGTTTTACATTTTGTGGTAGTTGAAGACTCAGTTGACTGAGAAGTGCTGGTTGAGATGTTTCTTCTGGCTTGAATGATCTTGTCATGTCCCTTGTCATCATGTGTGGGGTCTCCACAGATGTTACAATAGTTGTTCATCATACAATCATCAGGTAGATGATCATTGAACCCATAGTGAGGACATGGCAAGAAAGGCTTGACCTTTTGTCTTTGTTTGGAAGATAAGGCATACTGATAGCCTTGTGTTTTGTAAAGACCTTGTGCTTTTAGAGAAGCAGTGTGAGAGTTGTGATCAGAAGTCCTGTGGTCTTCTTGTTTGCATATCATGCAGAACAGGATTCTGAAGCAATTATCAGTGGAGTGGTTTGGATGATTGCAAAGTTCACATCTCACATAAGGTCTGGATGAGGGTTTTGGTTTGGCGGAACTTGAGGAAGTTGCTGCTTTAGATTTTGAGTGAGAGTGTTCCTCAGTGGACTCTTTTCACTCAACTTCCTGATAAGTTCAGCTAACTGATCAAACTTTGAATCAGTGCTTTCTTTTTTTAATTCAGTGGATACTGAAGGTGTGTGGTTTTCAGCAGGTACGGAGGTAGGTCTCTTCAGGATGGTTATTATTGGATTTGTTTTCTCCTTAGGAGAGTGAGGTTGATAAACTGGTGGTGCAAGGTCTGATGTAGGTGCTGCTCCTTAAAGTTGTTTCAGTGGAGGGAGTGGTGATTGTGGATCTGACTTAGACTCAGTGATGGACTCAGTATGACTGGGTTCATCAGTAACTCCTAGAAACTCCTTAATAGCCTGACTTTCAGGCTCTAGAATTATTCCAGTGTTGAAGTGATGAGGCAAAAAATGAACCACTTTTAGGGGGTCATTTAAGCCTGGAATTGAATTTATTTGATCAAATATTGCCCTAAATCATTCCTTTTGTGATTTTAGGTACTTTGGGAGAGAAATCTGGAAAAGGAAGCAATTCGGACGTTTTTGGAGCATAAAAGTGAAGAAAACGCCAAAGACTTAATTTTCCAAGCTGGGAACAGTAGGTGACGGCGTCAAGAGTAACAATTTGACGGTGTCAAGAGTAAATTGCATGACGGCTTAGTGCAGACATGAAAGCATCACAAGGAAGAGCGTCAAGAGTTAACATGTGATGGCCTGGAAGAACCTAATACATGACGGCGTCAGATGTAGATCAAGGCAGTCCGAGAATTATTTTGGCGGCGAGATGACGGCGTTACCTATTTGGTCTTGACGCCGTCAGCCTCAATTTCCTATATATAGTTTTCTAATTTTCATTCATAAGAAAGAGGAGAAGTTTGGAGAAACCCTAAGGCCGAACCTATTACGAATTTTACAAATTTTTCAAGGGTTTTCAGCCCTTGAACCCTTACATGTGTAATTGAGATAAGTGTTCTTCTAATTCAATCAATATGTCTATGTATTGGTTGTCTATATCTTGTGCTTGTCTTAATTCCATCATGCTAGGCTAGATCTATCTTGTGTTTGCTTAGATCTAATGAAACCTAGATGTTGATTATGTGTTGATTACTTGTTTATGGTTGTATTGGATGAATGATTTCGATGTTAGGCTTAAGAAAACTGGCAGATCTCCAAATGGTAACATGCTTGAACGTCTTAGGAAACATGAACTGATGTGTACTAGGTTTTATTGGTTGTATTTAATGCATGAGTAAATTCTAATGATCCCATGTTAGGAGCTTCTTAGCCGGCTCGACATAGGAGTGAAGTAGGCACTCATAGGATTGGGGAGTTAAGTGTGCCACCCCATGAATGGTATTAAGGAATACAATCCGTCATCCACGCAACTATAACAAGTAATTAACGTGTAAAAGATATCTAGGGAGTAGTGAAATCTAAGTAAACACAATTTCTCCACTTATTGCTCACAACCTTAGTTTAATTTAGTTTTATTTTCATTTCTAGTATTTTATTTTGATTGCATCTTTAGTATTGGGTTAGTTGACTAGCAACTAATTCCGCCCAAATCCTTCAAACCCGAGATATTTACTTGCTTTCTAAAAAATATAAAAATACAAAAATAATCATCCATCATCTTTAGAACTAGTATTTAGGTTTTCTAATCCTAGCGACACTATTCCTAGCTGAACGATCAATCCCCCGGTACTTGTCACTATACTATACTACAACGATCAGGTACACTGCCTGGTAGGATTGTAAGCTTCTCGAGATCCCTCGAGAGGTAAAGCCTGGTGCAATCCCTACGCATCAAGTTTTTGGCTCCGCAGCCCGGGGAATAGTTATTGTCTAGGTTAGAATTCTTTTTATTAGGTCTACTTGCTAGATTCCTTTCTAGTAAGATTTTATTTTTATTTTTAGGTTTCTTTAGTATATCTTTTTCTTTGTGCCTTTGTTAGTAAATTAAAATTCATTGACTATTCCGTTGACCAATATGGAAAACGCGAATCCACCCCTTTCCCCTAGAGAAGTGGCTGTGTTACGTGAACAAATTAAGAGTGAGATAGGGAGCTTAATAGGTTGATTAAGATTGAGCTCAACCAAGCATTTAGTGACCTAGCGACCGCCTTGTATTCAAATGAGGACCTAGAGCCTAATGATTTTGTGAATGTCGTTGAGGAACTTGAAGAGGGGGAAATAGATCCGAAGCTAAATGATTATTTTAACCTATACCCCACTAAGGAGGAGATTGCATATTATAATAATCTTATTGATAACCCGCGATCTCCTTTTACTATAATCGAACCTAAGATAAAGAGAGGCGATCCTAAGAATGCTAAGATACCATGTATGATTAGGTATAGACACGTTAACAATGCTTACATTGACTTTAAATACCCAATCAACATTATGTCCTCAAATGTTTATAATGATATAGTGAAAACAAGACTTGAACCTAGAAGAGATCCCAAATACCCCGGTGGAGTTTGTAACTTTGTCGGGAGAGTTAAAGGTTTACATGTCCTTGTTGGGAATTTCGCTTTTATCACCGACTTTATGATTGTGGAAGATCTTGCTAATGTTGTTGATTGTCGATTTTCCAATGTCGTGTTTGGTAAACCGTTTGTTGAGGAGTCCAAGTTAGAATATGATGAGATAGAAGGGACAATCCGATTTGCATGTAACACCGATAGGATCACTTATAGGATGCCTAATAGAATGAAAGAATTTCGCTTTATATCCCGATTTGATAAGGATAACGTTGGTGCTTTTGAGGACATCAATGAAGAGGATAAGAAAAAGGGCATGGATTATGTATGGGAAAAGAGGAGTCTTTTCTACAAAGATTGCTTGGCTCTAGGACCAAGATATAGAGTCGATAAGGAATTTGTCCAAAGGATTATGGGGGCGATTGAGAAAAAGGTGATTGGTTTCTACAAAGAATATTTACAATCAGAGAGTGAAACCAATGATGAGGTCACGTAGTAACCCATGACATTGAGTCTAGCTACAAGACTCGTAAATAAAGAAAAGCGCTTCTTGGGAGGCAACCCATGCTTTGTGTGATTTTATTTTGTTTGTTTGTTATTTGGTTCCGTATGCATGCTTTATTTTTATTGTTGGTAGATCATGTTTCAAAAACTAAATAGTGGAAATACTTTACTTTGTTGTCTTGGCCTAGTCTTAACTCTACCTAAAGGTATTTTTGCAAAAGATAAGTGTAAGGGGAAACCCCAAATATGTTTTTAAGAAACAAACCGATCATGATTCTCCACAATATTAAGTGAACGTGTGTATTCGTATTTGTTAGAATCAATTGCTTGTATTGAGTCATAATGAAGTTTTGTAGGATTTTCCAGGAAGTAGGACCAAGTTTTTCCAGAAATTTTCCGGAAACTTAACATAAGAATTTCTGCAGGTGACTTTTGACGGCGTCACGAGATTACTCTTGACGGCGTCACGTGTAAAAATCTGGAAATTTTACCGGTTTTATTTTCTAACGGAGTCTTAAAGTTTTTGTTGAATTATTAAGTTTTATAATCTCCAGGAAATCTGCAAACTTCATTCCACAAGCATTATATCTTATTTTGTTCTAGGATTTAGTAACTTATGTAGATTGCCGCCAATTTTATGCGAGGTTGCCTTGTTTGTTTTCTCAGGATTTACAGGTTATGTATGACAAGAAGATGATTTATTTTTCTGGAAGGGAAGCTTTGATTGTTCATTTTCTTCGAGGAAGATCTAACCTGGCCACCTTATTATCCATACCGAGCGAATCAGGGGAGTATTTGATTTCATTTGTTTTACTTATTTCACTTTTACATTTTTTACTTGAACATTGGGGACAATGTTCATCTTAAGTGTAAGGGGAGGGTAAAACGATGATACCTTACATATACACTTTCACTTGAGTTTGTTTGTTTGATGATAGATGTGTAATAAAACTATGAGAAATACTTGTTAGTGCAATTTTAGCGCCAAATTTAAAAAATTTTACAACATTTAGGAGTGAAACTTTAGCCATAGCAAGCGTCTCATGGACAGGAGATTGTATGACTAGCACGAAACCGTATATTCAGAAAAATTTTCCACCCAAATATGTGAGGCTCGCCTTTAGATTCGATAGGAAAAGCATTTATTATTAGTGCTTATGAGTGTACCGGTAGCATTTAGATTCTAGAACTTGCGTTAGTGATGCATCCCGAGACCGCTAGTGAGACTACATTCGTGTAGTAGGATTTACTACATGATAAGAGGCATTAGGATCACCCTTGTGTTAAACCCGTATCATAATTACTTGACCATTTAAGTCATATTACTTGGCTAGTTATGTCAACTAATTTTTCCCACACCTTAGCGTTGTACTCATTTTTAGTACACGAAACCCCTAGTACACCCCTCCGAGCCTATCTTTTCATTTCTAACTTTAAGCATTTTACTTAAAGGAAGAATTTGTTACACCCCACTTAAATGTACACCCAAATCGCCTTAGCCTTCCGTGTATGCGCTCATTTTTAGTGCATTATTGTTATTTGTTAAACCCTAAGTTAACTATCTAATTGATTAAATGGTTGCTAAGTCGAGTCATATCCTTGTACATATTGTTTTGGGACGATTGAGACTCATGGGTAAAGTACTTATGTTATGGAGTAATGGGGAAGAACATCATATTATTACCCCCATATGTACGTTAATCTTAAAAGTACTCCAAGTGTTTTGATTTTCTTAATTCGAGTAATTAGAATAGTTGATTGTAAAGTATGTAAAAATTCAAGTGTAAGGGGAATGTTCATTTCCTATGATGTATTATTTTGGATGGTAGGGTAAAAGTGTATGCAAAAAAAAAAAAAAAAAAAAAAAAAAAAAAAAAAAAAAAAAAAAAAACGTTCTACCATCCCTTTTTATTCTATGTTCATTTTATGTTTTTGTTATTTTTCATTTATTAGCTTAAGTCGAGTCTAGTCTTGGCTTAGAAACGCCACATTGTACATGTAATTAACCAAGATTGTTAACTCGCCACCAGTAAAGACTGCTTTATCCAACAAAACCGTGTATTTCATATCCCTACACCTAACGTTACAACCCTTTAAAAGACCTCTTTGATAGTTTATCCTAGGTGCTTACGCCATGTGGTGGAGGTTTGATCCTTTCCCAAGCCTATGGTAATCAATTTTGCTATGACAGGTAGTGAGAGATATCTTCCGTTTCCATATTGTGATTTATCCTTTATTACACCCGAGAGATGTGAGTATCTAAACACTATTTGTGAGGTGCTTGTGTATGACCTCCATACTTGTCTTTGGTCTTTAGTGGAATGATTATTTCTTGTAATTACTTTTATGTTAGTGTTAAATGACCCCTAACTTGTATTTTGACTAGAATCAAAGCGCATTTGCTTGAGGACAAGCAAATCTCAAGTGTAAGGGTATATGATGAGGCGAAAAATGAACCACTTTTAGGGGGTCATTTAAGCCCGGAATTGAATTTATTTGATCAAATATTGCCCTAAATCGTTCCTTTTGTGATTTTAGGTACTTTGGGAGAGAAATCTGGAAAAGGAAGCAATTCGGACGTTTTTGGAGCATAAAAGTGAAGAAAACGCCAAAGACTTAATTTTCCAAGCTGGGAACAGTAGGTGACGGCGTCAAGAGTAACAATTTGACGGCGTCAAGAGTAAATTGCATGACGGCCCATTGCAGAGATGAAGGCGTCACAAGGAAGAGCGTCAAGAGTTAACACATGACGGCCTGGAAGAACCTAATACATGACGGCGTCAGATGTTGATCAAGGCAGTTCGAGAATTATTTTGGCGGCGAGATGACGGCGTCACCTATTTGGTCTTGACGCCGTCAGCCTCAATTCCCTATATATAGTTTTCTAATTTTCATTCATAAGAAAGAGGAGAAGTTTGGAGAAACCCTAAGGCCGAACCTATTCCGAATTTTACAGGTTTTTCAAGGGTTTTCAGCCCTTGAACCCTTACATGTGTAATTGAGATAAGTGTTCTTCTAATTCAATCAATATGTCTATGTATTGGTTGTCTATATCTTGTGCTTGTCTTAATTCCATCATGCTAGGCTAGATCTATCTTGTGTTTGCTTAGATCTAATGAAACCTAGATGTTGATTATGTGTTGATTACTTGTTTATGGTTGTATTGGATGAATGATTTCGATGTTAGGCTTAAGAAAACTGGCAGATCTCCAAATGGTAACGTGCTTGAACGTCTTAGGAAATATGAACTGATGTGCACTAGGTTTTATTGGTTGTATTTAATGCATGAGTAAATTCTAATGATCCCATTTTAGGAGCTTCTTCGCCGGCTCGACATAGGAGTGAAGTAGGCACTCATAGGATTGGGGAGATAAGTGCGCCACCCCATGAATGGTATTAAGGAATACAATCCGTCATCCACGCAACTATAACAAGTAATTAATGTGTAAAAGATATCTAGGGAGTAGTGAAATCTAAGTAAACACAATTTCTCCACTTATTGCTCACAACCTTAGTTTAATTTAGTTTTATTTTCATTTCTAGTATTTTATTTTGATTGCATCTTTAGTATTGGGTTAGTTGACTAGCAACTAATTCCGCCCAAATCCTTCAAACCCGAGATATTTACTTGCTTTCTAAAAAATATAAAAATACAAAAATACTCATCCATCATCTTTAGAACTAGTATTTAGGTTTTCTAATCCTAGCGACACTATTCCTAGCTGAACGATCAATCCCCCGGTACTTGTCACTATACTATACTACAGCGATCAGGTACACTGCCTGGTGGGGGTTGTAAGCTTCTCGAGAGGTAAAGCCTGGTGCAATCCCTACGCATCATGAAGTTTGGCAGTTTATTGTCAGGATTAACTCTTTCAGTCTAATCACTGGGTTTAGGAGCAAGTTCTTTGCTAGAGAGTATGTTTGCTGACAGAAAGGCTGTTGAATGGCTATTCTCCCCAGACACTTCAGTGAGTTGATCTTCACCCAGAGCAGCCTTTTTGGTGCTGGGTGTGAGACTCAGCGTATCAAAAAGTTTGGGGTTCTTCTTAGTCCATTTACAAATGACATCCTTTTCTTTCTTAAGTTCTTCTTGAAGAGCTTGATTTTGTTTTACAAGTTCAGAATTTTGAATTTGAAGTGTAACACTTTCAAGTTAACTTGTTTTAAAGCAAGAAGTTCATCTATACACTAATTTAATTCAAAACTCAGTTTGTTAAATTTTGAAAACAAATTTAGTCTCTGCTCTTCAACATACTTAAGATCAACATTAATATAATTTTAGTAAGATTTCCAATCAGCATCATCATCCATAGAAAGTAAGATGTTTACCTTTCTCATTGTGATGTTCACCCATTCTCCATTCCTGGCATGACCTTTTCCTACAGCAAGTTATTCTTCATCATCAGAAGACACTTCAACCTCATCCCAATCATATGTTTCAGCAACTAGCCCCTTGTTTTTAGCCTGAGCTTGTTTAGGAGCCTGAGGTGGTTGAGTGACTGAGGAAGCAGACTCAAGAAGAGCAAGTTTGGCCTTGGCCTTTTTATATTTGGCTTCAAAATCTTTTTGAGGAATTTTTTCAAGTTTGCTTTGAACAAACTGACTTGATAGAAGCAACTTTGGTTGAAACTTGCAAGTTCCTAAAGAGAAGTTGTTTCCAGAGAATTTGTAAGATGGTTCTGAGGTTGTTTTTGAGAAACAATCTTTTGCAAAATGACCCTTTTTGCCACATTTAAAACATTCAGAATTGTCATTTGCCTTTGAGTTAGAAATTTTTTTGTTTCTTTTAATAAACCTTCTTGAGTTTGAAAAGATTTCCCTTTCATGAAATTCAATTTGTAAATCATTCAGGTACTCCTCACAGGTTCTTTCATCAACCTCATCATCAGATCCATCTTGAAAATCTTCCACAACACTATTTGAATAGAAAGCAGTGGATATGGTTGAGGAGGTCAGAGTCTTTTTGGTCTCCTGAGCTTTACCAGGGTATCTCCTGGTAATAAGATTGTCTTCATAGACAAACTTCCCATAAATTTCAGGGAGCTCAAGATTCTGGATATGGTTTGCATTTGTCAATCCCTGAGAGAAGTTTAACCATTTCTCAGGGAGACTGTTGACAAAGCCGACATTGATCTCATGCTTTAACAGGGTGACACCATCATTGGCCAGCTTATTCAGGAGGGTCTTATACTGGGTATAGGTCTCTGAGAGACTTTCAGAGTCTTTAGCCCTGAAACTCTGAAAGTATTGTACTCAAGTTTCAGGTCCATGATCCTATTTTCCTTGGTATCTGAGGGACCCATATAGTTGTGAACCAAGTCAGTCCATGTCTGCTTAGCAGTAGGACAATTGATGACTGATTCCATTATATCGTCAGGAAGATATAATGATGCTTTTCAGGCGTTGGTCTTGATTGACCACCCTCCTCTCATCAGGAGTCCACTGAGCTTTAGGTTTGACTAAACCTTGGGCAGTTGTTGGGACATATGGACCATCATTAATTAGCTTAATGTAATATGGTTCCATCCCAGTCTAATAGCAAAGCATTCGCTTTTTCCACTTCTTGAATTTTCCAACCTTAAGTCGAGGGGTAGTAGCTGAATAACTCCCACCCTTTTTATCGACAAGTTAGGGAACATCTAAGTCAGCCATGGTTGGATCTTGATTTTAAAAACTTTTGAGCACTCTTTTGTTTTGAAAATAGATTTTAAAAAGTTTTACAAATCAGATGCTCTGATACCACTTGTTGGTCCCGTTTACTAAGTTAAAAGTTAACTAAAGAGTTAACCTAACCAAGTTCCATGGCTTTTTAACAGCAGATATAAAAGATTAACAACAAAGATAAACGTAAAGAAAAGAGACTCAATATTTTCAACGTTTAATTCTTATTAGAAGTTAATCAAAAGAATTATACCCAAGTGTTTGCAGAATAACACTTGTGATTGAAATGACAAGTATGGTATGGACTCCTCACTAAACTCAAACAAAGTTGAGTGACAACTAAAAGGTCACACTAAGCTTCTCAGGGACTGCGTTATTCTCTGGAGGAGTAAAAGTGGTTTGTGAATGCTTAGCATTAAATGCACAAACTTGTCAACTTTTACTCCTCACTTATGCTACCTGTTTATACACAAGTAAATTACAACGTTACTGATAAAGACAAAAAGATGACCAAATTAGTAGAGACAAAACACTTACATATTTTGTCTCTGTTACAATGGACTATATTGGGTAAAAGACAATGTGCCTTTCTGATGCACAGTGATGACACTATCCTGACGTTATGCCATTCAGGGAAAGTTTGACTTCAGGTTGATAAGGACACCTGTTGATACGTTCAAACTTTCCCGCCTTGTCCCGCCTATACTTCAGTCTTCAGGTCTTGAGTCTTCTGTCTTCAGTACTTCAATAGTTGTTGAGGAGTCTTGGGGGTTCAGTGAGTTATTGTCATCCTCACTGAACCCATCACCTTCTTTTTGGCTTAGATGCCACTCAATGAGTTCCGCCTCACTGAATGGTGAACCTTTCTTCATATACTTGTTCTAATCATCCTGAAGATGACTTAGTGAGATACTGTTCACTCAGTGACTTGTTTGTGTTGACGAATATTAAACACTTAGGTTATTTTATGTTCAAATCCTAGTTAGAGAAAGATCGGGAAATTCAGTGACCCAAAATGGACAATCTCCAACTAAGTGTCTTGTATCACCACATCCAAAACATCTTTTCTCACCTTTGATGTATCTATCTTCACAAGCTTTTTGAGGAGCTTTCTTTTCCTCTCGTGGTTGTCTTACAAATCTTCCTCTTCGCTTAAAAAATTTATTGAAATCTCTAACCGCCAATGCATACTCTTCGTCATCACTTTCCGAGCTTGAGTCTTCATCATCACTTAATTCCTTTTTAGCTTTTAATGCAATTGATTTTCTTTCTACCTTGCTATTGACAATATCGGAATCATTTTTGATGATTAACTCATGGACCTTCAACTTACCAATGAGCTCATCTAATGATAGAGATGCCAAGTCTTTGGATTCTTCAATCGCCGTGACCTTTGCTCTCCACTTCAGATGTAAAGCCCTAAGATATTTCCTAACACAACTTTTGACAGAAATTTCCTCATCGAGTGCTTTAAAACTTATGATTATGGTGTTAAATCTAGCAAATGAACTATCTATAGATTCATCTTCAGGTATGATAAACTGTTCATATTGTTGAACCAAAAGATCGATCTTATTATCTTTGACTTGATTATTACCTTGATGAGTGACTAACAAAGTTTTCCAAATATCTTTAGCCAGATTGCACATAAAAATTATTTGAAATTCCTTTTTAGGCAAAGCATTGTAAATTACCTTGATGAGTGACTAACAAAGAAATGAGATAGACTAAAGAAGACCTAAAAATAAAAATAAAATCTTACTAGAAAGGAAACTAGCAAGTAGACCTAATAAAAAGAAATTCTAACCTAGACAATAACTATTCCCCGGGCTGCGGCGCCAAAAACTTGATGCGTGGGAATCGCAACAGGCTTTACCTCTAGAGGGATTTCGAGAAGCTTACAACCCCCACCAGGCAGTGTACCTGATCGTTGTAGTATAGTATAGTGACAAGTACCGGGGGATTGATCGTTCAGCTTAGGAATAGTGTTGCTAGGATTAGAAAGCCTAAATACTAGTTCTAAAGGTGAGGGATGATTATTTTTGTGTTTTTATATTTTATGGAAAGCAAATTAAAATCTCGGGTATGAAGGATTTGGGCGGAATTAGTTGCTAATCAACTAACCCAATACTAAAGGTGCAATCAAAATAAAATACTAAAAATGAAAATAAACTAATTTATACTAAGGTTGTGAGCAGTAATTGGAGAAAATGTGTTTACTTAGATTTCACTACTCCCTAGATATCTTTTACACGTTAATTACTTGTTATAATTGCATGGATGACGGATCGTATTCCTTAATACCATTCATAGGGTGGCACACATAACTCCCCAATTCTATGAGCTCTTATCTCCTCCTACACCATGCCCAGCACAACTATAGGGATTGTAAACAGTGGCTCATGCATTAAATACAACCAATAAAGACCTAGTGCGCGTTGGTTCATGTTTCTTAAGACGTTCAAGCATGTTACCAATTGAAGGTCTGCTAGTTTTCTTAAGCCTAACATATAAATCATTCATCCAAGACAAGAATAAACAAGTGATCAACACATAATCAATATCTAGGTTTCATTAGATCTAAGCAAACACAAGATAGATCTAGCCTAACATGATAGAATTAAGACAAGAACAAGATATAGACAACCAACACATAGACATATTGATTGAATTAGAAGAACACTTATCTTGATTAATCATGCAAGGTATCAAGGGGTTGGAACCCTTGAAAAACCTGTAAAGTTACACCAAAATCGTACTTAGGGTTTCTCCCAAAACTTCTCTTTTTAAATGTGAAAAACTAGAAAACTATATATAGGAAAAGGTGTCTGACGGCGTCAAGACCAATTAGGTGACGCCGTCACCTCGCCGCCAAAACAATCCTCGGACTGCCTAGATCTACATTTGACGCCGTCAAGAACAATTCATTTCCAGGCCGTCATGACTTTTACTCTTGACGCCCTACCTTCATGACGCCGTCAAAACTCTTCTGATCGTCATGGAATTTTACTCTTGACGCCGTCAGGGAACTACTCTTGACGCCGTCATGCACTGTTCCCAGCATGGAAAATTAAGACTTTGGCGTTTTCTTCACTTTTATGCTCCAAAAACGTCCGAATTGCTTCCTTTTCCAGATTTCACTCCCAAAGTACCTAAAATCACAAAAGGAACGATTTAGGGCAATATTTGATCAAATAAATTCGGATTCGGGCTTAAATGACCCCCTAAAAACGGATCATTTTTCGCCTCATCATATACCCTTACACTTGAGATTTGCTTGTCCTCAAGCAAATGCGCTTTTATTCTACTCAAAAGACAAGTTAGGGGTCATTTAACACTAATATAAAAGTAATTACAACAAATAATCGTTCCACTAAAGACTAATAGACAAGCACGGAGGTCATACGCAAGCACCTCACAAATAGTGTTTAGATACTCACATCTCTCGGGTGTAATAAAGTGTAAATTACAATATGGAAACGGAAGATATCTCTCACTACCTGTCATAGCAAAATAGATTACCATAGGCTTGGGAAAGGATCAAACCTCCACCACATGGCGTAAGCACCTAGGATAAACTATCAAAGAGGTCTTTTCAAGGGTTGTAACGTTAGGTGTAGGGATATGAAATACACGGTTTTGTTGGATAAAGGAAGTTTTACTGGTGGCGAGTTAACAATCTTGGTTAATTACATGTACAAGATGGCGTTGCTAAGCCAAGACTAGACTCGACTTAAGCTAATAAATGAAAAATAACAAAAACATAAAATGAACATAGAATAAAAGGGGATGGTAGTCTGTATTTTTTTTTTTTTTTTTTTTTTTTTTTTTTTTTTTTTTTTTGCATACACTCTTACCCTACCATCCAAAATAATACATCACAGGGGTTGAACATTCCCCTTACACTTGAATCTTTACATTAAACTAATCTAATGACTCGAATTAAGAAAATTAAAACACTTGGAGCACTTTTAAGATTAACGCACATATAGGGGTAATAAATGATGTTCTTCCCCATTACTCCATAAATAAGTACTTTACCCAATCGTCCCAAAACAATATGTACAAGGATATGACTCGACTTAGCAACCATGTAATCAATTAGAAAGTTAACTTAGGGTTTAACAAATAACAATAATGCACTAAAAATGAGCGCATACACGGAAGGCTAAGGCGATTTGGTTGTACATTTAAGTGGGGTGTAACAAATTCTTCCTTTAAGTAAAATGCTTAAAGTTAGAAACGAAAAGATAGGCTCGGAGGGGTGTACTAGGGGTTTCGTGTACTAAAAATGAGTACAACGCTAAGGTGTTTGGAAAAATTAGTTGACTTAACTAGTCAAGTAATATGACATAAATGGTCAAGTAATTATAATACGGGTTTAACACAAGGGTAATCCTAATGCCTCTTATCATGTAGTAAGTCCTACTACACGAATGTAGTCTCACTAGCGGTCTCGGGATGCATCACTAACGCAAGTTCTAGAATCTAAATGCTACCGGTACACTCATAAGCACTAATAGTGAATGCTTTTCCTATCAAATCTAAAGGCGAACCTCACATATTTGGGTGGAAAATTTTTCTGAATATACGGTTATGTACTAGTCATACAATCTCCTATCCATGAGACGCTTACTATGGCTAAAGTTTCACTCCTAAATGTTGTAAAAAAAATTTAAATTTGGCGTTAAAATTGCACTAACAAGAATTTCTCATAGTTTTATTACACATCTACCATTAAACAAAACAAACTCAAGCGAAAGTGTATCTGTAAGGTATCATCATTTTACCCTCCCCTTACACTTAAGATGAACATTGTCCCCAATATTCAAGTAAAGAATGTAAAAGTTAAAAAGTAAAAAGAATTAAATCAAATACTCCCCTGATTCGCTCAGTATGGATAGTAAGGTGGCCAGGTTAAATCTTCCTCCAAGAAAATGAACAATCAAAGCTTCCCTTTCAGAATATAAATCATCTTCTTGTCATACATAACCTGTAAAACCTGACTAAATAGACAAGACAACCTCGCGTAAAATCGGCGGCATCCTATATAAGTTACTGAATCCTAGAAAACAAGATAAGATATAATGCTTGTGGAATGAAGTTTTCAGATCTCCTGGAGATTATAAAACTTAATAATTCACAAAAACCATAAGACTCCGTTAGAAAAACAAAACCGGTAAAATTTCCAGATTTTTACTCCTGACGCCGTCAAGAGTAAACCCCTGACGCCGTCAGAATTGACATGCAGAAATTCTTATGTTAAGTTTCCGGAAAATTTCTGGAAAAACTTGGTCCTACTTCCTGGAAAATCCTGCAAAACTTCATTATGACTCAATACAAGCATTTGACTCTAACAAATACGAATATACATGTTCATTTAATATTGTGGAGAATCATGATCGGTTTGTTTCTTAAAAGCATATTTGGGGTTTCCCCTTACACTTATCTTTTGCAAAAATACCTTTAAGTGGAGTTAAGACTAGGCCAAAGCAACAAAGTAAAGTATTTCCACTATTTAGTTAGAAACATGATCTACCAACAATAAAAATAAAGCATGCATACGGAAGCAAATAACAAACAAACAAATAAAATCACACAAAACATGGGTTGCCTCCCAAGAAGCGCTTTTCTTTATTTACGAGTCTTGTAGCTAGACTCAAGGTCATGTGTTACTACGTGATACGGGTGAGTTCCTCGTTGAGGACATCCTTAGGATCAAACTTAGGTTTCAACTTCCTATCGGTTTCCTTAGTATGGTATGACCTTTCAAACTTTTCTCCATCCGGATCATACAAAGTCATTCTAATATGCCATGACCCGTCACCTTCTTCAGGTGGCTTGTCCCACCTCCATTTACACTTGTCTCCTTCTCTTTTCCATTTATTCCTTTCTATGTTGATGGGCATTACGCTTAATAACTCAATCATCTTCCTAAAGACTAAGGGGTCCTCAAAGGGGTCTAGCACTTCATCTCTAGCTATGAGTTGTTCTACCGAATGTGTCTTTTCAACAAAATCTTTTTCTAGATAGAATGGGCATCGAGGTCCTATAAAGTTCCTTTCTATCCAAGGTCCATATCTAGACGGTCTCCTATTCATCTCTACCCAATGCGGTGTCAGTTCATCATCACAATCATAACTATGCTTCTTTACATCGTACACCGACCAAGTATCGCCTTCACCTACCGTTATCTTGGATTCCTTGCAATCTATCATGGCACTAGCGGTTGCTAAAAATCCTCTTCCTACCAATAATGGGCATGTAGTGTCACTAACCATGTCTAGGACGTGAAAATCTGCTAATATAGTTAACTTTCCTAGGTGAACAACTACATCCTTAATCATTCCAATCGGGTGGGCAATACTCCCATCCGCTAGCCCTATCAATACCTCCGTTTCCTCTAACTTCCCTAGCTTAAGAGCGGTGAATAAGGATAAGGGAATCAAGTTGAGGCTTGACCCTAAATCGGCTAGTGTGTCGAAAGCTTTGGATCTTCCTTTCTTACAGGGCAAAACAAATATGCCCGGATCATCAAGCTTCTTAGGCAACTTGTTTTGAACGAAGGCGGTCCCATTTTTATCTAGCTTACACTTCTCATATTTTTCTAGGAGGGCACTATAGTAAGGAGCACGCGCTAAGACATCAATGACGGGGCGTTCAAGGTGAAGTTCTTTGAATTCATCGTCAAGGTCTTGCGTAAGAGGTGTTTCAACTATGCTTTTGACCGGCTCTATAGTGGGTGTTTTATTTGATTGGTCCTTTTGGAGAACTTGGTTTTGTTTGAAACACGTGCTCGTGATTTAACCGAGTAGTATTGTGGACACGAAGTGGGTGACGAAACTGAGGATATGGAATTAACGGTTATTTTTGGATTCTTGACCGTGTCGCTTGGGAGTGCTCCCATTTCTCGGTCATTGAGAACTTTCAACAATGCATCAATTCTAGTGGTCATCTCGCTTTGCTTTTGTTTGAAATCGGCTTCAAACTTAGATATGCGAGCTTCTTGGGATGCTATAAACTTTTACATCAATCCTTTAAGATTGTTGGTACTACCATAGTTGTTAGAAGGATTGTTGTTGAAAGTACGGTTGGATGTTGGACCGTTTGGTTGGTAACGATTAGGTGGGTTGGATGAATTGGGTTGATTTTGTTTCCACCTAAGGTTTGGGTGATTTTTCCATGAGGGGTTGTATGAATCACCGTAAGTGTTTGGCTCGGGCTTGAAAGTGTACCACTTGTCTCCCACTTCGTCGGTACGCGTGGATGCGTAGTCCGCAAAAGCTGTTCCGGGGAGTTCCATACAATCACGAGTGTCATGGGGACCACTACATAATTCGCATGAAGAAGTGATTTTGTTCACTTGACTTGAAGGCTTAGGAGCTTCGTAAGATTTCATGAGAAACTTGACTTGGTCCTCAAGTTCCATGATCCTACGGTCGGGAGTGCAAGAATTGTTCGAAGGCAAAGATATTGCCTTGACCGTTTTGTTCAAATCACGGGGATCATTCCAACTTTCGTTGTCATAGAGAGCAAGATCTTCTATGAGTTCCCATGATTGTTCCGCACTAAGATCACGTAGCTTACCACCGGCCGATTGGTCAATGGCTCGCCTCGTGGAAATGTCGATATGGTCATAAAAAATTTGGACTTGGAGCCAAAGATCTATGCCATGATGAGGGACTTTTTGGAGTAAGTCCTTGAAACGAGTCCATGCTTCATAAAGAGATTCATTTTGACGTTGTTGGAACATCAAGATGTCATTTCTAAGCTTAGTAGTTCTCCCCGGTGGGAAAAATTGAGCAAGGAAACGAGTGGTGAGATCATCCCATGTGGTGATGGATCCCGCGGGTAAACGCTCAAGCCATTGACTAGCTTGATCCAGTAGAGAGAATTGGAATAGGCGTAAACGGGTAGTCTCTCTAGTTTCAACACCTAGGTCTATGGAATCTACGATTTTGAGAAAGTCCTTAAGATATTGGTTTGGATCTTCGGAATGCACATCCGCTTTGCACCAACCGGATGGTGTCGGATCGCAAGGGGTCACATAGGCTCCGGTGAGCTCAATGGTGTTTCGGTAGCCTTGATGGCTAGGTCGAGAATACTCTCCTAAGGTTCGGGGCCTAAGGGGTTCTAGTGGTGGGTTTTGTTGTGGTGGGATGACGGGTTCAAAGATGTTACCACCTTCCATGATGTCGGATGGCAAAGAGTTACGAACAAAAGCACAAAGAAATGAGATAGACTAAAGAAGACCTAAAAATAAAAATAAAATCTTACTAGAAAGGAATCTAGCAAGTAGACCTAATAAAAAGAAATTCTAACCTAGACAATAACTATTCCCCGGACTGCGGCGCCAAAAACTTGATGCGTGGGAATCGCAACAGGCTTTACCTCTCGAGGGATCTCGAGAAGCTTACAACCCCCACCAGGCAGTGTACCTGATCGTTGTAGTATAGTATAGTGACAAGTACCGGGGGATTGATCGTTCAGCTTAGGAATAGTGTCGCTAGGATTAGAAAGCCTAAATACTAGTTCTAAAGGTGAGGGATGATTATTTTTGTGTTTTTATATTTTATGGAAAGCAAATTAAAATCTCGGGTTTGAAGGATTTGGGCGGAATTAGTTGCTAATCAACTAACCCAATACTAAAGGTGCAATCAAAATAAAATACTAAAAATGAAAATAAACTAATTTATACTAAGGTTGTGAGCAGTAATTGGGGAAAATGTGTTTACTTAGATTTCACTACCCCCTAGATATCTTTTACACGTTAATTACTTGTTATAATTGCATGGATGACGGATCGTATTCCTTAATACCATTCATGGGGTGGCACACATAACTCCCCAATTCTATGAGCTCTTATCTCCTCCTACACCATGCCCAGCACAACTATAGGGATTGTAAACAGTGGCTCATGCATTAAATACAACCAATAAAGACCTAGTGCGCGTTGGTTCATGTTTCTTAAGACGTTCAAGCATGTTACCAATTGGAGATCTGCTAGTTTTCTTAAGCCTAACATATAAATCATTCATCCAAGACAAGAATAAACAAGTGATCAACACATAATCAATATCTAGGTTTCATTAGATCTAAGCAAACACAAGATAGATCTAGCCTAGCATGATGGAATTAAGACAAGAACAAGATATAGACAACCAACACATAGACATATTGATTGAATTAGAAGAACACATATCTTGATTAATCATGCAAGGTATCAAGGGGTTGGAACCCTTGAAAAACCTGTAAAGTTACACCAAAATCGTACTTAGGGTTTCTCCGAAAACTTCTCTTTTTAAATGTGAAAAACTAGAAAACTATATATAGGAAAAGGGGTCTGACGGCGTCAAGACCAATTAGGGACATCGTCACCTCGCCGCCAAAACAATCCTCGGACTGCTTAGATCTACATTTGACGCCGTCAAGAATAATTCATTTCCAGGCCGTCATGACTTTTACTCTTGACGCCCTACCTTCATGACGCCGTCAAAACTCTTCTGGATCGTCATGGAATTTTACTCTTGACGCCGTCAGGGAACTACTCTTGACGCCGTCATGCACTGTTCCCAGCATGGAAAATTAAGACTTTGGCGTTTTCTTCACTTTTATGCTCCAAAAACGTCCGAATTGCTTCCTTTTCCAGATTTCACTCCCAAAGTACCTAAAATCACAAAAGGAACGATTTAGGGCAATATTTGATCAAATAAATTCGGATTCGGGCTTAAATGACCCCCTAAAAACGGATCATTTTTCGCCTCATCACTTGTGTATTAAAGTACTTTTTATCAGCAACAGATGATATCTTCACAGCAACTAATCTTTTCAGCAACTCGGCAACATATGGCGAATGTACATCAAATCATAGAGTTTCATACTATTCTCATCACTTCAAGGTGTGTAAACTCCTGTGAGAGGTGAATCATTGAAATTTTAATGGATTTAGATGTCTCTTTACCAAAGCCATTAACTCTGGAGTAGCCAATGTTTAGGTTTAACCACAAAACCATGGTACATTGATAACCATATGATTTTTAGCAAATCATCAACTATCGACGGATTTGTTTAGTCTTTACCAAGAGCCATTTGCTTTTGGACTAGTTAGTTCTTTTAGTACAGTTACAACCATGGTGAACTAATTCCCATATAAATGGTTTTTCCACAGCCTTTACCACAAGCCATTTTCTTGTGGGCTAGCCAACTCTTCACTATTACAGATATGGTGAGTTGAAAACCATACAATTTTTAGTAAATTGTCAACTAAAAACAGATTTGATAATCACATCAGAGTTGTACCCTCATGATGAGTCAAACTCTTTCTTGTTTGTTAAACATGGTGAGTTGATTACCATTTGTTGTGTAGTACAAGTACTAACACCATGTGTTCCTCTCAAAACATTTTGTTGCTGTCATCTTATGCTTCAAAAATTCTTTTTCTTTTTATTTGACACTTAATCAAAAGACTTTACTGGTTTTATGCAGCAAGCAGTATTTGAGAAAGTACTGTTTGTCTGGCAGTACTTTGAATAAAGTACTTATTATTCAAAATATTTATACAATAAAAACCATACCAGTAATCATGCATCATCATCTAAAGTAGTACATTTGATAAACAACTCAATCACCATAAGTGCTACTTCATTCTCAACTTCAACTTCCATACCATGATCTAGCATTCTGATCATGAGATCTCTTGTAAGTGGATATCTTCTTTCTGCTAGCATGTGAATCATTGTCCCATCTTTTAGCTCCAATGAATGCACTCCAGATGATTCAAAAAATCTCCATCTAGTAATCTCCCAATTCTCTTGATTATTCCAGAGAGCATCATTACTTGTTTTATTTGTCTCCCAGATGGTTGTAAGGTCACCCATCAAGATCAATCCCACTCCTGTTGGCATGGTATTCTCAAAATAAACTTGCACATGTTGATATAAATGATATAGATCTTCTCTGTCTATCATATGTAGTATATCCCACAACAAGTTGAATACTCTGAAACTTTCATCTTCTCTATGAAATATGAGATAATCTCCTTCAGATGATTCTACAACAGAAAAATGTAGAGATCATGGACTTTTCAGCATCTTCTGGCTTCTTTGGATTTTCAAAGTCAACAACTCTTAAGTAGTTTCTTGACTCATCAGCTGTGTCAGTTCTTAACAATTTGAGCTTCTTTGATAATTGATCATCATGAGTTGTCCTCTTTCTCTTTGACCTTCTTTTATTAGCTTGTTCCTTCATTACTTCCTCCAGTTTCTTTTCCTTTTCAGAATCCATAGGAACAAAACTATCCATTTCTCTTTGAATGGACTGTTAAACAGTATCATATAAAGCTTTCACATCTGGATATCTTAACCTCTGTAAACCTTTATATCCTCTACCCTTCAGAAAACTTATCATGGAATTTCTTTCTTGAGCAATGGATAGTGGCCTTCTTGTTTGAACAACGGGCTTCCTTAATTCTCTTTCATATTTAGCATCTAAATCAGCTTGATACTTTCTAGCAGCTTCTTCATTTTTAGCTATCTTAAAGGCTCTTAACTGTGCTAAAGTGAACTTCTTCTTCTTCTTCTTCTTCTTCTTCTTCTTCTTGGATTCCTTCATGATTCCTTTTCCTTTATCTTTTGGATCCAATTCCTCAGTAGATTTAGAAGAAGATTGTGAGACTTGAGCCTGTTCAACACCAGGAATACTAATACCTCTTGGTGTTGAAATGTTAAGCATAATTTAAGCAATGGTCTCATCATCACTAGCAGTATTTTCTTCTTGCTGAATTGGAATAGAAGGACCATCTTCTTCATCCAAAGTTCTTGTTGAAGGGCCAATTTAATCAACATTCAAAGCAGCAGTACCTTGATCCAAAGTACTTTGAATATCAGCAATCACATTCTTTTCTTCCAAAACAGCATTCTCATCACTTTGTCTTTTAGCAGTACCTTGATGAGCAATGTCTTCAAATAGTGATGTATCTTCATAATGCATCATCTGATCTTCTTCTTTATGAGATTTAGCCTCTTCATTCAGATTCTCATCCAAATTCCTCCCCAATGTGAATGAAGAGTGCTTTCTATGCTTTTTTCTCTTAGACTTAGATGCCTTCTTAGATGTCTGACCACTCTTTCTTTGTTGCTTTACCCACAATCGGTGATGCTTAACTAGTGGCCAAACAAACCTCTTCAATCATCTGAACTTATCTTGCAACCTCTTTAACTGATCAGCTTGAGTAGTAACCACCTTCTTGAGCCTTCTAAACTCTCGAGTCAGAGCATAAGTATCCATCTCTCCTTCATCTCCTCCAGATGTTTGAGACCCATCTGTGGAAGTATAATCATTGGGAGATTGTGGTGGATTCACATCTTGCTCTAAATCAGGACAACCAGTACCTTGCAAGGAAGCAGTATATTGAGAAGTACTGTCTCTTGAAATAGAACCTTGCAAAGAGACAGGTCTTTCCTTTGAAGTAGAAACTGACAGAGAAGTCGTCCTTTCACTTGAAGCAATAGGTTGAGGTGATGCATGAGATGGTGTTGGAGTATGTGCTGAATCAAAATGCTCAGATTCACTAGATGCATCAGCTTGATCTCTAACAGCTTGAGCTACTTCCAATATATGAGCAGTCAAAGGTGTATTGAGACCAGAAAACTTAACACTCATGTTAGCCATAAAAGTAAACACCTTTGCAGGAAGTGCAACAGAGGGTAAAAAAAATTTGAGGTTTAGGTAGATCCTCAAGCTATTTGTTCAAGAATACTTGAATAAATGTAGGGTACATCAAGAATGGTGAACCATTATTGATATGAATAAGCATACCATCAAGAATCATATTTGAAAAATTAAAAGGTTGATTGGTAGCTAAGCCCAATAATGTTGAAGCTATGTATTGACCAAACTGATCCCAAGCAGTACTCTTAGAACTCAAGCAATGAAGTAAAACATGAACAAGGTACTTCCAATGAGGGCTAAACAAAGGTTTCTGAAAAGTAAGTTTAGTAAGAGCACCTTCATACCCTATGTTTCTGAGTGTGTCCCAAAGTACTTGTCTATCAAAAAGAACAGTACCTCCTTCATCATTAAACAGTAAGTCCTCTCTGATTGTAGCCTCAGTAATATGAATTTGCCTTCCAGCAACCATAGCTTGAATAAAAGCTTCATCTTCTTCCAATCCAGAAGTAGCAGTAGCCCTTAATTCTTGAAGCCATGGTCCAATGATGTCAGGATTGACCAAAAGAGCATAGTTAATTGAAAACCCAGTGAGGAAATCAATGATGCCATGAAAATCAACATTCAACTGTGTCTTGTCCAAATTAGCGATCATGTTGTGCTTGTTGACAGTTAGACGATTAGCCATTGATTGGATTTGGAAGAAATATGTGCGTCAGTGAGTAATTTGTTTGAAGTTTGAATAACTGCAAAGGAATAACGATGAGAGTAAAAATATATGGAAGAGATAATCACATAAATGGATAATATTCAAAAAATCGCAGCCCAATAAATGTGTTTATCGTTATTCTTGGCATTTATCTCTTCCGTAAATTAATTATCCCTTATTTTTTACCGTTGGAATAGTACCCTGACAAAACAGTACTTTCCACTAAGTACAAGGCAGTACTTTCAAACCAATACTAAGCAGTTATTTGCCCAAAAGTACTTTCCACCCTTTTGGACTAAACTATGTTGCCTCCCCTCAAACAAAGAATAGGTACTAATGCCTCCCCTCAAATATAGCTTAATAATTAATCATACCAATACTCACCACTAAATGGTTGAATCTTGAATCATCAAATCCCTTTGTGAGTAAATCAGCTACATTATCATCTGTGTGGACTTTAACCACATTAATAAGCCTGTGCTCATAGCAATCTCGAATAAAATGATGCCTAATCTGAATGTGCTTGGTCTTGGAATGATAAACAGGATTCTTCACAATACAAATTATACTCTCATTGTCAATGTTGATAGGAGTATTCTTGAAATTGAATCCATAATCCAAGAGTTGATTCTGCAACCAAAGTACTTGTCCACAACAACTTGCAGCTGCAACATATTCTGCTTCAGTGGATGATGTTGCTGCAATTGTTTGTTTCTTACATTGCCATGAGACTAATCTCCTTCCAAGATATTGACATCCTCCGGTGGTTGATCTTCTATCATAATTGTCCCCTGCATAATCACTGTCTGAAAAAGCTTCCAAGTGAAAAAGTGAATCCCTAGGATACCACAACCCTAACTTAGGTTGATGCCTGAGATACCTAAGAATCCTCTTGACTGATTCATATGTGAAACTTTGGGTGAGAGCTGATGTCTTGCACATAAGCATACAACAAAAGTGATGTCAGGTCTAGATGCAGTTAAGTACATAAGACAACTAATCATAGACCTGTAAAGCTTAACATCCACATCATCTCCATCTTCATCCTTTCCTAATGGTTTATTAGCATCAATAGGTGTAGAGACTGGCTTGACAGCGGTGAAGTTAAACCTTTTAAGAATGTCTGTGACATACTTATCTTGACTTATGAAGATCCCACTATTGGATTGTTTAACTTGAAGCCCTAAAAAGAAAGTTAATTCACCCATGGAACTCATTTGAAACTCTTGTTGCATGAGCTCTTCAAATTCTTTCACCATTGACTGTTTTGTGGCTCCAAAAATGATGTCATCCACATAAACTTGAACAAGCACAATATCCTTTTTGTCTATTTTGATAAACAAAGTCTTATCAATTGCACCTCTCCTGTAACCATGTTGCAATGGAAAAGTGGAGAGTCTCTCATACCAAGCTCTGGGAGCTTGATGAAGACCATACAGAGCCTTAATAACTTTATAGACTTTGTTGGGATGTGCAGGATCTTCAAAATCAAGAGGTTGTTTAACATAGACTTCCTCTGTAATTGTGCCATAAAGAAAGGCACTCATGACATCCATTTGGTAAACAGGAAAGCCCATATATGATGGAAAAGCCAGAAACAACCTTATAGCTTCTATCCTTGCCACAGGAGCAAATACTTCATCATAGTCCACTCCTTATTCTTGTCTGTATCCTTGTGCAACCAATCTTGCTTTGTTCTTGATGACATTACCTCTTTCATCTCTCTTGATTCTAAAAACCCATTTTGTACCAATTAATCTTTTTCCATCTGGCAAATCACATAATACCCAAACCTCTTAAAGTTTGAATTATAAAAGTACCTCTTGCATAGCTTCAACCCAACTCTCTTTAGCCAATGCTTGAGATACCTTCTTGGGTTCTACTTGAGATAGAAAGCAAGCAAATAGGCACAATTGTTGATCCTTATGATTTACCCTGTTTTGTTTATAGACAAAGCTAAGTAAAGCATTATGTTGCTTAGAGAGATTTTTAGCTTTATTCCTTGTGAGCACTCCTGAGGTGGAAGGTCCAATGATTTTACTAGTAGGATGATCTTTATGAATTCTTAATGTAGGAGTTGGTGGAACTTCAAGATCATCCTCCAAATTTGTGAGATCAGGATCTTCATTTGAATTTGAGAAAATGCCTTCCTTAGGAAGCTCATCATCAATGTCTTGTAAATCAGGTATGTTTGGATCATTTAAATCATCAGTGTTGATCCAATTTGATGTATCTAAGACATTTGAAGCACTTTCAACTTGTTCAGCAGTACTTTGATGCAAAGTACAGTCACAGTTATCTTTGACTTTAGCCTTTTTCTTTTCAGCTTCATAAGCTCTCCTTTGATCATCTTCATAGGATTTTGCAATGGTTTCTTGAAAAAGCATCCTATTAAGTTCATCTTGAATAGCTTGATCTTCATCAGAAACTATGGTAGTAGGTTGAACACTACTTTGAGGTTCAACGGTACTTTGTGGTTCAACAGTACTTTCTTTTTTGGTTCTCCATCAAGAACATCATTAGCTATAATATTGACTCCATGAACAATGTACTGTAACTCTTCTTCATTATGAACAACTTGATTTTCTTCTCTGACAGGCACATAGTTCATAGAAGAAGCCAGAATATCAAGATCAAACATCCAATCAGGACCTTTGCCTCTTTGACTGTCTTGATCTTCAAGAAACTCAACATGAAGACATTCTTGAACCTTTTTGGTAACCTTGTTATATACTCTAAATCCTTTGCTATTGGTACAGTAACCCAAGAGATATCCTTCATCTGACTTGCCATCAAATTTGCCCAAAGAATCAATAGTATTAAGAATAGTCAGAGGACAGCCAAAAGGTTTCATAAATTTAATGTTTGGTTTCTTTCCCATAAGCAACTCATAAGGTGTCTTCATCTGAGGTTTAGTGATAGATACTCTATTTAACACATAGTAAGCAGCACTTACAGCTTCAGTCCAAAACTGAATAGGTAATAAAGAATCTGCAAGCATTGTTCTAGTTGCTTCTATCAATGTTCTATTCTTCCTTTCTGTAACACCATTCTGCTGTGGAATTCTAGCAATGCTAAACTCCCTCTTTATTCCTTTCTTAACACAAAACTCATCCATAAGCTGATTCTTGAATTCAGTCCCATTATCACATCTAATGGATCTTACTTTGAGTCTCAACTGATTTTCAAAGGCTATTATAAGATCATGAATATCATCAAAGGTTTCATCTTTAAATCCCAAGAAAAAGACCCAACTAAATCTGCTACAATCATTTGCTATAACTAAGCAGTATTTCTTCTTGTTTAAGCTAGCCATAGAAACAGATCCATATGCAACAACTCCAAAGGTTCTCTAATGGTTCTTTCTTCAATCTTTTTGCATGAAGCTTTGTGTTGTTTACCCTTCTTGCAGGCCAAGCATGAATGATCAGTCTTGTATGTTTTAGAAGGTAAACCTCTAACTAAATTTCCTTTAACCAACTTGTTGATATTCTTGAAATTCACATGTCCTAATCTTCTATGCCAAAGATGTGCTTCTTCCATTTTTGCCCTTGCTACCAAACATGTTGCTCTTTCAGTAGGATTAATATTCTTCAAATCTAAGCTGTACACATCATTGGTTCTTGGTACTCTCAGCATTACCAAGTTTTCATCAACTAACTTGAACTCGGGGGAGAGAATAAGACATTCTGTGTCAAGGAATAACACAGGATATTTCTTGTCACAAATCTGAGATGCTGACAAAAGATTGAATTTAAGCTCCTTCACATAATGAACATTCTCAAAATCAATACATCCAGTCTTGATGGTTCCTTTGCTAGTAATTCTCCCTCCATTAGGATCATTCCTAAAAGCAACTCTTCCTCCAAAATATGCCTTAAAATCTGACAAGAGCTCCTTGTCTCCTGTCATGCTGCCAGAGCAACCACTATCAATGATAATATCATCCTTAAGCTCCTCTTCTGGGTTGCCCTGCATAAAGATGAAAAGGGTTAGTTTCTATTAGGAACCCAAGTCATTACTGACTTGTGTTCCCCTTGTGGAGTGACATACTCAAATTATTTGAGTATGTAATCACCACTGTTTTTGAAAACATTGTCAAGAATTAGTGTCTTTGATCCCAAAACCTGTGTTGGATTTTCATCAACACTCCCTTTTTCTCCCTTACTTGCTAAGTACTGTTTGTCCCCCATCAATACTTTCTTTCTTAACTCATTTAGTTTTAATACTATGTGGTGGGTTCTTTGATCTAGGTACTCTTCTTGAAGTGTAGGGCCTTCTAGGTTGATAATAATTGAATCTCCTTGGTCTTAAATTAGAACCAGTGCTAGCAGTACCTTGATTGGGTGAATACTTACAGTACTTTGAGAAAGTACTGATGGTTTGGAAAAAGGTCTTCTCTGGTGAGGGTACCTATAGTCTTTTGAGAAATTACTATGGTTAACCCTATGTAAATGATTCCAAACCGGTTTATTCTCCCTTGGCTTAGTAGATGTGGACTTTGGGAATTTACTTAAATATTATGAGTGAAAGTCACAGTCCTTAATCAAATGATTAGGACTATAGCAAACAAAACATAACTTTTGATCCCCAAATCCTCTTCCATTAATTCTATGACCAAAACTAGCTTGACTTTTTGGTGAATTATGAAAAGGTTTTCTAAAGGTAGCAATATTTTGAAAAGTTTTTCTTGAAGATACTGCTGGTTGTCCAGTAGTACTTTGAGAAGTTTTTAGAAGTATTGCTTGTTTGGAAAACACTTTTATCACTCCCTGAACCCTTGTTATCATCCATAGGTTTCTCAACTCTCTCTCTTAAGGATTCAGAACCAGATGGACTTGAATTAGATTGACCTGTAAGCTTCTTCCTAAACTCCAAATTGTCTACTCCAAAACAAGAAACATCTGTCCTAGGTGGTTGAAAACTACCAGTGGGTGGAGGAACTTCATTGTATCCTTTTTCTTTCTAAAATTCAGGAGGTTTTTGACTAATTGATTACTCATCATTAGATGTGTTTTCTTCTAAGCTAATGAATTCTTCATCTCTAGTTGAAATCTCCTCTGAATTTATTTGTTCCTTATCACTAGTTGGGTTCTCTTCTGAACTACTATACTCAACATCATAACCTAGGCCAGTTTTAATGTTTGTTGTTCTTTGTTTCTCTGCAAAGCTAACATGTGACAGACCTGATTCTTTCCAACTAGCAAGTTTTGCTAACAACTTATCCATTTCTTTAGTGATCTTTTCAAGTTCAGAAACCTTACATCTTAACTTCCATTCACACAGCTTTAATTGATAGTCTTGTTGCTCATATTTTTCTGCCCAAGCCATTTCATTATTTTCATGAGTGATTATTTTGGCTTCCATTGACTCTAAAGTCAATTGATAACCAGCTACTTCAGACCTAGCCCTTCTATAATTATCTCTTTCAATCTCATATTCTTTAAGCAACTTTTGATAAAGATTACTACATTTATAGCATACCTCAGAGATAGTGGATGAACTTGGTGAAGTAGCTACCATAGCAATCTGAACAGGTTCTTCTTCACTTTCCATGCTCCAATCAAAGCTTCCTAGACCATCTCTTGATTCCAAAGCAGCAAATCCTAGTTCCTCATCAAAAGATGTGCTCCAATCAAACTCTTCCAATGCAACCATAGAGTAGGTTACTGGTTCATTTGGTTCAGCAATAGGAACTTCCTTTCTTTCAACCTTGGGTTTTTCAATCATTCTATTTGCCTGATACTTTGCAAACTTACATTCTCTTGCAAAGTGACCAGTCTTTTGACAATTAAAGCATTCAATCGACATCTTTTAGGGTTTGTAGTAAAATCGGTTTTAAGGGTTTCTTCTTAATTAGAGTTTCCACACAAGCTCTGATACCACTTGTTGGATCGATGTACTATGACCAAACTAACTATGTAGCTTGTAAAGGTTTAACAATCTTGAATAACTCTAAAACTATTAATATTGAAACACTGATATAACTTTATTAAGTATGCGGAATCTACTTCAACAAAGCTAAGAAGAACTTCAATGATTATATTAAAACAAAACTTTGAACTTGCTTTCTATACAGATTCACTAACAACCCTAATAACTCTTTAATTCTCAATATCGTATTCTAAAGTATTCGTACATCTAATACCACCCCAAGGCTCCTTTTATAGGTATAAGGAAAACCTTAAGTCGGTTTACAATACTTGAACGACAAGTAAACTAATTATGACTTTAACTAATTCTAGAATATTCTAATATCTTTACATAACAGCCCCTTAACTAATTTGCATAACAGTCCTTTATCAATAAAAGTACTTTGACTTTCTTCATGCACGAGCAGTACTTTGACCATAATACGCAAGCAGTACTTTGATCTTCAGAAGTACTTTGATCTTCATATCCCAACAGTCACCCATTGTAATAACATGCCAAAGATCAAGATCTTTTGATTTCACATACGTTTCGAATCGAGTTTTCTAATAAATAAAACTATCAGGCTCAAAGAGTGGTGGTCTTTGCATAGACTGCCCTTCTTGATATTTTTCAAATTCCATTGATCACTTCAAGTTTTAAAATACAGTATATTTTAAAAATCCTTGAGCAACGAAGCTCTGATACCAATTGTAGAAACTAGCAGGGGGTTGAATAGTTTCACCGTTATTAATCACGTTTTTATAAAATTGACTTTACAAATTGTGTTTGATAAAATGATTCGATTCGAAGCTTACGTGAAATCAACACAACAATAGATATAAGCAATGATAAGTAAACAAGTAAAGATAAGGAAAAGAAAGATCAAACCGGCACATGAAGATTTATAGTGGTTTGGCCACGAAGCTCACTTCTTCATCCCTACTCCACTCCTCGAGTCTCACACTCGAGAGTTTCACAAACACTATATCAACACACTCCCTTATGGCGGAACAAACCTTACACAAGCTTACACCAAGTTTAACGACATTGAGCAGAATGTCGAGTCCTGATCCTAGCTAGAACCAATCTACCAAAGCCCACGTGGCTTCACACCTCGTACCAACACGATGGCACGATATAACACAATACACAATATAAGACTTGCACTCAGGTCTTATTACATACACAAAACAATGAATGAAAATAATGATGTATCTGCAATAATGAGATGGGATGAGCAAAACTCTTATTCAACACTTCGTTTCTTGATTACAACGAATGTTCTTCTCTTGCACTTAGAGGAATGATGAGTGCGATCACTTATAAACAACTAGAACTTGATAATGTGATCAAAGAGTATGTTTTAGAAAGGATTTTGGAATATAGAATGTTTTAGTGCATAAGAGGTGAAGTTTTCTGAAGCAAAACAGTTCTGTATTTATAGGCATCAGGAGAGAGGCGACGGTCCCTTAAATGTTGGACGGTCCCTTATCGATAAGGGACCACCGCCCTACTTAAGGGATCGTCGAGACAAACGCTCCTCGTTTTGTCCTAACGTGGTGAAAAACTATTTGGTGAAGTTTTGTTGTCGGTTTTAAGCGGGAAATATGGCTGTTATGGTTTTGAATGTTGAAAACATATTCTTAATAAAACATTTCTTTAAATTATACAAAAATACTTTTGTAAAAATGTTTTGTGACAAGAAAATGTAAAGTTTTTAAATCCTTTGATCACATACACAAGTTGGTAGAAGTTTGTACATACCTTAAGTGATGTTGATGAAGAAAACGAGTTTTCCCGATTAAAAACTTATTAGTCGTAGTTTTATGTAACGTGTGTTTGTATTTTGTGATTATAAAAACTAGTGGAGACCTATTAATGCAAATGACGTTTTTTACATTATTTGTATTAACATAAAATTCGTCTCCATAATAGACATGTGGTCGTGATCCAACAATGGCCTCCAAATAGGACATAACAACGATCAATAGTACGAACATAAAAGTATGCAACCATATGACTTAAAACAAATCAAATACCTTGGTACTCTCCCTCATAACATAAGTTACACACTCCATGCAACTCATAATCTTAGGCACAATTTCACTTTGTTCATCAACCTTCTTCTTATTACTTTTAAGAGGCTTCTTTTGTGAAATTGGCAAGGTCGGTGTAATTTTTTATCATCATCATCGCTATAATTCTGCAAACCAATCTTATTGGTATGTACCAATTCATTAATTTTATAAATTGTTTCTACTTTCTCCTCATCAAATTTTAATCTTTTTTCTTTTCTCCTTAGCAGTGTGAGAAGCACCACCCATTTCTCTATCTTTGGAAAATAACTCATATAGTTGATCATAGTTTCTAACTGATTTTGTTTTCCATTTTTCTGACCCGGGTTTCTACTATTATACACATTAATCATAATATAAACAATAATAATTTGATCTTAAAAAACATAAAAAAAAAAAAAATGACATCAACACATACCGCTATCAAATCGTCCCACACTTCTTCTTCCGCAATAAATAGCCCACTTACAGGGTCCCAAGAAAACCCACTTAACGAAGATCCATGAAACACATCATACCATTGGGCGAAGTCTTTTTTGATTGTCTTTAGACGATTTTTTAAACTGTTTTTAATTACCTCCGTGTTAAAAGCTTTACAAAACTCCTTATCCATATTCGTGTACGTTTGAGTTATAAATGTTCCTTCAGGCTTATTACCATTAGCTTTTTCCTTTAGCATTGCATTGATAAAGGCCACATCCATATCAAGGGTCTAATGTATGGCCTCCTTCTTCCCGTTGTCACCATCGACTAGCTTGTTGGTCATTAAGAAAACCTGCATTTTTTAAACATATCAATATAAATCAAGGTTTGATAGGCGAAAAAACACACAAAGCAATAATAGTTGAAATTTGAATTATTGACCCAAAGTTAGAAACAAAAAAGGTAGGCTATGAGGGGTGTACTAGGGGTATTGTGTACTAATGATAAGTACATCGCAAGGGTGTGGGAGAATTACTTGATCAATGAAGTCAATGTAATTATAATACAGACTTAAAACAAAGGTTATCCTAATGCCTCTTATCATATAGTAATTCCTAACTACACGAATGTAGTCTAACTAGCGGTCTATATAGGTGCTGCAATGTAGCAGGTTGTTGTGATGTATCCCACCTACCCCTGTTGTATCAAATATTGTTTATGTGGGTGCTGCAATGTAGCAGGTCGTTATGATGTATCCCAAGTTGTATTGAACTATTACCAATATACATTTTTTGACTTTTTTGAATGTCAAACATTTTTCCAATGCAGGTTCTATCAAATTAGTGCAGGCTGTTAGAGAGAAGAAGAGTTAAGCCATATTTGAGGAAAGGTTGTTATACTCTTATTAACTGGAAATGCGAATACAGAGCTCCATTCATAGAGGTAAAATAAAAAACAAAAGTCAACTACAATACATATTTGCACAATTCTACTTCTACATTACAGTATTACATCATGACTTATACACCACATTTCCTACAAACAACATAAAATCAACAACTAGAGCCATTATAACAACACATTTCCTGTAAACCACTAAGTTTGATTTGCTTTCTTTCAATTCCATTTACAGAAGTAACACTTGGTTTTGCAAATAAGACTTCTGATCGTCAAAATCCCATTGCAAGTCTCTTATTTTTTTCATTCATACTACGTTTGTCTACTTTCAATTCTTTTTCCATTTAAATCAACTTGTGCATTTCTTGTTTGCAGTAGTCATTTGATAATTCAGGATCAAGCCGGTAAAAAGTGCCACATTTTGAACCCTACATGTTTAGACATGTCACAAACCACTAACTTCCCCTTAGGTTAGGAATGCCTTGTTAACTTAACTTAGACCCTCACTAGCACTCTAGGATAAGAAATGCCTTATTAACTTAACTTAGGCCCTTATTAAAGCACACTAGGATTAGAAATTCCTATAGGATTTTCCCGAGCTAAATTTTTGCTTTAATATATCATTATAACCTAACTAACCTTCAGACAAGCTCACGTATCCATCTATGCCAACCACTACTATGTTTACTTAAAGTAAACATCCGGGTATGTCAAGTCAAGGTAATAAACATATTTTCAATAAGAAAACTAGTACTATAATACCCCATACTTGCTAGAAAACCCTAAGTGCACCTATGTGTTTCCGGTTAGTTTTAAAACCCTAACTACTTATCTGAACTTACATGCAAAGTGCCTAGGACTTAGATATAAGTTATAATAGTTACCTTAGTATATATTAGAACCCTTAGGATATATTACAACCCCTAGAAACTTAGGTATAAGTCATATAAGCTCAAAACCCTAATTAGGTCATAACTTCCCGAAACTAGGTTAAAACTTTACCATAAGCTACCATCACTTAGTATAAGCTACTAATAGTTACTAAACATCATTAGGACCTTAATTAAGACAGTAAAACATAGATAAAACCTTAAACACTTATTAAACAAAACTAGATTAAAATTAGACCTAAACACCTAAACCATGCTACTTAAACACCTTAAAACCACCAAGCAACCAACCTAGCACCTTAATATAATTAAGCTAGCACCCTAGCACCTCCAAGCACCCAAGCTAGGAGGTGCATCACCTCCTTGTCACCTCCTTTTCCCTAACCGCCTCTCTCGGCTACTTCCCACCACAACCGGCCTAAAGCTCCGCCCACTAGCTACCATAGCTCATCCCCATCATCCTATAGACCTGCCACATCATCCCCTAGATCTCCTGTTGCATTTAGACTAGCTTTTATATATTGTTGTTAGCGGTATCTAAGAAGTTTCAGGCATCTCCAATTAGTTTAGTAAGATTTTCATTGCTTCTTATCCATAACTGTTTTGAATAATTATCTAGGTAAGATTTAGGTTAAGGGATCATTTAGTTATTGTTTATGCTCTCATTGGGATCAACATAGGATATAATAATTGTTTAGAATCTAGTATTAGGCATTTTTAGTCAAAAAAATCCATTTTGACCCATTTTCTCAATTTTGGTTTAGCAGCTTACCTATCTCAGCATGAGGTTTTGATATACACTCTTTAGGCTATTTACTTGTTCAAAGTACTTGATTTTTGTTTCGATTTATTCCTTTCTAGATTGTCTTTACATATAATCAATTTTCATTCACTAGCTTTCTCATTTACTAGTTTAAAATTTAGCTCAAAATACCCTCCATAGGCTACAATAATTGAGTTATAACTCTTTTTAATAATGAGTTAGGATAGATCTAGATTAAAACCTTATTTATTTGTTTATTTGCTTCATATTAGCTTTAAATAGGACTATTCTTGCATTCACTATCTGGTATCTTAGTTTCATAGGTCAAACATTCAGTTTTCACCCATTTTAACCCATTCACAAGTTGCATCAGTATCCATTTTTGACTCAGCATAGTTTTTTTAGAGTTAAATTCTAGCTTAATTTGTTGAATAAAATCTACAAAAGTTGTTTTTACATAATCTATAGCATCTCACCTGCTTTGTTTTAAGTTTTCACACAATTTCATAATCAGTTACATGCTTAAATCTTAGATCAAATAGGGTAACTTAGGCTGATTTTCAAAAGTTTCAAAGTTTTTATATGTGCTTAACTGTCAGTATTCTATTGCCTTTTTCAAAGTGCAAATTAGGTCCATATTACTTCAAAATGGGTTTACATGATCTTTGCTAGCTGGTCTTGATTTGTATGTGCTTATTTGAGATTTTTGAGCTTATCTTTATTGCTTATTAGAGCCTGCAAGTAGGAACCATAGGCTGTTTTACCTCAGCATAGTTCTTAAGTATTTGATTTTGATTTGTGCTTATGAGCTTAATTAGGTTTGCTTATTACTTTATTTATGCTAATTGAGGTTCCTTTTATTGCCTTTAGTTAGTGAAAGCTTATTTATTCTAGGGTATAGCTTCTAGCTTCTTTTAGTAGCTTTGTTTGTTTTTTTTTAAATTCTCTTAAATAACATTTGTCATAACTGATTGAGTTATAAGCTCATTTTTGAGCTTGGTTGTAGTTTTCATAAGTCATTTTTGCAGAAGTTTTATGTTTTTGTTAGTTTAATAAGTTTTTAAAAAGAAAAATAAAAAAAATAAATTGTTTCTCCAAAAAGTGTGTCAAGGGACTCGAACCCCTAACCTCCTGCACCCATAAGCCTCAACTCTTACACTCATAACCAGTTTGCCCTAGGGTCTTCTCGGTTATAGTTCTACAAAATGAAATACTTACCCTTTGTTTATTTCTTTTCTTATTAAAGTTTTTATCTACTGTCCAGCTTATTTTCTAGTTTTTTATACTATTTTTTTTTTCATTTTTATATTTTTCCCTATATTACTGCAACATAAATAGATCCTTCTGTAATTTTTTCATAATTTTTCATCTTCATTTGCTATTTTTGTCAATTTAATTTCTTTTAAATAGTTTTAAATCATAATAATTAATTAAAAAGTAAAACAAATATTTATCTTTTTCCCGTATTTTTCTTTTAACATTTAGGACCTTAGAAAATTAGTTTTGAGCCCATAGGATTGGTATTGCTTCAATTTCACCTTTTATCTAGCGCATGCGTAACTTTTAATTAGATAACGCATTTTTAATTTAGATTAGGATTTAGTTTTTTCATGCTTTACGTTATTATTTTAATTGCTTTATTATATGCTTTGTAGTATAGATTTACTTTTCCTAGTAGTTTATAATCCTAAATCTCACTTTTATCACCATTCACGACACGAATCCCGACTTTAATCACAATTCCATTCAATCCTTCAAGGGGCTACGACTCGGGTTTTACTTATTTCCTTAGTAATACCTTGGAGAATATATATACTATAATTGATAATATCATATCATATATACTGTTATAAAATGTACAAAAATTAGCATTAGTTTTTGATTGGCTCTAAACAGTCAGATAATATTAACCAAGTTATGGTCAACAAGTCAGACAGCCTAAACCAATACTCCGGTGAGTTTAGTGTTTCCCCGGATCGTTAGATCCCAACGAGATGTGAAATCTGAAATAAAACGACTTTGAGATAAGGTGAATTGAACAGGAAAAGGGTTTAAGTGATTTGTACTACTAAAATATAAGAGTGAATAGCTTTAATAAGCTATATCAACTAATACGTGAAATCAGATAAGTACACGTGAAAAAGGCACTGAAAAACGTAAACGTTTATTAATTAAACGTAAACAAAAACAAATTTAACTTATAGTAGGATTTTATAAGCCTTAGGGGCTTAAATGCAAATTAAATAAATTTAAAATATTTATTTATTAATTAAAAACTATTTAATTAATTATTTATTTAATAACTATTATTAATTATTTATCAATTAACTAATAATTATGAAAATGTGAAATAAGTCTAGAAAATTAAAATTAAAATTTCTAAAAATCTAAAATATTATAAAACTTATTTTAAAATTAAAATTATATTTTTCACACTATTTATCTATTTATTATTAATTATTTATTATTTATTTATTATTTAACTAATTATATTGATTAATTTATTTATAATTACTAAAAAGACTTAAATAATTATGAAAAATTTTATATATCTAATTAACCATCATAGGAATCCTAAAAAATGATAAAAAGTTTATATTATGTATTTTTAATTTAATTTACTAATTATTATTCTATTTATTAATTAATATCTAAAAAATAATTAAATTATGAAAACTAGTAAATGAACAGTATAAATCACAAGAAAATTTCTAAAATTATTTTATGACTTATAGAAACTAGGAAAAATATAAAATATAGGTTTTGCCTTATAAAAATTAATTATGCTATTTAATTCTTATTTATTATTTAATTATTAAATAAACTAATATTAATTCTAAATAACACTAGATGACAAAAGAAAATTCTGGAAAAATTTATAAAATTACTTTAATATATAAGAGATTAAATAAAAATATAAAAATGCAGAAGTGCTTATAAATAAGCTAAAAAAGAAAATTAAATAGATAGTTTCTATTAAATAGAAGCTATCACTATAATTAAGTTTTGTCTTTTTCTGGTTTTTCTTTTATAAATCTAATAAAATACTTAAAATATGAAACTTTTACAAAGACAAATAATTTAGAAACCAAAAATAAGCACTGTGAGTGCTTATTGGACCAAACAGTTGACTTTCTGTTGACTTTGAAGGAAATAAGCTCAAATGAGCTTATGTGGGGTCCACTAGGGTAGATTCTGGTTCCTATAAGTTATTTATACAGTACTTAACAAGATTCAACCAAATAAGTAGCTTGAATAAGCCACATAACACAAATAAGCACTTAGCTTATTGGATTCTGAGACAGAAAATGGGACAACCTTGTGAGGTAAAACCAAGTGGGGTCCACTATGATCTAAGCCAAACAAAGGGTCAATGGTTCAAGCCTGGTAGGAGGGGGGTTAGAAGAACCAAGATTTAGGGTGTGGGACCCACTGATAAGCTCAGAAAGAGCTTGGGAAGTGAGGGGTCCAAGTCTGATTCACTCAGTTGACTGAGTGAGTGAAAATGAGCTAGTAAGCTTGGTAAAAGCTTTAAAACAAGCTTAATAAAGAAAATAAAAAGATTAGTACTATGTATATATGGTATATTAATAATTATGAACAAGTGTGTTCACTGGATTAAGCTAATAAGCTTGTGAATAGCTTATAAGCACTTCCAATAAACTGAGATCCAAACACCCAAACAGACAACCAAAATGGTCAAATTTAGCTTATGTAATAAGCTCAAGAGGACTTATTGAATGTTGAAGTTTAAAGTAGGGCTGGTAAGGATTCCAAAATACCAAAGCTTGACCAATGGGGACCACTGGGTAGCTTATTGAGGGCTTATGAAGTTTGGTGGTTTGACTGAGTCACTCAGAGAACTGAGTGAATGAACAAGCTTAAGCTGAGATGCAGCCCTAGTAAAAGGACTTGAAAATGAAAATAAAAGCTTGAACTTGATAGATTAGCTGCTTAGCTTCTTAATGAGCCAAAGATCACAAGCAAAAGCTCAGTGATGAGCTTATGATGGGCTTGTGGTTTTGCTTGTTTACACTGAGTGATCAGTGTTTAAGTTATTTTGATAGCACAAGTTTAAGTAGAATAAGCAGTTCAGATAAGTAATTAAAAGCAAATAAGCACTTAGATCAGATAACTAGCCACATGGGCATCACAAAGATCCAATATACTCAGATCAACACTCAATAAACAAGCTTATGTAAGCTTGTGAAATTGGGTGTCAAACCTGTGCACAGGGGAGGTCTATGAAGAATCACCAAAAGTTAAGCACTAATTAAGCTCTTAATCAGCTAGATAAAAAATTAATAAAAATAGTAACAAAGAGATCAGCAACATGACTAAATTATCCTACAAGCTCAAGTTCTAATATCAATTAACAAGCTCACAATTTTATTCCAAAGTTTATTCAAAAATTCTTGTGACTGAAAATTGACTTTTTAATTTTAACACTAAGTTTGACTAATTTGAGCTTTGATCCTAATTTACTGATTACTTAAGTTGTATTAAGCTATAATAAGGTTGAATTAAGCTAAGTTTCAAAGTTTTAAGCTAATATGAAGATTATGGGACTGATTTACACTAACAGTTAACAGCTAGATTAGATTGAGTTCTATTTTGACTTTTTAACTATTAAGACCTATATGTTATGACAGATATGGACTATTGTGATCTAAACTAACATGTAGAAACAAGATTCAGAAACAATAACATGCACTAACTCAGATAGGCAGCTTGATCCAAACACTCTATAGCAAGACTGTTTTTGTGATTAGTGTTACACAACACTGAATTAGATCATAAAATTGAATCTTAACACTTAATTATGATGAACTAAGACTAGATAAGCACAATTACACAGTAAACAACAACTAGAACCTAAGAATCACTACTATACTATTTTAACTGTCTAACTATAACAACTAACTATTGAGACTTCCAACAAACAAACTACCAATATTACACTAGATTACCACTAATTACTAATAACTAAGCATAAAATAAGAAGAATTAAGCTAAATTAACAACTAATACAGTAAATGCCAAAAATCAAGAAAATACTTACAATTTGGAAATAAGATGAACACACAGAACCAAGGACTGAGAACCTTCCTATAGCTTACCACTAAGCATTATAACCAAGGCAATCCAGAATAGCACTTGCTCCAAGCTTCTTCTACAGTAACCTTTATTTTTTTTAATTATTTTCTATTTTCTATGGAATTTTCCTAATTATGAATTATTGCTTGTTCAAATGACTTAAAAGCTTGCTAAAGCTTACTGAGAGCTTAGTAGTGTTATTCGAGTCCTCTAAACAACAATTATTCAACTGAAAATTAAGAGACTTGAAATAAAAATGGGACAAAGTAGAAATTATTGAAAACTGAAAGATAGATTGATACAAGTAACACAAGCTGTTTATTACACTTTAGCAAAGTTTAACAAACACTTTTGAAACAGAATTGAAGATTACACTAGTGATACAACTAGATTAATTATGCTACTTTGATCATAAACTAAAGTACAAATTATTATATTTTCCTCTTCTGTCTTCCTCTGTATTTATCACCTGTTTTCATCCCACTTGAACAAATATCTCATCCCACTTCATCTAGGCCCTTGATTGAGTCAAATTAATCTTGACCGTTTGAATCCAAAATTGGCGCCAAATCTCTCCACGTGGAATTTAGCAGTTCTGTCATAATTAATGTATCTTGGGAGTATATGGAGGAGTAAAGGGCAAGTTTGGTGAAGTTTTGGACTAAATTGAGGCAGTAATGCTCAATACTGTGGGCTAGTATGCTACAGTGGTGGTTTTGGGGTGTGAGTAGCATTTATTGTGGCAGGTTCTGTGGAAATAGGGGTGGTGGAGAGTGGGTAGGAAAGTAGGGTGAGGAGGAAAGGTTGAGGGCAAGTGGTGATGTTACAGGTGGAGTGGGAGGTGGAAGGTGAAGAGGAAAAACGGGGGAGGTGTGGTGTTTGTCTGTTTTATTTACAAAGGGAAGGGAGTGGGCTAGTGGTGTTGGGCCATGGAGTTATAAGGGTGGATGTTTGGGCCTATGGTTGTAACTGGGTTTAGTTTGGATTGGATTTGGAATTGGTAATACAAAAGGTCCGTTTGGTTTATTATAAGTACAAGGACCAATTTGTAATTTCTAATTTTTGAGGGACCATATTTGTAACTTTTCCAAACTTCACATAAGGACCAAACCTGCATTTAAACATTAGTACAAGGACCATAATTGCATAATTATCCAATTTTACACCTTAAGGACCAAATTTGTCAATTTAGAAACTCCAGGGACCAAACTTGTATTTTCTCAAAACTTTTCTCATAAGGACCATTTATGTCAAATATGAATAGTACAAGGTTTATTTTTATTATTTTCTTATTTGTAAAACCTTAGGGACTAATTTTGACATTTTCCAAACTTGAGGGACTAAAGTTGTCATTTTGCCATTTTTAAACTTTAAAGGACTTTTCTTGACAACTTATGAATCCCAAGGACCTTTTATGACATTTGTACAAGTTTTGATTTACCAGGGACTAGTTTTGCCAATTTTCCAAAGTTCAGGGACTGAAACTGTAAATTATGTGAAATGTTTTGTTTTTCATCAGTTTTCAATCCTTATGCATAAAAACACAATCCAGGGATAATTTTATGTATTTCAAGGCATTCCTGTGTGTTTTCATATGTTTTTGCAGCTTAAATGTAACAGAAATGATGAGTATTTACACACTCATCAATCCCCCACACTAAACTATTGCTAGTCCCTAGCAATCTATTTGAGAAAAAATTAATGGATTTTTACTCTTTACCAAAAACCATCACTTCTGGAGTAGCCAGGTGTAAGAACTGTGGCACACCTGATTACCGTGTGATTTTTAGCAAACCACCAGCTGTCAACGGATTTGATTTGTCTTTACCAGAAGCCGTTTGCTTCTGGACTAGCCAACTCTTGATGGAATAGTCAACATCTTGGTGAGCTTATTGCCAATTATGGATTTTCTACGGCCTTTACCACAAGCCATAATCTTGCGGGCTAGCCAACTCATTAGCTTTTTAGGATAATGGGGAGTTGAGGAACCATACAATTTTTGGCAAATTGCAAGCCATCAACGGTTTTGAGATGTCTTTACCAAGAGCCGTTTGCTCCTGGACTAGCCAATCCTGTTGTGGGTTAGACATGGAGGATTGATACCATTTATTGCATTTCTAAGTGTGAAAAAACTTTAAATTTTGATCAAATGAGGGCGCTTGATGGAACATGTGTTTGAATTCGTGAGAATCCCCCCCCCCCCCCACACACTTAGAAATGAATATTGCCCTCAATATTCAAAACACCGGGTGTTAAACCGATACTTAGAACGTAAGAAGGAAATATTAATAACCTTTATTTTAGGCTATTTACATACAAACTCACTTTTTTCTTTTGTTTTGAGTTTTTTTTTTTTTTTTTTTTTTTTTTTTTTTTTATTTTTTTTTTGAAGATATATACATATATACAACATGTGGGGCATCTCCCCCACACTAGGTGGTAGAAAAGAGAAAGAAATCAGAAATATGAGTGAAAACCCATATTGCTATGCTTTTGATTACCGAGTCACTAGCTTGACTCGACCTCGAATTGATTTGTCCATGAGGTAGCTTGTTTTTGATTCCCGAGTCACTAGCTTGACTCGACCCCGAATTTAATTGTCCTTGGGGAAAGTTTGGAGATCCGGGACAACCATGTTTGGAATGTCCTCTCCAAAGTAGTGTTTCACACGATGGCCATTTACTTTAAAACATGGACCGTCATTTTGAGATAACTCAACGGTACCATATGGATAAACCTTAGTGATAGTAAATGGACCAGTCCAACGGGTTTTTAATTTACCCGAGAAGATCTTTAATCTAGAGTTAAAGAGAAGTACTCGATCACCAACGTTAAACACGCGGTTCTTTATTTTTGAGTCATGTATTCTCTTTGTTTTTTCTTTATAGATTAAAGAGTTCTCGTAAGCCTGATCACGTAGTTCATTTAATTCATTCATTTGAACTTTTCTGTGATCACCCGCAGTTTTGAGGTCAAAGTTGGCATGTTTCAAAGCCCAGTAGGCTTTGTGCTCAAGTTCCATCGGTAAATGACATGTCTTTCCGTACACAAGCTTGTAAGGTGTACACCCAATGGGTGTTTTATAAGCTGTACGAAAGGCCCATAGTGCGTCATCTAATTTATCCGACTAGGCAGCACGGTTTTCACCAACAGTCCTCTCAAGTATCCTTTTGATACCACGATTTGAAACCTCCACTTGCCCACTTGTTTGTGGGTGATACGCGGTAGAAAGACGGTGGGTTACACCATACTTTTGCATGACTTTATCAAATTTGTCATTGCAGAAAAGCGTACCACGATCACTTATAATAGCACGTGGGGTTCCAAAACGGGCAAAAAGAGATTTCAGGAATTTTACTACAACTCGGGCATCATTAGTGGGTAAAGCTTTTGCTTCAACCCACTTTGATAAATAATCAACTGCCACAAGTATGTACTTGTTTCCTCTAGATGATGGAAATGGCCCCATAAAGTCAATGCCCCAGATATCAAATATTTCACATACTTGAATAGCATTTTGTGGCATCTCATTTCTTTGTGAAATGTTTCCATGACGCTGACAAGCGTCACAGGTTTTAATGAGATCCTGAGCATCTTTATAAATTGTGGGCCAGAAGAATCCGGAATCAAACACCTTTTTGGCGGTGTAATTAGGACTATGATGTCCCCCAGTGGGTCCAGCATGGCAAGCCTTAAGAATTTCAGTGGCTTCCTGTCCATATACACACCGTCGGATGACTTGATCCGCACAGATTTTGAATAAGTAGGGGTCATCCCAGAAGTAATGTTTAACATCCTTAAAGAATTTATTCTTCTGTTGGGTTGACATCCCTTTCACAACAAAGTTACCCGCATGGTAGTTTGCGAAATCGGCAAACCATGGGGTAGTAGAATCTCTGCGAAAAGCAACTGCATTGAGTGTTTCGAGAGGAAATGTTTCATTTATTTCCTTTTTCTCATACACATTTTGATGAGGGTTTTCTAATCGGGACAAATGATCAGCAGCCAGGTTCTCAGCTCCTTTTTTATCACGAATAATGATATCAAATTCCTGGAGGAGGAGAACCCATCGGAGCAATCTCGGCTTTGCATCTTGTTTTGCAAATAGATATTTAAGAGCCGAGTGATCCGTATACACTACGCTTTTAGTCAAGATTAAGTATGTCCGAAATTTCTCAAAGGCATACACCACAGCTAATAATTCTTTTTCTGTAGTGGTGTAATGTGTTTGAGCTTCGTTCATAGTTTTGCTTGCGTAGTGGATAGGCTGAAAGTGTTTCGTTTTGCGTTGCCCCAAGACTGCACCGATAGCAAAATCACTTGCATCGCACATAAGCTCGAAGGGTAAATCCCAGTCGGGGGCAATAAGAATGGGTGCCTCAGTAAGCTTTTTCTTTAGTGTTTCAAAAGCTTCGATGCACTCTGGTGAGAAGATAAAAGGAGTATCCTTTTCAAGGAGATGAGTCATAGGCCGTGAGATTTTAGAAAAATCTTGTATAAATCGACGATAGAAACCGGCATGACCCAAGAAACTCCTAATACCTTTGACAGTAGTAGGGTGAGGCAGTTTTGCAATGACATCAACCTTAGCTCTGTCAACCTCAATACCATTCTTAGAAATCTTATGGCCGAGGACAATGCCCTCTTTGACCATAAAGTGACTCTTTTCCCAATTTAGACATAGATTGGTGTCTTTACACCTTTTCAACATTGTTTCTAAATTGGTGAGACATGTTTGGAATGAATCCCCAATGACCGAAAAGTCATCCATAAAGACCTCCATAGTTTTACCGATCATGTCGGTAAATATAGCCATCGTGCACCTCTGAAACGTACCTGGAGCATTACATAAGCCAAAAGGCATACGTTTATAAGCAAAGGTTCCATAAGGGCATGTAAAGGTAGTCTTTTCTTGATCCGATGGATCAATGGGGATTTGGAAGTATCCTGAGAAACCATCAAGGAAACAATAGTACTCGTTTCCAGCTAATCTCTCAAGCACCTGGTCCATAAAGGGCAGCGGAAAGTGGTCTTTGCGGGTGGCGTCATTTAACTTACGATAGTCAATGCAAACACGCCATCCGGTAACCAGCCGAGTTGGTATCAACTCATATTCCTCATTAGTGACAACAGTAATGCCACCCTTTTTTGGGACGCAATGAATGGGACTAACCCATGGACTATCAGAGATAGGGTAAATCAATCCTGCATCAAGAAGTTTAAGGACCTCTTGTTTAATCACATCATGGATTTTTGGATTCACCCTTCTTTGATGTTGCACTGCAGGCTTGAAGTCATCCTCCATCAAGATTTTGTGTGTACAAAAATCTAGGTTAATACCCTTAATATCGGAGAGTTTCCAAGCAATTGCTTGCTTGTTTGACTTCAAGACCTTTATGAGAGCAATCTTCTCCTCAACACTCAAACCTTTAGCAATAATGACGGGTAATTTATCATCACCCTCCAAGAATGCGTATTCAAGATGAGGAGGTAAGTCCTTGAGTTCGACCTCAGGAAAATCATCAGTTTCCTCAACATATTTGATTTCCTGATTATGAAGTTGTACGGGAGGGAGTGGAGTAGAATTGTCTTGGTTTAGCAATCTCTCAAGGAGAAGAATATCTCCCTCCAGATCAATCTCAGTGTTATCAATTCCTAATGGAACTGAATCACTTTTGAGAAAAGCCTCGACCTCTTCCAAAAGGAAATCACTTCCCTCAAACGGAGTGAGAGAAGGGGAAGAGTCGGAAATGATAGGTTCAGATGATGGAGTGGCATCCCCACTCACAGAATTATGAGAATAACCAAGAAACTCTTGAGAGTACTCCTCAGAAGCAATGTCTATGATATCTATTTGATTAACTGCTTCAGAATCATAATTGGAGGAGTACCTCGAGGTTTGATCGAGGTTAAATGTAACAGCTTCATTACCCACACGAAGAGTGATTTCTTGCTCAAATACATCGATAAGAGCACGTCCCGTTCTAAGGAAACCCCTCCCAACAATGAGAGGGACCCTTTGATCGGCATCGAAATCAACCACTACAAAGTCAGCGGGGAGATGAAATTCTCCTACCTTCACAAACACGTCCTCGGCAATGCCGAGAGGACGAGATATCGATCGGTCTGCAAGCTCTAAAGTCATGCAGGTAGGAGTAAGATCAGGAAGAGAAAGTTTCTTCCAAACTGAGTATGGCATTAAGTTGATACTTGCACCAAGATCGGCCAAGGCATAGCAATCAACCATTCCCGGAAATACACATGGTATTAGAAATTTTCCAGGATCTCCCAGCTTCTCGGGAAGCTTCTTTAAAAGAACTGCTGAGCAGTTCTCATTCAAGGGAGTCTTTGCCATTTCAAACAATTTCTCTTTGTTGCTTAACAAGTGTTTGATTGTCGATGCAAATTTGGGCATCAGAATAATAGCATCCGCAAAGCTAATGTCAAAATGCAAATCTTGGAAGATTTGAAAGAATTTATCCATCTGGTGACTAGCTTTTTCACGGAGCTTTTGTTCACTCAAGCGTGAGGGGTAAGGAATAGAGGAGGTAGAAGGTCTGGACTGAGGTGTTTCAACTGGAATATCATTTGGTTCAAAAACAACTCTAGGTTTTGGTTTGGGTTTCGGGACAACATGAGGTGGGACGTCTTGGGTACCTCCCTTATGAGTAGGAAGTACTTCGTCCTTATTTACCTCGATGTTATTTCCCACTACCTTGGGAGAAGAAGTAGAAGGGGTAGTGGGAACAGTAGGTCCATCATATGAAACTCCGCTCCTGGTCGTGATCGCCTTTGCATCGCCCCTCGGGTTTGCGATCGTGTTGCTCGGAAGTTTTCCAGAGCCCGAGGGTTGTTCATTTAAAGATTTATTGATTTCAGAAATCTGGCTGACCAACAACCTGTTTGTCTCTTCTTGAGTTTTCATGAACTGCTTCAACAACTCATCTGATGATGGTTGTGGAGCTGGGAGAATGGCTTGTGTTTGGTTAGGGAAATTTTGGACACGGTTATTTTGATTATAACCTTGTTGTGGCTGAAAATTCCCTTGATTTGGATTACCATTTCCCTGGTAATGATTTCCGGGGTTGAAATTGTTTCTGTTAAAGTTTCCTTGATTGTGGAAACCTTGATTCTGTCCAGGATTGAAATTCCCTTGGTTTTGATAACCTTGGTTCATTCTGGGTTGGTTCTGGTTTCTGTTTTGCAAATTTGGGTTTTGATTAAACCCGGGTGGTCCCATCTGAGTGTTAGCACGGTAACTTGGTTCCATTTGAGGACGGTATTGATTACCTCCCTGATTTGTAGTTCCGGCTAAGGCATTGGCTTCAAAAGGACTACCATCGGTGGCAGTACAATTGTAGTAAGCATGTGGGCCACCACAAGTGACACAAACTTCCACTTTTTTAACTTCAGCATGTGAAGGGTTTTGTGTGAAAGTGACTTTTTTCTGGCTTGAGAGAACCAAAGCTTGAATGGCGTCCGTGAGTTTATCTATCTTAGCATCGGTGCTAGAAGTACTCACGGGTGATGAAGAGGAAGGACCAGCACTCACTTGGGAGTGATATGGCTTTGTGCGTGTAGTGCGGACCTTGGACTTATTTTCAATGATTTCTAAAGCTTCTTTTGTGGTTTTGCTCAAAAAATTACCTCCCGCGGAGGCATTGAGAGAATCTTGGTCAGATTGACTCACACCATTATAAAACGTGTCAATTTGCATTAATTCAGTGAAACCATGATGAGGACATCGACGAAGCAATTCTTTGAAACGATCCCAAGCGTCACCAAACGATTCATCAAACCTTTGAGTAAATTTGATGATTTCATTTTTAAGACTTGTCGTTCTGGACGGGGGAAAAATTCGTTTACAAATTTGGTAACTAAATCTTCCCATGAGTGTATTGAACGAGGAGGTTGTTTTTCCAGCCAAATCCGAGCTGCTCCCTCAAGAGAAAATGGGAAAAGAAGAAGTTTGACTGCTTCGGAAGGGATGTTCTTGTATTTGATGGTAGAAGTAATTTTATTAAACCATCGAATATGAGCATGGGGATCATCCCTCTCAAAACCATAAAATTGGCTTGAAGTTACTAGATTTAGTAACCCGGTTTTGAGCTCAAAGTATTCAGCCACGATGGCTGGGACAACAATAGCGTCTCCGTAACCCTCAATGGGTGCTTGGAGAAGCTCATTCATCGGACGGTCTTCCGCCATGATAACTTTCTTAGGTGAAACAGTACATTCCTCAGATACGACTGTTGGGGCAGAACATCTACGACGTCTTCGAGGAATTCTAACAAGCTCACGTAAAGGGCTTGTTGACCTAGAAGAACGAGTGCGCATGCACTAGAGACGACTCTAAGAATCCTTAGAGTGACGGGAAATTACAAATAGAAAATAAAATATGAACAAAAAGATGATATATAACAAAGTGTGAAAATTCAAACTCACAGATATTTCAAAAAGTCGTAATACACAGCACACCTCCCCGGCAGCGGCGCCAAATTTTTGATTGGCTCTAAACAGTCAGATAATATTAACCAAGTTATGGTCAACAAGTCAGACAGCCTAAACCAATACTCCGGTGAGTTTAGTGTTTCCCCGGATCGTTAGATCCCAACGAGATGTGAAATCTGAAATAAAACGACTTTGAGATAAGGTGAATTGAACAGGAAAAGGGTTTAAGTGATTTGTACTACTAAAATATAAGAGTGAATAGCTTTAACAAGCTATATCAACTAATACGTGAAATCAGATAAGTACACGTGAAAAAGGCACTGAAAAACGTAAACGTTTATTAATTAAACGTAAACAAAAACAAATTTAACTTATAGTAGGATTTTATAAGCCTTAGGGGCTTAAATGCAAATTAAATAAATTTAAAATATTTATTTATTAATTAAAAACTATTTAATTAATTATTTATTTAATAACTATTATTAATTATTTATCAATTAACTAATAATTATGAAAATGTGAAATAAGTCTAGAAAATTAAAATTAAAATTTCTAAAAATCTAAAATATTATAAAACTTATTTTAAAATTAAAATTATATTTTTCACACTATTTATCTATTTATTATTAATTATTTATTATTTATTTATTATTTAACTAATTATATTGATTAATTTATTTATAATTACTAAAAAGACTTAAATAATTATGAAAAATTTTATATATCTAATTAACCATCATAGGAATCCTAAAAAATGATAAAAAGTTTATATTATGTATTTTTAATTTAATTTACTAATTATTATTCTATTTATTAATTAATATCTAAAAAATAATTAAATTATGAAAACTAGTAAATGAACAGTATAAATCACAAGAAAATTTCTAAAATTATTTTATGACTTATAGAAACTAGGAAAAATATAAAATATAGGTTTTGCCTTAAAAAAATTAATTATGCTATTTAATTCTTATTTATTATTTAATTATTAAATAAACTAATATTAATTCTAAATAACACTAGATGACAAAAGAAAATTCTGGAAAAATTTATAAAATTACTTTAATATATAAGAGATTAAATAAAAATATAAAAATGCAGAAGTGCTTATAAATAAGCTAAAAAAGAAAATTAAATAGATAGTTTCTATTAAATAGAAGCTATCACTATAATTAAGTTTTGTCTTTTTCTGGTTTTTCTTTTATAAATCTAATAAAATACTTAAAATATGAAACTTTTACAAAGACAAATAATTTAGAAACCAAAAATAAGCACTGTGAGTGCTTATTGGACCAAACAGTTGACTTTCTGTTGACTTTGAAGGAAATAAGCTCAAATGAGCTTATGTGGGGTCCACTAGGGTAGATTCTGGTTCCTATAAGTTATTTATACAGTACTTAACAAGATTCAACCAAATAAGTAGCTTGAATAAGCCACATAACACAAATAAGCACTTAGCTTATTGGATTCTGAGACAGAAAATGGGACAACCTTGTGAGGTAAAACCAAGTGGGGTCCACTATGATCTAAGCCAAACAAAGGGTCAATGGTTCAAGCCTGGTAGGAGGGGGGTTAGAAGAACCAAGATTTAGGGTGTGGGACCCACTGATAAGCTCAGAAAGAGCTTGGGAAGTAAGGGGTCCAAGTCTGATTCACTCAGTTGACTGAGTGAGTGAAAATGAGCTAGTAAGCTTGGTAAAAGCTTTAAAACAAGCTTAATAAAGAAAATAAAAAGATTAGTACTATGTATATATGGTATATTAATAATTATGAACAAGTGTGTTCACTGGATTAAGCTAATAAGCTTGTGAAAAGCTTATAAGCACTTCCAATAAACTGAGATCCAAACACCCAAACAGACAACCAAAATGGTCAAATTTAGCTTATGTAATAAGCTCAAGAGGACTTATTGAATGTTGAAGTTTAAAGTAGGGCTGGTAAGGATTCCAAAATACCAAAGCTTGACCAATGGGGACCACTGGGTAGCTTATTGAGGGCTTATGAAGTTTGGTGGTTTGACTGAGTCACTCAGAGAACTGAGTGAATGAACAAGCTTAAGCTGAGATGCAGCCCTAGTAAAAGGACTTGAAAATGAAAATAAAAGCTTGAACTTGATAGATTAGCTGCTTAGCTTCTTAATGAGCCAAAGATCACAAGCAAAAGCTCAGTGATGAGCTTATGATGGGCTTGTGGTTTTGCTTGTTTACACTGAGTGATCAGTGTTTAAGTTATTTTGATAGCACAAGTTTAAGTAGAATAAGCAGTTCAGATAAGTAATTAAAAGCAAATAAGCACTTAGATCAGATAACTAGCCACATGGGCATCACAAAGATCCAATATACTCAGATCAACACTCAATAAACAAGCTTATGTAAGCTTGTGAAATTGGGTGTCAAACCTGTGCACAGGGGAGGTCTATGAAGAATCACCAAAAGTTAAGCACTAATTAAGCTCTTAATCAGCTAGATAAAAAATTAATAAAAATAGTAACAAAGAGATCAGCAACAAGACTAAATTATCCTACAAGCTCAAGTTCTAATATCAATTAACAAGCTCACAATTTTATTCCAAAGTTTATTCAAAAATTCTTGTGACTGAAAATTGACTTTTTAATTTTAACACTAAGTTTGACTAATTTGAGCTTTGATCCTAATTTACTGATTACTTAAGTTGTATTAAGCTATAATAAGGTTGAATTAAGCTAAGTTTCAAAGTTTTAAGCTAATATGAAGATTATGGGACTGATTTACACTAACAGTTAACAGCTAGATTAGATTGAGTTCTATTTTGACTTTTTAACTATTAAGACCTATATGTTATGACAGATATGGACTATTGTGATCTAAACTAACATGTAGAAACAAGATTCAGAAACAATAACATGCACTAACTCAGATAGGCAGCTTGATCCAAACACTCTATAGCAAGACTGTTTTTGTGATTAGTGTTACACAACACTGAATTAGATCATAAAATTGAATCTTAACACTTAATTATGATGAACTAAGACTAGATAAGCACAATTACACAGTAAACAACAACTAGAACCTAAGAATCACTACTATACTATTTTAACTGTCTAACTATAACAACTAACTATTGAGACTTCCAACAAACAAACTACCAATATTACACTAGATTACCACTAATTACTAATAACTAAGCATAAAATAAGAAGAATTAAGCTAAATTAACAACTAATACAGTAAATGCCAAAAATCAAGAAAATACTTACAATTTGGAAATAAGATGAACACACAGAACCAAGGACTGAGAACCTTCCTATAGCTTACCACTAAGCATTATAACCAAGGCAATCCAGAATAGCACTTGCTCCAAGCTTCTTCTACAGTAACCTTTATTTTTTTTAATTATTTTCTATTTTCTATGGAATTTTCCTAATTATGAATTATTGCTTGTTCAAATGACTTAAAAGCTTGCTAAAGCTTACTGAGAGCTTAGTAGTGTTATTCGAGTCCTCTAAACAACAATTATTCAACTGAAAATTAAGAGACTTGAAATAAAAATGGGACAAAGTAGAAATTATTGAAAACTGAAAGATAGATTGATACAAGTAACACAAGCTGTTTATTACACTTTAGCAAAGTTTAACAAACACTTTTGAAACAGAATTGAAGATTACACTAGTGATACAACTAGATTAATTATGCTACTTTGATCATAAACTAAAGTACAAATTATTATATTTTCCTCTTCTGTCTTCCTCTGTATTTATCACCTGTTTTCATCCCACTTGAACAAATATCTCATCCCACTTCATCTAGGCCCTTGATTGAGTCAAATTAATCTTGACCGTTTGAATCCAAAATTGGCGCCAAATCTCTCCACGTGGAATTTAGCAGTTTTGTCACAATTAATGTATCTTGGGAGTATATGGAGGAGTAAAGGGCAAGTTTGGTGAAGTTTTGGACTAAATTGAGGCAGTAATGCTCAATACTGTGGGCTAGTATGCTACAGTGGTGGTTTTGGGGTGTGAGTAGCATTTATTGTGGCAGGTTCTGTGGAAAGAGGGGTGGTGGAGAGTGGGTAGGAAAGTAGGGTGAGGAGGAAAGGTTGAGGGCAAGTGGTGATGTTACAGGTGGAGTGGGAGGTGGAAGGTGAAGAGGAAAAACGGGGGAGGTGTGGTGTTTGTCTGTTTTATTTACAAAGGGAAGGGAGTGGGCTAGTGGTGTTGGGCCATGGAGTTATAAGGGTGGATGTTTGGGCCTATGGTTGTAACTGGGTTTAGTTTGGATTGGATTTGGAATTGGTAATACAAAAGGTCCGTTTGGTTTATTATAAGTACAAGGACCAATTTGTAATTTCTGATTTTTGATGGACCATATTTGTAACTTTTCCAAACTTCACATAAGGACCAAACCTGCATTTAAACATTAGTACAAGGACCATAATTGCATAATTATCCAATTTTACACCTTAAGGACCAAATTTGTCGATTTAGAAACTCTAGGGACCAAACTTGTATTTTCTCAAAACTTTTCTCATAAGGACCATTTATGTCAAATATGAATAGTACAAGGTTTATTTTTATTATTTTCTTATTTGTAAAACCTTAGGGACTAATTTTGACATTTTCCAAACTTGAGGGACTAAAGTTGTCATTTTGCCATTTTTAAACTTTAAAGGACTTTTCTTGACAACTTATGAATCCCAAGGACCTTTTATGACATTTGTACAAGTTTTGATTTACCAGGGACTAGTTTTGCCAATTTTCCAAAGTTCAGGGACTGAAACTGTAAATTATGTGAAATGTTTTGTTTTTCATCAGTTTTCAATCCTTATGCATAAAAACACAATCCAGGGATAATTTTATGTATTTCAAGGCATTCCTGTGTGTTTTCATATGTTTTTGCAGCTTAAATGTAACAGAAATGATGAGTATTTACACACTCATCAGTTTTTTTGGGGTGATTCTAGGGCTGAGCATCGGGCCGAATCCTGACCCATCCCGACTCATCCCAAAATCGAGTTCGGGGAAAAACCCGAACCGAATACCGAACCGAATTGCTCGTTTTAGTCGAGTTCGGTTTTGGTTTTTCGGGTTCGGTCGGTTTTGTCCTGATATTGGTTTGTTTTTTCAGTTTTTGTCCTGTCCTGACCCGTCTCGAAAACCAAATGTCTAAAAAATCAAAACCGAATACCGACCCGAGTATGGTCGGTTCGAGATTTAGGACGCTTGGTTTTAGTCGGTTTTTTAGGATTGTCATGATTCGGTCGGTTTTGCTTACCCTTAGGTGATTCTATCAGACATTATGGTCTATCAATCATCCTATCAGACACACAATATCTCAGACAAATGACAGCTATATATTTGATTAAGCAACTCTGTCACTACTACTTCCTAAACAGACCAAATACGCATAACAAAATAGAGGGCCACATCAACCATGCATAAAGAAAGTATAGCATCTAAAGATTGAGCTCAAGCTAATGACAAGAGAAGAGTTGAAATAGAGGAAGCAGAGCATAAAGTCAACCATATCAAGTCTGTGTCGAAGCTACAACAACTTCATAAGCACTAGTTTGATAGTTGTTTAGTTTGTAATCTCACTAAAATTGTAGCGTATCATTACTTTGACTTTGATTTTCAGTTTGTGTATAAACTCCCATTTGTACCCATTTTCATTTAATGTGAAATACAAAAGTTTTTCCCCCCATAATATTTTCTCTCCAATTATCAATAAACCAACATTTACACTAACATTAAGCGTAACAATTTTATCAAATTAGCAAAGTTTCAATACACTTACAAGTCGCCCATCTCTCCATAAGCATGAAGTCATCTTTCTGTAGAATGCCCTTTCTTCTTGCTCATGGACAGTGTAAAACGTCCAATTACACATCCGGTTCATCCGACGGGCTTCAAAATATTAATTTAATAATACATAATTAGTTACAGATAATCCAAAATGTTACACTGATATCATATACTTGATGTAGCTAAAGTTAATAAAGAAAAACATACCATAGTCATGTGCTTCGTGACAGAGGGCATTCATTGCTATGTTGATGTTGTATGTCTCCACTGTTGTGATGGCCTCTCCATCAGGTTCAAACAATATGACATTATATTCCTCCTCCGGAACAACCTGAGTAAACACCATCCACTGACTAGGTTTCATATTCAAGTCTTGGACCAGTCTCACCAACCAAACCCAAACAGGAAGGAGTGGGCGTATCGATCATAGAAATGTTCACTTTCCACACCAACATTGTACTCAGTCGTGTTAGTGGTAACCACAACATAGTCAGTAGGGGTTGGACCATTAAGATATTTCAGAAAATCTTCTGGCAACAACTGCATAAGCAGAGATGTGTCTGTCACTGGCACTAAACATCTCCAAAACTAAGCACTCTCGGATTCATAATTATGAAACTACTCCCCATCCTCAATGTAGCAACTTACAGAAAACACATCCTCACCCCTATTCTATAAAATGTATGTAAGCAACATCCGAACAGGTGATGTTGTGCATGACAAAATCATTCCACCTTGCTCCCTCAACAACATACACTAATTTCGAGGCTATTCTTAAACTAACACTCCATCTAACCCCCTACAGTTAACTAAGTAAATATAACGATTCCCATGATAGGAACCTCCTAACACGTAATCATTATGCAGTTCCTGTATATCAAAATTAATTTTAAGCATTGGCAATTTCTTAAAACTAGTTTTTTAGATAAATAACAGTTAATTCATATATGGTGTTAACTTACAAACTCATCCAAAACATCTTCAGGATTGTCCACAACGCAAACAAATTGATTCCCATACATATTTACTGCATTAACGATTAATATTAACACAAATAACGTTTGAATGAAGTAAAATTCAGTAAATATTGTTACCTGGTATGTGTGTTTGATTTTGCATGCCCTGCAAGTTCCGATGGTATGTGTTTGTGGGTGTGTGATTTGATTGGATGAAATAAGATCAAATGTGTTTATGTGTGTGATTTGAGACTGTTAATGTGTTATATACGACTTAGGTTATTTGTAAAAAATGTCCTCATCAATATTTGTGCCTGAGGGTAGCTGAAAGGTGTTAAAGGCGGGAAAAAGTGGATTGACGAAATTACCCTCATGTACAAAGCACGTGAGGACTAACCTAACAGGATTTCCTAACGAGCGTTAGCTAGAAAATTGAAATTGCAACTACAGTAACTCTTCATGGGCCATTCTTGCAGAAAACTGAAAGTTCAGGGACAATGTTTATAGATTTTTTTCAAGGACATCTTTCGTAATTTTAACAAAGTTCAGTGACATTTTTTGCAGTTTACTCTAATGGATGATATGAACGGTTATTATTAAAAATAAAAGTAATTAATGCATGCCTAAATATCTTAAAACAGGCCCCATTAAAATTACGTTTAGCAATTTCTTAAAAAAATAACAATACTAAGAGGCTAAGGAGTAATAACGTAGCAACGCGAATTCGTCCTAGATGGCTAAATTTTAACACCGTTATGGCGTTATTTCCACTCCCTCCTCCCTCACGTTAGACATGCATTAAGCTTTACATTGCTACAACAACGTACGATACAACGTGGGATTTGGCAAAAATGAACTTACACAAACACCTCCTGGTGAAGAAGATGAGTCGTATTTCTGGGTTTGCGTTTGTGTGTGTGTGTGTGTGTGTTTAATTGTGTATGCAAGAGAGGAGACGAAGAAGATGAGTGATTTTTTTTTTAGTCAACAGTGGAGAGAAGACTATTGTACCAAATCCATTTAACTATTGGACCAAATATTGGACAGTTTTGGACTAAACATCCATTAACTTATTATTTTTTTTGTTATCTTAATTTTGTATATATATATATATATATATATATATATATATATATATATATATATATATATATATATATATATATATATATATATTAGTAAAAAATGTTATTTTTATATTAATTTAATAAATGAAATATATTAGTTAAGGGTTTTTAATGACTGTAATTGTTAAGGGTAGAATTTATAAATTGTAATATTTAAAAAAAAGTGAGTCCTAGAAGGTGTTTTTATTTGATGTTATGATTACGTGAAAAAAAAAAAAAAAAAAAAAAAAAATGTTAATATGTTACCGTTCCCTAGCCACTAATCATGCGTTTAAGATTGTTTTTGAGCTCGTCAAGCTTTTTTCATCGAAGCAAACAAGTTAAAAGTACCTAAAAACGCGTTACCAATTTTGAGCAACTTTTTGCTAAAAGAAAAAATCACCCAACTTAACCCAACACCTCGTTATTCAAAAATTTCCCAAAAAATTTAAAGCAACTCATTTTGGAGCCACTAAAAAAACTACTCCGTATTTCGCATTTCACACACACCATATCCCCGTGTACACACTCTCTCTCCTTTCATATAAAAACCCTCACTCCCCACTCTCATTTCAAAACCCCATTCTCTTTCTTTCACACACACTCTCCCAAATCAGATCTCATCTCACCGTTAACTAACGCCGTTAACTAAAAATGAGAGAAATCCTTCACATTCAGGGTGGTCAATGTGGGAACCAGATCGGGGCAAAGTTTTGGGAGGTGGTATGCGCAGAGCACGGGATCGATGTGACCGGAAAGTACACAGGAGACTCAGAGCTTCAACTAGAAAGGATAAATGTTTACTATAATGAAGCGAGTGGGGGAAGGTTTGTACCACGCGCTGTGTTGATGGATCTGGAGCCAGGGACGATGGATAGTTTGAGATCTGGGGCTTATGGTCAGATATTTAGACCTGATAATTTTGTATTTGGTCAATCTGGTGCTGGTAATAACTGGGCCAAGGGTCATTATACTGAAGGCGCTGAGTTGATTGATTCTGTTTTGGATGTTGTCAGGAAGGAAGCTGAAAACTGTGATTGTTTGCAAGGTATAAGAACTGTCTATTTTGTGATTTATTTTGTTAATTTTGTAATGATAGATCATTAGATCTGTTTTGAATAGTTTTTAATTGATTACCTGTTGATATGAACTGTGAATTAGAATTGATGGATTGTTGATTATTTACTCGTTCTAACAGTTTTTAGATGAGTTAATTTAATTTACTTGTCTAGTTTGTTTATTTGACTGAGATAAAAACTATCTATACTAATAATTTTGTGTAATGATTTAATTACTATGTATCTGAACATTTGTGTGAAGATTGATACTATAGTTGTGTGAAATGGTGTATACAAGTAGTTGTGTGGAATGATTTGAACATGTTGTATACGACTATACAAGTAGTTGTGTGATTGAGGATGTATACACGCAGTTTTTAAATGATTTGAATATAATGTATGCGAGTAGTTGTGTTTAGTGAGTTGAATGATGTGTATGAGCAGCTGTGTGACAATGATTTGGATATGCTGTATAGGAGCAGTTGTGTGAATTTATTTGAATACAGTCTATACAAGTAGTTTTGAAATGATTTGTGTTTGATGTATACGAGTTGTGTGAATAGCTTTGAAATAAAATTATGCTCTATTTTGGTGTATGTATGATACAATCCGCTTCATTATTTATTAATTCTTTGAAACTGATTACCATGGTCTTATCACATGTAATATTTAAAAATGTGATTCGCTATATATGAACAGAATTTGGATAAACTATTTCCATTTTACACTTAAATGGAAGCCAAACATGTATCATTTAAGTTGTGGTGTCAACCTGGATTCAATCTGCAAAGTGTTTCATATCTGTTTGGCTTACGTACGGTAGTGGTTCTTAGTGGCTCTGAGGACTTATGGACGTTCATTACAATTCAAATCCGTGTTGTTAAATGACTGTAGGTTGTTACAGTTACAAATGTTGTTTGTGTTAACCGAACATTTTTTTTGGATAATCAATTATCATTAGGTTGAAGCCAATTGTGGATCATTTGTGTTCAAGCGGTCTGTAACTTTGATTTATTTAGCCCACAAACATAGCATCTGATCGCAATTTGTCTCGACAGTTTTCTGAGAAATTTTTGATGTGTTTTATAATTGTTATGTTCCAGTTCTATCAACATGATATTATTGATTTTGATTCAATTAGATTATCTGATTCACACAACTAAGAGTGTGATGCTTCTTTGTTGTATGCTACTCTACTTTTTATGATTGCACTGAATTGATATAGGAAGTTCTGGGGTATGTTATTTATGTCGAATGGTTTTTGGTGTGACATGGATTTAATGGCATTCAATATGCAGGTTTCCAGGTGTGCCATTCTCTTGGGGGTGGGACTGGTTCTGGTATGGGTACGCTTTTGATCTCAAAGATCAGGGAAGAGTATCCTGACAGAATGATGATGACCTTCTCTGTATTTCCATCTCCTAAGGTTTCCGACACTGTTGTGGAGCCCTACAATGCCACCCTTTCTGTCCACCAGCTCGTGGAAAATGCTGATGAGTGTATGGTTCTTGATAATGAAGCATTGTACGATATCTGCTTCAGAACTCTCAAGTTGACTACCCCAAGCTGTAAGTATTTTCAATATTACAATGTAAACTTGATTTTGTTCTAGTAAATGGTATTAATAATGAAGGTATAACAATAATTGCTTGAGGTAAACTAACATTGTAAATTGTTGTAACAGTTGGTGATCTAAACCATCTCATTTCTGCAACAATGTCTGGAGTGACCTGCTGTTTGAGGTTTCCTGGTCAGCTCAACTCTGATCTTCGAAAACTTGCTGTGAATTTAATCCCATTCCCGCGTCTCCATTTCTTCATGGTTGGTTTTGCTCCACTCACCTCACGTGGCTCTCAGCAATACCGTGCTTTAACTGTTCCAGAGCTGACCCAACAAATGTGGGATGCTAAAAACATGATGTGTGCTGCTGACCCACGTCACGGACGTTACTTGACTGCATCAGCCATCTACCGTGGAAAGATGAGCACTAAGGAAGTTGATGAGCAGATGCTTAATGTTCAAAACAAGAACTCTTCTTACTTTGTGGAGTGGATCCCAAACAATGTGAAGTCCACTGTCTGTGATATCCCACCAACTGGTCTTAAGATGGCGTCGACTTTCATTGGAAACTCAACATCCATTCAAGAAATGTTCAGGCGTGTGAGTGAGCAGTTTACTGCTATGTTCAGGAGAAAGGCTTTCTTGCATTGGTACACTGGTGAAGGTATGGATGAGATGGAGTTCACTGAGGCTGAGAGCAATATGAATGATCTTGTGTCTGAGTATCAGCAATACCAGGATGCAACTGCTGATGAGGAAGGAGAGTACGAGGAGGAGGAAGAAGAGTATGACGAGGCATAAGAAACAATGGAACACCGTATTGAATTTAGTGTTGCTTATAATCAGTGTTTGTAATTTTAATGCCTTTTTATCTGAAACACAGTAGGAAAGGATATGGGTTGGTGTATTTTGTTTTACTGGATAAGGTTTGGGTGTAATCTGTCTATTTTGGGATCATGAGTATCGTTTCTTTTTTCATCCATCTGTTTTGGGTTATTAATGGGTCTTAATTTTACCTTGTTCATGTATGGTTTTTACCCTATGCTTCTTTATGAAATGTTTATCGTTACATTTTTGTTTGACAAGCAAGGAGTTTGGCTAATCTTATTTCTGGCTTTCAACCTTATTTATCTGGCTTATAAGCTTATTTCAATGTGGAACTGCCAATAAGCCCACTTTTAATGGTATATGACTATATGCTATTAGCTTAAATAAGCTAATACAAACACCCCCTGATAAGATGTTTTATGCTGCGTTGTGTTTCATCGCTCTAGCTGTGAGTCCGTTACCTTGTCATCTAAGGTGGTGTTCACAACTTTCACATCACTTATGGTTTCAGTTAGGGGTGTAATAGTGATCTCTAGCTGTGAGTTACTGTCAAAGTCTGTACCTTGTCATCTCATAAGGTTCATTTTAGGATCTTACGATTTTACGATACTGCAAAGCAAAAACGATCTGGATCCTGCATAGGATCTTTGCAAGCTTAAGATCTTATAGGATCCCGATCTTGACCATACGATCTTTAAATCTAATCCGATCCGATCTTACTTTTCTCGGGTTACAAACTAAAAATCTATAAATTTATGAGTTGTTTTTTGTAGAATTCAAAAAACAACATGTTAATCTTTTTAAACATTTCATAATCATAATTTAGAACAGTATTTCTATGAAACATTCATAATATTTTATGTTTATAATGTATAATAATTTGTAGATTTGTATAATATTACAAAAACTATTAAGAAATAACATTGGAGTAGGATCTTAAGATCCCGATCCGATTTTATGATCACGATCTTACAAAGACGAAAACGATCATAGGTAGGATCCTGATCTTGAAAACCTGGTTTCAGTTATGGGTGTAATAGTGACTCGGTAACAACATTTAAGTTGCAACAAATTTGGTGTGTGCATATTGGGCCTCTCCGACATATGAATTCAACACTACACCATATTTGGTGTAACATGAGTGTCTTGGATAATATATGCTTACAAAAGATATGGTGCAACTCCCACTCTCCCATATTGACATAAAATTTCTACACCAATCACTGTTATCATTTTTTTTTTTTAATTCAATTGTTTGCATGATATTTCTTCATATTACAGACGTATATATAAAACTAAAAGCATAAAAGTATACTTTCATAGCTAAAATTTATATTTGGGTTTATATATATTGTACAAGGAAAAAAAAAAAAAAAAGTGAATGCAAACTTCTAATTAATTAATATATCAATGTTGGACTATATTGAAGGGAGGATGCGATATTTCTAATAATATATTGAAGACACGATGAGTATATAATTATGTAACAAACTTGTAATAAAAACATTTGATGTGAATATTTGGTGTTACACTAAATTTCAAATTTGGTGTCGAAATGCATCGGGACCAAATTTGGTGTATTGGTTGGAGGCCAAAAGTTTTTTATAGATCCAATTTTTATCATAGAACCTATCAAGCAATTTTATCCACTCATTTTTTTATTAAAAAAAATAAACTTTCACCCTTTTTTTAAAACTTAAATATCTCGCAAACCGTAAATCATCAAGCTACAAAAAAATACCATCGCGACGAGAATTAAATTATCTTTCTATAGACATGCATTGTTATATACTTTCGACGAATTTTTTTTTTTCAAAATTTCTGCCCAGAAAAATCATATATGATTTGTAAAAATCATATATGATTCGTAAGAATCATATATGATTTGATTTTAACGAATCATATATGATTTTTCTGGGCAGAAATTTTGAAAAAAAAAAAGTTCGCCGAAAGTATATAACAATGCATATCTATAGAAAGATGATTTAATTCTCATCGCGATGGTATTTTTTTGTAGCTTGAAGATTTACCGTTTGCAAGATATTTTGTTTTAAAAAACAATGTGAAAAATAAAAATGGGTGGATATGATTGGTTAATTTGTTCTATGGCAAATATTGGATCTATATTTATCTCATCTCTTGGTTGGAGAGGGGTTTTTTTGCACAAAAACACTAAATTTGGTGGTGTCTTGATGTGTAATTGGAGATATTATGTTGGTATGAAATATGATCATTTTGCACCAAATATGATGCTGTGGAGATGCTTTTAAACTATCAAAGACCCTGTACCTCAATTGTATCCGTGTATCCCCTCTATGATTGATCACGTGTATGGTGGGTATCACCTCACAGTAATAAGCAGGGCACGGGCAATAAAGGGTCGTGCCTAACAACCTATGAACCCACGGAAGCTAGTTGGCACAACCCCGGACCATAACAAAACAAACACAAGTATTACACTCAAGCCCTAGGAAGAAGGAATAAGAGGACTGATTATTATCTGTTGTCCGGGGATTAAGGGCGGATGTCGGCAGAAATGATGCTTTGACTCGGTCCTAAGAGATGAGTGGAATCCAAGTCACTAACCTCGTGACTAGCCCAGAGAAGTATGAAATCTCATATGGGAAAAAAGGTTTGATCGAATTTTACCCAAAATAGATACAACTTGGGGAACACGCAGCATACTGGACCCCGCAGATGATGTTAGCCGAACCAAGAGACAATTAGGCTCAGATATCGAGACATCACGTCTCCATCTCCGACAGAGATACACTGACATCCATGAGGTAAGCAAAGTACAAAGGTCAACCCGTGAGGCACAAGTAACGCCAAGGTTTCCTAGCCTATAAATACCAAAGGTATTTGCCACCAAGCTTAAGGTCAACACGCATACATTAATTCTCATTTAACTCTCATTTTACTTGTGTTTATCCCCGTCCACAAATATGTATCCTTACGCCTGAGAGGTTGACCGTGGAGGCTCCTTCCACGGTGAGACTAACGGTGTGTTATTCTTAGCAGGTCCAAATCCCTGATTCGAATCCAAAATGAACATATAAAGACGTACTCACGTTTTCATTGAGTGAGCTAGCAATATACGCTAAATACTGGTTCATTAAGTGGCGCAATCCATGGGACCATGACACAACTACTTCCTATGAACGAAAGTCCCGCTGTGGAAACTACCTGCCAAAACATCGACGGTTCAGTAAGAAATGTCACCGAACCCGGGGGAACGTCTCGACATGATTTTCCGCCTGGCTATGTCCCGCCAGAGGTGGTTCGCGAGTTTTGCCAAAAGCATTACGAGCAACTACTTCCCTTTATGGCGGAAGAGCCCAAAAAGAGAAGCTCAAAGATGTTAGGAGTAGGTTGAGCTACGATGACAACACCGAGCAAGACGCTGAAACGACATCACAAGAGAAAGATCCGTGGGGATCCAAGAGGAAAAAGAAGAAGAGAGTTGAAAGAGAAAGGCCTGATAGCTGCTCACCTTCGCCGTCCAAAAGTGTTTTCTCCAGGCTTGGTCCTGCCCCCAAGAGACCGTAGCGAGAGACGAAGTAGATCGAGGAGCCGCTCCCGATCTGGCAGTGTTTTCTCAAGGCTAGGGGCAAAAAGACAAGAGGAAAGGAGAAGGGAGGCGCATAAGTTGATTAATGATTATGTGGTGTCTTCTAGCTCTCAAAAGAAAGAAGGTAGAAAGTACTAAAGCAGCAAGGAGCACTCTGACTCTGACGCTTCAGGAAGTGAAGGGAGCTCATAAGGAAGAAATTGGAAGAGGAAAGTGAAACCGGAAAGCGAACTCCTACGACCTTACATAGAAGAGTCTTCCACCCCGTTCACGAAGCGCATCAATGATTTTGATAAAATCAATCGTAAAAATAAATAAATAAATAAATAAATGTATTATAATAATCAAGATAATTTTTAAGTAAAAACTGATGCAAAAATGTAAAGTGTTAAGTGAGAATTTTATGATATTATACATATTATGTTAAACTTGACAACAACCACCTAACTTCCTTTATGTTGAACTCGAGAAGCAAGTATTGGCATTGCTAGATGATCATGATAATTGACAATTAATGCATAAGAATATCCAAAAATATCCAACATTATTGTTCATCTTTTGATATCTCTCAATATCCAACATTATTGTTCATCTTTTGATATCTCTCATTGATGTTTACTTTTGATATTTGTTATAAAAAGATAGTAAAATCCTTAATTTATGTGTTGGTTGACAACCGAGGTTATGGTCCATTCAAATTTAGACATTCTTAAATTCGGATTATTCAATTTTGGATATATACCTGAGATTTGATTATTGAAGATTGGATATCCAAAAAGTTCGGATGGTGATTTTATTTGTTGATTTTTGATTGTTTTCACAATGTTTATGTTAAACTCGAGAAGCGAGCATTGGTTTTGTCAGACAATCATGATCACTACAAATTATTTCCATGTAAACAATTACTAATTCATATGAAATATCTAGAACTAATTAACGTTATCATTCATCTCATAATATTTCCTTGATATTTACTTTTGATCTTTATTTAAAAAAAAAAAAAAAAAAAAAAAAAAAAAAAAAAAAAAAAAACTCGTTAATGTATGTGGCTGGTTGGAACCAAACTTTTTGGATGGTGATTTTATTCTTTGATGTTATTGTTTTCTTTTTGAATGGTAATAAATAATTGTTTTTGAATAACAAACTTATTCAATGTTCATAATTCCAAAAATCAACATAAAAAGAGTGGTTCTAAGTTTTAAGTCTAATAGTTAAGATCCCAATATCTAAATTAGGATAATTGTCATAAATTACTATCTATCGTCCGAGCTCTCCTGAAAACCTCGTATCGGTTGTTTTCGTATGTGCGTTTGATTAGCCTCGAACCTTACGGTAATTAGCTGACATTCATTCACGATTTTATATGTGCTAGTTGAATACACGGTGTGGCTTTGATTGAAAGTTTGATTTAAAATTCAAGTACACATCTCTAGGTATGCCACATTGCTATGTATTGCCGAACCTGATTAGAAGGTTCCGCGGTCCCGCTAATGTGTTTTGATATCTATACATTGTGACATTCATATATTGAATGTCAACTTTTTCTAGAGAATGATGATTTGTATATAGGTTGTATTTGGTTATGGATACTTACATAAAGAAATTGATTGCCAACATGCCCAAAAGTGTTACAAATATTGCAATGTTTTTCTGTATGAAACAAAATGAAATTAGTTAAGTGTACCAATATTGTTTATTCAAAAGGCATAACTTTATTACCGTAAAACTAAAAGTGAGTAAGCCGATTAAATAACTTACCACGGTATTGTAATTTGCGTAGCGAATCATCTCCAACACCTATCATATCAACTTTTCATTGTGGTATTGCTTATGTAGGTTTACTAGCTGTTAATGCTCCAAGAAACTAAGTGGCCTACACGAGCTGTGCTGGAAGTACCTCGGTATGCAAACCGTACAAAGTAACACCCCAACAACGGCCAACCACAGTTAGAAGCTGCGTAATCCTGTGTGGCCAACATTCGTACCAGCCAGTTGATTCATAACGACAAACAGTTTAATTATTTAGACGTGTTACTCAGTTACCATGACCTGATCATCTATAGGTATGTATACATAATGGACCAAACTTAACTGCACTTTGGACCTCTAATACATACATTCATAAGCTGAAATGGGATTATTAACCAAAACCAGGGTCCAAACCCACCATATCAATTCTAAGTTATTATCAAGTAAATAACACCACATTAGCCAAGAATGTAGCAATTTTTTTGCGGACGTGTCTACAATAAAAGCTCCATATTTTGCAGACCCCTTGTGAGTGAGCAGTTTAAAGCAAGAAAATGCTGACTAGTCTTTGGGTTTGGACCGGCTAAACGAGTGATGTTCGGGTAGCTTGAATATCCAACCATATTAAAGGGAACAGATTCAATATAACCTAACACTACTTGAGTCTCAGTTAGAAAGCGAATGACACTGGATTTTAAACGAGTGTTCTTATATTGGATGATTAAGAGCAGAGACGGAGACAGTGGGGGAGCCAGGGGTGCTCGGCCCCCATACGCCCAATCGCTTTGCTATTTACCTTATAAAATTTAAGCATATGACGCAACTATAGGCAAATGACCCCCTAACCTTTGAGAAAAAAAATTTCGACCCCCTTATTCCTAATTTTTGACTCCGTCCCTGATTAAGAGTGTTTTTTTAAGATGAAAGGATTGACTCAACCCAAACAAAAGGTCCAAAAACGGTTCAAATGAGGGACTTTGGGGTTAAAAAGGGGTTCGCAAACGAGTTATCCTTCTTGTTGCGACTTGCGAAATTAATGGTTATTTACCTCCTAAAGTCTGCTTCGGTTGACAAAACCCTCCAGCCATTGAATCCCAATATAACAATGGTTTAATCTGAGGAAGTTTATGTTCTCCAGCCACTGAACCCTTCAAACTTAAATAAAAAAGATTACAAGGTGTTGTTTGTTAAAAAGAAAAAAACACTCTTTACCTCTAATGTCTGACTCGGTCAGATGTAATAAGACATTTGGTTGTTTGTTTTTAATCAGATCAAGAGGTTGAAAAAACCTCTTATTGAATTTAACCTAAACAGTACCAACAAAACAAGCTCCCTTTTCTCAACAAAACCCTCCAGCCAATATTACAATGGTTCAGTCTGATGATTATGTTTCTGTTAACAGTCAAGAAAATGAGGACACCAACGACACTAGTTACGACTCCGGTTGCGAAAGCGGTTCTTCGGTTTCTACATGTGCAAGTTCCAACAATATTTATCAAACTAGGCCTAAGAAAAAAAGTAGAAAAATGATTAATTTGACAGAATTAGAAGTTGATATGCGAAAAGCAATCGCCTTTTTTATTAATGAAAACAATGGGCCAACAGTAGAAGATTGTCATGAAAATCTCAAGGGTCTTGGTTTGGAACATACTGATCCAATGTTTTTGGCGGCATTTACTCTTTTTTGTTCAAAAAACCATAGGGAGGCGTGGATGGCGCTTCCATCGGAACCCGGGGTCTTAAAAGGGTTTATTAAAATGTCGGCGAAGTCGATGGGTATTGAGTTGTAGTTTTGTTTAGGTAGTGTTTGGTAGAGTGGAATGGGAGACGGAATAGAATAAGTTTAGAAAAACTTGTTTGCTTATGTTTCAGTATTTGGATTTTGGTATTGGTCTTTTGATAATTATGTTATGAACTATTTGCTACTAGTATGTTTGGTGTTTATGTTTTGAACTGTTTGGTACTTATGTTATGAACTAGTTGCTACGATGTTTGGCACTTGTCGTTTAAATCTTGGTACTTAGTTGATTATATTTCTTATTTGAGTTTGATTAATCTTTGTCAGTTTGGGTTTACTTTTATTTTAAGTACTTATTGCCAAGGGTAATGAAATGAAATCCGGGATAGTATATCTACAATGCAATGTCTGGAAGTCAATTTTCTGGAGAGCTTTTGGAAGGAAATAATTTACAATGCACAGAGGGTAATTATACTGTAAAGTCCAAAATGATTATTTTACCCTCAAATAATTAGAATCAGTTACACTAAACCAAATCCAAACACTAGGAAACTGATCTTCAACGACCTGGAAACGTGACAAACATGAAAATCACTTTCAATACACAATTCCTAACACCCCCTTAACCATTTTCGGGGGCCTTAGTTACAGCATAGCTGCCTTTTATTTCTCACAAAAGTATTATAACTCTACTTCAGCTGTATAGAGCTGTTAGGGAATATAATGTAGTTTGCAGTATATGCTCGAAAAATACATAAAAAACGATAGCAAAGTTGAGGTTCAAAACCAAGGAATAGTTGGTTTGTTCTTTTGCAGGATGATAAGCATGGGAAGGCTTAGCGAGTTGTACATAAGATGGGCGAGTTATGGTTTCTCTTTTAATGATTAAGCATTTCGTGGTCATGGTTTTTTAAGCATGTGCAAGAAAATAGTTAATTGCCTAGCAAGCATTGATCAACTGGTAGTTTCTTGGAACTAGTAATCATGGCTTTCTAAAGAATGCTAACTGAAATTTTGAATGAGCTTATAGAAGCTTATACACACCCCGCACAAACTAATCATGTACCATCTAAATTGAGGCCACATGAGCTAATTCCGAGCTTGTTTAATTTCACTAGCTGAGTATCTCGGGCCCTACTCAGTGAAATACACTCCATGTTTGATGAAGTCTGGTTTTCATAATGATTACTCAGGTATCGACCAATTTACAAACAGTTGTTCTCGGCAATAAATGTTCGTTTTTCTACTGTTTGAAGTTTAGGAACCTTACAATGTTGCATGTACAAGAATCTTTAAATTTTAGTATTCTACTATTTCTATCCCTTGATAGAATTAGAATGGGAGGAAAATGTTTTAGGCCATTTCTGTAGATGGGATATGCTGCAATATCTTTCCCTTTCGTCTTAGTTTCTGAGAAACCCTTGGTACTTGGTTGATGCAATGCTCTATGAATGTATTGGATATTTGGATAAGGGGGGGCACCTTTTCATCACCCACTGAAGGGGAAACAACTGAATTAATGTGTAAAGAAGGTTGGCATCATGCGATTGAATAAGGAGAAAGGGTATGGAAGAAGAAAAAAAGGACGAAGGCCGCAGGCAAGTTGGCTGCTGTTAACAGCAGCGATCATTTCCCCGTTGGATAAATGTATTGAAGAAAGAATAATGCAATCACATATTAAGGCTCAAGTGACCATGTTATAGAAAATTGGAAATGATTTTAACTTTTGAGGTCAAATTTTCAACTTCTCAAGTTCAAGATTAGCGCGGATTAATCATGATCTCAGCACAATGAATTCTCTGTTTACACTCTGCTATAAGATAGACCTAGTTCACATTGTTTTCTACAAAAACTTTAATAACTTGTATCAAAATTTATGAATGAAAGCGAACCGTTTGACCTCACAAGTCAATCTTAGAAACTTGACCTATCATGTCAGTTTTTCATTGTGGTATAGCTTATGTAGGTTTACCAGCTCCTGATGCCCCAAAAAATCTAAGTGGCATACACGAGCTTTGCTGGATGTGAACCCTATGCAAACCGTATAAAGCAACACCCCAATGGCCCAACCACAACTAGAAGCTGCATAATCCTGTGTTGCTACTTGCCAGCATCCGTACCAACCAATTGATTCATAACGACAGTTTAATCATTTTGACGTGTTACTCAGCTAGTATGACCTGATCAACTACATGTATGTATACAAAATGGGCCACACTTAACTGCACTTTGGACCTCTAATACATACATTCATAAGCCCCACCGGGACTTTTCAACCAAAACCAGGATCCGAACACACCATATCAAATTAAAGCACCATTCAAAAGTATTACCAAGTAAATAACACCACATTGGCCAAGAATGCCGCAAGATTCTTTGCAGACTGGTCTGCAAAAAAAGCTTCATATTTTGCAGACCCCTTGCAATCAGTTTAAGCAAGAAAATGCAGCCCACAATTGGTTCGCTTAGGCTAGTCTTAGGGTTTGGACCAGCTAAACAAGTGATTTTCGGTTAGCTCGAATATCCAACCATATTAGACCTAACACTACTTGAGTCTCACTTAGAAAGCAAATGACACTGTTTTTTACATCTTTTTGGCTTAGGATGTTCTTATATTAAAGGATTTACAGGTACCAACTACTCAAATAGTAATGGAGGAGGCTTATATACAGGATCCTATAATAACATCTCTTGCAGATAAGATAGAAAAGATTCCTGTACAGGGTGCACTCCTTTCAGTTTTGCAGGTGGGTCATGGTGTCGTTCTCAAAAGTACGAACAAAGCATGTATCAAAGAGAAGTTTTCTGTAGTTGATTGCTTGATTGATCCATTCCTGATTACTTACTCGCAGAGTTGTCTAATATTGAACTGGCAAACTGTATTTTCATGCTTATCTGATTTAGTCGATAAACCAGTTGGAAATTTGTAAAGTCTTACCGAATCTGCTTTTTGTTTTCAGCCATTACTTGTGGGAGGGACTTTTTGGCCTAATAAGATAATTGAGGAATTATGGGATGGTGAGATCAAAACAGCTCAGGCTTGTATTTAATTTCAATTAACAATGCTATTTAGTCAATAACTGATATACTAGTAATGAACTAATGATATGTATGGCTATGGCAGGTATAATTGGAATTTCACTTGGGTGGCAGTGGCATCAAGCTTTAGGAAGTTAATGGTTATTTTAAGAAAAGTAAAACCCTCCCATAGTCCCCTGCTACTGAAAACACTAGTGTGTAGCATACTAACATATCCCTATATAAACAACTCTCTTGAATATACAGGCGCAAAAACATCAATATAAAAGTAACTAACAAAAAATTAATTAGTTGACGTAAAGCCAACATTTCACGGAAAAGAGCAGAACTAAAACCATACAAACAGAAACTCAAGAGCGCATTAACGACAAAAACAGGTTGACAAATTAAGAAACATTACTTATGATCCAAAATAGACAAATTACAGCCCAACCCTTTCCAGTTAAACAAAATGCATTAATCAATTCCCTATTCCTACAATGTTTGGAAAAAATAGTACTACGCAGATATTACAACCACTAATTGTAATCAATACGGCTTAAGCCTCATCATACTCCTCTTCTTCCTCCTCGTACTCTCCTTCCTCATCAGCAGTTGCATCCTGGTATTGCTGATACTCAGACACAAGATCGTTCATGTTGCTCTCGGCCTCAGTGAACTCCATCTCATCCATACCTTCACCAGTGTACCAATGCAAGAAAGCCTTTCTCCTGAACATAGCAGTAAACTGCTCACTCACACGCCTGAACATTTCTTGGATGGAAGTAGAGTTACCAATGAAAGTTGATGCCATCTTAAGACCAGTTGGTGGGATATCACAGACAGTGGACTTCACATTGTTTGGAATCCACTCCACAAAGTAGGAAGAGTTCTTGTTTTGAACGTTAAGCATCTGCTCATCGACTTCCTTGGTGCTCATCTTTCCACGATAGATGGCTGATGCAGTCAAGTAACGCCCATGACGTGGGTCAGCAGCGCACATCATGTTCTTCGCATCCCACATTTGTTGGGTGAGTTCGGGTACTGTGAGTGCACGGTATTGCTGGGAGCCACGTGAGGTGAGGGGAGCAAAACCAACCATGAAGAAGTGGAGACGGGGGAATGGAATGAGATTCACAGCAAGTTTTCGAAGATCAGAGTTGAGTTGACCAGGAAACCTCAAACAGCAGGTCACTCCAGACATTGTTGCAGAAATGAGATGGTTTAGATCACCAACTGTTATAAAATTTACAATGTTAGTTTACCTCAAGCAATTATTATTATATCTTAATTATTTATACCATTTACTAGAACGAAATCAATTTTTAATCAAAAATACTTACAGCTTGGGGTAGTCAACTTGAGAGTTCTGAAGCAGATATCGTACAAGGCTTCATTATCAAGAACCATACACTCATCGGCATTTTCCACAAGTTGGTGGACAGAGAGGGTGGCATTGTAAGGCTCCACAACAGTGTCAGAAACCTTAGGAGATGGAAATACAGAGAAGGTCATCATCATTCGGTCAGGATACTCTTCCCTAATCTTTGAGATCAAAAGTGTACCCATACCAGAACCTGTTCCACCACCTAGAGAATGGCAGACCTGGAAACCTGCATATTTAATGCCATTAAATCAACGTCACACCAAAGACTATTCAGTACAAATAACATAACTGAACTTCCTGTATCAATTCAGTGCAAGCATAAAAAGTAGCAAACAACAATGAAACACCGCACTCTTAGTTGTGTGAAATAGATAACCCAACTGAATCAAAATCAATAATATCACGTTGATAGAACATAACAATTATAAAACACACCAAAATTTTCTCCGTAAACTGTCCAGACAAATTACACTTCAGAAATTATGTTTGTGGGCTAAATAAATCAAAGTTACAGACTGCTTAAACACCAATGATCCATGTTTGGCTTCAACCTAATTATAATTGATTATCCAAAAAAAATGTTCAGTTAAAACAAACAACATTTCTAATTGTAACAACCTACAGTCATTTAACAACACAGATTTAAATTGTAATGAACATCCATAAGTCCTCTGAGCCACTAAGAACCACTACATTACATAAGCCAAACAGATATTAAACACTTAGCAGATTGAATCCAGGTTGACAACACAACTCAAATGATACATGTTTGGCTTCAATCTATACATGTAAATTGAAAATAGTTTATTCAAAATCTGTTCATATATAGCAATATCAGTTTGGAACACTTAACAAAAAATGTAGCAGACTGTATCATACATACACCAAAATAGAACATAAGTTTATTTCGAAGGTATTCACACAATTACTAGTATACATCAAACTCAAATCATTTCAAAACAACTTGTATAGACTGTATTCAATAAATTCACACAACTGCTTCTACACATCATTCAATTCATTAAACACAACTATTCATATACATTATATTCAAATCATTTAAAAACTACTCTTATGTACTCTTATGCATCATCAATCACACAACTGCTTGTATTCAAATCGTATTCACGCAACTACTTGTATAGTTGTATACATCATATTCACACAAATACCCCAATACATAGTAATTAAATCATTACACAAAACTATAAGTTTATAGATAGTTTTTATCTCAGTCAAATAAACAAACAACTGCAAAAATAAGTAAAATTAACTCACATAAAAACAGTTAGATCTAGTAAATTATCAACAGATACATTATTTCTAATTCATAATTCATATCATCACATAATCAATTATAAACTATTCAAAACAGATCTATCATTTCAAAATTTAACAAAATAAACAGATCTTATACCTTGCAAACAATCACAGTTTTCAGCTTCCTTCCTGACAACATCGAGAACAGAATCAATCAACTCAGCGCCTTCAGTATAATGACCTTTGGCCCAATTATTACCAGCACCAGATTGACCAAACACAAAATTATCAGGTCTAAATATCTGACCATATGCCCCAGATCTCAAACTATCCATTGTCCCTGGCTCCAGATCCATCAACACCGCGCGTGGTACAAACCTTCCCCCACTCGCTTCATTATAGTAAACATTTATCCTTTCTAGTTGAAGCTCTGAATCTCCGGTGTACTTTCCGGTCACATCGATCCCGTGCTCTGCGCACACCACCTCCCAAAACTTTGCCCCGATCTGGTTTCCACATTGACCTCCTTGAATGTGTAGGATTTCTCTCATTTTCAGTTAACGGCGTTAGTTAACGGTGGAGATCTGAGTTTAGTGTGTGTGAGTGTGTGTTAGGGTTTTGAAATGAGATTGAAGACGGTTACTGTGTATATAAAGTGAATTTTTTTAATGGCTCGAAAATGAAATAATTTGAAATTTAAATGGACGGTTGAGATTGGGTTAAATAAATAATTGAGATCTGACGGATGTGAAATGTGTGTGATTTGAAATGAGATATTTTTTATTTATTTATTTGGTGACTGGATTACAGCTAATGAAATGGTGTTATTTAACTATGGTTAAAGGGTTTAACTAGAGGTGCAGGCGGGATTTAAAAATGGGATTAAAGTGGAATGTATAGAGTTGTTTGATGTCCGGACTGGTCATGCCGTCCACACAAGGGATTACATGTTTGTGCCATGTGACATGTGAGAATGTGTGATCTTTTTGTATTTTGGGTATAACTTTTTTAGAAAAGAAATAAATGTATGGTTTTATTTTTTTCTTTTTTCTTTTTTCTTTTCTTTTTTTTAGAAAGACAATAAATGTAGGATTTCTTAAATAGTACTCCCTCTGTCCTAAAATTATACTCCCTCCGTCCCATTTTAATTGTCCGCGGACCCGAATTTGACCGTAAATATTTTTGTTTGTATTATATAACACTTGATGAAATTTATATCATTGAAAAGTTCGTTTAACGAACTTTTCAATGATATAAATTTCATCAAGTGTTATATAATACAAACAAAAATATTTACGGTCAAATTCGGGCCCGCGGACAATTAAAATGGGACGGAGGGAGTACTTTATAGTATACTTTTTTAGTCTTTTTTTTCTTAATTTTAACCTTAAATATTTTTATTTGTGTTATATAATATATGATAAAAAAATTGTATGAGTGGGTTAGTTTTATAAATGTATATTTATTGGTATAATTTTCATCGAGTATTATATAACAAACACAAATATTTAAAGTTATAGTTGAAAAGGAAATATCGAAAAATTCAAATGAAGACTATAATTTTAGGACGGAAAGAGTAGTAATTTATCATGAACTAGCCGTTTACTCGAATTAAGGGGTTTAGGGATTGATTTATTAAAAATAGAGTATGCATTTTGAACACGGATATTGGATAATAAGATTTTACAAAACATGATTATGAATATATTGTTTATATTTGATTTTGCTGATTGATATCGCAATTTTTTTGGTGTTTGGCAATTTTTTTGGTGTTTGGCAAATTCAGATTACCAAATAACTTAATAGGTAAAATGACTAAAAAAGATGTGCTTAATTTTTACTATTCATTTATTTTAATATGTGGTAATCTATATAAAATAAATTGTGACAATGTACGTATAATACATATAATTGTATTTATTTATTATTCTAATTATTATTAAATAAATAAGTCATCAAAATATGTTACTCATTTCGTCCCAAAACTTAAGTTTATTTTGATTTTAATTTTGCAACATTGACTTTAATTATACATTTTTGTGTTATATAATATTTGATTAAATGTATAACAATAAAAGGGGAATTTCATATCTCCACTTCATAAATTTATAAATTTCATATATACCCAAGCGTGCTTTAAAAATATTGTATATTATACATTTAATATTACAATTTAAATATATATGAAATTAATCATGAAAATAAGGTGTTATATGAAATTAATCCAACAATAAAAATACATTTAAAACACAATTCATTTATATATTTTGCATCCAATATTATACAACACGAAAAATAATAATTAAGGTCAAAGTTGCAAAAAAAAAATCAAAATAGACTTAAATTTTGGGACGGAGATAGTAATACATTAAGATATTTGTTTAACCGATTAGATATTATTAATTTGAAGCAAGCTCAATGGGCTATTTCCGTAGACAAGCCTTACCCTCCCCTTTAATAGGCTAATTAAAACTCTTTCTCTAAACCACTTAATTTAATAAACAAGCCCTAAATCTAATAGAAATGAGAAAATTATGATCAAAACAATATAGTAACATAGGTGTAACAGTCATTTTACAAGAATCAACCAAATGGAAAAGAAAATGTTACTCGAGTTAACTGATCTGAAATGTAAAAAAAAAAGTGACTCAAGCTAATCAGAACATTATTTAACCTCGAGTTTACCTAAACTAATTCTGTGTCAATTTTAGGCGTTCATTCCTAAGCTCGATTCTCTCTGAATATAAGTGCAAAACATGTACGTTGCGCGATATGAATCAAGGTATAACAAATTGGTACTTGTTTATTCCTATATGAGCTACATTTATCCGTAAAAACTAAATTACTAGCATATTGTTTGCCCTGACAAAACAAAGTTGATGCTTATGTGTGCGCTTTAATCTTGATTTGAAATTTTAGTCGATTTGTTATTTATGTTTTGATCTAATAAATGTTATTGATTTTAATTCTAAATCTTTTAGTTAGTTCTACTTGGTAGCATGATAGTGCGATTAATGTAGTTTGGCTAGTTCCTTACTCAAAATTGTAGATGTTTATAATTTATAGTTCGTGCACATGTGATTCACATGTTTGTGTACACACAATCCTTTGTGATATATAATCAAAACATGATGTATAACAATTGACCACATAAAATTTTAACGTCAGACAAGATTAGCATAAGCACTGTTGATACTGAACGATTTTCTATATAAATTTTCATATTAATCTTTGATCATGTTAGTTCCATATCGTTTGATTATATATTTTCTTTTGTTTAGCAGAAGACAATCTAGTTCTATTGAAAGACCAGGGGACCTTTACAGAAGACGATAAGATTTTCGAGGACTCAATAAAAAATATGTGTTCATTGCTACTATATGACGAATGTTCATACACTAGAAAATATGTAAAAAAAAGTCTTATGCATCTGTGGTGAGCTCTCTTTTATCAATCATTGTGTTGCTGGCTATATATTTTCCAAATGAATGTAACTTTAAGTAGTATTGCTCCTAAATGTAGATAAAAAAAGCCAATTCGTTAATATTCCGAAGGCCATTGTTGAAGTTTCTCAGAAAACAAATAGAAAATCTAGTGCACCTCCAAAGAATGGTATATACTAGTAATTTAATTGCTCATTTATTATATTGTTTGATGTATAAATTAGCCAGTGTTCTACTTTGTATAGAGAAAGATATTTCAACAGAAGCTACTCGTGAAGTTCTCAAAATGGAAAAAAGTATCAAAACTAGCTCTACATATGAAATTATGGATATTGAAAAAGGCCATGTTGAAAAGAATCAACCTTCGGATCCCCAAGATGAACTTGAAGAGAATGAATCTTATGCTGCCATTGTAAGCTAATTCTATCTTAAGTATATATAACTTTTTGTTGTTCACCTATATTAAATTCTAGGTAAGTGTTCACTAAGCGTAGCTGCTCTTAACACAGCTCACAAAACCAAGCTTACCATCCAAAACTGGATCATCATCTACTGTTAGTGCCAAACCATCTGTTGCATCTAAAAATATTGGTACTCCTAGATCTATTGTTAATTTATAATATTATTTTATATGTGATAGTTATTTAAGTAGTGACATTAATATTTATACTGAACACTCTTTATATACTTGTTGCAGATAAGACTATCTATGTAAAAAAAACGTGCCACTAGAAGCTACACGCAGAACACTGACAGGCGCGGTTAAGAAATTTGGAAATGTCAAGCATAGAAACATCCAGATTAGAACCATCAGGGTATGGCCTAACTCAAATATATTATCTTTCAAGTATTTTACGATCATCTCTTTGATGCTGACAAGTATATATTCTGCATGTAGGATGGTCATCGCTATGCATTTATGGAATTCAGTAGCCAAAAAGCTGCAAAACACGCTGTTGAGGTACGTGCCTTAAGTTTACAAGCTTTTGTCAATTATTATATATAAATAATTAAACTAAGGCTCAATGTACGTCCATATATAGTTATGTAGTTCACATATATTTAATAAAGTTCAACTACCTTTATATGGAGAAATTGTTATCCTAAGTTTATGAATGTAGTAACTGTTAATCTGTTATTCACTTAGATTTATCAGATTTTTTAATTTGTAATTAATGCAGGCTGGTTATATCCAGTTTGATGGGTATGAATGTGAAGTTGAGTATAAGAAAGGTGATACACAAGGTTTATATAGGGTTACCAAAACCCTAGGATGTGAGCCACGTGGATCCCACTCATAAAAACGTGTGGCTGGAATACGAAAGGTACATGCACTTTTTCCCGTTTTCCAAGAACTACGTGGACACACCCCCCGTTTTCCGAGGCACCTTTTTGAAATATCTTGGGCTAGATACATAGTTCTTATATTGGGCGGCAAATTTCTAAATTTGTCCCGCCACGCTTACCGCTGTTCTCACTAGTCTAGCATCCGCAGCTACGAGCCGCGCATACTAAACTGGGGGGACATGATGACGTATAGTCTATATTTGGGCCACGAGCCCAAATGATAAACATCACTAAGGCCCAAAACCACCATGAGTGGGCTATTATAACTTGGGCCGCATTAATAATGGGATTGGGCTCACGTAGACCCAAGCCCAACCAAACTACCCGGGCATAGATAAGGATCTTCTAATTACGGAATAGATATCCTTAACCCGGATAAGCACCACGTGTGCGAAACGTAAGGAGCATGAAACCTACAAGGATTCTGCGCCTATATAAGGAATGACATAATTCTCATTAAAGGTACGATTTACAAAACTTAAACTCTTTATGAGAACCCTAAAAACCGATTACTTACTCTCACGCCGGAGGATAATCGTGGGAGACAATCCCACGATAAGCCTAACGGTGTTTGTTTATTTTCTTAGTGCGCAGGTTTCAAGCACTAAGGGCCAATTGATACGAGAGCAAGAGCCCAAACTAGGAACGCCCAACTTTTGTATCAACACTAAGTTCTCGTAAAAACGTACATTTTCAGGTCGGGAAGGCCGTTATAAGAGTACTGGCAGTAGCCGTGGCAGTGTTGGGGACAATAAAAGTGGTGACAACAATGGCAAGGACAATGGTTCAAAACCTGTAGTTTAGTTGATTATTTTTCGGGAACCTCGATCAAGTTTTTCTGGAGTTTAATCTTTGTCTAATTTTGTATTTGAAAACAAGGTCTTATCTTGTTAAGTTTTATAAAAGGGAGTTGGAGCTTTTTCAGTATGACTAAAAGATTGATTTGGTCTGTATTTTGAAATTTATATTGTTAAGTAATTTGTGTTGATTTTATTGAATTTGTGTTGCAAGGATTTGGTTGTTTTGGTCTTGTGTTGAATCCTTGCTTAAAACAGTTTAAATACCTGCAACAAGGATTTTGTTGAATTTGCGTTGATTTGGTCTTGTGTTGTTAAGTTTGTGTAGAAACTAGAATGGGGGGAGGGGGTTGAATAGTTTCACCGTTTCTAATTACTTTTAAAAACATTTCGCCGCTTTTAGGTCCGGTTAAGTTTCTTTTACAAACTTGTTGAATTTTAAAAGTTATGTGATATTTTCTAAACTAGTAATGAAAGTAATATGCAAGTAAAGTGAAGAGTAAAGAAAGAGCACAACCAAAGAGATGCCAATATTTATAGTGGTTCGGCACTAAGCTCACTCTTTTTCCTACTCCACTCCCCGAGTACCACACTCGAGAGTTATCAATCACTATATCAACACACTCTTTCAGGCGGAGCAATCCGTACAAAAGCTTACACCAAGTTTACCGACACTAAGCGTAATGTCGAGTTCTAATCGTAGCTAGAACCAATCTACTCCAAGGCCCACGTGGCCACACGAACAAGCACTCTTGTCCTTCTTGGATCGACACACAATGTAAGTCTTCACACGAACGATCACTCCCATTCACTTGAATCTGCACCCGATTCCAGTCTTCACATACGGACTTCACTAAGTCCAAATCTTCACACTAGAACTCCACTAAGTCCTAGCCTTCACACGACAACACACGAACTATTACAAGTCCTAATCTAGATACAACACTTTTCAGACTTACACGTTGTTCGTTTCAAACCTAACCACGACTCACACACAAGTCGGATCTACTAATATACAAGAATAGAATTTAGAGGAAGAGAGAATCGTAACACTTGTTATGTTTGTGTGTGGACTCTTATAACATCTTGATTCTTCACTACTTTGAGAGTTCTTCTCTTGCACTTTGATGTAGAGGAAGAGGAAATCACTTATAAACATATACCGACATGTTATAGTGATCAAAGAAGTCAGAAAGGAAGAACATAATGTTTTTGTCCTAAGATGATTTTTTTCTAAGAAGGAACAGTTCAGTATTTATACAAGCTAGGAGAGGGGGGTGACGGTCCCTTAAACATGTGACGGTCCTTTATCACTAAGGGACCGTCCCGACAGACGCTCCTCTTTTTGTCCTAACGTGGTGAAAGTTTATCTAGTGAAGACTTTTCTGTTTTGGTGGGAAATATAGCTGTTATAACATTTGAATATGAATTAATTTTCTTAATAAAACATTTCTTTTACACAAAATACATTTTGTGAAAAATGTTTTGGCATACATTAAAATGTAAGTTTTAAAGAAAATAAAATACTTGATCACTTTACTAATGTCGGTATGAAGTTTGTTCATACCTGAAGTGATGTTGTAGTAGATACGTGGAAGAAACGAGTTTCCTCGATTAAAAACTTATTAACCGTAACTTTACGTAACATGTTTTCATATCTTGTGATTATCAAAACGTATGAAGACCGAATAATGCAAATAACGTTTTTGACCTTATTTGTATTAATAATCTCCCCCCTTTTGATGATTACAAAATATAAACTCATTTTAGGTAAAATTTGTTGGAATTATAATATCATGACAATCATATAAATAAACTAATAACATCAAGTAAGCATAGCGGAAGCAATTATAACAAGATCGTATAATATGTAATTAATTAGTCAAATATAAATAGTAAACGTACCGTAGTGATTCTAGCCCGAACAAGAATCAAATGATGCAAATCTTCAACTCAAGAACCTTAATTAGGGTTTATGTGGATTCAAAGTATAAATCCAAGAAACAAACGATAATGTGTTTGAATCACGATCTTGTACACACGTACTACTTCAAGTAAACGTTTATGCAAGTAAAACAAACACAAACACTAGATAACACAAAGTTTCGACTCCCTTAAACTTTAATGGGGTGTCAAAATTTTTCTAGGAGAAGAGGAGAGAAAAACACACACAAGATTATGTGTTCAAGTTATGAGAAAACCATGAATCCTTGTGTGTTTATATAGGATAGAAAACTTGGAACAAAAGACACACAAAAGGATGTGGGATCCCCTTGGCCAATCGGCCCATGCAACCCACAAGGGGTTCTAGATCCTTCTTGACATTCCAATTTTCATCTATAGTCCCTTTCCTTTTATTCGTCTAACGGTCGTTAGCCTTTTCTGTTAAATGTTAATGATCGTTAAGTGTTTATGTTTTAATAATTAATATAACATTTATATATAATTATCATCCATTTACTTTTCATACGTAAAGTGTGTAATCTCGTGATCTCGAGTTCGATCCTAACACACAACTATTAATTTATGTTCATAAGTCTAACAAAATTATGTGTTGATAAATTTTTAATGAGTTTCTATTTACTTCTCCCCTTTTTTGTAGAATCAAAAAGGATTCGTCGATGTGAAGAAAGGAAAGAAATCAACAGAATACATGCTCCCCCTAGATGAGAGCATCGGGGAATCGAGCTATGGTGTTGTGCTACAAAAACAAGTTAGAGACAAAGCACATACACATATATGGATAATATAAAGGGGTTGTGAAGAGAAGTAAGATAGATAGAAAGAGATAATGAAAGGGTGAAATCAAATAGATGGAGCGTGAGTCAGATAAAGAATGGAAGAGAAATATGTATTTTAGCACTTACTGGGACGGTCCTTTAGTGATAAGGAACCGCCAATCCAATAAGGGACCACCGCCAATAGGCGTCTTGGTTGACAGTTGTGTTGTGGTTTTAGTATTTTCCCATTTTTAAGGTTGATTAATTTAGTCCATTTTCAAGTCAATCATTATAAATATCACAACATATTAACACAATATAAAACCTAACATCATTTATTCATGAAAATCATAACACCATACATGAGAAAGTTCACACATTTCCTAATCAACAAGGATCCCATACCACACATACAACACTAAATTATTTCTAGAAAATTCTAACTTCCTAGAACATGCTTAGCCCAATAGATAGTCCTCTTGATTATTTTAACTAAACATGTACAGATGTTTAGTTTGAGGGTGGAGGATTAGATGGTGGAATCGAAGGTGGCATGGAGGCAAGAGGAGTTGGTTGTATGGTAGGTTGAGAGAGAAGAAATTCAAGGTGACCGAACATGGTAAGAAGTTCATCTCTTAGGGATGAGATGAGATGAAAGTTGTGAAAACAACATGCACAAATCATGGGATGATTGTTCACAAGGTTTTGAGGAATGGGAAACCCATGATAGGAGAAGGTGGTGAAGAAGGAGGAACATAGTCTAATGGCCCATTTGGTGAGGCATGATTTGGAGAGGATGGTGTCACACCCCCAAAATCGGGTCCAGCGGAAGCATACATGTAGCTGGGGTGTAACTCAATTGGTATTACAACACAAGTTCAAAAATGGTTTCACTTGAATCACTTAGTATAAGATAGTTTAATAAAAAATGTTGAGTTTACATTGTTAAAAATAGTGCGGAAGTAGGCCCTTAAAATACTTTTAAACGGTCCCCAAATGTATATCAGAGTCTTCTATGACCATGCCATGCCCTGCCAAAACCTCCTGTAGTGTGCCATTGCTTAATACCTGAAAATACATGCTAAAAAGTGTCAACACGAGGTTGGTGAGTTCATAGGTTTATAATAAAACAATAGTGTTGTGAGTTCAATAGAGAGTTTTGTGACCATTGTGTGACTCACAATGTCATGAAAAATAGTGTTTACTTTACAGTAAAATTAGAATTGTGGACCATGAGTAGAGTGTGTGATCATTACAACAAATATAATATCACATAGAAAAATAGTCTATTACGCTAGCGCTAAGTTCATGCAACCGAAGCTATAACAGTGTGCATGCTCTAGAAGCATGTTAAATATAGAGGCCCGGCAAGTGTTTATCCCGTTACACTTGTAATTCGACATGTTATACGCTCGCGTTTGCCTATCCGGTCAAACCGAACGGGGGTGTCACCACCAATAGATCTATTTATAACATTCGCGCTTCCCATCAGGAATTGACTGTTCATGAGTTTGGGCATAGTGGGATTCAAGGGCTTAGGCTAATCCGCGTAATAGTGTAAATAAAACATAAGTTTCAGTGTGGTCCATAAAAGTGTTTGCATAAAAGCAATAGCTCATAAAGTGTGTTGCATAAAAGCAATAGTTCATAAAGTATATTGCATAAAAGCAATAGTTCATAAAGTGTGTTGCATGTTTATAAAGCATTTGTGTATGTGAGAAAATAATCAAGTATGCAACCAATATACACATAGGTGCATTTAGATAATCATTCAAGCCTTCAAAGAAACAGTAGTGTTTAAGTAAACAATTGCGTAATCAAGCATTGAGTTTAGTAAAAAACGAGCATGTATTCTCCCCCAAAACAGTTATAAAAACAGGTAAAAGTAGGGGGTATGAACTCACCTGGTGCGATAGCTATGATGACAAAAGTGGATACACTGAAATGAGGCACGATCTCTAATCGCAACCTAATATGAATGATAGTTTCTAATGTAAGAAATGAAATGATGCTACACATGCAAATACGTATGTTATCGATACCACTCATTAGTTTTGAAAATAACGTTTATCGTCGACAAATACGTCTTTGACGTCTCGTTAGGTTAATAACCACTTTTCAGGTAAATATGTTGAAATGGTACTCCACGATCCTCGTTTGGTGTTCTATCGACAAATATAAGGTTTTTGTCGCAAAAATAACATTTTCATTACTTGAAAATATGCCCAATATGGCCTCGCAAAACAAGTCGCGAAAAGTTGTACGTTAAGGGTTGGTGATGAAACTCGGCGTTTTTGAAAACCTTGTAACAATATCTTGAAGTCGTGTCATTTAACTTTTGGTTATACGGGTCTTGATCGATGAGAAAATCGACTCTCATTGTTGTTACTTGCAAGTATTATGTTCAACACTTAGAAAAATTTCATTATAGCAAAAGCTGTCAAAATATATATAGTTTATCAGGTATATAGATGAGGTCGTAGTTTATTCGTTACGAGTCCAATGATCAAACGGCCAAATGATTTGAAAAGCTTGTTGGAAGATCTTGATTTCATAAAACTACGGCTCGGACTCAAACTGATCCGATCATAAAGAAAAACAGCCGTGAAAGTGGTGTCTCGCAAAGACAGTTTTGCGGCAAAAATTGTAATAGAAAAGCTGATAGAAATATATATATACCGTCGGATTTCAAACACTTGTATCTTTTTCGTTATAAGCCCGTTTTCTATGTTCTTTATATCCCCGGAATCGTGGGATGGCATACTAGTATATTTTTGATAAGTCGGGACGGCTAGATCAAGTTTTAGGCCTCAAAACAGTCCATGAAATCGGCCCAACAGCAAGGTATTTTTCATAAAATAGTTTCGTCGTTAATCTTGAAAATAGCATATCTTTTTCGTCGTAACTCGGATTTTATCCCCGTTTTCGGCCATAGTTTCGTCTCGGAATGTATTTTCTAAATCTTTGGTCCAAAGTTACACCCTAGACCCTGAGTTTCCCACGTTTAACAAAAATGGACAGTAGCTTTTATATAGTTGTAAAAATCAATTTTACTAGTTTGTAACTTGTTCAAGACTTAACCAAACTATCTCAAATCAACTCCACAAGTACCAAGTCCTACCATACACCTTCTTAGGGTGTCATGGGTTCCTAGACATCACCAATCTTAGTGGATCTAATGAGATTACTAGTAAAAATTATAGATCTATATTTATAAAGAGAAAAATGAGTAATAAGTGGTATGGATCTTACATACTTGCATGCTTTACCAATATAGCTTGAAGATACATAAAAATATAAAGTAATTGAAAGTATGAAAAGATCAAAAGTATTCTTGAAGCTTACTTGAATATTTGAGGTGATTTGATGAGAAATTGATTAATAACCTAGGGTTTTTACTACAAAACCCCAACTAGATCTTGATTAGGACTTGATTTAACACTTGGATCTTGAAAGTTAGTGATTTCTTCCTTGTGTTTGATCCATGGCCGATCCACCCCAAAGAGAGAAAGAAAGGAAATTTGCTAGTTTTTCTTGTATGTATATGTGAAGAAATGTGAGAAATGGAGTATATATATATATAATCTTGGTCAAATGTAATTAATGTGGTCCAAGTCTTATGGTCTTAGGGGAGGGGGCGGCACCCAAAAAGGAGGGAAACAAGGGTGTGTGTTTTGTGGACTAATTTAATGAGCTTGTCCCAATTGTAAGTATTGGTTAGATATTTTGTATTTTAGGTGTTATCGGGTACCGAGTTAACTAAAAATAAATGTTACCGAGGTGAAATAAAAGACGACGAAGTTGTAAAAGTTGTAAAATATTATTTCTTGTAAGAATCGGGTGTTAGAATAATTATTGAATTGAAATTTCGCAAACCGACGAAGTAATAGACTCCGACTGTGAAAAATAGTAATTGATTAGAGAACACCGAGTAAATTAATAATATAATTTTTATATTATTATAATGAGTATAAAAATATGTTAGGATCGTAGTCGGGAGTATTGGGTATACGTTAGTAGTAAAACTGAGTGGTATCGTTAATTACAAATTAAACATACATAAATTGAAATAATGCGTATCCGTGCATTATCTAAAGTGCCGATAATATTACTGATGATATGTAGACTACTCCAGTCTATATGATTGTGTCATAAATGAATGATGTATGAATTCGCAGCTAAACCTAACTGGTTACGCGAATTTGAAGACTCGTAAACTCAGTTTACGTAATGGTGAATGATGATCATGAATAGTGATTCCCTCCGGGAATGAATAGTGTCACATGAATAGTAAAATTTTTGAACGCTTCTTGATGAGTGCTTATTCACTCATCCTTTTCAGGCCTTATTTCAGACCAAAAACATCAAATACTAACCAAAAATGCCAAGAGAATGCATGTTTTTGTATTTGTGTATGTGCAGGTACGGATATGAGAAAAATGAACGAAAACGAAGCAAAACCGACAAAAATGAGCACGAGATTGGAATAAGGTCAAAAGCCGAAGCCGGGGAAGTCAAATGGTCAAAGTCTAAGCTCAAAAAGACAAAATCAACCTCAGAGATTCATCATGTTGCATAATTAGTCCTTGAATAAAGTTTGAAGAATTGGCAACTTTAGTCCCTGCAATTTCTGGAAATTACAAAAATGGTCCCTTAAGGAGTTATTCGAAGAAAAGTCAATAATGACCTTCATGATTCAGAAATTCTCAACATCGGCCCTTGGAAAATACTTTGTATAATTTTCAGATTTAGCCCTTTAAATTTCAGATTGTGCAAAACTAGTCCTTATCAAAATATTAATCCTTAATCCTAAAACTACAACAAACAACCAGATTTACTTTACTCTTAATACCCATAAGCCCAAAATTATTAAAAGCCCAATACCCTACCCTAACTAATCCTACCCAGTCCACTAAACAAACCCGATCCACCACTACCCCTAAACCCGGTCAAACCGGTCAACAACCAAAAAAACAAATAAAATACCCCAAATCCCACACACCTTTTACCGCCCCTAAAAATTAACACAACCCAGATTTTCACTGTACAACATGAACCCTAACTTGTCAATCCACAAAATTACCCCACTTACCCATGATTACCTCATGATTAAAAGGTTCTAGAAGGATCAGAAGGGTCAGGGAATTGTCAGAGGGACACGTGGTCCTATCACAAGACACACGGAGGATAGGTCATGTCACCACACGCAATCCAAGGGTTGATAATGATTGGAATCATATGGATTTAATCACACGGCTAAGGAGGACTTAGAAGAAACACAAATCATGTGGATTGATGACTTGGCAGCTTCACCAAATCCCTCAGCTCAGCTATATAAGCTCCACCCCTCACTCCTTTGTATTTGTCCATTCTTTCATGTATTTAGAGAGATTTAGACCATTTTATTCTTGTCATTTAAATTTCAGTATTGTTGTAATTTCATTTTCAAATCCCTGTACTCAGATTTTAATTTCAATATAATTCTCTTTTCAATCAATTCCATTGCAATTTACTTTTTAGTATTTAGTTAAATCAAATTTGTTTTTGGTTATTCATTTTAGTTTAAAATAGTTAGTGTTAGTTCTAAATCCTTTTCAAATTTTGTTTCACATTGATTATGCTTGGTAAATTTGTGGTTAACTGCTTATTTCAATAAGCATTCAGCTTATTCGGAGTTAAAGGGCAGCCAATAGGTGCGTTTGGCCTGTCTTAAAGACAGGCTGTGTGGGATAGCCTCTCTGTTTGGCTGAGAGGATTGGTAAGATTTCATTTTAATTTTCAAAAGCTGATTGTTGCATCATATTCTTAATCTGTTTGAAGTAGTTTGGTTAGCTTCTGTTTTCATTATATACATCTGAGATTTGAGTTTCTGTTTGATTTTGGATATTGTTACTGTGTTTCTTAGTTTCATTACACCTTTTAGTTTATTATCTGAGTTGATTTAGTTTGGCTACTGTTTCATTGCTGCTTGTGATTGTGGAATTGTGTGATTGAGTATCTGAGTTTAGTGCATCTGAATTCTGAGTTGCAGTTAGATTTTTGACTCATAATCTGTTTTACTAGGTATAGTAGGATTGATACACTCAGGTTCCTTCACGCATATGTGAAACTGTGAGCAGTTATGAGGTGGTTTAGATTGGTTTGCATCTGTTTCATCATCTGTCTATTGGATTTGTTTTTGCGATTGTTTTTAGTAATTGTTCGTGTGTTTCTGTTTGTTATTGTGCTGATTGGTTCATGATCTGAGTTAGATTGTTAGATTGGTTTAGATTATTTCAGTTTGTTGAGTATTTGGTTATTTAGTTTAGGTATTACTAGTGTTTGGTTCAGTAGGATTTTGGTGTTTTTGGATTGCTTTTGGTCATTTAACAAATTTAATACTGATCTCAGTCATAAGTAGGTGTAGATTGGCATATATTTTCTGAATTCTCATTGAGTTTGTAGGATTTGCAAAGTTTAATTTAGTGTAACTCAATTGAAAATCATAGCAGTCCAAGGTTACAGGGGTGTTTGGTTTAGGCCATTTTGCATGTTCTAGTTTGTTTTTATGGATCTTGCTGCACAGTTAAGTCGCCCTAGGTATCTTGAAGTCAGTTTGAGCATAAAATATATAGGTGTAATAGCAGAAAGTCAAAGCTCGTATCAATTCTCTTAACTGTTGGTTTAAATGTGTTATGACATCTGTGCATTACTAGATATAGTGTACACCTAGATTAATTTAGCCATAAATGAGTTAAATATTGCATGTAGGATTAGAATTAAGTAGTAGAAATCCAATAAAGTCAAATCTTAGGTTGCATTCAAAAGTCCGAACCTCCCTTTTATCTATTTCAACAGCATCTGATTTAGGCTCCATTTAAGGGTCAGATTTGGTTTGGAAACCAGAGGTTTGTGGTTTTATTAGTTCTCTGCTGTACTAGCATCATTTTGCTCCCTTTAGGTTTCACTCAACTGCTTATTAGATAACCTAGAGTAAGCTGCAATTTAGGTGTTTGAGCTAGTTTCTGTTTTCACTTTTAGGTTTGCTTGTGTGATCTAGCTTTAGGAATCTGAGTTTTATTATTCATATCTATTCCTAGTTGTGAGTAATTGCTTATTTCAGTAGTTGGAAACTAGTGCTTATCTGTTTGCTTATTTGGCTTTTTCATAATTGCTTATTTGACTGTTTGAGCCCTATACCTGTGTTTCTGTGTGAATTTTGGTCCTAGTTCTATTCATTTAAGCATATCTGAGTCAAGTATACGCTGAGTCAAAGTTTCGGTCAAGCTAGTCAAGTGTAGCTTATAAATAAGCTCTTTTCAAACTGCTTATTGGGTCCATACAGCTTATTAAAGCTCATTTTTCAGTACTTTTATTTTTCCTAGTTTTTTTATATTATTTTAGATTTTTCAGAATTTTTTCAAATTTTTCCAGCTTTATTTACTATTTTTCTCATTAAATTGTAGTTTTTAATCAATTTTTAATGCATTTTAATTACTAAAAAAATCCAAAAAAATCAGAAAAATCCCAGAAAAATCCAAAAATATTTTAGAAAATTATTTTCATTTATTTTAAAATTTTAGAAATTTATTTTGCATTTTTCTCATTTATTTTCTATTTTTTATTAAATTTTAATTAGATTTAATAGTTTTTAAATTCCAAAAAAATTACATAAAAAGCCAAAAAAATTAGTTTTTAGTTTTAAAATTTCTTTTTAGTTATTTTATAATTTTCATTTTTCTCACTTAAATTCCATTTTCTTTTAATTTTTAATTAGTTAAAATAGTTTTTAATTCATAAAAAATAAATAAAAAGTAAAAAAAATATATTTTTCTTTTTCTCAAAATTTTCTTTTATCATTTTTAATTTTTGAAAATTATTTTCAAGTTCGTAGGAGTAGCGTAGCTTAAAAGTCGCGTTTTATTTTGTACGATTAACGTTTATTTTACGTTTTAGCTTACGTTCTCGTTTCTATGTTACGTTTTAAGTTTGTTTAGTTGATTTACATGCTTAGTTAGTTATTTGTGCTTAATTTTCTTATTCATTAGTATAATTTCATATATATCACTTTGTACCACTTTTCACGACACGATTTCACGATTCGGGAATTCGAAATTCCATTCACACCTTCGCTGGGACACGACCTGGGGAAATACTTTCCTAAGCATTTCTTCGGTTTTATAAACTATACTATAAAAAAGACTTTATCACTTCTCGGAATCACAAACTGACTCCGAAAGTGATGAATAGTAAAATGATGAATAGTGACCGATGAATAGTAAATGATAAATAGTAACTGATGAATAGTGAATAGGAGAAATGTCTTGAAAATGCGGGTTGTTACAGATGGAGGTGTGAGAGATGGAGACAAATTACTCAAAAAAGGTGTGTAAGCACCTAAGCTAGATTGAGTGAGCAAGGGTGATAGGTTTTTGATGAAATGTGAGAATGGTGATGAAGTTGGCCTTGTGGAGGATGAAGGTTTAGAGGATGAGAATGATGTTCCATTTGTTGATGGAGTTTTGAGAGGAGCACTTGGTGCTTGAGGAGAGGAAAGTGGAGACTTCGGAGATGGAGTAGAGTCTTCTTGAGTGAGGTCAATGAAGTTTGTTTGATGTGGAATGATGGTGATCTTGAGCCTTTTGTTTGTGCTTGATTGAGGTAGGATGATAGTGTGGTTATGTCTTTTGTTTGAGAGAGATAATGAAGTTAATGGAGAACCCATTATGGAATAAAAGAATGAAGAGAAAGGTGAAGATGAAGATGATAATGAAGATGAAGGAGATAAGCTTAAATAATCAAAATGATTATGAATTGGGCAAAGCATGCATTTGGAAGAATTAAGCACATATATTTGTTTAACTAAACATGGCAAAGGTGATGAAAAGCATGCAAATAGGTTACAGGTTTGCTAGAAATGAGAAACAGTGCAAATTCCGTGACCCAGGCCAGATGGTCCTTTAAATAGCTTAACGGTCCTTTATTGATAAAGGACCGCCAGGACGATAAGGGACCGCCGTCAGTAGGTTACCAGATTTTTACCCAGTTTTTCACTTCTTCAAACCTGTACCTGTAGCACATACTAATAGATCATATCGAGATCATGCAAATATCACATAGATAATTATGCAATAAATAGAGGCATTTAGCAAGTCATACATAAGTTTAACAGCATAATATCTAAAGGGATGCATTTAGACTCAAAGACATTTAAGTTAAGAGAATAACCAACAGATGTCGAATACAAAGCAAATTTATAGACAGAAGCATAGCTATGCATTTATTCCCAAGTAGTGATCCATTTTCATGGCGTTGTTTCTTTGAGAATAATTTTGACTTGCTCTCATTGCAAAGCATTCTTTACTTCAGCCTGTACCTCTTTCTCGAGAGTAGGATCATCATAGATATCATAATCGATGGATGCTGAGGAGATAAAAATAGAAGAGATACGGGACTCGTTAATGGGTTCCATGACGGGATTGAAAAGAGAGTATTGAGGACCTTGAAGGTAGGGATGAAAATTCATGAGATAGTGATACAAACGAGTTAGGAACATCCCATAGGGTATCAATTTGGTTTGGTTACCCTTGAGATGTACAATTCGCTTAGCGAAGTGATAGGCAAGATTGTAGGGTTGTTGTGTGTGTAGACAATACATCATGTGAGCACAACACGCCGGGAGTTGCTCACGAATCCCTTTGAGACCGAGAGTGTTTTCTTTCAAGATGACAGCCCAAGGAATTAGTTCATCACGAACCTCTATCATATGAATTTTTGTTTGATCGAGGTAAGGAATGTACCTATGCGTACGAAGAAGTTTGGTAATTTCACAAGGACGAGGTATGTAGGAGCAGTAGGGACTGTTCTCTTCTCTATAGTTGAAGAGTGACTCGAGACACCAAACTTCAGTATAATCACATTACCCATGATTGGGAATTCAAAGAATTTGAGCAAATTGCTCAAGAGTTAAGACAAATTTGAAGTTACGAATCCAAAACCTAAGTGACAAGGATTGATCCTCGTTACGTACGAGTTCGACTTGTCAGAAGAATTCTAACACAAAACGCGGACAAACTTGCTCATTAATATAGAGCAAGCAATCGAATCCTATGGCACGAAAAGTGGTGTTGATATCCCTATGATAGATTAATGAAGGGTCAACAATTCGTCCTTCATGAAATCGACGAGTTTCAAGATTTACATAGGGACGAATGTGATTCCCGGGTGTGTTAGGTTCACTAGATATTCTAGGGGTCTATGAGTCGGTGCGAAGATGATCGAAGTCGTAATCATGTGACATTTTGTTTCCTATAAGGAAATCATTAACATGTTTAGTAATTATGTTAGCTAAAATAATCTTAAGATTTTTGTTTTTGACATTTATTAACAATGTTTCAAATTTGCACCAAATCATTAAAAGATTCAAGATTTTAGCAATCTTATTATAGATATGAGTTTGTAAAAATAATATATTCCTTATTGATTTATTTACTTGCAAGCTAATTCAAGAAATGGAAAACCCCCAATTTTTTAATATTTAGATTTAATAATCCCTATATATGAATAGTGACGAGTTTATAATGAAATTACTTACAATGAATGATCTAGAGACGGAATAGATAGAAGAAACTTGAATCTTGATTACTTGTAGCTTGACTTTAGAGTATTGGGTAGTTTAGATTTGTTTGTCTTTGTTTTGTTTGCTCTGAAAATTAGTGGTTTGGTTTGCTGCTGTCTAGAGGTGAAAAGCAGCTTATTTAAAGAAAACCTGTCTGACAGTTCCTTATCGATATGGAACCGTCACTGGGACTGTCAAGTGATGAGGGTCCGTCGTCAGTAAGATGTTCAGGGAGTTGGTTTTTGACTGATATTTGAAAACACTAAGAATTTTATTTTTCCAATTACGTATTTTGGTTAGTGTCTTTTAGAAACGTATTTAATTAACAACCTAAGGTTCTAAACACTAATGAGACTCAATACGCATGAGTAGGCTGAGGAATGGGTATGGAATAGAATCGAGACAGAAGAAATAGAAGAGACTCGATACTCTTGAATAAGGAGCGGTAGTAGAGTCGAAATAGATGAAAAGAGAAGAGACGCAAGCCACGCTGTTGGTCCCTTTTACTAGGTTAATGTTAACTATAGAGTTAAACTAACCAAGTTCCATGGCATGAACAAATAAGTAAATGATTAACAGTAAATAAAATAAAATATAAAGATAAGAGATAAGATATTTTTCAATATTTAATTCTTATTAGAAGTTAATCAAAGAATTATACCTAAGTGTTTGCGGAATAACACTTGGGATTGAAACGACAAGTATGGTATGACTCCTCACTAAACTCAAACTAAGTTTGAGTGACTGATAAGCGGGATTGCGCCCTCGCAACAGGTTTTACCTCTCAAGGGATCTTGAGAAGCTTGCAATCCCCGCTAGGCAGTGTACCTAATCGTTGTAGTATAGCATGGTGACAAGTACCGGGGGATTGATCGTTCAACTCAGGAATAGTGTCGCTATGATTAGAAAGCCTACTGAACTAGGTCTAGAGGTGAGGGATGATTCTTTTTGTATTTTATAAAAGCAAGTAAAATCACAGGTTTTGAAGGAGTGGCGGAATTAGTTGCTAGTCAACTAACCCAAATAATTAAAGATGCAATCAAAATAAAATAAAAAGAAATAAAATTAAACTAATATAATAATGTGGTGTGAACAATAATGAGAAAAAATGTTTTTACTTAGATTTCATTACTCCCTAGATATCTTTTACCAGTTGATTAGCTTGTTACAATTGCATGGATGACGGGTTATATTCCTTAATACAAGTCGTAGGGTCGTGTACAATATTCCCGAACTCTATAAGCTCCTACTTCACTCCTATGTCAAGCCGACTAAAAGCTCCTAACATGTGATCATTAGAATTCACTTATGCATTAAATACAACCAAAAATCGTATTACACCTCCGATCATGTTTCTTAAGACGTTTAAGCAAGTTACCAATGGAAGTCTGTCAGTTTTCTTAAGCCTAACATCGAATACAATCATCCACAACAATTATAAACAAACAATCAACCAATAATCAACATCAAGGTTTCACTACATCTAAGCAAACACAATAAAAACCTAGCCTAGCATGTTAAAAGAAAGACAAGCGTAAGATAGAATCAAACAACACATAGACATATTGAATGATTATTGGAAGACTTATCTTTATTCAAACATGGATGAAAGAAGGGTTTGAAACCCTTACAATATGATGAAAATTCGACCTAGGGTTTGTGGTAAAGTTCCTCCTAATGTTCCACCATTTTACAATGAAAAATTGGAAAAATATATATAGAGAATACATCATGACGGCGTCACGTTGTAGCATCTGACGTCGTCAACTCGCCGCCAATATAAAATTCGTATTGCCTAGATCCAGTCTTGACGCCTTCATGTGTAAATATACTCTGGACCGTCACATGTGTTTTGACCCTGACGGCCTTGGTGACGCCGTCATGCCAAATAGCCTTGAAGATGCTCTGGGCCGTCACGTGTATTTTCCACATCCATCTCTTTTGCCAAGCTTGACGCCGTCACTTGTGTGGCCTTGACATCGTCAGGTACTGTTCCCAGCAAGGATTTTGAGACTTTGCCATTTTCTTCACTTTTATGCTCTAAAAACGTCCAAAATGTTTCCTTTTCCAAATTTCTCCTCAAAAGTACCTAAAATGACAAAAGGAACGATTTAGGGCAGTAATTGATCAAATAATCACGAATTCGGGCTTAACCCCTTAAAAGCGGTACACTTTTCGCCTCATCAAATACCCTTACACTTGAGATTTGCTTGTCCTCAAGCAAATGCGCTTTTATTCTAATCAAAATACAAGTTAGGGGTCATTTAACACTAATATAAAAGTAATTACAACAAATAATCGTTCCACTAAATACCAAAAACAAGCACGGAGGTCACTAGCACCTCACAAATAGTGTTTAGATACTCACATCTCTCGGGTGTAATAAAGTATATATCACAATATGGAAATGGAAAACATCTCTCACTACCTGTCATAGCAAATAGATTACCATAGGCTTGGGAAATGATCAAACCTCCACCACTTGGCGTAAGCACCTAGGATAAACTATCAAAGAGGTCTTTTAAAGAGTTATAACGTTAGTTGTTGGGATATGGAAAACACGGTTTTGTTGGATAAAGGCAATATTTACTGGTGGCTAGTTAATCATCTTGGTTAATTACATGTATAGCATGGCGTTGCTAAGCCAAGACTCGACTCGACTTAAGCTAATAAATCAAAAAATAACAAAAATATAAAACAAACATAGAATGAAACGGGATGGTAGTCCGTATGTTTTCTTTTCTCTTTTTCCATTTTTTTTCTTTTTCTTGATTTTTTTTTTTTTTTTTTTTTTTTTTTTTTTTTTTTGCATACACTTTTACCCCTACCATCCAAAATAATACATCATAGGGGAGTTGCATTCCCCTTACACTTGAATTTTTACATACTTTTAAAATTAACGCACATATGGGGGTAATATATGATGTTCTTCCCCATTACTCCATAACACTAGTACTTTACCCATGAGTCCCAATCGTCCCAAAACAATATGTACAAAATATGACTCGACTTAGCAACCATGTAACCAATTAGATAATTAACTAAGGGTTTAAACAAATAACAATAATGCACTAAATATGAGTGCATACACGGAAGGCTAAGGCGATTTGGTTGCACATTTGGGTGGGTTGTTAACAAATTATTCCTTTAAGTAAAATGCTTAAAGTTAGAAACGAAAAAGATAGACTCGAAGGTGTGTACTAGGGGTTTCGTGTACTAAAAATGAGTACAACGCAAAGGTGTGGGAAAATTTAATTGACTTTACTGGTCAAGGTAATTGACTTAAATGGTTAAATAATTATGATAGGGGTTTAACACAAGGGTAATCCTAATGCCTCTTATCATGTAGTAAATCCTACTACACGAATGTAGTCTCACTAGCGGTCTCGGGATGTATCACTAACGCAAGATCTAGAATCTAAATACTACCGGTACACTCATAAGCACTAATAATGAATGCTTTTCCTATCAAATCTAAAGGCGAACCTCACATATTTGGGTGGAAAATTTTTTAAGTGGTACGGTTTTGTGCTAGTCATACAACTCCTATCCATGAGACGCTTGTTAACGCTAAAGTTTCACTCCTAAATGTTGTAAAAAAATTTAAATTTGGCGCTAAAATTGACCTAGCAAGTATTTCTCTTAGTTTTATTACACACCTACGATCAAACAAACAAACTCAAGTGCAATTGTATCCTATAAGGTATCATCATTTACCCTCCCCTTACACTTAGGATGAACATTGTCCCCAATGTTCAATTAAAGGATGTAAAAGTAAAGCAGGTAAAAGAACGAAAACAAATACTCCCCTAATTCGTTCGGTGTGGATAGTGTGTCAACAAGGTTAGATCTTCCTCCAAGAAAATGAACTTTAAAAGCTTCCCTCCAAAAATATAAATCATCTTCTTGTCATATATAACCTGTTAAACCTGAGAAAACAATCAAGGCAAACCTCGCGTAAAATCGGCGGCAATCTATATATACTAAAAAAATCCTAGAAAAAAAAATAGCATATATATCTTAATGTTGCTTTCTAGGAATTAAAAGGATATAATGCTTGTGGAATGAATGTTTGCAGGTTTCCTGGAGTTTATAAAACTAAAGAATCAACAAAAACTTTAAGACTCCGGTTTAAACAAAACTCGCAAAAGTTTTCAGAATTTTAGTACCTGACGCCGTCAGGTTGTAACTCCTGATGCCGTCAGAATGTTCCTGGAAAAATCTTATGTTAAGTTTTCGAAAAATTTCTGAAAAAACTTATGCCTTATTTCCTGGAAAATCCTGCAAAACATCATTATGACTCGATACAAGTATTTGACTCTAACAATTACTAATACACATGCTCATTTAATATTGTAGTGAATCATGCTCATTTTCGTTCTTATAAACAAGTTTAGGTTTCCCTTACACTTATCTTTTGTGGAAATCGGCTAGTATAGTTAATTTCCCTATATGCACTAGTACGTCCTTCACTACCCCTACCGAATATGCTACACTACCATCCGCAAGACCTATAATTACCTTCGTGTCATCTAATTTTTGCGGCTTAAAAGTGGTGTAAAGGGACAAAGGAAGTAAATTAAGGCTTGACCCAAGATCGGCTAGTGTGTCGAAAGTTTCGGAGTTCCCAATCCTATAAGGTAAAACAAATATGCCCGGATTATCTAATTTCATAGGCAACTTATTCCGAATGAAGGCGGTCCCATTCTTACCCAACTTAAGTTTCTCATCATATTTCTCTAAAAGGGCTTTGTAGTAGGGAGCTCTTGCTAAAACTTCAATAACCGGACGTTCAAGGCGAAGTTCCTTGAATTCATCTTCAAGGTTTTGTGTAGGAGGTGTTTCGATTATGCTTTTGACCGGCTTAATATCGGATGTTTTATTCAATTGGTCCTTTTGAAGAATTTGGGTTTGCTTGAAACACGTGTTCATTGCTTTGACCGAATAGTATTCTGGAAAAGAAGTAGGTGATGAAACCGATGATATGGCATTAACATTTAGTTTCGGGTTCTTGACCGTGTCGCTTGGGAGTGCTCCCATTTCTCGGTCATTGAGAACTTTCAACAATGTGTCAATTTTATTGGTCATCTCACTTTGCTTTTGTTTGAAATCGGCTTCAAACTTAGCTATGCAGGCTTCTTGAGATGCCATAAACTTGGACATCAATCCTTCAAGATTATTGGTACTACCATAGTTATTGGAAGGATTGTTGTTGAAAGTACGGTTAGAGGGTGGACCGTTTGGTTGGTAACGATTAGGTGGATTGGAAGAATTGTTTTGGGGCATGTTTTGGTTTTGTTTCCACCTAAGGTTCGGGTGATTTTTCCCAGAGGGATTGTAGGAATCACCGTAAGGGTTTGGCTCGGGTTAGAAAGTGTACCACTTGTCTCCCGCTTCTTCGGTACACGAGGATGCGTAATTCGCAAAAGCTTGTCCGGGGAGTTCCACGCAATCACGAGTGTCATGGGGACCACTACATAATTCGCATGAATAAGTGATTTTTTTCACTTGGCTTGAAGGCTTAGGAGCTTCATAGGATTTCATGAGAAACTTGACTTGGTCCTCAAGTTCCATGATCCTACGGTCGGGAGTGCTAGAATTGTTCGAAGGCAAAGATATTGCCTTGACCGTTTTGTTCAAATCACGGGGATCATTCCAGCTTTCATTATCATAGAGAGCAAGATCTTCTATGAGTTCCCATGATTCTTCCGCACTTAGATCACGTAGCTTGCCACACGCCGATTGGTCAATGGGTCGCCTTATGGAGAGATCGATATGGTCATAGAAGATTTGGACTTGGAGCCAAAGATCTATGCCATGATGAGGGACTTTTTGGAATAAGTCCTTGGAACGAGTCCATGCTTCATAGAGAGTTTCACCTTGGCGTTGTTGGAACATCAAGATATCATTTCTATGCTTAGTAGTTCTCCCCGGTGGGAAAATTTGAGCAAGGAAACGAGAGGTGAGATCATCCCAATAGGTGATGGATCCCGCGGGTAAACGTTCAAGCCATTGACTAGTTTGGTCACGTAAAGAGAATTGGAATAGACGTAATCGGGTCGTCTCTCTAGTTGCAACATCAAGGTCTATGGAATCTACGATTTTTAGGAAATCCTTGAGATGTTGATTAGGATCCTCTGAACGAAGTCCATGGAATGCATATCCGCTTTGCACCAACCGGATGGTGTCGGATCGCAAGGGAGACACATTGGCTCCTTGAGTGAGCTCAATGGTGTTTCGATAGCCTTGGTGGCTAGGACGGGAATACTCTCCTAAAGTTCGGGGTCTAGGAGGTTGGTTTGCTAGTGGTGGGTTTTGTGGGTGGTTTTGTTGTGGTGGGTTGATGGGTTCAAAGATATTACCACCTTCCATGATGTCGGATGGTAATAGTTACGAACAAAAGAACAAAGAAATGAGATAGACTAAAGAAAACCTAAAAATAAAAATAAAAATAAAAATCTTACTAGAAAGGAATCTAGCAAGTAGACCTAAAAAGAAATTCTAACATAGACAATAACTATTCCCCGGGCTGCGGCGCCAAAAACTTGATACGCGGGAATGCGCCCTCGCAACAGGTTTTACCTCTCAAGGGATCTTGAGAAGCTTGCAATCCCTGCCAGGTAGTGTACCTGATCATTGTAGTATAGTATAGTGACAAGTACCGGGGGATTGATCATTCAACTCAGGAATAGTGTCGCTAGGATTAGAAAGCCTACTAAACTAGGTCTAGAGGTGAGGGATGATTCTTTTTGTATTTTTTTATATTTTATAAAAGCAAGTAAAATCTCGGGTTTTGAAGGAGTGGGCGAAATCAGTTGCCAGTCAACTAACCCAAATAACTAAAGATGCAATCAAAATAAAATAAAAATAAATAAAATTAAACTAATATAATAATGTGGTGTGAACAATAACGAGAAAAAATGTTTTTACTTAGATTTCATTACTCCCTAGATATCTTTTACCGGTTGATTAGCTTGTTACAATTGCATGGATGATGGGTTATATTCCTTAATACTAGTCGTAGGGCCGTGTGCAATATTCCCTAACTCTATAAGCTCCTACTTCACTCCTATGTCGAGCCGACTAAAAGCTCCTAACATGGGATCATTAGAATTCACTTATGCATTAAATACAACCAAAAATCGTAGTACACCTCCGATCATGTTTCTTAAGACGTTCAAGCAAGTTACCAATGGAAGTCTGCCAGTTTTCTTAAGCCTAACATCGAATACAATCATACACAACAATTATAAACAAACAATCAACCAATAATCAACATCTAGGTTTCACTACATCTAAGCAAACACAATAAAAACCTAGCCTATCATGTTAAAAGAAAGACAAGCATAAGATAGAATCAAACAACACATAGACATATTGAATGATTATTGGAAGACTTATCTTTATTCAAACATGGATGAATGAAGGGTTTGAAACCCTTACAATATGATGAAAATTCGACCTAGGGTTTGTGGTAAAGTTCCTCCTAATGTTCCACCCTTTTACAATGAAAAATTGGAAAATTATATATAGAGAATACATCATGACAGCGTCACGTTGTAGCATCTGACGCCGTCAACTCGCCGCCAATATAAAATTCGTATTGCCTAGATCCAGTCTTGTCGCCTTCATATGTAAATATACTCTGGACCGTCACATATGTTTTGACCCTGACGGCCTTGGTGACGCCGTCAGGCCAAATAGCCTTGAAGATGCTCTGGGCCGTCACGTGTATTTTCCACATCCACCTTGGCCAAGCTTGACCCCGTTACTTGTGTAGCCTTGACGTCGTCAGGTACTGTTCCCAGCAAGGATTTTGAGACTTTGCCGTTTTCTTCACTTTTAAGCTCCAAAAACGTCCAAAATGCTTCCTTTTCTAGATTTCTCCTCAAAAGTACCTAAAATGACAAAAGGAACGATTTAGAGGAGTAATTGATCAAATAATCACGAATTCGGGCTTAAATGACCTCTTAAAAGCGGTACAATTTTCGCCTCATCAGTGACTACTAAAGGTCCTACTAAGCTATCTTAGGGACTGTGTTGTTCTTTAGAAGAGTAAAATTAGTTTGTGAATGTCTAAGCATTAATTGCACAAACTTGTCAACTTTTACTCCTCACTTATGTTTCCTATTTATACACAAGTAAAATTAGTTTTACTTCAGGTTGATAGGGACACCCACTCATGCTTTCAAATGTTTCCCGCTTTGTCCCGCCCATTCTTTAGTCTTCATGTCTTGAGTCTTCAGTACTTCATTAGTTGTTAAGGAGTCCTGGGGGTTCAGTGAGTTATTGTCATCCTCACTGAACCCATCACCTTCTTCTTTGGCTTAGGAGCCACCCACAGAGTTCCGCCTCACTGAATGGAGAGACTTTCTTCTTAGACTCTTCCTAATCATTCTGAAGGTGACTCACTGAGTTACTGTTCACTCAGTGACTTGATTGCGTTTAATGATTTCCAACACTTAGGTTAATTTGTGTTCAAATCCTTGTTCTATGAGACTTGGGTACTGAATGAACCCAACAATCTCCCCCTATTTTGATATAAATTATGCCTAAGTGTTTGATCAGTAAGTGATCATTTGGGTTTCTTCTTACACTGAAGATACTATTTTACAACCAAGGAACACATGAATTTTTTAAACATGGGCCATCATCTTATTCATAAAAAAAACATTACAAAAGATCCTAACATCTATTACATAAACTTAGAGCAAAGTACTCAGACTTCCTTCATGCCCATAAGTTCAAGTTTCAGCTTCTTGGAGAGCAGGGTGTGTTTATCAGGACGTTCATTCATCATCTTGTCCATCAAGAACATGAACTCCTCGTTCTCAAGACTCTTTTGATTTCTAGCCATCGGTTTGTAGGCCAGAAGTGTAGTAGTCTCCTCTAAGTGTATGTTACTAACTCTCTGAAAAGCAGGGGTACGAAGCTCATCAATGAAGAAGAGTCCATACTCAGGTACTTTAATCACTTTGTTGTTAGTGAATGTAACACCAGTGGGAAGATCTCTGTTGCAGTGGAGTCCAGCTATGAATGCTTCATGTTCGAATGGAACTGCTTAACGTTTCTTCCCAGTGACCTGAGCTGGCTTGGGAATAGCCAGTCACTGAGAGGTAAGTGCTTCCTGATGGTTGATTCCAAGGATTTTGGCAACCCTTTCCAACTCCTTGTATTTGTTAGACAAAGTCGATAAGAGTTCAGGAACACGCTTGCTCTTCTTCTTCTTCAGGATGGCTACCATCATATCTCATTCCTTTATCCCAAAGTCAGAAGGCCTGAAAGGTTTGTAATTTTCATGGACTATTGGGCCTCTTTCAATGGTGACTTCAATGGGTTCATTCTTCTTGAACGGATGAATGATCATGTCAGTGATAGCAACTTCACCCTTAGTCTTGGTCATAGTCCAAACATACCTTTCATAGTTTCTCTGCTTCCTTTCAGCCACCTGCTTGGCTTTCAGGTTGGCTTCTTTGATCATGTTAGCCTGAAGCCTGACAAAATCCTCTCCTTTTATATCCTGGATGGATTTCTTAATCACCTCCTTAGCCACTTCAGTGATAATAGGCTTACTGAGCAACTCAGCCTTAAGCTTTTCATCTTCCTCCAGAGTAGCAGCCACTTCTTCATTTGTACCCCTGAATACTTTCCCATTATGTAAGGTAACTTCAACTAGTTCTGGTGCATCAGGATCACGATGCACTTCTCTTGATGCCTTTACCAATTTGGGTGGTGAGTCTTTAGTAACTTTGATTCCCTTCCCTTTGTTAGTGAGAGGAGATGTATTGAAAGAAGATTTAGGGTGACCCGTTGTTGTGGTAGTTGCTTCAGTGATGACTGGAGTTATGACGGGAGCTGAAGTGGTGGACCCAGACATGAAACTTCTTAAGGAAATAGCCTCAGTGATAGATGTTGTTACAGGAGTTGTTGTTGTTGTTGTTTGAGCGTCATTCTTGGATTTCCTGTGAGGGTCCAACTGTTGAAACGGTCTCCTAATTGGAGTGATTGTGATTAATTTCTCCCACTTAACAGATGCGTGAGCTTCAGTGGAAGCATCTGTTGATTTAGGACCAGTAGAAGCAGGAGCAGGAGCAGCTTGAAGAAGTTTGATCATTTCAGAAACCATGCCCTTGATTTATGAGGTGTCTGTCTTCAAGTTCGTGAGTTCAGTGGACATAGACTTCTGATTATCAATCAGATGAAAGATTTTGGCAGTGTAGCAGTTCACAAGTTCATTATGCTTAGTTGTGAGTACTTCATAGCCAACTGTGAGTTTATTAATATGAAGACTTTGGTCCTTGAGATTGGTGAGGATGGAGACTTGTTGAGATTTCAGTTCAGCAAAGTTGACTTCCTTGAAAAGACCAGGCATGCTACTGAGTGCAGCAGACGTGGACTTATGAGAATCCATGAACTCAGTGAGCTGGGCAACCAGGACAGGATCATCCTTAAACTCTTGTTGGATGGAGGTGAGAGTCTGAAGGAGATTTGCAAAATTGGTTCCTTGGTTAGTAGTCAACTTCTCAATAGAAGCCTTGAGGTCAGTGACCTTTCCATTAGTGGTTGTGAAAGCAGACTTCAGTTTAGCCTGCTTTTCTTCTAATGAGCCCCTGAAGTTAGCATAAGAGGTAGCTGCTTCAAGGTGCCTTTCCTGACTGGCATCTTCAAGTTGATTATATAGCCATTCATTGTTGAATTCACTGAATTCAACCAAGACCTTTTCAGTGATTGGCTTGGTGTCATCCAGGTTGAAGTAGCCTGAAGATGAGGGCTCAGTGGGCTTGTCTCCTGATGATGATGATGATGATGGTGATGATGGTTGTTGTTGTTCCTTAGCAGTGTGTTCAGGGGATGATGTGTGTTGGAATTCAGTATGCTGCTCTTAAGTATGTGAATCAGGATTGACATCTTCAGTATCCATGTCATCTGCAACAACTAAACCTTCATCATCCCCAAAGTCAAAATCGTCCTCATCTAACTCTTCTTCGATGAGTAATTGAATGTCAGCCAGAGTTGGACCAAAGGATGCAACCAGTCCCCCTCAGAAGAGGGTTACTTTTGTTATGGTCAGGTCCTGACCCCTCTATTCCACCAGACTGGGTTGTATCTGCTTGGTCCTTAGGGTCATTCCCTGAAGAATGCGCATCGCCGTGAGGGGGTGAAGGTTCCATATTAGCGGGTGGTCGTATGCCCCCTGAGTCTTTGTCCCCTGAGGCTCCTTCAAACACTGATGGGTGTTTTTCAGTGGCATCCTTAGGAACCGTGAAAGTTATTTCCCTATCAGTGGGTTGTATATATCCCTCTGAATCTTTAGGATGAGTTGTGGTGCCCTCAGATAAAAGCTTTGATTTGCGAATGTCCTCATCAGGCTTGTGAAAGTTATGACCCCCTTTCCAGCAAGGTGGTGCTTTCCTGCCGAAGATTTAGGGGCCTCAACTCCCTGAGACTTTGGCTGTGATTTACCAAAGCCTTTAACAGGATGTGAATGGGTGTGGGTCCCCGTCTCAGTGGAGTAGTGCTGCCCTACCGAGGATTTAGGACCCCTTTCTCCCAGAGACTCTGATTGTGATTTGTCAGAGCCTTTAGCAGGATGTGATTGTTGAGTTGTTTCCGACTCCACTAACTTGTGTATGTCAGCAGAGCCTTTGGGAGAAGGTTTTTCTGAGGACACTGAGTGTGATGTCTCAGTACCCTCCTTTAGCTTTTGTTTCAGGGTCAGTGGATCGGCCTCAACATTGGGTGTCTTAGTAGTCAAGGTCTGTTTTGGCTTTCTCTTGCTAGGCTTAGAGACAGAGGTGCCAGTGGCGAGTGACTTGGGTTTAGCCACCTTCTTGGACTCATGTCCCTTCTTCTTCTTCTCCTTCTTGGAAGGAGAAGGAATAGGTGAAATTTTATTGTCACCCTGGATAGCAGTCAACATAAATGTTGTCAGGGCGACTGGTGTGACCTTAGTAGGGTCTCGAGAGTAGTTTGTCTTATGTAAGACTTCAGGCTCAAAGCCTACGCCATCAGGCTTAACATACTTAGACCCCAACAGGTCTTGCAAGGAGCAGGAAATGAATCTAGGGTAAGACATGAGTTTTTCCCTAGATTTCCCACCCAGCTTGACAATGAGGTCCCTGAAGATGATTTCTCCAATGTCAATTTTTATACCCTCCAGGAGACAATACACTATCATTGCTTGAGTTGTGTTGAGTTGCTCAGTGGAGGATTTGTTTCTCCCCAGGACCTGAATGACAAAGGTCATCAGGATCCTCCAGGGGGCAGGGAACCAGGTCTTAATGATAGGGGCTTTAGATAGGAGAGCTCCTAGGGTCACATCAGGATGTTGTTTATCATATGGCCCTAGTTCCAGCAATATTGCCTTCGCATCCTCATCCTTTGGTTGGGCAGCAAAGTTCTCACTGTAATCAAGGCCAGTAGCTTTGATAAAGGTTTTGTAGGTGAAAGTTGTTGGGTTTTGGATTCTGCTGTTGAGTGAAACTACTGCAGTGATGAAACTGCTGCTAAGGTAAATGATTCTGCTGCTGATGTCAAAGTGCTGCTAAGGGAAAATTGTCACAACTCGTAATTTCCGATCATTTTCCAAACCACGACAATTTACTATTCATCATTTACTATTCATCGATCACTATTCATCGTTTTTGAGGTCAATTTGACATTCCGAGACATATTCAGAAATTTTACTATTCACTTGACACTATTCATTTCCGGAAGAATTACCACTATTCACGTGCATTATTCATGTCATCGTAAATTTAGTTTACGAGTGTTCAAATTCGCGTAACCGTATTGGTTCAGGAGCGAATTCATGCATTATTATCAGGGACACTTCATACGGACTAGAAATAGTCGACATATCATTATTAGGGCACTTGCATACTATTCCACTCGTAGGATAATTAAATTTATACTTTTGGTACGATTAACGATTTACGTACGTTTATTTTAAATAAACGCTAATACGCGAACTATAAATGTGTCTAACATGTCCGACACTCCCGACTATGATCCCAATACATTTTTATACTCATTTCTATAATATAAAAACTATAATATTAAATTACCCGGTATTTTGGAAATTTAACTATTACATGTCGTACGTTTAACTTAATAACGACGGTTTTCACCAAAATTAAACGATAATCACCCAAACCCTCCGTACTTATACCCGACATATTTTTACAATTTTTATAACTTTATTATGACCCGAATAACTTCAACAAAATTTATTTCTAACAAACCCGGTACCCGATTAAACCTTAAACCTAAACCTAACCTAACTACACTTTATTACTAATACTAATCTTACTAACTAATCACCCAACACATCCCCCCTTTTCCCTCCCTAAAACCGGCCAAACCCCCCCTAAAGGTCTTCAAGCTTTAATACTTCACCAACACTCTTAAATGTCACCTAACAATTGTCCCCTTTGTATAAATAAAACTTTTCTTACTCATTTTCATAAAAATCACTTTTACTTACACTTAGCAAACTTTTCTCTTCATTTTTCTTGTGTGTGGATCGATCCAAGGTGATCAAGGAGCAAGGAGGGTAAATTTTACAAGATCATATTATAAACTAGTTTGTATAATCATCCTTGTTAGAGTTTTGAAGTAAAAACTCAAGGATTAGTAGGCTTTTTATCATCTAAACTCTCTAAACCATCAAGTAAGTTTACAAACTCATTTTTATGATTTTTACAAGTTATTATTATGTCTATATATTTTTCTTACAAGATCTTACACATGCATCAACTTGTACCACTTCATTTTTGTATATATTAACTTTCAAGCCTTAGAAATGGAAACATATGAAACCCTTGTTAGACCTAGTGGATTGGTGATGTTTAAGGACCCATGACACCCTAAGAAGGTGTATGGTAGGATTAGATTAGCTTTGTGGTGTTTGAAAGTGGTTTGATGGAGGATGGAACTAATTTAGAGACTTGAAAATGGTTTTTGAAACTTTTGATATACCTACTGTCCTTATTTTAAATTCGTGGGAAAATCAGTGGATGATGACTAAGTTTTGACCAAAGATTTAGAAAATACATTCAAAAATGAAACTTTAGGCGAAAGAACGGATTAAAACGAGTTTATAACGAAGGAGTTATGATTTTTGCAAACTTAACGACGAAAACTACTTTTCCAGAAAACTGCTTGCTGTTGGGCAGAATACGATGGGTATTTTGAGGCCTTAAACGTAACCTAAAAGAGCCGAGTTGTCTAAAATATACTAGTATACACAAAGACGAATCCGTGGACATAAAGAACAAGGAAAACGAGCCTAAAACGACAAAGTTATACCCATTCTAACATCGTCAAACTATATATATATATATGGATACAAATAAAAATAATAACGTACGCGCTAAACGGTATATTTTCTAGTAAATATTACAAAGGACTATTTTCTTATCAAACGAATACGTATGACCCGAGAGAATACTTATACGACTTAACGACATATTTCAAGGTTTTCAATACAAGGAATTTAACGCTAACGCTTTTTAACGAGATAGTACGACAAGTTATATACTCCTATATAAGGACTTATTTTCCTAAGTATGGAATCTATTTTTCTACGACGATAACTAGTATTTTCAAATTACGAGTGGTATGAGTATCATGTGCATGTGCATTCATTTCATTACGGCTTGATCTAAGTTAGATCATGGTTATTCATTTAGGTTGCGGCTAGTACTCGCGCCTCATTGTCCCGACTACTTTCACCTCATTGCACCATCTTTGTACCATTACTTCGAGGTGAGTTTTCATAGCCCCGTTTTAATTCTATATTTTGATTTCAAATCCCACGGGGGAGAATACATTGCATTACTTGTTTTGTGTACATGCCTAAGTATAAAATTTCATACATTGCTTAAGTTGTCTTATTTACCACGTCTTGAAAAGTCCCCTTTTATTATCATGGACCGTTAATTTCTGGTACTAAGCGGGAGTGAGTGGATAGATCTATCGAGGGTGACGCCTCCATTCGTGTTTGGGTTGCTCCAAATGGAACGAATGCATTTCATGTCTTTATTATTAGAGTGTCTGGTAAACACTCATTGGGGCCAAGTATCGTCTAGCTTCGGGGTCATGAGCTTAAGAGCCAATGTATATACTTTCCGGACATCCTATTTCTTGGCATTACTTATGGCATATGTACACTAGTATTTACTTATAAACCTATGATTATTCACCAACATTCGTGTTGACCGTTTTTCGCAATGTATTTCTCAGGTTATTAAGGTAGCTCATGTGCATACATTTGGACCTTCATGGAGTCGCGGTGTCGACGCGTCTCACTATATTTTCTGCACTTATGAAACGTTTGATCTTGTTGAGCTTATTCTAACTATTTTGGCAAACTCTTTTGGGACCTAAGTTTTGTAAACTCTGAATGTTTTAATGATCAAACGCTGTATTTTCTAAACGACACTTTAGGTCGTTCAATATAACTGTAAGTATGGTGCTATGACAGTCACCCCCAGGTATTCCATTCCGCTGCCATTCAGGTATTTCGGGGGTGTTACAGATTGGTACCAGAGCTAAGGTTATAGCGAACTAGGATGTATCTTGGACCCTAGACTATAACCACATCATCATAGCATCTCATCATTTCATCATAGGTGCATATTCACTATACATGTTGCTTTACGCACACACTGTACGAGTTATTCATACCCATACTAATATATATATATATATATATATATATATATATATATATATATATATATATATATATATATATATATATATATATATGATTATATTGACCTGGTTCACTAGTGACATGTCTTCAGATACCCACGCTGTTATCCTTTCGTCAGATTCCGACATTGAAGATGCCTTGTCATCTTCCACTACCATTATACCACCAGTTGCACGTATACCACCGTTAGCACTATTGAATTGTTATAGGAATAAGGTTTTCCTATCATTCAGCCTATACATAGAATGCCGTTTGGTAGAGTATTCAGACTTAATTCTAATGGACTTATTAGGATGCTTATTACAAGGGAGATAGCATGTTTTCTTTCCTCCACTAGTAGGACGCTTACTACTCAGGTACTACCACCACCGTCAGTTACTTATTTCACTATTGGTCGTCCCATAGTGCGTACTTCAACTTTACCTCTTGGATATCGCGAGATAGCGCGAAAGAGGGTAGTATCCCATTCATTATTATCACCATTATCTCCTAACTCATCACTAGGATCTCATTGTCATCAATGTTATCCTCATCCTTTAGAATACCACCATTGTCATTTCCCTTTTCCATTTTCACTTGCCATGAATTAGATAACGTCTTGTGGATAATACCAAGAATTGCGGACTCAACAGGAACCTCCGCAACGTCAAGAAGTCTCTAGACTAGACTTATGTCTTTACTAGCTTTTACTATTATCCTAGCCACGAGAGGTGTGGCATAGTTCGAAGAAACTTGTAGTATTTTGATTGTTGTACAAACGGAATCATCAAGTATTGACTCTACTATATGGGAATGGTTGTGCTATCTATGATATTGGCCCATATAGACCGAAACCTTCATGTATTATATTCATGTGTTATGAATATGATTATTTTTATTACCTATAGATTCTCATGGACCCTCATGATTTGATGGAAATAGATTTAAGCAAACCACTCCAAGCATGACGCAAGCCGCTGTTGGACAATTCATTGCCAGGAACGCAACTACCGCCCTCACCAAGGAACTTACTCACGTGGAATTTATGGGTTGTAATCCCCCCTTCTTTAGCGGAAATGTAGACACAAAAGAATTTCTCAAATGGTTCGAAGAATTAGAAACAATCTTTCAAAGTGGTGACTGTCGTAAGGAAGACAAGGTTAAGTTCGCCACTTGCACTTTTCAGAAGCATGCCCAGAAATGGTGGACTAAGTATGTCCAGGTAGTAGGAGTTGATGCTGCTTACTCACACGCTTGGGAGAAACTAAAAAGGATGATGAGTTTGAAGTTCTGTGTGAAAAGCGAATTACAAGCAATTGAACAAGAAACACTAAACCTTACCATGGAAGGAGATGATGTTGTCAAGTATACTGCTTATTTTTATGATTTTGCTCGACTAGGCTCTGCAATGGATGAACCGGAAAGCAAGAAACTCGAAAGGTACATCGGAGGACTTTCTCCTGAAATTCGTAGGATGGTCATCGCATGTGAACCCAATACCATGTCTGAAGCTATCCAGATGGCAATCGAAACAAAGGAACTCATAGTTCGCGACAAGACATCGGGAGACAATAATAACAACAAGAGAAAATGGGTCGGTAATCAGGATGCTAATGCTACTCAACGACCATTTAAGATACAACAAGTGGTGGAGACCTTTACTGCTGGGTCAAGCCAAAAGAAAGGATATGTAGGTAAATTACCCGAGTGCAACAGGTGTCAGTTTCATCACAAAGGACGTTGCCCGGAACCATGTGGAAACTGTAAGAAAATCGGACACAAAGCCAAGGATTGCAAGACTCCCACCCTCACAAAGCATCAGGAACTCACGGTAATCTGCCGTGAATGTGGAGTAGTGGGACACTTCAAGAGTGAATGCCCGGTGTTGAGAGACCGGAACTGGAGGAGGCAGTTCATGTTTTAAAACCATAGTTCGAGCCCTCTAGGGTTGTACTTTCTTTTGGTACTTTCCATAAGTACGTTGATGTAACCTAGTTGTATTAAGCACTTTCCTATCCAATGTAATGACTATCTTTTGTTACCTCTATGATAACCATAACTTTCGTTTACTCCGCTTTCTATCCCAATCGTTCAATTTTCAACCGTTTCGTAACATTATGTCATTGCCTTATTAGAGATTAGGCCGATTTAGCATTTGAAGGACTAGTAGATTATTACCATTCCGTAGTATTTACCCATGTATCCAATAAACCATTCCACGAGTTTTATTTCAAACTATTTTACTACCTTATGGAGGAATTGTTTTTATCAAATTTCTAAATTAAGCCGTTTTGTTACCATACTATAAACTGATTTTTCCGATACTACGCCAAATATTTACTATTATTACGCGAAACAATTTTTATATTACTTTGAAAGGAAATGACTAGAATACCATTCTTCGAAACAAAACGTTGAACACCATCTAAAGCTTTTGAGAAAAATAATATTATTTTGATTAAATCAAGCATCACATCATTAGTCCTCAACTATACATAGCCTGATCACCTATGTATACTTCAGGAAAGATTATGCCATGAAGGAAACAGTTACTTTATAAAGTATGGTTAATAACAATCTTCATCCAAAAGCGTTTTAAACAAATAAACTCTTTTATGAATATTTCTTTCTGACAAATTTTCTCTGGATACTTACCCCACCTGTCACACACTTAGTCATTAAGTTAGACTTTCCATTGACTTCTTTAGGAGAGACTTCCCATATTAAGTACTAGGAGGATTCCTTGATACAAGAAAAACAATAAAAGGATTACGGAACTATTATACCTAGACTGAGAAAATTTTTTTTAACTCAACGACAATCTTAAGATACCAAGCGAACATCCGACTCACCATCTCTGACCTAGTTGTCCGATTTTATTATTCAAAGGTACTAGCTAGACTGAGCTACGGGATCAAACACATTGTGAAGGTACGCTAAGCAACACCATGGGAATAAACCAAGCCTCCTAACCGATACTGTAAAGTGTTTTGAGTTAACATGGTCTCATCCATACGCAAACTTCCCTGCAGTGAGTTTACGACAAGAATGATTGATTCGAATTATGGATATCGATATAGATTCCCCTAAAGCATTATGTTCTTTAGAACTTCTGGATAACCTCACCTATACATCGAGAAAGGCATCAGACTCAAGAATATCTCCCCAGCTACATGTGAAGACAATACGGAAATTCATCGACATGGTATCAATTGAAACCCTCATATTGCCAACATGATAACAATTTCAACGATAAACCATCTCAGGACTTAAGTTGGTTGGATACCTAGACTTGTAGTTTTGTCGAATAATCGCCAATAGGCATTTTCTAATGTCAGGAACCGAATGTTAGACACCTATGCATTTATGCGAATATTTCCGATCCTACTATTTTATCCTTGTTAGTATTTTTACTTTTAAATGAAGTGGATTTCAAAATTTTGTCCATACAAATCACATATCTCGTGGAAAATAATTTTGAATTGCCTATTTTGAATAAATACGACCCTTTTTAGCCAGTATTTACTTGAACCATTATACAATGAGAAATGTTTAAACATCAAACTTTGGTAAATAGTTCTATTCACAACATGTTTGAAAACCGCGTCACATTTCGTAACTATTAAATTTTGAATCATCAATAAAGCTAATATTGAGTATACCATTTGTTCCATTTTCTAAAATTGTTTATTCAGAAAAAGATTTCGACCAAAAACTCGAAAATCGCGAGATAAATTTGGAAACAAATCACCATACTATATCGCTTGTGCATTTAGGGCTTTGTGACTTGACAATAAGGAATATTGGAATATGTGATGAAGGAAATTAGGAGGAACATCATAGAACGATTACAAACGTCAGTAATGGAGACCAAGCACAGTAGGCAAAGAATGACACGTGTCTTAGCAATCCATTAGACCAAAACCCAAAGAATCAAATATTGTTAACCGTATTCTATCTTCTTCGTATAACGCCGTGTTCGAGAGACGTAACGTTGTGGAATTAGTCACAAGATTTATCGTACCGTTTCAATTATTCCTGATAAAGGTGATTGAATCACCTTGGACTTCTAGCAATCATTTTAAGATTTCCTTCGGAACCTCATAAAGATGTGAACACCGCCTATCATCCTCAGATCGATGGTCATAACGGGAGAACGATTCAAACATAGGAAAGTTATACTCAGAGTATGAGTGATTGACTCTAGAAATGGTTGGACTAACCATTTACCATAAATCGGATTCTTTTACAACCATAGTTATCGCGCGAGCATAGGGACTACACCATTTGAGGCACTTTATGGTCGAAGTACCAATTACCCGTTTACAAACTGAAATCGGAAAGTTAAAAATTCACTGGTCTAGAACTAAACCATGGAACAACAAAGGAAATTTTACAAGTCAAGAACCGGTTACAAGCAACGAGAAACTGATAGAAGTTAAGTTGGTGCATGACGCACATCATACGGATTGTGTATCCTTGAACAAGCAAATTTACTAGATTCACGTGAAAGAATGAACTAAATTGAAAGCTTTGCCTTGGAGAGGCATGATACGATTTTAGTAACACGAAGGACTTAACCTTTAGTATATTGGCCCATTTCAGATTCATGTTAGAATCGACCAGCTGAAATATAAGATTTGAGTTCTGACAGAGTTCAGCAACATATATTACCCATATTACATTATAAACCTGAAGAAGCACTGATCATCTATTGACGAGCCGAACTCGGAAAAAGCCAAACTCACTATTCCAGTAGGCATTCATGAAATAACCGGAATTTTCCTACAAGTCGAGAATCAATTACAAATTCTATAAGTTGTAAACCCTTAAAACTTCAAGTTGGTAGCCAGATCACGTTGAAAGTTCTGCCTAGGAAAGGCATGATATTATTCGGAAAGATTTGGAAAGTTAAAACCGATATACACTGGACCATGTAATAATTCAGACAGAGTAGGCCTAGTAGCCTTCAGACTTGAGCCTTGTTAAAGAACAGCCGGATTACACAACTATGTTTCACCTAATCAAATCCAGGAAATGACTTTCAGATTAGTCAATCATAATCCCATTTGGAAGGGAATCCAACCTTGAGACAAACGTAAACTTGGTAATATAACCAATAGAAATCATGGACCGTGAGGTCGAACGGTTGAAGCAAGTCAAATTCCTATCGCGAAAGTTCGCTGGAATTCTTGAAAAGGACCCGAATTTACTTGGGAACGAGAGGACCGAATGCAACTCAAGTATCCACGTCTTTTTACCAAATATACTTCAGAGATCAACCAAAACTGAAATTCGGGACGAAGTTCCTGTTAGTGGGGAAGACTGTCACAACTCGTAATTTCCGATCATTTTCCAAACCACGACAATTTACTATTCACAAGTTACTATTCATCATTTACTATTCATCGATCACTATTCATCGTTTTTGAGGTCAATTTGACATTCCGAGACATATTCAGAAATTTTACTATTCACTTGACACTATTCATTTCCGGAAGAATTACCACTATTCACGTGCATTATTCATGTCATCGTAAATTTAGTTTACGAGTGTTCAAATTCGCGTAACCGTATTGGTTCAGGAGCGAATTCATGCATTATTATCAGGGACACTTCATACGGACTAGAAATAGTCGACATATCATTATTAGGGCACTTGCATACTATTCCACTCGTAGGATAATTAAATTTATACTTTTGGTACGATTAACGATTTACGTACGTTTATTTTAAATAAACGCTAATACGCGAACTATAAATGTGTCTAACATGTCCGACACTCCCGACTATGATCCCAATACATTTTTATACTCATTTCTATAATATAAAAACTATAATATTAAATTACCCGGTATTTTGGAAATTTAACTATTACGTGTCGTACGTTTAACTTAATAACGACGGTTTTCACCAAAATTAAACGATAATCACCCAAACCCTCCGTACTTATACCCGACATATTTTTACAATTTTTATAACTTTATTATGACCCGAATAACTTCAACAAAATTTATTTCTAACAAACCCGGTACCCGATTAAACCTTAAACCTAAACCTAACCTAACTACACTTTATTACTAATACTAATCTTACTAACTAATCACCCAACACATCCCCCCTTTTCCCTCCCTAAAACCGGCCAAACCCCCCCCTAAAGGTCTTCAAGCTTTAATACTTCACCAACACTCTTAAATGTCACCTAACAATTGTCCCCTTTGTATAAATAAAACTTTTCTTACTCATTTTCATAAAAATCACTTTTACTTACACTTAGCAAACTTTTCTCTTCATTTTTCTTGTGTGTGGATCGATCCAAGGTGATCAAGGAGCAAGGAGGGTAAATTTTACAAGATCATATTATAAACTAGTTTGTATAATCATCCTTGTTAGAGTTTTGAAGTAAAAACTCAAGGATTAGTAGGCTTTTTATCATCTAAACTCTCTAAACCATCAAGTAAGTTTACAAACTCATTTTTATGATTTTTACAAGTTATTATTATGTCTATATATTTTTCTTACAAGATCTTACACATGCATCAACTTGTACCACTTCATTTTTGTATATATTAACTTTCAAGCCTTAGAAATGGAAACATATGAAACCCTTGTTAGACCTAGTGGATTGGTGATGTTTAAGGACCCATGACACCCTAAGAAGGTGTATGGTAGGATTAGATTAGCTTTGTGGTGTTTGAAAGTGGTTTGATGGAGGATGGAACTAATTTAGAGACTTGAAAATGGTTTTTGAAACTTTTGATATACCTACTGTCCTTATTTTAAATTCGTGGGAAAATCAGTGGATGATGACTAAGTTTTGACCAAAGATTTAGAAAATACATTCAAAAACGAAACTTTAGGCGAAAGAACGGATTAAAACGAGTTTATAACGAAGGAGTTATGATTTTTGCAAACTTAACGACGAAAACTACTTTTCCAGAAAACTGCTTGCTGTTGGGCAGAATACGATGGGTATTTTGAGGCCTTAAACGTAACCTAAAAGAGCCGAGTTGTCTAAAATATACTAGTATACACAAAGACGAATCCGTGGACATAAAGAACAAGGAAAACGAGCCTAAAACGACAAAGTTATACCCATTCTAACATCGTCAAACTATATATATATATATGGATACAAATAAAAATAATAACGTACGCGCTAAACGGTATATTTTCTAGTAAATATTACAAAGGACTATTTTCTTATCAAACGAATACGTATGACCCGAGAGAATACTTATACGACTTAACGACATATTTCAAGGTTTTCAATACAAGGAATTTAACGCTAACGCTTTTTAACGAGATAGTACGACAAGTTATATACTCCTATATAAGGACTTATTTTCCTAAGTATGGAATCTATTTTTCTACGACGATAACTAGTATTTTCAAATTACGAGTGGTATGAGTATCATGTGCATGTGCATTCATTTCATTACGGCTTGATCTAAGTTAGATCATGGTTATTCATTTAGGTTGCGGCTAGTACTCGCGCCTCATTGTCCCGACTACTTTCACCTCATTGCACCATCTTTGTACCATTACTTCGAGGTGAGTTTTCATAGCCCCATTTTAATTCTATATTTTGATTTCAAATCCCACGGGGGAGAATACATTGCATTACTTGTTTTGTGTACATGCCTAAGTATAAAATTTCATACATTGCTTAAGTTGTCTTATTTACCACGTCTTGAAAAATCCCCTTTTATTATCATGGACCGTTAATTTCTGGTACTAAGCGGGAGTGAGTGGATAGATCTATCGAGGGTGACGCCTCCATTCGTGTTTGGGTTGCTCCAAATGGAACGAATGCATTTCATGTCTTTATTATTAGAGTGTCTGGTAAACACTCATTGGGGCCAAGTATCGTCTAGCTTCGGGGTCATGAGCTTAAGAGCCAATGTATATACTTTCCGGACATCCTATTTCTTGGCATTACTTATGGCATATGTACACTAGTATTTACTTATAAACCTATGATTATTCACCAACATTCGTGTTGACCGTTTTTCGCAATGTATTTCTCAGGTTATTAAGGTAGCTCATGTGCATACATTTGGACCTTCATGGAGTCGCGGTGTCGACGCGTCTCACTATATTTTCTGCACTTATGAAACGTTTGATCTTGTTGAGCTTATTCTAACTATTTTGGCAAACTCTTTTGGGACCTAAGTTTTGTAAACTCTGAATGTTTTAATGATCAAACGCTGTATTTTCTAAACGACACTTTAGGTCGTTCAATATAACTGTAAGTATGGTGCTATGACAGTCACCCCCAGGTATTCCATTCCGCTGCCATTCAGGTATTTCGGGGGTGTTACAAAAATGCTGCTAAAGGAATCTACTGCTAAAGTGATAAGCATGTATTCGAAGTAGATAATTATAGAATAGATTGTGTGTATATAATATACGTCTAGAATATTCTTATCTTGCATAGAAAGTTATTGTAAACCTAGTAGGACTCCTTGGCCTATAAAAGGAGAATCTTAGGGTTAGATTACGTACGTATTATTTAGTTTTCGTTTACACTTCAAGGTTGTAACCCTAGCATTGTCGAGTGCTCGTATTAATAATATTGAAGTGTTGATAGTGAATTGTTCTTCTTAAGTTAAGCTTTTATATTCCGCATTCTAGCTTAAGTGTTTAAATCAAGTCAACTTCTATATAAGATCGTTTGCTCAACTGGGATCAACAAGTGGTATCAGAGCTTGTGATCTAGAAGTTGTAATCAAGAAGAAACTGTTCCTTGCAAGTTTGTTGTTCCTAATCAACTGCTAAAGATGGGTGATGACACACATATGGTGACTGCTTCAAAGGTTCCCATGCTCAACCCTGGAGAATATGAGCTGTGGAAGATGAGAATCAGACAGTACATTCGCATGATTGACTTTAACATGTGGAATGTGATTATCAATGGTGACTCTTTACCAAAGAAGGGTCCTGATGGTAAAGAGATACCAATCAAGTCTGCTGAAGAGAACTCAGTAAGGAAGATGGAGATCAAGACACACAGTATTCTCTTAATGGGAATACCTAATGAATTTCAGTTGGACTTTGATAGCTGTGAGACTGCAAAAGACTTGATGGATGCTGTTGAATTCAGGTTTGGAGGGAATGATGCTACATAGAAGTCAAGGGAAAACATGTTGAAGCATCAGTTTGAGAACTTTACTGCTGAAAGTGGAGAGAAGATTAATGGCACTTACAACAGGCTCAATCAACTTGTCAGTCATTTAAAGCTTGTTGGCTATGTGGTTCCACAAGAAGATGTAAACCTCAAGTTCCTTAGAAGTCTTGCACCTGAATGGAGTATGCACACTGTTGTTTGGAGGAATAAGTCTGACTTTGAAACTATGAAGTTGGAAAGTCTCTATAACAACTTAAGAGTGTATGAACTAGAGTTGACTTCTTTATCTACTTCATCTTCTGGTACACAGAATCTTGCCTTTGTATCTTCAAAGTCAAAGGGGTCTAAAGAATCTCACTCTGCTGCTTATGGAGTATCTACTGCTGATGGATCTGCTGCTAGTTCTAATGATAATAATTCCACTAGTGATATTGCTTTGTGTGCATTCTTGGCTGATCTAACTACAAGTGTAAGGTCACAGGCTATTAATCAAGATCTGGATCACCTTGATCCTGATGATCTTGAAGAGATGGATCTTAAATGGCAAATGGACATGTTAACCTTGAGGGCAAGAAAATTCTTGAAGAGAACTGGAAGAGAAATCAAGTACAGGGCTAAAGAGAATGTTGGCTTTGACAAGTCAAAGATAGAGTGCTACAACTGCAACAGGAAGGGTCACTTTGCCAGAGAATGTAGAGCTCCAAAGAAAAATGCTGAAGCATCAAAGAAGACTGAAGAAACAAAGAATACCACTACTGCATTGGTGTCTTGTGATGGATTGGGAGAGTATGATTGGAGTGATTTGGCTGATGAAGAACCAAACTATTCCTTGGTGGCTCAAGTCAAACCTAAAGTGCATAACTTTGCACTGATGGCCTATGCATCATCATCTTCTGGATCTGACTCTGAGGTATCTAATGATTCTGATTTATCTGTGTGTTCTTTTAAGTCATGTGCTGATACTGTAGAAGAACTTAAGTCTAGGAATGAGAGTCTAATCAGAGAAGTTGAAAACCTAAAACTTGATAACCTAGGTTACAAAGTAGGTATTCAAAATGTTGAAAGAAGACTTGAGTACTTAAAAGAGTGTAAGCTAGAATATATAGATAGAATTAACCAACAAGATGTTGAAATTTTTAAGAAAAACAGTGAAAGAATAATTTAGAAGAAGCAGAAAGAGATAGGGATGCAGCTCTTGCTGAAAAAGAAAAACATATAGTAAGAGTGAATAAACAACAATATGCTTCTGATTTGGTTAATAAATCTATTGAGAGTACCATAATGAGGAAAGGAAGTGGAATAGGTTACAATGAGGTTGCTCCTCCTGCTAAGAGTGCCTATGCTCCACCAGGAAAAGAATTGTCCTTCATTAGTGAGCTGAACATTGAAAAACCAATAGGTGAGTCTAGTACAAGTGTCTTAGAAACACCTAAGGTAGAGGGTAGAAAATTTCCTGATGCTCCCATTATTGAAGATTGGTACTCAGATAGTGATGAGGAACAAGAACAGGTTGAACTAGAACAAAGTTTAGAAAAGGAAGAAATTCCTACCAAAGTTGAACCTAAAATTGAACAGGTGAAGTTTGTGAGACCTGTGTTAGGTAAGGGTATCTCTAGGAAACTGGTTGAATATAATGAGATTTCTAGAGATAGAATGAATGGTTTCAATAATAAGCCTTGGGGAAATCAGAGAAACTTTAATAACCTAGTTTCCAACAAAATAGGTAGTGAGTTAAAATTAAAGAAAAAGGCTTGTTATAAGTGTGGTAGCTTTAAACATTTGATTAATAGTTGACCTGACCACAAGAAACCTATTTGGAATCAATATTCTAGGGTGAATCACAAATATGTTAATCAGAATACTCACCCTCATCCTAATAGAAACATGATTCCTAGAGCTGTGTTGTTAAGATCTGGTGCAACTAGATCCATTTATGCTGCTAAATCAAATGGTGCTTTTAAAACCACAACTGGTTCTGTTGCTGGCTCTACTGCTAGTAAGCACTTTACTGCTAGTAAGCATTCTGCTGCTAGTAAGCAATCTGCTGCTAGTACAAAACTTTCTACTTCTGGGCCAAAAGTTTTATCAAATGCAGTTGTTGGAAATCATTTTTATGCTGTTAAGGCCTCAGCTTGTTGGGTTTAGAAACCAAAATCAACTGTTACAAACAATGTTTCCAAAAAAAGCAGTGCATCAAGTGATTTAAAGAAATTTAACTATGTTGATGCACAAAGCAGATCCAAGTCAGTAATGGCTTGGGTCCCCAAGAGAAACTAATTTCTCTATTTTCATGTGCAGGGTAATCTACTGGATGATCTTAAAGATATGGTTATAGTTGATAGTGGATGCTCTGGACATATGACAGGGGATGAGTCTCAGCTTGAAGATTTTGAGGCTTTTGAAGGTGGTTATGTTGCTTTTGGGAATGATCCAAAAGGTGGAAAGATTGTTGGTAGAGGCACTTTAAGAACAGGGAATTTGGACTTTGAGAAGGTGTTTCTTGTGAAAGGGCTTAAGTTTAACCTCTTTAGTGTTTCACAAATGTGTGACAAAAGGAATTTTGTTCTTTTTACAGACACTGAATGTATGATCCTTTCTCCTGATTTTCAGTTGCCAAATGATAAATTTGTGCTATTGAAGGTCCCTAGAAACGAAAATATATACAGTGACCATATTAAGAACATAGTTCCCAAAAGAGCTTTAACTTGTCTGATTGCAAAAGCCACTATTGATGAGTCCAAATTATGGCGCAGAAGACTTGGGCACCTGAACTACAAGACAATGAACAAGTTGGTGAAAGGAAATCTTGTGAGAGGCATGCCCACAAAGTTGTTTGAAAATTGTGAGACTTGTGTTGCTTGTCAAAAGGGTAAACAACACAGAGTTTCATTCAAGTCAAAGACAGTGAACACAAATACAGAACCCTTGCATTTGCTTCACATGGATTTATTTGGGCCTGTTTTTGTGAAAAGTTTGAACAAGTCATATTGCCTAGTTGTCACAGATGACTTCAGCAGGTTTACTTGGGTGTTCTTCTTAGCCACTAAAGATGAAACCCCAGAGATACTTAAGGAATTCATTACAAGAGTTGAAAACCTGCAGAACCACAGAGTGAAAATTATCAGATGTGACAATGGTACTGAGTTCAAGAATAGTGTGATGAATGAATTCTGTGTGGGAAAAGGAATTCTAAGACAGTACAGTGTTGCAAGAACTCCACAACAGAATGGTGTTGCAGAGAAAAGAAATAGGACACTTATTGAGGCTGCAAGAACAATGTTATCTGATTCTAAATTACCTATACCTTTTTGGGCTGAAGCTGTAAACACTGCATGTTTTGTGCAAAACAGCAGTAAGGTAGTGAAGCCTCACAACAAAACTCCATATGAGCTTTTTCAAGGGAAGAAACCATTGATTGATTTTCTCAACCCATTTGGATGTCCTGTCACTATTCTGAATACTAAGGATCAGTTAGGCAAGTTTGAAGAGAAAGCTGATGAAGGTTATTTGGTTCGTTACTCTGTACATAGTAAAGCTTTCAGGGTATAAAACAAGAGAACCAAACATGTGGAGGAGAATTTGCATATCAAGTTTAGTGAGAACACATCTAATGCTGAAGGAAAAGGACCTGAATGGATGTTTAATGTTGATATCCTGACCAAGACAATGAATTATGTACCTGTTATTGCTAGTGTTGACACTAACAAACCACAAGAAGACATTGTTTTGATTGAGAAACTGAAGGTTGGTCCTACTTTCTTACCCTTACAGAAAGATCAAGATATACAAGAAGATGTTGTTACTCCAGAGAAACCTAAGGAAGCTGAAGCAGATGTTGAAACTCCTATTGATGCAGAAAAGATACCCAATGAAGCTTCTAAAGTGGTTGTTGATGACTCTCCAACAAGGCCAGAAGACTCTACTGCTGACTCAGAAGACTCTACTGCTAGACCAAAACAAGCAACTACTGCTTCAATCAATTCTGCTGCCAAGCCTATTAACTCTGCTTCTACATCACAGTTTCCTTCTTTGGACAATCAGGATAGATATTTTGATAATTCACACTATCCTGATGATCCAAATATGCCTCCTCTAGAGAATATCTATGATGACACAGATGATGAAGCTCTTGATGGTAAACTGTTTGGAGCTGAAGTAGATTATACTAATTTGGAAATCAACATTCCTGTTAGTCCCACTACTACTACAAGAGTTCACAAGGGTCATCCAAAAGAACAAATTCTCAGTGATCCACAATCATCTGTACAAACAAGAAAAATGACTAAAGAACTCAAAGATCTTCAACATCAAAGTTTCTTTGCAAGATCTCTGCATCCAAGAAACAGTCACAAAGATCTACAAAATTGCTTGTTTGCCTATTTTCTGTCTCAAATTAAACCCAAGAACACTTACAAAGCCTTACAAGAAGCAAGTTGGGTGGAAGCAATGCAAGATGAGCTTCTGCAATTCAAACTACAAGAGGTATGGACTTTGGTTGATTTGCCAAATGGAAAAGAGTGATTGGCACTAAATGGGTTTTCATATGTAAAAGAGATGAAAGAGGGATAGTCATCAGAAATAAGGCTAGGTTAGTAGCTCAAGGATACACACAACAAGAGGGACTTGACTATGATGAGGTATTTGCACCAGTGGCAAGAATAGAAGCCATTAGACTATTCTTGGCTTATGCTTCATTCAAAGATTTTGTGGTGTATCAGATGGATGTAAAGAGTACTTTCCTTTATGGGACCATTACAGAAGAAGTTTATGTGTCTCAACCACCAGGTTTTGAGGACCCTGATTATCCTGACAAATTTTACAAGGTGAATAGAGCAATGTATGGTTTACATCAAGCTCCTAGAGCTTGGTATGATACCTTGTCAACATATTTGTTAGACTCTGGGTTCAGTAGAGGAAAGATTGACAAGACTCTGAGCATTTTCCTTCTGAGCATTTTCCTAGAGATGAGTTCAAGAATGATTATGATCATATTCCTTCTGAGCATTTAAAGGAACAATTGAAGGTTCTCACTATGGTTGGTAAGATGGAGGAACCTGAAGTAGTTGATGCCACACCAATAGGAATCAAATATCCTATTATCAAAGTAACTACAGGATATGATACTAAAATTAGAGCATTTCATGATGTTGAGAGATCTGATGGAAAGACTCACATGTTTCTTAGATTTCAACAGATGCTATATTACTTTGATAGAGAGGATGTTGATGATTTGTGGAAGTTATATAAGGCAAAGTTTGGAGCTGAAAAGTTTGATGGTAAAAAGTATGAAACAGAGAATATTGATTACATTAAGACTATGGCTGATAATGTTCTCTGGAGAGCTTTGAAACTTATGTATGAACCTTCAATGGATGATTCTGAATGGATAGAGATAGTAGGATACAAAGTAAGAAAATGGAGACTTTTTCAAGATTCTGGAGTTCATGTCTTGGAAATTGGACCAATTACTTTGTATATGCTGGCTGAAAAGGATTACCTAGTGGTAAGATACTGGATTACTGTCAATCAGATGGTTAATGGTGCTGGATTACTCAACTTGCAGAAAGACTATGATACTGATGATCAGGCATTTAATTTGCTGTCAAAGTATAGGAAGATACTTGGTCAACAGACATCTCAAGACTTGAGTGTTTGGAAGCATCCTCCTAGTGTTTAACTATGCTTTGAAGAAACTTAATGATTTAGTGATAAATATTAAGTTTAGGGGAGGATTGTTGGGTTTTCGATTCTGCTGCTGAGTGACACTGCTGCTGTGATGAAACTGCTGCTAAGGTAAATGATTCTGCTGCTGATGTCAAAGTGCTGCAAAGGGAAAATGCTGCTAAAGGAATCTACTGCTAAAGTGATAAGCATGTATTCGAAGTACATAATTATAGAATAGATTGTGTGTATATAATATACGTCTAGAATATTCTTATCTTGCATAGAAAGTTATTGTAAACCTAGTAGGACTCCTTGGCCAATAAAAGGAGGATCCTAGGGTTAGATTACGTACGTATTGTTTAGTTTTCGTTTACACTTCAAGGTTGTAAAACCCTAGCATTGTCGAGTGCTCGTATTAATAATATTGAAGTGTTGATAGTGAATTGTTCTTCTTAAGTTAAACTTTTATATTCTGCATTCTAGCTTAAGTGTTTAAATCAAGTCAACTTCTATATAAGATCGTTTGCTCAACTGGGATCAACAAGAGTCAGGGACTTTTTCCCATTCTTCACTGAGAACCTGATGATTGCATCCTTTGGTACATCAGGGTTTTCCACCACTGCTGTACACTAGAATTCCCTCAAAGAATCATGGTAGATGATAGAAGGGGTTTTTTGTGAATGCGGTGGAGAGAAAACAGTTTTGGAGGTATTTTACCACATTCCTGTAATTAGGAAACCCTTCAGGGTAGGAAAAGTTCCCCACCACATTGTTTTTGGTTAGGTCTATGCTCTCCATTTGGTATTCCACATTGGGAGCGTATGTGATAGCTTTGGAAGAAGCCATTTGTGTTAGAAAATAGGTCTGGTTTTTGAAAAAGAATTTGGTCAAGAGATAAAATACACACAATTTTTTAGAGAAAAAAAATTTGCAAGAGTTATTTTAAGTTATGAAAGCGTGTGTGTGTTTTTCTTTGTGGGGGTATTTATAGGAGAGTGAATTAGGGTTGCAAGTGTTGCGGATACCAAACGGTTGAGAAATGATTTGATTGGGTGTTATAAAGGTGGTTTGATATCCACATTAAATGCCACCTTTCCCATCAACACTATTTTTTCGCAACATGATCAGATGAACAGTTACGCGGCTCTACAAAAAGGTACTTTTGTAGAGTGATGTCACCACATATATTATCAAAGATATTACATGTGAGTGGGAGCATTTAATACCAAGTGGGATTGGTGAGGGAGGTGTGGGGGCCCAAGACATGGATGCCAGTAGTGTAAGTAACATATATTCATGTATTTAATAGAAATTCAGTTACCAACCTAGGATATTTACTAACTAAGTACTTAGAGCATTTAGTTGAGTATTCAATGCCATTTGATGTCTTGAGCCCCCTGAATGACTTTTCATTCAGTGTGTTAATGTTCAGGAATGGTTGATCAGTGAGTAAGATGATTGGTACGTTACTGAGGAGTGGGTTTGTTTAGGAACCTTAGATAGATTACATCAGTTTGGAACAACTTTAATCAGTTACCTGATTCAATGTCCAACATGCCCAATTCTGCTTTCAGTTTGGTGAAAGTGGGTTGATCCAAGGGTTTTGTAAAGATATCAGCTAACTGATATTCAGTGGGGATGAAGTGTAATTCAATCTCTCCATTCATGATGTGGTCCCTGATGAAGTGATATCTTATATCGATGTATTTGGTTCTTTCATGAAGCACATGATTGTTGGAGATGGCTATGGCACTTGTGTTATCACAAAAGATGGGTACCATCTTGTATTGAATGCCATAGTCACTCAGTTGACTCTTCATCCAAAGTACATTTGCACAATACCCTACAACAGCCACATATTCAGCTTCAGCTGAGGACATGGCCACTGATTGTTGCTTCTTTGTAGTCCAACACACTAGTTTTCCACCAAGGAATTGACAGGATCCTGAGGTACTTTTTCTATCCATATTACAGCCTGCATAGTCTGAGTCAGTGTTCCTTTTGAGATCAAACCAAGGTTTGGTGTACCGTTCATGTATCTGATAATTCTCTTGACAGCAGTGAGATGAGACTCTTTTGGATCAGACTGATATCTAGCACATAGGCAGACTGATAATTGGATATCAGGCCTTGAGGCAAGTAAGTACATTAGGGACCCTATCATTCCTCTGTATAGGGTTTGATTCACTGATTTACCAGTGAGGTCAGGGCCAAGGTTGTTTGGAGGAACCATAGGAGTCTTTACTGAAGAGCAGTCAGTGAGCTCATACTTTTTCAGTAGGTTCCTAATGTATTTTTCTTGACAAATGGATATGCCTTTGTCAGTCTGTTTGATTTAAAGCCCAAGAAAATAAGTGAGTTCACCCATCATGCTCATTTCAAACTTTGTGGTCATCAGTTTTTCAAACTGTTTGCAAAGTTTGTAACTTGTTGATCCAAATATGATGTCATCAACATATACTTGAACAATGATGACATCATTGTTTGTTCTATAGTTGAACAGGGTGTTGTCAATCTTTCCTATGACAATTTTTTTTGGATCAGGAAGGCTGAAAGAGTTTCATACCATGCCTTAGGTGCTTGTTTTAGTCCATAAAGGGCCTTGTTAAGCTTGCAGACATGCTTAGGAAATTCACTACTTTCAAAACCAGGAGGTTGTTCCACATAAACATCTTCTTTAATGTTACCATTCAGGAAGGTGCTTTTTACATCCATTTGGTAAACTTTATAGTTCATGTTTGTTGCATAGGCTAGGAAGATCCTGATGGCTTCTATTCTAGCAACAGGTGCAAAGGTTTCCTCATAATCAATACCTTCCTGTTGATTATATCCTTTTGCAACAAGTATTGCCTTGTTTTTGATGACTGTACCACACTCATCAGTCTTGTTTTTGAAGACCCATTTCATTCCAATGACTAAAACACCCTGAGGGCATTCAACAAGGGTCATGACATTGTTTCTGTCAAATTGTTCCAACTCATCTCTCATGGCCTGAAGCCAACTTTCATATGTCAGCGCTTCTTTGACATTTTTAGGCTCTATGTCAGAGAGAAAATCTACATAGAGACATACGTTGGCTGAGGCTGCTTTGAGTTTAGCAGCCATGCTTCTGGTAAGCATGCCTTCAGTAGGCTCACCAATGATGTCACAAGCTCAATTGTTTTGGACTTAGTCCAGCTATCCTGAGGTCTAGGATAGGAGTTAGAACTTGTGGAAGCCTGATTATCTAGAGGAGTAGGTTCAGTTGCAGGAGCCTAAGGTACCTCAAGATTTGGATTTTCAATTGCCTCAGTGTGGACAATTTGATCTGAGGATTCCTAAACAATTGGTTCAGTGGGTGTAGTCTCATTGGAGACTTGTTGAGTTTCTATGAACTCACTGATGGTTGGTTGAGGTAAATTGTAAGGAATGATGTAGTATGAGATATCTACTGTTGGATCGATATACTCTAACCGAACTAAATATATAGCTTGTAATAGGTTTAACAATCTTAAACAAATCCAAAACTATTAATATTGAAACACTGATATAACTTTACTAATTATGCGGAATCTACTTAAACAAAGCTAGGAAGAACTTCAATGATTATATTAAAACCAAACTTTGAACCTGCTTTCTATACAGATTCACTAACAACCCTAATAACTCTTTTATCGTATTCTAAAGTATTCGTACTAATATGCATATGTCTAATACCATCCTAAGGCTCCTTTTATAGGCACAAGGAAAACCTTAAGTCGGTTTACAATACTTGAACGACAAGTAAACTAATTCTAGAATATTCTAATAACTTTGCATTACAATCCTTTCACGATATTGCATAACAGTCCTTTATCATAGAAGTACTTTAACTTTCTTCATGCACGAGCAGTACTTTGACTTTTCAACATAATCAGTACTTTGACACAAGCAGTACTTCGATCTTCAGAAGTACTTTTGATCTTCATATCCCAACATCTACATCAGCTTGGTATTGAGTAGAAGGATTATTCTCAGGGTGATACTCATCAGGAGGATATCTTGATGAGTCATCAATACCAATTTCCTCAACTGAGGTGTTGGAGAACCTGATGGATTCAGTGCTCTCGTCAACACTTATGTGATAGGTTTCCTCAGTTTGCTGTCTCCTGGTATTGAACACCCTGAAGGATTTGGAGACAAGAGAGTATCCTAGGAAATATCCATCATCAGCTTTGGCATCGAATTTACCTAAATGATCCTTGTGGTTATGAATAAACACAGGACACCCAAATACATGAAAGTAACTAATGTCAGGGATCCTTCCTTTGAATATCTCATAGGGGGTCTTATTGTGTCTTTTCACAATGATGGACCTATTTTGAGTATAGAAGGCTATTCTGATTGCCTCAGTCTAAAAGTGTTTTGAAAGGACTGAGCCATTTAACATTGTCCTTGCTGCCTCAATGAGTGTCCTGTTATTCCTTTCAGCTACTCCATTTTGTTCAGGAGTATAAGGAGAAGAGAAGTTCTGAGAAATACCTTTCTCATCACAAAAACACTCAAGGTCATGGTTTCTAAATTCAGTACCATTGTCAGTTCTAATCTGTTTAACCTTGACATCATTTTGATTTTCAATGTTCCTGACAAAGGACATGATTGTATCAGCTGCCTGAATTTTTTTGGTCAGGAAGTAAACCCAAGCGTATCTTGAGTATTCATCCACAATGACCAGAGTATATTTCTCATGGTTAATAGACATTGGACTGACAGGTCAAAGAGGTCCATGTGGAGGAGGTGAAGGCAGCTTTTGATAGAGAAGGTTTGTTTGGTTTTGAAAGATGCCTTGTGGTGTTTACCTTTCTCACAAGCAGAACATGGCTTGTCTTTGGTATACACCAGGGATGGAAGGCCAATAACTTTTTTCTGCTTGGCCAAGTTGTTGATACATTTTAAGTTTAGGTGAGAGAGAGCCTTCTATGCCAAAGCTAGTTGATTGTTTCACTTGCCTTAGTAAAGAGGCAAGTCCCATTTTAAGTAAGGGTTGACATGTCTAGGACATAGATATCAACCCTCCTAGGAGCAATCAACACAACTTCCTAATTGGCATTGAAGATGGTTCCTCTGTTGTCATCAAACTGAACTATGTATTTAGCGTCACATAGTTGACTCACACTGATAAGATTATACTTGAGACCATTGACATAAGCTATCCTTGTAAGAACAATACCATTATATTTTACTGAACCATAACCTTCAGTGGGAGCTGATGAGTTATCACCAAATACTACCTTGGGTCCTGGTTCATCCACGTATTTGTGCAGATAGTGCTTCACACCAGTCATACTCCTTGAGCATCCACTGTCTAGATGCCAAACAAGATCCCTGGTATGTTTCTGCACAAATAGTAAACTGGGTTAGTTTTTTTTGTTAACCCATTTCCTAGTGGGTTTAGTCCTAAGGGACTTTTTGAATTTAGCTATTGAGTCATGCTCTGAGGTAGAGTGAGCTGAGCTTCCATAAGTTCTGCATTTGGAAGTTGATGAAGACTCAGTAGACTGAGAGGTGCTGGTAGTGATACCTCTTCTGGCGTGAATAACTTTGTCATGTCCTCTGTCATCATGGGAGGGATCTCGACAAACGTTACAACAAGTGTTCATCATAAAATCATCAAGAAGATGATCATTGAACCCACAGTGAGGACATGGAAGGAAAGGCTTTGCCTTTTGTCTTTGTTTGGAAGGAGAGGCATACTGATGACCTTGTGTTTTGTAAAGTCCTTGTGTATTCAGGGATGCATAGTGAGATTTGTGATCAGAAGTCCTGTGGTCCTCTTGTTTGCATATCATGCAAAACAGGATTCTGTAGCAATTATCAGTGGTGTGATTTGTATAATTGCATAGTTCACATCTCATAAAAGGTTTGGATGAAGATTTTGGTTTGGAGGAACTTGAGGAAGTTGGTGATTGTTGTTTAGGTTTTGAACCAGAGGGTTTTTTAGTGGTCTCAATTTTTTCACTCAACTTCCTTACAAGTTTAGCTAACTGATCATATTTTGAATCAGTACTGTCAGGTTTCACTTCAGTGGAGACTGAAGGTGTGTGGGTTTTAGTGGGTACAGAGGCAGGTCTCTTCAGGATAGTTCTCCCTAAACCTGATTTCTCCTTGGGAGAATGTGGTTGATAGACAGATGGGGTAAGATCTGAACTGGGTGCAGCTCCCTGAAGTTGTTTTAGTAGAGGGAGTGGTGATTGGGAATCAGACTCATACTCAGTGATGGACTCAGTGTGACTGAGTTCATCAGTGTCTCCTAGCATTTCCTTAATGGCCTGACTTTCAGGCTTCAAAATCCTTCTAGTGTTGAAATTTGGCATTTTACTACCAGGATTGACTCTTTCAATCCAATCACTAGGTTTTGGATCTAGTTCTTTGCTAGAGAGTATGCCAGCTGATCGACAGGTTGTTGCATGGTTACTCTCCCCTGAGACTTCAGTGAGTTGGTTTCTCCTAGTGCAACCTTTTTGGTACTGGTGTGAGACTCACTGTGTCAAAGAGTTTGGGGTTCTTTTGAGTCCAGCTAAAAATAACAGCCTTTTCTTTCTTAATTTCTTCCTGAAGAGCTTGATTTTGTTTTACAAGTTCAGAGTTTTGAATTTGAAGTGTAATGTTTTCAAGTTTGGCTTGTTTTAAAGCAAGAAGTTCATCTCTACACTGATTTAACTTAAAACTCACTTTGTTATAATTTGAAAACAAATTTAATCTCTGTTCTTCAACATACTTAAGATCAACATTTATATAATCTAAGTAAGATTTCCAATCAGAATCATCATCCATAGAAAGTAAAATGTTTACCTTTCTCATGGTGATGCTCACCCACTCTCCATTCCTTGCATGGTTCTGTTAGCATTAGAAGTGTTGATCATTTATGTAATCAAAAGGAGATCTCAATGATCGTCCCTTAGGGGGAGATTGATAGCATTAAAAGTGACGATCATTATTGTATCAACGAGTCTTGTAATAATGTTGTAATAGTCTTGTAGTTTAGTTAAGGGTAAACGGGCTTGGTTTAATCTAATATTGTATAAGTTTAGGTCCAGCTCATTACAAAAGCCCAAGCCCGGCCCATCTCTTTATCTTAGCTATATAAACCTCCAAATGCTCCCATTTGGAGGTGGTGCTTCTATGTGTTTTCTAGGTGTGTTTCTCTCTCTAAATATAATACATCTTTCCTTTCTCTCACTAGAAGTATCCATCTCTATTCTCCATCTCTCTCTCTCTACTTATCTCTTCTATTATCTCTATATAACTTGTGTATGATATAAGATCAAGGGTCCTAACAAGTGGTATCAATCGCCGGAAGAAGGTGTAGTAGGTGGTTTTTTGTTAAAAAAAATCGATTCAAAACCTTGGTGTTTATCTCGTTTTTTTTGAAAATCTTCATACTTTCGTGTTTGTTTCTTGGTTTCTATCACATCTTTGCTTACAAACTTGTGTTACAAATCATAATAAACAAAAAGTCTCAAACTTTTTCAAAAAAAAAATTCGTTTTTCTTTTTGTAATACTTTTCGAAATCCCTTAAAATTTTTGAAAAGTGGTTCAAGTTTGCAACTTTCTTTAAGATTTCATCATTTTAAGGTTAGTTGTACTAGAATCTTGGATTAAAAACGTGTTTTTGGACTGCTTTTTATCAAAAACAAAAACTGCCAAAATTTTCGAAATCAAACCATAAACTAAGTTTCGAAAACTCTCCTTGTCATTCTTTCGAGATTACAAGTCGCGGTTCCTTTCGGGTTCACAGTTGGATACTCGGTATTTTCTCTCTTGTATAAGAAAGAAAATGCTTCGACTCTTGGCTAAATTTCGATTTTGTATAATTTCGAAATTTTTTGTGAGATTGGGTTTTTGAAAAATTGATATTTTTTCGAGAACACATCAACACTTTTCGAAAAAGTTTTTCGAGAACTGATATTTTTCGAAAATACATATTTTTGAAAAAGTTTTTCGAAAACACATTTTTTCGAAAAAGTTTTTCGAAAACACATTTTTTCGAAAAAGTTTTTCGAGAACTGATATTTTTCGAAAATACATATTTTTGAAAAAGTTTTTCGAAAACACATTTTTTCGAAAAAGTTTTTCGAGAACTGATATTTTTCGAAAACACATTTTTTCAAAAAATTTTTTCGAAAACACATTTTTTCAAAAAAGTTTTTCGAGAACACTTCCAAACTTTCGAGAACCCACTTTTTCGAGAACACTCTAATTTTCGAGAACATTCAAATATTTCGAGAACAGGTGGGTAACAAAAATTTCGAGAATTGTCATAGTACAAAGTTTCGAGGATTTACATGGTGCATATTTTCGAGAACTGGAATTACATCTATACCTTCTAAAAGATCCATTCATCTACATAAGTTATCCTATCTTTCTTTATATAAAAAAAAAAAAAAAAAAAAAAAAAAAAAAAGAGTTTTTTGGCGGGAAAAGTTGAGTAAAATTTATTTTTCACACGAGACTTAACGTTAAATTTTTACGCGAGATTCAAATTTTGGTATAAGGTTGAAAATTTTGACCCAAAATTCAAATTTTTTTAGGCCAAAATTCAAATTTTTCGGGTAAAATTTGGCGTCAAAATTTTTCAAACTCAAATTTTTTCTGTAACCTTAGAATTGCATTTCTAGGTGTTTTCAAAATTCTGGGAGAGAAAAATTTTCAAATTAAATTTTGGAGGGAAACGTCGATCTCTCTCAAAAAACTCGAAAAGCGTTTTAATTAAGCTTCACGTTCATGGAACATCTCAAAACTTTCTTTCCATCAATGGACGTGGAACCTATCAATGGAAACTACCTCTTTATGGCAAATCATCAGGCAACAACATCAAGCAGTGATTCTGATCTTCCTCCTACTTATGATTCAGATCCATTCCATGAGGTACCAAGTTATGGTAATAATGCTAATCAGTTTGCTCATGAGAAGCCACACTATGTGCCACCTGAACCTAATTATGATACATATGTGGGGGAGCAAGTTAATGCCAATGTTAACTATGCAACTCCACACATGGATCTTAATGGAGTTCAAGTTGCACAAAATGGTGCTAATGATGAGGAAACCCGTGCTTTATTTGAATCATTAATAAATAATTGTGGTATTGAAATTGAGAAAGTGAAAAAGGTCAATCGTGATGTTAAAGCCGCGAATGTTAAATTGACCGCTGAGCTTGAGAGTTACAAATCAACCGTTAAAGCTTTTGAATTTCATAACAAAAGATTGTCTGAATTAGAAACTGGTTATCAAAATTCCGTTTCAGAAAAACAACAATTGCAACTCAAGTTTGATACACTTGATGTTAATTCTTTCAAAAAGATAAAATCTTTAAACGCGGAAATTTCTGATTTACAAAACCAACTTTCTAAACAAAAAACAGCTTATACCAATCTTGAAAAAGAAATGGATGAGTTGAAAAAGGATGTTGCAAAGAAAGAAGACAAACTTTTGGAAGAAATCGTAGAGTCAGAACACATGATCGCCCATTTAGAAGAATTAGTGGTTAAGTCGGGTCAGTCGAGTCAAACAATGAAAATGATTTCAAATCAAACTAATCCGATTTACCATACGAAACATAAAATGGCTCTCGGTAACAACACCCCTTGTAATCTCAAGAAAGCTCAGCAAGAACAGAATGTTTTGTACAATGGTAATGTGATTTATGCCAAACATGATCCTCCCGTCGTTCGTAATTATGTGCTAACGATTGAACATGTCGAAGAGAGCATTTCCAAAATGAAACAAAAGGATTTGAAACCCATTGATTACAACAAATTGAACAAACTTTTGGGAATCACTTTTGTTCCACAAACAGAACCGTCTATGTTTTCCATTAAACGACCATTTGCGAAATTCTTGTCTAAAAAGAAAGTTGTTTCCAAATCTCTTTCAAAATTAGAACAAATGTCCTCTAACAACACTTTTAAAACAAGTGAGGCTAGAAACATTCTCGATGACGTTAAAATGAGAATTCAAGAACTTCAAAACATAGTTAAATCTAAAACTTCCATCGATATTAACAACTGGCATTCTAGTTTTCACATCGAACAGAAAAAGGTGTTTCAAAACGAAATTACTATTCCACTGAATAACATCAGCGCGAGTGTAAAAAATTTTGAACAAGTTTTCTTAAAAGAAACGGCCGACTTTGTCAAGGACCACAAATCCCTGGTAAATGAAGCTAATGATGCTCGTGAAAACATGAATGTTTTGGAAAACCTAAATGATTCTCTCTTCGAAGCTGTTATGACCACTGACATTATGTCCATCATTTTACAAACATACTATGTTCAAGACGATGAAAGACTGCGAGCTGAGACATCTGAAATTGTTTCAAAATATGAAAATGCTCTTGTAAAACTTGAAAAAGAAAACATGTCATTTTTCAAACAACTTGATCGAAAATCCGAGGAATGCAAGTATGACAAATTATCGTATGAGCATGCCTACAAGGACATGAAAAAGGAAAATGATCTTTTAAGAGCTCAGCTTGATAGTATAAAAGGGAAGGGTGTGGATACTAAGTTTGCAAAACCATCGACTTCGGAGAAACCAAATGTTTCAAACACGGTTCAAAAACCACAAATGTCAATTTCTCGGTTTGCTCCAAAAGTCGATGAGAAAAAGGATTTGTCAAAACTAGTCACTCCACAACCCTTGCTCAAGAAAAAGGAAATGGAAAAGATTGTTAAAAAACGTAAATTGGTTGTTGAAAGAAACACAAATGTGAGTGCACCTGGCTCTTCTAGGAATAGTACACCAAATGTGACTTCAAAAACTATTAAAGAGTCTGTTGGTTCTAATGATATTGTCCACAATCACCATCTAGAAGAAGCTAGGAAAAAGGCTCAACATCGAAAAGACGGAATTTTAGGTGCAAAACCTAGTGTGATGAATTCTACAAGATTCCAAAGCACTGCTAGTAGTAGTAAACCATTACCTAGGAACTATCTTCAAACTACTAGGGATTGGCTTGCATCTAAGTGTAGTAGCACAAAAGAGAATGCTAGGAACGTAGAATGCAACACAAAGAATTCCAAAGTCTCATCGAACAACAAACAATTCTCCAAAGACTGTAGTGACAAAATTAAAATTGCTGTGTTAAACAAGAATGTTGAATTTGTCTGTCCTACATGTCAAAAATGTGTTTTTTCAACTAATCACGATACATGTATTGCAAAATTTATCAAGAAAAGAAAGTCATGTGTCAAGACACAATCCACTAAGATACCAAATCCAAACAAACCCGTTGATAAGAAGCAAGAGGTTAAGAAACCTAATAGGTGGATACCGAAAGGATGTAGTTTTTCAAAGACTGAGACTTCCGCTGCCTCTGATAAGAAAACTACGTCTAGATCTTACCTTAGGTGGATTCCTATGGGAAAAGTTTTTAAAACAGTTGGTCTTAGATGGATTCCCACAGGGAAGATTTTTGATAGTTGCACCAAGACAAATAATAGTGATAATCATCAGGTTAAGGAAGTAGAAACCATTACAACTGTTGATAGTCAACACCCGCAGAATGATGATTCATGTACTTCTAACACTGTTATTTGTGAAACCTCTTCGTCTTCGGTTGCAGGTGCTTCAACTATCTCAGAACCCAGTTCATCAGAGGGTTCAAATTCTGTAAATTCTATAAAATCATTCTTTCAATCTTCTATTTTTGATTTTCCTTTTCTTTTATAAAACCAAAAACAAAATACAAAAATAGAAAATTTTCAAAAAATACAAAAACAATATAAAATCAAAAAATCCAAAAAATATTCTTCTCACGACATGTCTCTTGTATAATCGATATTCTGTACGTTTCTAGAAATGTCATTCAACAATGATACGGATATGTACAGATGCTTGAGCGAGAGTTCTCTAAAATGTTTTTTTTCTAAAACATGTCGTTCCTCAAAAAATTTCTTCACAATGGCTTTCGTATACTTCAGTACGAAACCCGGACTTCAATGATGACTTCTGATTATATTTCAAATCAAGGACTCGTACGTTCAATGACGAACTCTTTTTCAAAAAGTTCGAGTCTAAACAAACGAAAAAGATTTCAAGCATAAACTCGTTTTCAAAACAAAAATCTTGAGCACTTTTTCAAGATTGTTCAAAAGATTTCTCAAAATCTCTCAAAATGAGTGCTCAAGATAACTCCCTCAAAACCCTTAATTGATTTTAAATGTGCTATCATTAAGGGGGAGTATAAAAAACTAAAATGTTCCGATTTCATGCAAAATCAAATCTGTCTTTCTCTCCAAAAAGCTTTTATTAATCAGTTGATATAAAAAATATCACGCTATGCTATTTTTGAGGGGGAGAAGACATGATTAAAATGTGATCAAAGATGTTTAAGATTGTGGCTGAATCTCAAAAGAGCTCGACTCAGTAAGTACCAATGAATTGACGAAGCTTAAAATGTCAGTAATCGAAAAGACTTGTCCTGGACGGGTAATAATTTCAAGCTAGTCTAACTAGTGATGTAAGCGTGTCTCGAATAGGACTTGTCTAAGTAGAATGTACCATATCGAGAGACTTTCTTTGGACTTGACCAGGACGGGTAATAATTTCAAGCTAGTCTAACTAGTGATGTAAGCGTGTCTCGAATCGGTCATGTTCACTGAAAGTGGATCAATTCAAAAGTGCAAACTCCTCCCACATGTGCAAATTTCTTAAAAATTACATGAGCACATGTGAAGGGGGAGTCCTTCAAAAGAAATGCAAAACTCTCGAAGTGTCAACAAAATGTGTTTTATTATCATAAACACTTTGAGAGATTTTCACAAAAAGGTTTCTTGGCAACGATAGGATAGTCATGGAGTTATAAGGTGACTAAGGTTAGGAAAAACCGTCCTATGATCCGCCAGAGCCGGAGGGATCTACCCAAGGACAATTCCAATAGATTAGAATTAGAAGTCCTTAGGTATGATTGAAAAAAGGAGAAAATGAGAAAGGAGAAAGAAGGGGTTGAAGAATTAAAAAGAAAAGTTATGAAAAAGGGTGAAAAGAAATAGCCCTCCAAATGTTCAACCTTAGGGCAGACACCGGGTACAATTCATATGCTACTGGTTGTTACTAAGGTGACACCGGTATTGAAGACAAAGACGTCATGGACCCAGTGACGCACTGCACTAAACCTTCTTAACCACTCAAGTTCTCTTAAAAGAGCTTGTTTCATTCTCACGGGGAACCGGCGTAATCTATCGACCTGTCTCTTAGAGATGGTTGATATTGAAGCAGGAGACCTCTCCCTAATCTCCGTATAGGAAACCAAATGTGCACTTATCGAGTCTAGAGCCCTGAGATTCATCAAAAGATCTCATAGGAACACATGATATTTCTACACTGGTTGTTCATCATTAAGGACGCCAGATGTAAACTTTAGAGTCCTACGCCGATCTTAGCAATCTGCCAGAACATTTATGAGAGGATTCACTTTTGTGATTCTCAATGATTGAATGGAAATTCCTGCCAGGGTCAACATCAAACAGCCCTGACAGCAGGTCACTTCGGTAATTCTTTATGGGTTACGCTTAGTGCTCGCGGTGGTTTCAAACGGTCTACAGTCGTGGAGTGATCCCCAGCGACTCACCCAGTCATTGAGCTACTTAGTAGGTCTTGTAAGCTCTCTCGAGAGTATCTGACATGGGAACGGCCCTGGTAAGGGTTAGAAGGAGTCTTCACACTATGCTGTTGACGATCTCTAATTCGAACCTGTAAGTACCGGTTGATTTATTGCTAACTGTTTTCATGCAGCTATACATCATCTCCATGGCGACAGATTCCACATGCTCATACATGCATCTCAAAGTCAAAGGAAAGTTCTCCCAAAGATTAAAGCAAAGAAAGGTTCAAAGAAAGATTCTACGCAATATGAAAGAATCTACATAAGTAAAGTGACAAAGATCTGTGTGAAAGAACGGGAACTACAAATGCATGTATCACAAAGACTAAAGACGTATGAGCATGTTGGAATGTCAAACAACCACCACAGACGCAGAAGTGACGAAAGGCAGATAACTCCACATCACAAAAGAACAAAGAACGATGAAAAGTCAATCATCAAAGATCACAAAGCGTGAAGGAACAAAGAAACTAGCAAAACTATTACACAACAAGACTCAAAGTTCAAAGAAAACAAGCTTCAAAGAACAAAGATCAAGGTCACATAAGAGAGATCTCAATGATCACCCTTAGGGGGAGATTGTTAGCATTAGAAGTGTTGATCATTTATGTAATCAAAAGGAGATCTCAATGATCGTCCCTTAGGGGGAGATTGTTAGCATTAAAAGTGACGATCATTATTGTATCAACGAGTCTTGTAATAATGTTGTAATAGTCTTGTAGTTTAGTTAAGGGTAAACGGGCTTGGTTTAATCTAATATTGTATAAGTTTAGGTCCAGCTCATTACAAAAGCCCAAGCCCGGCCCATCTCTTTATCTTAGCTATATAAACCTCCAAATGCTCTCATTTGGAGGTGGTGCTTCTATGTGTTTTCTAGGTGTGTTTCTCTCTCTAAATATAATACATCTTTCCTTTCTCTCACTAGAAGTATCCATCTCTATTCTCCATCTCTCTCTCTCTACTTATCTCTTCTATTATCTCTATATAACTTGTGTATGATATAAGATCAAGGGTCCTAACAGGTTCTTTCCCACAGCTAGCTTGTTCTCTTCTGAGAGCGCCATCAGGGCACTAACATGAACTTCTTCATCCTCAGAGGACACTTCTTCCTCATCCCAATCAAAGGTTTCAGCTACAAGTCCCTTGTTTTTCTGATGAGTAGTTTTGGTAACTTGTGGTTACTGAGAGACAGAGGGAGCTGACTCAAGAAGAGCAAGTTTGGCCTTGGCCTTTCTATATTTGGCTTCAAAATCTTTTTGAGGAAAATTTTTAGACTTGTTTAGAAAAGACTGACTAGATTGAAGCATTTTTGGTTGAAACTTGCTGGTTCCTGAGAAAGAGTTGTTTCCTGAGAATTTATAAGATGGTTCTGAGGTTGTTTTAGAGAAACAGTCCTTTGCAAAATGACCCTTTTTACTACATTTGAAACATTCAGAGTTGTCATTTGCTTTTGTATTTGAAAAGTTTTTGTTTCTTTTAATAAATCTTTTTGAGTTTGCAAGAAGTGCCCTTTCATGAAGTTCAACTTGTAAATCATTCAGGTACTCATCACTGGTTCTTCATCAACCTCATCATCAGATCCATCTTAAAAATCCTTCACAACATCATTGGAATAGAATGCATTGGATTTAGGTGAGGCGGTCAGGGTCTTTTTAGTCTCTTGAGCCTTTTTGGAGTCTGGGTATCTCCTTGAAATCCTCATAGAGAAATTTACCATAGATCTCAGGAAGCTCGAGATTTTGGAGATGATTTGCATTTCTCATACCCTAAGAGAAGTTTAACCACTTCTCAGGGAGACTATTGACAAAGCCAACATTGATTTCATGCTTAGACAGGGTGACACCATCATTGGTCAGTTCATTGAGAAGGGTCTTATACCGGGTGTAGGTCTCTGAGAGACTTTCAGAGTCTTTATCCCTGAAAGTATTGTACTCAAGTTTCAGGTCCATGATCCTGTTTTCCTTGGTATTTGAGGGACCTTCATAGCTATGAACCAAGTCAGTCCATGTCTGCTTGGCAGTAGGACAATTGATGACTGATTCCATTATATCATCAGGAAGACAAGATATAATGATGCTTTTCAGGAGTTGGTCTTGATTGACCACCCTCCTCTCATCTGGGGTCCACTGGGCTTCAGGTTTGATTAAACCTGGGGCAGTTTTAGGGACATATGGACCATCATTAATAGGCTTAATGTAATATGGTTCCATCCTAGTCAAGTAGCAAAGCATGCGCTTTTTCCACTTGTTAAATTTACGAACTTCAAGTCTAGGAGCAGTAGCAGTATAGCTTCCACCCTTTTTATCGACTAGTTGGGACACATCAATGTCAGCCATGGTAGGATCTTGATTTTAAAAACATTGAGCACTCTTTAGTTTGGAAAAAGATTTTGAAAAGTTTTACAAATCAGAGGCTCTGATACCACTTGTTGGTCCCTTTTACTAGGTTAATGTTAACTATAGAGTTAAACTAACCAAGTTCCATGGCATGAACGAAGAAGTAAATGATTAATAGTAAATAAAATAAAACATAAAGATAAGAGATAAGATATTTTTCAACATTTAATTCTTATTAGAAGTTAATCAAAGAATTATACTTAAGTGTTTGCGGAATAACACTTGGGATTGAAACGACAAGTATGGTATGACTCCTCACTAAACTCAAACTAAGTTTGAGTGACAACTAAAGATCCTACTGAGCTATCTTAGGGACTGTGTTGTTCTTTGGAGGAGTAAAGGTAGTTTGTGAATGTCTAAGCATTAATTGCACAAACTTGTTAACTTTTACTCCTCACTTATGTTCCCTATTTATACACAAGTAAATTTCAACATTACTGATAAAGACAAAATGATGACCTAGGCTACGTATTTTGTCTCTGTTACAATAGGCTATTTTGGGTATAAGACAATAAGCATTTCTGATGTACAGTGATGACACCATCCTGACTTTATGCCTTTCAGGGAAAGTTTGACTTCAGGTTGATAAGGACACCCACTCATGCTTTCAAACGTTTCCTGCTTTGTCCTGCCCATTCTTCAGTCTTCAGGTCTTCAGTCTTCAATATTTCATTAGTTGTTGAGGAGTCCTGGGGGTTCAGTGAGTTATTGTCATCCTCACTGAACTCATCACCTTCTTCTTTGGCTTAGGTGCCACCCACTGAGTTCTGCCTCACTAAATGGAGAGACTTTCTTCTTAGACTCGTCCCAAGCATCCTGAAGGTGACTCACCGAGTTACTGTTCACTCAGTGACTTGATTGCGTTTAATGATTTCCATCACTTAGGTTAATTTGTGTTCAAATCCTTGTTCTATGAGACTTGGGTACTGAATGAACCCAACACACGCTGAAAAGGAATAGAAGTAGATTCGAGACAGAAGAAAAGAGAAGATTGTGAATATAATGAGATTCAAGAACGAGACTTGCATCGAGGAGGCTAGAAGTCAATCATGTAAATGCAAAGAGGAGTCATAGTCGATAAGTAGATAAAAGATATAGAGAGTGAAATGAGTGTGCATCATCTATAGTGATTGATTGACACAAAAGTCGAATTTAACAATGGTTGTAGTAAGACCATTATTTTCCAAATATTTTGCTTGAATCCAAAGAGGGATAAGCATTTCGACATAACGTCTAATTGTAAAGAAACATATAACAACAATTAGCACACATATACTATCTAGCATGTAAGCATGTAACAATTAATCACATAGTCACGTAAGCATATATCAAATAGTCATATAGCAAGCATAATAGTCAAGGTTGTAAGAAAACGTACCTTGGCCGCTAGCTATCCTTAATTACACATTACCATAGAATGTGTTGTACGTGATGCAAGACTCAATAATGACTAAGGGGTCCTAACGTTCATTGCAAGATCATGGATGTAAACATATGTCTTCAAGAGGCTTCCTTTATATATCTAAAGACATAACTAACAAGCAAGCATGGTTACCCAATTTCTCATGGGTCCGAGATGGTTAGTCTGAGCCATCCATTGCATTTATATGCAATTTGTGAGGATGTTGCCAATGGATAAAAATGTTTCTTTACATTTTATTTCTATTACTTAGACGATTATCACTAGTGATAATCATTGTTTTTAACATCTTTTAATTTTCACAACAATCAATTTTATCTTTGTCTAAGTGGTTTTACAAATTTTTATTTGTTTTGACTTGCTAGTTGAGCATTGATATAAATCATAGCCTAATCCCGTTCTATCTCCAAATGTCTTTTGGCTACTTAGTAATTTTTCAAGAGACTTAGAACTCTTTTTGAATTTAGCAAGTGTATTAGCCATTTCACTAGCTTTCCTAATCTCACTTTTATAATCATGACATACCTTACATTCTAGATTAATTTCTATACCACTTTCAAGTCTAAACATTTTTATCTTCTAAGATGACTTCTTTTTCAAGATTGCTTTCGTATGATCTCAATGTTTCATTCTCTGAAAAAATTTTCTACTTATGTTGCATAGATTATTATGTTCATTTTCTATTTTTGAAAACTCTATAATGAATGGATCATAACAAAAATATTCAATTTTAGAATGTACCTCACTTGACGAATCAACCTTTTGATTAGTTTGATATTCAAGGCACATGTTGTCTTCTCCATCGGTATCACTCCAAGACTCGTAGATTAGTACACTTTCTAGGTTGCTTAAATGATCTTTGTCGGCGACATTACCTACATCAAAAATATTTGAACTAGTAGTACATGCATCTACTTCAACTAAATGTTTTTCTAATAACTTATTTTCATCATCTTTGGCTTGAACATTTTCTTGATGAAAGTTTAAAATAATTTTCCACATGTCATTTGCCGTTTGACATAAAATTATTCTATCATATTCCATTTTTGAAAAAGGTTTATAAATCAATATTTTTGCAAAACTTTCTTATGAAATTTTGATTATCGAAATTTATTTTCATTGGTTGAAAATCACAAATTGAAATGACATGCCAAAGATCATGATCTATTGATTTCACATAACTTTCAAATTCATTTTTCTATTCGGAAAAATTTTTATTTTTGAAAAATGGTGGTTCATTCAAAGAAATCCCTTCTATATTTCTTTCGGAATCCATAGATTGATTCAAGTTTTAAAGTACATTATACTTTAAATATCTTGAGTAACGAATCTCTGATACCAATCGTAGAAACTAAAAGGGGGGGGGGGGGTTGAATAGTTTCACCGTTTCTAATTACCTGTAAAAATATTTTGCCGCTTTAGGTCGGTTAAGTTTCTTTTACAAACTTGTTGAATTTTAAAAGTTATGTGATATCTTATAAACTAGTAATGAAAGTAATATGCAAGCAAAGTAAAGAGTAAAGAAAGAGCACAACCAAAGAGACGCCAAGATTTATAGTGGTTCGGCACTAAGCTCACTCTTCATCCTACTCCACTCCCCGAGTACCACACTCGAGAGTTATCAATCACTATATCAACACAGTCCTTCAGGCGGAGCAATCCGTACACAAGCTTACACCAAGTTTATCGACACTAAGCGGAATGTCGAGTTCTAATCGTAGCTAGAACCAATCTACTATAAGGCCCATGTGGCCACACGAACAAGCACTCTTGTCCTTCTTGGATCGATACACAATCCTAGTCTTCACACGAACGAGTACTCCCGTTCACTTGAATCTTCACCCGATTCACGTCTTCACACACGGACTTTACTAAGTCCAAATCTTCACACTAGAACTCCACTAAGTAGTAGCCTTCACACGACAACACATGAACTATTACAAGTCTTAATCTAGATACAACACTTTTTGGACTTACGCGTTGTCCATTTCAAACCTAACCATGACTCACACACAAGTCGGATCTACTAATATACAAGAATATAATTTTGAGGAAGAAGAGAATCATAAAATTTGTTACGTTTGTGTGTGGACTCTTATAACATCTCGATTCTTCACTACTTCGAGAGTTATTCTCTTGCACTTTGATGTAGAGGAAGAGGAAATCACTTATAAACATATACCGACATGTTATAGTGATCAAAGAAGTGAGAAAGGAAGAACATAATGGTTTTTTGCTAAGAGGATTTTTTTTCTGAGAAGGAACAGTTCAGTATTTATACACGCCAGGAGAGGGGGTGACGGTCCCTTAAACATATGACGGTCCATTATCACTAAGGGACTGTCCTGACATACGCTCCTTTTTTGTCTTGACGTGGTGAAAGTTTATCTAGTGAAGACTTATCTATTTTGGGGGAAATTTAGCTGTTATAACATTTGAATTTGAATTTATTTTCTTGATAAAATATTTCTTTAAAAACACAAAAATACATTTTGTTAAAAATGTTTTGTCATACATAAAAATGTAAGTTTTAAAGAAAATAAAATCTTGGATCACTTTACTAATGTCGGTATGAAGTTTGTTCATACATGATGTGACGTTGTAGTAGATACGTGGAAGAAATGAGTTTCCTCGATTAAAAACTTATTAACCATAATTTTACGTAACATGTTTTTATGTTTTATGATTGTCAAAACGTATGAAGACCGAAGGTTTTTGACATTATTTGTATTAACAGTTTGGATCCTTGATTTTACTATAGATACCTGTGACATCTTAAATAGGTTAAAAAATAGAGGTGTGTTCAATTAAAAAAAATAAATGATTTGGTGGTGGTGGTTGTGTGGTGGTAAATGGAGGTGGGGGTGGTGGTGGTATTGTTGGTTGTGTGTTGGTAAAGAAGGTGGTGGTGCAAATTCAAAACTAAAAATAAAAGTGGGGACGAAGAAAAGGGTTAGTCATTTTACATGGGGTTTGACTTTGACTAACAGGGGATTTTTAACGCTTATTAGCCAAAATACACGAATTGCAAAAGGCTACTATGAACAGGGACATTGTTCGCAAAAAGTGCAAACCACATGTACATCTTTCGCTATTAAGTTTTACAAGGACATTTTTCACAAATATTAAAACCATAGGGACATTGTTTGCAGTTTACCCTAGATTTTTATTAGTTGACATGTCTATTTACAACATACACGATCTATTTTGCTTATTGTGTGTGAGCCATAAATAACATATGTGAATAGTAGACATGTGTATTCAGTATTTCCACGGTTATTATTTGTTGCAAATACGAAGCCCCTCTTGCACCCCCAAAATTGAGATTTTGGCTCAACTCTTAGAGCGCAAAGTGTGGTGAAAACGAATAACATGTTATTCGTCTGTCACCATAGCGTCACATCATTGGACACCTAATAACACACCGAAAACTAAAATACCTTCTCAGCAAAAAAACTTAATAACACTTTGTAGGTCCCACAAAAAATACACATTCACTAAAAAAATAAAAATAAAAAAATGGCAATAGCCATTCTACCAGCATAGGTGACGAATGGCTAGGGCCGCGATGTTGTACGGCGCGTTATTGGTTGCTTTGGCGGACAGATACTCCCCCACACCAAGCTCTCTTGGAGTGCACAACATCCGACCGTATAGTCGCGTCATACCCACCTACAACGGCTCCATATGACATCGTGGTTCGCATTATAAGTGACGCCATAATTGTCATATTAACCAACGAGCCGCTATGGCAATTTTTCTATTAGCGGCGCCATTGCCATATCAAGCCGTAATGATACCTTTTTTTATATTGTGTTGAGCATAATGGTCAATGGGTCATATTAACCGGCGGCCAAAAATGAAAAGTTTTCAATCTTTTCCATCTAAACAACCCAAAACACTTTTTTATTTTATTATTTTTTATTTTATTATTATTATTTTTTTAATTTTTGCCATTCATGCATTTCCACATACACTTTAAACCAAAATAGATAACAAAGGCAATGATTGGCTCAACAATTTACTCTCATTGGTGAGTAACCAATTTTCGTCCTGTAATTTGAGTTCTTCATAACTCGCTAAATCATCTTCTACTAATTCGAGTTCTTCACAACCCACACCATTTCCTACATTTGACTCAACATATTCCTAGCAACCACCTTTTCAAGTTTCACAGATGAGCTAAGACGTGTACAACCAATTCCAACTACTTCAAGTTCAACAACACCACCCACAATTTACATCTTTCACCAATCAAATGCCATCGCCACTATCAAAATGTGTTTGTTACAGCTTCGGGGTTGGGGTTCGCTGACTGGCAGCGGCGACTAGCCACCCTTCTAATCAAGTTGGGTGGTCTTGGCATCATTTCAGTGGGGGACGTCACCAAGTATGCTTTTCTCGCCTCCCGTATGCAATCTAGTGATCTACAGGCCAAGATACTGACTAAATATGGTATTACTTCACATGGCTCCTCTTTTGAGCATGCTCTTGACACCTTTAATGCTACTTGCAACATTGACTTGCTCTGTGTCACCAATAGTGCGTCTGCCCCCCATATGATGAGTAATTTGGCAAAATGGTACTTTGGTGTCATTGAGAAAAACCTTGTTGCTAAGTACTCGCTTAGTCCATGGCAGGTAGCTATTCTCAGTTACATTCGTGCCCCGCATGCACAAGATTTCCTTTTCACCATCCCTATTGATGGCTTGGGGACAGAGGATGAACCATCGCCAATTTTGTTCTTTGTTGTGTTATAGGCTTGCTATACCTATGTTCTCTGAAGGTAGCCTATGCCCGAGCTGCAATGTGCAACGTATGGATCAATGGGGGGATCATGCAGTTCACTGTTCTAGTGAAGTGGGTGTGAAGTTCAGGCCATTCTGGTGCATGATATTCTTGTTGATACATGCTCCAAGGTTGGGATTATGGTGCGTAAGGAGGCTTCTATGGGTTTCCTCTCGGAGGATGGGAAGAGCTACGTCCGGCAGATCTATTATTATTTAATTGGCTTCAAGGTAAAGATGTGTGTTTGGATGTGACTGGAATCTCTCCTTTTGCTGGTGGAGGAACGACTTCATGGGCTCCAGGGGTAGCTTTGCATAACGCTGTGGAGAAGAAAAAGAAGAAATATATGTCCAAATGTGAGGACAACAGATACAAGTTCATACCATTTGCTTTTTCTACTTTCGAGGAATTCGATACGGAGGCCTTGAACACTCTCACACGTATTAAGTCTATTTCTATTAGTCACTCGAATACCGCTAAGAGTTGTGCTTTTATTTTTCATAGAGTAAGCTTCTGTCTTTAGAAATGAGTAGGAGCCCAACTTGTGTCTAGAATCCCATCCAACTTTGTGTAAAATTATTATGTTTCTAATGAAAGTGATGTTTATAAAATAAATAAATAAATAATGATGATGATGATGATGATGATGATGATGATGATGATAATAATAATAATAATAATAATAATAATAATAATAATAATAATAATAATAATAATAATAATAATAATAATAATAATAAATAGGATCCACCCGTGCCTAAGTTACTAGACAAAGAAGTTACTAAAGTTTGGAAAATGTTCGCCTAAGTTACTATAGTTTATAAAACGTTACAAACATGTTACTAAAGTTCACGGGTTTATCAACTGGGTTACTAAAGTTTCAAAAATATTACGCTAGGTTACTCCCAAGGTGGGCAACCGGTTGATAGCCGGTATCCCAGCCTGAAACATATTCCACCTCAAAGTAGTTACTAAATATTGATAAAAAGTTTGCCCAAGTTACTAAAGTTTCAAAGCTGTTATCTAAGTTACTCAAGTTCACGTGTTTTATTTTTGTAAAAGTCGATTTTGTAATAACTATGCTAGAGAATAAAACAGGGCAAAATCCATAGATGTTCTAACTGAAGTGATTCATTATACATAACCAACTAACGAAAATACCATTATAAACAAAAAAAATTGCATACTTGGTCCCTTTTGTTGCAGAATCTTGCAGCGTCTATCCTTTTGTCCATCGGGCATTTGTAATTACTATAGTTTATATCTTTTATACGTTTGTCTACATTTTTATATGGTTTTGTACGATTTTCTACGTTTTATGCACTTTTACATTTTTTTACATTTTATACGCTTTTGTGTGTTTTCTATGTTTTTATGTGTTTTTTTACATATTGTACATTTTTATCTGTTTTATCTGTTTTTATCCGTTTGTACAAGGAATTGAAAGATTGTGCACCCGTCTCTTATCACAACAAACCCACTATCCCTAGATTGATGGCATGAAGATCCTTGTCTATAAGGAAATATAATCCATAAGTAGACATTACTCAACGGGAATACTGATAAGGATTTATTTGTTAAGCTTTTAGGGGGTCATTTAAGCTTAAATTCGTGAATATATGATCAAATATTTCCTCAAATTGTTTCTTTTTGTATTTTAGGTACTTGGGACGTGAATTCTGGAAATTGGAGCTTTTTGGACGTATTTGGGCGAAAAAGTGAAGAAAACGGCAAAGTCATGAAAAACCTGTCAGAATTTTACACCTGACAGCGTCACGTTATGCTTTATAACACCAACGCGTGTTATTTTGGAGCTAGATGAATTAATACTTGTCAGTTCAGAAACAAAATCTGATATTACACCTGACGGCGTCAGGTTATAAGGAAGAAGGGCGTCACGCTTTGGAGAATACAAGTGACGGCCCAAAAGATTAAAGAGTGAAGGTGTCAGCCTTGAGCTGACGGCGTTAGAATTCAAAGAGTGACGGCGTCAGAATGGTGACTTGCACAAGACGAAACCCTAATGGCGGCGACCTAACGGCATCAGGGGCTATAACCTGACGGTGTCAGGAGTGAAACTATATATAGATTTCGATTTTTCTTTAATTATGTCAAACTTTTTATCCACTTTTTGGGAGACACAAACCCTAGGATGATTTTGTGCTTCATTGTAAGGCTTCAAAGCCTTATATCTTCCATGTTCAATTAAAGATAAGTAATCGTTTAATCATTCAATATGTCTATGTGTTGTTTGATTATTTGTTTTTTTTTTCTTTCCTTTAACATGTTAACTTAAGCTTATTAGTGTTTGCATAGATTTAATGAAACCTAGTTATTGATTGTTGACAAGTTGTCTATTGTTTAGTTGATTGCTTCGTGTTAGGCTAAGAAAACTGGCTGACCTCATTTATGTAACTAGCTTTAAAGTCTTAAAAAACGTAATCGTATGTGCACTACGGTTTTTCTCATTGTATTTAATGCATGAATAGATCCTAGTGATTCTATGATAGGGCGCTTAACGCATAGTCATAGAAAAAATTGATATTCGTAGAGTTGGGGAAGGTCGCACGCCCCCACGACTGGTATTAAGGAATACAACCCTTCAACTAAAACAATTGCACTGTGACATTCAACGAATCAATAAAAGATAACTAGGGAGTAATTATATCTAAGTAAACACGTTTGTCTTATCATAGAAATTCACCACTTTTATTTTCTTGTTATTTTAATTTTTGTCATTAGTTTAATCATTAGTTTTGGGTTAGTTGACTAGCAACTAATTCTGCCCACTCCTTCAAAACCGAGATTTTACTTGATTTTATAAAATATAAAAATACAAAAAGAATCATCCCTCACATTTAGGCTTATTCGACATACACTTCAACCTAACGACACTATTCCCCTAGAGAACGATCAATCCCAGGACATACCTATACTACACTACAACGACCAGGTACACTGCCTGAAGGATTGCAGGCTTCTTAAGATCCCTTGAGAAGTAAAACCTTTTGCGTGGCCGCAATCCTCGCATCAAATACAAACCCGTTATCCGTTTTAACTATAGTAACTTAAGTGAACATTGCCCCAAACTTTAGTAACTTATGTGAACATGTTCTCAAACTTTAGTAACTTATTTGTCTATTAACCCATAATACATCAGTGCCACGTAGGAATTTAACCGGTAGTAAAGGGTTAAAGCTAAAACAATAACTTATGTAACCGGTGAGAAAAGGTTGAGTAACTTGTTTGTAACGTTTTAAACTATAGTAACTTAGGCGAATATTTTACCAAACTTTAGTAACTAATTTGTCTATTAACCCTTTTATGTTATATAGCTCGGCTATAACTCCGCCACACAGCCACACCTAACTCCCGTAGACATCAACATCCAACAATTTAACCGGCGGTTTAAAGTTTAAACACATCCACTGTTCTTTAGAAAAAATATTATAGTGACCCAAAATAATTTTAGAAACAAAAACTAAGGGGCCGCTTGGTTCAAAGTGGGGAAAGGGAAAGGTAAAGGAAAAGGGAAAGGGAATGCAAAGGAATGAGTGGGTGGGTAATCAATCCCTTACCCCCCAATTTACTCTATAATGGTTGATTACCCACTACGGGGTAATCAATACCATTGCACTCCTTAACCAAGCACTATAATTTAAGTGAAGTGGGCCCATTTGAATTCCTTACCTATTCCCCAACCCCCCTTCACCCCCTACCAAGCACCCCCTAAAAAACTTCTCAAATCATACCCATACGTAATGTTCTTGATGCATTCTTCCGATATGTAACAAAATTGAGTTTGGTACCTGTTTTCAAGCCCAATACTGGCACCATAGTTTCAAATAAAGAGTTAGATGATTTGAAGGGGTCGAAGTTAGAGCACTCAACTACATTAAACTAAAATGTGGTTGCGGCATGAAAGCATACATCAAAGGAAAATCGTGTTGTTGCCCGGGTATTATCAGAATCAATGATGACGGCACCATCGTTGCTATATGCCAAGGATGTAATAAAGGCATGATCAAACTATATTCAGCTCACATTCAAAAATACTCTCTCCATATCTTGTATCTTAATTGTCTTATAACTGAATTATGTATTTTTTGTCGTTGTTGTTCTTATTAGTGAGCTCGCCTGTCGACTTTGCAAAACATGCCTCTGGAACAAGTATTCAAAACTAGAGAACCAAGATGTGGGTTGATACCCATGATAATGAAAGGATTAAGATTTCTGATACGTGCTTACCCCCCCCCCCCCCCCAAAAAAAAAAAAAAAAAAAAAAAAAAAAAGAAAAAAAAAATTGCGCCCTTTTAAACTTCTGTCTAAGAGGAATGCCGGTTTTATCATGATTTGGTTGCAAATAAGAACCGAACCTGCTCGGACATGGGTTGGTAAGCCAATCGATCTACCTAAAATTTGTCCACACATTAGTTTTCTGTTTTCCAATTCCATTGCATCTATATATATATCGTCAAATCCAACTGCGGGACTTGGCATTTAGGTTTATGATTTATGCAAAGCATATATAAAGAACGAAATCAACAATGTAATCTTAACACTATAACTTTCATAGACTTGGTATCTAACAATGTTCAATTTTATTTGGGTTCAGGACTTGTGAAGTGTTTGCAGTGAGAACGAGCGCTGCCAAGCAAAAGGGATGTCGAGAGGACTTTGTATGCAAGGGTTGTGTCTGCTGCATATGTCTTGGATGCAAGATGTGCCGGTTTAAAGATTGCAACTACAAAACTTGTGTCGAGTTTTATGCAAATGCATTCAACTAACCTTGTCCTATTTACAAGCTTTATTTTTAGCATTTTGCCTGGTTAAGTTTGAAGTTCAAAGGATTGTTTTTAAGCCGCCATTCACAATATCAATAATAGGATTTCTTTTATGTTTTTTTAAAGTTATTTGTGTTTTTATTTTGTGTGGTTAATGCTCTTCAAAGGATTGTTTTTCACAACATTAATAATGAGATTCTTTTATATTTCTTTCAAGTTACTTGTGTTTTACATAATTCAGAATTTCAATTTGTTATAAAGCATGACAAAAGGTTAAGCAACATTGAAATAATTATTTCAATAAAGTTTACAAGAAACCAATACAACCCTACAGATTGTTCCGCTGTCAGAACATAATAAAAAGAAGTAATAAACTTGTGCAATCTTGTTACATACAACAAATTCTTGATTTTTAAGTGACTTCGGTCAAGACATCATTTATATGTTTGGTACCTTATCTTCTCAAGATTTGTTTTATTCATCATCTTCTTCTATCTTTGGAGCTAAATAGAACCTAATGTAGCCCATCTTATCTATTTTGTACTCAACAACCAAAGATACCTCAGAAGATAAGCTGATTGTGACCGTGCTCAACAGGGGGCTGGCCTTGGTAAATGAATTCATGTACCTCAACGTAAATGTCAAAGAAACTGGCTCATTCATCTCAATGATAGTAGCTTCCTTTAGCTACATAATAGAAAGGCATATACATTAGTATCACGCGCAGAAATAACAGATTTTGCAAAATAAGCTATGAATGAGTAAAAACTAGTTCACATAATAAAAAACTGCAAGGGACCAAGACCTTGCCGCCGGGGATCCGCTTAGCCTGTGACAGCGGAAACCAACATCCCTTCTCTCACCGTTGTGATAGCATGGCAGGTCATAGCACACCCCACTAAAAATTGCTTCATTTGGCAAAAACTCCCAGTGCGAGGATCCACGCCTGCCATGACATAGCATAGCTATAACCCTGTAGGAACGACGGGCACAACTCCTACTCCCATATATTGTGAAACATCTAAGTTTCACCCAAGGTGGTCAAACCCACCTTATGTATACAGTGTAACATTTAAGTTTCTCATCAGGACAACCAAATCACCCTGGTAGGACTTAAGAAAAGATGATAGAAAGTCCGATGCATGACCCTCCACACCTTCCATCTTAACAACCACTTGCAAAACTCTACCGAGATTTACGTCCACCCAAAGGATGACAACGTTAGACAAGGATAGAAGAGGAGTAAGCGTCCCCATATCCAACCCCCATACATGGGGTAAAGGATCCCATACCACAAACATCTTCGCCATCAAAATGACTAGTCTTCATCTCACACCCCAAAAATCGAAGGAAGACAAATGCCCTTCATAAAAAAAAAACAATAGAAAACCTATGAAAAGCCTTCTTAAAAGAAGTTTTAGGGTTTGGAAAGAGATGTGGAAAATGGGAGAAAAGAAGCTCTTTTGTTTCAAGTTGTAACCTCCCTACCTTTCTAGCCCTATTTATAGGCAAAAAAACGAATCAGTGAGTTACACTTAGAAAACACCCACTGGGTCAAAGCACATTTAATAAAGCGCGTGATAACACCTTGCAAAGGCGCAAGTACAGCTGACGTCAACACACACGTCATGTACAGTCGAAGGGACAAGCTATACAAACCGCTCAAGAAATGTCAGGATGATGCCGTCTACAGCCTCAAAGGTAATAAAGAAGCGTCAAATCCCAAAGATAGAGAATAAACCTAAAGCATGATGTCCCTACACTTCCCCATGTAAACATCAAATACACACCTTTCCCAACTCAGCTTACAACCCTGATCGAGATATAAAGCATGCATCTATTCATCATCATAAAAGACAAATATGATCGAGGCCTGGAAATGAAAAGCCTAAGAAAGAACCCTGGTAGCGCAACACGAACAGGGGGGGGACTCAATTACAAAGTCCAACATCATATCAGTGCATAGTACTAGACTTGGGGGGGGGGACTTGGTAGCGTATCAATATTAGTGGCCCAAGACCACTAATCACACGCTAGAATCAAGCCCATTACCTAAGCCCATCAACACTTGATAGAAGCCGGCGCTTAAGTCCCAGACCATGCCTAGCCTGGTAAAATCTCTCAGGATTGAGTAAGACAGTACTACTATAACACCCTGAAACTGAGCCTAAGATTTTTATTACAAGAATGCCATTTGAATAGTTGAATATGACTTTTATAAGTTTTAAGGACTTACTGGATTGGTTAGTCAACCCGATAATCAAACTATAATCATTAAATGTTATGTAAATGATTATAGAAAATGTGTCACATTTATAAAGAAAATGGACTTAAGGGTCCTAAGTTGTCAAGTGCTAAACATGTAATAAAGTTATTGTGGCCAAAATAGAAGCAAAGGGACTTGAGGGACCAAAAGTGTCAAACTGGGAAATAACTTTGATATGAAGTAACTATGATCTAGAAATCTCCAGGATTTGGTTACTACATTATTATCAAAGGTATGTGTGTGTATGTGTATGTCAGCTTAGAGAGAAAAGGAGGGAAACAAGGTTTTCATTAAAGGCCAATTTTGATGAAGGATTAGTGCTCCAATGAAGAAATAAGCTTGTATTGATCATCCCTACAAGTAAGTGGTCTTTAATCTTAGTTGAATTGATGAGATTATAAGTTAGGGTTTATATACCCAAATTGGGGAAAGTGGGTAATTGGTGTTTTGAAGCTAATTAAAGATTGTAGTAATAATGAGATGATTATACTGAGTTTAAGTTAATAATCTAATGGGATTAATTATGGTATAATCAATATGTGATAATGTGATAGTTAGATGTGTTTAAAAAGGAGCTATGGTTATGGTAATCATGGTATAGTATATTGATTAAGTGTTTATGCCTTAGTGGTGTTGGCTTAGATGACAAGAATGGAGATGGTGATGTCCTTGGTTTCATTAGCTTGGGATTGAGGTAAGTAAACCGGTTATAAGTTAATGTCATATGGATTTCATTACATTCTGTATTATGTGATGTTTATGTTAAGATTATATAATGATATGTTATGTATGTGCTTATGTGAAAGTAGATTGTAAGGCTAGTTTGGCATATCTAGCAAAAGAATGTTATAGTATGAATTGTGATGTTTAATGATGGCTTGAGGTATGTGTTATGGTTAATGTTATGATGGAATGATGGTTATTGTATGATGTTAAGTTATACCCGTTTTACTTACTAAGCCTTATGCTTACGGTTTAAGTGTCTAACGTTTTATAGGTTTAAACGTGAAGGAAATGTAATGCTTGGAACTAAGGATTAAGGGCTAAGCATGTGGATGTTAAAAGATTGGCAAGAAAGTAGAGCTCAGGTAGATACCGAGCTCATTCAATGTTGTACCCCCGGGAGTCTTAATGGTTTATAAAGTGTAGTCAAGTGTCAAAGTGTATGTCAAGTTGGTCATAGTAATTTGGTGGTCAATTGATATGTCAAAGTATGTTTTAAGTGTTCATGGTCAAAGTTAAAGAGACGTTTAGATTAAGTGTAATTATACCCATTATGGGTTGTAAACGGGTCAATGAACATGGAAACATTTTTTTATGTTATTCTAAGGGCTTTGGTTAAGTTTGGTATGTAAATGAAGTGGTAAGGGTGGTTTGTTGTGAAAATGGGTCAAAATATGTGAGTTGTAGAAATTTTGTAGGAAATGGGTCTATTTTAGACTACAAATGGGTCTATTTTAGAGTATAGGTAAAATGGGTCTATTTTAGACTACAAATGGGTCCATTTCAGAGTACAGGTAAAATGAGTCTATTTTAGACTACAAATGGGTCTATTTTAGAGTGCAGGTAAAATGTGTCCATTTTAGACTATAAATTGGTCTATTTTAGACTATTACCCACTTTAATAGTCTGCAGAAAAGGAGTCTTTTTCAGATGCAGAAAGGATCCGCTTTAGATTGTGAAAAAAAATGTCATGTCGGGCACGGGGTGTAACAACTACTGCTCCCCAACTATCCCTACCGGTTAAGATGTACCATCAGACACTGTATGGTGGGGACGCACAACAAACACCACTATGTACGAGCTAAAGGATGCACGACACCTGTCCTCCTTGTCTGCTCTCGGATGATCAACACCTGGCCCTCTAGCAACTGTTGATCATCCCGAACTCGCTTATCTTTAAACCCTACAGGCCTCTCAATAAAAGGAGAGCAACACACACAACTTCACAAGTTTCACACACTTGGACAAATACTGTCTTACAATAGTGTAATATGGTTTTTGTTTAAGTGTTACCCGAGCTTCTTGATCTATATTAATCTCATCGGGTCCTTACCATTCAACAGAGGAAACAAAACAACAAAACCATTCCCATCCTATCTCTAAACCGATTTACATACCATACGTAAACAATATTAAAGTATTAAGTGCAAAATTTTTGTAAGATCGAGATGCTTTCCTAGTATTAGGTTAAATCTAGTGGTGAAATGTGAAAATTATGATCAAATCATTATATAGTAACATGGCTATAATAGTAATTTTACAAGCTAACCGGAGCATTATTTAACCTCGAGTTTACCTAAACTAATTTCGTGGTCTGTTTTAGGCGTTAACTCCTAAGCTTGATTTTCTCTGAGTACAAGTGCAGAACGTATACGTTGCGCGAATATGACTCAAGGTATAACAAATTGTTACTTATTTATTCCTTTTTGAGCTGCATTTATTCGTAAAAACTAAATTTATTAGTATAATGTTTGCCTTGACAAAACAAAGTTGATGCTTATGCATGCGTTTTAATCCTGATTTGAAGTTACTTGATTTGTTATTTATGTTTTGATCTAATAAATGTTATTGATTTTAATTCTAAATATTTTAGTTAGATCTATAGTGCGATTAATGTTGTTTGGCTAATTCATTACTAGAAATTATAGATGTTTTTAATTTATAGTTCATGCACATGTGATTCATAGGCTTGTGTGCACACAATCCTATGTGATCTAATCAAAACATAATGTATAACAATTAGTATTGCAAAAACCGGCCTTGGCGGCCGATTATCCGGCGATTAATTGCTAGGCGGGAATTAGTCGTCATGATTTTCACTAATCAAATTTATTAATCGGTTTGGTCAAAAATCGGTCAACATACCGATTAATCCGATAAAAGTCAGCCAAATCGGGCATAAATCGGCCAAATCGGACAAAAATCGAATAAATCGATCAACTCGGTTACGGATAAAAATCGGCCAAATCAGGGAAAAATCGGCCAAATCGGAAAAAAATCGGCTAGATCGGCCAAATCAGGTATATAGTTTCAATTTTTTTTATATTATATATAAAAAATCCAATCCGATTAATCCCTATTAATCCCCAATTAATCGGTAGGCGGTACCCGGCCGCCACGCTACCGCCTAGCGATTTTTTCAACTTGATAACAACTGACTACATAATTTTTAATGTCGAACGAGATTAGCATAAGTACTATTAATACTGAACGATGTTCATGATAGACTTTTATTAGTCGATATGTATATTTACAACACACACGCTCTATTTTGCTTATTGTGCGTAGGCCGTAAATAGCAAATGTGCATTAGTCGATATGTCTATTTCCGTGGTTATTATTTGTTGCAAATACAAAGCCCCTTTTATGCTCTCTCAAAATGGCAATTCCGGCTCACTCTTAGAGTGCACGATGCCGGGCCGTATAGCCGCGTCATACCGCTTACAACGGTGCCATATGGCACCGTGGTTTGCGTTATAAGCGGCTCCATAATGGTCATATTAGCCCAAAGGCGCTATGGCAACTTTTTTTTAGTGGCGTCATTGTCATATCGAGTTGTAATGATTTAATTTTTCTTATTGTTTTGAGTATAATGATCAATTGGTCTTTTTTTTTAACGGTGAATATTCAATTGGTCATATTAACCATCGGCCGAAAACCAAAAATTTTCAATGAATACCCTCTTTTTCATCTAAACAACCCGAAACACTTTCTATTTATTTATTTATTTTACCATTTCATGCATTTTTACATACACTTTCAACCAAAATAGATAACAAAGACAATGATTGGATCAACAATTCACTCTCATTGGTGAACAACCAACTTTCGCCCTGTAATTTGAGTTCTTCACAACCCGCTATATCATCATCGACTAATTCGAGTTCTTCACAACCCACACAATTTCCCACATTTGGCTCAACATATTCTTAACAACCACCTTTTCAAGTTTCACGGATGAGCTAAGAAGCATACAACCAATTCCAACTACTTCAAATTCAATAACAATACCCACAATTTACATTTTTCACAACCATAAAAACGTGTTTGTTTATAGATAGAAGGAAAAAAAATTCTACCGTGCCTATAACATGTCGAGAGAACATTTTTTTGGTTTTATGTTTTAGCTCGGGTAGGGATCTAGTGAGAAGAAAACTTATAATGAGAATGATGAGAAATAATTATAACCACATATTTGAGATGCGTCGACTTGAATTATACGCATCTCTATTCATTTAGATGCATCCTAATTAGTTTCGAACATAATTTTGAAATGAAAACGATGCAAAGTAGTACTTGCAACAAATTTGACACGCAGAGTACGAAAAATACATAGGATTTGCCTAACTTGCAAAAATGCATCTAATATATGTATATGCATCTAATTTTTAGCTAGAAAATATATTAGGGTGCATCTAATTCAAGTCGATTTATCTCTAATATGTTGTTATAGTTATTTCTCATACTTCTCATTTTAATCCAAACCCTCAGCTATAACTCCGCCTCACGGCCACACCTAGCTCTCGTAGACATCAAACATCCAACAATTTAACTGGCGGTTTAAAGTTTAAACACATCCACTGTTCTTTATAAAAAAATGATTATAGTGACTCGCAATAATTATATATATATATATATACTAAAGATTGGGATGTCAAGACAACTTTTGCACAACTATAGTACTTTTATTATTTTTTAATCCAAGCTACAGTAACTAATTAATATATATTATTATATATACTAAAAGGGGGAACGCTCCACTGTAGCAGCACTGTAGCAGCTACAGTGCTGGCTACAGTGGACGAAACAGTGATTTTGTGAGTGCCGGGTACTGTAGCGATTTTTTTTTTTTTTTTTTTTTTTTTTTTTTTTTTTAATATTTGGAAGAAAAAAAAAAATGATATTTTGATTATTAAAAATTTTCATTTTTTTTTGTAATATTTGAAAAAAAAATGATATTTTGATTATTAAAAATTTTCATAAGAATACATTTTTGACAAGATTTGGAAAATCTATTTACAAAATTCATTTAAAGTGCCACAGTGGAAGCAAAAATAGTCTTTTGTAATTTAGTCTCTAAGCCCTAAGGTGTAAATAAATAAATAAATAAATAAATAGCACGGCATTTCCGCAGCAACGCGCGGGTTCCTCCGCTCGTATATACTAAAGATTGGGATGTCAAGACAAAACTTTTGCACAACTACAGTACTTTTATTATTTTTTATTCCAAGCTATAGTAACTAACGACCGTTAGTTACTGTAGCGTTATAACTAACGGTCGTTATATATTTAACGGCTGTTAGCTAACGACCGTTATCTTTAACATTTTCTTTTAAAATCCATATGAAATTAGTCCTTCATCTCAGAAGTTCGTTGCATATTTAGTCCTCTCATAATTTACATAATTGGTCCTTCATGTTATACGTCAATTGCAAAGTCAATCATTAGTCACTAAATTGACGTTAAGTAGCTACCAGCTGTTATTACACTTTCCCTATTCGAAAAACACCCCACGGCAACGCGCGGTTTTCCAACTAGTTTTAGAAACAAAAACTAAAAAGCTTCTCAAATTACACTCATACGTAATGTTCTTGATCCATTCTTCCGATTTGTAACAGAATTGAGTTTGGTACCTGTTTTCAAGCCCAACACTGGCACCATATTTTCCAATGAAGAGTTGGATGAATTTAAAGGGGTCGAAGTCAGAGCACTCAACTACATTAAAATAAAATGTGGTTGCGGCATGAAAGCGTACATCAAAGGAAAATCGTGTTGTTGCGCGGGTATTCTCAGAATCAATGATGACGGCACCATCATTGCTATATGCCAAGGATGCAATAAAGGCATGATCAAACTATATTCAGCTCACATTAAAAAATACTCTCTCCATATCTTGTATCTTATTTGTCTTTAAACTGAATGATGATTTTTTTTGTTATTGTTCATATTAGTGAGCTCGCCTGTCGACTTTGCAAAACATGCCTCAGGAACTACAAATATTCAAAACTGGAGAACCAAGATATGGGTTGACACTCGTGATAATGAAAGGATTAAGATTACTAATACCTGCTTACTGAAATACTATAAAGGAGATTCTTATGAAAGGCCATGTAATAAAACAACTCATTGTGATGAGTTCTTGCAGTGCAAGGCCTGCAAGAAGTTGCGCCGGTTTAAACTTAAGTCTAAAGAGGATTGCCGGATTTATCATGATCTGGCTGCAAATAAGGACCGAACCTGCTCAGACATGGGCTGGTAAGCCAATCGATCTGCAAAAAATCTGTCCATACATTAGTTTTCTGTTTTCTAATTCCATTGCATCTTAAACACATATTGTCAAATCCAACTGCGGGACTTGGTATTTAGGTTTTAATTTATGCAAAGCATACATAAAGAATGAAATCAATTAACTCTATAACTTTCATAGACTTGGCATCTAACAATGTGCAATTTCGTTTGTGTTCAGGACTTGTCAAGATTTTGCAGTGAGAACAAGCGCTGCCAAGCAAAAGGGATGCAGAAAGGACTTTATATGTGAGGGTTGTGTTCGATGCATATGTCTTGGATGCAAGATGTGCCGGTTTAAAGATTGCAACTGCGAGACTTGTGTTCAGTTTTATGCAAATGCATTCAACTAACCTTGTGCCATTTACAAGCTCTATTTTCAGTATTTTGCCTCTTTGTTCTTTGAAGTTCAAAGGATTGTTTTTAAGCTGCCATTCACAGCATCAATAATGGGATTTTAAAAAAAAAGTTATTTGTGTTTTTATTTTGTCTGGTTAAGCTCTTCAAAGGATTGTTTTGAAGCTGTTTTTCACAATATTAATAACGGGATTTCTTCTATATTTCTTTCAAGTTACTTGTGTTTTACATACTTCAGAATTTCATATTTGTATAAAGCATGACAAAAGGTTATGCAACATTGAAATAACCACTTGAATAAAGTTTACAAGAAACCAATAAAACCCTACAGATTGTTCCACTGTCAGAACATAATAAAAAGAAGCAATAAACTTGTGCAATCTTGTTACATACTACAAATTCTTGATTTCTAAGTGACTTTGGTCAAGACATCATATATATGTTTGGTACCTTATCTTCTCAAGATTTGTTTTCTTCATCATCTTCTTCTATCTTAGGAGCTAAGTAGAACCTAATGTAGCCCATCTCAGCTATTTTGTACTCAACAACCACAGGTAGCTCAGAAGATAAGCTGATTGTGACCGTGCTCGACAGTGGGCTGGCCTTGGTAAATGAATTCATGTACCTCAACGCAAATGTCAAAGAAACTGGCTCATTCATCTCAATGATAGTAGCTTCCTCTGGCTGCATAATAGAAAGGCATATACATTAGTACCAAGCGCAGAAATAACAGATGTTGCAAAATAAGCTATGAATGAGCAAAAACTAGTTCACATAATAAAAAACAAGTTTCTACTACAAATAAGGACATTTCGGTATAATAATCCATATTGTTTTAAAACTTTAACATATTTAGTGAGTCAATACTACTATTTGTTTATTTACTTTTTTATTTTTATGTTTTCCAAAAATTGGTTTGTAAGGTTCAGGCATTTTAAAAGTACATATTGGCAACTTCTGACCTAATTTAACTGTTAGATATAACAGTACCCAAACCCACTGCTTCACAAGTAAACAGGTTTAATTGTTATCTCTAATGAAATAAAATTAATAAAGCAACTAGAGAAGATATACCTTGTCAACTGTCGTGTTCTGTCTGCATACAACATTTGCAGTTCCAATATCACCTCTGGTTGAGAACTTCACACCTTCCTTGGTCACAGAGATAACAACTACAAACAACGACCAATTCATTAAGTTCATTTTACAAATCTTAAACCAATAAGCACATCAAGATTAAAGCATGCTAATGTTGTTAACAGCCAAAATCCAGTAAGCAACTACCTGTGTCACCAATACTGCTGAGGTCTTTACAAATTCTTGCAAATTCAGCCGATGGCATCCGAACAATGGCATGATACTCTGCTTCAGGAATGCCAAGGTGTTCACTATCAATGTCCATGAGCTTCATCTCAAAATCAGCAATCTTATCTTGAGCTGTAATACAAAAGGTAACACAATAAACCAATGTCAGTAAACCAATAATACACTGCCATTCTAAAACAAACCTTGGACATCACCAAACAATGACAATACACAATAGAAACTCCACAAAGCAAAATCTCATGTGTATCAAGTCCAGATAACCTAGCATATTTGATATTTCAGAGAAGACAATCTACTAACCAACATGTGCATTCCATTTTAGTAGTGGTCAATGTCAGATCATATCAAGTTAACTTCAGATTAGTCCAACAACTTATCAATTATCACATGAAGAGTACAACAAAAGTCAGCAATAAACCTTTTACTAAACCATCTAAGGTAAACAGTAGTGCAGAAATACAAAAGCTTTGCAAATTATACCAGCCTACACCAATCCATCACTCAACAAAATGCTACTCTCAGTTTAGTTAATACACCAATCCATCACTCAACAAAAAAGTGTGTATCTTCTCCGTACTAGTTAATTATAAGAAATGTGTATTCAATTACAAATCAATCCACTTATTTATACAGTACTCAATCTGTTCTAGGCTGGTTGACTCATGATTCTGTTTAATTTACCATACTATAAAAAAAACTAGAAAAGGATTATCTATTCACATCACAAAAGCTACAGTGACAGAATTTCATCTATTGTTAACAGTTACATAAATTTCAAATACCTTACTGGAGCTATGTTAAAACTCATTGTTATCAATCTAATTTTTTAGTCTAAAATACAAATCAACCCAACACGCTTGCTTAAATAAACTGGCCACAAACTTATATTAGCAGCTTTGCAAACTATATATACAATCATACTAGAACAGTACACGCGCAATAAGGCAGCGGGTACCGTATGATAATATTTTGCGTTATTCAGTTAAACATTTAGTTGTCTCATGCTTTATAAGTAGAGATATTAGATATGGTTAAGCCAAATAATTTTAGTTTGAAAAGCCAACCGCTTCCTAACATACTTCATTCCTAACCAACCTAGTTCTTAACAAATTAATTTTGAAATATTTCCATAATAAGTAAGAAAGTGTCTAAATTTTACACCGTAAGACTTTCTAATTATAAAATAATCTCAAATGCATTATAATGTAGTATAGATATAAAATCAATATTAAATAAACAAATTAATAAGTTAAACTAACAACTTAATAAAAACAAAACTACAAAATATATAAAAGTTAGATATATGTAATATTTCAAATTAAACCATAACACTAATAAACAGCTATAAAAAATAAATCGATAAATACTTACTAGGAGATTCAAACATGAAAGTAACAGTATCACTGCCATCATCGGCCTTGAGCGTAATAATATCATCATTACCAGCACACTTCAACATCTTACTCAAATTCCCCAAATTCATCCCCATACTTAGATTCCTATCACACCTATAATGCTCAAACCCTTCAGATCTCAACAGCAATGATACAAGCGCCACGTGGCTTGAATCCATTGCTTGGAGTGAGAATCCAGTGGCTGAACAGTCGAAATTGGCGTCGTTGACTAGGTCTTTGATTGATTCCATTACTTTTTTTAGGAGACTGCCTTGGACTAGCCTTAGTTCCAACATTTTGTTTGGATTGGTGTGAAATTGAAAATTAGGGTTAGAGTTTGAAAAGGGGGAAAAGGGGGAAAAGAGGGAAATTGATAAATTGGAATGATTTGGGGGAATAGGGGTGTTTGGGGGTTTTATAATTGGGGGGAAAGAAGCTTGCGAGGGAAGATGAATTGTTGGTGGCGGGATGATTGGGAAATATTTGGGGGGTTTTGTTCCCGCCTAACTTTTCGTGGAGGCTTGTTACTTTTATCAGGCCTCATTTGGGTTGGAGTATGGCGAGTTTGGGTATATAGGCTTGCTACTTTTATCAGGCCCATTAGTGTTTGAGCATGACTTTCGTGCACAAAGCCCGATTTAATTGCTTCACCTAGAGCATCATCTAGAGCATCACAAATGTTAGCATCATTTGTACTTAACAAGGTTTTAAACCCGCACGTTATCGCGGGATGTTTCAATATATGCATGCTCACCCGGGTCCGAGTAATCTCAAAAAAAGGGGCCACAAATGAAACGGGCTGGACTTAGTATGCATGCCCACCAAAAAAAAAAAAAAAAAAAAAAAAAAAAACCCCAAGGCTCGTTACTGTAGAAAGAATAGTAACCCGGGTTACTATTCATCAAAGGGACGGGAAATGTATATATTAGTAATTGCACTAAAATAGTATAAAAGTACACAAAACTTGCTCCAATGTTAACAATACACACTTGCACTATTTTAATGCAATGAATATAGTCGATGCTTAATTGGAACATTTAATATAACTTCATATGTTTCACTTTATACCCCTATCTTATCAATGCATAATTGGAACATTTAGAGTGCGCTTGGTTCAAAAAAGAAAACGAGAATAGCAAAATTAAAGGGAATACAATGGAATATAAACGAATTGAATGAATATTATCATTATCTTTAAGAGTGTTTGGTTTAAGAAAAATACATTAACCTGCAAAATGGTGGTGGTGGTGGTGGCTGGTAGTGGGTAATCATTTCCTTTCTTCCCAATTTACTAAGTAATGATCAATTACTCATTACTAAGCAATGATTGCATTCTTTACTCCTAATCAGACATGTTTATTCATTGCTTTTCCCATTCCCTACCTCCAATACCCCCAACCAAGCACCCCTTTAATATAACCGATGTTTATTTTATTTTTTTAATTTTTTTTAGGAAGGCAATAATCGATGTTTGATGGGACATTTTGTTTAACTGGTGTTTCTTGAAATAGAAACATGATATTGTTGTTTAAAAAATATATTATACATTGTAGCATATGGTTAAATAAGCAATATATCTTATATGCCTAGGCTTACATTATGCATAAGGTTTGAAACAGAATACAGATAACTTAACTAGCAAGTGGTTAAATAAGCAATATATCTTATATGCCTAGGCTTACATCTATACATGAAGCACTCTCTCTCCAAAATTTTCAGATTTACAAAAAATAATGCATGGTTTACAACACTTTAATGCACTCAATTTTCAGAATTACAACATAGTAAGTATATTGTACAACAAAAAACAGCTTAATGTCATTTTAAGACCAAAATTCTACCAAACAACATTAATGCTATTAAAAACACCCTTCACCAAAAATTACAACCATTTAAGCACAATATACAAGACCTTTTAAGTAAATACAAGTCATAAAGCACAAAGGCACAAGTATGTAAAGCACAATGATTTTAAGGTCAACAATCTATTCAACACATATAATTAATACGTTAATTAATTCACCCCTTCACCAAAATATACAATCATTTAACTATAATATACAAGCTAATCGAGCTACTAAGACAAGTACTTAAAAATAAAGTCGTTAGGCTCGGCACAGTGGTCGGTCGACCGGACCGATCGCCCTTGCGCTGACCGAATCGCCGCCACTGCAACCACAAGGTCGGACGGCTCCAAAATTCACAAACCAGTCACCCCTCGACTGATTAATGCATTCCACAAAAGAAGGAAAAAAATGTACCGTTAAATATCAAAACAAAAAAGAAGATGAAACGAAAGAAGAAAAGAACAATCATCAATGAAGCCAAAACAAACATCAAACTTATTTCATCTATGGTCCACGAGCAGAAAGAATACAACAACAATAAAACCCAACATCTATATCTACCTCAGTTCTAACCCCATCCCAAAATCACCATCTCGATCAACACAACATAAAACCTTAGAGAGAGTTTTCGTTTAACATTCAAGAAAAGGGTCTGATTTTCTTGTAAACATAGATTGTTGATTATGTTCGGTTATCAAGATAAGAAAGAAAATAAGAGTATGTGATGTTTGTGTGGCTGCAAATCATGGCTGCATATTTTTGTGAGGGGAATTAGAGCAGGAATGAGGTAATTTAAGTTTTGTAAACGTATTTATAAGTCCTAACATTTGGGTTATATACCGGTTTGGTAGTTAATTTTGTTCGCCAAATGATATCACAAATTATTTGGTAGTTTTATCATGGGCCTTAATAAATATTGATGATTAAAGTTTGTTTAAGCTGAAAATGGTTTTAGACTAATTGCTTTGGTAATTGAGCCGTATATTTTTTTTGTATAGTATAGTTGATTTTGGGCTAATTTTGATATTTGGTACATGTGAATAGTGTATATTAAAAATGAAAATGTAGGGGATATATGGATTTTTTTTAGATAAAAATAAAAATATAAATGTCGGTCACCTTACTATGCCTAAAAGGTCGCATGTAGGTCAGAAAATTTAAAGGTGATTATGCAGAAAAAAAGAATCAAGATTTGTGTTTGTGGTAGCTTCGGTTACCAATAAATGAAATTATAATACTGCTTTTTTTTATTTTTGTATGGGTCTCAATACCGTATTCAATGATGTATGGGGAGGTTGAGATGTAGACAGTCTTACCCCTACTTAAGGTAGAGAGGCTGCTTCCAGTTCTATCTAAGATAGGAAAGGACCTCCGGCCTTTTGTAGGGGTGAGGATCGAACCATTGACCTCTAGGTTAAGATGCACGGGGTTTTTCAACTGATTCAACCCTTAAATTATTGTTATTTGTAAATTAATAGTTAAAAAAATATGGCTGCATAACATCACATCAGGGTACCCGCAGCCGCATCGCAAGGGTACCCTGCTAGTTATGCATAAGGTTTGAAGCAGAATACAGATAACTTAACCGGCAAGTATCTTGAGTTTGAGTTCGAGATGCATTTTAGATTTTTGTGTTGCATGACTTGGTGAAATATTTTTATCTTATATGTTAAATGCTTCTTACTAATATAAATAAATAATCTTAAAATGATAAATATTGTTTTGATATCAGCAAAATAAATTAATTTGAAGTTATTAGATTAGCGCAAAATTTTAGTGCTATACATTGCAGCAAACTTTTTTTTTAGTATAAGCATATTCTATAAAGATTCTTATTTTGCACTGTAATAATGCAAAATTATAGTGCACACTAAGGATGAGCAAAAGAACCAAAGTGCCAGACCGGACCCAGAACCAGACCAGAACCATGAAGAACCGAACTAGAACCAGAACCAAAAGTTCCAGTTCCGGTTCTTGATTTTGAGAATTTTCGGTTCTTGGGCCGGTTCGGTTCGGGTTCCACCGGTTCTTGATTCCAGAACCAAAGATCCAATAATTAAAAAAATATGTAATTTTTTTACTTCTTATCAAAATATCAAATCCTACGTGGCATTAAAAAAACCTACTAGCGTACTTTTAGAAAAATCAAGCCAAACACTCTCTTAATCTTTATTTCATTGAAACATCTACAAATCAATATTTAATCTAAACCTAATAATATTCCAAGATCATTCAACATTCAAAACTCACATAAACAACTATCATCATTATCAAAACAATCGAAGTAAGTTTTATATTAGATTTTTATTCTCATTCGATTAGCTTTTACATGTTCATCATGCTAAAATTTGTTGGTGATTTTACATCACCAATATGATTTAAGTGTAATGGATTGACTTAGTTGACCAATGTGTAATAATGATAAATGTTCAACAAGTCGGGGTTGTGCGGAGTGCACACTTGTGATGATATTGTGATTATCGCCCCGGGTAGCGGGGTTCCAGGGGGCAGCCCCTGGTAGCAGGGTCCAAGGGGCAGCGCACCTGGCTGGGGTCGAGTTGAAAAATTTTTTATTTGGTATAAAGTGCTATGTTAAAAACGCACTTAAAAATAAAATTCCCGTTATTTTGGACATATATTTCGCTTGTTACTTTAACTGGTTTGACGGTTGTTATAACTGTATAGCAGTTGTAACCGTTTTCCAGTTTTGGTTGGTCGTATTCTATTCTCTGGTTTTGGTTCTAGTTCATAACATCAAAACATATTCACATTTCGAAAAATATGAGTTTTATCCGATTAAAGATTTCGATAGAACCATCGAAATACTTCAATCTGAAAGTGTTTACACGACTCTCACATTACCGTGATCCAAATAACTCTAACAAATAGCATTTTTATCAATAATTTGTTTATTAAAAACGATGAGGTTGTCAAGGATATGTAAGAACAATTAAATAAACTAACCAGAAGAGACAAAGAGAAACAAAATGGGGAACTATAAATGGTCTTAGTTATTTTGATAGATAAAGTTTTAAGTTATTATTTTGTTTTCCGGATTGTTTTGCGTTATTGTTTTGTTAAAAATATGAACAAGTGAAACTATAGAATGGTTGTTTATTTGAGTTTATGGTTTACTTGTCAATTGTTATTTGTTTAAACGTAAATGGTTGCAAATTCTTATAAAGTTTATTTTATTATTATTATTATTATTATTATTATTATTATTATTATTATTATTATTATTATTATTATTATTATTATTATTATTATTATTTGTGTTTTTTACTAGCTTAATTCATTGATGTATGAGGTTATTTTATTTTTTCTTCAGAAAAGCAATTCCTATGCGGGTAGACCTAAAGAACCAGAATCGGAACTGAAACTGGAACTGGAACCGGAACCGGAACCAAAAAGTATATTTGGTTTGGTTCTCGATTCCCACTTTTCAGAAAAATTGATTCTCGGATACACCGGTTCCAGTTCCGGTTCGAGAACCACGCTCATCCCTAGTACATGGAGATGCTCTTAGGGTGTTGGCATTGTACACGTTATAGCACGGCACGTGAAGCATCACGCACGATAGCACCACCGCCTTGCCTGCGTGATGCAACACGGGATGGATTTTGGGTGAAAGAATCACGCACGGGAAAAGCTAAAAATGTGAACGTTAGAAAGCTAAATATGACCGTTTGAGCCAAACGTTTTTTTCTTTTTTTATTTATTTATTTATTTTTTTATTTTTTTTAGTATCAACTCAACTTTTTATAATTAAACACACATACACAACAAAAAAATATACCAAACCACAAATCCTTTAAATATCAATTCACTTTTAAAAAAACTCAATCATATGGAGCATAAAAGAATTGGTTCGACTATATTGTTAGATAAGTCGTTTGAGTGGTCTAACGATAGTAGTATCGAGGTTTTTATGAACGCGATTGAGGAAGATGATACGGCAACGTCGAAACAAAAATCAGTAAACAGCAATCGGGTCAAAGCTTCAGAAAGATTGCATTGTGATTATTTTTGTGACGATCTGAAATTCGACGATGATTTTTTTGAAGATAGGTATCGTATGACTAAACATTTATTTATAAAAACCACACATGCTGTTGTGTCTAGATACGAGTATTTTTAAGAAGGTTATGATGCATTGAAAAAAATGTTAGGAATTATTTAATGACATAGAGTCATTTCTGCTGTTAGTGTATTAGTGGTTCCTGCTGGCAGGTATATAGTTCCTGCTGGTATGGATTCTGCTGCTAGTAGAATATAGTTTCTGCTGGTATTGTGTTTCTACGGGTAATAGAATTAGTAAACCCGTATGATTAGAAGTTAAGGATATGCATTAGTTATATTAGGAAGTGATTATGTATACTTCTTCTACACGTTTTGTATTAGGGTTTCTTACATTATAAAAGAAACTCACGACAAAGGTTCATAGACACTTTACACCTTTGAATACATTGAAAAACACTTTCATAGTTAGTAATATAGATTCATAGAGGATCATTATTTAGTTATTCTTCTAAATCTTGACAAGTCCTGAACACAAACTAAATTGCACATTGTTAGATGCCAAGTCTATGAAAGTTATAGAGTTAATTGATTTAATTCTTTATGTATGCTTTGCATAAATTAAAACCTAAATACCAAGACCCGCAGTTTGATTTGACGATATGTGTTTAAGATGCGATGGAATTAGAAAACAGAAAACTAATGTATGGACAGATTTTTTGTAGATCGATTGGCTGTTGGGTCACTGAATTCCCAATCTTTCTCTAACAAGGATTTGAACGTAAAATCCCCTAAGTGTAAACAAGTCACTGAGTGAACAGTAACTCAGTGAGTCATCTTCAGGATGCTAAGACCGAGCCTAAGAAGAAAGGTTCTCCATTCAGTGAGGCGAAACACAGTGAAGTGTGATCTAAGCCAAGAAGAAGGTGATGGGTTCAGTGAGGATGACAATAACTCACTGAACCCCATGACTCCTCAACAACTTCATAGTACTGAAGACTAATGACTAGAAGACTGAAGTTTTGGCGGGACTGTGCCGGAAAGTCTGAGCTGCTTTATTAAAGTGCTTTATCACTTTAATGTAAAACTTTCCCAAAATGGTTAAAACCAGTCTGTCATCAGAAAGTGCCTTTTGGACTTAACTCAATGAAGGTTCCTTGCCAGAAGAATAATATCTTTCAAGATATTGTTAAGGAAGCTTTATGTCCAATGTATAATTTGTTGTTCTATACTTGTGTATAAATAAGAAGCATATGTGAGGAGTAAAAGTTGACAAGTTTGTTCAATTAATGCAAAGCATTCACAAACCACTTTTACTCCTCCAAAGAACAACGCAAGCCCCCGAGATAGCTCAGTGGGTAATTTAAGTTGTCACTCAACATAGATTGAGTTTAGTGAGGAGTCCATACAATACTTGTCGTTTTCAATCCCAAGTGTTATTCCGCAAACACTTGGGTACGATTCTTTTTTATTAACTTCTAATAAAGAATTAAACGTTGGAAAATATTGTCTCTTATCTTTACGTACTTTATTGTTAATCATTTTATACATCTTTGTTTAAAGTCATACAACTTGGTTACTTTAGCTTCTTAGTTACTGATAACCAAGTAAAAGGGACCAACAAGTGGTATCAGAGCCTCTGATTTGTAAAACTTTAACCTGGTTTCAAAACTTAAGAGTGCTCAAGTTTTTTTTAAAATCAAGATCCCACTATGACTGACATAGATGTTCCCTAGCTTGTCGACAAAAAGGGTGGAAGTTATTCAGCAACTGCCCCTCGACTAGAAGCTGGCAAATTTAATAAGTGGAAAAAGCGAATGCTTTGCTACTTAACTGGGATGGAACCATATTACATTAAATTGATTAATGATGGTTCATATGTCCCAACAACTGTCCAAGGTTTAATTAAACCTGAAGCTCAGTGGACCCCAGATGAAAGGAGGGTGGTCAATCAAGACCAGTGCCTGAAAAGCATCATTATATCATGCCTTCCTGATGATATAATGGAATCAGTGATCAACTGTCCCACTGCCCAGCAGACATGGACTGACCTGGTTCATAGCTATGAAGGGCCTTCTGATACCAAAGAGAATAGAATCATGGACCTGAAGCTTGAATTCAACACCTTCAGGGCCAAGGATTCTGAAAGTCTCTCTGAGACTTATACTCGGTATAAGACCCTCCTGAATGAGCTGACCAATGATGGTGTTATACTGTCAAAACATGAAATCAATGTTGGTTTTGTCAACAGTCTCCCTGAGAAATGGTTAAACTTATCTCAGGGATTGAGAAATGTAAACCACATTCAGAACCTTGAGCTCCCTGCCATCTATGGGAAGTTTGTCTATGAAGACAATCTTATCACCAGGAGATACCCTGGTAAAGCTCAGGAGACCAAAAAGGCCTTGACAATTACACCCATATCAACTGCTTTCTATTCAAAAGGTGTTGCGCAGGATTTTCAGGATGGATCTGATGATGAGGTTGACCAAAGAACCAGTGAGGAGTATCTTAATGATATTCAAATTGAATTTCATGAAAGAGCACTCCTTGCTAATTCTAAAAGGTTTTTTTAAGAAAAACAAATTTCCTTCTAAAGCAAATGACAACACTAAATGCTTTAAATGTGGCAAAATGGGGCATTTTGCTAAAGATTGTTTTTCAAAAACAACCTCAGAACCATCTTTCAAATTTTTAGGAAATAACTCTTTTTCAGGCCCCAGCAAATTTCAACCAAAAATGCTTCAGTCTAGTCAAAGATTTGAAAAAGTCCCTCAAATTGACTTTGAAGCAAAGTACAGAAAGGCAAAAGCTAAACTTGCCCTTCTTGAATCATCCTCAACAGTCTCTCAGCCTCCTCAAGTTCCAAAGCCTACTCAAGCCAAGAACAAAGGGCTTGTTGCTGAAACATATGACTGGGATGAGGTTGAAGTGTCCTCTGATGATAATGAAGTTCACATCAGTGCCCTGATGGCTCTGTCAGAAGACAACAAACTTGCTGTGGGGAAGAGTCATGCAAGAAATGGTGAATGGGTCAACATCACTATGAGAAAGGTAAATCTTTTACTTTTGATGGATGATAATGATGATTGAAAATCTTACTTAGACTATATTAATGTTGATCTTAAGTATGTTGAAGAGCAAAGACTTAATTTGTTTTCAAAATTTAACAAATTGAGTTTTGAATTAAATCATTGTAGAGATGAATTACTTGCCTTAAAACAAGCCAAGCTTGAAAGTGTTACACTTCAAATTCAAAACTCTGAACTTGTAAAACAAAATCAAGCTCTTTAGGAAGAACTTAAGAAAGAAAAGGAAATTATTTGGAAATGGACTCAGAAAAACCCTAAACTTTATGAAACACTGAGCCTCTCACCCAACCCCAAAAAGGCTGGTCTGGGTGATGATCAACTCACTGAAGTTTCTGGGGAGAGTAGCCATTCTACAACTTTTCTATTAACCAACATACTCTCTAGCAAAGAACTAGCTCCCAAACCCAGTGATTGGATTGAACGAAACAATCCTGACAGTAAATTGCCAAATTTTAACACTGGAAGAATCCTGGAGCCTGAAAGTCAGGCTATCAAGGAGCTGCTAGGAGTCACTGATGAACTTGGTCCTACTGAGTCCATCACTGAGTCTAAGTCTGATTCACCACTCCCTCCACTGAAACAACTTCAGGGAGCAGAACCCAATTCTGACCTTGCACCATTAGTCTCTCAACCACATTCTCATAAAGAGAAATCAGGGTTAGGAAGGACTATTCTGAAAAGACCTACTCCTGCACCCACTGAACACCAAAAACCTTTAGTAACTACTGAAGTGAAGCCTGAAAGCACTGACTCAAAGGTTGATCAGCTTGCTGAACTTGTCAGGATGCTGAGTGAGAAAATTGAGTCTACTGAGAAAAACTCTGACTCAAAATCTACAATGCCCTCAGTATCCTCAGGTTCTTCCAAACCAAAAACCACACCCAGGCCCTCAGGGAGATATGAACTGTGCAATTATCCAAATCACAGCACTGATAAATGCTACAGAGTCCTGTTTTGTATGATATGCAAATAAGAGGACCACAGAACTTGTGATCACATCCCCCACACTGCTTCTTTAAAAGCAAGGGGTCTATACAAAACCCAAGGCTATCAGTATGCTACACCTTCCAAACAAAGACGGAAGGCTAAGCCTTTCTCACCATGTCCTCACTGTGGTTTCAATGATCATCTTCCTGATGATTGTATGATGAAAGAATGCTGTGACATCTATGGAGATCCCTCCCATGAAACCAGGGGACATGACAAAGTGATTCAGTCCAGAAGGAAAAACCAAACCAACACTTCTCAGTCACCTGAGGCATCAACCTCCACAAAATGTAAAACATGTGGAAGCTCAGGTCACACAACTTCAGACCATGATTCATTGACTGAGTTCAAAAAGTCCCTGAGGACTAAGCCCACTAGAAAGTGGGTCAACAAGAAAAACTAACCCAGTTTACTGTTTGTGCAGAAACACATCAAGGATCCTACTTGGCATCTAGATAGTGGACGCTCCAGAAGTATGACTGGTGTGAAAAGTTTTCTGCACAAATATGTGGAAGAACCAGGACCCAAAGTAGTATTTAGTGATAACTCATCAGCTCCCACTGAAGGTTATGGTTCAGTAAACTGCAATGGTATAGTTTTTACAAGAATAGCTTATGTTAATGGTCTCAAGTACAACCTGATAAGTGTTTCCCAACTATGTGATGTCAAATACATAGTTCAGTTTGATGACAAGAGAGGGACCATCTTTAATGCCAATAAGGAAGTTGTGTTGATTGCCCCCAGGAGGGATGATGTATATGTCCTTGACATGTCATCCCTGACTCAGAATGGGACTTGCCTATTCTCAAAGGCAAGTGAGACAATCAACTGGCTATGGCATAGGAGACTCTTTCATCTCAACTTCAAGAACATCAACAACCTGGCCAAACAGAACAAAGTTCTGGGCCTTCCATCCCTGGTGTATACCAAAGACAAGCCTTGTTCTGCTTGTGAAAAAGGAAAACACCACAGGGCATCATCCAAAACCAAACAAACCTTTTCCATCAAAAGCTGCCTACATCTCCTTCATATGGACCTTTTTGGACCTGTCAGTCCAATGTCCATTCACCATGAGAAGTATACTCTGGTCATAGTGGATGAATACTCAAGATATACTTGGGTTTACTTCCTGACCAAAAAGAGTCAGGCAGCTGAAACAATCATGTCATTTGTCAGAAACATTGATGATGTCAAAGTTAAACAGATCAGGACTGACAATGGCACTGAATTCAAAAACCAAGACCTTGAGTGTTTTTGTGATGAGAAAGGAATTTCTCAAAATTTCACTTCTCCCTATACTCCTGAACAAAATGGAGTAGCTGAAAGGAGAAATAGAACACTCATTGAGGCAGCAAGAACAATGTTGAATGGCTCAGTCCTCTCAAAACATTTTTGGACCGAGGCAGTTAAAACAACCTGCTACACTCAAAACAGGTCAATCATTGTGAAAAGGCATAATAAGACTCCTTATGAGATATTCAAAGGAAGGATTCCTGGCATCAGCTATTTTCATGTATTTGGGTGTCCTGTGTTTATACATAATCACAAGGATCACTTAGGTAAATTTGATGCCAAAGCTAATGATGGATACTTCTTGGGATATTCCTTGGTTTCTAAAGCCTTCAGGGTGTTCAACACAAGGAGACAACAAACTGAGGAAACCTATCATATTACTGTTGATGAGAGCACTGAATCCATCAGGTTCTCAAATTCCTCAGTAGATGAAATTGGTATTGATGACTCATCAAGATATCCTCCTGATGAGTATAATCCTGAGAACAATCCCTCAACCCAATACCAAGCTGATGCTGATGTCTCCTATTACATCATCCCTCACAACCTACCCCAACCACCTATCAGTGAGTTCATAGAAACTCAGCCTGTCTCAAATGAGACTGACACCACTGAACAAATTGTTTAGGAACCCTCAGAACAAATTGTTCCTACAGTTGTCACTGAAGCACATATTGATGAGTTACCTCATGTTCCTGAGTCTGAACCTAATCAGGCTCCTACAAGCTCAAATTCCTATCCCAAACCCCAGGATAGTTGGACTAGATCCAAAATCATTGAGCTTGTGAACATCATTGGTGAACCCACTGAAGGCATGCTCACAAGAAGCAAGGCTGCAAAACTCAAGGCTGCCACTGCCAATATATGTCTTTATGCTGACTATCTCTCAGAGATTGAGCCTAAAAATGTCAAAGAAGCCCTGACTTATGAAAGTTGGGTTCAGGCCATGAGAGATGAATTGGAACAATTTGACAGAAATGATGTCATGACCCTTGTTGAATGCCCCAGAGTGTTTTAATCATTGGTATGAAATGGGTCTTTAAGAACAAGACCGATGAAAATGGCACAGTCACCAAAAACAAAGCAAGACTGATTGCCAAAGGATATAATCAACAGGAAGGTATAGACTATGAGGAAACCTTTGCACCTGTTGCAAGAATGGAAGCCATCAGGATCTTCCTTGCCTATGCAACTTACATGAACTTTAAAGTTTACCAAATGGATGTTAAAAGTGCATTCCTGAATGGTAACATCAAAGAAGATGTTTATGTGCAACAGCCTCCTGGTTTCGAAAGTAGTGAATACCCCAACCATGTCTACAAGCTTAACAAAGCCCTTTATGGACTGAAACAAGCACCCAGGGCATGGTATGAAACTCTTTCATCCTTCCTGATCCAAAACAAGTTTGTCAGAGGAAGAATTGACAACACACTGTTCATCTACAGAACAAAGGATGATGTCATTCTTGTCCAAGTATATGTTGATGACATCATCTTTGGCTCAACAAGTTACAAACTTTGCAAACAGTTTGAGAAACAAGTTTGTCTGGAAAAATTTGGTCCTACTTCCTGGAAAATCCTGCAAAACTTCATTATGACTCAATGCAAGCATTTGACTCTAACAAATACGAATATACATGTTCATTTATTATTGTGGAGAATCATGATCGGTTTGTTTCTTAAAAACATATTTGGGGTTTCCCCTTACACTTATCTTTTGCAAAAATACTTCTAGGTGGAGTTAAGACTAGGCCAAAACAACAAAGTAAAGTATTTCTACTATTTAATTTAGAAACATGATCAACCAACAATAAAAATAAAGCATGCATACGGAAACAAATAAAATCAAACAAACAAACAAACAAATAAAAACACACAAAACATGGGTTGCCTCCCAAGAAGCGCTTGTTTTTGTTCGAGTCACGAGCCTGACTCTACCCTTATTTAATGGAAATAGGGGAGGTTTTCCCTACACTTAGGATTAAGTGTGGGTGAAAGTAGCGATACACACCCTTAGGGTGAAAATATGCCATATGAGGTAAGAGTGGTGGATGAATTATATGCTCAAAGGGGTGTGCTCCTATCATCATAACCTTAACAAATTCAATCGGGTTAATGGGTAGATTAAGATTTTCTCCTAGAAAGGAATCATTTTCTATCATCTTCAAGAGACTACTAGTTGGGGATCCATCTTGACCTAATAAACCCGGTTTAAACCCATAATGTTTTTTGTGATCAATCATAAATGGGTGATGTAAGCATGTAAGGCCATTTTCCACTCCTATATTGGCTTCCTCTCTACAAGGCTTAAAGTCCATTGCCTTTATCCTAAGACTACCCGGACTACATGGGTTAATGGGTGGGTCGGCTCCTCTTTTGTCTCCTAGATGTATATCTAAGGATGGAGAGTTGTGTGAAGATTGAGGTTTCGGTTCATCAACACTAGGTAATTCCCTATAACTAAGAGTAAGGTTATCACTACAAGTATTCAAACCTATATCCTCTAGTGGTGTTTGGTACAAGGGTTCTACCTCTATTGGGGCTCCTATAGTCTCTTCTACTTCTTCTGGGTAAGTTACGGGTGGTATGTGTGCCTCAAATGATGGCAGGACTTGTAGGGTACTCAGTGAGCTTATGTTATTTACTTCATCATTCCCTATGTCACGATCACTTATATCCTCAACATGTGTTTTATTATAATCTAACCCTAACATTTTCCCAAGTATCTCACGTGCTTCTCTAGGCATCTCAACTTCTATATCTGAATCATAAGGATCATCCTCAATATTCTGACTGCTATATACAAATTGCCCAAAAGATTCTTCATCTGTTTCTTGAGATTCATCAACATTGATCATAAAACCTAGGTCTTTCTGATCAATGTGATCATGTTCGGCTACATCCTCCATCACATCAAGGTCACCTATGAGTTCATCCTGTATTATGATAGTGCCTAACCATGACATGCAGCTAGGTGGCTCATACGAAACTATCCTAGGCGAAGGTTTATATGGTGCATAGGTTTCACTAAGTGAGGCATTTTGAGGGGTTGATGGAGCTCCTAAGGTGAATTCTTTAAAAGTCTTATGCCCTTGGCCTCTTTTCTCAAGGTACTCAATAAAATCAATATAAGATCCTGTCCTCCTCATTTCATACGTCCATCTTGGTATATCCAAACTGGTGTAATTATATTTTTTCTGGTAAAACTCTAGTGTCAGACTTGGTGGATTCGCGTTCTCCATAATGGCTAACGAAATAGTCAATGGAAAGGTTTTTACAAACAAAGACACAAAGAAAAGATAGACTAAGGAGAACCTAAAAATAAAAATAAAATCTTACTAGAAAGGCATCTAGCAAGTAGACCTAATAAAAAGAAATTCTAACCTAGACAATAACTATTCCCCGGGCTGCGGCGCCAAAAACTTGATGCGTGGGAATCGCAACAGGCTTTACCTCTCGAGGGATCTCGAGAAGCTTACAACCCCCACCAGGCAGTGTACCTGATCGTTGTAGTATAGTATAGTGACAAGTACCGGGGGATTGATCGTTCAGCTTAGGAATAGTGTCGCTAGGATTAGAAAGCCTAAATACTAGTTCTAAAGGTGAGGGATGATTATTTTTGTGTTTTTATATTTTATAGAAAGCAAGTAAAAATATTGGGTTTTGGAAGAGTGGGCGGAATTAGTAGCTATTCAACTAACCCAAAACTAAGATGCAATCAAAATAAAATACTAGAAAATGAAAATAAACTAATTTATACTAAGGTTGTGAGCAGTAATTGGAGAAAATGTGTTTACTTAGATTTCACTACTCCATAGATATCTTTTACACGTTAATTGCTTGTTATAATTGCATGGATGACAGATCGTATTCCTTAATACCATTCATGGGGTGGCATACATAACTCCCCAATTCTATGAGCTCTTATCTCCTCCTACACCATGCCCAGCACAACTATAGGGATTGTAAACAGTGGCTCATGCATTAAATACAACCAATAAAGACCTAGTACGCCTCGGTTCATGTTTCTTAAGACTTTCAAGCATGTTACCATTTGGAGATCTGCCAGTTTTCTTAAGCCTAACATATAAATCATTCGTCCAAGACAAGAATGAACAAGTAATCAACACATAATCAATATCTAGGTTTCATTAGATCTAAGCAAACACAAAAGAGATCTAGCCTAGCATAATGGAATTGAGACAAGAACAAGATATAGACAACCAACACATAGACATATTGATTGAATTAGAAGAACACTTATCTCAATTACAATGCAAGGTATCAAGGGTTTGGAACCCTTGAAAAACCTGTAAAAGTTGCACCAAAATCGTACTTAGGGTTTCTCCAAAACTTCTCTCTTTAAATGTGAAAAATTAGAAAACTATATATAGAAAAACAGGTTTGACGGCGTCAAGAGTAATCTTGTGACGCCGTCACCTCGCCGCCAAAACTCTCCTCGGACTGCCTAGATCTACTTCTGACGCCGTCAAGACTTAGACACTTCCAGGCCGTCATGACTCTTTTACTCTTGACGCCCTTCTCACGTGACGCCGTCAAAACTCTACTGGGTCGTCATGGAAATTCATGAAATTTGCTCTTGACGCCGTCAAGGTTTTGCTCTTGACGCCGTCACCTACTGTTCCCAGCATGGAAAATTAAGACTTTGGCGTTTTCTTCATTTTTATGCTCCAAAAACGTCCGAATTGCTTCCTTTTCCAGATTTCTCTCCCAAAGTACCTAAAATCACAAAAGGAACGATTTAGGGCAATATTTGATCAAATAAAGTCGGGTTCGGGCTTAAATGACCCCCTAAAAACGGATCATTTTTCGCCTCATCATATACCCTTACACTTGAGATTTGCTTGTCCTCAAGCAAATGCGCTTTTATTCTACTCAAAAGACAAGTTAGGGGTCATTTAACACTAATATAAAAGTAATTACAACAAATAATCGTTCCACTAAAGACCAATAGACAAGCACGGAGGTCATACACAAGCACCTCACAAATAGTGTTTAGATACTCACATCTCTCGGGTGTAATAAAGTGTAAATTACAATATGGAAACGGAAGATATCTCTCACTACCTGCCATAGCAAAATAGATTACCATAGGCTTGGGAAAGGATCAAACCTCCACCACATGGCGTAAGCACCTAGGATAAACTATCAAAGAGGTCTTTTAAAGGGTTGTACGTTAGGTGTAGGGATATGAAATACACGGTTTTGTTGGATAAAGGAAGTTTTACTGGTGGCGAGTTAACAATCTTGGTTAATTACATGTACAATATGCGTTGCTAAGCCAAGACTAGACTCGACTTAAGCTAATAAATGAAAAATAACAAAAACATAAAATAAACATAGAATGAAACGAGATGGTAGTCCGTATGTTTTTTCTCTTTTTCTTTTTTTTTTTATTTTTTTTTTCTTTTTCTTGATTTTTCGATTTTTTTTTTTTTTTTTTGCATACACTCTTACCCTACCATCCAAAATAATACATCATAGGGGATGAGAATTCCCCTTACACTTGAATCTTTACATACTTTACAATAAACTAATCTAATGACTCGAATTAAGAAAATCAAAACACTTGGAGCACTTTTAAGACTAACGTACATATGGGGGTAATAAATGATGTTTTTCCCCATTACTCCATAAAATAAGTACTTTACCCATGAGTCCCAATCGTCCCAAAACAATATGTACAAGGATATGACTCGACTTAGCAACCATGTAATCAATTAGATAGTTAACTTAGGGTTTAAACAAATAACAATAATGCACTAAAGATGAGTGCATACACGGAAGGCTAAGGCGATTTGGGTGTACATTTAAGTGGGGTGTAACAAATTCTTCCTTTAAGTAAAATGCTTAAAGTTAGAAACGAAAAGATAGGCTCGGAAGGGTGTACTAGGGGTTTCGTGTAAAAATGAGTACAACGCTAAGGGTGTGGGAAAAATTAATTGACCTAACTCTTGACTATAAAACTTTTGTCAAAGCCACTGGCCTTGACTACACCACGACCTTCACTGCCCAACCCTCTGAGAAAGAGGTAAAGGAGGTCTTACTGGAATTAGGACCCTATGACAAAAATCACCCTGAGGTGACACCAGGGTCCCTATTATCCAAAGCCCCAATAATTAAGACCTGGTTCCCAGCTCCTTGGAGGATTCTAATGACTTTTGTCATTCAGGTTCTCTAGGAAAATAAATCCTCTACTGAGCAATTGAACACTACTCAGGCAATGATAGTGTTCTGTCTCATTGAGGGTAAAATGATTGACCTTGGAGAAATCATCTTCAGGGACCTCATAGCAAAGTTAGGGGGAAGTCTAGGCAAAAACACATGTCATATCCTAGATTTGTTTCCTGTGCCCTACAAGACTTGCTTGGGTCTGAGTATGATAAGCCTGACATAACAGGTTTTGAGCCTGATGTCCTACACAAGGCAAATTACTCTCGTGACCCTCTTGAGGTTACACCTGTCACCCTGACTATGTATATGCGTTCTGCTATCCAGGGTGACAATAAAGTTTCACCAATCCCCTCTCCCACCAAGAAGGTGAAGAGGAAGAAGGGACAGGGGTCCAGGAAGGTGGCTCAACCCAAGCCACTCGACACTGAGATCTCTGATCCCAAGCCTACCATGAGGCAACCACAACAGACCTTGACTGATGACACCATGAGAATAATTACCTAGTCACTAGGCCTGCAACAAAAGCCATCGGAGGGCACTGAGACATCACACTCAGTGTCCTCGGGCATACCCGTTTCCAAAGACTCTACTGTCATAAACAAGACAGTTGAGCCGAAACAAACCAAACCTTCACATCCTGCTAAAGGCTCTGGCAAATCACAACCAGAGTCTCAGGGAGTAAGGGATCCTAAATCCTCGGTGGGGCAGCACTACTCCACTGAGAATGGGGTCCACAAACATTCACATCCTGCCAAAGGCTCGGGTAAATCACAACCCAAGCATCAGGGAGTTAACGTTCCTAAATCTTCGACAGGCCAGAACAAGCCTGTTGGAAAGGGGGACATAACCACTCAGGTGCCTGATGAGGACATTCGCAAAACAACGCTTTTGTCTGAGGGCACAAAAACTCATCCCAAAGACTCAGAGGGACACTTACAACCCGCTGATAGGGACACAACATTCACGACTCCTCAGGATGACATTGAGAAAAACCCATCAGTGTCTGAAGGGGTCACGGGGGACAAAGATTCAGAGAGAAATACACCACCCGCTGATATGGAACTCATAACCACTCCCGGAGGTGCGCATTACTTGGGAACTGGCCTTAAAGACCAGGTAGGTAAAACCCAACCTACCGGATTTGAGGGGTTAGGACCTGGCCAAAACGAAGGCAAATCTTCTTATGAAGAGGAGCCGGATAACCTCCACTTGTTGCAGATTACCTCCTTGGCAGATGCTCAGGCAGTCTTATTTTCTGATGATGAATTTAACAGTGACGAGGAAGTCTTCACGGCCAAAGATGATATGGAGGTTGAGGAGACAGTCCCTGAACCTGTTATTCAGTCTCCTCAAACCTCTAACCATGATGAAGATGAAACACATTCCGAGCCAGAAACCTCAGAAGACGCTCAAACTCCTCTCACTGAAAAAGCCTTCAAAAGATTCATCAAGAAAATGACTAATGTTTTGTACAGGGGGGTCATTGAAGAGGTGTTTGACATGCATACTGAGCAAGCAGTCCACTATCACCTCCTCAAAGATGCTGTTGAAGACTACAATGATGATGTCAGGGAGCAAAATTCCACTGTCTCTCACTCCTTGACACAAATGGCTTCTCACATCAATCAATTTTTGGAATCCCTAAAAGAACTGGCTACAGGGGTTAAGTCAGTTCAAGAATCAGTCAAAGATGATCCTGAGCTCACCAAGAAGATACTTCAGACATCTGAGACATACCAAGTCAACACGACAGCTCTTACTGAGTTACTTGGTTTGATAAAGGGTTCTAATGTTCAGAATCTCAGCTCCACGGTGGAATCTCTCAAGTCTTCCTTCACTCAGTGGGAAGCATCAGTGACAACTCAATCCCTGAAGTCCACATCTCTGGCATGGACGATGGGATCCAGGATGACTGCCCTTGAAAGTTCTCAGGCTACACTTGACTCCAAGGTATCCCTCATCCATCAGGATACTGCGGAGATCAAGTCAATGATGACGGAAATGTTTCAAGTCTTCAAGGGCACCTCTACTTCATCTTCAGTAACTCCAACACTTGCCATCACTGCAGCTCCGGCAATTGTTGAGGGGGAGAATGTTCCTGAAACCCCTATTACTGATGAACAAGAAGATGCTGGACAGCCCTCTCACACTGAGGGGGAGTATGTCACTGAAGCCACACCAATCACCGAAGTTCCACCTCAAGAGGAACCAGTCTCCTCCACTCTCATTCAGGACAGAGGAAAAAGTATTGCCACCACCTCTGAACCTACAATTGTGCTCCAGCCTGCCTCCACAATGATCAGAGTTGATCCTGATGAACCAATCAGGGTCCCGTATGAAATCAATGGAAAAATCTATCAACTCACCCATGACCAAATACAAGACTATATGGAAAGAGTTGAGAAAGTGGCAAAGGCAGCTGAAGAAGAGAAATTGAGCAAGCCTGAACTGATACAGGTTGTTCATGAGGAGGCTGAAAAGATTGGTCTGGATACTGAGGCACTAGCAACTGAGCAAGCTGGTGCAGCCTTTAAAAAGGCTCAGGAAGAAGAGATGAATGCTCTTAAAAGGGAAAGGGAAGCAAAGCTGAAAAAGGATGCTCAAATCAGAAAGACCAGGGTTGAACGATATCATTGGGTGATGAAGGAAAGGTTGAAGCCTGAAACCATCACTGACATTAAAATCCACAGGAACACCAAACCCGCAATGGTCACGGTCTTCAGGGGGGCTGATAAAAGAGTTACTGACACCCATAACCCATTCAAATTTGCTGACTTTGGGATTACTGAACTTGATGAACTCCATCCCATCATTGCCAAGAAAAACAATGTTGTCGTACATGACCTTCTCAAGTCACTGAAGGAAAGGTATGACAGACTGAGAGCAATGCCTGAAGTCCTCAATATTCCCTCCCTTCTTCCTGCTCCAACAACAGGAATTGCTTCATCAAAAGCCACCAGGAGAAAAAGGAAGCACATTGAATCCGAGCCTGAGATCAAGGTCCCAGGATTGGATTGTGATAGGTCCGTTCCTGAAGGAATCACCTTCGTGAAAAACGTTGTGCTTGAACACCCTGAAAGAGGTCTATGCTTCATGGATGAATATGGAAACCCTGCTTTCCAAAGATGGTCCGATATGGACAGGGCGGGGGTCAAGGCAATGTTAATATACCTGATGTTGGCTTCTCCTATACAAAGTGGTGAAAACCAAAGGTTCTGTCAGGACCTTAGGGCTATGATTGAGAAGCATCATGAGAAATACCTGCTGAGATCAAAGAAAGCTAAGATTGAGGGACTTGACTATCATCTGAACATCTGATCTGCAACAACTATCTTTATTTTGTCTGTAATTTGTAGGAAAATGTAATAGCTATGAATAAACTGATGTTTTTGTTTAAAAAGTTATGTCCTACTTACAATTACAACAAACATTCAGCAAGAGTAGAAGTACCCTGACAACTCATGCTGAATCAAGTAACACTTAGGCTATTTGTATGTTCAAATAGGGAGATTGTTGGGTCACTGAATTCCCAATCTTTCTCTAACAAGGATTTGAACGTAAAATCCCCTAAGTGTAAACAAGTCACTGAGTGAACAGTAACTCAGTGAGTCATCTTCAGGATGCTAAGACCGAGCCTAAGAAGAAAGGTTCTCCATTCAGTGAGGCGGAACTCAGTGAAGTGTGATCTAAGCCAAGAAGAAGGTGATGGGTTCAGTGAGGATGACAATAACTCACTGAACCCCATGACTCCTCAACAACTTCATAGTACTGAAGACTGATGACTAGAAGACTGAAGTTTTGGCAGGACTGGGCGGGAAAGTCTGAGCTGCTTTATTAAAGTGCTTTATCACTTTAATGTCAAACTTTCCCAAAATGGTTAAAACCAGTCTGTCATCAGAAAGTGCCTTTTGGACTTAACTCAATGAAGGTTCCTTGCCAGAAGAATAATATCTTTCAAGATATTGTTAAGGAAGCTTTATGTCCAATGTATAATTTGTTGTTCTATACTTGTGTATAAATAGGAAGCATATGTGAGGAGTAAAAGTTGACAAGTTTGTGCAATTAATGCAAAGCATTCACAAACCACTTTTACTCCTCCAAAGAACAACGCAAGCCCCTGAGATAACTCAGTGGGTAATTTAAGTTGTCACTCAACATAGATTGAGTTTAGTGAGGAGTCCATACAATACTTGTCGTTTTCAATCCCAAGTGTTATTCCGCAAACACTTGGGTACGATTCTTTTTGATTAACTTCTAATAAAGAATTAAACGTTGGAAAATATTGTCTCTTATCTTTACGTTACTTTATTGTTAATCATTTTATACATCTTTGTTTAAAGTCATACAACTTGGTTACTTTAGCTTCTTAGTTACTGATAACCAAGTAAAAGGGACCAACATTGGCTTACCAACCCATGTCTGAGCAGGTTAGGTCCTTATTGCAGCCAAATCATGATAAATCCGGCAGTCCTCTTTAGACTTAAGTTTAAACCGGCGCAACTTGTTGCAGGCCTTGAACCACAAGAACTCATCACCGTGGTTTGTTTTATTACATGGCCTTTCGTAAGAATCTCCTTTATAGTATTTCAATAAGCAGGTATCAGAAATCTTAATCCTTTCATTATCACGAATGTCAACCCATATTTTGGTTCTCTAGTTTCAAATATTTGTAGTTCCTGAGGCATGTTTTGCAAAGTCGACAAGCGAGCTCACTAATATGAACAACAACAAAAAAACCATCATTCAGTTTAAAGACAAATAAGATACAAGATATGGAGAGAGTATTTTTTAATGTGAGCTGAATATAGTTTGATCATGCCTTTATTGCATCCTTGGCATATAGCAATGATGGTGCCATCATTATTGATTCTGAGAATACCCGCGCAACAACACGATTTTCCTTTGATGTACGCTTTCATGCCGCGACCACATTTTATTTTAATGTAGTTGAGTGCTCTGACTTCGATCCCTTCAAATTCATCCAACTCTTCATTGGAAAATATGGTGCCAGTGTTGGGCTTGAAAACAGGTACCAAACTCAATTCTGTTACCAATCGGAAGAATGGATCAAAAACATTACGTATGAGTGTAATTTGAGAAGTTTTTAAGTTTTTGGTTCTAAAATTATTGCGGGTCACTATCAGGGATGGACCCAGTTGGGAGCCGGGTGTGGCATGGGCCACACCTAATTTTGAGTCACGAAATGTAATTTGTTCTTAAAGAGCGTCGTTTTTCAATACGTGCAACCCCAATAATATTTTTTGCTACTTTATTTCTTCATAGTGGAACTTGAGTTTAACCCGAAAATACTATATGGTGCAAATTTTAATACTTATAATAGAAACAAGTTATGCAATAATTTCTAAAAATTTTGTGCAACACTCATTTCAAAATCCGGGTCCGCCCCTTTCACTATAATGATTTTTTTATATAAAGAACAATGGATGTGTTTAAACTTTAAATTTTAAACCGTCAGTTAAATTGTTGGATGTTTGATGTCCATGCCAGTTAAACTTGTTAATAAAAAAACTTTTTTTGGTATTATTGATGCTGTGAATGGCAGCTTAAAAACAATCCTTTGAACTTCAAAGAACTTAACCAGGTAAAATACTAAAAATAGAGCTTGTAAATGGCACAAGGTTAGTTGAATGCATTTGCATAAAACTGAACACAAGTCTTGCAGTTGCAATCTTTAAACCGGCACATCTTGCATCCAAGACATATGCATCGAACACAACCCTCACATATAAAGTCCTCTCGGCGTCCCTTTTGCTTGGCAACGCTTGTTCTCACTGCAAAATCTTGACAAGTCCTGAACACAAACGAAATTGCACATTGTTAGATGCCAAGTCTATGAAAGTTATACAGTTAATTGATTTCCTTCTTTATGTATGCTTTGCATAAATTAAAACCTAAATACCAAGTCCCCGGAGGTGATTAAACATATATGGGGTGTTATTATGTGGTTAAATATACACACTATGAAATACTAATTATCTTTTTAACCATTTTGACAGGTAAATATTATCTAGTTGATTGTCTTAAAGCACTACGTATTATCTTTATATTTAACATTTGTTTACAATCGTAGATATGCCTCTTTTATAAGTAGTAGGGTTTATTTATGTTTGAATAATTAGAGTGTTTACAATATTAATATAGATACAACATATTATAAGGTTAGATGCGCTTGACCCAAACTATACTCTATACTAATCCACTTACACCTCACTCACAACACCAGTAACAACTCACCATATTATTTTATTTTCCATTTTACTATATAAAAATACAACACATATTAAACTCAAACAATAAAATAATAATAACAGATCAATTTTTTATTTGTTACCTTGTGCACTATTCTATTATTTGTCAATGCTATTGGATTAACGCGCGTTAATACACCAATGTCAGCTTCAACGGCGTTGTTTTCTTGCTTGGTCCGGAGTGGTAACGCCAATAACATGGTAGCCACGTCGGCTCCAACGGTGTTGGTTTCTTACCATACAGTGCCCTCTTATAAGATTTATAGAAATGAAACGTCGAATCTTACAGGTTCTAAGTAAGAAATGATATTTTGCAGTTCTTTTATCATAATTTACATTAGGATTCAGTACTAATCTCATCGCCTCTCCATATAGTCCAATAACCTCAGCAAACCAAATAAATTATTTGTACATCTACAATAAAATCAAATGCTGCTCTAGTTGCTTTCGTTTTCCGTTGCAAGAAAAAAACACACAACTAAACACCCTTATCCTACATTCCTACTTGAACGGTTGCACTTAACCTTACGATACTAAATTATACCGTACACTTTCCACCCCTATAATTCACTTCTGGGTACAACATACACCCTCGCTTTTACAATTGACCCATTTCCAACCTTAAATCCCGGACTCACCGGAAACCCAACCACATGGCCCGCTGCCACCCTCCCACCCGGAAACCTCACCACGCTCTCCATATACTGTGGATGAAACTCTGCCCCTCTACTCCCTTCAAAATGAGTCGGTGGCGGATCCAATGAAAATGCAAGCAGATGTAGAAGCCAAACTGCCTTTGCTAACACTAAGAACTCGCCATAGAATCGAGTCCTTGGGTGGTTTCCAGCTAAGACTTGACGTCGTTGTTCTAGATCACCGAATAATGATTCCTCCATTTTTGGATGTACTATTGAAAGGTACTTTTTTGAGCAGAAATTACCAAATGGGCACGTTGGGAGGATACCGAGTAGCTCCATTGGATCCATTGCTTTCATGTCGCGGTATTGTGTGAAGCATTCTGTTCGGAATTGGTTAGGGTTTAGGAGAGACGATAGGCTTCCGTCCATGTAGAATGTCTCATGATCAAATCCTTGGAATATCTTCCTGTTCACATATGATTCTAGAGCGTACTTGGCATGGTTTGGTCCCACAATGGAGTCTCTAACGGCTGCCGGGGAACCGCTCGTGGTGTTGCTTATGGTGGAGGCCTCTATAGATCTAACGGTAGCTGCTATGTCCCAATGTGCTGATTTCATTAGTGAAAGGAGCAGTGATGTGAATGACTTTGATCCTTCTTTTACGGAACTTATGCATGAATCAAAAAGCTCCGGCATTGGGGACGGCGAAACTGCACTAGCAAAAAATGACCAAATATTACATTTGTTTGGAAAATTCTCGAATAATTGCTTGGTGCAAGTAACATTGCATAAATCTGAGTTTACTTTAAACTGTACTAGTAATAAACAAGTTCTACAGTACACTTGATGACCAGAGTTGATTTACATACTACCAAAATCTATTCATCAACCAAAATGTGTAACATATACACCACACATTGTCAAATAAGTGTGTCATCGGTGTCGATAAACTTTGGTGGTGTATAAATAACTTTGAGAAAAACAAGTTCTAGGTCCAAGCAGCAATGCATATATTAGCCTAGTAAAGTGTCCGATAGAAGCAACATTTTCAGGGGTATGATTTGCAAACATTATGTTTTGATTTGTACACTCAAGTATACGGTTAAAGCGGTGTAAATACACAATACAACAGTCTAATGCATAAGATTGAATGTCCAATAAAAAACAACAAAATGCGCAAATCATTTTCCTTTTACAAAATGTATGTGTAGTCAGCGGTAGATGTCTGGAGTAATTAATTGAGATTTATCTTAGTAAAAATAATGTACTAGTAATTTGCTGTACACTACAAGCAATAATGCAGCATGATCATTGATCATGATATTTAGTCTAGTAAATACTTATACGGTACAAGCAACAATGCATGGTATGGTATAAAAATTTATTCCTTGTCTTGAGCGATTCCGCCAAAAAATAGATAACAATTGTTTACATGCTAGAATGGCTGGTGATAACAGTGCTACTATTGATTTGTCAAAGGTGACCATGAGGAAGAAGTCTAAACCTAAGGATGTTACAGGTGTGGCGACGGAGCCTATAGCTGTAAATTCTTGTGATACATCTCCTCATGTTCAAGTTGATAACATCCGTGAGTCTATCAAGTGTAAACACGATATTATTGAAGGGGTGTTGGGTGTTTCGATTAAATCTGCCAGTGATCTTGATTTATTCCTTAAGGGTATTGAAGCGGGTAAATATCCGATATGGCCTAACTTGGATTGTGAAACGCGTTCACAAGTGTATGAGGCTATGAGTGGTTTAATGGATGTCTATGTACCAAGCATGACGGCAAATGCAACTAATGACTACGTGGAGGTTAATACAACTAATGCAACTAATTCTAGTTCTTTGGTTGCTGAGGCTGTTTGTGAAGGTGTTAATGTGTCTATTCCTCGAAGAATAGTTGAAAAGGTTAGTGCACGCCTTGAGCACACTCTTTATGGCTATTTTATTGGTAATAGAATGGCGTTTCCAGTGGTTGATTACTATGTTAAGAATAATTGGGCTAAGTATGGTTTGAAAAAGATCATGATGAATGACAAAGGTTTTTTCTTTTTTAAATTTGATACTCAAGCTGGTTTAGAATCTGTTTTGGAAAATGGACCTTGGATGATTCGTAAATCTCCAATCATTCTCAAGAAATGGTCTATTGGTACTAGCTTATGTAAGGAAGAGTTGACTCGCATTCCGATATGGGTTAAACTGCATGATGTGCCTCTCCAAGTCTTTGAAGATGATGGTATTAACTTGATTGCTTCATTTATTGGCAAACCTATTATGTTGGATTCGTACACAAGTTCTATGTGCAAGGATTCTTGGGGTAGAAGCAGTTTTGCTCGGTGTTTAATTGAAGTGGGTTCAATGGATGAGCTCGTAGAAGTTATCACTATTGGTGTCCCCTCTCTTACAGGGGATGGTTTTACTAAAGAATCTATCCGGGTTGAATATGAATGGAGGCCTCCTAGGTGCACTTTATGTAAGATTTTTGGACACATCTATGAACAATGTACTAAAAAAGAGACTACTCCCCCTGTTGTTACTACTTCAAATGGGGTTCCTCCTGCTTATGATGGTTTCCAAAAGGTGAGTCGTAAGAAGAAAAAAGGTAAAAGCCAGCCTGGTATTGTTGGTACTTCTGTCAAACAGACTATCAGGTATGAGCCAAAGAAGACTACTAGTGAACCTATAAAGGTAGCTACTAGTAGTGTGCCTACATCGTCATCTAAGTTGAAGTCTAAAGGTCTCTCCTCTAAGGGGGGTGAAGTGTCTACATCCAACCCTTATGATGTTCTAGCTACTGATGAAGATGGTGAAGATGATTGTGTTGATAACATGTTTGATGAATCAGCTAATTTATTCCCTAATGTTGCTTATGGTGGAAGTTCTTCTTTCACGGATGATGCTGCTGGTTAGCTTGGTTTGTTTTTGGTCTAGGTTCAATTTGTTTCTAGAGTTGTCATGAGCTTTTGGCATGTCAGAAGCTCTAGGTTAGTTGTCTATCAAGCTGTATTTGCTTGAGGTTAATGTGGTATTCAGCCACATTCCATTTGTACTGAAACGTTTTGGTCTTAATATATTTACCAGGGTGCAGGATTACTCCCCTTTACCCAAAAAAACAATGCATGGTATGGTACAAGAAGCAATGAATAGTCGAGCGAATAGTGGTCCATTTTACAACTAACACAAGCATAAATAACGTAGGGGCTATGGAAGAATCCTTCGATAAGGGCATCCACGAGTTTTAAGAATTTTTTTATTTATTTTTTTGTTATTTGGGTTTTTAATCGATATTGCGAGAACGACTAACACATTACGACATATATTTTATTTTAATAACAGTGAATTAATGTTTTTATGTTTATGTGCAATAAAGAGTCGAACTTTTTCATAATTTAACCGTTATGTATTTATTAAACATTTTATAACCATGAGAAAATTTATACACAGTGCAATAACATTTATAAAATCAAAATCTAACAACTTTTATAAATAAACATTTTAAAAGCATCTAATCTCACTATACCTTGAAGTTGACTACTATAGTTGACTTTCTTCTTTGACCTACTCTTCCTCCCACCATTACCAACCGCATTCAGCTTCTCCTTCAAATTCTCAATCTCCGCCGTCTTCACCTTCACCTCCGCCTTCATCTTCTCCATCGCCGCCTCATACGGCGCCACCACCTCCCTCACCGTCACTCCACCGCCACAAACCACCTTATCACCACCACCACATCCACCACCACCACCTCTCACCACACTCCTCCTAAACCTCTCCCTCAACACCGCCAGCTTCCGTAACTCACTCACCACCGCCACGTCAGATAACCTCATCTTCTCCTGATCAAAAGGCGAATGCGCTTCTTGTAAGGTGACGTATGCTTTTTTTAAACACGACACCGTTTCGAATACTTCGTTCATTAGTGTTATCATTTCTGTTTGTTTCTCTGGTAGCTGGTGGTTCACTGTTTCTTTCACTGGTTTTGTTTTTGTTTCCGTTACTGGTAATGTTTCTTCAACGGAATCTGTATCGGAATCGGTGACGTCAGAGATGTCGTCGTCCGCGTAGTGACGGTTGGAACCGATTGGGTGAAGTAAGCATGAAGACGTGACACGTTGGATTAGATCTGAGAAATGTGAGACTTTATGAGCCATTTTAGTTAACGGTGTTAAGTAACGGTGATGGTGTGAAGTGTTGAGATGCGAAGAAGGTGGGGATTAATGAGTGAGGTGTGTGAAGTGTGGGAGTTTGGTTTGGTTTGTGTAATTAAAATGAAAATGAAAATGAAAGAGTTGTGATTGTCACATGGGACCACGGGTTTGATGGGGATTTGATTGCCGAGCAATTGGGGTTTTTTCTTTTCTTAGCTTTTTAAAATGGTTTTTTTGCTTTCTAAAGAAAAATCATTGGGAAATAAACTTTTTGTGACATAAGTTTTGTAGTGTTTGTTGCAAGTCTAGCAGTGTTGTAAATATCGGTCTTGGCGGTTGATATATTGGTGATATATCGCTTATCGGCGGTCGACCGATACGATATTTCACTTATCGGTCAATTTTATCGGTTTCGTCAAAATCGGTCTCGGCGGTTGATATATCGGTCTTGGCGACCGATATATCGGTAAAAAATCGGTCAAAATCGGATTTTTTTTTCTAAATTGATAAATAATTATGTATTTGTGGCTTTTATTTTTCAAGGATGTTAAACTTTTTAGTTTTTTGTGGTTATTGACTTATTTTGTTATGATATTGCTAATATTTATTTATTTTTAAATAATTTTTTTTATAATTTATGGTCTCCGATATATCACTGATTTATCACCGCCAAGACCGATATGGCGCTTGGCGGGGGTCGACCGCCGAGGTACCGCCGAGCGATATTTACAACCATGAAGTCTAGTAGACACACAATCGTGATCACTTTTTTAACCTTTACTTCCTACTGCTTTTCTATTTATAATTTACGTAAAAACAGTAAGTCAAAATGATTAATTAATTAATTTAAATGAAACTCGACTTCTGGTTTTTTTGAAGAAATCAAAAGAAAAATATTATATTTTTGCTGAAATCAATGGGCTATAATCGACGATATTCTATGAGATTCGAGAGGTCATATCAGTGTCACATTATTATTCAGTACATCATCATCTTTATTCTTTTTGCAGACACAATGGTCATGGTGCCCTTCACTTTTAAAAAACACAACATTTTATATAAATATATTCTATCAAATACCCCACACACACTAAAAAAAAAAAAAAAAAAGAAAAAATTGGTGAGCACCCTGACAACTCTCCTTTCTTTTTCCTTGATTCGCTCGTGACCCAATAATGACCACAATGGAATTGGTGTGAGACAAGTGAGTGTGAGAGTGATGGCTCACATTCAATTGTGTGCAGTGTAAAATAATCTTTTATCTTTTTGTCATGCAGATATCTTTTTACATTTTTGATAACCATTAAGGATACTTGTTTTCTAAGCCAGAGCAAGAAAATAGTGGCGGTAGAAATATTCTTTGATCGTGCAATTTAGATTCTAGAAACCCGGGAAATTAGAAATCATATTCAATTTCAAGTTTCTATAGCAAAATATTTTATAAAAAAAAAATAATTAACTTTTTTAATTTACAACATGATTTTAGAATAGTACAAGATAATGAAATATTTTATGTTTTCCTCTTCATTTTTTCGAATCGCCTAATTTATTAAAAATAGAAATTACAATATCATTTGAATGCGTTTTCTAAATTTTCAACATTTTTCTAAAGAAAAAGAACACATGCAAATTTATGAAAAAAATATAAATTTAATAATAAACACAACCTTAGGTTTCAGAGTAGTTGGTTATTTTTTCGGATCACAAAAAATACGTCCAGTTTAAAAAAAATAGAAATTTAGAAATAAGCACAACCTTAGGTTTCAGATTATCCAATAAAGAAACCAAGTAATGTATTTGATAAACTAAATCTAACATCTTCAATTTAGGTATGGTTTTTTTTTTTTAGTCTGGTTGACTGTATCTAATAGATCGCTGGGAGACGGGCCTTAATCAACTAAACAAAGAGTTTAGCCCATTTTATTGCCAAATCGCTGCTTAGGCCTTTCAAGATAGGTCGAAAGTTTGTGAAGAATTGTTGAACATAAAAAAATGTGTGTGGAGGCTGCTCACAACAGATTACCAACTAGATCACTCCTAACTGTTAAAGGCGTTTGATTAGATTCTCATACGTGTTCAATTTGTAACTTGGATAGCGAGGCTATCAAGCATATCATGTGTAAATGCCTGACCATTTGGTTATTGCAGCTCAGATGTTGGAGCTGGTGGCATATCATGACCCCTCAACAATTATGGGTTGCTGATGAATATTTAAGTCGATGGTCCCTTCATTATCTAAAGTGAATAACAATGTTATAAAGTGTTCTTATGTGGTGATGTGGGATGTGTGGCAGTGGCCAAAAATGCTTGTTCATGCAACTCTTGAGGATAGGCGAGCTATCAAATCGAGAAGACATATTTGCCATTTTTTTTTAAAACAACCTACACTACCTATCTCACATGCCTCAAACGAGACTTGAACCCTCAACCTCTAAGTTGATGGGCCACTCATATACTGCTGGGTCAAGAGGCCTTTAGTATTTCCCCAAGTTCATAAGTTGTCTTCTCTTTGGATCTCAAATCGCTTTGCAAATAATGGGCTAAATTTGAGCAATTGAGTGTTAAGTCACTTGAAGGTTTTTTATTAGATTGAGTTAGGTGAGATTTTAGGTGTTTTTTTTTTTTTTTTTTTTTTTTTTTTTTTTTTTTTTTTTTTTTTGCTTAGAGTTAATTTGATGCGATGGGTTTTAGGGTTTTTTCGGAAGCCAACTTTATATTTTGTAATGTTTCTTTAAGTCCTTTTTAATTTGGGCCGGCTTTGTTATTGCAAGTCTAGGCCATTTTCAAAAAGAAGTTAGCCCAACAAACATAATGTTTTAAGGACTTAGTAAGTTAGCCCAACAAACATAATATTTTAAGGACTTAGTAAGTTAGCCCAACTATTTCAGAATTTTGTGTATCATGTGATTATGAGATCATCATTCACTTGTAATGAGACTTGTTTACGATGCCATGAAACTCTTTTATTTAGTAATCTCACGTATTTCATTCTCAAATTTTCTGCACACGATAAGGGAAGTCTTGACATAATTTGAGAAATATGAGCGCAGGAATTGTCAACAAGTGGACTTATTTCTCGGGAGGTGATTTTAAGATATTATGGGCGCGTTTAGTTGAGGGAAAACACCCTTGTTTTCTACAAAATGTTTTGTGAAATATAAGTAAAACAGAGATCGCTTTCAAATAAGAAATAAGTCAAATTATGAAATAGTGTACAAGTAGACAAAAAAGTTTGTTAATTTAATACAACTAATTAAATTATGAAATAGTGTGTCCTAATAAAAAACAAAAAGTGCAATTTAATTCTCTTATCGTTACAATACAATTTGTTATGAGAATGATCTCGTTGGTTTTGTTTCACTTGTGATTGCCAATTTCTATCAAGTTAAGGTATTTCCTATATATAGGCATTTGGCTACACAATAATCGTGACATGTACGTTAATTTACATTTATAAAGCTAGTAGTAGGTTATACGATTATTTGGGTCTATAAAGTAAATGATTTGTAGATTACTTATTTGCAATATATGAGAAAACTATACTAAAAATCGTGCCACAAGTGTAGATCTCCAAACTTGTTTAAAGAGCATTTATCATTCCAATTTTCAAGCTTTGTCATATAATTTCCTTAACGTGAACCAAACACAAATTAGTTTTCACTATGTAAAACGTGGTAACTAGCTAGTAATTAAAGATTAAGTAGGAGGTAATGGAACAACCAAAATCGATGTCTCCACCACAAAAATGTTGCAAAACCCCATACGATACGTGCATATGCTGATATGCATAAAGTAGATAGCAATTTTATATAACGAGATTTAAATTTTAGAAAAAATGATTTTATTTGTAATTTTTTTTAATTTTTAATTTTTTCTTTTAAAATGACAATTTTAATTATTTCACAATATTTACACTACAATCTATCTCACATGTTCTAAGCGGTACTTTAACCTACAATTTAATTGGAAAATTTTCCACACAATATGAGATACTATTCGGACACAAATTTTTGGTAATTTGTTACGTCCCAGCTAAGACGTCACAGTATGTTTTCATTACGTAGTAGTCATGATAATTGCATTCGGATGGAACTAGATATGCCAATAATCCTACTGGACTAGCCAAGTTAATACAGTCATAAACATTTAAATCACTCGGAACCCATAATTACTTCTATTCAATTACATTAAAGGCAAAACACAATAATACCGTTTCAATTTACAACCAAAAACCGTATCCCAAACACAAACAAAATAATAGCCAAATAAAGTCCCAAACCATATAAAGCCTAGATTATTCTGATAATACAGTTAATTAATGTGAGCAATCGCTCACTCACAATTTCAACTATTGCACGTTCACATCTAACTCTTAACTAATTTTGATTGAATGATGTCTACTATGATCCTACTTTTTGTTATGTTTTTTTTGAAACGGTAATATTTCTGCTAGTACATATTTCGAGTCAAATTATTTCACAACGTGTTTACAATTTCACATACATGTTGTAGGTAATATTTAGTTACATTTCTATGAGGAAAATTTATGAAATGCACAAATTCGGATTTCTGGATTAACCACAAATGATAGGAGTCGTTTGCAGATCAACCGAAAATGATTTGAGCCTAGGGGAGAGCATCGGGTCAATACCGACCCGACCCGAGAAATCCCGAAACCGAATTTCGGGGAAAACCTAAACAGAATACCGAACCGAAATAACTCGGTTCGGTTCAGAACGAATCGGTTTATGTAAGTTTTGGTTGTTTTTTCTCGATTTTTGGCCCGAACCGAAAACTGAAAAGTTGAAAACTAAAGCATACAGTAGAACCGAACCGAGTATGGTCGGTTCGGTTTCTGTTCATTCGGTTCGGGCTAGTTTTTCGGGACGAGTCAGTTTCAGTCGGTTTTGCTCACCCCTATTTAAGCCATGATTGATAGGGCCGGAACTAATTGAGTACTAGCAAGACTAGCTAGCAACGGGCGCCATAACCCGCGGATATCCGTACATTAATAGGTGGGTAATCTCGTTAATATTCACCCGCGGGTGGGTCATGGGTGAAAAGTGAACCCACCAGTGACAGGTAATTTATACCTTATAGCGGGCAAACCCTGATATGCAAACCTATCACACCTGTTTTAATTACCTACCGATATATCCGTCAAAATACCAGTGACCCATTTTATATTAAATTTACCTTTATTATATTACCTAAATATGTGTGAAGTTATTACAAGATATATTTAATAGTCCCTTAAGACTAATAGAAAACGCAAACATATTAATCATACCTTTGGAGTTTCGAGACCGGAAGAAAAATTTGAAATATCAAAGTATCGAACATGTATACATAATATCTCAATTTTCAAATCAAGTTCGTCAATATTTAGTCTTGCGAATTTAATACATGGTTAATCACTAGTCTTAATTTATGAGTCGCAAAAGTAGAATTCTTTTATTTTTATTTTTTATCTTTATTTTTTAATAATAAAAATATTCGTAATACATTATTAGTAAACAATTGATTAATTGCATCTATACTTTTTCAATATGTCATAACTTAAGTACCTTTTAATCCAATTTGATATTTTAAACTTTAACGAACATGTGTTCAAATGTTACATTTCATAAATCCGCAAGTTTACTCGCGGGCATACACATAGGCAATAAAATATATCCGCAGATGAATGACAGGTGAGTGACGAGCAAGAAAAAACCCGTAAATGCGAATAAGGGATTAAAGGTATCCATGCCCATTAACGGGTGATGACATCCCTACTTGCGACTTGCAAGTGCTTGACATTTTGCTCCCCACAGCCTCATATTAATGGAATACAAGTTCGATGTATTTATTCTGCAATAAAGTAAAACTCTCTAACATCGAATATCTGCTCTGTCCTTGATAATTTCCCATCACACTTTAACTATACTTGCTAACTTTTTCTCTATTTTGTTTGTTTATAGACTTATGACTATGAGTTCAAATTATTTTGTTTTTTACCACACGCACACTAAAACTAATAAAGGTGTTTTTATGTATAATCTTTTGGCACATTTCACCCTTTCTAGCTAGTATTTTTTTTTTCTTTCTATTAATGGTATAAGATAATTTTTTTTATCAATTTTGTTTCGTATTCTTTGTTTTTTTATCAGAGTTTTTGTTTCGTATTTATTGTCAAACTTTATATTTTTTTTCCGCATATACTGTTTCGTAGTTTTATAATGAAACAAAATTAAATAATAATAATAATAATAATAATAATAATAATAATAATAATAATAATAATAATAATAATAAAGGGTATTAGAATCAATGTAGGGGACGTATGGATTTCCTAACCTAAAAACTACTTACATGGCTAAAGTTATAATTGTTGTTTTGATATATCATTTTGACTTACTATATAAATCATAACACGGTGATATAATATATAAAAAGCGGTGATTTGCATTCTCAAATGTATAACAAATTAAAATAGTATGTAAACACTCTACATTTATTTAATACATAAAATTGAGTGTCTCGTTTGCAAATCAATTTCTTTATATAAAACTCGCTATTCTTCTTTATTGAAATGTTACCATAGTTTAAATTTATCTTTTCACTTAATCATGAATTCATGATGTTGGACTTTTAAGTTATTTTAGGTATATATTTTTTGTTTGCACCCTCGTGCCTTTGAATTACCATCGAAATTACACTAAATAAAAGTATGGGCATCATCGAATGGACCAAAAGCTACGTAAAATTCTAGTTTTACCATGACAAAATAATGATTAAATGAAATGATAAGATAGAGAAATTTAATGTTAGTATTTGTTATTTTATGATTGGTACCTAGTGCTTTGTTTGTAGAAGATACTTTTTTACTTGTTCATGGCCATGGGAGTATCCAAAGTCCCGATAAATAAGGTTACACGAGACATCGTATTTCGGGCAATGTCTACGCACAGTTTCCTATATTTGGGCAGTATGCACGTGCATCCTGTCCGCTGCCCGCGGTCAGTGGCAATACTCACACAATATATAAACCATAGTAAAATTTCCAGATCTTTACTAAAGGAATAGTTTTCACGTTTTACCCTCTTGTTTCTCTTGTTTTATTATTTGGCACACATAACAACTGTTTAACTTGATTTCACCTCTGGTTTGGTATTGCTTGCACGTGTATCCATGTCATGTTGATGGCTTAGCTTGATGCCCATAATTTGTAAAACTTTACGTATACGCATGTTGTTTTTTCTTTTCAAGCAGGGACGGATCTAGTGTGTTAATATGGGGGGGCCGGTGCCCCCATGGCTAGCCGAAAAAGTTAAAATTTTAGTGTAATTTTTTTAAAATGTTGACCTTTTTTCGAAAGTGACCCCCACTAAAAACTCAAATTGCCCCCCACCCACATACTAAAACTTAACATTCAACGCTTTAAAGCCTTGTAAATCATTCATCTCTAAGTAAAAATACTCGATTTATCATTACGGTCTTATTTTTTTTCCGCATTTTGTTGTTATGTTCAAAAAAAAAAATTTTGCCCCCCACATCCATTTTTCCTGGGTCCGTCACTGTTTTCAAGCAAATTGATTTAGTAATCGATGAAAAACGGATGAAACAGAAGTTTGCTTTGAATGTGACAATGTACGTTAGCATTAGCATTGTTGGTTGTTGACACTAGCTGGTTGTATGGGCGGAGCTATTAAGGGACCGGGAAGGGTCCCGGCCCCCTAGGCTTATGATTTTATTTTTTCCATCTCGGCCCTTTCATCTAATGTTTTTTTGAAAAAAAAATTGTTTCGGCCATCCAATTTTTTTTTCCAAGCTCCGCAATTGGCCGGTTGTTTACGTTTTTTCTTTTTGTTGGTGAGTTGGTTTAGACTTAAAAGTTAGTCCAATGAATCATGCCACAAGCTATACAAGAATAGATTATTTATCGTATATTTTATCATTTTGAGCTTTCAACGGATTTTGTTATACTTGTAGTCATGGTTCTAAAAGGCGCGTTAAGGCGTCGCTAAGGCGTGAGGCGTGGCCTCGGCATTACGAAAAAGACCAAGGCGTCTTCTTAACGCGTGATACGTGATGCGATGCGCCTTAACGCGAGACGTGACGCCTTAATTTGAAGCTTTTAAAGATTTTACTAGTATTTGGACTAGAATTACCGAATTACTGATATAAGGGATTTGGGCTTGGGCATGGTAACTTTATAAATCAATTTCAAGTTTTTAACTTATTTCTATGGTTCTACCACTCATATAATGAGTGAAGAAGGTTTTGACGACTATTCCAATGAAGAAGGTTTTATTTAAAGAAATGACGAAAAGTGCAATGATAGTTTAATTTTTTTGAGTTTATTTCTTATGTATAACGATTTTTATAAACTTGATGTATTATATATATAATATATATACCTATGTATGAAATATGATATAAATATATAAAGCTATAAAAAAAATTTATGCCGCCTTGAGTGACGCTTTAAAAAACGCCGTAGTTTCGCTATGGCTCGTAAAGCTTGAGGCTTGGCTTCGCTGCCACGCCACACCTCACGCTATTTATAACCTTGCTTGTAGTAATAGATACTTGAGCATAAAACCAACCAATATAAAAGTAATGTTTTAAGCTTATTGTTTATTCATACACATAAACTTAAAATATATATCATTGACTTATGAATTACATTACGGCTATCTTTGGCGCAGAGCTTTTTAGAGCTTTTTGGCACGATAAGCGGTGAGCAATGAACTTTTTGATTTTTATTGTTCGTTTTGGTAAATGACCAGTGAGTTTTACTATTTTTTAGAAAAGCTCGTTTTTCAATGCTTTTTTAAGAAATTGTGAGCGGTGAGCAGTGGCTACAGCTCACAGATACTGCTCATAGCTCACTGCTACTGCTCACAGCTAATTTTGCCAAACATAGCCTACACGAACATTACCTACAATGTTCTTCGGTTACATATTACATGACGTAAATTGATTGGCTCCAAACAGTCAACCTAATTGACCAGGTGAGTGGTCAACCAAGTCAAACTGCTCAGAGTCAATCTCCGTTGAAGTACAGTGGCTCGAGGTGTGATGGTAATCAAACGGGTTTTTGATCAGGTGAATTTAGACAGAAAAGGGGTTTGAGTGATTTGTATGATTACACTAAGATATGAAGAATGAAAATAACTTAGAAACAATATATAAACAATTACTGACGATCAGATATACTAAAAACGTGAGCTAAGCCTAAAAACGTGTACGTTTGATTTAAATTTACGTTAACGTACGAAATAAAACGCGAGTTTTATAGAAATAAAATACCTATGAACATGAAAATTACATTTTTACAATCCTAATGATAAAAGAAAATTTTAAGAAAATTAAAATTACTTTTTACACTATTTAATTAATTACTAATAATTAATTACTATTTTCTAATTACTTATTAATTATTTAAAATACCCTAAAATACAAATAATTAGAAAATTAACCTAGAAAAATAAAATTTAAATTTGGAAAAATCTAAAATAATATAAAACTAATTTTAAAACTGAAAATATATTTTTAAGACTTTTTAAATAATTATTATTAATTATTAACTAATTATTAATTAGTAAAAACTAATATTAATTATTAAAAATACTAAATAAAAAGAGAAAAATATGAAAAAATTACTGAAATTATTTTATAGCTACAGGAACCTAGAAAAATTATAAAAATGAGATTTGCTTTTTGAAAAAGCTGAAAATAAGCCAAATGGCTTAAATAGAAGCTAGCACTTCTAATAAGTTGAGCTTTTTTGGATTTTTCTTTTACAAAACTGTTTAAATACCTAAAATAATAAACTTTAACAAAGGAAGTATGGATGGAAGCTTATAAATAAGCAACTGGGGACACAAATCCTTAACAGGTGGGTGTTATAGCTTATTAGGACTTAAAGGCACTTGAATAAGCTCATAAAAAGCCTCTCAATACAAGCCAAAGAATAAATAAGCTACACATGGGTAGGGAAACTAGTAATGAGCAAAAACAAAGAAATGAGCACAATGGTTAAGCTAGAATAATCAAATAAGCAAGATCCAAAAGCTATAGTCCAAACAGTCCCTGAGGGGCAATTTGCAGGCCTAAAATAAGCTAGGGGTAAAAGCTAGGAGACCAAAACTAAGCCTTGAACCATCAACCCTGCACTATAGGCTTCCCAAAAACTCCATAAGCTCAGGTTGAGCTTGCCTAGTGAAATGGCTAGGGGCTGTTAAGCAAGGCCTGTTGGAACAAAACCAATGGTGCAGGGCAACAAGAATCTTAGCAAATAAGCTGACCTGGGCTCATAATCCAAAAAGCTAGGGCTACAAAACACTTTAATACAAGCAGAGAAGCTGATTTCTACAATAAGTAAACTAGAGTATCCTAAATCAAGCAATCCCAAAGCTGAATTGGAAATGGGTCAGTGCAAACAAAAGCTGGGAGCAGGACACCCTTTTTGCCAACCAGTCAACTTTAAACCATAAATTAAGCTCCAAAAAAAATCTATAAATTAAAACAAAAATAGTCTAGGAAAGACAAGCTACCAGAGATTCAAAATCCACAATTTTCATATCCAAACTCCTAACACTGAGTAAACTAAAAATCACCCTTCTCAAGAGAATTTTGTGAAGTTTTGACTTTTTCTGCACTTAAAGAGGTTGACTAAAATGAGTTTTAAACTCACATAGATTACTGATTATGGTGTTTTAGGTTAGAGCAATACTAGAATAACTGAGATTACCTACTTTTTGAACCAAAATGGAGAGCATACTACTTGGAATTTCTGACAGTGAGCTAAATTCAAGAGATTAAAGACAAGTTTGACTTTTTTTCCAAGTGAGCATTGGTTTTTAGAGTTCCAGAGTTCTATATAAACCTAATATAACATGTTCTAACTAACTGTACCCACTGAAACAAGCATTAATTCATGCTAAATCCTAAATCCAAACACCCCTAAATGGGGAATGTCATGATTCTTAAAGCTAACACATGTGTTTCTGGGGGCAAACTTAGTAAGACAATGATCCATTAATCTATCCTAAGGTGTAATAAGCACTTCAAAACTTGGACATAAGCCATTAGACCTAGGGGCTGAACAAGATGACTTATAAGTTGATGTTGACAGTTAAAGATTGAATCTGTGAACCTAAGCTATTCTGAATTACCAATCTAATATCCCTAGCACATATTACCATGAATAAGCATAAGCAACTGAGAATGAACTAAAAAGACAAATAATAAGCAGTTTATTAAATAAGCTAAAAATAGGTAAAAATGAAAATTACTAGGAAGAGGGGACTTAACAGGATTGAAAGTGCCAATTAGCTTTAGTCAAAGTTGACAAAGCTCAAATAAGTTCAATATGCTTATTCCCACTGCTACTCAACCTGTTTGACTTGTGTTGACTTAATTGTACCTTTTGAGTGTTTTAAAATAAAACAGTGCTAATTATGCAATAAGCTCACTAATAGCTGTGCAAAGCTATAAGGACCCTCAGTAAACCACAATCAAGCTTGAAGAAACTTATTAAAGTTGTTCTAACTTAAATGAACCTGAAGGCTCCAAACATGAAAATGAATTGCAAAGGGAATTGAAAGTGAAACTGATTTGAATTGCTTCTTGAAATTGATTACACCAATGGGAGTAGAAATTACAGAACTTAACTTAAAACACCACATTACATTACTTTTAATTAAATTCACCCCTAAAATTACATTAAGAAATTTACTAAAAATTAACTACTTCACTAACTAACACCCCTTTGCTTCCTACTTTTTCTTCATTTATATACTTCCAAAAGTGCTCTTGGCCTTTTCCCACTTTATTGTGAGCCCTTGGATGGCTTAGGTTGATCCTGACCATAGGTTTTGATTTTGGCGGGAAAAGAGATTATTACAACTTGGCATGGGTGTAGGGTTTTGGTTTTTTGTGTTTGGAGGGATAAGGGTGTAGGGTTTGGCAGAGGTGGAGTGTTGGCAGGGTTGAGGTGATGATGAGGGAGCAGAGGTCACATGTGACTGGTTTTGGGTGGGTGGTTTGTGCAGGGGAGAGTGGTATTGTGGGAGAGGTGGTTTATTTGACCATTTGACCGAGGTTAAATAATACGGGGTGTGTGGGATTGGGTTTGACCGAGGGAAAGAAGGGGTTGACTTGGGCTTATGGGATGATGGGCTTGGGAGGAGGTATAAGGTGGGCTTTGGATTTGGGGAGTGGATTGGTTGATTTTGGACTAGGATATTAAAGGGATCCGTTTGGTTATTTTTACACAAGGACTATTTTTGTAATTCCGGGATTAGCCAATCCTTTTGTCGTTTAGGCATGGCGGACTGATAACCACAAAAAATTTTGAAGCTCAAGTGAAAAAAATTTTAAAAATTTTGGCAAAAACGGGGGTACTAGATAGTAAAATATGATAAAATTCGCTAGAATAGCGAAATACCCCCCCCCCCCCCCCCCACACAAACTTAGAATGAATATTGTCCTCAATATTCAAAGTCCCGGCTATTATGCCGACTCTTTGAACGTAAAAGGGCAACATTACAATCTAAACGTGGAAAACACCATAGGGGTAACTCCCCCACACTTAGGGTGAAAACCCTATAAGCATGCTACTGTTTTTGTTTACCGAGTCGCTAGCTTGACTCGACCCCGAATTCAATTGTACTTAGGGAAGCATGATGTAGAAGAAACAATCGCAATCGGACTTTCATTCAAGATGTTTGGACAAACATTTAAAGCACGTGAAAGTTCCACACCGATGAGATATAATCCCGGCTCAAGATAATGGTAAATGAAAATGTCGGGGTCAAAGATAGTGTCTTCATTCCCGAAGGAGTGAAGAAGAGAAGAATTCACCTTATAGGTGAAGAAAAGGAAGAAAACCATGATGAAAATCATGATTTGATCTTCTTCCTCGAGATCAGGCTCATTAGCCTGAATTTGGATTTCAAGGGTTAAGCTATAAAACATACCGGGAGGGAGGGTGGGAATTTGCAAATCCTCATGATTGAGTGTATCTCCCCCCCGGGCTATCATACTCCGGAGGAGTAATGATATGATGAGTGAGTTCACCGGAGAACTCCTCATGAAGAGAATCTTTCACAAGATGTAAATCTGTGAACTCCTGTTCCATTGTGGACTCATCACAATCCTCATTCTGAATATCAAAGAGTGGATTATCAGAAATCAAAGTGAATTCAGAGTCGAATTCAAATAGAGGATTGGTGAGAGTAGTTTTGAATGCTTCGGGAACAAAATGATTATCATTCTCTATTGGACTGTTGGGATAAGAACTGAGTGACAAATCATGATTTAAGAGACTTTCAATTTCGGCTTCGGAGTTAAGGAGACCATCATCACTTCCTGTTGGAAGTGGATTGATGTCAGTGATTTCATTGGCGAACTCCTCAAGAGGATGATCAGCATCAGAATGTGTAACTGATGCCTCAACATACTCAATGTCTCCATGAAATGTGCAATCATCATTAAAATCGGAGAAAGTCTCAAAATGACCGTTTGAACACTCAAGAGGGGAAAGTAAATCACACACATGATCAAAAGTTCCCTATGACTCTCTTGGGATTGGGACAAGGTTCTCAACACTAGACTTTATGAATTCGTCCGATTCCCTTGCAGGAATAGTGCTAAGATGCTCATCCCCCATGTTTAGAGAGTGAGTGTGAACTTCGGGTGTGATAATGGTAGACTGAGGGAGTTGAGAAGGACTAGCTGTAACACCCCCAAAATCATCACGTCAGCGGAAGACTTAAAATGTCAGCGAAAGACTTTTTGGGTGTTACTTCGAGGATCTTTATCACAATCATAGAAAACGACACAAAAGTGACGCTTTAAAGTTTAATTCATTCAAAATACCAAATATTCGAGACATCAAGATGTTTCATAGTTTAAACAACAAGTTTATTTGAAATGTGTCAAAACGTTTATTTAAGCCCATGCCGGGTTACAAGCCCACTCCGTGCCTTCAAGTTCCTTCTCGTTTAGTTACCTGAGATAAACACATGCTAAAAGTGTCAACACAAAGGTTGGTGAGTTCATAGCGTTTATAGTTTCGAATATCGATTTCCAAAATCAAAGAGTTTATGAGTCCAAAGTAGTTATAATAACCGTTGATTATCAAATTAAAGTGTGAGTAAATCCATAATATTCATGGCTTAATTCGTTGATTTATCAAAATCAGAAAATGAGTGATTTCCTCATTAATTCAAAAATAGTCCGTTGGTTTGCCCTTCACCGGGTCAACACCAAAATAGTAGTTCGTTTACCAATTATTAATAGTTTTTCCTGCTATATAGTGAACACAATCTCGGAGTTTGATAAAACAGTGGGCTACAACATTGTACGCCCTTAACATCAGTCATTGTAGTGCTATATTATTACCGTTCTCTTGCCCTAAGCTCATGACACTCAACGATTAACAGACATCAAAATTATCCATAATAATGATGTAAAACAGTGGCCCTCAAGATAGGTATTGATGCGTGGGAATCGCAATAGGCTTTACCTCTTGAGGGATCTCGAGAAGTTTACAACCCCCACCAGGCAGTGTACCTGATCGTTGTAGTATAGTATAGTGACAAGTACCGGGGGATTGATCGTTCAGCTGGGAATAGTGTCGTTAGGATTGAAATTAATCTAACTAGGTCTAAAGGTGAAGGATGATTCTTTTTGTACTTTTATATTTTATGAAAAGCAAGTAAAAATCTCAGGTTTTGAAGGAGTGTGCGGAATTAGTTGCTAATCAACTAACCCAAAAACTACTTTGTAACTAATTAAACTAATGAAAATAAAATTAAACTAATATTAAACTAAGGTTGTGAGCAGTATGTGGAGAAATTGTGTTTACTTAGACTTCATTACTCCCTAGATATCTTTTACATGTTAATTACTTGTTACACTTGTATGAATGACGGGTTGTATTCCTTAATACCATTCGTGGAGTGGCATACATAACTCCCCAACTCTATGAGCTCTTATCTCCTCCTACACCATGACCCAGCACAACTATAGGGATTGTAAACAGTGGCTCATGCATTAAATACAACCAATAAAGACCTAGTACGCCTCGGTTCATGTTTCTTAAGACGTTCAAGCATGTTACCATTTGGAGATCTGCCAGTTTTCTTAAGCCTAACATATAAAATCATTCATTCAAAACAAGAATAGACAAGTAATCAACACATAATCAACATCTAGGTTTCATTAGATCTAAGCAAACACAAGAGAGATCTAGCCTAGCATAGTAGAATTAAGATAAGAACAAAAGATAAACAACCAACACATAGACATATTGATTGAATTAAGAGTATACTTATCTCAATTACAATGCAAGGTCTCAAGGGTTTGGAACCCTTGAAAAACCTGTAAAAGAGGCACCAAAATCGTCTTTAGGGTTTCACCAAAACTTCTCTCTCAAAACTGAAAAACTAGAAAAGTATATATAGGAAATTCGATATGACGGCGTCACGAACAAACTTGTGACGCCGTCAGACCGCCGCCAAAAAGTTCATCGGACGCTCTTGATCTACATTTGACGCCGTCACCCTTAGGCCGTCATGCATTTAACTCTTGACGCCCTGTGTATGACGCCGTCACAAACTCTCGGTAAATAATTCCATGATCGCTGACGCCGTCACCATCTTCCTCTTGACGCCGTCACAAACTTTCGGTAAAAATTGTTGTAGATGCATCTGACGCCGTCAGGTTGGGACCCATGACGCCGTCAGGAACTGTTCACAGCATGGAAAATTGGTACTTAGCCGTTTTCTTCACTTTTATGCTCCAAAAACGTCCAAAATAGCTTCTTTTCCAGAATTCACTCTCCAAGTACCTAAAATCACAAAAGGAACGATTTAGGGCAATATTTGATCAAATAAGTTCGGATTCGGGCTTAAATGACCCCCTAAAAACGGATCATTTTTCGCCTCATCATATACCCTTACACTTGAGATTTGCTTGTCCTCAAGCAAATGAGCTTTTATTCTATTCAAAAGACAAGTTAGGGGTCATTTAACACTAATATAAAAGTAATTACAACAAATAATCGTTCCACTAAAGACCAATAGACAAGCACGGAGGTCATACACTAGCACCTCACAAATAGTGTTTAGATACTCACATCTCTCGGGTGTAATAAAGTAATATAACAATATGGAAATGGAAGATATCTCTCACTACCTGTCATAGCAAAATAGATTACCATAGGCTTGGGAAAGGATCAAACCTCCACCACATGGCGTAAGCACCTAAGATAAACTATCAAAGAGGTCTTTCAAAGGGTTGTAACGTTAGGTATAGGGATATGAATTACACGGTTTTGTTGGATAAAGGAAATTTTACTGGTGGCGAGTTAACAATCTTAGTTAATTACATGTACAAGATGGCGTTGCTAAGCCAAGACTAGACTCGACTTAAGCTAATAAATGAAAAATAACAAAAATATAAAATGAACAAAGAATGAAAACGGGATGGTAGTCCGTATGTTTTTTCTCTTTTCTTTTTCTATTTTTTTTTTTTTTTTTTTTTTTTTTTTTTTTTTGCATACACTCTTGCCCTACCATCCAAAATAATACATCATAGGGAATGGGAATTCCCCTTACACTTGAATCTTTACATACTTTACAATAAACTAATCTAATGACTAGAATTAAGAAAATCAAAACACTTGGAGCACTTTTAAAATTAACGTACATATGGGGGTAATAATATGATGTTCTTCCCCATTACTCCATAAAATAAGTACTTACCCATGAGTCCCAATCGTCCCAAAACAATATGTACAAGGATATGACTCGACTTAGCAACCATGTAATCAATTAGAAAGTTAACTTAGGGTTTAACAAATAACAATAATGCACTAAAAATGAGCGCATACACGGAAGGCTAAGGCGATTTGGGTGTACATTTAAGTGGGGTGTAACAAATTCTTCCTTTAAGTAAAATGCTTAAAGTTAGAAACGAAAAGATAGGCTCGGAGGGGTGTACTAGGGGTTTCGTGTACTAAAAATGAGTACAACGCTAAGGGTGTGGGAAAAATTAATTGACTTAACTAGCCAAGTAATATGACTTAAACGGTCAAGTAATTGTAATACGGGTTTAACACAAGGGTGATCCTAATGCCTCTTATCATGTAGTAAATCCTACTACACGAATGTAGTCTCACTAGCGGTCTCGGGATGCATCACTAACGCAAGTTCTAGAATCTAAATGCTACCGGTACACTCATAAGCACTAATAATGAATGCTTTTCCTATCAAATCTAAAGGCGAACCTCACATTTTTGGGTGGAAAATTTTTCTGAATATACGGTTATGTGCTAGTCATACAACCTCCTATCCATGAGACGCTTGCTAAGGCTAAAGTTTCACTCCTAAATGTTGTAAAAAATTTTAAATTTGGCGCAAAAATTACACTAACAAGTATTTCTCATAGTTTTATTACACATCTACTATCAAACAAAACAAACTCAAGCGAAAGTGCATATGTAAGGTATCATCTTTTTACCCTCCCCTTACACTTAAGATGAACATTGTCCCCAATGTTCAAGTAAAGAATGTAAAAGTGAAAAAGTAAAGAGAATGAAATCAAATACTCCCCTGATTCGCTCGGTATGGATTTTAGTTGGCCGGGTTAAATCTTCTTCCAAGAAAATGAACAATCAAAGCTTCCCTTCCAGAATATAAATCATCTTCTTGTCCAATATAACCTGTAAAACCTGAAAAAGTAGACAAGACAACCTCGCGTAAAATCGGCGGCATCCTATATAACTTACAAAATCCTAGAAAGCAAAGTAAGATATAATGCTTGTAAATGAAGTTTGCGGATTTCCTGGAGATTATAAAACTTAATAATTCATAAAAACTATAAGACTCCGTTAGAAAAACAAAACTGGTAAAATTTCCAGATTTTCACCCGTGACGCCGTCAAGACTCAAGAGTAAACTCGTGACGCCGTCAGGATTGACCTGCAGAAATCCTTGTGTTAAGTTTCCGGAAAATTTCTGGAAAAACTTGGTTCTACTTCCTGGACAATCCTGCAAAACTTCATTATGACTCGATACAAGCATTTGACACTAACAAGTACTAATATACATGCTCACTTAAAATTGTGGAGAATCATGATCTTGTGTTTCTTAAAAACATATTTGGGGTTTCCCCTTACACTTATCTTTTGCAAAAATACTTCTAGGTTGAAGTTAAGACTAGGCTAAACAACATAATAAAGTATTTCCATTTTTTTAGTAGAGAAACATGATCAACCAACAATAAAAATAAAACATGCATACGGAAGCAAATAACAATCAAACAAATAAAAAAAATCACACAAAACATGGGTTGCCTCCCAAGAAGCGTTTTTCTTTATTTACGAGTCTTGTAGCTAGACTCAAAGTCGTAGGTTATCGTGTATCGCTTATGCTCACATAACCAAGTGTGAGCCATCTAATTGTCGCCTCATCTTTCTTATACTCTTCCCCTAACTCTAAGCACCTGCGATAGTATTTTTTATTTTTTTCATGCGTGTACTTAAGTCCTTTTCTCTCATCATTCTCACTTAGCATTTCCATGGGTGGATACCTACTACACTTTTTCATGGAAAAACCTTTGAACCTAGGGTGCGCGCGGGGCATTTGATAGACAAATTCTTCATCCCCCTCCGAGAATGTAATTAACCCTTCTATGAGTTTTTCATCGAGGTTGGTCAATCGTTTGAAAGATCTTCCAAACACAACTTGGGTCAATTTATCATCAATAAATTCTCCTAGATTCTCCATAACCATGAATTCAACAAGATAAACCAAACTTCCTACAAACACATGTAATGGTATTGCCATAGCCACAATGTTTTCTCCTTTATATTCTAACTCATCTACCATGATTTTATTGAATTCATTACGTGAGATTATGTTCATGGGAAGAGATGAATTGAGATAGGCGTTAAAGCTCTTAAATCCAATCTTACAAGGGAATTGCATGTTAAATGAACTATCACACTCAATCCTAGTTCTAGGGTCAACATACCTAAGAGGGTTTACTTCTTCTTCCATTCTATCCTCATTAATCACATCACCATTATCAAGATCCTCATCGGAGTCTGAATAGTAAAAAGGACTAGCCCTATGGTCATCATCATGATCAGACTCTTCTAACTCAGAATTATTGTCAAAGTGGTGGTTGGGTGACAGGTTAGGTGGGTTCTCATTTTCTGCTAAAGGAAGTGGGACGGGCATTTGGAAAATCCTACGACGAAAAACACGAATAACAGGAATCGAGCGATCAATGTTATTGTTATCCATCGAAATTGTTTACGAACAAAGAACACAAAGAAATGAGATAGACTAAAGAAGACCTAAAAATAAAAATAAAAATCTTACTAGAAAGGAATCTAGCAAGTAGACCTAATAAAAAGATAAACTAACCTAGACAATAACTATTCCCCAGGCTGCGGCGCCAAAAACTTGATGCGTGGGAATCGCAACAGGCTTTACCTCTTGAGGGATCTCGAGAAGCTTACAACCCCCACCAGGCAGTGTACCTGATCGTTGTAGTATAGTATAGTGACAAGTACCGGGGGATTGATCGTTCAGCTGGGAATAGTGTCGTTAGGATTGAAATTAATCTAACTAGGTCTAAAGGTGAAGGATGATTCTTTTTGTACTTTTATATTTTATGAAAAGCAAGTAAAAATCTCAGGTTTTGAAGGAGTGGGCGGAATTAGTTGCTAATCAACTAACCCAAAAACTACTTTGTAACTAATTAAACTAATGAAAATAAAATTAAACTAATATTAAACTAAGGTTGTGAGCAGTATGTGGAGAAATTGTGTTTACTTAGACTTCATTACTCCCTAGATATCTTTTACATGTTAATTACTTGTTACACTTGTATGAATGACGGGTTGTATTCCTTAATACCATTCGTGGAGTGGCATACATAACTCCCCAACTCTATGAGCTCTTATCTCCTCCTACACCATGACCCAGCACAACTATAGGGATTGTAAACAGTGGCTCATGCATTAAATACAACCAATAAAGACCTAGTACGCCTCGGTTCATGTTTCTTAAGACGTTCAAGCATGTTACCATTTGGAGATCTGCCAGTTTTCTTAAGCCTAACATATAAAATCATTCATTCAAAACAAGAATAGACAAGTAATCAACACATAATCAACATCTAGGTTTCATTAGATCTAAGCAAACACAAGAGAGATCTAGCCTAGCATAGTAGAATTAAGATAAGAACAAAAGATAAACAACCAACACATAGACATATTGATTGAATTAAGAGTATACTTATCTCAATTACAATGCAAGGTCTCAAGGGTTTGGAACCCTTGAAAAACCTGTAAAAGAGGCACCAAAATCGTCTTTAGGGTTTCACCAAAACTTCTCTCTCAAAACTGAAAAACTAGAAAAGTATATATAGGAAATTCGATATGACGGCGTCACGAACAAACTTGTGACGCCGTCAGACCGCCGCCAAAAAGTTCATCGGACGCTCTTGATCTACATTTGACGCCGTCACCCTTAGGCCGTCATGCATTTAACTCTTGACGCCCTGTGTATGACGCCGTCACAAACTCTCGGTAAATAATTCCATGATCGCTGACGCCGTCACCATCTTCCTCTTGACGCCGTCACAAACTTTCGGTAAAAATTGTTGTAGATGCATCTGACGCCGTCAGGTTGGGACCCATGACGCCGTCAGGAACTGTTCACAGCATGGAAAATTGGTACTTAGCCGTTTTCTTCACTTTTATGCTCCAAAAACGTCCAAAATAGCTTCTTTTCCAGAATTCACTCTCCAAGTACCTAAAATCACAAAAGGAACGATTTAGGGCAATATTTGATCAAATAAGTTCGGATTCGGGCTTAAATGACCCCCTAAAAACGGATCATTTTTCGCCTCATCAGGTATTTACCAGTAACCTATGAAATCAAATAAAGTGCATTTGGTGGCTTTCCTCTAGTGACCAAATGGGGATTGTCAATCCCTAATAGATCTATTCACAATTATTTACGTTCACCTTGCAAGTGATTAAGGCGCATGATCGAGGGACTTTTGGTAATAAGTACTTAGGCAATAGAGATCAAATATAGCATATCGTTGAAAAATCACTTGTAATCATGTCTATAGCAGGTATTTCCTTATGAGATATAAAAGTGTGTAAACCAGTAAAGTTTATATGAAATACAGTCATGTATTTATTTAATGAATACTTGTAAAAGTAAAAACAATAGTTAAGCATGTATCTCCCCCAAAAACGTTTATAAATCATTGTAAAACAAGTAAGAGTAGGGGCTATGACTCACCTTAGAATTATGATAGGCATAGATAACGTAATGTCAGAGATAGAATGGAAATGACTTCAAAGATAACCTGAATGATATGGAAGTTCGAGATAAGTTCGACTTATCGAGAATCGTGATTTGAATATTGTTTGATGACAAAATGACTTTCATGGCAGAGGTGGCTTGCGTGGTAAAACGCTTAATAGTTCAAGAGCAAGTTATATACAATATAACTTGTCTTGAAGTATAAGTATCGTTTATTGTTTATATATTTCTTGTTATAAATAAATGATATGTATCAAAAGTTGATAAATGATAAATTATAGTAATTGCAAGTTTTACATTAGGTTAAGTGAACCGATGAGTTTTATTATAGGAATAATCATTACTTAATGTGTATTCAAGTTAACTGATAATAACGTCAAGTTATATAATTTAGGTTATAAATTATATATATTTAGAAATATATAATTATTCATATTTAACACTTCATTATCGTCTAAAAATATAGGTCTCGTTATATGTTTCTATGATATAGTCATAAAATATTAACTTGTCAAACCGTAATTAATTTTTAGAATAATCCTTAAGGTTATACAATGTTACGCTCTTTATTCTCAAGTTTCAAAGATGACATTTTATACAATTCAACTAATTAGACATTCTTAGTACATATTATTAAAAGAAATATTGATTAGTTCTTACATGTTCATGGGTCAAGTGTGAAACATTTTAAAAAGAAATAAATATCAAAATATTAGGTGCAGGGTTTGAACCCCTGACCTTACGCTTAACATCCCAACGCCCACCCAACTGAGCCAAAGGCTTTTTATTGTTGTAGTTTTACTGATTGATATATTTAACGGGTTTTGCTACTGTCTCTTGTTTGTTGAGGTTTTACTCACAGTAACTGTGATTCATGTATATGCATGTGTAGGTTTATTTGTTGAGTTCTCTTTGTTGCATGGCCACCCAAGAGTTTAAGTTCCCACATTTATTTGAAAGAAAAGATTAACGAGAGTAGGAAAAATAAAAGGTAGAGCTTGTATGATATGTAAAGGGGTATATATATATCGACTGTTATATAACATTTTGGTTTGTTAAGCCATTTAACCATACAAGACTTCTCATGGTACATTAAGTTGGATAGTTTTATACTCGCGTTTTATAAGTGATACTTTATCATTAGTTATATTTTATTTTACCACATCATGCACAGCCACATCGAGATTCAAGATGTCACCTTTTTAATAACGATGATGAACGAGAGTATAAAATAACAAGCTGAAGCTAGCCCTGGTATGTTTGATAAAAGGATAACAAATAAAGCAAGGAGAAAATGACTTACGAAGACGCCACAAATGGGTGTGTAGAGCGCGACTTAGAGGTCAGTGATGGAAAAATGATTGGTGCCACTCGTTTCTGGGCCTAACAAGGAAATGAGACCTTCATTCCAAGGATCCCATGCACGGCATAAACCCTTAGGATCTTGGCCACAGCTCTCGTACGTACCACAGCAGAGGAAAGACTTAGAACAACATTGAAAGGTGATAGTTTTGTGAGTGTAATAGTCGAAGCATGGTTTCTTCTTCTCGACAGGAACAACAAGAGTATTAATTTAGGTTTATGTTTGGTTCAAGGACAATGAGGGAAGTGGAAAAGTGATAGTGTACAGCTTGTTTGAGGGCTCAACGATGAACCATGATTAGTTCCAAGTTTCCACAACCTGGCTTCCTCTTCCAACTTGGCTTCGACAGAAACTATGATTTTATGTGAGTTGTAGTGAGTTAGAAATGTCGATATGCATGGAGCCTTTATATACTTGAACTAGAATGTGATAAGTGCTAAAATGGAACAGGAAGGTAGTGTAAGAATTGCACATGGTTCCCCCCCCCCCCCCCCAAGGTTATACATGAGGTAGTAACAAACGAGGGAAGTTGAAGATGTGAGCTTCCATATTACATGTGACCTCCATCAATGACCAATCGAGTCTAAACAACAATCATGTGGGAGGGAATGTGTATGGCATTGTGTCAAAATATTCCTGTCATTCCTAAGCTATTGGAGAGCTGTGGAGGTGAGCTTGAAAGCATGTGATAAGTTCTAAGAATTCTACTCAAGCTGTGTTTAGGTTGTTTCTGAGGCAGTAACGAGTGAGGCATGTGCTTGTAAGAAAGTAACATGGTTCTTGGCTTTCTCCTTCTTACTCGTTCACTAGGTACCAAGAAAAGAATGGTGTTTGCTTCGAATGGTTACTCCATTTGTCAATGGAACTCAAGACGCGGGTGTTCAAGGATTGGGGATTCATTCAGTTTCAGAAGTTCTCAAACAAGCTATCTCAATGATTAGTGAAAGTTGGAGGTGGTGTGTGAATGCATGGATTCTTCCTTATCTTACATACTTGTCGATCAACAGAACATAAAAGGGGTCGATTTGGATTGTGACGTTTGTCACGGAATAACAAAAGAAAAGTGTGGGTACAAGGCACGACAGATTATGCATTCTTGTATACTCAAGTTGACGTATAAAATTGGATGGGATCTATTCGATGTGCCAGGGATTTGCATTTTATTCATATAACAATAAATGTGTATCTTATATGTATCGTATGAAATAACTAAAGGTTCCAAGTAATAATGTAATGTGCCATATTAAGTGAGAAGGTGAGGTATGGCATGAAATAAACTTATGAACTCACATTCGATCGTAGCAAGTTCGAATGAATTAGAGAAAACAATTTAGATCGAGTTTGAATTAAATGGGTAAAATTTGTGTGAGTAAAACGACTTGCATGAAAACTTATATAGTGATATTGGTTCATGAGTGGAATGATGTTGGGCTTGCTGGTGAAAATCAATGTGTACAAGTTATATAATAACTTGTCGGTGGGTTCGCTTGTCAAGGTCGTGAATCAAGTTAAAACGTATTGGTTAGTCTTATTGTTGAATAAAATGGAAAATTTTATTCGTAAAAATGGTTATTAGATATTGTATTAATCATAGGAAAATTTCGGGATGTTATATTACCTACCCGTTAAACGGAATCCCGTCCCGGGATTCTAAGATAAGGTAGCTGTAAAGGTGAGTGGAAAGGGTGAACAAATAGTCATTCCTAACGATCTAATCCCTGAGCAGTTTTAATTTTTCTTTCGAGCTTAACGTATCTACTACTACATTAGCTTCTTCTTTTAAATTTTTATTTCCAGCTTAACGTATATACTACTACATTAGCTTTTTCCTTGATGATAGCAGTTCTCATAGTCATAATTGTTGAGTAGTTCTAACTACTTACGTTGTCTTATGTTCAATTCCTTTTGATTAACTTGACTTAAGAAACAATTCCATTTTTAAATGAAGATTTTTATTTTAACATGTTTTGAAGATAAACATGGTTCACAATATTTTGTTTCGTGAAAGTTAAAATCTGTGGGGTAACCTACCCGTTAAACAAAGAGTTTGCTAGTTACAGTCTTTTAAAAAATGAGGGTTTCGGATGAGAACTTGATTAGTGTAGAGAAAGTTGTTGAACTTCAACTCTTGTAAAAAGAAACTTGTTAAGTAAAGTTTTAAGTGACAACACGGTATTTGGTTCCAAGCTTTTGTAGATGATGAATCTGTTTGTTCCTTAGCAATCCCATATCCTGTATTTCTATTAGAGGAATTTATAGATTTTGACGGATTTTAGGTAAAGTTGTAAAAGGTTCGGAGATCACTATATCACTCATAGTGCCGGAGAAGTAAGAGAGACCATTGTAATCACATACAATGACGTGAAAAGGTTTCATAAATCGCCAGAATGTAAAAGTAAGTACATGATTGAATAAATGTGGTTGTGTCGTAATGCCTTAGAATTAGGCATATGCAGAAGAAAATCGTGAGTTTTTGGCTGAAGTTTTAGTGTTTTATGAACTTTAGTGATCCTTGATTTCATACGCATGCCATTTCAGATACAATTAAACCCACTTATTTATAATTCGTTATTTACATAGAGAAGCGTCCCAAACGATGTAAATAACGAAGTATAAACTTATGGTTCGGCGGTTTACAATTTCTTTATATCAATAAAAAGGCGTCCCAATCCATTCAAATAAAGACATTGTAAATCATCCTACTTAAGAATTTCTGACTCAACACCCATACTGATCGACAAGGTAATGCACAGATTTTCTAAGAGTACAAAAAGAGTATGTCATATGCATCTATAAAGATGAGAGCGAGATAATTAAGGAGGATTGGTATAGTACTTAAAATAGTTGGGGAGCATATATATATATATATATATATATATATATATATATATATATATATATATATATATATATATATATATATATATATATATATATATATATATATATATATATATATACTAGAGTGTTTTTGTAGCCTAAACTATCTAAAAGTCATATAATCGTCTAGCGGATGGAAATATGAAGACACGGTATTTGTAATAATCCCGATTGGTAAATATAAGTCATTAGCATAATCATAACATGTTAACATATATAAGAAATCATGTAAAAGTAATGTCTCTACCAGATGTTGGAAACGCGTAGGCACGGAGGGCATAAGGTGGTATTTTGTAAAAGTGGTCCGTTTTAAAAGTGAAGTTATAGTCCAATGTTCAAAACACTTGGTTCTCTATAACTGTAGCTCTGATGCCAATCTGTAACACCCCCAAAATCATCACGTCAGCGGAAGACTTTTTGGGTGTTACTTCGAGGATCTTTATCACAATCATAGAAAACGACACAAAAGTGACGCTTTAAAGTTTAATTCATTCAAAATACCAAATATTCGAGACATCAAGATGTTTCATAGTCTAAACAACAAGTTTATTTGAAATGTGTCAAAACGTTTATTTAAGCCCATGCCGGGTTACAAGCCCACTCCGTGCCTTCAAGTTCCTTCTCGTTTAGTTACCTGAGATAAACACATACTAAAAGTGTCAACACAAAGGTTGGTGAGTTCATAGAGTTTATAGTTTCGAATATCGATTTCCAAAATCAAAGAGTTTATGAGTCCAAAGTAGTTATAATAACCGTTGATTATCAAATTAAAGTGTGAGTAAATCCATAATATTCATGGCTTAATTCGTTGATTTATCAAAATCAGAAAATGAGTGATTTCCTCATTAATTCAAAAATAGTCCGTTGGTTTGCCCTTCACCGGGTCAACACCAAAATAGTAGTTCGTTTACCAATTATTAATAGTTTTTCCTGCTATATAGTGAACACAATCTCGGAGTTTGATAAAACAGTGGGCTACAGCATTGTACGCTCTTAACATCAGTCATTGTAGTGCTATATTATTACCGTTCTCTTGCCCTAAGCTCATGACACTCAACTATTAACAAGCATCAAAATTATCCATAATAATGATGTAAAACAGTGGCCCTCAAGATAGGTATTTACCAGTAACCTATGAAATCAAATAAAGTGCATTTGGTGGCTTTCCTCTAGCGACCAAATGGGGATTGTCAATCCCTAATAGATCTATTCACAATTATTTACGTTCACCCTGCAAGTGATTAAGGCGCATGATCGAGGGACTTTTGGTAATAGGTACTTAGGCAATAAAGATCAAATATAGCATATCGTTGAAAAATCACTTGTAATCATGTCTATAGCAGGTATTTCCTTATGAGATATAAAAGTGTGTAAACCAGTAAAGTTTATATGAAATACAGTCATGTATTTATTTAATGAATACTTGTAAAAGTAAAAACAGTAGTTAAGCATGTATCTCCCCCAAAAACGTTAATAAATCATTGTAAAACAAGTAAGAGTAGGGACTATGATTCACCTTAGAATTATGATAGGTATAGATAACGTAATGTCAGAGATAGAATGGAAATGACTTCAAAGATAACCTGAATGATATGGAAGTTTGAGATAAGTTTGACTTATCGAGAATCCTGATTTGAATAGTGTTTGATGACAAAATGACTTTCGTGGCAGAGGTGGCTTGCGTGATAAAACGCTTAATAGTTCAAGAGCAAGTTATATACAATATAACTTGTCTTTAAGTATAAGTATCGTTTATTGTTTATATATTTCTTGTTATAAATAAATGATATGTATCAAAAGTTGATAAATGATAAATTATAGTAATTGCAAGTTTTACGTTAGGTTAAGTGAACCGATGAGTTTTATTATAGGAATAATCATTACTTAATGTGTATTCAAGTTAACTGATAATAACGTCAAGTTATATAATTTACGTTATAAATTATATATATTTAGAAATATATATTTATTCATATTTAACACTTCATTATCGTCTAAAAATATAGGTCTCGTTATATGTTTTTATGATATAGTCATAAAATATTAACTTGTCAAACCGTAATTAATTTTTAGAATAATCCTTAAGGTTATACAATGTTACGCTCTTTATTCTCAAGTTTCAAAGATGACATTTTATACAATTCAACTAATTAGACATTCTTAGTACAGATTATTAAAAGAAATATTGATTAGTTCTTACATGTTCATGGGTCAAGTGTGAAACATTTTAAAAAGAAATAAATATCAAAATATTAGGTGCAGGGTTTGAACCCCTGACCTTACGCTTAACATCCCAACGCCCACCCAACTGAGCCAAAGGCTTTTTGTTGTTGTAGTTTTACTGATTGATATATTTAACGGGTTTTGCTACTGTCTCTTGTTTGTTGAGGTTTTACTCACAGTAACTGTGATTCATGTATATGCATGTGTAGGTTTATTTGTTGAGTTCTCTTTGTTGCATGGCCACCCAAGAGTTTAAGTTACCACATTTATTTGAAAGAAAAGATTAACGAGAGTAGGAAAAATAAAAGGTAGAGCTTGTATGATATGTAAAGGGGTATATATATATCGACTGTTATATAACATTTTGGTTTGTTAAGCCATTTAACCATACAAAACTTCTCATGGTACATTAAGTTGGATAGTTTTATACTCGCGTTTTATAAGTGATACTTTATCATTAGTTATATTTTATTTTACCACATCATGCACAGCCACATCGAGATTCAAGATGTCACCTTTTTAATAACGATGATGAACGAGAGTATAAAATAACAAGCTGAAGCTAGCCCTGGTATGTTTGATAAAAGGATAACAAATAAAGCAATGAGAAAATGACTTACGAAGACGCCACAAATGGGTGTGTAGAGCGCGACTTAGAGGTCAGTGATGGAAAAATGATCGGTGCCACTCGTTTCTGGGCCTAACAAGGAAATGAGACCTTCATTCCAAGGATCCCATGCACGGCATAAACCCTTAGGATCTTGGCTACAGCTCTCGTACGTACCACAACAGAGGAAAGACTTAGAACAACATTGAAAGGTGATAGTTTTGTGAGTCTAATAGTCGAAGCATGGTTTCTTCTTCTCGACTGGAACAGCAAGAGTATTAATTTAGGTTTATGTTTGGTTCAAGGACAATGAGGGAAGTGGAAAAGTGATAGTGTACAGCTTGTTTGAGGGCTCAACCATGAACCATGATTAGTTCCAAGTTTCCACAACCTGGCTTCCTCTTCCAACTTGGCTTCGACAGAAACTATGATTTTATGTGAGTTGTAGTGAGTTAGAAATGTTGATATGCATGGAGCCTTTATATACTTGAACTAGAATGTGATAAGTGCTAAAATGGAACAGGAAGGTAGTGTAAGAATTGCACATGGTTTCCCCCCCCCCCCCCCAGGTTATACCTGAGGTAGTAACAAACGAGGGAAGGTGAAGATGTGAGCTGCCATATTACATGTGACCTCCATCAATGACCAATCGAGTCTAAACAACAATCACGTGGGAGGGAATGTGTATGGCATTGTGTCAAAATATTCCTGTCATTCCTAAGCTATTGGAGAGCTGTGGAGGTGAGCTTGAAAGCATGTGATAAGTTCTAAGAATTCTACTCAAGCTGTGTTTAGGTTGTTTCTGAGGCAGTAACGAGTGAGGCATGTGCTTGTAAGAAAGTAACATGGTTCTTGGCTTTCTCCTTCTTACTCGTTCACCAGGTACCAAGAAAAGAATGGTGTTTGCTTCGAATGGTTACTCCATTTGTCAAAGGAACTCAAGACGCGGGTGTTCAAGGATTGGGGATTCATTCAGTTTCAGAAGTTCTCAAACAAGCTATCTCAATGATTAGTGAATGTTGGAGGTGGTGTGTGAATGCATGGATTCTTCCTTATCTTACATACTTGTCGATCAACAGAACATAAAAGGGGTCGATTTGGATTGTGACGTTTGTCACGGAATAACAAAAGAAAATTGTGGGTACAAGGCACGACAGATTATGCATTCTTGTATACTCAAGTTGACGTATAAAATTGGATGGGATCTATTCGATGTGTCAGGGATTTGCATTTTATTCATATAACAATAAATGTGTATCTTATATGTATCGTATGAAATAATTAAAGGTTCCAAGTAATAATGTAACGTGCCATATTAAGTGAGAAGGTGAGGTATGGCATGAAATAAACTTATGAACTCACATTCGATCCTAGCAAGTTCGAATGAATTAGAGAAAACAATTTAGATCGAGTTTGAATTAAATGGGTAAAATTTTTGTGAGTAAAACGACTTGCATGAAAACTTATATAGTGATATTGGTTCATGAGTGGAATGATGTTGGGCTTGCTAGTGAAAATCAATGTGTACAAGTTATATAATAACTTGTCGGTGGGTTCGCTTGTCAAGGTCGTGAATCAAGTTAAAACGTATTGGTTAGTCTTATTGTTGAATAAAATGGAAAATTTTATTCGTAAAAATGGTTATTAGATATTGTATTAATCATAGGAAAATTTCGGGATGTTATACTAGCAGTTATGGATTCTTCTATTTGTTCAACGGCTAGTGACTTCGTCACATTATTATCTCCCTGACTTTTCATGGAAGGAATCACTACTGATGAATCTGAAGAACTCTTATAAAATTGAAGGATATCAAGGGTATCTTCATTATCACTATCATCATCATAATCGAGAAGAGCAGCTTTACGAAATTTGGCACGTGTTATAGCTGCTTGTTCCTCGACAAGTAATTCTTCCATGGTCTTTTCGTTTCTAGCAGCTCGTTCTTCTGCAAGTAATTCTTCCATGGATTTCCCACGGGAATATTGAATGAGTGGAAATTGTGGGGGTGTGGATGTGTCAAAACCGGATGTAACAGAACTAGAACAATGTTCAGGTTTATAATACGGTTGACATTGAAAATCATCATGAGGTCCCCCACAATACGCACAAGAAGAACTTGGAGCATGGCGAAGCGAAATATTTGCCAACTCCTCCTTAAGTTCTTTAAATTTCTCAAGAACCTCTAAAAAGTCTTGCTGGATTTGAGGAGTTGCTTGGATCATTTGATACTGCGGAGGTTGGTCTTGATACGAAGAGTCAAAATTGTTACAAGGAAATGGATTCCTTGTTTGACAATCAGAGCTAAAGTATGGACATCCACAGTACTCACAACAGTTGAACTGATGTGGCTGTGAGTCGTATGTGCTGTAGTCATAATTGTTATCAGGAAACTGCTCATAGACAAGCGTGTTTCCTGATCGACAATCAGAACTGTAGTGTGAACCACCACAATACTCACAACAGTAAAATTGCTGAGTCTCACGGTGTGGTAGCTGATGGAATAATTCAGTCGTGTAATGGTAAGAATAGGGATCTTGGTCATAGACAGACCCGTTTCCTGACTCTACCATGCCACAACTGGGGCAATTACCACCATTATAAGAACTACCACACCACTGGCAAATCAAAAGGTGTGGATGAGACATAGAAAGAATCAAAAGGTTTGGGAGGGTAAGGAATGAAGAATCAAAAGGGTAGGAGGGTAAAGATGAATATTTTTGGTTTTTTGGAAATACATTTAATACAAATGATAAAGAAAATCTTTTTGGGTTTTTTTGTGTTCGTTGAAAACTGATTTTTAAAAAGTTTTCAGGGAACAGTTTTGTTTTTATAATAAGAAAATATGAACAAAGGATGGTAAACATACAATGAGTGTATATCCAGATTCACTAATCTGCAAAACCGTTTAGAATAACGCGCACAACCTCCCCGGCAGCGGCGCCAAAATTTGATTGGCTCCAAACGGTCAACCTAATTGACCAGGTGAGGGGTCAACCAAGTCAAACTGCTCAGAGTCAATCTCCGTTGAAGTACAGTGGCTTCCCCGGGTCGTTATGTCCCGACGAGGTGTGATGGTAATCAAACGGGTTTTTGATCGGGTGAATTTGGACAGAAAAGGGGTTTGAGTGATTTGTATGATTACACTAAGATATGAGGAATGAAAATAACTTAGAAACACTATATAAACAATTACTGATGATCAGATATACTAAAAACGTGAGCTAAGCCTAAAAACGTGTACGTTTGATTTAAATTTACGTTAACGTACGAAATAAAACGCGAGTTTTATAGAAATAAAATACCTACGAACAGGAAAATTACATTTTTAGAATCCTAATGATAAAATAAAATTTTAAGAAAATTAAAATTACTTTTTACACTATTTAATTAATTACTAATAATTAATTACTATTTTCTAATTACTTATTAATTATTTAAAATACCCTAAAATACAAATAATTAGAAAATTAACCTAGAAAAATAAAATTTAAATTTGGAAAAATCTAAAATAATATAAAACTAATTTTAAATCTGAAAATATATTTTTAAGACTTTTTAAATAATTATTATTAATTATTAACTAATTATTAATTAGTAAAAACTAATATTAATTATTAAAAATACTAAATGAAAGGAGAAAAATATGAAAAAATTACTGAAATTATTTTATAGCTACAGGAACCTAGGAAAATTATAAAAATGAGATTTGCTTTTTAAAAAAGCTGAAAATAAGCCAAATGGCTTAAATAGAAGCTATCACTTCTAATAAGTTGAGCTTTTTTGGAATTTTCTTTTACAAAACTGTTTAAATACCTAAAATAATAAACTTTAACAAAGGAAGTATGGATGTAAGCTTATAAATAAGCAACTGGGAACAGAAATCCTTAACAGGTGGGTGTTATAGCTTATTAGGACTTAAAGGCACTTGAATAAGCTCATAAAAAGCCTCTCAATACAAGCCAAAGAATAAATAAGCTACACATGGGTAGGGAAACTAGTAATGAGCAAAAACAAAGAAATAAGCACAATGGTTAAGCTAGAATAATCAAATAAGCAAGACCCAAAAGCTATAGTCCAAACAGTCCCTGAGGGGCAATTTGCAGGCCTAAAATAAGCTAGGGGTAAAAGCTAGGAGACCAAAACTAAGCCTTGAACCATCAACCCTGCACTATAGGCTTCCCAAAAACTCCATAAGCTCAGGTTGAGCTTGCCTAGTGAAATGGCTAGGGGCTGTTGAGCAAGGCCTGATGGAACAAAACCAGTGGTGCAGGGCAACAAGAAGCTTAGCAAATAAGCTGACCTAGGCTCATAATCCAAAAAGCTAGGGCTACAAAACACTTTTATACAAGCAGAGAAGCTGATTTCTACAATAAGTAAACTAGAGTATCCCAAATCAAGCAATCCCAAAGCTGATTTGGAAATGGGTCAGTGCAAACAAAAGTTGGGAGCAGGGCACCCTTTTTGCCAACCAGTCAACTTTAAACCATAAATTAAGCTCAAAAAAAAAAAAAATCTATAAATTAAAACAAAAATAGTCTAGGAAAGATAAGCTACCAGAGATTCAAAATCCACAATTTTCATATCCAAACTCCTAACACTGAGTAAACTAAAAATCACCCTTCTCAAGAGAATTTTGTGAAGTTTTGACTTTTTCTGCTCTTAAAGCTGACAAAGCTCAAATAAGTTCAATAAGCTTATTCCCACTGCTACTCAATCTGTTTGACTTGTGTTGACTTAATTGTACCTTTTGAGTATTTGAAAATAAAACAGTGCTAATTAAGCAATAAGCTCACTAATAGTTGTGCAAAGCTATAAGGACCCTCAGTAAACCACAATCAAGCTTGAAGAAACTTATTAAAGTTGTTCTAACTTAAATGAACCTGAAGGCTCCAAACATGAAAATGAATTGCAAAGGGAATTGAAAGTGAAACTGATTTGAATTGCTTCTTGAAATTGATTACACCAATGGGAGTAGAAATTACAGAACTTAACTTAAAACATCACATTACATTACTTTTAATTAAATTCACCCCTAAAATTACATTAAGAAATTTACTAAAAATTAACTACTTCACTAACTAACACCCCTTTGCTTCATGCTTTTTCTTCATTTATACACTTCCAAAAGTGCTCTTGGCCTTTTCCCACTTTCTTGTGAGCCCTTGGATGGCTTAGGTTGATCCTGACCATAGGTTTTGATTTTGGCGGGAAAAGAGATTATTACAACTTGGCAGGGGTGTAGGGTTTTGGTTTTTTGTGTTTGGAGGGATAAGGGTGTAGGGTTTGGCAGAGGTGGAGTGTTGGCAGGGTTGAGGTGACGATGAGGGAGCAGAGGTCACATGTGACTGGTTTTGGGTGGGTGGTTTGTGCAGGGGAGAGTGGTATTGTGGGAGAGGTGCTTTGTTTGACCATTTGACCGAGGTTAAATAATACGGGGTGTGTGGGATTGGGTTTGACCGAGGGAAAGAAGGGGTTGACTTGGGCTTATGGGATGATGGGTTGATTTTGGACTAGGATATTAAAGGGATCCGTTTGGTTATTTTTACACAAGGACTATTTTTGTAATTTCTGATATTTGAAGGGTTGGAAGTGCAAACTTCCAAAAGTCATCAAAAGGGGCTACATTGTAACATGTGAATAGTACAAGGGTAATTTTTGATATTTTCCTTTTTTTAAATACCCGGGGACTACATTTGCCAATTTTGAAACTTGAAGGACCAAACGTGTAATTTTCTCAAACTTTTCACCCAAGGACTTGTTTTGACAACTTTTAAATTCCAAAAGACTTGGGTTGACTTTTCTTTCATTTTAAACCTTCAGGGACTAGTTTTGTAAATTTCTGAAACTTGAGGGACTGAAACTGTCAATTATGCAAACTTTGTACGTTTTTCATTTGTTTTTAAACATTTTGCATCTAAAACATATAAAACACAGTTTTGGGATAATTTATGTATTTTGATGCATTTCTGAGTGTTTTTTTTGGATGTTTTGACAGTTCAGATACGATAAAAATGATGAGTATTTACACACTCATCATAAATCTTACCTCTCAATATAGTTTTTTATGTTTAAAAAAATCATTTTGTATGAACACAGTACAACAAATATAACGTTTATTTACAGTTTTTTGCAAACTTTTTTATTAGTTTTCTTGGCGCTTAACAGATGTGTATAAATTTATTACATTTATAAGTATGTAAGGATATCACATTTTTGCACATAAAATTGTAAAAGAAAAAGTTCAATAAGTGTGCACAGATATAAATTTGTTCACAATTTCAAGTGTGAAATATCAATTTGTCACACACAGTTTGTTTACACTTCTCCTCTCATGTAAAGAAATTAGGCGTGTCAAAGTGTCATCAAAATATATGTTTGTTCACGTTAACAAGTGTTAACTTTGTTCTTTTATATAATTATAAAAGTTAAAAGTGTCAATATTTTTAATATTTTTTTCACACTTGTAAATATAACAAACTTTTACACATTTGTAAATGTGAAAAAATTGTTTTTTTTTTTTTTTTATATGGATGCTAAAAGCGTGTAAAAAATGATGTGTACAAAACTACAAATGTCACTGGTTGAGTTATCATTCTGATGTCTTTTTAATCGTGGCATTGCACAATTTAACTCTCACGTGTTAGCTATGATAAAAAAATAGTTAGGAATGCTAATACTAGCTCAGTTTCCATCCTACTAGAGTCTAGACTACTAGAAATAACATTCCATAGAGTCGTGTTGCAAAATTGCTAAAAAAAGAAAGTTAGGGGACAAATATGTAACTTGCTCAAACATAATTATTAAACCACTATTCACAAGAGTAAATGTTAACTTGTTTTTTCATGGCGTGTGGGGTTTATCAAGGGTTTCTCTGCTAAATACTCAGATCCCTCTTTTGTCACACCACACACACACACTCGTACACAGTACAACAAATAACTGCAGTTACCTAAAACAACATCTTACACAAAACCCTTTTATTACAACATGATCCACCCATAGACCATCATCACACACAACAACTAACTCTAACAATGCCACACCCACAAACCAAAACCCGCACACGCGCCCGCACGCGCCGCTTCACAGCCTGTCACCGTCACCCTAGTGAGCCAGTCACAGGCTTCTGTGCATTATGTTTACGTGACCGTTTAGCCGGTCTAGACTCATCTTCTTCATCTTCAGGTCAAACTGCAGCTGAAAAAGTTTTTGTAGGTAGTCGTAGGACTAAAGGACACGGAGTTGCTCCTGCCAAAGCTCCGGGACCAGTTCCGGAGCTGCGCAGGAGCAAGTCCGTGGCCGCGGAGAAATGCGAGATTCCGACGATGGATCCGCGGAGAAACTCGTGTGATGTGAAATGTAGGAGTACTTTGTCGGATTTGTTTGTTGTTGAGTCTATGAATTTAGGGGGTCACATCATGCAAGAGCCTGTGATGGAGACACAGGTAATACTGGATTAGATTTCGTGAGATGATTTGCAAACTCGAAAATGTTATTTGCACACTTTAATGTACAAGCAGTTGAAGCAGAATGTTAATACTGTACAAGTATTTAATTCATAAAAAAGTGTCCCAATCAGTTATTAGTATCAAATCAATTCGCTAAATTTATATAGTGCGTGTTGTAAATAGTTGTACCACAAATTATGGGGTGTTTTGATTAGATTATTTGTGGGCTTATGAGGTTATTGGAATTTGGAAAAGTTGATAAGCTTACTTTTTCTGTTTATGAGCTTATTAAGTTGACTTTATGGATTTAAATAAGCTATAAACTTGAGTTCATAAGCTAATAAGCCAAGAGAGAGCTTTTACAAATTCAAATAAGCCGGCAAAATAAGATAATCCAGACACCCCTATGCTATTTGCAAATCAACTCCGTAATTTTTAAGTGTTCAATAAAAATAGAAATGGTAGAAGGAACTAGTAGTAAGATTTAAGAACCAGTATCAGTGATCTCTATGCTAGTTTTGTTAGTAACTTATTTGTTTATTTTGCACATATTATTAGGAGGAAGATGAATTAGAAGGTAAAGATGATATCAATGAAATCAAGGTTTCAGATAACGTGATTGAGCGAAATGAAGTTGAGGGTGATGATGATGATGAGATTGGAGATATGAAGACGATGAAAGAGTTTATCAACATTGAATTAACGAGCAAGAGGCGAAACTTTTGGGAATCAGCTTCTGTTTTTAGTCAAAAGTTACGAAAATGGAGGCAAAAACAGAAGGAAAAGAAGCAATGTAAACGTTTCAATGCCGGAATCGATTTTGAAAGATCAAGATTAGGGCGAGATAGTCAATCTGAGGTAGCGGATTATGGATTAGGTAGAAGATCTTGTGATACAGAGCCTAGATTTTCTATTGATGCTCATCGATTGTCTGTTGAAGATCCTCGGTTTTCGTTTGATGAACATAGAGCGTCTTGGGATGGATATATGATTGCTAGAACAATTCCTCGGCTTGCGCCTATGCTATCGAGTGTTGATAACATGATGGTGCCTCCGGTTAATAAGGCGACAAATACAATGCATTCGATAAATGAAGATGGTGCAAGTTCTGGTGGTTCTGCTCAATCGAATACTAATTCAGATACTTCTACATCAAACAGAGGAAGCAGTTCGAGTTCTATGAAAAGTTCTAGTATGTATACAATTAGATCAGGTGGTGATGATGTGAAATCTGCTTCAAATGCGCGTGTTTCACCTGCAAATGATGTTATTTTCCAAGGGACAAAGTTAGTTATTACGGAAAAGGAATTGAAAGATTGGCATTTGAATTCTGTCAAGAACAATACCAATGGTTCTGTTTCAAATGCACCAGTTTTGACAAGTAAAACGCCTATGAACCCGTCAAATGTTCATAAAAAGGGAATGCCAAGTACGTGGAAAAAGGTGTGTAATAATCTATGGGGTCACAAGCACAGACTTGTTGACAGAAATGATGACAAAAAGAATGTAGAAGAAGATAAAGTTATCCCCGAAAACATAAACGAAAGAAGGAATTCAAGCTCGAAACTTGTTCGTAATCCTAGTTGTGTGAATAGAACCAGAAGGGACGAGTTTGCGTTGGATAAGGTATCAAACCGGAGCTCACGATATTCAACTAGTGATATTGACAGCGGTTTGCTGAGGCTGTATTTGACACCATTTAGGAACTCTAGAAGGAGTAAATCTGGGAAAAGCAGAGTTCCATCACTTCCATTAATGGGCGCCAATGGTTTGCAGCTGAACTAAATTTTTCGGTACTCATACAACTCTTTAGAAGTAACATAAATGTGTAGAGCTTATTTATTTGTTTTTATATGTGCACACAACATAGTGTAATGTTACTTGTTGTGTTTGGAGTTCTCTTGTAGCGAGGCGAATAATAGACGTTTAAATTTTATGTATTAATGTTGTTTAAAAGTAATACATACCCGCATGAAGCTTCTTGCCATGTAAATTGTTTTCGATGGGTTCTAAATGCATGTTTGGGAGTGACAACATGTTACCCTGTCGTAGCTGGCTATTTGCATATTGTTACACAAATATGCATGTTGTGTGTGGGTGTTTGGCCTTACGTTTTGGAAGTGATTATCTGATATTTTTGGATGTGTTTTCATTGTTTAAATTTGAGATAACAAGATTGAAGTTGTTTGAGAGTATGTGGCAAATGTTAAGAAGCTTCATGTAAAATGTCCTCCGATTATCCGAATCAGTCTTGTGGCAAACCCTTAAATTTTAAACTAATAACAGAGTTTCACTATACCAGAACACCATAAACTGATTATATGTGACTTAAATATTTAAATATCAGTTATTATGCTTAGAAAAGTGATACCAAAACACCATAATACAAATATAGAAAGCATTTTGGTTCTATGTTTTGTAAAGATCTCAACGAAAAGCATTCGGATATTAAGAAAACCAGACTCGTTCATCGGTTGAAGGACTTTGGGTTTAACGGTACTTGCTTTTCACTGTGTTCATGTGTTGCACACTTGCACATTATGTTTCTTAAATAGAAAGCTTATGGAAGCTAACCCATCAGTGTGATGCATCTGTATAGAAATATTATTATTACCCAACAAGATAGATTCTAGGTACTTGAAAAGCTAATGTGCATGTGTTCTGCAGATATTCTGTGCGCCAATTCTACATCTACATCTTTTTATTTTTTAAGATACCATGTGTCCTATATTTAGGGATGACAAAAGCACCCGAAACTAACTGAAAAAACCGAAACCCGAACCGGTTAGATCGGGTTCGGTGATGGGTTGGCGGGTTGGATGCGAGTTTGGGTATTAATTGTAACACCTCAAAACCCGTTTTTAGGTATTATATTACGAGAAAGTCATCAAGTAAGTTTGACTACGACTTTTGTGATTGGTTAGTCAAACCCGAAAGTCAAGCTAAATAGTCAAACATAAGTTATATTTAAGTCAAATATTTGTATTATGGTTTTAGAATGTTTAATGTGGCCAAAATATGAAGGAATAGTACTAGATGGACTACTATTGCTAAATGATCAAAGATATAACTAGCTTATATGTGAAGTAAGCCTTAGACTTTTCCTTGAGTTTCTAAAATGTTCTAGTAGGCTATGGTGTGTTTGTGTGGGACAAAAAAAAAAAAAAAAAGCTCAACTAGTGATGATTATTTGAAAGTGTTATGGTTCTGATTCAAGAATAGAAGTCATATCAAATCATTTACATGTAAGCAATCTTATTTCTTGAGTAAATTGTTAATTGAAGAGTTATGGTTCATAAGCAAGATTGAAGATTTTGGGTAAATAAAGTTTAGAACTAAATTAAGAAGTGGGCATGTTAATAGGTGTGTAACCCTCTTTATTTAAGTAATGAATTAATGAGTATTGTTGTGAAAATGAAGTTATATGATGTTAAAATGATTTTTTGGACGTCCTTGTGATGTGTCAGGTCCCGAAAGTCAAGTTTTGGGTCTAATAGGCAAGTTGGAGAAAAGTGTTGTTGGGAATTATACTAACAGTTACCACGGCTAGTAAGGATATTACAACTGTTGAAGAATGCACTAGCAGTGGAAACTCATTACCACTGCTAGTACATATTATTACCACTGCTGTTAGGATAATTGTTAGGAAACGTGTAAAGATAAATATAGAATAGATCTTGTGTATATCTTATTCTATTAGAGTTATACTTATCTTGTAGAAGAGGACTCTTTGTGCTATAAAAGGAGGTCCTAGGTTAAAGTTAGATATACGTTTTTCTTAGAGCTTCAAGGTGTAACCCTAGTGATATTAAGATCACTCGTATTATTATCTTTAATAATATTGGAGCTTACAGTTTGTTACATACATTGTTCTCATTCATATACAACTGTTTCATTCACAATCAAACTTCTAAGTATTACTAAGTAGATTCCGCATACTTAGTGATATAACTCAAAGTATCAATCTAACACAGTTTAAGGTGTTTAGATCCATCAAGTGGTATCAGAGACAGGCTTTGATACTTTGATTTAGAAGACCCCAAGTTCACTCAGAAGAATCAATGGAGACATAAACTAGTCAATCAAACATTGCTGCTAAGCTTCCTAAGCTTAAGTTGAATGACTATGAGATGTGGAGGCTAATGATCGAACAATTCTTTATGGTGCAAGACTATACACTCTGGGAGATCATTATGTTTGGTAATTCCTTCAAACCTGGTACTACCTCAGAGATGGTTAATGGCAAGGAAGTAGTAAAGGTTAACACTGGACCTGTCACAAATGATGAAAGACTTCAGATGAAGAATGATCTGAAGGCCAGAGGTTTGCTGCTGATGACCCTTCCCAGAGATCAAGTTCTAGCATTCAGCAAGTACAAGACTGCACAGACTCTGTTTGAGGAGATCTGCAATATTTTTGGTGGTAATGATTCCACCAAAAAGACTTAGAAGACCCTGCTGAAACAGACTTATGAAAACTTTGGTTCAACAAGTAATGAATCAATTGATAGCATCTTCACAAGGCTACAAAAGATTGTTACTCAACTCACTGTTTTTGGAATTGAGGTGGAAAGGGAAGACCTCAATCTAAAGTTCTTAAGAAGTTTACCCTCTGAGTTTGGAACCAATGTTGCAGTGTGGGAAGACAAGCCAGATTTGGAAACTATGAAGCTAAATGATTTGTACAATAACTTTAAGGTTATTGAACAGAGATTGAAGAAAGCTGGCAAACTAAGTACAGGTTCAGGAAGTGTAGCACTTATATCATCATCTGTTGATGATAGTTCAGATGGAGAAAGTGATAGTGATGATGATGATGATGCTAACATTGTTGTTTCCACTAGTAGTGGAGGTGTTTCCACTGCTAGTTCAAAAAGACAGATTGCTGGTCTTAGTGATTCTAACTTTTATGCCTTTCTGTCAAGTTAGATGAGTGGTTCAATTCTCAATCATGAGGATTTGGATCAAGTTGATGAAAGATTCAAGGCTGATACTCTCAAAGATATGAAAGAGATGCAGCTGTGGGTTGACTTGAGAAGACTGTATGAACCAGATCCTAAAGATAGCTATTGGAAGTTTGAAGCTTCAGATTTAAACACTACATGGACATACTATGATTCATGTGAGGTTCATCAGGTCTCTACAACAGCTGGAGTGGATGTATTTATGTTTGCTGAGAAGGAATATCCACTTAGAGCAGCAACATTGTCTACAATGTTGACATCAAGGTTGAGAGTTCATGAAGATAATGAAAAAGTTAGAGTTTTGATTCAGAAGATACAAGATCAATGTTTAAGAGCTATACAAGATTTAAGAAAAAGAATATAAGTGTTTGGAAGAATTCCCATATCCTCATGTCTACTGATTACTTGAAGAAACTTATTGATTTACATGTTAAATTAGGGCTGGCAATTTTGACACGAAACCTGTTAACACGACACGACACGACCTGTTCTTAACAGGTTTCGTGTTTAACCTTAACAGGTTTCGTGTCTTAACAGGTCAGATCTGTTAAGACCTGTTAATTTTCGTGTCTTAACAGGTCAGACCTGTTAAACCTGTTAGCGACCTGTTAATTTTATACTATATATATAAAGTATTTTTAGGTCATACATTCACAAACCCTAATCACACACACATAAACTCTCCGCCCCCATCCTCCTTTTATCTCTTCAGGAAAAAAAAAAAAAATCTCATCTCAATATCGTCATCAACATCTATTCGATCCATCATCAGTCCATCTAATCAAAACCCATAAACGCAAACACAACCATACGCACCCTATCACCATGGGTGTATTGTGATACTTGTGGTTGACTCTTGATCCTTTCTTGATGTTATGGTTGTGTTTGGGTGCAAGTTTGATGCATCTTGGGTGCGTTTGGATGTATAGCCGAGACCCACTAGGCCTAGGGCCGTGGGTTTGGTTCAAATAGAGGTAAGCCATGGGCTAGACCCACGAATCTGATGGGTTTTGATACTTGTGGTTGACTCTCGTTGTTGTTATTGTGTTGTTGTTCTATATTAGTTTAGATTTTGTGTTTTATGAAGATTTGTAACATTAGTTTAGATTTTGTAATAGCAGATTTGTAATAGTTAACATTAAGATTAGAAGACTTTTAATAGCTTTTGTTAAGATTTTTAAGATTTGTAATAGCAGATTTGGATTTGGTTGTGACTGGATTTGGATTTGTTCGATTTGGATTTGGTTGTGACTGGATTTGGATTTGTTCTTGATGTTGTTCTTGACTGGATTTCGATAGCAGAGGGTGTTTTGGAAATCTTATTTGAACAGCTTATTTGCTTATGTGGTCAATATATGTAGATAAGCTGGTCTAAAACAGCTTATAGAAACCGCCTCAATAAGCTGGTAAGCCTAAGCTGTTTGGCCAAATCTAAACACCCAAAAGTGTTTATCAGCTGTATTGTTCTTTGCAAAAAAGAAAAGAAAAAAAAATCCGAATATATATGTTAATAACAGGTTATTTGTTTTTTGCAAAAAAAAAAAAAAAAAAAAAAAAAAAAAAAAAAAAAATTCCGAATATATATGTTAACAGGTTCTTAACAGGTTAACCTGTTTATTTTCGTGTCGTGTTCGTGTTTGAGAAAAATGACACGATAAGCTAACAGGTCGTGTTCGTGTTTGACCTTAACAGGTTCGTGTCTTAACAGGTTCGTGTCTTAACAGGTTCGTGTGACCTGTTATGCCAGCCCTAATGTTAATCATAAGTTTAGGGGAGGATTGTTGGGAATTATACTAACAGTTACCACGGCTAGTAAGGATATTACAACTGCTGAAGAATGCACTAGCAGTAGAAACTCATTACCACTGCTAGTACATATTATTACCACTGCTGTTAGGATAATTGTTAGGAAACGTGTAAAGATAAATATAGAATAGATCTTGTGTATATCTTATTCTATTAGAGTTATACTTATCTTGTAGAAGAGGACTCTTTGTGCTATAAAAGGAGGTCCTAGGTTAAAGTTAGATATACGTTTTTTTTAGAGCTTCAAGGTGTAACCCTAGTGATATTAAGATCACTCGTATTATTATCTTTAATAATATTGGAGCTTACAGTTTGTTACATACATTGTTCTCATTCATATACAATTGTTTCATTCACAATCAAACTTCTAAGTATTACTAAGTAGATTCCGCATACTTAGTGATATAACTCAAAGTATCAATCTAACACAGTTCAAGGTGTTTAGATTCATCAAGTGTTGTAGGCCTGAGGCTTGCAGCGGTGGATGAGGAGTCTTAGCCTCCAACTGTGGAGTCCCCTGAGGCTTCCTGGCGCGGCTGGAGTAATTCACAGTTTTTTGTCAAATATGCAGGGAAAAGTGGTGCAGGCCTGAGGCTTGCAGCCATGGCTAAGGGGTCTTAGCCGCCAGCTGTGGAGTCCCTTGAGGCTTCAAGACACGGCTGGAGTGTTCCAGCTGGCGGCTGTGAACAATTCACAGTTTCTGGTCATCATCTGAATTTTGTATAAAATCAACATTAAGTCCGTAGGAGTCGTGCCACCTGTCATTCTAAAGGTATTTGAGTCTACTTTCGTTTAAAAATACTTTCGGGAGTTTATTCTAAATAGAAGTATAAAAGAGTCATTGATTTGTAACAGGTCTTTTACGGTCATTTCGGTATGCATAAATGTTTTGGTCAAATTGGGAAAGAGGCGTTCCAACTTGGTATTAGAGCTTCGGTTTAAGTGAATTAGGCTGCCACCATAGGTTCCCTAAACTTAGACCACTTGTAAATGCAAGAGCCATAAGTGTAAAGTAGTGCGGAAATGTAGTTGTCTAAGTTATAAGGTAAATATAGTGCTTGTGGCTATAAGAATAATGATGCTTAGACGTAGACTGATTTGTAATGTGTTATTGAGCTATAGAAAAAAAGTGTTTTGATTATGATTATGTATGTAGTAACACTTGTTGTAAGCATTAGTATGATAATATGAGGTTGCGTAATATGAAGTCATATGAAGTCTATGGTCGAATAAAGTATGTTTAGGTGCTATGGAAGATACATGTTATGTTTTAAATTGCATAGAGTAAAATTTAATCGTGGTTTGATATTTGAAATTTTTTGAGCCACTGACGAAATAAGTAAGAATGAATCGGATTAAATGCATAAATATTAAATGTGATAGTATGAGTAGAAAATATGATCAACTAGGGGTTGACGGGTAAATGTAAAAGTGCAATGTGAGAAACACCTAGAAATTGTGCGCATTCTAGAACTGGACCAACATCATATATATCTTGTCGAAAATTAAAATGGGAATAATAGTGTGCGTTTTGTGAATTGTGCAAGGTAATAAAGATTAAAAATGGAAAGGTACTTTATTTTAAAAAGAACATAAATGTTAAATGAGTAGGGATATTGAGGTGGTAATAGCTTGGGTCCATTATGTTGTTACTTGTTACAGGGGAAATTGTAACACCCTCAATTTTAAAATATTTGCAGCGGAATAAAGATTGGGTGTTACTTCATAGCTAACAGTTTTTCAGTAGAAAATGATTGTCAATTTAGTCATTTTAAAACATTTATCATTCGAATATCAGAGTTTACAAAATGAGGTCCCAGTGGTTTCAAAGTTTATTAAATAAGTTTTCGAATGATAGTAAAATTTATAGCCTTCGTAAGAATCCGTGCTCCTCCGTACCATCCTTGCTCATTATGGACCTGAGATAAACACATGCTAAAAATGTCAACACAAAGGTTGGTGAGTTCATAGAGTTTTATGAAAAACCATTTATTTTGATAGATTTCAGGAATATTTGGTAATGATAAATACAAACAGTAATGGAACAAGTATTGAGTAATGTTAACTATAATCACAGATAAATCATATAAATATTCAGTCAAATTCAAATAAGGGATCAATAATCCTAACATGAGCTGGAAACTCATGATTCTAATTTAATAAGATATACAATTCAAGTATGGTCACTTTCCTATACACCTGTATCTAAATATATGTTGAAAACATACATTTCCTTATAGATATTGCCCCAAGCCTCATGACACGCAAAGCTTAACAAAAGAGGTGATTTATCAAGTCAATGATAAATTTTGCCCTTTTATAATGGGTGATTTGCCAATTCCTATTTGTCTTCAAATATAGTGTATCACGACTAATACGACTAACCATATGCATATGGCATTCCGTCAAGTATTAGTGGGACAGGAGGTCAATCTTTAACAGGTTTCGAAGCTGTTCACTATATTCGCGCTCACATAACAATGATTAATGGCTCATGATTGAGGGACTTTATGGCGATAAGGTAACTTAGGCAATATCAAGGTAATAATGGAATCATTCAGGATAATATAGTAAGTATCATACCACAGTAATCAATTTGGAAACATTATCATCGGAGTATCAGTAATTCAGTTAAGTATTTCGCCAGTAACATACATATATCACATGCCACAATAATCAAATTGGAAACATTATCATCTGAGTATCAATATTTCAGTTAAGTATTTCGCCAGTAATATACATATATCACATGTCAAAATAATCAAATTGGAAACATTATAATATGAGTATCAGTATTTTAGTTAAGTAATTCATCAATAACATATATATATATCATATCTTAATTCATAAACTTCATCATGTAATTATTAATAAGGAAATTGATTTGAATCATGTAATTTATTCATATACTTATAAAATTATCAAAGTATATGTAAGCATGTATCTCCCCCAAAGAGTTAAAAACAATTATTGGAAATGGGGCTATGACTCACCTTGATTGATGTTGGGATGATGAAAAATAAAGTAGGATGAGATTGTGAGAGTGATTATGGAAACGTCTTTGATATGGAACCTGATAAATAAATTTATCTGAGAATCTAACCAAATACTATTTGGTAAACGAATAACGATAAATCGTTAAAATGAAAAGATGATATGTGAATGAAATTATTATGTTTATAATAATATGATGAGATATGCTATTATTTCTAAAGTTTTCCTTTCTTAAACATGACGAAAGTAGTACGTAAAGATAATTAGCTAAAATATCGTTATATATATTATTAACGTAAAATGACTAATATATATAAAATGTAATAAAAATGCATATGACGTGATGGGTGACGTAAAATAGAAAATAAAATAAGAATGTCAAATAAAATATGTTGGTCCTTGTCCTTTTCCAGTTTTTACACTTTTTATACTAACGGCGTTAGCATTACACCGTTAGTCCTTTATTAAATATAATTTACATTTAAAGTCCACTACTTGTCCAATATAGCATTCTAAACTTGGAAGTTAATATTATATCATTTTCTATCCTTAAGATTCTGTTTTGGCAGTTTAAGTCCTTGTTTTCAATAGTTGACAGTTTTAGTCCTTTAATGTGAAAACGCGTTACAAGTTTAGTCCTTTTTACACAAAAATGACGGGAAAGATATTCTAAACATTTCTATAACTTTGTTAAGCTTATTACAACTTAATTCAACTGTTTATTACTGAAAATAACTTATTTTTATATACATGGGCCTTTAACGTGACATTACTAGGCCCCGTTAAGAATTTTAGAGACGAGGGCATGCAAATAGTTTTGGGCTTGGACTTGGGCTATTTTTGTGATTCTAAAAATATATCATATGGGTTCAGTGGGTTGTTTAATCGCAAAGTCTTATTGGGCTTAATCTTAGCCCAAACCGAATTTATTTACTCACTTTTTAGTTTCTGGAAATTCAATATAATGTTTAACGAGGGTAGTTTACTTTGAGCTTATTTGAATGTCTAAACAAGCTTCTCTTTACGAATTGTAAACATGAAACATGTAGTTAGATAGGTAGTCTATTAGATCGTATAAAAATATTGATATGTTGTTAAGTCAAATCGAGTTTTACAAGGGCGTTTTGTAGGCTAGTCGAAACAGTTTTTCTGGTTAGAAAGACTTACAATATTTTCTAAGTTTTCCAGTTTTATCTCTTTTAGGTCGATTCACTTTGGTCATTTTAGAGGGTCGAGACGTGATTATTTTTACAAGTTATCTACATGAAAATTGTAGCTAGTTATGGTGTCTAAGAGTTCGTGTAAAAATATAGATGGGTCGTTTGTTTAGATTTTGTTTTACGAGGCCGTTTATAAAGCGACTTGGGACTGTTTCTATAAGAAAAACACTTGGTAAATTTTGGTATGTTTTCTGATTCTTTTATACGGGTAAGGTAGTATCAACATGAGGTTCGAATGAATATGTACACATGATATAAACGTGAAATGAGTATTTTTAGTGATCCCTAGGCCTTCCACAAGGGAGGCGAATCACTTCTCGTGTTCTATTTATATATGTAGAGTGTAAAATAAATATCGAAACATATATGTTTAAAACTAATTAATATACGTTGCATGGGATGTAATATGCGTGAGATATGAATTTGAGATGATCAAGGAGGACTTACAACACCTCTAGGGTGGTGAAGGAACTCGCGGAGATTGACTAGAACACAAGAAACTAAACCCACGTTCGCTAACCCACTTATACGTTCGTATATATATAACCCGTTTCTTCGACAAGTCTTCCAAATGAACCAAGAATACTTTCTGGTCATCCAGAGGAGTTTTTGTAGATGAATGAGAGTTATTATGATAGTATTGAATGGATGATAGAAGGTGGTGAGCTAGGGAGAGTTATATGGAGTTATAAGCATACGTATAGGTTTAAATAATTATAAAAACATCTCCTACTTGCTCTACTGTTCTTGTCAGTGAATGAAGGGCTCCCAAGAGATCTATTTCTGACATAGGAGGACTTTAGAAGGATTGTGTGAAGGTAGAAAAGTTGGAATTTGCTTATATAAGTTTATATATGTCGACATGTATATTTAGATATACACGATTTGGAAAAATCATGTGAGGCTTGGTTCTAGCTGATGAAACTCATTATTAAACATGAAAACATGCTTGAAATATTATTAGAATCATTTAGAAACAAACCGGGATTAAAACGGTTGAGTTTTGAATTTATTATATATCGATTGGGTTGGATTTTGGCCAAACACTTTGCCTCTATTAAACGCATCAAACGTTCGTCTTAGAAGCTAATATTTGGCGTCCTACTTCTTTGGCGGGTAGACAATTAGGAGGTACAAAAATATGTATACGTTGTGTTTAGAAATCGAAAAATACAGAGGCGTTTTGGAGGGGATCTGCTCGAATGGAAAGCTGAAAATAAGAAGGAAATTGGGCCCTTGGTGTGGGCTGATGAATGCAGAAAAGGGGTTGGGCTGGATTTTATTAAGGGCCCGATTAGTTTTTGTGATTAGTGTTTAAATTAGAATTAGGGAAATTAAATTAGGATTAGGTGAAATGTTTAGATTTCAAGTAACGTGTCGAGAACTTGTTCCGTCATTTGGTAATTTTTGCGATAATGTTTTCGTGTCAAAATAATATAATAAAGAAAATTTTAAATTTTCCCGTAAAAATGGTGATTAAAATAAATGACGGAGATTAATATAAAATTAAACGTCGTTAATTATATGGATTTTTGCAAGGTTTTACAGAAATCATAAAATAATCGTTATAGAAATCCTCCGGAAGGATACTTCATAGTAAATCCTATGGATGCGTTACAGTAAATCCTATTGGATATGTTACAATAATCCTACGGGATGTGTTATAGCCCCAAACGAGTGTTATTGAAATCCTTCGGGATGAAGAAAAATTGCCTTCACAGGCAAAGGTTGCCTACTTTCTTGGCATGTGTATTTGTAGGATCCCATTTGGTATCAAATCTCACACATGAAATGGACAATATCTAGAGAGAGAGAGAGAGAGAGAGAGAGAGAGAGAGAGAGAGAGAGAGAGAGAGAGAGAGAGAGAGAGAGAGAGAGAGAGAGAGAGAGAGTGGCTTTAGAAAGAGAGAAAGAGAGGAGAGATGGTGGAGATAAAAAAACCTAAACACATACACTACTAGGTGTATTTCATAAGATAAAATGAACTCCCACACCCTTCCTAACACACTAGGAAGGGTATATATATGTTGGATGATTACAAGGTGGGCTTACACTTGCTACCGAGTAATGGGCTCGGCCCATTACTTATGTGTTTGGACATGGTTTAATATTTTGGATCATATTAGATGTATATGAAGGTTCCTATATTAAGAATGACCATCAATTTATACTTTAACAATCTTTCCCTAAGGGGTGGTCATTCATTGATGATGCCACTTCTCGTTTTTGTCTTGAGTCTTTCATAACTCGATCTTAACAGGATTTGCCCCGTTCCTTTCATGCTTTGTGATCTTTGAGTAAATTCTCTATCCTTCTCTTTCCTTCGATCAACATCTTCAAATGTAGTAATGGATTTGGGCAGATGAGTATGCTTTTCCTCATGAGCAAACATTATGAACATCATTATTATAACAAGTGTCATATTGTGGTACCTTAGATGATGCATCTGTGTCATAGGTAGGAGCAGCATCAGCTTCAGTGTCTGAGCTTGCTTGCCAAAGTTTTGCAATGAAGATGCAGTTCGCGTTGAGTTCATCTTCGTTAGCTTGAGCCAAAAAAATTATACTCTTTAACATTCACCAATATCCCAAATTCTTCTTTCTGAGCCAATGGAAACTTATCGTGAAAATATCTCGAATCTCATTTCCTGGGTTTAGCAGTGCAGTTCCTTGCATAATGACCCAATCCACTGCAGTTGTAACACCTTATCTGATTAGTATTTTTTCCATTTCCATTTTTCCCGACAACTGGAGCAACAACATTCCCATTCCGATTCGCAAATGTATGATTCTTAATATTCTGCCATGCATTCTGTCTTGGTTGATTTCCCATGTTTATACCAGTAACATATCCCTGGGGATTCCCAATGTAAACTCCAACCATTTGTCCTCCTTGATCCATATTCATACTCGACTGAGCAATCTTCTTGTTACGAGTGTTAGACGGAATCCTTTGGTTGTGGTTTGTTGGTACTGAGAAACACATGTTAAAAGCTTTAGTCATGTATGCAAATGCTTTGGTCATAACAACCATGGGATCTGAGGCATCTTTTGTGTTCTCAGGGAATGGGATTTGTAGGATTTGTTGTTATTGCATGAAGTTGTGAGTGGATGGTGATGGTTGTTGTTGTTGTTGTTTGTATACTGGTAAAGGAGCTGGTGTGTTAGCAATAAGAGCTAGTAGATCATGGCTCTTAGCAAGTCTTTCTGCTCTAACTTCATTTACCTCAGGTCGGTTTTGCTTCAAGAAGTCGTACAACTGATCATAGTTTAACATCATACAAGTTTTTTGTTTAGTGAACAATTGTGACATATCTTCCCCATTCAGGCTAATGGTTCAAGAACTTGATGTTGCTCATGACGTTCTTTGGAGAGAACTTGTTTCTGTCTAAGTCAGCCATTATCTTGCAAAACTTGTAGTAGTACGACTCAATTGAAACTCCTGGAATAGATGTAGACTTATGAAGCTCCTTCAGCAACTTTGTTTCTGTTTCCCGTTTCCCAATTTCTGTCCCATGCATCAACCTATTAACTCTTTCCTAATTTGCATGAGAATTCTGACAGCTCTCCACAGCTTCATAAATTCCAACCAGAAGTCCGGGTAATACTAGGTGCATTTCTAGATCATTAGCCTCAATTTGTCTCTTTTCATGATTAGATAAATCTTCTTCAGTTTATTCACCGGTTGGATCACTAGGTTCTTGGATTTGTCGGAGTTGATATGGACCTTCCAAAACAGTTTTAATCAAAAGTTTTCCATTTGAGTTGCTCTTAAGATAGCGAATCATCCGATTAGGCCACCGAATATATCCACCTTTTGCGAGTATAGGAGAACAGTTTTGCATAAATGTCTTGTTGAGTTGCCATTGTTGATGTGTGAAGAGCTAATTTGCAGTGACTATGGGTGGTGAAAATTCATGGTGTGAAAAATTTCTCGGTGTAAGAAAATTTCTTGGTGTTGACTTGTTGACCAAAAAGTTCTCAGTGTTTGATTTAGAAAGTTCTCGATGATTAATTTTTCAAATTGTTAAGTTCTTGGTTATTAAAACTGTAGATTTCTCGGTGTTTCCACAAAGTACTATGTGTTTGGTTCTTGGTGTAATACAATCAAAGTTCTCGTAGGTTCATAAAAGTTTTCGGTGATATAATTAAAAGTTCTCAGTGAAGACTTATCAAGTTGTTAGGTTCCTTGTCTTAAAAACGTGAAAGTTCTCGGTGTCAAAATTCTCGTTTCCTTACTTGAATAAAGTTCTCGATGAAATGTTAAGTTCTAGGTGTTGACCAGGAAAGTTCTGGGTGTTGACTTTTTCTAGGTGTTAGAGTTCTTGCCTAAAAAAGTCAAAATTACTCGGTGAAATCCCAAATAGTTCTCGGTGAACAGGTTCTCGGTGCCACGTAAAATTCTAATGAAATTTAAAACTACCGATTAAAATTTCTAGGTGAAAAAGTTCCCGATGGTCCTAAAGTTCTAGGTGCCACGTAATGAGATAATGGAGTTTCAATACTACCTACTACTTTTCTATGTGTCACGTCACCACCTACTAAATTTGAAGCTACCGAAAAATTTTAAATATACCGAATAAACTTGATGCTACCGAGTATTTTCCAAACGTACTTTTCTACACTATATCAGCCATAACTTCTAATCCAATGTTTGTTTTTGGATTTTTCTTTGATAGATCACTATATTATCACCTAAAATCACCTAAACTAACATGAAAATCAAAACTTTATTAAATTTACCTGTGAAAACTAAACTTTGATCCTAAGAAAGATCTCGGTGTAACTTGTTGCGTTTCGATTCAAATCCTATCCAAACACTATCTAAAGTTCTAAACTACCGACTATAATTTCTAGGTGAAAAAGTTCTTGGTGGTCCTAAAGTTCTAGGCACCACGTAACCAGATAATGGAGTTTCAATACTACCTACTACTTTTCTAGGTGCCACGTTACCAACTACTAAATTTGAGGCTACCGAAATACTTTTAATATACCGAATAAATTTAATGCTACCGAGTATTTTCCAAACGTACTTTTCTACACTATATCACCCATAACTTCTAATCTAGTGTTTGTTTTTGAATTTTTCTTTGATAGATCACGATATTATCATCTAAACTAACATAAAAATTCAAAACTTTATCAAATTTACCCGTGAAAACTAAATAAAGTTCTCGGTGTAACTTCTTGTTACATTTTCGATTCTAAATCCTATCCAAACACTATCTAAAGTTCTAAACTACCAAATCAACTCAATGTCATCATGAGCCTCTTGTACCAATTCTAGGATCCCATTTGGTATCAAACCTCACACATGAAATGGACTATTTGGGATCCTATTACCTCACACATGAAATGAACTATTTGGGATCCTATTACATGTATATGATTGATACAAGGTTCCTATATTAAGAATGACTATCACTTTATGCCCAAACAGTATTAATCCCTTCGGGGAAATGTTATAGTAAGATGGACCCAATGCTAGAAATGAGAAAAGTGGAAAGCGTTTCTCTTTGATCAATGATTGTAATGTAAGAAAAGATAAGAAGAGTGATAGGAGTATGAATGTTGTGTCAGAAATGTATAAGTAGGATGATTTATAATTTCTTTATTTAAATGGATTGAGACGCCTTTTCATTTAAATAAAGAAATTGTAAATCGCTGAGCCATAAGTTTATCATTCCTTACTTACATAGATTGGGACGCTTTTTTTATATAAATAAAGAATTAAAATGAGTTGACTTATGTGTATCCGTTATGGCAAGAGTACGGGTAGAGAGACAGAAAATGAAATTAAAACAAGTTAGACGTCATAAGAAACAAAATTAGCTGTTGATAACACTCATTTTGTTCATATTTTGGTCGCGTTATTCGTATATTTGTGCATATTATTTTGTTGTATTTGTGAACATTTTACGTTTAAAAGGTATAAAAGATGTATTCAGGTTCAGGCACAACTAAATCAAGCGAACTAACAAGAAGACCGTGAAAAGTCGACAAATCAAGAGTATGTGCACAAATGTAGATTCCATCCATAAGCAAAGTGATCGGGGAAAGACCTTCAAAGATAAAGACCCAAGTAATTGATGTTCCTGAGCATAAAGAAAGGATCAAAAGTTGATTAGAAGAGAGAAGGAATCACAATTGCTAAACTCACTATGACTTATAAGCGTGATATTTTTTTGTTAGGTGTGTCGTACAACTTAGATTGAACTTTATTTACCAAAAAAAAAAAAAAAAAAAAAAAAAAGACGGATGTTTATCAATGAATATAAGAAACACTCATTACCTTGTTTGAATGTTGAATTCTAGCATAAAGGGGAAGATTAAATAAAAGGAGGTGATTTGCACATTCCACAAGTTGATTGACACACTCTAATTTAATGTGTATTGCCATTTATTACCTTATAGGGGTGAAGAGGAGTACAAATGATGTAAGGGTATAAATGTCAGTACACACTAAATTGGTGTGTGTCAATAATGTTGTAGACTGTGCAAATCACCTCCCTTAAATAAATAGTCACTAATTTTGTTTCTTTAACTTTTAACAATTTAAAGACAATGAGAAATGACGAGTATTCTCTGCTAAGAAAAAGGTTGTCCAGAAATATACGATTTTTTCTTACAACATTGAGGATACAAAATATATGAAAATTAAAAACTGAATGCTCCATCAGCGTTATAGGTTCACGTGTGACGTAATGATTTCGGAGATCAGTATGGCAAAACTATGTTACTACACGACGTGCCCGACCTGCATAAAAAAAGCTACGAATGATGATTTTGTAGCCACATCTCGAAACTGGCGTCCGAGGCAAACGCCAACCTGCAGGTAATTAAATAAAGACAACCTTAAACCATAAGAAATATCTTTGTAGCGATAAATGGTCGTAGTGCAATATAAGAAATAACAGTTGAAATAGTTTTGAGGATGGATCAAAACCAATTTAAAGGTGTCATTTTTAAACATTTACCTATTGCTATTACTTTGTGGTGTTGTTTATAAGTTAGCATTTTTTTTTCATTATTTTTTTTATAGCTATTGACGATGGATTGTGTTAGTTAACGGAAAAAATGGCCTTTTTCATTTTATTAGCTAATAGCGTTTGAAGGCCTTTTCGACCAGCTTCAGTCGTATTTTTCGTTTCTGAAATTGGTATTTCCAAACTTGAAGATATTGCTTGAGAGCATTGATGATAAATGGCTCTGCGACAGACAACACATCATGGAGGCCAATGACCAAATCGGCCAAAAAAAACTCTTTAAATAGCTTGTGGAGGATAAAGATCATACTGTTGCAAGTTTAATCTAGCTCCTTTTTATGAATCGGTTACGGTCGTACAGACCAATAAGCAGTTATGAGTACATGTAAACCGCTGATTTTTGGCCAACATGGCTAGAACAATAACATGTGCTTTGTAACTAAATGGTGGTTGTAAAATTTGTCCCTATGTGGCTTTATTTGGGTAATATAGTAGGGAAGTAGTTTAGGATTTAAGGGAAAATTCCAAAACTACACCTAAAATCGAATTTGTGTCCACTACGAAGTCATGAATACTGCAAATTTCAATTTTGGTCATGTGCGACCTATGCTACTGCGCGACTCCATTAAAAATGTGACATGTTGCATGACAAAAAGTATCATTCTAATCATTTAGTGATACACTTGTCACATTTTGAATGGGTCGCACAGCCGCCGGTCGAGCAAGGTAAATGTGCGACCCAATTCAAAATGTGACAAGTGTGTCACCAAATGATTAGAATGGTACCTTTTGTCATGCACATGTCTAATTATGAATGGAGTTGCACAATAGCACAGTCGCACATGACCAAAATTGCAATTTGCAAAAAACCTAACTTAGTAGTGGACACAAATTCGATTTTGGGTATAGTTTTGAAATTTTCCCTTTATAGATATTGTAATCAACTAATTTAGGTGCCGTTTGGTTTGTAAGAAGGTTTAGAATTAGATTCGGATTTGGTTTAAGTATGAAAGAGAAGGGAATAAATAATAATAATAATAATAATAATAATAATAATAATAATAATATTTTATTAAAATAATTATTTTAATCAAGAAAATAAGAAAATATGAGAGTTATATTAATTTTTTAATATTAAAATACTTGATGTAAGTGTGTGATATTGTGATGTGAGAGAATAAAGTGAGGCAGGGTTTACATTAAGTAGAATCAACCAAAACCACTCCATTCCATCTTGCCTGGATTCATTTTATAACCTGAGGGCCCACTTTTGTGATTCAATTGTTGTACCAAACAATTATTTATGGAAATGAATCCATTACTTGAATCCGAAAGTACCGAAACAAACGACTCCTTAAACTTGACTTTACAACGGTGCGTACACTTTTCGTTTAATATTGGCATCTTATATATCTTACCGTACAAATCTGATTTTATATGTAGTTTTATGCTTTTAACATTCATTTAATAGTTAAGCCATTACAAGCATACACTCCCTTTTTAATGTGGTTTTGCAATTGCAGCAGTTGTTGCATCCTAAATGGTTGTTTTTGATTCATCACTATGGTCCATAATCTCTTGCATCATGCGCGTTGGTTCTTTCACCTACATATATACACCATTGTACTTACTATACACGATCCGTGATCACTTAGACTTTGTATTTATGCTTCCACCTTTTAAATTGTTAACATTGTTGCTCATATTTTGTGTTTAAACCCTTCAGTTTGTTCACGGTGTAGCTAATTACCTCTTTTAACATGCAATTTCAACGTCTGCAACACTAACGTATACAGGCGCTCCGCAGCAACGCGCGGGTGGGAATTCTTGTTTTATAGATATATAAAAGATAGATAGATTATTACTAGTGTCATTTATGATTTCATGTTTAGTTTTTTAGTATGTTATTTGGATTAAGACATTCAACTATTGCCATGCTATAAAACATAACAGTCAAATAAATACTCGATCGTACGCTTAGTAAATGCAAGCTTAGCTATCAGAATACAAAATTTTGTGGCAAAAAATAAGTTAATGGTGAGGTAAACTTGATAAAGCAATAATACTCCGACTGAATTTGTTGTATCTTGAGTTAGGATGGAGTCCAACTTAATTGTTTTCTAAAGCACCTCCGAATGGCATTGCTCATCATCGTGAACCACCTCATGTGATATGTCGAAGTAGAAAATGTGTAGACTCTTGGTGTCAAGTCGGGAGCACTATTGCACGCAAGAGAAGTCTTAATCCGATGTCATGGATAATACGATAATTGGACAACGTTTTCAACTTTGACATTCAATATTTTTATTTGTGTTATATGTTACTTGATGTAAAATATATGAATGAATTGAGTTTTAAATGTATTTTCCATTGGTATAATTTTTATCAAGTATTATATAACACAAATAAAAATATATAAAGTCGAAGTTGCAAAAAGAAAACTTAAAAAGTCAATAGTGAACTATAATTATGGGACGGAGGGAGTAATGAGGTAAACTTGATAAAGCAATAAGACTTTGACTTAATTTGTTGAATCATGAGTTAGGATGAAGTCCAACTTAATTGTTTTCTAAAGCACCGCCGAATGGCATTGCTCATCATTGTGAACCACCATGAGACATAAGGTATGTCCAAGTAGAATATGTAGAGATTCTTGGTGTCAAGTCGGGAGCACTGCTGCCGCAATAGGAGTCTAAATCCGATGTCAAGGATAATCGGATAACGTTTAATTTAGATGAAGAATTGGACAACATTGATATGTGGGAGACTCAACGGCTACACCATCAAACTTGTGGGATTTAAAATGCATTAAAAAAAATTATTGTATTATCCATGTTATTAGCTGAAACCGATTTTCACTCTTTTCTTGTTTGTTAAAACTGGTAAACTCATTGTGACTTATAGAGTTGAGATCAATATAGATCTCATATTTATCATAGATCTAAAGAATCAATCCTAGTCATCTATTTTTCATCTAAATTAATAAAAGACCATTTTTCACATTTTTTTAAAAACAGCATATCTTGCAAACGGTGAATCTTCAAGCTACAAAAATACACCATCGCGACGAGAATTAAATTAGCTGATAGATATGCACTTCTCTATATATTTTTTGATGATGATTTTTTTCCCAAAATTTCCGCCCTAAAAATCACATGTGATTTGAAAAAATCACATATGATTTGTAAAAATCAAATCACATGTGATTTTTACAAATCACGTGTGATTTTTCTGGGCGAAAATTTTGAAAATAAAAAATTTGTCGAAAGTATATAGTAATGCATATCTATGGATGGAAAGATAATTTTATTCTCGTCGCGATGGTATGATTTTTTTTTTTTGCGTAACGATTAACGGTTTGTGAGATATTTAATTTTTTAAAAAATGGTGAAAGTTAGTTTTTTTTTTTTTTTTTTTTTTTTTTTTTTTTTTGATCAAAAAATGAAGGGCTAAAATTGTTTAATTAGATTTATGACAAATATGAGATTTATATTAAACTTTTGCCATGACTTATAAGCGTGACATTTTTTTTGATAGGTGTGTTGTACAAAGAAAAGTTCAATATAGACCCCAAATGTTTTCTACACAACACTAACTTTTTTTTATCAAAAAAAAAAAAAAAAAAAAAAAAAAAAAAAAATGCCTCACTTACATTTAAAAAAAAAATTAAATATCTCACAAACCATTAATTGTTACGCGAAAAAAATCATCCCATCACGACGACAATTAAATTATCTTGTTATAGAGAGGCACTTCTATATACTTTCGACGAATTTTTTTTTGTGATTGTTGAAATTGAAGTCCGGGGAAATCACATGTGATTTATGAAATCATATGTGATTCCTAACATACAAATCACATGTGATTTTTCCAGATGCAAATTTTAACATTAAAACAAAACTCGAAAAAAAAGTTCGCCGAAAGTATATTGAAGTGCCCGTCTACTGAAAGATAAAAAAAATTCTCATCGCGATTGTGTGTTTTTATGTTGTGTAACGATTGCAAAATATTTTATTTGAAAAGTTTTTTTTTTTTTTTTTTTTTTTTTTTTTTTTTTGATGAAAAATGGATGTTCAAGATTGATTCATCGAGTATACAGAAAATATTAGGTCTATAATGATCTCAACTCGTGTCGTATAACTTAGACTAAAAGATTATTTACAAAAAAGCAGGATAGATGGTTATTTATGAATATAAGAAACTCATTCACGGCTTGTATCATTTAGCTTGTATCATTTGGTAAATCGTAGTTTGTTCACGGGTCGTGGTTTTGTATTTCATTCTACTCATTTACTTTTGTTAGCAAAAAGTAGCACTCAGATAAAAAGTTACTACATATAACGGGTCTATCCCATTCCTTAAGAATTCAAGAATCTTGAAAACCTAAAAATTATTTAAAGAAACACATGATTTATGAAAACATACAAACATATAAAAGTTGACTAGAGAATACATTAATGTAAAGCTTATAAGTGATGTAGATGTTGAGTCGAGTTAAACTTTTCTTACACACCAAGGGACTCATCCCCACCATCCATCTAAAATGAAATCAATGGTTGAGATTAAAAACATTTTAGTATTTCATTCATTTTTTATAATTTAAATATCTATTAAACCATTAATCGTTAAGTGAAAATAATTACACCATCGCGACGAACATTTAATTATCTTTCTATAGACGGACACTTTGATATAATTTCGACGAAAAAAAAAAAAAAAAAAAAAAAAAAACGTTTTTTTTCACGTTTTTTTCGTAGCCGAAAAAATCACATGTGATATGTAATATCACATATGATATATCACATGTGATTTTTTCGGCCACGAAAAAAAAAGGTGAAAAAAACGATTTTTTTTTTTGTCGAAAATATGTCAAAGTGCCTATCTATAGAAAGATAATTAAATGCTCGTCGTAACAGTATAATTTTTTCGCTTAACGATTAACGGTTTGAAAGATATTAATATTTGAAAAAAAAGGATGAAAGTGGGTTTTTTAAATTGTTGGGATTAATCTCATCCATTAAATCAAATAAAGATAGAGAGTGAAGATTAGTCTATTGGTATGTAAAAAAAGTTTGGTCATCATGATCTTTCATGTTTATAATTAAAAGAAAAAAAATGCGTTTGATTCAAAGTTCACACAAAGGATATTTGCATGTAATTTGTTTTTAATTATGTCCATTCACGCCATTAGAAATTAGGGAATTAGATACAAAAAGATAAGCATGGAATTTGTCACATTCAACTATCTATACTACATATAATAGGTGTAGCATAGTAACAGAATTTTAAAGCGGCATATCATACTATTTATAAAACAAAATTGTCAAAGTGAAAAGTGAAAAATTAAGAAAGTGAAATATGAAAAATTTAAAAAGGAAATGTTGAAACAATTAATTATGAGCAATTTTAACTATTAATACATATACGTTTCAAAAGGAAACTATTGATACACATCGAAAACCGGGTTGACCCGGAACGAATCAAACCCGGCGGGTTGACCTGGTTTAATTTGACCCATTTTTCGACCCAACCCGTCGGGTTGACCCGGTCTAAATTGACCCGTTTTTCGACCGAAACGGTTCAATCGGTTGAACCACCCGTGTCGACCCAAGTTTCAAAACATTATGTTTAATCCCCAAACTTTTATTATTTTTCGTTTATAACCGTAAATGTTTTTATCACAAGTATTTGGGGCTATAAAATTCTGTTGCTATGTATGAGTACTCGTCTAATATAAAGGCAAAACCCATATTAGTGAAAGTTAAGAAAACTATATACCGAAACCATAAACTTTTATTATTATTTTCGTTTATAAACCATAATCAATATTATTTTAATTCAGTTTAAATCGTGTTCAATCCTCAAATTCTTAAACTTTTCTTATTTTTCGTCTATAACCCATTCATTTTTTTTATCACTACAATTATCTGCCGCTATAAATCCCGATGCTATGCACGGGTACTCGTCTAGTAGTTATAATTATATTTTGGTTAAGTGTATTGTGTAACATTTTGTATAACCAAAATATCACTATAACTATATGCCGCTAGAAAATCTCGTTGCTATGTATGGGTACTCGTCTAGTTTATTGTAAACGTCTTTTGTTTAATTTGTTGTTTTGCTTCCCCTGAATTCTCTTAGTTTTGAAGACAATGTCTTTCCACATGATTAATGTCGAAAATCTATCATCAATGGAAATCTAGGTTGTACAATTGGTTTGGAGACAACATTTATTCCATTCTAGTTGATTGGGTAGTTCATATTATGAAACCATTCCAATAAAATAATAAGGTTTGGTGAAACCAAAAGCTAAAAGGATACAATCAAAATGAAATTGTCCAATTATTTTTCAAGTTAATAACATAAAATAACAACGTACTTTATACAAGTCGTAGCGAGTTTAGCAGTTTTAACAAATAGAACTTTTATACTTTGGTTATTAAGCTTACATTTGAAAAGTTAAAATTGTTATTATTTTCCCGAACATAACATACGTTATACTTAAATGGAGGGTTATTTTAAGAGCTAATTGTTTAAAAATGTATCGTACTTACACCTATTTGTAGTAGTCTATACCATTGTTCGAATTCGCTTTTTCATGCGCATCTTTTCAAATTTTGATTATTTTGTGTATCAATTGACGTGTTTTTAGGAATCGAATCACGTATTTTTGGGAAACAATACATAGAATAATCAAATTGAAAAGATGTGCACAAAATAATCGCATTCGAACAATAGTACACATAACTACAAACAGTAACAAGTATGATACACTTTTAGACAATTAGCTCTATTTTTTATGACGTGTTAAGAAAAAGAAGAGAACATTCGGTTGTCGCACCTTTTTGCTTTTAGCCCGTTTCCTTAAAACACCATTGAAAATGTCATACTTGTCAATATTTGAGTATAACTTACGCCACATTAGACATTTGAATGGTTACGCCAATTACGGGTTGAAAATTCGGGGAAATAATAACCATTATAACCCACCACATGTAAGTATAATAGCCAAAGATAATCAAAAGAAAGTTAATCACCAATATAGAAATTCGATAAAGTACGCTGTTATTTTAAGATATTAACCCTTAGTTTTATAAGTTCCTTATCACTAGAGAATACAAGCTTACTTGCACCACAAACTAAACCTTCAAAGAACATGGTTCTAGTGGACGGAACTTGATTTAGAGGCCAAATAGTGCGATGTACCAACTTCACCTCCACAGTTTTGATGATCCGATTAACCATAGAAAGGGGCGTTCGAGGTGCATAAAGGCTCGTTAACTTTATGAGCACCAAGGGATAGTTGTATGCCCATAAACTATGACATATTTAATAAAAGAACAACTAAAAAAAAGTAATAACTACCATGAACATGGGATATTCAAAAAGCAAATCAAAGCAAGTTGAGTATGAGGGTCTTAGGCAAAACTCCAAATTTTTACTTAAGATATTGAATTTACCTATCAAGATCTTCCATTTGATTCTAGTTGGGAGAGATCTTTGGTTGTAAAAAACAAGACGACAAAAACAAAATGGATGAACGGAGACTTACATATTGGAGCCACAAAACCTTATTTCATGAATAGGTATGAAGCAAGCATCCCCCCTAATCCATGAACAAAACTTCTCCAAAGTAAGGTCATCTTCGACCGGTCAAGTACCTAGTCTTCACAACTTTAGGACTATACACGGGTACACCATCAACCCGGTCCCTCTTTCTAGACCCTTTGGAAGAATGAATCTTTGACTTTTCTTCTTCATCATCCGTATCTACCATCATAGAGCCTGACCTTGATTGTATACTCATTTGTCTAGGGATATATACATTGAAGTAAAAGCTGAATATGTCCTTCCTCGACTTTGATGGAAAATAATCCAAAGCAGGTTTCACGAAATCTTCACCTTCTGAAAATGGAATTTTTTTCATAAGATTAGTGAGCTTTTGCTGCTCTGGTTGCTTCCATAATTTAGCAACCGCTTCTCCCATTTCATGAAATTTCCATTTCTGGAAAGCTGGTCCCAAGTTTTTCAGCAAGAGTGCTGTTTTGTTAGCAACATGACGCTTGACACAAAAGATGGATCCAGGGGTGGCACAATTGCAAGAGTCTGGTCTTCCTTTCCCTATGACATCCCCATCACTTTGTGGGGTTGTGTCCATTGACCATATCACAGTACCCAACCACTTTGAAGAGTCTGATGTGGTTAGAGCGCCATGAGGGTAATTTTTATGAGGTGGGCCAGTCCAGTCAGGGACATCAGCCTGAAAACGTGGTCCAATTGGGATTGCCAATTGTAGTTTATCATCACTGATGTGGTTGAACCGGTCCACTGGAGCTGACTTCTTCACTTGTGTTGGCATCTTCGGTTAATGAGCTTAAACTTGTGAACTTGGATCAGTATCCCCTAATACACCTTCCAAATAGCGTCACAGTGATGCTTCGCTGATGGGATACAAATTTCAGCAAGGTGGTGAGTGATTCTTCCTGGTTAACGTACTTCGTGGATATTCTGAAATAGAATTACAGGGATTTTTTGGATGACGTGTAAAAATGGAAAGATATTGGAGACAAGTGAGTATGAAGACCTGGAGTTTTTGTCAAGAAAGTGGAGAAACTACTCACCAGACACCAATGTAATAACTTTTCATACAAGAAAAACAAATAAAAGAACAATCTGTTTCATTTTAGTTGCAAAGCTTTAATAGGGTTTAATGAAGTGATGTTTTTCATTAAACCTTAATCATATACAAATCCAGCAACAAGCACATGACGTGTTTTGTTAAATATTTGATAATATGAACTTTCAGAATATTTTCCAATGGCAAGTTGTCTATAAAACATTAAAAAATTTACAAAAGAAAACATTTAAGATTACCTTACATAAGAGACCCAAATAAAGTTCATATACTGTAAATATAAGAAAACCTTCACGAACCTTTGTTCTATAGAAACAATGTTCTCCCAATGAAGATCAATGCAACCCTAAATCAAGCACATAATGCTCGAGTTCTCTCAATCCCTATTTATAGAGTAGTTTCACTATATAAAGAAAATATTTGTTACATATTTCAATTGTGGAAATACTATCATTAATATAATTACTTAATTTAATAAAGGAAATACCATCGTTCCCTATTTTAATTATGGATATAATATCATACTTAAACTAATCGTGGAAATAGTATCGATCCTAAAGGTAAATAATACACACAATAGTATATCTAAAGGGGAATTGCATATATATCACTCCAAAAACTCAAAATTCCGTATAATTGCATATATATCTTTCCTAAACCTTAAATATGTCATGTATATCCAAATAACTATTAATACTCCCTCCGTCCCAAAAAGAGTGTCCACAAACAAAAAATGGACAAATTATGATATGTGTAATTAATGCTAGTTTTGATTGATAAAAAGTCATTTTACCATCATAGTTAATATAGAAATTAGAAATGAGTAATTAATGCAAGTTTTTATTATAAGGGTAAAGTAGGAAAACCATTAATTACCGGTTATTCTCAGTTATTCTAGGACAAACATAAATAGTAAGGTGGACACCTTTTATAGGATGGAGGGAGTATAAATTTACAACTATAAAATACAAGACAATTATGATATAAAAATAAAAGATTTCTTCAAATTATTTTTTCATTATTTATAAACTTGTTGGCAGTAATATGCGTTTTCAATTAAAAAAAAAATACTTTTATACGTATATAACAATCATGATATCTATGATGAGTTTATTTCATGCATTCGAAATTTCGAATTATATATGAGATTTGATGACTTTTTTTTTTTAAGGTTAAATATTTTTTTGATATGTTATTTTTGGTCATCTAATTCATTTTGAACCTCGGGACATCGTATCCATGAAACAAATGTTGCTATTTTTAAAAATATAAATACCATAAATTAGAGTTTAAAATTGTATTAAGTAATTATTTTGATATATATGACATATAAAAGGTTTAGAAATAATATATATGCAATTATTAGTTTAAGTTGGATATATATGTAATTTTTTAGCTTTTGGAAGGATATATATACGCAATTATAAGTTTAAGTCGGATATATACGCAATTTTTATATGCAATTCCCCCTATATCTAAATATATTAAATAAGAAGAAAAATAGTTAATTACACAACAAAGACTTAAGTTGCAAGTTGGATACATTTCCACATATTATCCAAAATTCCCGATTGATTATAGAAATACCATCGCTACCAATTGTACTAAGAGTATTGTGTGGCAATGCTTTTTTAAAACAGTATAACAATGACATGTCTTACTATGTTACCGAGCTATATACTTTTTTAATACTTGAGTATAAACTTATGCCACTATATACATAAACTTTTAAAAGCCTTATAAATGTAATATGTAATAATTTACTCCTTCCCCTCCTTTAGGATAGGACCGTCGTTGGTCCTTTCATTAATGATTTAACGATTTCGTTTAAATAAAAAGGTTCATAAACTTGATTTTCATGCCATGTAATTATAAACCTCGCCCACTACGGGTGTAAATTTATAAATCTCATCTTTTATAAACCCTTAATAGTGGATACCCTAGTTAACCCTCAAAGGTTAATTGTCCATATCGATGGGAAAGAGCGCATGTTTTTTCAAAGGTTAATTGCAGAAAGGGTAACCAACTTTAGTCCAAACTGTATTCGTGTTACCCAACTTTGTTTTCCCCATATATTTTGGACTCATGGTAATTTTTAACCTTGACAGCAGGCGTGCTGCTTCTCAAGGAGTAACGCCATTTAAAAAAGTTTAACGTCGCCAAAGGTAGCAATAAGTTATCTGCCACATCATCATTTTGACCTGGTACCATTACGGATTTCCTTTTTTGGTGGGCAAAATAAGATGGTTACCTGATATACAAGTTGGGCCAACTTGGTAACCTATTTAACAATCTAACATATTTCATAACCACCACCAATACATGATGATCCCAGACTTCACGACTTTGGTGGACAGGTCTTATAAATGAAGCAACCTGTAGTGTCAAGATATGATATTTTTTTGTGAAAAATTACCATAACAATAATGTTGCTGACACATGCACCTCACTTCCGTGAAGACAGGTACATAAAGTCTCCCGCACTCAAGCTATAAATTCTCTAAGTAACTCTAGTGTTTTCTCATTGACCTCATTGAAACAAGCTGCCAGAAAGAATTAAATACCATTCCCCCCTTCTCCCTCTGCGTATTACTAGATGAAATTCACATTTCCGATAGTCCTTCCAAAGACTTTAAAGACTTCTATCAAAATTGATCATTAAGAAAATTTTGATGACAGATAAATTTATCTTTTCTTTTATAAAAAGGTTTAGAAAGAAAAATTAATAATAAAAAAATTGTATTTCATTGTTCGTAAATGACTTCTATGTGGACTATTTTAGAGACCGAGAGGCTTGCTGAAAGTTCACAGTTATGACACTTCAAGTGTACAAAATGCTGATCATGTAACATAAAATGTACAACAATCACATTCTACCTAACTAGTCGTACTAGGCTAAAAACAAACCATTACAGGGAATCTGGATGTGTTGCAACCTGATTATAGGCACAGATTATCACTTCCTATAGTAGCAATAACCAATTCTGCAGTGACTAGGATACCAAATAACCAAACCCTGATTTTGACTCTTTGATGTTTTAGAGCCAAAATCTTTAAATATCGGAAAGAAGGGAAGGCGTCATGGCAATATAACCGATTTTTCTGGGAAAACTTACAACAAACTACTTCGACAACATGCCTATGGCCTGGCGGAATCCAATGTGTATATAAGGCGCCCCCAAATCAAGTGGCCGAACGTTTGAAGTTTCATCTTTGGCCAAACATGTACGTAAGGTGCATTGAGTTTGTTGCTAAAAAGAACCAACTACCTATTACCATAGTTGTTAGACTTGTACGAGTCGACTCTTATGAGTTGAGTCAAAACATACCGTAAACGAGCCGACTCTTAACCTAACCCGTAAGTAGACCAGACTCGTGAGTCACTGAACGAGTCAGACCGAGTCGAGACAACTCTTGACTCAGCCGAGTCATTTAATGACGAGGAAGGGGATGATTCTAGCGCATATTCATCTTCTTCATTGCTATTCGTATCTCATCGACGGTGTTTCCATAATCTTTTGAGTAAATATAGATGCTACTTTCAGTTTTATTTGTGTTTAATATTTATTTGTGACTTTGTGTTTTCGTACCTTGTACCAATTAATTATCTTAACAATAGCGTAAACACCTTACCTAGCGGGCCACCATCGTGTCTCTAGGTCAACATGAGGGAGCTAAATCACAATTGTTCCCAACCTCAAATGTGTAGGCTAGTGATTCACGGTTGAGATTTTCCGGTGGAGGTCCTATAATCAAACCCGACGCACAGCAACTTAGGGCGGCCGCCTATTCCCCCACGCAAACATCCTTGCAGGGCTGAGAATAAAGGTGGCAAAATAAGTGGGTCGGGTTGGGTGTCTATCCGGGTCTTCTAGAAACATTGGTTAAAGTGATAAATAAATAAAATAAATAAATTGACCCGCTAGACCTGCCTAGACCCGTTGGATAATTACTGTGTAATTACATTTTCCATCAAATCCATTACACACATCTATAATGTATAGGGATACCCAACTATACCCATGTCACCCATCCCCTACTAGATATTTACCCAACTAGACCATGTTTAACCAATGAGTCTCAAATTGCCACCTCTGGAACAACAGGCGAACATTGCTTGAGGCGATGTCCTTAAGATCAACATGAGGATGACATCGGGTCATGGTTCCCGTCGAACCATCCTTTTGTGAAATCAAAATTGTTACCGGAGCAACAAAAACAAGGGGTCTCATATTTCGAACACTTAAAGGGGACTACTTACATTATTTTAATTCTAAATTCTTATTAATCAATTTTGAAACACACATCCAAACAAACCACCACTAAATGGCCAGTGGTAAGGTCATTGGTTTCGCCACAAGAGATAAGTGTTCAAACCTATCTATGTTTGTACATTTGAGGGTCGCTAGGGAAGGATCGAAAACGAATCAACCCGGTGAGACCGCGTACATATGAGTCAAAAGGCTTGGCTAACCCGGTGAGACCGCGTACATATGGTTTCGCCACAAGAGATAAAGGTTCAAACCTATCTATGTTTGTACATTTGAGGGTGGCCAGGGAAGGATCGCAAATCAACCCGGTGAGACCGCGTACATATGGTTTCGACACAAGAGATAAGGGTTCAAACCTATTTATGTTTGTACATAAGAGGGTGGCCAGGGAAGGATCGGAAACGAATCAACCCGATAAGACCGCGTACATATGGTTTCGCAACAAGAGATAGGTTCAAACCTATCTATGTTTGTACATTTGGGGTGGCCAAGAAAGGGTTGGAAACGAATCAACCCGATAAGACCACGTACATATGGTTTCGCAACAAGAGATAGGTTCAAACCTATCTATGTTTATACATTTGGGGTGGCCAAGAAAGGGTTGGAAACGAATCAACCCGATAAGACCACGTACATATGGTTTCGCAACAAGAGATAGGTTCAAACCTATCTATGTTTGTACATTTGGGGTGGCCAAGAAAGGGTTGGAAACGAATCAACCCGATAAGACCGCGTACATATGGTTTCGCAACAAGAGATAGGTTCAAACCTATCTATGTTTGTACATTTGGGGTGGCCAAGAAAGGGTTGGAAACGAATCAACCCGGTGAAAATGCGTACATCCGAGTCAAAAGGCTTGGCTAACCGGGTAACATGAACAAGAAAACCTAATCCATTAACCCGAAACACATCCAAAACACCTCTAAATCATACACACCCAAATTGAACAATTTTAGGGCATTGGAAGTTAGGAACATGAAGAACATTAAGTAAGCTAATAAAAATATATAATTATATATACTCAACAATCAATTAAACAATCCACAATTGCACACCTTAATAAATTCATCAAATATCAACATAATAACTCCCTAAATTTGCATATATCACATAATTAAAAGCAAATATTATAATAATTGAGATTAAAGATTACCTTTAACGCCAATCCGTTGCTTAGTTCTGATAGCAGATAATTGATCTTCTTTAGCTCCAATTATATTTCTAGTTTGTTAATGATAATGAAAAGTATCTGAAAATGAATATTGATTTTATTTAATTGAGATGATGGAAATGAATATTAAGATGTTATAAAGCGCAAGTGGATGATTGCGTAGATCTAGAAGCTGCCGGAGACGGTGACGTGATAGTGGGGAATTTAACGGCGGTGGAATATTCTGGCTTATTCTTGTTATTTTTTATTTTTATTTTTAACTTAAATAGTTTGAATAATTTTTGTGGTTTGTCGGGTATCACGGATTTTTGTTTTTTTGGATTTTCTCCTTGTGGTTTTCATTTGTTGCATACAAGTCCTTATATATTTAATATTGTTAATCGGCTAATAAAATAAAGAGGTGACAAACACAAACACACGATGATATATACGTCTTTTTTATGTGGTTTGTTCAAACGCCTATTTTTTATGTGTCACCAACTTTTTAAAAAACTATTAACATCATCCAACACTCTGCTTTTCATCTTATCATGCATGTTTACACAAATTCAAACACTTGTAGGTACGTTCAGTTGTGCAAACATATTTCTAAACACATACATAAGTGCACGAAACACACTCTCACACAGATTCACACTACGCGTGCGCGCGCACAATTAACAACCAATATTCATACTCGCAAATAGAAGTCAATGTGTTCAAATTCATTACATAATGAAAACACTCATTGTATTGAGTGTCAAAGTTGGTTGTTGTGGTGGTAGATCTGTGTGGTGATTGGTTGGCATGTGTGGTTGGAAATGGTTTGGTGGCAATTGTAGAGGTGGTGATAGGTGGTGGCTATTGTGATGGTGATAGATGGTGCTTGTTGTGGAGTCAGTGACATCTTTATCGATGGATAGGAAATTTCTAGAGAGAATAAGTTAGAGCACATTGAGATAGAATCACAAGTTTAGGATTTTGTGACAGCACCACAAAAACGCTCTTTAAACGCCAAATTGAAGAAGATGATGCAGGTTCTGAAGACAAGCTGTGTGACGTCGTCTCAACCATCCAAACGACCTACGATTTTGCCATCGACGTTGTATCTACTAGTTAAAGTCAACAAAACCCTAGCTATCCGACAACATAGTTGGGTTCAGTTTGTGTTTGGATGTCGTCACAAGCTTTTATGTAATGTCGTCGCACTTGTTGATTATATAGAAAACTATGAATAAAGAATGTATTTCTCATTATATGTGTAAAATTATGTGTAGCAGTTATTTCACAATTACTGCAGGCTTTTGATGGTTTTTAATTCAAGCAATCATTTAAGTATCTTGGTTTAATATCTCTTTGATTATGTCTTTGTTTAGATGCTAACCTTTTGATTCTAAAATTTTTTAACATGGTAAGCTAAATTGGTTAATATTTACTTAAGGAACATAAAAAATTAGATCATAGGATAATAATAAAGATGATTTGTTAGTGTTTTATGTGTAACTCATTGACTTATAACTGGCACATGCCTTTAATTTAGTTTATGAAGGTAATGGGTTAAGATGTAACAGTTAAATAAAACAAATTTAAGCAATGAATGTAAACAAATTTAATAAACCATTTGTAAACCAAAAATTATGATAGATTAGTACTTACTTGTTAAGTGATCTTTGATTCGTTTTTGAGTGTGTATAAAAAATATACACAGTAGACATGAGTGGAATTTACTAATTAACCTTTAGGAAAAGGTTAACTTGCAAAAACTCATGAATACAATATATATATATATATATATATATATATATATATATATATATATATATATATATATATATATATATGTGTGTGTGTGTGTGTGTGTGTGTGTGTGTGTGTGTGTGTGTGTGTGTATGTGTGTGTGTGTGTGTGTGATACCAGGTAAGTGATTACCCGGGTCGTGTCCCAACGAGGTGTGAATGGGCAATATCGTGTGAGATTCGGAGATTAAAATGCTTGTAAGAATGGTTGAGAGATTATTTGGTATTGTGGAATTACGATAAATTGCAAATAATGTACGAAAAATAAAATAAACGTAACTAAGGAATGAAAATTAAAACTTAAAAACTACTTAGAATTCTATGGGAATAAAAATTAGGAAGCTAGGGAACCCTAAACGCGATTTAAGTTTAAAGACGTAAAAGTTACTTAAGAAAAACGCGAGTGCGCAAAATAAAAAGTGAACTTAAAGCTACGCTAATCCTACGAGAGTAAAAATGATTTTCTTACGATGCTAACGATGAAAGAAAATTTTTAGAAAAAGAAAAATATTTTTTTGGTTTTTATATTTTTTATTATGTGTAAATTACTAAATAAACTAAATTAAATGATAAAAATTACTAAAACTAATCGGAAAAATTTGAAATTTTTTTATAAAATACTTACTGATGACAGAATGGTAAGAAAATTACAATAAGTCCCTAGGTCTTAATAATAAGCAGTGTGATAAGCAAACATGATCTAAATGGGAAATAAGCAAAACAATAAACTCTATAAATATCAAACTAAACAAACATATAACAATAAAAACTAAGGGGAGCAGTTGGTTGAGGGAGTGGTGTTTGTGTCTGTGTTGAACCAAGAGATACCAGGTTCGAACCTGGTATACTCCTTATTATTATTATTATTATTATTATTATTATTATTATTATTATTATTATTATTATTATTATTATTATTTATTTATTTATTTTTTATTATAAACATCATTTTATTGAAAAACAAATAGGATTTTACAAGAAATTAGTGGGGAGCCGAGAGACTAACTGAGCCCCCACACCTCTAGCTATAGCAAAACCAATCCTACTAAAAATATGTGGAGCAGCACGTGCTCCAATGTCTTGGGTCATGGAGAATCGTCGAATGCGCTTTAATAAGGTCACTGCATCTTTTTCAAGTTCTCCAAAAGAAGAGAATGAAAAGGGGAGGAACCCATATCCAATATCAGCGCATTTAGCCGCGTACTTGACACGTTTACGTTGTGCGGCTTCAATAACCGCCCGACCGGGCATAAAATCAACCATACACGAACACGTCAAAGGTGACAATCCTGTAAGATCAACACAAACATCAAGGCCACCATCCCAAGAGTAAAGTAACATATCGGCGGAACGTAAGGTTTTGTCCCTCTCTCCATGAAGCCCAATATCCACCTCCTTACGAACTGAAACTCCAGACCGAGAACATATATCAACAAGAACATCCCGCACAACATTATGCCGATGTTTAATACCAACTATACCTGCGCACGATACAACATGATCTCCGAAAATATCTCCAGAAAAAACCTTAGAACAAGCTGAACATGGCATCTGGACAGTAAAAAGAGGAACACCCAACCGATAACACAACACACATCGGTAAGTCCTGGCATTCATAGTTTGTCCCAATCCGGATATCGGTGCCACCCTAAGCCAATCTGACGTGTAATCCTCTTTTAGTGAGTTCCATAAAGCCATCTGTCTAGAGGATAAATGGAAGGTGGATTCAAACGTTTGGGCAACACGTGTGAAATGTATGTCTGCCAATTTCTTCATAAGTTTGGGGGCAGCGATCTCACTAGGGTTACTCAAAAGGTCAATATCCATATTCACATTAAAAGTACACAAAGCATTATCAAAAGAGGGACCAGTAGTCACAATACCAGAACTACGGAGAAGCTTAGTCTGTAAGCTGGCAGATTGAAGTCTAGAAGCAAGGAAGGCATAGTTCAAGACATCACCTGCAGAATACACACCAAGTCCCCCGAAAGCAAAAGGTAGGGTGGTGAGTCTCCATTGCCAATCACCAAACCCAGGTCCAGAAGCAGTGACAATACGTTCCAAAGAAGAGCGAAGTGCTGCATCAAAAGAAACCTAAGCACCCTCAAAGACCCGAGGAGGACATGTGCGCATAGAAAAATACAACTTGGAAATACCCGCACATGCACGCGGTAGCAACAACTCACACTGGGGATCATTAAGCTTAGCAACATCATCCATAAGTTCAATAGTTTTAGCAACCCTTTTCATAACAAGCTTACTACTAAACTCAAAATCCACACTGGCGGGCCCCTTAATAATTTAACACCATGCGAAGGTCGAGAAATATTAGGGGGAAAAACACCAACATACCTGCTCCTGGGGTCTTCCTTTGGCCAAAAAACCTCAGTTTTATCAACGTTGAGGTGTAAACCACAACTAGGTCCATCCATCATAATCAACTCTAAAACCTTCCCCACAACCAAGGTATCCCCAATAATAGTACCATCATCAAGATACCAAGCTTGAAGAGAAAGAGTAAAGGAGTCTCTAATCTTACATACCAAGGGATGTAACACTAAAGCAAAAAGAAGATGCCCAAGCGGATCACCCTGTTGCACCCGTTGGTGCGACCATAAAGTATGCTCACCATAATATAATCTAGCAGGACTGGAGTAACAGAATTCCACCCAACGTGAAATAGCCGGAACACGAAGACGAACTTCTCGTAACATAACCGCACGATCCACCATATTGAAGGCGTTTTTAAAGTCCACCAACAACATCGATAAACCCACATCGCCCCCACGGTCTTCAATCAACCGATTCATAGCATGAAGAATAGCCTCCCCACCCCCCGAAATACCCATGCCAAACTGCAAACAGTCAAAATAACCATCCAAAGAATGGCCAATCATAGAAGCACAAACCTTGGAGACCAAACGCCTCCAAACAGTCCCAACAGCGATAGGACGGATCCCTCCTCCTGGTTTAACTAAAGGCGTGAGCGGAGCACTAGCAACATACTCACCCAACACCCTTGGGCATTTATCCTCAAGAAAAAGGTTCACCACCTGGGTGATAGAAGCGACTAACTCATCAGAGATGGAAACAGCAGCACCATTTAAACAATCCAAAAGGTGTTGGGCACGCAAACCATCCCTTCCACAAGAAGTACCACGAGGGAAACTCTTAATCATATCAAGAACCATAGCAGGAGATGCCGAAAGGTGATGATGATCAATAGGTATATCTGGTAAAAGGGGAGCAGATTGAAAAGGGTGCTTAGCTTTTAAATCCGCAAGAGTAGTATCATCATAAGCCGCAATACCCGAAGAAGAAAGAACTCTGACAGCAGCAGTATAATGGCCATCACAAATCTTCCTCTTACACTGCTTGATATTACGGTCATCCAAGTCCAAGTTATCCTCATCAATATTAGACCATGAAGGAGAGGGTTCGGCTAAAACCTCACGCACAACTTGTAAACTACCACCAGGTGTGCTCCAAGATGAAATGGCATTAAACATATATTCCTCTTGTCGTTGACGTTTAGTAGCAGACCTACACTCTTGATTACTCCTCGGGCAAAAGGTTTTAAGCAGACAAAGAGGCAAGACTAACAAACCAACCCAGCAAGAAATGTCATCAGGCGAACAAACCACCTTATCAAGGGCTCCTTTCAAAACCTGAGAAAACCCCAAACGACATTTAGGAGGGATGGATTTGACAGTACGCAACCCCTTAGAAAGTAGAGTATCAAGAAGATGTAAATCAAAACCACCAAACTCATCAGAAACCAAATTCTCAACAAGAGCAACATGAGAAGGAGCCTGTGGTTTGGTGAGATCATGCAACACGAACCGAACAACACCATCACCACAATCAGGAGGTGACACAAAATCAGACCCCCCACCATGCCGACACTTAGTCCGAAAAGTATGCGTTTTGAAACAACCACCACATAACCACAAACCCATACGCTTAAGAGTAACCTCGACCCTTTCAAAAACAACCAAATCCGACACAAGAGAATGTCTAGTGATAGTCTGCGCCTCTCCACTAACGTGTCGATCATGAAGGTGTGTGATCAAATAAGTCTTGGTAAGTCCATTTCCGCCCCCATCACGACACCTACTAAGACCCGCGAAGGGGCAGTGGAACCTCACAATTGGCATAGGAAAATAACTCACAAAACTGTAAGGCTACTGTAGCAACTAGCAAACAGAAATCCAAAGGCGACAGTAGCAACACTTGTAGCAAACAAAAACCAAAACAGAATCCTACACATACAAACTAGGTTACTGTAGCAACATGCACCAAACAGAAACCTAAAGATAACTTAGGCTACTGTAGCAGCATGCAGTAAACAGAAACCCAAAGTAGAAAGCAGCAGCACTTGTAGCAAACAAACCCCCTGTGGCAGAAACCTTGCACGCAACCTCTACTGAATAACCAAGCACAGCCCTGACGTAAAGAATAATCAAGCAGTACCCCACAGCAAACCCTAACAATACAGGAAAACTGAAACAAAAACGATACAGCCCACTCAGCCCTTAGGATCGCTGAAAACCAATATGTAGTCCCACTGTAAACCGAAACCCTAACCATAACAAGCGAGCCAATCTGTAATCCCACTGTAAACCCTAACCAATCTTTAATCCCACACCACAACAAGCGACAGGGACCAAAGACAGTATCAAAGATTTCACACCACTATAAACCCTAACCAATCTGTAATCCCACACCACAACAAGCGACAGGGACCAAAGACAGTATCAAAGATTCCAAAACGAAACCCTAAAAAAAGGAACTGAGGGGAAAGGACCGGAACCCTAAAAACAAAACAAAACGAAGGATAAAAAAAACAACCTGCGATTTCAACAAAGGGTGTTGAATGAAATAACCAGGGATTGAGATCAAGATGATCCCATGAGATATTATTATTATTATTATTATTATTATTATTATTATTATTATTATTATTATTTTTTTTTTTTTTTTTTTTTTTTTTTTTTTTTTTATATCAACCATCACTTTTATTAACAATAAATAGGATTTTACAAGAAATTGGTGGGGAGCCGAGAAACCAACTGGGCTCCCACACCTCTAGCAATAGCGAAACCAATCCTATTATTATTATTATTATTATTATTATTATTATTATTATTATTATTATTATTATTATTATTATTATTATTATTATTATTATTATTATTATTATTATTATTATTATTATTATTATTATTATTATTATTATTTTCAAAATTACTTCTTGCAAAACATTTTAACAACCATTTCAACCTTTGTGAAAGAGCTTTTGCTGATAAGCTTTAAACAAGCTTTTGCAGGCCTTAAAACCCAACAGATTCAAGCTTTAGTTTTAAGTGAGAATTTGAAATGAAGCTTTTAACCAAATAAGCCTATGAGTATACACCACAAGTTAACACAAACAAACACAATCTCAGCGAGCTCAAACAAACTAATAACACTCATCAAGCCAGGATTAAACAACATGTAAAAATTAAACAAGCTCAATATTGGCTGCTGGTGTATCAGTTAAAACAAACAGCCACTTAGCGGTGTAAACAAGCTATACAAAATCTAACGAAAGCTACACTAGGGGGGATCCTAACTGAGCATTAAGGGGGCCAAATATAAGCAAACAAAATGAACTAATGAGCACTCCAAACAAGCTTAACTGCTGCAACAGATGGGTACAAAATGGTACAAAGCAAATTTTGGATTTCCAAAAAAAAAAAAAAAAACTACTAAAGGGGATTAATAAGCTATTAATAAGCTGTCCTAGGTGAGACTACAACTAAGGGTATCTAAGGGGGAGATCCTAATTGGCTTAAGGGGACATGAAATGAGCAAGTGAGGTACTGATAAGCACTGAGCAGACAGTCCTAACTAGGCAGCAACATGGAAGAAAGTGGGCTAAACGGCTACTTTCGGGACCTAATAAGCTCACTAGAAAAAAATTACAAAAATAAACTAAAAATACTAGCTTGTGAAAAAGCTGGCAAATAAGTTGCAAATCAATTTTAAGAGCAAATGGTTCAAAAATGAAGAAATTAAAAATGAACTCCTAAGGGACTGTAGGAATAAGGAAGCTGCATCAGTTGGGTCAAAGTGGGGCAAAAATGGTGAGATTTGACCCATGAAACTTCATCCAACAACTAACATATCCTATTGCAAACTAAAATGAAACAATAACAATGGCTAACGTGTAATAAACAAGAATCTAAGGAGGCTACTTAAACAAAAATAGTAGGTTTAACGAAGACTTGGAAAACGGGTTGGAAAGCGAGAAACTAAATGAAAGTCCAAAATTTTGGTTTAAAACACTTAAAATAGGTAAGTAAAACTGAGTTGATAAAAGAAATCAAGCAAAAACCTAATTTTGGACCATCGAATTTCTTGTGCCAAATACCCCATAACAGGGGTGTTACTTGACTTTTACTTGAAAAACAGAATAGGTCTTGGAAAAATTTAAGAACTTGAATTACATCTAAGCTGCATAAACACAAATTAACTGAAAATAAGTATTTTAGAATAAGCAAGTAAAAAGCTAACTATGACAGTAAGCTAGTAAAATCAATTAAATAGAACTTAAACTTTCATTAAACTTCAAAACAAAAAGTACAAAGTAAAAACTTAAAACTGTAAAGAAAACTGAACTAAGAAAATAAAACCCTGCTAAGACATACTTCCTAATCGCCCCACAAGTGACAACAATAGGTTCTATATATACTATGAAAAAGAAAATTCCCGGGTCTTCAAGTCTTCTTGTCTCTTTGTGGCTGTGTTTCTTTTGAGAGAGAGAGCATTGGAATCTCATTTGTGTTTTCTCCTTTGCACTCTTGGCCTTAGATCATAACTTGGTACCAAAAGGTTGAACCACAGCCGTGGGATCAAATTGTGGGAAGTGTGGATTGGTGACATGGACAAGGGCATCATGTGATAGGGGAGCTTTTGAGGAGGGGGGAATGTGTGTAGCAGGAGAGAGCAGGGGGAGGGAGGTTTGTTTGGAGGGTAAAGGGAAGCAAGATTGGGAAGAAAGAGGTGCGATTGACTGTGTTTGTGTTTTGACCAGGGATAAAACGTTTTTATCTTTGTTTTTGGGATTGGGTTTTGGTAAAGGGTGGTGGATTGGGCTAGTGTGATGAATGGGCTTAGGGAGGGTTTAGTGATGGATTAGGTTGTGGTAAGAGTTTTATGGTGTGGTGTTGGGTTTAGGTTAAGTGTTTAGGATTAGTAGAAAATAGGTTTTAGTTTTAGGTTTATGAAAAATAAAATTTGATTTGTAAAAGATATTTTTGTAGTTTTTTTTTTAATAATAATATTAATAATAATACTACTACTACTACTACTACTACTACTACTAATAATAATAATAATAATAATAATAATAATAATAATAATAATAATAATAATAATAATAATAATAATAATAATAATAATAATAATAATAATAATAATAATAATAATAATAATAATAATAATCCGCTTGGGCCTCTTCTTTTTGCTTTAGTGTTACATCCTTTGGCATGTAAGATTTCGAGACTCTTTCACTCTTTCTCTTTAAGCTTGGTATCTTGATGATGGTACTATTATTGGGGATACTTTGGTTGTGGGGAAGGTTTTGGAGTTGATTATGATGGATGGACCTAGTTGTGGTTTACACCTCAATGTTGATAAAACTGAGGTCTTTTGGCCGAAGGAAGACCCAAGGAGCAGGTATGTTGGTGTTTTCCCCCCTAATATTTCTCGACCTTCACATGGTGTTAAATTATTAGGGGGCCCCGCCAGTGTGGATTTTGAGTTTAGTAGTAAGCTTGTTATGAAAAGGGTTGCTAAAACTATTGAGCTTATGGATGCTGTTGCTAAGCTTAATGATCCTCGGTGTGAGTTGTTGCTACTGCGTGCATGTGCCGGTATTTCCAAGTTGTATTTTGCTATGCGCACATGTCCTCCTCGAGTCTTTGAGAGTGCTCAGGTTTCTTTTGATGCAACACTTCGCTCTTCTTTGGAATGTATTGTCACTGCTTCTGGACCTGGGTTTGGTGATTGGCAATGGAGACTCGCCACCCTACCTTTTGCTCTCGGGGGACATGGTGTGTATTCTGCAGGTGATGTCTTGAACTATGCCTTCCTTGCTTCTAGACTTCAATCTGCCAGCTTACAGACTAAGCTTCTCTGTAGTTCTGGTACTGTGTCGACTGGTCCCTCTTTTGATGATGCATTGTGTACTTTTAATGTGAATATGGATATTGACCTTATGAGTAACCCTAGTGAGATCGCTGCCCCCAAACTTATGAAGAAATTGGCAGATATACATTTCGCGCGTGTTGCCCAAACGGTTGAATCCACTTTCCATTTATCTTCTAGATAGATGGCTTTATGGAACTCATTAAAAGAGGATTATACGTCAGATTGGCTTAGGGTGGCACCGATATCCGGATTGGGACAGACTATGAATGCCAGGACTTACCGATGTATTTTGTGTTACCGGTTGGGTGTTCCTCTTTTTACTGTCCAGATGCCATGTTCAGCTTGTTCTAAGGTTTTTCCTGGAGATATTTTTGGAGATCATGATGTATCGTGCGCAGGCTTAGTTGGTATTAAACATCGGCACAATGTTGTGCGTGATGTTCTTGTTGATATATGTTCTCGGTCTGGAGTTTCAGTTCGTAAGGTGGTGGATATTGGGCTTCGTGGAGAGAGGGACAAAACCTTACGTCCGGCCGATATGTTACTTTACTCTTGGGATGGTGGCTGTGATGTTTGTGTTGATCTTACAGGATCGTCACCTTTGACACGTTCGTGTATGGTTGATTTTATGCCCGGTCGGGCGGTTATTGAAGCCGCACAACGTAAACGTGTCAAGTATGCAGCTAAATGCGCTGATATCGGATATGAGTTCCTCCCCTTTTCATTCTCTTCTTTTGGAGAACTTGAAAAGGATGCAGTGACCTTATTAAAGCGCATTAGACGATTCTCTATGACCCAAGACATTGGAGCACGTGCGGCTCCACATATTTTTAGTAGGATTGGTTTTGCTGTAGCTAGAGGTGTGGGGGCTCAGTTAGTATCTCGGCTCCCCACTAATTTCTTGTAAAAACCTATTTGTTTTTCAATAAAGTGATGATTATAATAATAAAAAAAATAAATAAATAAAATAATAATAATAATAATAATAATAATAATAATAATAATAATAATAATAATAATAATAATAATAATAATAATAAGACGCATTCCCTCCGCTTTAAGTGTCGGCATGAATCTTTGGTTGTGCGGGGGTTGTTTTAAGACGCATTCCCTCCGCTCTAAGTGTCGGCATGGTACTGATGTTGTGTTCCCCCCCCCCCCCCCCGGATTGTGGAGATGGTGTCATCAAGTTTATATTATTTGATCTTGTTAAACCACAATTTCCCTCCTCGGATCTTATTGGTGTTGAAGACCAGGTCCCGGAAAAGCATTGTTGTTTTGACCTACGTTTACTTGACACATTTCTTTCTAAAGGAGTGCACACTATCAAATCCATCCCTCCTAAGTGCTGGTTGGGTTTCTCTCGCGTCTTGAAAGAAGCTCTTGATAAGGTGATATGCACTCCTGAAGATATTTCTTGTTGGATTAGCCTGTTAGTATTGCCTCTTCGCCTCCTTAAAGCCTTTGCCCCGAGGAGTAACATGGAATGTAGGTCCGCCATCAGGCACCAACGCCAAGAAGAATATATCGCTAATGCCATTCGTTATTGTAGTATGCCTGGTGGTAGGTTGCTACTTGTTAAGGAGGTTTTAGCCGAACCCCCTCCTGCATGGTCTAATATTGATGAGGGTTACATGTGCTTGGGTGAGCACAATGTCAAGCAATGTAAGAGAAAAATTTGTGATGATCATTATTCTACGGCTGTCAGAGTTCTCTCTTCTTCCGGTGTTGCCCCTTATAATGACACTATCCTTGAGGACCTAAAGGCTAAGCATCCTTTCAAGTCTGCCCCGTCCCTACCAGATACCCCTATTGATCATCATAACCTTAACACATCCCCTGATGTGGTGCTTGATATGATTAGGAGTTTCCCTCGTGGCACATCTTGCGGGCGTGATGGCTTACGTGCACAACACCTCTTAGACTGCCTCAGTGGCCCAGCTGTGGCTATTTCTGATGAGTTAATCACTTCTATCACTCACGTGATAAATCTTTTCCTTGATGGAAAATGCCCGAGGGTGCTGGGAGAGTATATTGCTAGTGCCCTTCTCACACCGCTGATTAAACCAGGGGGCAGCATCCGTCCCATTGCTGTGGGGACGATCTGGAGGCGTTTAGTCTTCAAGGTAGGTGCTTCTATGATCGAACACTCCTTAGATGGTTATTTAAATGATCTCTAGTTTGGTGTTGGGGTTCCTGGAGGGGGAGAGGCTATTCTTCATGATGTGAATAGGTGCATTGAAGATCGAGGCGACGAGGTGGGTCTGTCGATGTTATTGGTGGATTTCCAAAATGCCTTCAATTTGGTGGACCGAGAGGTTATGTTACGAGAAGTCCGCTTGTGCTGCCCCGCTATTTCACGCTGGGTTGAATTTTGTTATGCAAGGCCGGCTAGAATATATTATGGGGAACACACACTTAGGTCGCACCAAGGTGTGCAACAGGGTGATCCACTTGGACCTCTTCTCTTTGCCTTAGTGCTACATCCCCTGGTGTGTAAGGTTAAAGACTCCTTCAGCCTGTCCTTTCAAGCTTGGTATCTAGATGATGGCACTATCATCGGAGATACTTTGGTCGTGGGGAAGGCTCTGGAGCTGATTATGGAGGATGGGCCACTGTGAGGCCTGCATCTCAATGTGAATAAGACTGAGATTTTTTGGCCTAAAGAAGACCCCCATAGCAGGCTTGTGGGTGTTTTCCCACCTAACATCGCTCGCCCTATGCATGGTGTTAAATTACTTGGTGGGCCTGCTAGTGCGGACTTGGAGTTCAACAGTGAGTTGGCCATGAAACGGGTTGCTAAAACCATCGAGCTTATGGAGGCTATCGCTAAACTTAAGGATCCTCAATGCGAATTATTGCTTCTACGAGCTTCTGCCGGCATTTCCAAGTTATATTTCTCTATGCGCACATGCTCTCCTAGGGCTTTTGAGCGTGCTTGCGTTGCATTCGATGGGGCATTGCGTTCTTCCTTGGAACGTATTGTCACTGCCTCTGGACCTGGATTTAGTGATTGGCAATGGAGGTTGGCTACATTGCCATTTGCATTTGGAGGGCTGGGCGTATATTCTGCAGGGGATGCGTTGAACTATGCCTTCCTTGCGTCTAGACTCCAATCTGCCAAGCTGCAGACTAAGCTTCTAATACACTCTGGTATCGTAACCTCTGGCTTTTCCTTCGATGAGGCCTTGAGCATGTTTAATGCGAAAATGGAGACCGACCTTTTAAGTAACCCAGATGAGATCGCTGCCCCCAAACTTAGAAACTGGCAGATATATATTTCAAACGTATTACCCAAATGGCTGAGTCCACATTTTGTCTTTTCCCCCGACAATTGGCACTCTGGAGGTCGCAAAAAGAGGACCACACATCAGACTGGCTTAGGGTGGTCCCGATATCCGGGTTAGGACAGACTATGAACGCCAGAACTTATAGGTGCATTTTATGCTATCGGCTAGGTGTTCCCCTATTCTCTCTCCAAGGGCCGTGCTCTAAGGTTTTCGCTGGTAATATTTATGGGGACCATGCTGTATCGTGTACTGGCACGATTGGTGTTAAACATCGACACAACATGGTGCGCGATACTTTGCTTGATATCTGTTCTCGATCCGGGATCTCGGCTCGCAAGGAGGTCGACATCGGGTTAGGTGGTGAAAGAGAGCAAGTCTTAAGGCCAGCTGATATTTTGCTCTATTCCTGGGATGCAGGGAAGGATGTGTGTGTTGATCTGACGGGATCGTCACCCCTCACGCAAACCGACATGACTGACTTTGTGCCGGGGCGCGTGGTGACTAATGCCGCAAAACGCAAGCGGGTCAAATACGGAGCTAAATGTGCAAATTTGGGATATGGGTTTACCCCTTTCTCGCTTTCCTCTTTAGGGGAACTTGAGACAGATGCGGTGGCCCTACTTAAGCGGATCCAGAAGTTTTCCATCACTTAAGACATTGGGGCGCGTGCTGCAAACCACATCTTCAGTAGTATTAGTTTTGCTATTGCTAAAGGTGTGGGGGCTCAGATAGTATTGAGACTCCCCACTAATTTCTTGTAATCTTATTAGTTTGTTTCTAATGAAAGTGATGTTTATAATAATAATAATAAAAAAATAATAATACATCCGTCCCAAAATATAAGTCCATTTTGACTATTTCAAAGTCTTTTTATTCCGACTTTGACCTTAATTTTTTTTCTGTGTTATATAATACTTAATGCGAAATATATAAATGGATTTATGTTTTAAATGCATTTTCATTGGTATACTTTTCATCAAATATTATATAACACGAAAAAGAAATAATCAAGGTCAAAGTCGGAATGAAAAGACTTTGATAAAGTCAAAATGGACTTATATATTGGGACGGGGGGAGTAATAATAATAATAATAATAATAATAATAATAATAATAATAATAATAATAATAATAATAATAATAATAATAATAATAATAATAAGAAAATAAAAAGCTTTGACAAAAAGGGTTTTTGGTGATTTATTTTGCCATTTTCTGAAAGTTCAGGGACTGTTTCTGCCAATTATGTAAATTTTGCTCAGTTTTCGTCTGTTTTCAATCCTTTTGTACCTGAAACACATAAAAACACACTCCAAGGATATTTGCAATATAATTTGGTCATTTTTGGACGTTTTGGCTCGTAAAATGGAGTAAAAGATATGTATAAAAAGACACATATCAAATCCCCCATACTTAGCAATTGCTAGTCCCTAGCAATCCGATCATGTGAAGTAATGAAAGGAATTCCAGAATCCAAGAACAACCCATTTTTGAAAATTTAATGGATTTGATGTCTCTTTACCAAAAGCCATTATTTCTGGAGTAGCCAAATGTTTCAGTTCAAGTAAGAACTATGGTACACTGATAACCATATGATTTTTAGCAAACCATAAGCTGTCAACGGTTTTGATTTGTCTTTACCAAAAGCCGTTTGCTTCTGGACTAGCCAACTCTTTGATAAAGCTATCATCATCTTGGCGAGTTGATTACCAATTATGGTTTTCCACTGCCTTTACTACAAGCCATAACCTTGCGGGCTAGCCAACTCTTCACTATCGAAGATATGGTGAGTTGAATACCATACAATTTTTGGCAAATTGTCAGCCATAGACGGATTTGATATATCTTTACCAAGAGCCGTTTGCTCCCGGATTAGCCACTCCTTATGTGGGTTAGACATGGTGGACTGATAACCATATGTTGTGCAAGTGCAAAGCACTTCCACTAAAAAATAATAATAATAAAAAAAATTTTGGCCAAGAACGGGGGTACTAGAAGGTAAAATGTGATCAAATTCGCTAGAATTCCCCCCCCCCCCCTCCTCCCCACACTTAGAATTGAATATTGTCCTCAATATTCAAAGTCCCGGCTATTATGCCGACTCTTTGAACGTAAAAAGGAAACATTACAAGGTAAATGTGGAAACACCATTTTTTCACTTTATTTATATATATACATACATCCATTTTATATATATATATATATATATATATATATATATATATATATATATATATATATATATATATATATATATATATATATATATATATATATATATATATATATATATATATATATATATATATATATAGATAATATGGTAACAACAGCAGGGGCAACTCCCCCACACTTAGGGTGAAAACCCCATATGCATGCTACTGTTTTTGTTTACAGAGTCGCTAGCTTGACTCGATCCCGAATTCATTTGTTCTTGGGGAAGCAACATGTGAAAGAGACAATCTCCATCGGACTTTCATTCAAGATGTTTGGATAAACATTTGAAGCACGTGAAAGTTCTACACCGATGAGATATATAGACCCTGGCTCAAGATAATGGTAGATGAAAATGCCGGGGTCAAAGATGGTATCCTCACTCCTGAATGAGTGAAGAAGAGAGGAAGTCACCAAGTAGGTGAAGAAAAGAAAGAAAGTCATGATAAGATCTTCTTCCTCAAGATCAGGCTCAGTTTCCTGAATTTGGATTTTATCGGTTAAGCTCTTTGGTTTGGACAACATATCGGGAGGGAGGGTGGAAAAATTTGTCATAGGAATACAAACTCTCATGATTGAGACTCTTTCCCCCGGATCATGGTTTTTCTTGTCATCCAAGTAATCATACTCCAGAGGAGTCATGATATGAGTAAGTTCATCGGAGAACTCCTCGTGACGAGAATCAATCACATGATATAAATCAGTGAATTCTTGTTCCGTTGTGGACTCATCACCATCCTCGTTCTGAGCATCAAAGATTGGATTATCAGAAATCAAAGTGAATTCAGATTTGAATTCAAACAGAGGATTGGTGATAGTAGTTTTGAATGTTTCGGGAACAAAGTGATTAACATTCTCTTGTGGACTGTTGGGATAAGAAGTGAGTGACGGATCATGATATAAGAGATTTTCAATTTCTCCCAGATCGGCTTCGAAATCAAAGAGACCATCATCACTTCCCAATGGAAGTGGATTGATGTGAGTGAGTTCATCAGCGAACTCCTCAAGAAGAGGATCAACATCAGAATGCGGAAGTGATGCCTCAACATATTCAATGTCTCCATAAGATGTATAATCATCGCTAAAATCGGAGAAAGTCTCAAATTGATCTTTTGGACACTCAAGAGGGGAAGTAAGATCACACATATGCTCAAGAATTCCCTGTGACTCTCCTGGGATTGGGACAAGGTTCTCAGCACTAGACTTTATGAATTCGTCCGATTCCTTTTCAGGAACAGTGCTAAGATGCTCGTCCCCCATGATCAGAGAGTGAGTGGGAATTTCAGGTGTGATAACAACAGACTGAGGGAGTTGAGAAGGACTAGCATTCATGGATTGTACGAGTTCCATTTGATCTTCTGCTAGTAATTTCTCCGTCTCATTATTTTCTCCCTGATTTTCCATGGAAGGAATCACAACTGATGAACTTGATGAACCCTTATAAAATTGAAGAATATCAAGGGTATCTTCATCATCACTGTCATCAGGAATAAAATGGAACTGAGAGCTATATTTGGCTGCTTTTTCTTTTGCAATTGATTCCCTAATAGATTTTTCAATGGCATCTTGGGAATTTATTTTAGCAGCCTGCTCTTCAGCTAACAATTCTTCCATGGAATTTTGATTTGGATTATCATGGGAATGTTTACGACCCTTCAAATTTTTTAGTTAATCCAGAAGATCAATGAGAAGTGCATCTTCAGCATCTTCGTTAGAATTGTCATCAGGAACATACTCATAGACAGGTGTGTTCTTAATAAGACACTCTGAACCGAAATGTGAGTTTCTATAGTAGTCACACCAATGAAACTGATGTGACTGTGATTCATATAGGTTGTGGTCAAAGCCAAATTCATGATTGTTACAAGGAACCTGTTCATAGACAAACTGATTCCTAGTTTGACAATCATAGCTGTAGTGAGGGCCTCCACAATACTCACAAGAAAAACTTGGTGTATTTTGATACGAAGCATCATTGAGATTTGGATAATATGATTCTTGCTCGTATGAATGTGATGGGTAGTTGGAAAAATTTGAAGAGTTGTTGAATGAGTTCTGATTAGGATCATAAGCAAATAAATTCCTCGAACCACAAAACAAACAACTTCCATCCCGAATATCATTACCACATTGTTCACATGTACACCAATGACATGGCAAACCGAAAGCGGCTCACCACAACCGACACAAGGAATAAAATCCAGAGGTGGGACAAGTGGTGTGCTCTGAAAGCTAGGAATTTCCACCACTTTTGTTATGGTCTCTGGTTTTTGTTCGTGCAGATTAGGCAAGTCGTTCTTTTTTGTCACTGCTCTAAGCTCTGTACGTTTGCTTGACAAACTTTTAACCGTAAATCGTGAAAGGTTAGGATCAATTCTTGATGGTTTGTAATTAATAGCACGTATCTCGGGCTGTGAAGGGTAGTTGGAAGAATTTGGTGAATCATTGAGAGACTTTTGATTTAAGAACAAATTGCACACAATACAAAATCTGTTACTACAATTATTTCCACACTTCTCACAAATACACCGGAAACAACGATAGCCGTTCTTAATCGGGCTTTTACAATGAAAACATGTGTACCCGAGAGACGCCATAAGAATTATACATGAGAGAGGTATAAGAAGGTAGAATCAAACGGATGGAGGGTAAAGAAGAATATTTTTGGGTTTTCGAAATACATTTTGTAAAAACAAAGAAGGAAAATATTTTTAGTTTTTTCAAAAAACAACTCAATTAAAACGAGATCGAGACAAGGAACATAAACCAATAATCCCGAATGAATGGCTTCTTTAGAAAAGGTAAACCACCCACAAGGATACAATGACAAGTTTTAATCTTTTGTTTGGGAACTTATTAATGTTCACACCCCCAGTTGGTAGGTGTTCTCCCTTGGTTCTCGGCGGTTGTTTTTTATGTTTCTTTTATTTAACAAGAAAAACGGAAAATTGTTTTTGTATTTTCTTATATGATAGATATGTATACAAAAGAAAAGGAAAATATTTTTGTGTTTTATACTTTTTTTGAAAACTATAACTTCTTGACGAAGGTTCTACAAGTCACTAATCGTTAAAATCGTAATGATATTGTCGCAACACAACCTCCTCGGCAGCGGCGCCAAATTTTGATTCGTTTTTGAGTGCGTATCAAAAATATACACAGTAGACGTGAGTGGAATTTACTAATTAACCTTTAGGAAAAGGTTAACTTGCAAAAACTCGTGAATACAATATATATATGTGATACCGGGTAAGTGATTACCCGGGTCGTGTCCCAACGAGGTGTGAATGAGCAATATCGTATGAGATTCGGAGATTAAAATGCTTGTAAGAATGGTTGAGAGATTATTTGGTATTGTGGAATTACGAAAAATTGCAAATAACGTACGAAAAATTAAATAAACGTAACTAAGGCATTAATTCAAACAAGGAATGAAAATTAAAACTTAAAAACTACTTAGAATTCTACGGGAATAGAAATTAGGAAGCTAGGGAACCCTAAACACGATTTAAGTTTAAAAACGTAAAAGTTACTTAAGAAAAACGCGAGTGCGCAAAATAAAAATTGAACTTAAAGCCACGCTAATCCTACGAGAGTAAAAATGATTTTCTTACGATGCTAACGATGAAAGAAAATTTTTAGAAAAAGAAAAATATTTTTTTTTGTTTTTATATTTTTTATTATGTGTAAATTACTAAATAAACTAAATTAAATGATAAAAATTACTAAAACTAATCGGAAAAATCTGAGTTTTTTTTTTTTTTTTTGTATAAAATACTTACTGATGACAGAAAGGTATGAAAAATTACAAAAAGTCCCTAGGTCTTAATAATAAGCAGTGTGATAAGCAAACAGGATCTAAATGGGAAATAAGCAAAACAATAAACTCTATAAATATCAAACTAAACAAACATATAACAATAAAAACTAAGGGGAGCAGTTGGTTGAGGGAGTGGTGTTTGTGTCTGTGTTGAACCAAGAGATACCAGGTTCGAACCTGGTATACTCCTTTTAATGATTATTATTATTATTATTATTATTATTATTATTTTTATTATTATTATTATTATTATTTTTTATATTATAAAGGGATCACTTTATTAGTTTTAAGTGAGAATTTGAAATGAAGCTTTTAACCAAATAAGCCTATGAGTATAAACCACAAGTTAGCACAAACAAACACAATCTCAGCGAGCTCAAACAAACTAATAACACTCATCAAACCAGGATTAAACAACATGTAAAAATTAAACAAGCTCAATATTGGCTGCTGGTGTACCAGTTAAAACAAATAGCCACTTAGCGGTGTAAACAAGCTATACAAAATCTAACGAAAGCTACACTAGGGGGGATCCTAACTGAGCACTAAGGGGGCCAAATATAAGCAAACAAAATGAACTAATGAGCACTCCAAACAAGATTAACTGCTGCAACAGATGGGTACAAAATGGTACAAAGCAAATTTTGGATTTCTAAAAAAAAACTACTAAAGGGGTTTAATAAGTTATTAATAAGCTGTCCCAGGTGAGACTACAACTAAAGGTACCTAAGGGGGAGATCCTAATTGGCTTAAGGGGACAGGAAATGAGCAAGTGAGGTACTGATAAGCACTGAGCAGACAGTCCTAACTAGGCAGTAACATGGAAGAAAGTGGGCTAAACTGCTACTTTCGGGACCTAATAAGCTCACTAGAAAAAAATTACAAAAATAAACTAAAAATACCAGCTTGTGAACAAGCTGGCAAATAAGTTGCAAATCAATTTTCAGAGCAAATGGTTCAAAAATGAAAAAATTAAAAATGAACTCCTAAGGGGCTGTGGGAATAAGGAAGTTGCATCAGTTGGGTTAAAGTGGGGCAAAAATGGTGAGATTTGACCCATGAAACTTCATCCAACAACTAACATATCCTATTTCAAACTAAAATGAAACAATAACAATGGCTAACGTGCAATAAACAAGAATCTAAGAAGGCTACTTAAACAAAAAACCGTAGGTTTAATAAAGACTTGGAAAACGGGTTAGAAAGCGAGAAACTAAATGAAAGTCCAAACTTTTGGTTTAAAACACTTAAAATAGGTAAGTAAAACTGAGTTGATAAAAGAAATCAAGCAAAATCCGAATTTTAGACCATCGAATTTCTTGCGCCAAACACCGCATAAGAGGGGTGTTACTTGACTTTTACTTGAAAAACAGAATAGGTCTTGGAAAAATTCAAGAACTTGAATTACATCTAAGCTGCATAAACACAAATTAAATGCAAATAAGTATTTTAGAATAAGCAATTAAAAAGCTAACTATGACAGTAAGCTAGTAAAATCAATTAAATAGAACTTAAACTTTCATTAAACTTCAAAACAAAAAGTACAATGTAAAAACTTAAAACTATAAAGAAAACTAAACTAAGAAAATAAAACCCAACTAAGACCTACTTCCTAATCGCCCCACAAGTGACAACAACAGGTTCTAAATATACTATGAAAAAGAAAATTCCAGGGTCTTCAAGTCTTCTTGTCTCTTTGTGGCTGTGTTTCTTTTGAGAGAGAGAGCATTGGAATCTCATTTGTGTTTTCTCCTTTGCACTCTTGGCCTTTGATCATAACTTGGCGCCAAAAGGTTGAACCACAGCCGTGGGATCAAATTGTGGGAAGTGTGGATTGGTGACATGGACAAGGGCATCATGTGATAGGGGAGCTTTTGAGGAGGGGGAATGCGTGTAGCAGGAGAGAGTAGGGGGAGGGAGGTTTGTTTGGAGGGTAAAGGGAAGCAAGATTGGGAAGAAAGAGGTGTGATTGACTGTGTTTGTGTTTTGACCAGGGATAAAACGTTTTTATCTTTGTTTTTGGGATTGGGTTTTGGTAAAGGGTGGTGGATTGGGCTAGTGTGATGAATGGGCTTAGGGAGGGTTTAGTGATGGATTAGGTTGTGGTAAGAGTTTTATGGTGTGGTGTTGGGTTTAGGTTAAGTGTTTAGGATTAGTAGAAAATAGGTTTTAGTTTTAGGTAATGAAAAATAAAATCTGATTTGTAAAAATATTTTTGTAGTCTTTTTTTTTTAAATAATAATATTAATAATACTAATATAATAATAATAATAATAATAATAATAATAATAATAATAATAATAATAATAATAATAATAATACTACTACTAATAATAATAATAATAATAATAATAATAATAATAATAATAATAATAATAATAATAATAATAATAAAAAGCTTTGACAAAAAGGGTTTTTGGTGATTTATTTTGCCATTTTCTGAAAGTTCAGGGACTGTTTCTGCCAATTATGCAAACTTTGCTCTGTTTTCGTCTGTTTTCAATCCTTTTGTACCTGAAACACATAAAAACACACTCTAAGGATATTTGCAATATAATTTGGTCATTTTTGGACGTTTTGGCTCGTAAAATGGAGTAAAAGATATGTGTAAAAAGACACATATCAATCTTCTAGAGAACCTTTTCTCAAAAAGTAAGGATATCTGAAACCTTCAAGAAGGGAATCTACTAATTCAACTTTTGGAGTCGAACGAAAATAAAACAACAAAACCTTAGAGTTTGGCCACAGAGAGAGAGAGAGAGAGAGAGAGAGAGAGAGAGAGAGAGAGAGAGAGAGGAGAGAGGGAGAGGGGGAAAGAGAGAGAGAGAGAGAGATAGAGAGGGAGAGAGAGAGGGAAGGGGAGAGAGAGGGGGGGGGGGGGGAGGGAGAGAGGGAGAAGGGTGTTCAAGAATTACGAGTGGAATAATAAGGAATGGGAATTTGATTTATATTTATAGGCAATCTTAGCTTATGGAACAAGAAACAAACAAGGTTTTCTGATGAGAGGTGATTTGCACACTCTCATATTTGATTGAGAGTTTGAGACACTCAAAAACGTACATTAAATAGTTGTATTGTAAATATAAACTGCTTTAACTGTTTGTACATTTAGTATCTCAATCAAATCTATGAGTATTCCAATCACTTCCCTTTTCTAATACAGATTTAATTTTTCTTATTTATATTTATGACCCTATAATTTATATTTACATGAACTATAAACCATGCTAACAATTACAATAATTAACTAACATTAATTGTCGATAACTAATAAGTTAAAATTATTTATATCAATTAGATCAACTAAATTAACTTCTCTAATATTCAATCCCATATGTTTATTCTAACTCCATGAATTAATCGTCTAAAATTTTCAATCCAAGGGAATGATGGAAGGAACAACTTTGGTGGAAGTCGAGGTGGTGACAACAAAGTTGGTGAGAGCTCTAGACGCACACAAGGATGCTATAACTGTGGTGATAAGGGTCATTTCATGAATGAGTGTTCTAAGCCAAAAGCAAATAAGGCATTCGTGGGTGGAGCATGGAGTGATAGTGAAAATGATGATCAACCAACAAAGGAAGCTACTTGTCTCATGGCCAAAGAAAAACTTGAGGTACCCCTAAACTCTTCTTCCTTTAATAATTTAGATATCAATGATTTACAAGATGAGAATGAGAATTTTAGAAAAACACTTAAGAAAACTCTTAATGAAAAACGCATCATTGAACAAGAACATAGTAAACTCAATAAGAAAGTTTATGAGCTTGAAAAGGAAGTAAAAAAACTAAATCATTGTAAAGAGGTAATTGAACCATGTAAAAGTTGTGAGTCACTCACACTTGAGGTTGACTCTTTAAAAGATAAAGTATCTAAGCTTCAAAAGGAGTCTCTAAGTTTTTCAAAATTTAAGAAAAGTACAAATGATTTAGAAGAAATTATTGGTAGTCAAAAGAGGTTCCAAGATAAGGAAGGTCTTGGATTTTCAAAACAAGGATAAATCACTTCCGTAAGCCTGACAAAACCAATAACATTTGTAAAGGCTAAAGAAAATGAGATTCCAAAATTTTCCGAGACTGACGCGCTGCACGACGGGTCAACGTGCCAGAAGCGCGCCAGCCCTCTGAGGGAAATTGGAAAATCGTCGAAAACTTTTATAAAACCAATTACTCCTCAAGCTCCTCTTGCAAACACTCGAGGTAACCAAGTTTCCGATACTAAGAGAGAGAACCCAAAACAACTTTACAAGTCGGGCTATCATAATGGTCTTGGTTATACACAACCTCGAGTTAATACTAGACCACTTTTGCCTACACCCAATATGAGACCTACTAATCCATATAACCAAAGACCTTCACTTCAAAATTATCAAAGAAGAAACTTTTATCAAAGGACATCTCACTACTAATACAACAACTATCAAAGGAGAGACAACTCCTACCCAAACCAAACTTTCTTTAGACCTCAAGGATATAATAACTATAGATCAAGTTATCAAAGTCAAAAATATTTTCAAACTAATCCTTGGTCCGCTTTTCTAGCTTTGGTATTGAGAAATTGTGTGTCTTACTTCAAGACCCAAGAATGTTCAACGTGGGTAACTCATATGCTAACCAAAATGGACCCAAGAAGCAATGGGTACCAAAAGTATAATTCATGTCCTTGTTGTAGGTTTGTCTCAAAAGTGATCTACAACCGGATGAGTAGGTAGTGGATAGTGGTTGCACTAATCACATGACTGGGAATAGAAGATTGTTCACATTATACACGGCGTATTATGGCAATCAAGTCATTTTTGGGAGCATACTTAATGGCAAAATTGTCGGCAAATGTAGTGTCCTTCATGACTCCATAGAAATTACCAACGTTGAGCATGTTAGAGGTCTAAACTTTAATTTGATTATTGTGAGTCAACTTAGTGATGATGATTGTGAGGTAAAATTTACTAAAGTAGATTGCTCTATTAGTAAAAATGGTGGTGTACTAGCTAAAGGTTGTAGGCGAAACAACTTGTACACCTTTTAATCATAGATTATTTGTAACAATATATGCATTTCAAACATGGTAAATAACCCAACGCCTCGGCTTAGGAAGTTAGGTCTTGCCGACAAGCTAGTAAGCAATTTACCATTGTTGAGTTTTGAAAGGAATTATTGTGATACATGTCTAGGGAGTCAAGGACAAGCAAGCAATAGAGATAGGCATGTAGTGTCAACAAATAAGGTTTTAGAATTGATACACTTAGACTTGTAGGATCCATCTCCAATTCAAATTTAAGGAGGAAACTTCTACACTTTAATGATTGTAGATGATTATCCAAATTGTCTTGGATAGTGTTTTTAGAGAATAAGGATGAAGTCTTAAATAAATTTGATATTTTAAGAAAGAAACTCGAAGACCTAATTGATTGTTCATTTGTCTTAATTAATACAAATCACAGTAGTGAATTTGATAAATTGTTATTTGAAAGTTTTGGTGAATAACATGGAATATCTTATAACTCATCGGGCCCGTTCACTTCTCAATCGCTTAAAATTGTTGAAAGAACACATCGTGAGTTAAGAAAGATAAATCGTGTTGTACGAGCAATCCATTCCACAAAAGTTTTGGTGTCATGTTTATGATGTCATAGAGTCTATATTAGAAAACTCCTAAATAAACCACCATATGAAATACTTAGGAATTGAAAGCCATCTTTAGAGTATTTTTGAGTATTTGGTTGTAAAGTATTTATACTAAACATCAAAGTGTATCTCAACAAATTCAACCCAATGTCGTATAAAGGTGTGTTCCTAGGATTCTCTCATAATAATAAAGCATACATAGTGCTTAACAAGGAAACAATGAGGATTAAGGAATCTCTCAATGTGGCCTTTGATGAGAGCATACCCAAGTCTAAATCATCTCCTTCAGTAGAAGATGAAGTGATCAACGAACAAATAGTTCTTGATTAAGAAAGGTCGCCATCATTACAAGTTAATGTTTCGGATGAAGGCAATCCTAAGAAATTGAGAGATGCGAGGAGTCATCCCATAAATAAGTCATTGATGACTTGAATAAAAGGACTCTTAGTTCACAAAATAAACAAGGCTAAGTTTTGGCATGACATTTTTCAATAATCCAAATTGTTTTGGGATAGGTCTAGATGGTCATGGTTGACATGCATCTTAAGAGAGCAATCCATAAGATATAATGATTTGTCTAGAAGTCGTTTACACGTCCTTTAGGTGTTCCTTGTGGCTATATGGTTATATGACTAGGTCTTATGTGAAGGCGTGGAAGGAAGATCAAATAAATGACTTCCAAGAGAAAAGATATGTATCAACTCATTATTCAAACAATGATTGATAATATCCAAAATTCTACTTGTCTATACTATGTGCATTAAACAAGAAAATTTGACACAAAATTATCTTGCTTAATCTCGATAATATTGGTTTTGTCAAAATTTCCAAAATTAGATATGATATTTATCACAACTCACACTTGTGTTGAAAATCTTATGTCTAGCTTTCTTGTTCTCTCAATGTGATAAAACATGTGTTGCATGCATAATTAAAATGGTTAAAGTTGTTTGACTTCAAAATAATGTCCTAGTAAAATGTCTTATTCAACCATAATTAAGAACCTCATGCATGGCTTAACAAATTATGGTGTATGCATGATAAATTGTGGGAACTAGCATGATACACTAGATCATCCAATCTCTACTAAACATAAATTAGCTTTCTCTTTTATCTCTTACACCACCACATGCCTTATATCATCTTAAGTACATGATTTAGATGTGTTGAACATCTTTTCAAGCATATTTGTACATTGACTACATCATGAGCATGAAGAACTCATTTATTATCATTGTACATTGACTACATCATGGGCTTTATGGTCCGCTGGGTGAAGCTTATTAAGTTAAGCGAGCCTATGTGAGAGTAGTACCGGGTTGGGTGACCAACCGAGAAGTCCTCACTTGGGGACAACAAGCTCTAATGATATCAACCAACTGCCTAGTGCAGTTGGCCACCAACTAGCTTAGAAGCCTGGGCCCAACCATGTGATGTCTTGATCCAACAAAGGACGCATGTTCGATTCCGTTTCGCAGCATGGTTGGGTATTGGGTGGAGGTATTTCACAGGCATCAAACCTTTGCTGGGTAGGGTTGATGGGTACCATTATGGTACACAGGGTTGAGGTGTCCCTGCCAATCTACACTTTTTTTTTATCCGATCCAACTCCTTTATTATCATACCTAACACCTTTCCCCTTCCCTATATAAATCACTCAAAATTGTGTTTCACTTCACACCATCTTCTCCTTCTCTAAGTATTAATCACTAAGAAAATTTCTTCACCTAAAATGAGTAACTCTTCAAGAAATGACTACAAGGGAAAATCCATTGTAGTAGATGAAGAACCAAATGATGAGTGGGAAAACCCATCATGTAATGATAATATAATCCTTAGAAATTATGTTATGAAGTGACTTTTGAGTGACCCCATTTGGTACAAAACGGGGTACCCTCTCCCTCCTTAGCTTGATGCTTCAAACAATGATCATACACAAAGGTGTAGATGTTGTATGAAATCCATCAAGCTTGAGAATGAGGTCAAGGACCTCCAAGAGGAGTTAAGAGAGTTACACCTTGCCTACAAGAACAACTTCATGATGATGACAAATGTTGTGAAGGGTCTTGCAAAGGTGGCGGCTCAAAGAAGCAAGAAGTGAGTTTGCTTGGGAAAACTTGATGATAAACATGAGTGATATAGTTGATCATCATGTGTAGGCCTAATCTTGTGCTAGAATAAAATGTTGTTATCATTTGCTTCTATCCTGTTTTTAGTCGTTCTATGTGTTGTATGTTCTTCATGTTATCTTGAAATGAAGTAAATTCTGTTTTATATGATCATGTGTGCTCATGTTTGTTGTATTATACACCATGCTCAACAAATGGTTATTGGAATCATATGGGACAAATATATATACATATTGTTATGGACTAACCCTTGATGCAAGTATTCAAATGATAACCTAACCCATTTTTGGAACTTTCACATGTGAGGATTTCTCGTTTGTTGCATGTTGTGATTTCTATGTGTAGCTAGGCTGATAAGGCGAAAAATGAACCACTTTTAGGGGGTCATTTAAGCCTGAATCCGAATTTATTTGATCAAATATTGCCCTAAATCGTTCCTTTTGTGATTTTAGGTACTTGGAGAGTGAATTCTGGAAAAGAAGCCATTTTGGACGTTTTTGGAGCATAAAAGTGAAGAAAACGGCAAAGTCTCAATTTTCCATGCTGGGAACAGTAGGTGACGGCGTCAAGAGTTTTTTCCTGACGGCGTCAAACCTCAATAATAAAATCCGAGAGTTCATGAAGGCGTCAAGAGTTTTCCTGACGGCGTCAAACCCCAAGAATTAAAATCCGTAGTTGATGACGGCGTCACACACAGGGCGTCAAGAGTAATTTGTGTGACGGCCTAGGCCTTGATGGCGTCAGAAGTAGATCAAGGCCGTCCGAGGGAGTATTTGGCGGCGAGATGACGGCGTCACACCTTTGTTCTTGACGCCGTCATCCCTATTTTCCTATATATAGTTTTCTAATTTTTCACATTTAAGGAGAGAAGTTTTGGGAGAAACCCTAAGTACGATTTTGGTGTAACTTTACAGGTTTTTCAAGGGTTCCAACCCCTTGATACCTTGCATGATTAATCAAGATAAGTGTTCTTCTAATTCAATCAATATGTCTATGTGTCGGTTGTCTATATCTTGTTCTTGTCTTAATTCTATCATGCTAGGCTAGATCTCTTTTGTGTTTGCTTAGATCTAATGAAACCTAGATATTGATTATGTGTTGATTACTTGTTTATTCTTGTTTTGGATGAATGATTTATATGTTAGGCTTAAGAAAACTGGCAGATCTCCAAATGGTAACATGCTTGAACGTCTTAAGAAACATGAACCGAGGCGCACTAGGTCTTTATTGGTTGTATTTAATGCATGAGCCACTGTTTACAATCCCTATAGTTGTGCTGGGCATGGTGTAGGAGGAGATAAGAGCTCATAGAATTGGGGAGTTATGTGTGCCACCCCATGAATGGTATTAAGGAATACGATCCGTCATCCATGCAATTATAACAAGTAATTAACGTGTAAAAGATATCTAGGGAGTAGTGAAATCTAAGTAAACACATTTTCTCCAATTACTGCTCACAACTTTAGTATAAATTAGTTTATTTTCATTTTTATTATTTTATTTTGATTGCATCTTAGTATTGGGTTAGTTGAATAGCAACTAATTCCGCCCACTCTTCCAAAACCCGAGATTTTAATTTGCTTTCTAAAAAATATAAAAACACAAAAATAATCATCCCTCACCTTTAGAACTAGTATTTAGGCTTTCTAATCCTAGCGACACTATTCCTAAGCTGAACGATCAATCCCCCGGTACTTGTCACTATACTATACTACAACGATCAGGTACACTGCCTGGTGGGGGTTGTAAGCTTCTCGAGATCCCTCGAGAGGTAAAGCCTGTTGCGATTCCCACGCATCAAGTTTTTGGCGCCGCAGCCCGGGGAATAGTTATTGTCTAGGTTAGGATTTCTTTTTATTAGGTCTACTTGCTAGATTCCTTTCTAGTAAGATTTTATTTTTATTTTTAGGTTTTCTTTAGTCTATCTCATTTCTTCGTGTCTTTGTTCGTAACTCTTTACCATCCGACATCATGGAAGGTGGTTACATCTTTGAACCCGTCATCCCACCACAACAAAACCCACCACTAGAACCCCTTAGGCCCCGAACCTTAGGAGAGTATTCCCGACCTAGCCACCAAGGCTACCGAAACACCATTGAGCTCACCGGAGCCAATGTGACCCCCTTGCGATCCGACACCATCCGGTTGGTGCAAAGCGGATGTGCATTCCATGGACTTCGTTCCGAAGATCCAAACCAACATCTTAAGGACTTCCTCAAAATCATAGATTCCATAGACCTAGATGTTGCAACTAGAGAGACAACCCGTTTACGCCTATTCCAATTCTCTCTACGGGATCAAGCTAGTCAATGGCTTGAGCGTTTACCCGCGGGATCCATCACCACATGGGATGATCTCACCACTCGTTTCCTTGCTCAATTTTTCCCACCGGGGAGAACTACTAAGCTTAGGAATGACATCTTGATGTTCCAACAACGTCAAAATGAATCTCTTTATGAAGCATGGACTCGTTTCAAGGACTTACTCCAAAAAGTCCCTCATCATGGCATAGATCTTTGGCTCCAAGTCCAAATCTTTTATGACCATATCGACATCTCCACGAGGCGAGCCATTGACCAATCGGCCGGTGGTAAGCTACGTGATCTTAGTGCGGAACAATCATGGGAACTCATAGAAGATCTTGCTCTCTATGACAACGAAAGTTGGAACGATCCCCGTGACTTGAACAAAACGGTCAAGGCAATATCTTTGTCTTCGAACAAATCTAGCACTCTCGACCGTAGGATCATGGAACTTGAGGACCAAGTCAAGTTTCTCATGAAATCTTACGAAGCTCCTAAGCCTTCAAGCCAAGTGAACAAAATCACTTCTTCATGCGAATTATGTAGTGGTCCCCACGACACTCGTGATTGTGTGGAACTCCCCGGAACAGCTTTTGCGGACTACGCATCTACGCGTACTGACGAAGCGGGAGATAAGTGGTACACTTTTAAGCCCGAGCCAAACACATACGGTGATTCATACAACCCCTCATGGAAAAATCACCCAAACCTTAGGTGGAAACAAAATCAACCCAATTCCTCCAATCCGCCTAACCGTTACCAACCAACCGGTCCACCATCCGACCGTACTTTCAACAACAATCCTTCTAACAACTTTGGTAGTACCAACAATCTTGAAGGATTGATGTCAAAGTTTATGGCATCTCAAGAGGCTCGCATAGCTAGGTTTGAAGCCGAATTCAACCAACAACAAACGGAGATGACCAACAAGATTGACAACTTGTTGAAAGCCCTCAACAACCAAGCATTAGTCACACATAGGAAGGACACTAGGGACACCAATAACGGAAACCAAATTAAGGATCCCTCATCGTCTAAACAGGTCCACTTTGTTAATGTTGTCACTATTAAGCCGATAGATAAGGAGATAGAAGAAAGTGACAAGAATGAAGTTAGGATAGAAGCCGAAACTAAGGATGTGAATAGGGAAGTTGAGGTTGATAGTAGAGAGGAATTAGAGGAGGTAGAGCCTATAGAAGAATACTTTGATAAGTTGCCAACCAAGGAAGAACGGGAATACCATAAAGATTTATTCGATAGTCCCGAGAGAACATATATCTTTGGCGACCCCCTTATCAAAATGGGAGACCCCTCTAATATTAACATCCCATGCAATATCGGGCACATGCATATATGGAAAGCTTACATCGACCCTAGATCCCCCGTGAACATCATGACTAGGACTTATTACAATTGGGTGATGAAGAGGCAACTTAATTTTAGGATGATGCCTAATAAGAACCTGATAAGTAATTTTGCGGGAAGAGTGAAGGGATTGCATGTGATTATAGGGAATCTCACCTATGAGATCGATTTTATGATAGTTGAGGACACTCGTCCGGTGATAGATGCTTGCCTAAGCCAAGTAATATTCGGAAAACCATTTGTTGAGGCCACTAGGATGAGTTATGATCCGACTTTAGGGATAGTTAGATTCAAGAAAGAGAATGATGAGGTTGCTTATCAAATGCCCTACAAGATTGAGTAATACCGCCTTCTCTCTAATTTCGAAAAGGAACACAAGCAAGCGGCTTATTATAGGAATGAGGAGGATAGACGTAGAGGAGTAGAGTATGTTAGAAATAGGATGCTTGGTTTCTACAAAGAGTGCTTGCAACTAGGTCCGGAATACAAAACTGGTTTAGAAGACGACCTAGAGAGTGGAACCAATGATGAAGTCACGTAGTAACCCATGACTTTGAGTCTAGCTACAAGACTCGTAAATAAAGAAAAGCGCTTCTTGGGAGGCAACCCATGCTTTGTGTGATTTTCATTTTATTTGTTTGTTATTTGCTTCCGTATGCATGCTTTATTTTTATTGTTGGTAGATCATGTTTCTCAATTAAAAAGTGGAAATACTTTACTATGTTGTTTGGCCTAGTCTTAACTCCAACCTAAAAGTATTTTTTGCAAAAGATAAGTGTAAGGGGAAACCCCAAATATGTTTTCAAGAAACAACCGATCATGATTCTCCACAATATTAAATGAACATGTATATTCGTATTCGTTAGAGTCAAATGCTTGTATTGAGTCATAATGAAGTTTTGCAGGATTTTCCAGGAAGTAGGACCAAGTTTTTCCAGAAATTTTCCGGAAACTTAACATAAGAATTTCTGCAGGTCCATTCTGACGGCGTCACGAGTTTACTCTTGACGGCGTCAGGAGTAAAAATCTGGAAATTTTACCGGTTTTGTTTTTCTAACGGAGTCTTATGGTTTTTGTGAATTATTAAGTTTTATAATCTCCAGGAGATCTGCAAACTTCATTCCACAAGCATTATATCTTACTTTGTTTTTTAGGATTTAGTAACTTATATAGGATGCCGCCGATTTTACGCGAGGTTGTCTTGTCTATTTTTGTCAGGATTTACAGGTTATGTTCGACAAGGAGATGATTTATATTCTGGAAGGGAAGCTTTGATTGTTCATTTTCTTGGAGGAAGATCTAATCTGGCCAACCTATAATCCACACCGAGCGAATCAGGGGAGTATTTGATTTCATTCTCTTTACTTTTTCACTTTTACATTCTTTACTTGAACATTGGGGACAATGTTCATCTTAAGTGTAAGGGGAGGGTAAAAAGATGATACCTTACATATGCACTTTCGCTTGAGTTTGTTTTGTTTGATGGTAGATGTGTAATAAAACTATGAGAAATACTTGTTAGTGTAATTTTAGCGCCAAATTTAAATTTTTTTACAACATTTAGGAGTGAAACTTTAGCCATAGCAAGCGTCTCATGGATAGGAGATTGTATGACTAGCACAAAACCATATATTCAGAAAAATTTTCCACCCAAATATGTGAGGTTCGCCTTTAGATTTGATAGGAAAAACATTCATTATTAGTGCTTATGAGTGTACCGGTAGCATTTAGATTCTAGAACTTGCGTTAGTGATGCATCCCGAGACCGCTAGTGAGACTACATTCGTGTGGTAGGATTTACTACATGATAAGAGGCATTAGGATCACCCTTGTGTTAAACTCGTATTATAATTACTTGACCATTTAAGTCATATTACTTGGCTAGTTAAGTCAACTAATTTTTCCCACACCCTTAGCGTTGTACTCATTTTTAGTACACGAAACCCCTAATACACCCCTCCGAGCCTATCTTTTCGTTTCTAACTTTAAGCATCTTACTTAAAGGAAGAATTTGTTACACCCCACTTAAATGTACACCCAAATCGCCTTAGCCTTCCGTGTATGCGCTCATCTTTAGTGCATTATTGTTATTTGTTAAACCCTAAGTTAACTTTCTAATTGATTACATGGTTGCTAAGTCGAGTCATATCCTTGTACATATTGTTTTGGGACGATTGGGACTCATGGGTAAGTACTTATTTTATGGAGTAATGGGGATGATGTCAATTATAACCCCCATATGTACGTTAATCTTAAAAGTGCTCCAAGTGTTTTGATTTTCTTAATTCGAGTCATTAGATTAGTTAAATGTAAAGTATGTAAAGATTCAAGTGTAAGGGAAATTTGCATTCCCTATGATGTATTATTTTGGATGGTAGGGTAAGAGTGTATGAAAAAAAAAAAATCGAAAAAAATCAAGAAAAAGAAAAAAAAAAATAGAAAAAGAAAAAGAGAAAAAAACATACGGACTACCATCCCTTTTTATTCTATGTTCATTTTATGTTTTTGTTATTTCTCATTTATTAGCTTAAGTCGAGTCTAGTCTTGGCTTAGCAACGCCATATTGTACATGTAATTAACCAAGATTGTTAACTCGCGACCAGTAATAACTTCCTTTATCCAACAAAACCGTGTAATTCATATCCCTATACCTAACATTACAACCCTTTAAAAGACCTCTTTGATAGTTTATCCTAGGTGCTTACGCCATGTGGTGGAGGTTTGATCCTTTCCCAAGCCTATGGTAATTTATTTTGCTATGACAGGTAGTGAGAGATATCTTCCATTTCCATAATGTTATATTACTTTATTACACCCGAGAGATGTGAGTATCTAAACACTATTTGTGAGGTGCTAGTGTATGACCTCCGAGCTTGTCTATTGGTCTTTAGTGGAATGATTATTTGTTGTAATTACTTTTATATTAGTGTTAAATGACCTCTAACTTGTCTTTTGACTAGAATAAAAGCGCATTTGCTTGAGGACAAGCAAATCTCAAGTGTAAGGGTATATGATAAGGCGAAAAATGAACCACTTTTAGGGGGTCATTTAAGCCCGAATCCGAATTTATTTGATCAAATATTGCCCTAAATCGTTCCTTTTGTGATTTTAGGTACTTGGAGAGTGAATTCTGGAAAAGAAGCCATTTTGGACGTTTTTTGAGCATAAAAGTGAAGAAAACGGCAAAGTCTCAATTTTCCATGCTGGGAACAGTAGGTGACGGCGTCAAGAGTTTTTTCCTGACGGCGTCAAACCTCAATAATAAAATCCGAGAGTTCATGAAGGCGTCAAGAGTTTTCCTGACGGCGTCAAACCCCAAGAATTAAAATCCGTAGTTGATGACGGCGTCACACACAGGGCGTCAAGAGTAATTTGTGTGATGGCCTAGGCCTTGACGGCGTCAGAAGTAGATCAAGGCCGTCCGAGGGAGTATTTGGCGGCGAGATGACGGCGTCACACCTTTGTTCTTGACGCCGTCATCCCTATTTTCCTATATATAGTTTTCTAATTTTTCACATTTAAGGAGAGAAGTTTTGGGAGAAACCCTAAGTACGATTTTGGTGTAACTTTACAGGTTTTTCAAGGGTTCCAACCCCTTGATACCTTGCATGATTAATCAAGATAAGTGTTCTTCTAATTCAATCAATATGTCTATGTGTCGGTTGTCTATATCTTGTTCTTGTCTTAATTCTATCATGCTAGGCTAGATCTCTTTTGTGTTTGCTTAGATCTAATGAAACCTAGATATTGATTATGTGTTGATTACTTGTTTATTCTTGTTTTGGATGAATGATTTATATGTTAGGCTTAAGAAAACTGGCAGATCTCCAAATGGTAACATGCTTGAACGTCTTAAGAAACATGAACCGAGGCGCACTAGGTCTTTATTGGTTGTATTTAATGCATGAGCCACTGTTTACAATCCCTATAGTTGTGTTGGGCATGGTGTAGGAGGAGATAAGAGCTCATAGAATTGGGGAGTTATGTGTGCCACCCCATGAATGGTATTAAGGAATACGATCCGTCATCCATGCAATTATAACAAGTAATTAACGTGTAAAAGATATCTAGGGAGTAGTGAAATCTAAGTAAACACATTTTCTCCAATTACTGCTCACAACTTTAGTATAAATTAGTTTATTTTCATTTTTATTATTTTATTTTGATTGCATCTTAGTATTAGGTTAGTTGAATAGCAACTAATTCCGCCCACTCTTCCAAAACCCGAGATTTTAATTTGCTTTCTAAAAAATATAAAAACACAAAAATAATCATCCCTCACCTTTAGAACTAGTATTTAGGCTTTCTAATCCTAGCGACACTATTCCTAAGCTGAACGATCAATCCCCCGGTACTTGTCACTATACTATACTACAACGATCAGGTACACTGCCTGGTGGGGTTGTAAGCTTCTCGAGATCCCTCGAGAGGTAAAGCCTGTTGCGATTCCCACGCATCATAGGCCACCGCAAAGGTGAGGCTCTTGACCCATGGATCCCCGCCTTGAAACAAGGGGGAGCTATGTTCCAGGGGGAGCACGTTCGGGTACTTTTGGAACAAGCTACTTTCCCATTCAATGGAAGTCCCACCTTTTTGATTAGACAAAAGGGGGAGAAAGAAAGCAAGAGCGTGAAACCATTCAAGAATTATTAAAGGCTTCACCAAATTACAAGGCAAAGGTCAAGACGCAAGCTATGCCAAAGGCGCACTTTGTCTTTGCTACGTTTTGTAATTTTATTTGCTTTCGGATTTTATTTGTCATCATCAAAAAGAGGGAGAATGTTGAGGCAACATTATCAAGATCTCCTAATTTTTTAATGATGACAAATAAACATACGAAACACATAATATATCAAACGGTAGCCAAATTCCCCGGAGCTCATATCTGCTCCTGGCGCGCTGCCCGTGCATCAACGCGCGGGTGACGCGCCAGGCCACTGTATGGCTTCGGGCAAAATTTGAAAATCGGCTTTCCCCTTACCTGACAAATGTGGATCTTTCAATACAGGTATGAATATGTTATGTGCTTAATTGAGAACACTCGAAACGAGTTTTGGGATTAAAGAGATCCAACTTTTAAAGCACCCATTTACGGGATAACGCCAACTCATATTTTCTAACACTTGCCTCTAGCCAAGGCTTTTCTAAACTTAGGGAGCTTATACATTTGACGTAACAACACGTGAAAGCATCCATATGCTCATATCCCGTGCTTACGTCTTCTCTAATTACGTAACGGGTTTACTCCCTTATTGGTCAATCTAAGTTCAAGGTCTCTTTGCGTAAACGCATCCTTTCCCACTTGGGTTATGCTTTACATCAAGGCAAAGCACTTAACTTGTTTGAACCAAGGTATTAGTTGAGAACGTCGATTCATGGAAAGTCACGAGATATGAAACTATGGATTCTCGACGTTGTGTTACTTGAACTTATAAGTAATCTATGATTTTCTCAACTCATAATCATAAATGTCTAAACTTTCTCTTCTTAATGACAATTAGATTATTTCTTAATCTTCTTCTTAATCTCATTTTTACAAAAAGACAAATACACCAAATCTCCCACACACAATATTCCCTTTCCATATACAATCTTTGTACACACACTAGATTTCAAATTTACACACACTACTCACAACCATATCTTCTCTACACACACTTGCCAACTCACCAAGATTTCCATATCCGATCATATCCAAATCATATATTCTCTTACACAATCTCTTACACTCTTACATATTCCCTTACACACTATACATCTCAACCACCCATTCCCTTACAACATATCTCAACCCTCCATATTCCCCACATGCTAATTATTTGAAATCCAAACATAAGGCTCCTTTGATCCTAACCATCCATTTCAAATAAACACATCTCAATCCTCCATATTCTCCACATGCCAATTAATTTGAATTTCAAAGGAGGCTCCATTTGATCCTAGCCATCCAATTCAAACAAAACCATCTCAACCATTCATCACACCCTTTCCCCCCCAAGCAAAGCATATTCCTTTGGAATATCTCTTCTTAACCCAAACATGGTTACCTTAACCTAACTATGGTTAATTCTCTACACCTAACCTAACCATGGTTACTTTCTAACCCAACCTCACACACTCTTCCCTATGGAGGAATATCCCATGGCATATTCTCTTCTCTATTATGCCATGTGAGGAATACCTTTTATACCCCTACCAAATTACTCTTTCTTCTCTTCCACCATTGGTATTTGGTTTTCTCATTAACACTTCATAAAACATTTTCAAAATTGGCTATTTGAGTTGGTAAACCTTAGATTGATTAATGTTAAGCTTTAGTGTGAAGTACAATTGGGGATTTAGCAAGGTAAGGTATTTATAAAGCCAACACCCAAAACTTTGGGAAAATTTTCTCTGGATGTCTGGCGCGCCACCCACGCGTCAACGCGTGGGCAGCGCGCCAGCCTCGGTAAAATTTTCCCAAGTTGGGGTTTTGCCTATAAATACCATGCCTTGGCTCTTGTATTCCTCACCCCTTGCCATTATTCTTTCTCTCTACATTCTTTCTCTCTAAACACTCTCAAATCTTTCTATCTCTAATCTTGTGTTCTTGATTCTCACTCTAACATCTTTGAAAGAATACATCTCCTTGCAAGGGAAGAATCACAAGAACCTAATCCACTCTTGTGATTGTGTCGAGTAGGTTAGGTTAGGGCTTGGTTGAATAAACAAACACTTATTCATTCATTTTAATTGTTTGTAAGGGAAGTCTTGTGTCTTGGTGACCAAGCCTAGATCATTGGGGATCTATTTGGTGTTTGATACTTCCGGTGGGAAGTCTTGGTAGTGGTCTTGGTGACCCTTAGGTGAAGTCGAATCGCGAGATTCTTTTGGGTGGTTTCCGAGGGCGGAATACCATAGGAGTAACTCCTTTGTGAGCATCGATATTGTTGAATATCGGTGGAGTGAATTGTAACGGTTTGTAGTCCACCGAAAGGATTATACTAGTGAATAGTATTGGAGTCGCGGATTCGCAACTGGACGTACGGATGATATAAACCCCCCATCCCGAACCAGTATATATCGTTGTGTTCTTACTTACTTTGGTTGTGTTGGTGGTTGTTGGATTATTGTACAACCACTTGGTGTTCTCTTTGGCTTAAAGTTTTTAAACATCTAAAAAGCCGAAGAAACTGTATTCACCCCCCTCTACGGTTCTACAGAGATTACTAGGGAGTAGTGAAATCTAAGTAAACACATTTTTTCATTATAAGAAGTTCATCAATTTTATTTTCTTGTTATTTTTATCTTATTTTGTTAATTAATAGATTTTGGGTTAGTTGATTAGCAACTAATTCCACCCACTCTTCCAATACCCGAGATTTTACTTGCTTTCCTGTAAAATATAAAAATACAAAAAGAATCATCCCTCACCTCTATACCTAGTTCAAGTAGTTTTCAATCCTAACGACACTATTCCTCTAGAGAACGATCAAACCCCCGGTACTTGCCACTCACTATACTACACCGGTCAGGTACACTGCCTGGAGGATTGCAAGCTTCTCAAGATCCCTTGAAAAGTAAAACTTTTGCGAGTTTTGTAATCCCGCATCACACATATAAGAGAGAAGCCAATTTTCCTACTCCTAACGTGAGGCAATCAATTAAACAAGAGACGAAAAATCAATGATCAATAAATAGGTTTCTTTAGATCTAAGCGAACACTAATAAATCTCTCCTAGCATGTTAAAGCGAAGAAAAGAAAAAACAAATAATCATACAACAAATAGACATATTGAAAGATTAAATGAATAACTTAACTTCAATTAAACATGGATGAAAAACTAGTAGGGGTGGCAATCGAGTCGTGTTCGTGTTGACCTATTCGGGTTCGTGGGTTGGCGGGTTGAAATAACCTCTACCCAAACACGACCCATTTATTAATCGTGTTAAGAAGCTCAACCCTAACCCAGACCTGCATAACACGCGTAACCGTTTGTGACCCGTTTAACCTATTTAAGTAAATAGATCAAGCAGTGAATTGAATAAGACTGATGGTATGTTGATTTAATTAGCTTAAATGCAAAAATGATATAAGGATCTAGAATATGATAAAAATAACATACAAATACTATACGACAATTTCAATGAGATATGAGTTATAAGCGCTAATTTCAATAAAATCTAAGTTATTATCGTAATTCACTCGTAATAAGTACATAGAAAAATACATTTAATCCATATCCAACATTAAAACCAAGTTATATATTTATTTTTAGAGGCTTATATACTTAAGCGGGTTCACGTGTTGACCTGTTTAACACTTGATCAACCCAAACATGACCCGTTTATTAAACGGGTTAGATGGGTTGACCTGTTTTGACCCAAACCTGTTTATCCTCAACCCAAACCTGTTTAACTTCGTGTCGGGTTCGTGTCGTTTATCATGTCGTGTCGAGAATTGCCACCCATATGAAAAAGGCTGTAAAAGCCCTACAAAAGCTGAGAAAATCGTCTAGGGTTTATGTTCCTCCAAGATGTTACCCGATGTTATAAAAGATTCGAAAACTATATACAGATTTACAACCGTGACGACGTCACTTGCAATCTGTGACACCGTCAGCTCACCTCCAATTACGGTTTCGTCTGTGATAATTGCCATCATGGCGCCGTCTCGTCTAGGTTCTGACGCCGTTAGGTAAGTCTTGACACCGTCACTCTTTAAAACATCTGAGCCGTCTCGGGTTAACTTTGCACTTAAATTGGGTCTTCAAATACAAGCGACGACGTCAGGTTGTGGATCGTGATGCCTTCAGGTCTCCATATTGACAGATTCTTGATTTGGTCGTTTTTCTTCGTTTTCTTGTCGATTTTGGTTCAAAACATACCCGTTTTCATAGTTCTCGTCCCAAGTACCTAAAATGCAAAAAGAAATGATTTAGGGCAATATTTGATCAATTATATACGACTTTTAGGTCGAAATGACCCCTTAAAAAGGTATCAAATAAATCCTTATCAATTCCCCAATTCAATGAATGTATAGAACTCGTTAAGAATCTTAATATCAGCGAATGCAATTCACAACGATGGAATATATAGTACTCGTTAAGACTCTTAATGTCAGCGATCGCAATTCACGCAATAAATACAATGAACAAACCATCTATTGCACTATAGTGGAGCATTTAGTCAGACGTTCAAGCAGTCATCCTAAGATCTAGTCAGTTTTCCAACTCCTAACGCGATAACAACTAATTAAACAAGAGACGACAATCAATGATCAATAACTAGGTTTCATCTAATACTAAGCAAACACTAATAAACTAGCCTAGCATGTTAAAGAGAAGAGAAGATAACAAATAATCACACAACACATAGACATAATGTAATGATTAAAGATTGAATAACTTATCTTTAATAAAACATGGAGTTTTGGAGGCTAAAAACCCTTACAATAGATGGTAATTCGTGCACCAATGGTCTCTCTAAGATCTTACAATTATAATGAAGATCATACGAAAATATATATAGGAATACACATGTGACGGCGTCATTTTACAAGTTTGACGCCATCAGCTCGCCGTCATTAGGGTTTCGAGAAATGCACCGACTTAGTTGTGACGGCGTCACCTTATGGGTTGTGACGCCGTCACGCTTCACTTTTCTGGTTATGACGCCGTTAGCTCTAGACCGTCACTATCCTCTGAAGAGTCACATGTAAATTTTATAACTGGATCATCTTCATAACTCTTCTAGTGACGGCGTTACGTAGCTCTGATGCCGTCCCACCTCCATTTTGGGACATTTTTGTGACTTGGTCGTTTTCTTCGTTTTCTCGTCCAATTGAGCCAAAAACACATCAATTTCCATCATTTGCTTCCCAAGTACCTAAAACTCAATTAGAAACGATTTAGGGCAATAAATGATCAAATATGTATGAGTTTAGAGGCTAAATGACCCATCAAAAACGCATGTTTTTACACCTCATTAGTGATTCAGTGGTGATTGGGTGTATCCTAATTTGCAGCCCTACATGCAAGTGTTAGTAAGAAAAGGCAAGCAGAATAAATGTTCACCAAAGTTTTTTTTGGCCTTTCAAGGGTAGTTCATAGGGTGTGATAAGTGGCTTACAAGCTGGAAGTACCAGTTGGGTCCAGATTCACAATGTCTTCCACATTTTGGGTCCAGGCATCCTAGTCCAAACCAAACGTGTGGCAGCCTACCACCTTGTGCTGTATTCATGGTGGAACCAGTTTCTATATTGGATAGAAGGTTGGCTAGAAAAGGAAATGTGGCGGAGGTGTACTAGTTCAGTGGGCTAATGTGATAGTTGATGATGCTACATGTAGTCAGTACTAAGTTGCAGCAGAGGTTCCCAACTTTTGATTGTACAACTTGAGGACAAGTTGTTTCTTTAAGGGGATGGAATGATAAGCTACCAAATAGTTAATAAGTTCAATTAAGCTGTTTGGCACGTGAGGAGCACACAAATGGTATTCCAGGCGTGTGAGGTGCACGTGACACTCTCCAACAGCCACTAACTAACTTTGGCGGGAAAACTTCTTTTAAATAGTTACTTGTATTCCTCATTCATTTTTAGCTTGTGATTTGTAATTCTCTCTCTTCTTGTAATCATTCAACCATATCAATACAACAACTTTTCCCGCCGATTTGATAATTCAACTAGCTTTCATTAACCCTTCTTGCTTGATTGATCAAACTAGTTGTAATCTTCTAACGGGACTTTTTTTTATTAGAAAGGCATCTTCTAACGGGACTTAATTGACCCCTAGAAGTGCTTATCAGGTAACAACCAACATCAAACCTTTAGATTATTGTATGACAAACATAACCTTCATAAACACAAAAGAAATATCAAACTTACAAGCTAAAAACAACTTTCAAGACCAATAGCAGTTTTTAACGAAGAGTCCCAACAGCCTTCTTGTAAGTGTACCACTTAGCCACCAAAATATAAGCTCCCAGATTGAGGAAACTAAGAACACTCAAAAGCCAGAAAAAGTTCTGCAATTGCCCGCGATTCAGATTGTCGGGTATCCAACCAGGTTTACCTCCCTTAGTACTAATTTCCATCACGATCGTCACCAGCAATGAACTCAAGTAGTTTCCTAAAGAAACAGTCGTGAGTGATAAAGCAGAACACAAACTCCTCATCGAATCAGGGGCTTGATCGTAAAAAAATTCCAGTTGTCCAATAAACGTAAACACCTCAGCACAACCAATCAAGAAATACTGTGGGACCTGCCAGAATATCGACATGGGCATATTCTCTAAATCATAGTAATTGTTTCTTTTCACAATCCCGAGCCTAACGACTTCCAGAATTCCCGCTGCTAGCATTGCAAAAATGGAAATTACTAAACCAATCCCCATACGTTGGAGTTGAGTGATGCCCGATTTGCGACCCGTGAATTTTCTTGCAAAGGGGACAAGGACCAAGTCATAAACTGGAACCCAAAAGATTACACTCAGGGTGTCGAAAACGCTAAGTGATGCTGGTGGGATTACGAAGTTGTTGATTTTGATGTCCATGTAAGAACCTTGTAGTACGAATAGGTTGCTCATTTGACTGTAGACGGTGCTGAAGATGATACCTGTTGCCCATATTGGAAGTATTTTGATGATTGATTTGAATTCCTCGACCTGGGTTACCGTACAAAGGCACCATGGGTCAGCCGATCCATTAACATGATCGGATGCTAACTCCATTGCTGCTTTGTCCAAGAAACTATAAAAATATACACATTAGTTTATGAGAGTCATATTTGGTTTTTTGTTGAAAACATATTATCGTTCTTGTAGCAGAAACTAAAAAACGTACATTTTGCAATAAATATGGCCAAATGGAAGTCAAAATGGGTAACTTCTTGTATGGGTTGAAACATGTTGGATCTATAGTGACATGAAACCTTTTTGTCATAATAGTAATCTAACCTTTTTTTTTTTTTTTTTTTTTTTTTTTTAAAAAAAAACTTCTTATTTTATTTTATTTATTTATTAGTTTTTTTTAGGGACTTTAACATATTAAAAATACACATTTAGCGACTTTCAACCCCCTTTTTTTTACTTTAACCTCTTGGATAAAATACATAACCGGATCGACCTATGTAAAGGTAAATGATATTGACCCATATAGTTTGCAACAATGACTCATTTAGACAAAAAGTGCCAAGTATAATCTTCGTTTCTATTTCTGCAATTTGCCCCTAGTTGCTCATTCTAGCAAATTATTCTAACTTTTTCCATTTATGCAACATGTTAGAGTTTGGTTACCTGAAATCTTTAGTGTGATCAAGTTTGCGGCTTCCCACAATAGCAGACTTGCCATCCGTAGTTTCATATAAAACGGTTTTGTCATCAGGCACACGGATTGTACGCTTCCTCCACGAAACCACAATGACCTGGCAGATCCTGGTTAACGGGCTTCCACCAGGTTTCTGATTCCGATACAATCTAGTTCCAGAAAAGAATGATATAACCGCGAGCGCCATGGCAACGGCCGGGATACCAAACCCCCAACCCCAACCCACATTATCTTGTATCCACACAAGAAGAGTTGAGGCAATTAATGCACCGATATTGATTGAAAAATAGAACCAATTAAAGAAAGAACTCTTGTGCTTCTTCTCGACCTCGTCAGATTCATCAAACTGGTCTGCCCCATAGGACGAGACGCAGGGTTTGATCCCTCCGGTTCCAAGGGCCACTAGATAGAGTGCTAAGTACGTGACAGCAATGTCTGTACTGGTGGCATGGCAATTCTCTTTTGATATACATGTTGGCTTTAGTCCCGAGACTGACGCTGATATCGTCAATAATGTCATTCCCTAGAGAGCAACGTCAAAAAAGAAAAGTAGCTTTATTGTAAATATGTATGACGTAACTTAATGGGTGTTAAGATGTGTTGTAAGGTCATGATGTTATATTGAATAACAAAATGAGATAATCAAGTAATAAAATGGGTCACAGAAAGTAAATGAGCGCTAAACATACCAAAACGTAGATCATTGAGAAGATGGCAATGGTCCAATATCGGCCAAGATAAGCATCAGCAAAAAATGCCCCTAGCAATGGTGTGATATAACACGTTCCAGACCAATTTGAAAGATTTTTGGAGGCGGTAGCACTATGCTGATGAAGGTTATTTTTGAAATACAGCAACAGATTTGTGCTCATTCCATAGTATGCTAACCTTTCACAACACTCATTACCTGTTATACAAGTTAAATTGTTTAACCAGTCTCCTGTGAACCTTTTTTAAGCCCCTAAAAAAAATTAGAAAAAAACTCCATTTTGACTTGTAAGAGTCAAATGAGTTATTTTATAACTTCAAGAGTGACATTTAAAAAGTTAATAGATTGTACAAATAGCAGATACCTGGTAACAATTATATTATATAAGTAATAGGATAAAAATAATTTGGAGATTAATGTGTGCATCAATATAGATATGGTAAGTCCTGGGTTTGACTTCTTAAAGTCAAAAGTGAAATTGAGGAGAGTTGCAGACGAGGATTTACCGAGAATAAAAGGACAGGCCTTCCAGGTTCCTGTGGTCTTTTGATTAGCAGGATTGTTTTTGTAATCAACTGTTCCATCTTTTGTGTATATACTTTCTTCGGTATCAACCTTAGAGGATGTATCAACTATTTCTGACATAGTTCTTATGCCACCGAATCAGGTCTTTTGAATGGTCGACGATTATGGAAGTCTTCAATTACTACAAAATGGGCGCAGATTTTGGTTATATAGATCACCGGGTGTCGTAACTCTGGTGTTATCAAAAGGTGTTCCACAACAGTGTAACATTAGCAGCAGAGAACAGCATTGAACCCCTTTAAAACCCGCAGTGGTAACACTAAAAAATAGACTCACTATAAAACACATATATACACACATTCAATTGCTTTTCATCGTTGCCACCACAACACTGGGCTGTGTTAGGGCTACAATCAAGTCAAGCTTTTATCAAGCAACTCGAGCTCGAGCTTGACTTGATCGAGTCAAGCTTTTATCAAGCTCAAGCCCAAAAATTAGCTCGAAACATATAACGAGCCAAGCTCAAGCTTTTGATAGCTCGGCTCGAGCTCCTATCAAGCTTTTTCGAGCTTTAATATAAATATATTTCACTATAAATTCATATAACTAACTAATTTGAGTATTAACATAATTATAAGGACTTTTTAACGTACTTAATCCAAACGTTTTGTATTCTTCACACTTCTTGGGCCGTCGATTGTTATAGTGTTATCATTTGTGTAAAACACTAGTGAGTTTGGCTATTATGGTTTAAGTTTGTTTTACTTTATACATATATTTATTGATGAGTTTGGCTATTAGATATAATGTTTTTTTATAAATTCAAGCTTTTCAAGCCAAGCTCAAGCTTTAATTAAAATTTTCAAGCCAAGCTCAAGCCTGGATGATTAAAGCTCGTCAAGATATCAAGCCAAGCTCAAGCCTAACTTATAAATTTCTAGCCAAGCTCAAGCCCTGTTAAGCTAGAGCTTGGCTCGACTCGATTACACCCCTGCCCTGTGTGGTTACGCCGGCGTTGTGGAGCTATAACACCGAAAAAATAGCTCCACACCGTGTTGCTAGAATTTACATGTTCTTTTAAATAACTAATCAGAATCATTATTGTGGCATGATTTGCCTCTAAAAAGTATTTGTATTGCTTCTCTAAAACTGCAAAAATAAGCACTACCAACATGCTTATATTAAATTGCTTTTTTTTGATAAAAACACATAAACAATTCTACTCAAAGATTTTACGCAGATATAAGCACTTAAACAGGCAATCCATAACTCCAATATACCCTCTAAATAAACAGACAATTTCATGATTCCAAGAACTAAAAACTGAGCATTCCCAGGCCCCAGCCAATAAAAGCAATAATATTAGTTTCAAAACAAAACACCACCCAAAAAAAGTAATAAAATTTAATACAGTAAAATTTATGTTAAACCTCCTAAAGACGTACTAAAGTAGAAAGTAAATCATATCCACAAAAACTTCAGACAAGCAAAACTATATTTGAGTTGCAAATATAGACTAAAGTAGAAAGATTATATCCACCAGCACCCATAATTGAAAACCAATAACCCATTTTCAAAACATGAATTTAAAAAAGAAAAACCTGAATACCTGAATATTTGGTAATAAGAAGATGGCAGGCTGGCAGCTTAGAGTGACACAAAACAGCTGCTATGAACAAGTGGGTAGATCAAGAAATAAAATAGTCTATATGATTGTTATAGTGTTTGGTAGGGATATCTATCCACTAATCTTTGTTATGATGAACAAGGAATCTCATATTCTTTCAAAAAAAAAAAAAAAAAAAAAACAAGGAATCTCAAGTGTGTGCTAAGATATTCAACAGATATTAATACTAGTAGTCCCATGTCCCAACTAGTTATATTTTATATTATTATGGTATCACCAAAGATTTATAACCACTAATAAAATGATTTAAAAATTTATAAAAGGTATAAAGTTCAATAAGGATTTAAATTTAAAACCCATCTTTGCATGTATGTGGTGATCATAAACTTTAAGTTACTCGCAAGATAAAAACCTTTCTTTCTTAAGTATCTAAGAATTGTTTTAGTTTTGTGTGTTAAGTTGTCCAATTTATAGACTAATATAACTTACGTTTGAATATATTAAACACGATAAAAGGACAATACACAATCATAATAACATGCAAAAGATTTTAGTGATATTAGAAAAACTAACAATGGTTAAAAAGATCATAATCTTTTAAGTTTCAAATCCAATTTAAATTTTTTATTTTCACCAAAAACATATAAGGTTTAGTTATTATTAGATTTTGCGTTTTTTTTTTTAGTTTTTTTTGCAAGTTATACACATTCAGTCATACATAAATTGCAATAAAAAACATGCAAAGCCTCAACGGATGAAAATATACGTATTAATTTATAAATGTAATGTAAGTGAAATGTTGTATAATTAACATGAACTAAACAACCAACAAAACATTTGAAAACCTATAATTTGTTGTAAACAGTCAACACAAAAACATCAAATTCAAAAGTTAAACAATGTTGTCTAAACATAAAACAATCTTCGCACCTACTAACGAAGAGTGCCCACAGTTTTCTTGTAAGTGTACCACTTAGCCACCAAAAGAAAAGCTCCCAGATTTAGCACACTAAGAACAGTTAAAAGCCAGAAGAAGTTCTGCAACTGTCCACGATTCAGATTATCTGGTATCCACCCCGGTTTACCTCCCTTAGTTGTAATGCCCATTACAATTGTCACAAGAAATGAGCTCAAGTAATTTCCTAAGGAGTTAGTTGTGAGCGCTAAAGCAGAACACAAACTCCTCATAGAATCAGGTGCTTGATCGTAAAAAAACTCAATTTGCCCAACCATCGTGAACACCTCTGCGCAACCAATCAAGAAATACTGTGGGATCTGCCAGAATATCGACATGGGTATATGCTCTAAATCATAGTAATTGTTCCTTTTCACAATCCCAAGCCTAATGACTTCTAGAATTCCAGCTGCTAGCATTGCAAAAATGGAGATTACTAATCCAATCCCCATTCGTTGGAGTAGAGTGATGCCCGATTTTTGGCCCGTGTATTTTCTTGCAACGGGGACAAGTACCCGCTCATAAACAAGACACCAGAAGATTACACTCAGGGTGTCGAAAACGCTAAGGGATGCTGGTGGGATTTCGAAGTTGTTAATCTTGATGTCCATGAAAGAACCTTGCAGTACGAATAGATTACTCATTTGATTGTACACAGCGCTGAATATGATACCAGTTGCCCATATTGGAAGTAGTTTGATGATGGATTTTAATTCTTCCACTTGGGTTACGGTGCAAAGCCGCCATGGGTCGGCTGATCCTTTAACATGATCGGATTGTAACTCCATTGCTGCTTTATCCAAGAAACTGCAACAAGATAAACATTTTGGTTTATAAGAATTCTCTTTGGTTTTTTGTTTTAATCAAATTAACGTTCTAGTACAATACAAAAAGATGAAAAAAAAAAAAAAAAAAAAAAAAAATGTTACATTTACAATAAGTGTGGCCAATGGGTGCTTTTTTGCACGGGTTGAAACATGTTGAATATGGTGACCTGAAAGCTTATTGTTCACCAATTTTTAATTTTTTACAGATGAAAGTTTGCTATAAAATGATTTAAAAGCTCTATGTTATTATAATCTAAATCTTTTCAAAAGGATTTAGTGAGTATTGAAATATACATTTGATGACTTTCAACATCCTCGTTTTTATTTTACTCGTTGGGGAAAATATATAACCCGAATCAACCCATATAAAGGTAAATGACATTGCCAAATATAGTTTGCAAGTTGCAACAATGTCCGGTTTTTGACAAAAAGAGGAGTATGATTTCTGTTATATGTCCACAAGTTGCCTTTAGTTGTTCATTCTTGCAAATAAACTAATTTATTTCCACTCTGGAACATGTTAATTTGGTTACCTGAGATCTTTAGTGTGATCAAGTTTGCGGCTTCCCACTATAGCAGACTTGATATCCGTGGTTTCATACAAAACAGACTTGTCATCAGGCACACGGAGTGTGCGCTTCCTCCACGAAGCCACGATGACCTGGCCGATCCTGGTCAACGGGCTTCCACCAGGTTTCTGATTCCGGTACAATCTAGTTCCTGAAAAGAATGATACAACCGCAAACGCCATGGTAACGGCCGGGATACCAAACCCCCAACCCCAGCCCACATTATCTTGGATCCAAACAAGAACAGTTGAGGCAATTAATGCACCAACATTAATTGATAAATAAAACCAAGTGAAGAAAGAACTCTTGTGCTTCGTCTCAACCTTATCAGCATCGTCAAATTGGTCTGCTCCGTAGGACGAGACGCAAGGCTTGATCCCTCCGGTTCCTAGGGCCACTAGATAGAGTGCTAAGTACGTGACAGCAACGTCTGTACTTGTGGCATGACAATTCTCTTTTGATATACATGTTGGCTTTAGCCCCGGGACTGATGCTGATATTGTCAATAAAGTCATCCCCTAGAGTGCGAAGTCAAAAAAATAAAAATAAATAAAAGTTGAATCATAAAATATTAAAATATTTGGGTGAGTGGATGTGATATTGAATAGTCGTAATCAGATAATCAAATCCAACAAAACAGACCATGGAAAGTAAAATCAGCAGTATACATACCATGACGTAGATGATTGAAAAGATGGCAATGGTCCAATATCGGCCAAGATAAGAATCAGCGACAAATGCCCCTAGCAATGGAGTGATATAACACGTTCCAGACCAGTTTGAGAGGTTTTTGGAGGCGGTAGCACTATGTTGATGAAGGTTATTCTTAAAATATAGCAACAGGTTTGTGCTCATTCCGTAGTATGCCAACCTTTCACAGCATTCGTTACCTTTAAAACAAATTAACTGTCAAAACCAGCCTCCTTATATTTAAGCCAAAACAAGGTCTACTGAATTTTTATAACTCCAAGAGTGACATTAAACAATTAGTCTATTTTACAGATGACTGATCATGACTGATGTCACTAACAACAATTTAAAAGTAATAGGATAAAAGAATTTGGTTATATATGTGCATCAATAAAGATACGGATAGTACTAGGTTTGATTTTCAAAAGTCAAAAGTTAACTTAAGGAGAGTTTGGAGACGAAAGATATACCGAGAATAAAAGGGCAGGCCTTCCAGGTTCCTGTGGTCTTCTTGTTAGCAGGATTGTTTTTGTAATCAACTGTTCCATCTTTAGTGTATAAATCTTCTTCGGTATCGACCTTAGCGGACAAATCAACTACGTCCGACATAGCCGGTTCTTTTGAATGTTAGATGATTGATGTCAGTGGTCAATTACTACAAAATCAGTGCAGGTTTTGGTCATATAAGATTTACTTGTGCTTTTAAATAAATGAATAGATAATCAGAATCCATTGTGTGACAACTATTAGTTCCTCTATATCGTATGACATTTTCATTATAGTCGAACACTATAAGCAAATAATCTGACACCGGGGGCGTTTAGATTGCTTATTTTAAACTGTGAAAATAAGCAATGCAACATGCATATATTTAATTGCTTATATTAGATAAAACACAAACAATTCTAAACACCCCAAAACTACTCTCACAATTTCATATAAATAAGTGGCAATCCAAGATAGTAGCATACCATCTAAATACTCTGTCAATTTCATATATCCCAAAACTAGAATAAAAGCAACAAATAATCACTTCAAAAACCTAAACACCCCCTAAAGCTTTTATGTTATTAGCATTGCAAAAGTAACCAGTAAATTATATAAACAAAATTTCACATAAGTAAAAGTGCAAAACATAATCATTTAAATAACCATACAAGCAATCATATAAAAAATTAACCATAAGTTTTTGCATGCACCCATAATTTAAAATAAATATATAACCCATTTAAAAAACATGAGTTATGAATATAAACAAGAAAAACCTGAATATTTGGTAATTAGAACATACCAAAAGGTTAGAGTGACACTAAACTATTTATAAGCATGTGGTGTATCGAGAGATAAAAATATAAAAAAGCTAGAATTGTTGTTATGGTTTGGTATGGTAGAGGGATATATATAGTGTACGTATTTAATAATTAGGTTTGCTTTCCACTAACCTTTGTGAATGATGAACACGGAATCTCAAATGTGCATGCCAAGAGATTCAACAGAAATTATGTTCAAAAAGAAAAAAAGATTCAACAGAAATCTATGTCGTCCCACTATTTAGTTTACACTATAACGTTTAATTAATAGATTACAAAAGATATCTTTTACTGTATTTAAGGGATGAGTTGTAACTATAATTGATTTGGTATGCACAAAACATAATTAGATAGGTAAAATTCGGTAGTTTAACAAATCATCTCTTTATTTAAAATGTTATACGGAATTTTAGCATTAGAAGATTGAAAAGATCTTTTTCTGTTTTCTCTAAGGAAAAATAAAATAAAAAATAATAAAAGAATAATAAAAATAAAAAATAAAAATTAACAAAATACAATATGTTTGTAAGCAGAGTTTTGCTAATATGTTTCTTTAACTCTTTAAATATCGTATTAGCAAAACCCAATTACAATACTTTTATTCTTTATTATATATTATGTGTTATATATATGTTTATAAATTGCCTAAATATGATTCCGACTCAAAAGTATAAACTACTTACTACTTTATTATATTAATCAGTTAGTACCTTATCTTTATTGGAATATAACTTCAATAGAGACGAGCTTCACTTAGTTTGTAACCTCACATTCTTTAATCTAAGTCTTATGCACAAATTGTGTATAGTGGTCACAAACATCTTTAATTTACAATGGTCTCAAACATCTTATAACAACTTGTACACATCTCTTTCTTTTCCACTTCTCAATTATATTACCAGCCAACGATACACAAACAAATCTTTTACACGCATCAATACATCTTACACTTTTACACATTATAAACATATATACGTCTCAATATATCACATATATAGCAAAACCAATACAACCTGTTTAAGAAAAATACAAAACTCACCTGGTCATAAAACTAGAAAAACCACAGCTAGATGCGCACCAATTCTACATACATAGCATAACGTGTGGCTTCTTAATGTTTTCTTCACCATGAATGAGTATGTATGTATTTATATGGTTTAGAATTTAGACCAATCAATTAGAGTCCCAATATAACTAGACCACCGTTGGCTAAAATCCTGACAAATATATCACTTTTATGTTTTATCTATCCCATTAAATCCCTATTTTTCCAAATAGTTATTCGAATCCTTGTATACCTATCATTCCGTTAAATATTTATCGTTAATTCCACTAATCCATTTAATTTAATCTATAGATTAATGTAGATAGTTTCGATTATAATACCCTACAAGTGAGTTTTTTAAAACCAATTTCCATTTTTGGAAAATCGCTCTTCGGATTTTGCATCATCTATTACGTATTTTGCCCGTCACTTTTATTTATATCTATTTATAATCAGTGTTAATATTTCCGAGTTGTTAGATGTCTTAATGTATTATTCAATGCTAGCTAGCCTAGTACTGTGTCATTTACGTGTGCAAAATAATCGATCAAGTAAAGACTACATTAACATTCACCCGTCACCAAATTAACTAACCGTCAAACCTCTATGAGTGTATTAATTTAATTTAATACACTCACAGACACAAACAAACATGTAAAGGAAGGATTGCCATAGTGGCTCACGATGCGTCAAAGGGCACATGACGCGTGAAAATAAGCTCCACTACGGATAGTCTAGTGGTTAGAGGGTCGGGTGCAATTTATGTTCACAACTTTGCATCTCTTTGATACAGGTCATTTTCTTAAGATATGAAAAGTAGTTATACAATATCCTTGTTCAAAAAAAAAAAAAAAAAAAAAAAAAAGGTTTACACAATATCCTTTTGGCTATACTTTATAATCAAGTTAACATATTTTTTGTTAGGCCAAAACAAATTTTCCTAAAAAGTACAATCACCTTCACTTCTTTAGGATGGAAAAATTCAATTTCTCTTTCCATCAAGATATTTTTAACAAAATTATTTAGTACAATTATTACTACATGTGTTTTGTATACATCTTACTAAACTCTACTACTAAACTCTACGTAGTGTTGGTATTTGTTCTTTCAGAAAACGATTGAGGAGTGTTGACGTAATCATTTGATAAAACGGGTAGTGTTCACATTTAAATTGTCAACGAGGTGGGCGGTAATGTGGAAGTCTTATTTAATGGTCAAAAGTAGAGAGCGAATGATCGGCACGCATGACAACAAGCAATAACTGTACAGCTAATCAGTCTACATCCCAATGAGATAGTCTTGATATGTTTCGGTCATTTAAGTCGATCCGTTTACTTTTGGCACGCCCTCCTTATAAATTTATCCCTGCCCTCCCTATTTTTTTATTTTTTTTTTTATTTTTATAATTTTGTTTATATCAAAAAGATATAAACCTGAAAGTGCGGAACAGAAAATATAAAGTTTAATATATCAAACGCTTAAAACTGTTAAAAATACGGAACAGAAAGTGACAAAAAACTATGTTGTACTGAAATAAAAGGACAAAAAGGGGGGACAAACCATGGTCAAACATGGTAGGGAGGGCGGGGATAACACTACCCTTACTTTTTCCCTAAACTAAATCACGTACCCATATATTTTGCATCCTTGTTTAAATGTGACAATGTGGCTTTAGTCATATGGAAACTTGACTAATGTAATCGGTGTTTTAAAGCTTGGGTTGATCTGACCGGTTGAAGCAGGGAACCAATTGAGTAATCAGAAACCGGTTTTGGAAAAAAAAATCGGATGAACAACGAATTATTAGAATTACATATACTAATATCTTATATTAACGAATTAAACGCACCGGAAAAGCGTCCCAAAGAGATCCCGTTTGATGCATATAAGTTAACACATACCCAAAGACGGCTCTTTCATTCATTTTTGGAAAGACGTTTGGTTAGGAGAAACGCCCCTTTGTTCTCATTATAATCGGTTGTTTCACTTGGAGAAGAATCATAACTGCTTAATAAGAGACCGAATAGTTAATGGCTCTTGGTCGTGGGATTGGCGTTGGCCGGTGAATGTTGGGAGAACTTATGCAGATCTTAACAATCTATTGGTCAAAATCAGTTCTCTGGTCATCAATGTTGATGGCGATTTTTGTATTTGGTCTCTCTCTAATGATGGTAGTTTTTCGGTCAGTGACTTCAGGAAGCATATTCATGATTGTATGCTCCCTAGTTCACTTCCAGGTAGGGTGAGCAAAAGGACTGGATGGACCGAACCGACTGACAAAACCGGCCGGACCGGGCCTAACCGACCACATTCGGTCCGGTCTCGGTCTAGGGTTTTTCATAATTTTGATCTCGGTCCGATTCGGTCTGGTCCGGTTCGAATAGCCTTAAAAACCGAACACTTAGTCTATTTGGAACGAGACCGGACCGAACCGGACCGACCATATTCGGTCCGGTCTCGGTCTAAGTTTTTTGCCAGATTCGGTCTCGGTCCGGTCCGGTTTTGCTCGGTCCGGTCCGGTTTTGGACCGATGAGCAGCCTTACTCCCTGGCACAAGATGGTGTAAGGTTATTCCGAAGAAAGTTAATATTTTTATGTGACGTCTCTTTCTGGATAGACTTCCTCACCGCTTTAACCTGTCATCTCTGAGTTTGGATATTGAATTGATTATGTGTCCGTTATGTAATGATCAAGTTGAAACGAATGTGCATGTCTTCTTTTCATGTGATACAGCCTCTAATGTTTGGAGGCTTGTTTAAGCTTGTAGCGAGTTAACGTTCTAGATTTTGAGCTGTCGTGAGGATTGGGATTCATTGTTTTTGTCGTGGCCAGCTTCTAAGGATTCGAAAGACCGTTCCAATGTAATTTTTGCAGCTACTTGTTGGATGCTATGGCGTTTAGGAATAACGTCACTTTTAATTCTTAAGTTATGAGAAAAAGTGACATTTTTGACAATATCCGTCTTTTTTTCCTTTTCTTGGTTAAAGTTTAGAGGCAATACATGTATTGATTTGACTGATTGGCTGAAAACGCCTTTGTAATTGCTAGCTCCTTGCTAGTTTTCTTTTAAAAATATGCCGCCGTTCAAAAAACATAAAATACTAACCTCTTGATTCAAAGGGAATGGTCAACACACGGTTCTTGATCTTGTTCTTGCAACTCACGAAACACCAATAACAACTAAAGCAATTTGTCTCTATGGATTGCTCATACAATCATACTACATGTCACGGTGATACGCACGAATGCTAGTTCTAACTCACGTATAACACAACAAAACTCACGGTTTAGGTGTTCTAGATCTTTGGTCGATTTCCTTAAAGGTTTAGGGAATGGTTTTCGGGCGATTAGTGTATAAGGGAGGAGTTAGGATTTTTTTTCCCTTTGTTTAGGTTATGCAAGATTAGTGAATAATCAACCAAAGGGGTCCCTTAAATAGCCTAATCTTGACTTAACCTTAAACAACTCCTAATCCCTATCAAACGCCCCCATTCGGCGGACCCATGGGTTCTAGATGGACTTATGGTTTTGTTTGGGCTTTATCACTAGTTAACTAGCCCATTACTAATTAATTATAAAAGCTTATTAGTTATTTTAGCGTCTAACGATAACTAAAGACCCTTAAATCATTTCGTGAACTATTGCGAGCTCAAGAATCTTTTCCACATGTTCATTAGCATCTTCATTTTCTGATCCACTAAAAGCATTCTCTCGTAGCTCTTTGAGAAATTAACCCTTTAGTTCAAACTTGGACTTTTCGTCAAACTTCGGCCTACCAACTCCTGAACCATAGTCCGCTCGGTTCTTGTTCATGTACTCCTCCATAGTAGGATCCGTCATTGTTTTTGTTACTTTTTCCTCTTCACTCTTAGACTCTTGACCAGAAAAGTAGTCGAGCTCTACCGAACTCGAACAATCTAGGCTTATTTGGCTGAAAAGCTTCTTAAGTGATTGGAAAGCTCTTTCAGGATCTATGAAAGATTTAGCTAAGTTCTTAGTTGAACTCCTGGTCATGCACTTCCTGAAATCAGCACGAAAGCATCAGTAGGATAGGTTTGATAAAGTAAAATATCATAAAACTAATAACGAAAATGCAATACAAAAAATAAAAGTTGCTGATATCTGCAGATGATGCGCTATATCAAATAAATTGGATACGCCATATCTTAATACGTTAAAAATTGATCAGAATTTTATTTCAGAAAATCAATACGCCGTATTAAATAAATTAAATACGCCGTATCTTTAAAAATTATCAAAATTACTTATACTTGTTAAATCACTATCAATATATGATTTCAAATTTCCAACCAAAAATGGTAAATTTTATCCAGAAAAACCTTCCCCAAAAAAGGTCAAAAAACTCCAACGTTCAGAAGGGCGGCCCCCTTAATCATTAAGGGGACCGGCCACGCTCCAGAACAGTATTTTTGCTCCCTATAAATACTAGTTCATTCCACAGATTTTTCTCACCTTTTGCACTCCTAAACTTTCTGTTCTAGATCTCCATTTCTATTCTCTTAATCCTTTGATCATACATACATAAATCTTTATTTCAAAGTGATCCAAACATCATCCACTCAAGTGCAAGAGAAGAATACTTCTATCCTCCTAGACAAGAAGTATTACAACTTGTTGTGACCTCCACATCCAAGTTGTTAGAGCATCATCAATAGTATTTATCTATTTGTGTAATTAGTTGTGAATATTTGATAGTAGATAGTTTTGCTAGGTTTATAGATAGTGTGATTGGTTAGTAGTTTGTTGTGAAGGATAAGAGTTAGGAAGTAGATTGTAGTGAAGAAGATTGGTGTGAAGTAGAAAGTTGTGAAGAAGATTGGTGTGAAGTAGATAGGTGTGAAGTAGAAAGTTGTGAAGTAGATCGGTGTGAAGATTGATTGGTGTGAAGAGGTTGTGTAGAAGTTGTGATTAAGTTGTGACGAAGTTGTGGTGTGTACATTGGTGTGTAAGGTTTTCTCCGCCATAAAGGAGCTTGTTGACATAGTGAAGAAAACTCTCAAGTTAGGTGCTCGGGGAGTGGAGTAGGGCAAGCAATGTGTCCTTGTAGCCGAACCACTATAAATCTCTTGTCTCGTGGTTCGATCTTTCCATCTCTCATTTATTTCTTTACTTACATAATTATTGCTATATCGTACATATTTATTATTGTTTATATTGTGTAAGACTTGAGATCACATATAATCGAATCTAAATTTTTGAAAATAAAGAAAACACTCAAACAATCTTTTGTAACAAATTAAAAAGACGTAAACCTATTAAACCCCCTTCTAGTTTTCCACAATTGGTATCAGAGCCACATCTAGCAATATTTTTAAAATATATTGTATTTTAAAACTTGTAATGATCTATGGAATCTGAAAAATATTTAGAAGGGCAATCTATGCAAAGACCACAATTATTTGAAAGTGACGGATTTTTATATTGGAAAAATAGATTCGAAACTTATGTGAAATCAAAAGATCTTGATCTTTGGCATGTTATTACCTTTGGTGATTTTCCTCCCACTCAACAAAATTTGGAAACTAAAAAGGATGAAATTGTACCTTTTGAAAAACAAAATGATGATTTGAAAAAGAAACTAGCTAAAAATAATGAAGCTAAAATGGTAATTTATAATGCGTTACCACGTAAAGAATATGAAAGAGTTTTTATGTGTAAAACCGCCAAAGAAATTTGGGAATCACTACTTATTACTCACCAAGGCAATAATCAAGTCAAAGATAATAAAATAGATCTTCTTGTGCAACAATATGAACAATTTACGATTCTGAAAGAAGAATCAATTGATAATGCTTTTGCTAAATTTAACACTATTATCACAAGTTTATAAGCACTTGATGAGACATTTTCTAGTAAAAATTGTGTTAGAAAATTTCTTAGGGCATTGCATCCAAAATGGCGAGCTAAGGTCATGGCAATTAAAGAATCAAAGAATTTTATGACGTTATCACTTGATGAACTTATTGGCAACTTGAAGGTCCATGAAGAAATTATAAGAAGAGATTCGGAAACGATCAAAGTCAAGAAAGAACAAATCAAATCCATTGCTCTAAAAGCCAAAAAGGAACCTAGTGACGATGATGACTCAAGTGACAAGAGTGAAGACGAAGAATATGCAATGGCCGTAAGAGAATTCAAGAAATTCCTCAAGAGACGAGGAAGATTCACTAGATCACCCCGAGACGAAATAAAAGCGTTCCAAAGAAATAGAGGTGATAACTACGAGAAAAGAAAGTGCTTTAGATGTGGAAGTCCAAATCATCTCATTGGTGAATGTCTAAAGCCGCCGGGTTATGAAAATCAAGGCGCCTTTGTTAGTGGAACATGGAGTGTTAGTGACAAAGAAGAAGTGGAAAAATCGAGGGACGAAAAGTGTTTTGTGGCAAAAGCAACCGATGAAATATGTTTAGGAATTGACTTGGAGCCTGACGAATGGATCAAGGATAGCGGATGTTCGAGGCATATGATGGGGAACCGCAAGCTATTTTCTACGTATAAGGCATACAATGGAGGTAACGTTATTTTCGGTAGTGACTTGCGTGGAAAAATCATTGGCAAAGGTACGATTTCTCAAGACTCACTTACTATTGAAAATGTTGAGCATGTAGATAATTTAACATATAACTTGCTTAGTATAGGCCAAATATGTGATAATAAATGTAGAGTTACCTTTACCGAAGAGGATAGCGAAATAATTAAAAATGAAAAGATTATAGGTAGGGGAATTAGAAAAGAAGACATATATGTTATGAAACTAGGAAACAAACCTGAAGATAGGATATGCCTAACAACCCTAGACGAAAACTCCACATTGTGGCATAGGAGATTAGGACATGCAAACATGCAACAAATACAATCTTTGGCCTCTAAAGAACTAGTTAGAAACTTGTCTAACCTAAAATATGACAAGCATTTTTGTGATGCATGTAAAATTGGAAAACAAGTTCATGCTAGTCACAAAGCTAAGAATATAGTATCCACTACTAGGTCCCTAGAATTATTACATATGGATCTTTTTGGTCCATCCGCTGTGCGGAGCTATGGAGGAAACAAGTATACCTTTGTAATAGTAGATGACTATTCACGATACACGTGGACTAGGTTTTTAAGTGACAAAACCCAAGCCTTTGAAAAATTCGAAATATTTAGTAAAATGATTCAAAATAAATTAGGATGCACAATAGTAGCCATTAGGACGGACCATGGTAGGGTATTTAACAACGAAGTACAATTCGGAAAATATTGTGACTTAAATGGAATATCTCACAATTTCTCCGCTCCTCGTACTTCTCAATCAAATGGCGTACTAGAAAAAAAAATAGGTCACTACAAGAAATGAGTAGAACAATGTTAAATGAACAATCCATCCCACAAAAATTTTGGTGTCACGCTGTAGATACATCAACATATATTATTAATAGAGTATTAATTAGGAGAATTCTAGGAAAAACTCCTTATGAGTTACTAAGAGGTAGAAAACCAAACTTGAGCTACTTTAGGGTATTTGGAAGTAAATGTTATATTTTAAACACTAAAGATTACCTCACTAAGTTTGATCCAAAATCATATGAAGGAATATTTTTGGGGTACTCACAAAATAGTAAAGCATATATAATACTTAACAAACACTCTATGAAAGTAGAAGAATCACTAAATGTAACATTTGATGAAACACCACCACCTCCTAAAACATTACCTTTAGAAGATGATGACTTAGTCGAAGATGAAGCTATTGAGGTTAGTAAAACAAAATGTCACACCCCCAAAATCGGGTCCAGCGGAAGCATACATGTAGCTAGGGTGTAACTCAATTGGTATTACAACACAAGTTCAAAAATGGTTTTCACTTGAATCATTTAGAATAAAATAGCTTAATCAAAAGTATTGAATTTACATTGTTAAAATTTGTGCGGAAGTAGGCCCTTAAAATAGTTTAAAACGGTCCCCATAAGAATATCAGAGTCTTCTATGACCATGCCATGCCCTGCCAAAACCTCCTGTAGTGTGCCATTGCTTAATACCTGAAAATACATGCTAAAACGTCAGCATAAAGCTGGTGAGTTCATAGTTTTAAGTAAACAAGTATTTCCCGTAAACAAGTGTTTTCTAGAAATCAAGTATTTCCCGTAAACAAGTATTTTGCAGAAATCAAGTATTTCCCGTAAACAAGTATTTTGCGGAAGGCAAGACAATATAACAAATACCATGTCACAGCCAAAAATAAGGTATACAGTGCCTAAAGCTCATGACCCCGAAGCTCGACGTAATCGTATGCAATCAAGCATAAAATGCCCCAAGTAAGTGTTTGCCAGACACTCGGAAGTAATCCGAATGATATGCGTCCGTTTGACAGGTTGGCGCAACCAACTCGGACGGGGTGTCAACCCAAATAGATCTATCCACAGCATTCGCGCTCACACGCATGTAATTAACGGTTCATGATAAAGGGGACTTCAGTGGCAGTAATAGGTAACTCAGGCAAAGTAACAGTTTTGTATTTATGTCCGCAAAAGCAAGAACTTGTGTTCATAAGAAAGAAATCAAGGATGGAATAAGTAATTCATAATGTATTCAAATAATCAATCAAGTATTTCAACCATCCAGTAATGTTTGAGAAAATGAATCGCATTCAAGTAAAACAAGTATTGAATTTAAATAGTAAGGAGCATGTATCTTCCCCCAAAACAGTTATGAAACAAGTAAAAGTAGGGGTTATGAACTCACCTGGTGCAATAGCTACGATGACAACAATGAATACACAGAAATGAGGCACGATCTCTAACCGCAACCTATTATGAATGATATGATCTAATGTAAGAAATGAAGTAATGCTACACATGCAAATACGTATGTTATCGATACAACTCGTTAGTTTTGAAAATAACGTTTATCGTCGACAATTACGTTTTTGACGTCTCATTAGATTAATAACCACTTTTCATGGAAATAGGTTGAAACGGTACTCCACGATCCTTGTTTGGTGTTCTATCGGGAAATATAAGGTTTTTGTCGCAAAAATAACATTTTCATTACTTGAAAATATGCCCAAAATGGCCTCGCAAAACAAGTCGCGAAATGTTGTACGTTAAGGGTTAGTGATGAAACTCGGCATTTTTGAAAACCTTGTAACAATATCTAGAAGTCGTGTCATTTAAATTTTGGCGATACGGGTCTCGATCGATGAGGAAATCGACTCTTATTGTTGTTAATTGAAAATATTATGTTCAACACTTAGAAAATTTCATTATAGTAAAAGCTGTCAAAATATATATAGTTTATCGGGTATATAGATGAGGTCGTAGTTTATTCGTTATAAGTCTATTCGATGAACAGCCAAATGATTTGAAAAGCTTGTTGGAAGATCTTGATTTCATAAAACTACGGCTCGGACTCAAACTGATCCGATCATAAAGAAAAACAGCCGAGAAAGTGGTGTCTCGCAAATACAGTTTTGCGGCAAAAATAATAATAGAAAGCTGATGGAAATATATATATATCGTCTAAGTTCAAATGCTTGTATCTTTTTCGTTATAAGCTCGTTTTCTATGTTCTTTATATCCCCGGAATCGTGGGATGGCATACTAGTATATTTTTGATAAGTCGGGACGGCTAGATCAAGTTTTAGGCCTCGAAACAGTCCAAGAAAATCGTGGGACAGCAAGTAATTTTTCAGAAAATAGTTTTCGTCGTTGAAATTGAAAATAGCATATCTTTTTCGTCGTAACTCGGATTTTAGTGATTCAAGCGGCCACGGTTTCGTTTTTGAAAGTATTTTCTGAATATCTAACCCAATGTTACCCGGAAACCCCTGAGTTTTCTGAAATTGGCTATTTGGGACAGAACCTATATTTGAAAGTATTTTTCGTTATTAATATTCGGAAAATCATATCTCCTTCGTTATTAACTTGTTTTTATCCCCGTTTTCGGCCATAGTTTCGTCTCGGAATGTATTTTCTAAATCTTTGGTCCAAAGTTACACCCTAGACCCTGAGTTTCCCACGTTTTACAAAAATGGACAGTAGCTAAATAAATAGTTTCAAAAGTCATTTCTAGTGTTCCAATCTAGTTCCAACTTCAACCAAACCACTTTCAATCACCACAAATCTAATCTAATCCTACCATACACCTTCTTAGGGTGTCATGGGTTCCTAAACTTCATAAACAAAGTGGATCTAATAAAGATCTAACTATAATCACTTTCTAAGGTTCAAAAGTTAAAAGTTTGTAAAATAAAGTGGTATAAATAGCATATGCATGTAGATCTAGTATATATATCATATGGATCTTGTATAAACTTGGTAAAATTATAAAAAGGAGTTTGATATACTTACTTCAAAGATTAAGGAGATTTTGAGGATGAAAACCTAAGTAAACCTTGAGTTTATCTTGCAAAACTCTAACAAGGATCAACAAATGAGCTAGAATTAATCTTGATCTTGGAAAAATTGATGTTTCTTGCTTGTGTTTTGTTGTTGTGGCCGGTTCAAGAGAGGAGAGCAAGAGAGAAATATTTGTTTGCTTGAATCTTGTAAAATGAGTAGAAATATCTAAGTTTAATACATATATTATTGTTTGGAATAAGATGGGACAAAAGGACTAGCTATTAAATGGAGTTAGTAAAAATTTTCAAAGTGTAAGAATGTAGGAATGGGGGTGGCGTGGAGATGGGGATGGGGTGGATGAGTTTTGAAGATTTTGTAAGAAAATTGGTAGATATTGTAGATATTATTAGTTTTAGAGGATACCGGGTACCGAGTTAACTAAAAATAAATCGTGTCGTGTTGAAATAAAATATGACGAAGTTGTAAAAATTATGAAATTACATTCCTGATAAGAATCGGGTGTTAAAATAATTATCGGGTTGAAATATCGCAAACCGACGGAGTAATAAGCTCCGACCGTAAAATGTAGCAATTGATTCCAAAACACCGGGTAAATTAATAATATAATTTTTATATCATTATAATGAGTATGAAAATATATTAGGATCGTAGACGGAAGTATCGGGTATATATTAGTAGTAAAACTGAGTGGTAACATTAATTACAAATTAATCATACGTATATAGAAATAATGCATATCCGTGTAGGTTCTCAAGTGATGATGATGTGTAGACTAATCCAGTCTATATGAAATGTCATTAATGAATGATGCATGAATTCACAGCGAAACCACATTGGTTATGCGAATTTGAAGACCCGTAAACTCTGTTTACGATGAGATGAACAGCAATCGTGATTAGTGATTTCCTTCCGGAAATGAATAGTGTCATATGAATAGTAAAATTTTTGAACGCTTCTCGGAATCACAAACTGACTCCGAAAATGATGAATAGCAAAATGATGAATAGTGACCGGTGAATAGTAAATCATGAATAGTAACTGATGAATAGTGAATAGGAGAAATGTCCTGAAAATGTGGGTTGTTACAGTCTCACCCCCTTAAAAGGAACTTCATCCCGAAGTTCAGTTTGTGTTGGCCTCTGAAGTTGTATTGGTGGAAAGATGATGATTTTTATCGTGTAAGCTGTTGAGCTCTAACAAGGTTCAAGTCTGACGGCCACTAGGCCTACTCTGTCAGAAATCGTAAATGGTTCAGTGTATATCGGGTTTAACTTTATGAAGTTTTCTGAATGGTATTATGCCTTTCCTAGGCAGAACTTTCAACATAATCATGCCACAAACTTGAAATTCTAGTGGTTTAACGCTTATCGAACTTGTAATTGATTCTTGATTTGTAGGAAATTCCTGGTTATTTCATGAATGCTTACGGGACTAGTGAGTTGGGCTTTTCCAAGTTTTGATCCGTCAATGGATGTTGACACTTCGACCATAGAGTGCTTCGAATGGTGTAGTCTCTAAGCTCGTGTGATAACTATGGTTGCAACTGAATTTGATTTATGGCAAACGGTTAATCCAACTATTTCTAGTGTCAATCACACCCGATTTGGGCATATCTCCCTATGTTTGAATCAATCTCAAATTCTGACCATTGGTCTACAGATGATAGTTGGTGTGGTTCCAAAGAAATCTTTAATGTAATCGCTAGAAGTTTGAGGTGAATCAAATTCCTCTATTAGGAATAATTGAAATGAGTATCATGAATCTTGTTTTGAAAGACTTACAAGGTTAAGTCCGTCAAAAGGTGTTGTTGAAAATAATAGATTAGGATAAGGTTGGAATCCTCCACAGGATGTCATGAATTGAGTCTTTCTCCACCTACGATGCTTAGTCTCCATTACTAAGGTTTTCCCCAAGCTTTATGTCGTCAAATCACAAACTCCTAAAGGTATAAGTGATGTAATATAGTGATTGATTTTCAAAGTTTGGTTTGAGATTGTGTTTTGTTCATAAACCTTCCCCGAATAAATGAATCTACAAGTTTAAGCAAACGGCTTTTTAGGTAACATCCTTCTTGATGTTTCAAAATTTAGTAGTTATGCAATATAGGAAAATTTTCAACATAAGGCGGATAGTATGATTTACCAAAGATCGATGTTTAAAATTTTGTAACATTCAATAGTTTTGTAAAAGATTAGCCAAAAGGAATTTGCTTGTTAAAATAAGTGCATCATAAAAGTATTTCTTTACAAGATATATGTTTTGTATAACGGTAGTTTTGGAGAAAATCCATTTAAAAATGAAAGTATTAAGAGGATAAAATAGCCAGGTATGTATGTATGCACAAATGCATAGGTGTCTAACATGTTTGAATAAAGGCTATTGGTGAGGACATGTTCAATTTATAGTCTTAGTTAAGAGGTTGGATTTATCTCTATGGTGTTGCTTAGTGGGCACTCGTATCGAAACAAATCCTGTAATTCAGTCAAGCCAATACTTTATAGATGCTGGAATTTTTGGCGATCAAGCCAGTGATAGTGGTTCGAATGGTCTTGTGATATCTTGATATTTTTTTTTTTGTTGAGTTATGAATGGTCTTAATGTACCGAGGGGTCATCCTCATAGAAGATATGGAAAGTCTTTCCTAGGGAGGTCATTGATAATATTCACTTATCAATATAGGGAGTAGTGAGGGATGAGTGACATCGGAATCTATAGAGTGTTAGCTAATTCCTTATATATATATGGGGGTGGGGAAAGGAAATGATAGTGATGGTGAGAAGGGAAGAGACTGTGACAACTGCGACAAAATGAGATTGTGGCAAAAGAAAATACTGTGATATGGGTGTATCGTGCATAAATATGAAAGTTCATGAAATAAAATGACTAGCTGACATGCTTCCAATCGGTGGTTTACGAAGTGATGAAAAGTATGAAGGTTCCAACAACGAGAGTATACACACACATGAATGAAACATTTGGAAATTGAGTAGGGGATTCAATCCAGACATAATCTTATTATAACCATTCTCAGTGTTGCAAAATTCATCTCTGAGTCAGACATAGGTGGTCAGCCTATATCTCACTATCCCGGGTTGAATATAGATGACCAGTCTATATTCCACCGAGGTTCCATGAATTTTGAAATACTCAGCTCAGTTATACTAATACCATGTCCTTCACAAATACCAAGACGTTCTGAAAGACAAAAGCAAGTGACCAAACTCGAGGTCAAATGATGAAACTATGCAAGGAAAAACATAACACGGTGACATATATGATACGTGAACATGCTTATATGAAAGAAAATTATAGTAATCAACTATAATAAATGAATATAATATACCAGATAATGAGATAACAATCTCATCACCTATGTCAGCAACTAACCACAAATGAGGCTTCAGCTTGGCAGGCAGGCACGTGACGGTCATAGGGTTAAGTTTTTATAAAAGTAGCTATAGTCTAGGTTTTAAAAACACTTAGTTCGCTATAGCCAAAGCTCTGATACCAATCTGTCACACCCCCAAAATCGGGTCCAGCGGAAGCATACATGTAGCTGGGGTGTAACTCAATTGGTATTACAACACAAGTTCAAAAATGGTTTTCACTTGAATCATTTAGAATAAAATAGCTTAATCAAAAGTATTGAATTTACATTGTTAAAATTTGTGCGGAAGTAGGCCCTTAAAATAGTTTAAAACGGTCCCCATAAGAATATCAGAGTCTTCTATGACCATGCCATGCCCTGCCAAAACCTCCTGTAGTGTGCCATTGCTTAATACCTGAAAATACATGCTAAAACGTCAGCATAAAGCTGGTGAGTTCATAGTTTTAAGTAAACAAGTATTTCCCATAAACAAGTGTTTTCCAGAAATCAAGTATTTCTCGTAAACAAGTATTTTGCAGAAATCAAGTATTTCCCGTAAACAAGTATTTTGCGGAAGGCAAGACAATATAACAAATACCATGTCACAGCCAAAAATAAGGTATACAGTGCCTAAAGCTCATGACCCCGAAGCTCGACGTAATCGTATGCAATCAAGCATAAAATGCCCCAAGTAAGTGTTTGCCAGACACTCGGAAGTAATCCGAATGATATGCGTCCGTTTGACAGGTTGGCGCGACCAACTCGGACGGGGTGTCAACCCAAATAGATCTATCCACAGCATTCGCGCTCACACGCATGTAATTAACGGTTCATGATAAAGGGGACTTCAGTGGCAGTAATAGGTAACTCAGGCAAAGTAACAATTTTGTATTTATGTCCGCAAAAGCAAGAACTTGTGTTCATAAGAAAGAAATCAATGATGGAATAAGTAATTCATAATGTATTCAAATAATCAATCAAGTATTTCAACCATCCAGTAATGTTTGAGAAAATGAATCGCATTCAAGTAAAACAAGTATTGAATTTAAATAGTAAGGAGCATGTATCTTCCCCCAAAACAGTTATGAAACAAGTAAAAGTAGGGGTTATGAACTCACCTGGTGCAATAGCTACGATGACAACAATGAATACACAGAAATGAGGCACGATCTCTAACCGCAACCTATTATGAATGATATGATCTAATGTAAGAAATGAAGTAATGCTACACATGCAAATACGTATGTTATCGATACCACTCGTTAGTTTTGAAAATAACGTTTATCGTCGACAATTACGTTTTTGACGTCTCGTTAGGTTAATAACCACTTTTCATGGAAATAGGTTGAAACGGTACTCCACGATCCTTGTTTGGTGTTCTAACGGCAAATATAAGGTTTTTGTCGCAAAAATAACATTTTCATTACTTGAAAATACGCCCAAAATGGCCTCGCAAAACAAGTCGCGAAATGTTGTACGTTAAGGGTTAGTGATGAAACTCGGCGTTTTTGAAAACCTTGTAACAATATCTAGAAGTCGTGTCATTTAAATTTTGGCGATACGGGTCTCGATCGATGAGGAAATCGACTCTTATTGTTGTTAATTGAAAATATTATGTTCAACACTTAGAAAATTTCATTATAGTAAAAGCTGTCAAAATATATATAGTTTATCGGGTATATAGATGAGGTCGTAGTTTATTCGTTATAAGTCTATTCGATGAACAGCCAAATGATTTGAAAAGCTTGTTGGAAGATCTTGATTTCATAAAACTACGGCTCGGACTCAAACTGATCCGATCATAAAGAAAAACAGCCGAGAAAGTGGTGTCTCGCAAATACAGTTTTGCGGCAAAAATAATAATAGAAAGCTGATGGAAATATATATATATCGTCTAAGTTCAAACGCTTGTATCTTTTTCGTTATAAGCTCGTTTTCTATGTTCTTTATATCCCCGGAATCGTGGGATGGCATACTAGTATATTTTTGATAAGTCGGGACGGCTAGATCAAGTTTTAGGCCTCGAAACAGTCCAAGAAAATCGTGGGACAGCAAGTAATTTTTCAGAAAATAGTTTTCGTCGTTGAAATTGAAAATAGCATATCTTTTTCGTCGTAACTCGGATTTTAGTGATTCAAGCGGCCACGGTTTCGTTTTTGAAAGTATTTTCTGAATATCTAACCCAATGTTACCCGGAAACCCCTGAGTTTTCTGAAATTGGCTATTTGGGACAGAACCTATATTTGAAAGTATTTTTCGTTGTTAATATTCGGAAAATCATATCTCCTTCGTTATTAACTTGTTTTTATCCCCGTTTTCGGCCATAGTTTCGTCTCGGAATGTATTTTCTAAATCTTTGGTCCAAAGTTACACCCTAGACCCTGAGTTTCCCACGTTTTACAAAAATGGACAGTAGCTAAATAAATAGTTTCAAAAGTCATTTCTAGTGTTCCAATCTAGTTCCAACTTCAACCAAACCACTTTCAATCACCACAAATCTAATCTAATCCTACCATACACCTTCTTAGGGTGTCATGGGTTCCTAAACTTCATAAACAAAGTGGATCTAATAAAGATCTAACTATAATCACTTTCTAAGGTTCAAAAGTTAAAAGTTTGTAAAATAAAGTGGTATAAATAGCATATGCATGTAGATCTAGTATATATATCATATGGATCTTGTATAAACTTGGTAAAATTATAAAAAGGAGTTTGATATACTTACTCAAAGATTAAGGAGATTTTGAGGATGAAAACCTAAGTAAACCTTGAGTTTATCTTGCAAAACTCTAACAAGGATCAACAAATGAGCTAGAATTAATCTTGATCTTGGAAAAATTGATGTTTCTTGCTTGTGTTTTGTTGTTGTGGCCGGTTCAAGAGAGGAGAGCAAGAGAGAAATATTTGTTTGCTTGAATCTTGTAAAATGAGTAGAAATATCTAAGTTTAATACATATATTATTGTTTGGAATAAGATGGGACAAAAGGACTAGCTATTAAATGGAGTTAGTAAAAATTTTCAAAGTGTAAGAATGTAGGAATGGGGGTGGCGTGGAGATGGGGATGGGGTGGATGAGTTTTGAAGATTTTGTAAGAAAATTGGTAGATATTGTAGATATTATTAGTTTTAGAGGATACCGGGTACCGAGTTAACTAAAAATAAATCGTGTCGTGTTGAAATAAAATATGACGAAGTTGTAAAAATTATGAAATTACATTCCTGATAAGAATCGGGTGTTAAAATTATTATCGGGTTGAAATATCGCAAACCGACGGAGTAATAAGCTCCGACCGTAAAATGTAGCAATTGATTCCAAAACACCGGGTAAATTAATAATATAATTTTTATATCATTATAATGAGTATGAAAATATATTAGGATCGTAGACGGAAGTATCGGGTATATATTAGTAGTAAAACTGAGTGGTAACATTAATTACAAATTAATCATACGTATATAGAAATAATGCATATCCGTGTAGGTTCTCAAGTGATGATGATGTGTAGACTAATCCAGTCTATATGAAATGTCATTAATGAATGATGCATGAATTCACAGCGAAACCACATTGGTTATGCGAATTTGAAGACCCGTAAACTCTGTTTACGATGAGATGAACAGCAATCGTGATTAGTGATTTCCTTCCAGAAATGAATAGTGTCATATGAATAGTAAAATTTTTGAACGCTTCTCGGAATCACAAACTGACTCCGAAAATGATGAATAGCAAAATGATGAATAGTGACCGGTGAATAGTAAATCATGAATAGTAACTGATGAATAGTGAATAGGAGAAATGTCCTGAAAATGTGGGTTGTTACAGTCTCACCCCCTTAAAAGGAACTTCGTCCCGAAGTTCAGTTTGTGTTGGCCTCTGAAGTTGTATTGGTGGAAAGATGATGATTTTTATCGTGTAAGCTGTTGAGCTCTAACAAGGTTCAAGTCTGACGGCCACTAGGCCTACTCTGTCAGAAATCGTAAATGGTTCAGTGTATATCGGGTTTAACTTTATGAAGTTTTCTGAATGGTATTATGCCTTTCCTAGGCAGAACTTTCAACATAATCATGCCACAAACTTGAAATTCTAGTGGTTTAACGCTTATCGAACTTGTAATTGATTCTTGATTTGTAGGAAATTCCTGGTTATTTCATGAATGCTTACGGGACTAGTGAGTTGGGCTTTTCCAAGTTTTGATCCGTCAATGGATGTTGACACTTCGACCATAGAGTGCTTCGAATGGTGTAGTCTCTAAGCTCGTGTGATAACTATGGTTGCAACTGAATTTGATTTATGGCAAACGGTTAATCCAACTATTTCTAGTGTCAATCACACCCGATTTGGGCATATCTCCCTATGTTTGAATCAATCTCAAATTCTGACCATTGGTCTACAGATGATAGTTGGTGTGGTTCCAAAGAAATCTTTAATGTAATCGCTAGAAGTTTGAGGTGAATCAAATTCCTCTATTAGGAATAATTGAAATGAGTATCATGAATCTTGTTTTGAAAGACTTACAAGGTTAAGTCCGTCAAAAGGTGTTGTTGAAAATAATAGATTAGGATAAGGTTGGAATCCTCCACAGGATGTCATGAATTGAGTCTTTCTCCACCTACGATGCTTAGTCTCCATTACTAAGGTTTTCCCCAAGCTTTATGTCGTCAAATCACAAACTCCTAAAGGTATAAGTGATGTAATATAGTGATTGATTTTCAAAGTTTGGTTTGAGATTGTGTTTTGTTCATAAACCTTCCCCGAATAAATGAATCTACAAGTTTAAGCAAACGGCTTTTTAGGTAACATCCTTCTTGATGTTTCAAAATTTAGTAGTTATGCAATATAGGAAAATTTTCAACATAAGGCGGATAGTATGATTTACCAAAGATCGATGTTTAAAATTTTATAACATTCAATAGTTTTGTAAAAGATTAGCCAAAAGGAATTTGCTTGTTAAAATAAGTGCATCATAAAAGTATTTCTTTACAAGATATATGTTTTGTATAACGGTAGTTTTGGAGAAAATCCATTTAAAAATGAAAGTATTAAGAGGATAAAATAGCCAGGTATGTATGTATGCACAAATGCATAGGTGTCTAACATGTTTGAATAAAGGCTATTGGTGAGGACATGTTCAATTTATAGTCTTAGTTAAGAGGTTGGATTTATCTCTATGGTGTTGCTTAGTGGGCACTCGTATCGAAACAAATCCTGTAATTCAGTCAAGCCAATACTTTATAGATGCTGGAATTTTTGGCGATCAAGCCAGTGATAGTGGTTCGAATGGTCTTGTGATATCTTGATATTTTTTTTTGTTGAGTTATGAATGGTCTTAATGTACCGAGGGATCATCCTCATAGAAGATATGGAAAGTCTTTCCTAGGGAGGTCATTGATAATATTCACTTATCAATATAGGGAGTAGTGAGGGATGAGTGACATCGGAATCTATAGAGTGTTAGCTAATTCCTTATATATATATGGGGGTGGGGAAATGAAATGATAGTGATGGTGAGAAGGGAAGAGACTGTGACAACTGCGACAAAATGAGATTGTGGCAAAAGAAAATACTGTGATATGGGTGTATCGTGCATAAATATGAAAGTTCATGAAATAAAATGACTAGCTGACATGCTTCCAATCGGTGGTTTACGAAGTGATGAAAAGTATGAAGGTTCCAACAACGAGAGTATACACACACATGAATGAAACATTTGGAAATTGAGTAGGGGATTCAATCCAGACATAATCTTATTATAACCATTCTCAGTGTTGCAAAATTCATCTCTGAGTCAGACATAGGTGGTCAGCCTATATCTCACTATCCTGGGTTGAATATAGATGACCAGTCTATATTCCACCGAGGTTCCATGAATTTTGAAATACTCAGCTCAGTTATACTAATACCATGTCCTTCACAAATACCAAGACGTTCTGAAAGACAAAAGCAAGTGACCAAACTCGAGGTCAAATGATGAAACTATGCAAGGAAAAACATAACACGGTGACATATATGATACGTGAACATGCTTATATGAAAGAAAATTATAGTAATCAACTATAATAAATGAATATAATATACCAGATAATGAGATAACAATCTCATCACCTATGTCAGCAACTAACCACAAATGAGGCTTCAGCTTGGCAGGCAGGCACGTGACGGTCATAGGGTTAAGTTTTTGTAAAAGTAGCTATAGTCTAGGTTTTAAAAACACTTAGTTCGCTATAGCCAAAGCTCTGATACCAATCTGTCACACCCCCAAAATCGGGTCCAGCGGAAGCATACATGTAGCTGGGGTGTAACTCAATTGGTATTACAACACAAGTTCAAAAATGGTTTTCACTTGAATCATTTAGAATAAAATAGCTTAATCAAAAGTATTGAATTTACATTGTTAAAATTTGTGAAGTAGGCCCTTAAAATAGTTTAAAACGGTCCCCATAAGAATATCAGAGTCTTCTATGACCATGCCATGCCCTGCCAAAACCTCCTGTAGTGTGCCATTGCTTAATACCTGAAAATACATGCTAAAACGTCAGCATAAAGCTGGTGAGTTCATAGTTTTAAGTAAACAAGTATTTCCCGTAAACAAGTGTTTTCCAGAAATCAAGTATTTCCCGTAAACAAGTATTTTGCAGAAATCAAGTATTTCCCGTAAACAAGTATTTTGCGGAAGGCAAGACAATATAACAAATACCATGTCACAGCCAAAAATAAGGTATACAGTGCCTAAAGCTCATGACCCCGAAGCTCGACGTAATCGTATGCAATCAAGCATAAAATGCCCCAAGTAAGTGTTTGCCAGACACTCGGAAGTAATCCGAATGATATGCGTCCGTTTGACAGGTTGGCGCGACCAACTCGGACGGGGTGTCAACCCAAATAGATCTATCCACAGCATTCGCGCTCACACGCATGTAATTAACGGTTCATGATAAAGGGGACTTCAGTGGCAGTAATAGGTAACTCAGGCAAAGTAACAGTTTTGTATTTATGTCCGCAAAAGCAAGAACTTGTGTTCATAAGAAAGAAATCAAGGATGGAATAAGTAATTCATAATGTATTCAAATAATCAATCAAGTATTTCAACCATCCAGTAATGTTTGAGAAAATGAATCGCATTCAAGTAAAACAAGTATTGAATTTAAATAGTAAGTAGCATGTATCTTCCCCCAAAACAGTTATGAAACAAGTAAAAGTAGGGGTTATGAACTCACCTGGTGCAATAGCTACGATGACAACAATGAATACACAGAAATGAGGCACGATCTCTAACCGCAACCTATTATGAATGTTATGATCTAATGTAAGAAATGAAGTAATGCTACACATGCAAATACGTATGTTATCGATACCACTCGTTAGTTTTGAAAATAACGTTTATCGTCGACAATTACGTTTTTGACGTCTCGTTAGGTTAATAACCACTTTTCATGGAAATAGGTTGAAACGGTACTCCACGATCCTTGTTTGGTGTTCTATCGGCAAATATAAGGTTTTTGTCGCAAAAATAACATTTTCATTACTTGAAAATATGCCCAAAATGGCCTCGCAAAACAAGTCGCGAAATGTTGTACGTTAAGGGTTAGTGATGAAACTCGGCGTTTTTGAAAACCTTGTAACAATATCTAGAAGTCGTGTCATTTAACTTTTGGCGATACGGGTCTCGATCGATGAGGAAATCGACTCTTATTGTTGTTAATTGAAAATATTATGTTCAACACTTAGAAAATTTCATTATAGTAAAAGCTGTCAAAATATATAGTTTATCGGGTATATAGATGAGGTCGTAGTTTATTCGTTATAAGTCTATTCGATGAACAGCCAAATGATTTGAAAAGCTTGTTGGAAGATCTTGATTTCATAAAACTAAGGCTCGGACTCAAACTGATCCGATCATAAAGAAAAACAGCCGAGAAAGTGGTGAATACAGTTTTGCGGCAAAAATAATAATAGAAAGCTGATGGAAATATATATATATCGTCTAAGTTCAAACGCTTGTATCTTTTTCGTTATAAGCTCATTTTCTATGTTCTTTATATCCCCGGAATCGTGGGATGGCATACTAGTATATTTTTGATAAGTCGGGACGGCTAGATCAAGTTTTAGGCCTCGAAACAGTCCAAGAAAATCGTGGGACAGCAAGTAATTTTTCAGAAAATAGTTTTCGTCGTTGAAATTGAAAATAGCATATCTTTTTCGTCGTAACTCGGATTTTAGTGATTCAAGCGGCCACGGTTTCGTTTTTGAAAGTATTTTCTGAATATCTAACCCAATGTTACCCGGAAACCCCTGAGTTTTCTGAAATTGGCTATTTGGGACAGAACCTATATTTGAAAGTATTTTTCGTTGTTAATATTCGGAAAATCATATCTCCTTCGTTATTAACTTGTTTTTATCCCCATTTTCGGCCATAGTTTCGTCTCGGAATGTATTTTCTAAATCTTTGGTCCAAAGTTACACCCTAGACCCTGAGTTTCCCACGTTTTACAAAAATGGACAGTAGCTAAATAAATAGTTTCAAAAGTCATTTCTAGTGTTCCAATCTAGTTCCAACTTCAACCAAACCACTTTCAATCACCACAAATCTAATCTAATCCTACCATACACCTTCTTAGGGTATCATGGGTTCCTAAACTTCATAAACAAAGTGGATCTAATAAAGATCTAACTATAATCACTTTCTAAGGTTCAAAAGTTAAAGGTTTGTAAAATAAAGTGGTATAAATAGCATATGCATGTAGATCTAGTATATATATCATATGGATCTTGTATAAACTTGGTAAAATTATAAAAAAGAGTTTGATATACTTACTTCAAAGATTAAGGAGATTTTGAGGATGAAAACCTAAGTAAACCTTGAGTTTATCTTGCAAAACTCTAACAAGGATCAACAAATGAGCTAGAATTAATCTTGATCTTGGAAAAATTGATGTTTCTTGCTTGTGTTTTGTTGTTGTGGCCGGTTCAAGAGAGGAGAGCAACAGAGAAATATTTGTTTGCTTGAATCTTGTAAAATGAGTAGAAATATCTAAGTTTAATACATATATTATTGTTTGGAATAAGATGGGACAAAAGGACTAGCTATTAAATGGAGTTAGTAAAAATTTTCAAAGTGTAAGAATGTAGGAATGGGGGTGGCGTGGAGATGGGGATGGGGTGGATGAGTTTTGAAGATTTTGTAAGAAAATTGGTAGATATTGTAGATATTATTAGTTTTAGAGGATACCGGGTACCGAGTTAACTAAAAATAAATCGTGTCGTGTTGAAATAAAATATGACGAAGTTGTAAAAATTATGAAATTACATTCCTGATAAGAATCGGGTGTTAAAATAATTATCGGGTTGAAATATCGCAAACCGACGGAGTAATAAGCTCCGACCGTAAAATGTAGCAATTGATTCCAAAACACCGGGTAAATTAATAATATAATTTTTATATCATTATAATGAGTATGAAAATATATTAGGATCGTAGACGGAAGTATCGGGTATATATTAGTAGTAAAACTGAGTGGTAACATTAATTACAAATTAATCATACGTATATAGAAATAATGCATATCCGTGTAGGTTCTCAAGTGATGATGATGTGTAGACTAATCCAGTCTATATGAAATGTCATTAATGAATGATGCATGAATTCACAGCGAAACCACATTGGTTATGCGAATTTGAAGACCCGTAAACTCTGTTTACGATGAGATGAACAGCAATCGTGATTAGTGATTTCCTTCCGGAAATGAATAGTGTCATATGAATAGTAAAATTTTTGAACGCTTCTCGGAATCACAAACTGACTCCGAAAATGATGAATAGCAAAATGATGAATAGTGACCGGTGAATAGTAAATCATGAATAGTAACTGATGAATAGTGAATAGGAGAAATGTCCTGAAAATGTGGGTTGTTACAGTCTCACCCCCTTAAAAGGAACTTCATCCCGAAGTTCAGTTTGTGTTGGCCTCTGAAGTTGTATTGGTGGAAAGATGATGATTTTTATCGTGTAAGCTGTTGAGCTCTAACAAGGTGCAAGTCTGACGGCCACTAGGCCTACTCTGTCAGAAATCGTAAATGGTTCAGTGTATATCGGGTTTAACTTTATGAAGTTTTCTGAATGGTATTATGCCTTTCCTAGGCAGAACTTTCAACATAATCATGCCACAAACTTGAAATTCTAGTGGTTTACCGCTTATCGAACTTGTAATTGATTCTTGATTTGTAGGAAATTCCTGGTTATTTCATGAATGCTTACGGGACTAGTGAGTTGGGCTTTTCCAAGTTTTGATCCGTCAATGGATGTTGACACTTCGACCATAGAGTGCTTCGAATGGTGTAGTCTCTAAGCTCGTGTGATAACTATGGTTGCAACTGAATTTGATTTATGGCAAACGGTTAATCCAACTATTTCTAGTGTCAATCACACCCGATTTGGGCATATCTCCCTATGTTTGAATCAATCTCAAATTCTGACCATTGGTCTACAGATGATAGTTGGTGTGGTTCCAAAGAAATCTTTAATGTAATCGCTAGAAGTTTGAGGTGAATCAAATTCCTCTATTAGGAATAATTGAAATGAGTATCATGAATCTTGTTTTGAAAGACTTACAAGGTTAAGTCCGTCAAAAGGTGTTGTTGAAAATAATAGATTAGGATAAGGTTGGAATCCTCCGCAGGATGTCATGAATTGAGTCTTTCTCCACCTACGATGCTTAGTCTCCATTACTAAGGTTTTCCCCAAGCTTTATGTCGTCAAATCACAAACTCCTAAAGGTATAAGTGATGTAATATAGTGATTGATTTTCAAAGTTTGGTTTGAGATTGTGTTTTGTTCATAAACCTTCCCCGAATAAATGAATCTACAAGTTTAAGCAAACGGCTTTTTAGGTAACATCCTTCTTGATGTTTCAAAATTTAGTAGTTATGCAATATAGGAAAATTTTCAACATAAGGCGGATAGTATGATTTACCAAAGATCGATGTTTAAAATTTTATAACATTCAATAGTTTTGTAAAAGATTAGCCAAAAGGAATTTGCTTGTTAAAATAAGTGCATCATAAAAGTATTTCTTTACAAGATATATGTTTTGTATAACGGTAGTTTTGGAGAAAATCCATTTAAAAATGAAAGTATTAAGAGGATAAAATAGCCAGGTATGTATGTATGCACAAATGCATAGGTGTCTAACATGTTTGAATAAAGGCTATTGGTGAGGACATGTTCAATTTATAGTCTTAGTTAAGAGGTTGGATTTATCTCTATGGTGTTGCTTAGTGGGCACTCGTATCGAAACAAATCCTGTAATTCAGTCAAGCCAATACTTTATAGATGCTGGAATTTTTGGCGATCAAGCCAGTGATAGTGGTTCGAATGGTCTTGTGATATCTTGATATTTTTTTTTTGTTGAGTTATGAATGGTCTTAATGTACCGAGGGATCATCCTCATAGAAGATATGGAAAGTCTTTCCGAGGGAGGTCATTGATAATATTCACTTATCAATATAGGGAGTAGTGAGGGATGAGTGACATTGGAATCTATAGAGTGTTAGCTAATTCCTTATATATATATGGGGGTGGGGAAAGGAAATGATAGTGATGGTGAGAAGGGAAGAGACTGTGACAACTGCGACAAAATGAGATTGTGGCAAAAGAAAATACTGTGATATGGGTGTATCGTGCATAAATATGAAAGTTCATGAAATAAAATGACTAGCTGACATGCTTCCAATCGGTGGTTTACGAAGTGATGAAAAGTATGAAGGTTCCAACAACGAGAGTATACACACACATGAATGAAACATTTGGAAATTGAGTAGGGGATTCAATCCAGACATAATCTTATTATAACCATTCTCAGTGTTGCAAAATTCATCTCTGAGTCAGACATAGGTGGTCAGCCTATATCTCACTATCCCGGGTTGAATATAGATGACCAGTCTATATTCCACCGAGGTTCCATGAATTTTGAAATACTCAGCTCAGTTATACTAATACCATGTCCTTCACAAATACCAAGACGTTCTGAAAGACAAAAGCAAGTGACCAAACTCGAGGTCAAATGATGAAACTATGCAAGGAAAAACATAACACGGTGACATATATGATACGTGAACATGCTTATATGAAAGAAAATTATAGTAATCAACTATAATAAATGAATATAATATACCAGATAATGAGATAACAATCTCATCACCTATGTCAGCAACTAACCACAAATGAGGCTTCAGCTTGGCAGGCAGGCACGTGACGGTCATAGGGTTAAGTTTTTATAAAAGTAGCTATAGTCTAGGTTTTAAAAACACTTAGTTCGCTATAGCCAAAGCTCTGATACCAATCTGTCACACCCCCAAAATCGGGTCCAGCGGAAGCATACATGTAGCTGGGGTGTAACTCAATTGGTATTACAACACAAGTTCAAAAATGGTTTTCACTTGAATCATTTAGAATAAAATAGCTTAATCAAAAGTATTGAATTTACATTGTTAAAATTTGTGCGGAAGTAGGCCCTTAAAATAGTTTAAAACGGTCCCCATAAGAATATCAGAGTCTTCTATGACCATGCCATGCCCTGCCAAAACCTCCTGTAGTGTGCCATTGCTTAATACCTGAAAATACATGCTAAAACGTCAGCATAAAGCTGGTGAGTTCATAGTTTTAAGTAAACAAGTATTTCCCGTAAACAAGTGTTTTCCAGAAATCAAGTATTTCCCGTAAACAAGTATTTTGCAGAAATCAAGTATTTCCCGTAAACAAGTATTTTGCGGAAGGCAAGACAATATAACAAATACCATGTCACAGCCAAAAATAAGGTATACAGTGCCTAAAGCTCATGACCCCGAAGCTCGACGTAATCGTATGCAATCAAGCATAAAATGCCCCAAGTAAGTGTTTGCCAGACACTCGGAAGTAATCCGAATGATATGCGTCCGTTTGACAGGTTGGCGCGACCAACTCGGACGGGGTGTCAACCCAAATAGATCTATCCACAGCATTCGCGCTCACACGCATGTAATTAACGGTTCATGATAAAGGGGACTTCAGTGGCAGTAATAGGTAACTCAGGCAAAGTAACAGTTTTGTATTTATATCCGCAAAAGCAAGAACTTGTGTTCATAAGAAAGAAATCAAGGATGGAATAAGTAATTCATAATGTATTCAAATAATCAATCAAGTATTTCAACCATCCAGTAATGTTTGAGAAAATGAATCGCATTCAAGTAAAACAAGTATTGAATTTAAATAGTAAGAAGCATGTATCTTCCCCCAAAACAGTTATGAAACAAGTAAAAGTAGGGGTTATGAACTCACCTGGTGCAATAGCTACGATGACAACAATGAATACACAGAAATGAGGCACGATCTCTAACCGCAACCTATTATGAATGATATGATCTAATGTAAGAAATGAAGTAATGCTACACATGCAAATACGTATGTTATCGATACCACTCGTTAGTTTTGAAAATAACGTTTATCGTCGACAATTACGTTTTTGACGTCTCGTTAGGTTAATAACCACTTTTCATGGAAATAGGTTGAAACGGTACTCCACGATCCTTGTTTGGTGTTCTATCGGCAAATATAAGGTTTTTGTCGCAAAAATAACATTTTCATTACTTGAAAATATGCCCAAAATGGCCTCGCAAAACAAGTCGCGAAATGTTGTACGTTAAGGGTTAGTGATGAAACTCGGCGTTTTTGAAAACCTTGTAACAGTATCTAGAAGTCGTGTCATTTAACTTTTGGCGATACGGGTCTCGATCGATGAGGAAATCGACTCTTATTGTTGTTAATTGAAAATATTATGTTCAACACTTAGAAAATTTCATTATAGTAAAAGCTGTCAAAATATATATAGTTTATCGGGTATATAGATGAGGTCGTAGTTTATTCGTTATAAGTCTATTCGATGAACAGCCAAATGATTTGAAAAGCTTGTTGGAAGATCTTGATTTCATAAAACTACGGCTCGGACTCAAACTGATCCGATCATAAAGAAAAACAGCCGAGAAAGTGGTGTCTCGCAAATACAGTTTTGCGGCAAAAATAATAATAGAAAGCTGATGGAAATATATATATATCGTCTAAGTTCAAACGCTTGTATCTTTTTCGTTATAAGCTCGTTTTCTATGTTCTTTATATCCCCGGAATCGTGGGATGGCATACTAGTATATTTTTGATAAGTCGGGACGGCTAGATCAAGTTTTAGGCCTCGAAACAGTCCAAGAAAATCGTGGGACAGCAAGTAATTTTTCAGAAAATAGTTTTCGTCGTTGAAATTGAAAATAGCATATCTTTTTCGTCGTAACTCGGATTTTAGTGATTCAAGCGGCCACGGTTTCGTTTTTGAAAGTATTTTCTGAATATCTAACCCAATGTTACCCGGAAACCCCTGAGTTTTCTGAAATTGGCTATTTGGGACAGAACCTATATTTGAAAGTATTTTTCGTTGTTAATATTCGGAAAATCATATCTCCTTCGTTATTAACTTGTTTTTATCCCCGTTTTCGGCCATAGTTTCGTCTCGGAATGTATTTTCTAAATCTTTGGTCCAAAGTTACACCCTAGACCCTGAGTTTCCCACGTTTTACAAAAATGGACAGTAGCTAAATAAATAGTTTCAAAAGTCATTTCTAGTGTTCCAATCTAGTTCCAACTTCAACCAAACCACTTTCAATCACCACAAATCTAATCTAATCCTACCATACACCTTCTTAGGGTGTCATGGGTTCCTAAACTTCATAAACAAAGTGGATCTAATACAGATCTAACTATAATCACTTTCTAAGGTTCAAAAGTTAAAAGTTTGTAAAATAAAGTGGTATAAATAGCATATGCATGTAGATCTAGTATATATATCATATGGATCTTGTATAAACTTGGTAAAATTATAAAAAGGAGTTTGATATACTTACTTCAAAGATTAAGGAGATTTTGAGGATGAAAACCTAAGTAAACCTTGAGTTTATCTTGCAAAACTCTAACAAGGATCAACAAATGAGCTAGAATTAATCTTGATCTTGGAAAAATTGATGTTTCTTGCTTGTGTTTTGTTGTTGTGGCCGGTTCAAGAGAGGAGAGCAAGAGAGAAATATTTGTTTGCTTGAATCTTGTAAAATGAGTAGAAATATCTAAGTTTAATACATATATTATTGTTTGGAATAAGATGGGACAAAAGGACTAGCTATTAAATGGAGTTAGTAAAAATTTTCAAAGTGTAAGAATGTAGGAATGGGGGTGGCGTGGAGATGGGGATGGGGTGGATGAGTTTTGAAGATTTTGTAAGAAAATTGGTAGATATTGTAGATATTATTAGTTTTAGAGGATACCGGGTACCGAGTTAACTAAAAATAAATCGTGTCGTGTTGAAATAAAATATGACGAAGTTGTAAAAATTATGAAATTACAATCCTGATAAGAATCGGGTGTTAAAATAATTATCGGGTTGAAATATCGCAAACCGACGGAGTAATAAGCTCCGACCGTAAAATGTAGCAATTGATTCCAAAACACCGGGTAAATTAATAATATAATTTTTATATCATTATAATGAATATGAAAATATATTAGGATCGTAGACGGAAGTATCGGGTATATATTAGTAGTAAAACTGAGTGGTAACATTAATTACAAATTAATCATACGTATATAGAAATAATGCATATCCGTGTAGGTTCTCAAGTGATGATGATGTGTAGACTAATCCAGTCTATATGAAATGTCATTAATGAATGATGCATGAATTCACAACGAAACCACATTGGTTATGCGAATTTGAAGACCCGTAAACTCTGTTTACGATGAGATGAACAGCAATCGTGATTAGTGATTTCATTCCGGAAATGAATAGTGTCATATGAATAGTAAAATTTTTGAACGCTTCTCGGAATCACAAATTGACTCCGAAAATGATGAATAGCAAAATGATGAATAGTGACCGGTGAATAGTAAATGATGAATAGTAACTGATGAATAGTGAATAGGAGAAATGTTCTAAAAATGTGGGTTGTTACACAAAACCCATAGGAAATGATAATGAAGACATTGACTTAGGAAATAACGAAATTGTAAATATTAAAGAATCTATATCACATCCATTAGATAATATAATAGGACATCTTAACCAAAGAACCCTTAGGTCACAAGCCCAAGATAAAAATTGTAAGATAATAATATTGTGAATGATTTGTATTATTGATCTTGAATGAATCCAATGTACAGAGATATGCATTACATTTATAGCCTATCACATTTATCTATTTTGGGTAGATTGATAATCACCCATAAATGCATTCTTATCACAAACAACTAAATATACAGCTAACACTCCCCCGCAGTTCGAGCGGCGAAATTGCGAAAGCTCAAACTGGAGTAGTAAACTAATAAAGCAAAATAAAACAACAAACCAAAATAAAACGTCGTCTCGGGAATTGATACCCTGGATTCGACACCAACAAAAGTCGTCTCGGGAATTTATACCCTGGATTCGACACCAACATAAGTCGTCTCGGGAATTTATACCCTGGATTCGACACCAACATAAGTCGTCTCGGGAATTTATACCCTGGATTCGACACCAACAAAAGTCGTCTCGGGAATTGATACCCTGGATTCGACATAAAAAAAACAAACGATTCGATTACCATAACTTTAGAAAACTCTTAAAAAAAATGAAAGTTGGTTCTAAAACTTCAACCCCCAAAGAACCTTCCGAACAAACGGGGCGTGTTTTTCCCTAGAAAAACATAAAGATCCTTTTTTTTTTTTTTTTTTTTTTTTTTTTTTTTTTTTTTTTTTTTTTTTTTTAATAACAAAAGTGTCGGCAGAAAGCAGCGAACTCCACCACATATTTGGTTTTGCTTTTATGATTACCATTTACCACATAAAGCATATATCCCAATATGTTATTATTCCACAAGTGACACCCCACAATTCCACAAACACCGAGACCACACAATAACCAACATATTATCCCATCTTCCTCAACACTTCAACCAAACCAAAGTACCAACAATGATCGACAAAGGAAAAAAAAAAGAGAGAGAAAAAAAAAATAAATCACGTCAACTGGCTATTAATCACAAAGCCAACGATCAACGTATAAAAGGGCGACTGGTTATCACAAAACCAACGGTCAACCCAAAGCGTCGGTTGTCGAGACCTCGGTGGAGAAAGTGCGGCGGATGGTGGTGGATCTGGAAGTTGGAGATTGGCGTTGAATGGATTTGATTGATTGGTGGAGGTGAATTTTGTTCATTACTTGATATTTGAAGATGAAAACATGAGAAAGGTTAAGATTTAAAGAGAGCCCTCCGAACCTCCGGCGTGTAGCCGGCGGCCGGAGGCGGCGGCGGAAGATTTGAAGGTTTTGTTAGGATCGGTTTGAATTGACTCGTGATACCATGTAAGATAATAATATTGTGAATGATTTGTATTATTGATCTTGAATGAATCCAATGTACAGAGATATGCATTACATTTATAGCCTATCACATTTATCTATTTTGGGTAGATTGATAATCACCCATAAATGCATTCTTATCACAAACAACTAAATATACAGCTAACAAAAATAACTTTTTTTGTTTCCTCTCAGCAATAGAACCTAAGAATATTAATGAGGCATTAAAAGATGAAAGTTGGGTTATAGCTATGCAAGAAGAGTTAAATAAATTTAAGGCAAATGATGTTTGGGAATTAGTCCCAAATCCAATGAATATGACCATCATAGGAACTAAATGGGTATATAGGAATAAGTTAGATGAAAATGGAATAGTAACTAGGAATAAAGCTAGGTTAATTGCCCAAGGTTATAATCAACATGAAGGAATTGATTATGACGAAACTTATGCCCCCGTAGCTAGACTAGAATCTATTAGGATATTACTTGCCTATGCATGCGCCCTAGATTTTAAGTTATTCCAAATGGACGTGAAAAGTGCATTCCTTAATGGTCTTATCAATGAGGAGGTTTATGTGGCACAACCTCCAGGATTCATTGACTTCGCAAAACCTGATTATGTTTATAAGTTAAAGAAAGCTTTGTATGGACTCAAACAAGCTCCCAAAGCTTGGTATGATCGATTAAAATCTTTCCTTATTAAACATGATTATTCCATGGGAATGGTAGATCACACTCTTTTCACTAAAAAGAAAGACCCAAATCTCATCATTGTTCAAATATATGTTGATGACATTATATTTGGATCGACTTGTCAAGACATGTGTGATGAATTTGCCAACATCATTCATGATGAGTTTGAGATGAGTATGATGGGTGAACTAAACTTCTTCATAGGATTACAAATAAAACAATTAGAAGATGGAATATTCTTTAACTAATCTAAGTACATTAAGGAAATGCTTAAGAAATTTGGCCTAGAAGACTCAAAACCCATGAAAACTCCCATGTCTACGGAAGTGAAACTCACAAAGGATGATGAAGGCGAGTCCGTAGATAACACCAAGTATAGAGGAATGATAGGTAGTTTACTATACTTGGCGACAAGTAGACCCGATATCATGTTTAGTGTCTGCCTTTATGCCCGTTTTCAAGAGGATCCCAAAACCTCTCACCTAGAAGCGGTTAAGCGTATCTTCCAATACATTAAAGGCAATATACACTTAGGATTATGGTATCCTAAGGGATCGGGCATAGAAACCATCGTCTATGCGGATTCGGATCATGCGGGAGACTACGTAAATAAAAAGAGCACTAGCGGTATTTGCACTTTTATGGGATGTTGTATAACATCTTGGTTTTCAAAGAAGCAAACCACTCTTGCTATTTCTACAACCGAAGCCGAATATGTAAGCGCTGGAAAGGCATGTCAACAAGCACTATGGATGAAACAAGCTCTCATAGACTATGGCATTAGGTTAGAAAATGTTCCCATTATGTGCGATAACAAAGGTGCGATAGATTTAAGTAAAAATCCGGTGCAACACTCTAGGACTAAACATATAGAAATACGCCACCACTTCCTTAGTGATAATGTACAAAAAGGAAACATATCTATAGAAAAGGTTGCATCGAAAGATAACATTGCGGATATATTCACTAAACCCCTTAAGCGTGAATTATTCAATCACTTGCGTTTAGGATTAGGAATGATGGAACAAGTTGACTAAATTCTATTGCATTTAGACAAATTTTTTCTCTTGCACAAAATTTACTTTTCTTCCACTTCTCCATTTCTGAGTCTCGGAATCTATTTCACGCAAAATTAAAGATTTGGAAACCTCATTTTCATTGTATATACTCTCTTGTAAAACCCAATCAAAGTTTCTTGAAAACTATTCTCACATCTAGGAATTACATGAACATCATTTTCCATGCATTGTTGACAAATGCTAAAAACCTTTTTCCTAAATCATTCTTAAACTCTCACATAAATTGTCAAAGTATATAATCTAATATATATCATTGACATTCATGAATCGAGCAAAAATCGAATCAAGGAGATTTTGGATTGTTTCTTAGGAAACTTATTTTTCTTTGCATTTAGGAGTCGAAACAATCACAACTCCACATTTGTTGCATATAGGCACACACTAGGACAAAATCACTCATAATGTTGTCATCTTGTTTCATCACTAACTCACTGTTACATTTGCCTTTGATCTAAGAGAGTTGCCCTAGGAAGATTTAGTGCCCTTGCCTTTGCTTGTCTCCTCTAGCTTATTATTAATTGCTTGTTTGCTCTTTTACTTAAGTGTTTTTGCATGCATGCTATATTATGATTAGATTAGATGCTATATTGCCTCAAGGAATTGAACTTGCTTGAATCCAAATCCAAAAACACAACCTTTCTGCAAATTTTCTGCCAAAAACCCAATTCTGGCAATCTAGAAATCACTAGATGGGCGGCCCCCTTAATTATGTAAGGCGGCCCCCTTAATCATTAAGGGGACTGCCCCCTAATTAAGGGGATCGGCCATCTGATGGTCGGGTTTACAGAATCTTTTCTACTTTTTAGCCCATTTCAACCTACATTTCCCAATTTTCACCAACATATTTTGTCCTAATCTCCCCAAACAAAAAACTATCCATTCATCCCATCATGACCTCTCCAAACAAACCAAAACCAAAAGCCTCAAGGCTAGCAAGGATGACGGAAAACCCCGTTTGGTGAAGAAAAAGCCCTCGAAACAAATCCATCATAACCAATGAAGTTGGAAATCACTCAACACCTCCAACTACTTACTTCCCAAACTTTACACCAAACCCACAAGGACATTCATTTGATCCTCTTTACAAACCATACAACATTGGCCAAACATCTTCTTTCATGCCAAACTACACATCTCAACCTTCAACCACTTATAATGATCCATACAAGTTTGATCAACCATCAAACTACAATTCCAACTACACAAACCCAATTCATCCATATCAACACAATGATTCTCTCCACATTGCCACAGAAAAGAAAAAGTTCCGTGATGAAATAAACCAAATCCATGATCTTAGTGATCTCCTTGCTATGCATCTTGCACAACGCAACAAAGGGCAACCTCCATCATCACCCTATGCAAATTGCCTACCCCACTCTCTCAACTTGGATCAAGTTACAAACCACACTAACTTTTGCCCTTGTTGCATCTTCCTTCAAAAACAAATCCTCTACTTGAGTGAAGAATTTCTTGGATTGAATATCTTCTCACTCGTCCTCACCCAATACCACCCTTAACTCGATACAACATAGTGAGATCCACCTCTTCCGCACCATACCCTACTCCATATCCATCTCCATCAAACAACTAAGCTTTATGCTTATGTTCCCCTCAAGCAAATAAAACACTCAACCATGGGTTCCAAGCAAGTCCAAGTGTTCTCTTCGGCAATATAGGACTATGTTGTTTCTTTTGTCTTATTGTAATCAATATGCTTCAAGCATATTGAATGTTGTAATGATGATCATTTCAATGATTGTCTCATATATGCTTGAATGAATCTATATTTATTTGCATAATTGTTGCTTTACATATATATATGTCTTGTTCTCCTTACATATTTTTTGTAGCCAAGCTTTCCATAACTCGTTTCCTTGGTGCTCTCAAATGAGGGGGAGCATAAATCAAGGGGAGCTTTCTACCGGTTTAACTTCTTTTATGAAGCTTACTCGGTTTAACCTTTTTGATTTTACAAAAAGGGGGAGAAGAGAATATTAAAGTCTAAATTACTTGTCTAAAAATAAATTTTTAGACCTAATGAGTTTAAGGTTTTGTAATAATCAAAAAGGGGGAGATTGTTGACATGAATAATGCCTAAAAACATTGTTAACATATTAACAATATCTCTATGTTTTGATAATTACAAAGCATAAACTCATTAAACTAAAACTTATGACGTAAACAAGTATTTAGAGATTAATATTTCATTTTGCTTCCAAATCACTTAAGGTATGAATAAACAAAGTGTTTATTGCATTCTATGATCAAAGGAAATTTTTCTAATCACTAAACTTTTATAAAAATGTCTTAAACATATTATATCTTTTACAAAATTATTTTTGGAATTAAAAGAATATGTTTAAATCACTATCAATATATGATTTCAAATTTCCAACCAAACATGGTAAATTTTATCCAGAAAAACCTTCCCCAAAAAAGGTCAAAAAACTCCAACGTTCAGAAGGGCGGCCCCCTTAATCATTAAGGGGACCGGCCACGCTCCAGAACAGTATTTTTGCTCCATATAAATACTAGTTCATTCCACATATTTTTCTCACCTTTTGCACTCCTAAACTTTCTGTTCTAGATCTCCATTTCTATTCTCTTAATCCTTTGATCATACATACATAAATATTTATTTCAAAGTGATCCAAACATCATCCTCTCAAGTGCAAGAGAAGAATACTTCTATCCTCCTAGAAAAGAAGTATTACAACTTGTTGTGACCTCCACATCCAAGTTGTTAGAGCATCATCAATAGTATTTATCTCTTTGTGTAATCAGTTGTGAATATTTGATAGTAGATAGTTTAGCTAGGTTTATAGATAGTGTGATTGGTTAGTAGTTTGTTGTGAAGGAGAAGAGTTAGGAAGTAGATTGTAGTGAAGAAGATTGGTGTGAAGTAGAAAGTTGTGAAGAAGATTAGTGTGAAGTAGATAGGTGTGAAGTAGAAAGTTGTGAAGTAGATTGGTGTGAAGACTGATTGGTGTGAAGATTGATTGGTGTGAAGAGGTTGTGTAGAAGTTGTGATTAAGTTGTGACGAAGTTGTGGTGTGTACATTGGTGTGTAAGGTTTTCTCCGCCATAAAGGAGCTTGTTGACATAGTGAAGAAAACTCTCGAGTTAGGTGCTCGGGGAGTGGAGTAGGGCAAGGAAGGTGTTCTTGTAGCCGAACCACTATAAATCTCTTGTCTCGCGGTTCGATCTTTCCATCTCTCATTTATTTCGTTACTACATAATTATTGTTATATCGTACATATTTATTGTTGCTTATATTGTGCAAGACTTGAGATCACATATTATCGAATCTAAATTTTTTAAAATAAAGAAAACACTCAAACAATCTTTTGTAACAAATTAAAAAGACGTAAAACTATTCAACCCCTCTTCTAGTTTTCCACACTATAAAACAGATGCGCCGTATGGCGTTTAGGGTTTTTGAAAATTTTCTGATTAAAAATAGAATACGCCGTATCTAGGGGACAGATGCGTCGTATTTGAATTATTAAATCATTATGTTGTATAAAAAATTAAAACGCAATACACTGTATCTTTAAAAACAGATGCGCCGTATCGTTTGTATCAGCAAAATACAACAAACATCAAATTATGCAGAAAAAAATAAGAAAACTAAAAATACGAAAATTATAGAAAAATAAACAACTAGAAAATAATAAATATATAGAATATTACAATGAATACAATTAAACTAATACACAACAAAGTTAGCAGTTAAAAAACTAAAAATCAAAACTAAATAAGTTAAAAAAAAACTAATTAAAATACTAACAGATAAACAGATATTAAAAAATTCACTCCCCAGCATCGGCGCCAAAAACTTGATGCGTGCGTATATCGTTGTAGAATAGGATTATTTTTTATCAAGTTTTAAATTTATATTTAGCCGACTTATCCTATAACACACACTAACGAGCAGTGTACCCGATCAATGTAGCTAGTTGGTAAGTAGAGTGTCGATCACTAAGAGTGGAACGTTAACACTTAGAATGTCTATCAGTATTTTAATTCATAAGTTAGTTTTACAACCTAATCTAACGCGAGGGATTCAGACTGAGAGATTGGCACGATTTGAGTTGATTAATAAAATAATAAAACTAATGAGACAGAATACAACGAATGGCGAACACGTACACAGATAGATAACTGATACATATAAGAGGCATGACTAATGATTAAGTAGCTTGTCACTTGTTTTATTGCTAGTTTTATTTGATGAGTGTCGTAAACTCTTCTCTCTCGTTGGTATCTTAATTATAGGCGAGTAAACTCATAATGATTAGTTATGTCTATATTATTTAACCTTTCTAAGGGCTTATAATGCTTGTGAAGTAATCGTGGGAGGGGTATGGCAGCCCAAGCAAGCCACAGCTAGACACAGAGGTTATCAAAACACATATAACAAGAACCAAATAAAAATTAAATAAACTTTAATCGATGGGAAAGCAATTTTAAGGGGAGCAATATGGCGGTCACAAACCCATCAATCCTGATGGATTAAAGTGTACTATTACAATAAAACAAAACTACTTAATATAATTAAAACACAAGCAGGACCTTCTTACTACTCTTGAGATCTTCAATTGGGTGTGTCTTGTGTTGCCTCTTCATTTGCACACAAAATTCGGCTGTCTCTTGGGGTATTTATAGTTTATGTCAGAGGGTTCTATGCGGCACATCAACTAAGTAGATGCGGCGCATTGACTTAACTTCGTGTGGGGTCCAAGATTATTATATTCTGAAATATTCGTACACCGTCTTCAGATGCGGCGTAACTTGAATCTCTCTGCGGCGCATGTCCATCAGTATCTTGGATTATCAATAGTGAAGTCTTGAGAGTGATGCGCCGTATGTAATGAATGTAATGCGGCGTATCTGGAGTAGAACAAGTTGGTTCTTCTTCGTTTACCAAGGTTTCATATGCGGCGCATGGGATAATTACATGCGGCACATTCTTCAGAGTCAGGAAATGGTCTTCGAAATCATCTAAGTATAGTCATACGGCCTACCTGTCTAGAATGATACGGCTTATCTTCTTTACTTTAATAGACTTTTTCCATCTTGATCATTTAGCTCCATATTTCATTCAAAATCACTAACTTTCACTAAATGCTTGTTTATAACTGAGAATTACAAAAGTAAACGATTAAGAATCAATTCTCATAGATAATAATATAAAACAAGTAAAATATATAGGACAAATGATGACAATAATATGTACTTATTTGATGTTATCAAGTTCATAGACGAGAAATAGAGAAGAGAAGAGATATAGAGAACGTTAAAAGTGTACATCATCCATAGTGATTGATAGTCGTGAGAAGACGACAATGATAATGGTTGTGATAAGACCATTATTTCCAAATAATTACTTAAATCCTATGAAGGTTAAGCTTTTAGACAAAATGTCTAATATCAAGAGTTATCTAGCATATCAATAATCACTTAACTAACACATAGCACACATATAGCAAGCAAGCATATGATCACATAAGCACATAGTGATATGGCATATAACCATCATGATAGTCACGGTTGTAGGAAAGCGTACCTTGGCCGCTAGCTATCCTTAATGATACGTTACCGTGAGATGTGTTGTACGTGATGCAAAATTCGATTCTTGAGAATTCTTCACATGTTTGGTGAAAATATGGATGTACATTCATATCCACAAGTTGCTTCCCTTATATACCTAAAAACATAGCTTGAAAGAAAACTTGGTACCCAGTTTCTCATGGGTCCGAGATGGTAAGTCAAAGACATCTATTGCACTTATATGCACATGGTGTGGATGTCTACAAAGAATAATAATGTTCCTTTACACATTATTCCTATTTCTAGACAATTTTCACTAGTAACGGTTTTCTTAACTTTCATTAGTGATGACCATGATTTTAAAACACTCGATTTTTAAGACGAATACATTTAGATTTGTTTAAGAGGTTTCACAAATTTGATTGTTTAGACTTACTTGTTAAGGATTCACTAGAATCATAACCTAAGCCCGTTCTATCTCCAAATGCCTTTTGACAATTTAGCAAGTTTTTAAGTGACTTAGAACTCTTTTCAAATCAAGATAGTATGTTAGCCATTTCATTAGCTTTCTTAATTTCATCTTTGTAGTCTTGACACATTTCACATTCTAGATTGATTTCTATGCTACTATCAAGTCTAGACATTTTATCTTCTAAGATAATTTCTTTTTCAAAATTACTTTCGTATGACCTCAGGATTTATTTTCCTCAAACGATTTTTTACTTATGTTGCATAGATCATTAAGTTCAATTTCTAATTTTGAAAACTCTAGAGTGAATGGGTCATAACAAAAATGTTCAATTTTAGAGTGTACCTCACTTGAAGTTTCAATCTTGTGACATATTTCACATTCAATATGCACATTATCTTCTTCATCCGCATCACTCCAAGACTCATTGATGAGTTCACTTCCAAGGTTATTATGAGGTCCTTGTCGGTGTCATTACCTACATCAAAAATATTTGAACTAGTAGTACATGTATCAATCTTAACAAGATGTCTTTCTAATGACTCGTTTTCATATGTGAAGAGTAGTTCAAGAATAATATCATCCTCTTTGGCTTGACAATTCCTTTGATGAAAGTTTAATAGATTTTTCCATGTGTCATTTGCCGTTTTACAAAAGAGTATTCTTTCGTATTCAACTTTTGGCAAGGTTTTATAAATCATTATCTTTGCTTCTATATTTTTACAAAACTTTCTTTTGAAAAACTCGTTTTGACTTTCAAAATTCGTTTCCATTGGTTGAAAATCACCAATTGAAATAATATACCAAAGATCACGATCTATTGATTTCACATAACTTTCAAATCTATTTTTCTATTCAATAAAGTTATTATTTTCGAAAAATAATGGTTCATTAAAAGAATGCTCTCTAGATATCTTACAGAATCCATATATCGATTCAGGCTTTAAAGTACAATACATTTTAAATATCTTAAGTGACGTAGCTCTGATACCAATTGTAGAAACTAGAAGGGGGTTGAATAGTTTCACCGTTTATAATTACATTTTAAAATCTTTTGCTTCTTTTAGGTCTGTTTATGTTCCTTTTATAAATTGTTAGGTTTGCTAGTTATGTGATATCTAATCAACTAGATGTAAATGTATGAAAAAAAATAAAGTAAAGAGTAAAGGAAAGAATACAACCAAGGTGACGCCGATATTCATAGTGGTTCGGCACGAAGCTCACTCTTCGTCTTACTCCACTCCCCGAGTACCACACTTGAGAATTTTCAATCACTATGTCAACACACTCCTTCAAGCGGAGCAATCCGTACACAAGCTTACACCAAGTTTAACGACACTAAGCGGAATGTCGGGTCCTAATCCTAGGTAGAACCAATCTACAGCATGGCCCACGTGGCCACACGAACAAGTACACTTATCCCACTTAGATCGAGACATGATCCAAGTCTTCACACGAACGAGCACTCCCGTTCACTTGAATCTTCACCTAATTCAAGTCTTCACACTAGAACTCCCCTGAGTCCTAGCCTTCGCACGACAACACATAATGTATTACAATACCTAATCTAGATACAACACTTCTTGGACTTACAGCTTTGTCCAAGTTCACCCATCACAACTAGTCATGACTCACACACAAGTCAAATACGCAATATTACAACATAAAAAAATAAGAGAGTTGGAGGAAGGATAGAATCGTAACATTTGTTATGTTTGTGTATGGACTCAATAACATATCAATTCTTGATGACATCGAGTGTTCTTCTCTTGCACTTTGGTGTAGAGGATTAGAGAATCACTTATAAACACATACCGACACGTTATAGTGATCAAAGAAATAAGAAATAAAGATCAGAAAGGTTTTGTGCAAAGAGGCTTATTTTTCTGTGTGAAACAATGCAGTATTTATAACCACCAGGAGGAGCGGGGGACGATCTCTTAAAGACAGACGGTCCTTTATCACTAAGGGACCGTCGCCCTATTTTAGGGACCGTCCTGACAGACGCTCCCATTTTTGTCCTGACGTGGTGAAAGTTTATCTGGTGAAAAACTTAACTGGTTTAGGCGGGAAATATGGCTATTGGAATATTTAAAATTCAAATTTATTTTCTTTAATAAAACATTTTTTTAATTACAAAAATACTTTTGTAAAAATGTTTTGTCACATAAAAATGTGAGGTTTTGAGAAAACAAAAACTTTGATCACTTTACTAGTGTCGGTATTGTATTTGTTCATACCTGAAGTGACGTTGTAGAAGATACATTGAGTAAACGAGTTTTCTCTATCAAAAACTTATTAACCGTAACTTTACGTATTGTGTTTTTATATTTTGTGATTATCGAAACGTGTAGAGACTGAATAATGCAAATAACGTTTTTGATATTATTTGTATTAACAGATGAGACAGCTCAGTTTATGGCTTCTTCTTCTAAACGTACTAGTGGTGGTGGCGGTGCTAATGAGGCCGGTTTCTGTGAGGATGAAGATTACGACATGTAAGATGGTTACGAAGATTATGCATGTGAGTTAACTGAAGAACATAAGGCATTCTGTAAGGCATGTGACATTAATCTTTGTGGTCAATTTAGACGTTTATTATGTTTGGTGTCATCTCTGAGTCAAATGTATTCTATTAATTAATTGGTTTTTTCATTTTAGAAGTAGAAATGTCAATTATCTTAGCTTTACTGTTTATGTAATGGGCTGAGATGTGGGTTTCACTTACATCCTATGTACTTAAATGTTTTATGAAGTAATATATTCATCAGATGAAAAACCTTTTACTAAAAAATATTTAAGTCAGATTACATCGAACCAAACATGGCCAAAATGATCAAAATGACTTGATGTATGTACCTAGAAAATGATTCCCATAAATCATTGTTTGAGTTTATAGTACAAAATTTTATTTGCCAACGTTTTTCAAGATGTAAAACCACTGAAAGAGAAAAGTTCATTAAAGATCATTAATTCTTAAAGATCAAAAGATTAAACCTTCACTCATCTAATAATTTTGATTTTTTTTTTTTTGAACTTAAAATTTTAGTAAAAGAAACAAACTAAGATCCATACATATCACTCCTCGAAAGAGAGGAAAGTTCATGAGGAAACGAAACATCCCAACTAAAAGGTAAAGCGGCAGAAAATGCAAAGCGAGCCGCCCAATTAGCAACTTTGTTGTTTTCACGCTTTGTCCATGAGAAAGATAATTTCAAATTCATCGACCACGAGTGAATATCAGATACTAGAGCAGCAAGGCTCCATGGAGGTGCCGTTTCCATAGATGAGAGAGTAATTGCTGTTTGACAATCGGATTCCACAATTGCATGAGACCAACCACGACGAAATGCCAAATGACATGCATAGTGCACTGCTAAAACTTCTGCTTGAAGAGGAGACATAGAATTATAGGGCATAGCATCAACATAAAGGAGAGAACCTGTGGAATCACGTGCAACAACAGCTAAAGCGGCCTTGGAGTCCTTGAATGCTGCATCACAGTTTATCTTCACTTGAGAGCTGGGGGGGGGGGGGGGGAATCCACCGCAGTGAAGTCTGAGATGTAGAATGAGGACAAACCACCTTTGCAATGAGATTTGAGTCCATTACTTTACCAAACTCATTCAGCTGAGCATTGATCGAGGCTAAGGTGTGCCCAGGAGAAAGATCAACATTATCATAAATGAAGGCACAACGAGATCACCAGATGAACCAACAAATCGTTGCCACGATAGATAGAATACAAGAAACTTCAGAACTTGACTTACAAATATCAACAAAACACTGAAAGCGAAGCGAAACACTTGTACCTTGAGGATGATTCCGAAAACCTAAAGAAGAACCAAACCAAACAGGCCGAGTCCGAGCACACTCAAAAAGCAAAAGCTTAATTCATTCTTCAGAGCTATTGAATATTGTACACTTTGGACAAGGGGATCAGCTCCTTTTATAGAGATTATCCATGGTAGCAAAAGAGTTCGTAATGGATTTCCAAGCAAATAGTTTGATTTTTGGTTGTGTATGGATATTCCATAGATTCTTTCAGAATTTTTTTGGAGGCGTAGAGCTAGAATCTGCTTTTGAAGCTTCAGATTGAGAGTGTAGATTAAAACTTATTTGTATTAAAATTAATTATTAACGGAGGGGCAATACGTTCTTTTTACGTGACTCACTTAACACTTCATTATACATTCAAGTATTTGCAATCTTTTTTGTTACAATATCACGTGATTTTTAATATAATCACACATGATTTTCAATATAAACACATGTTTATCATCCAAACATTATCAAATGTGATTTTATCATTAACAACCGCTACATCTTCTTCAAGATCTAGATCTGCATCTTTTTTTTGCAATAACTCAATTTTCATCATCCATAACCCGATTTTTTCATCAGCAATATCATAATTTTCGTAATCAATAACCTGATCTTCATCCTCCATAACTAGATTAAATCCACATGTAACAATCGTTTGTTAATTTCAAATTTGAGAAGTTATGATCAGTGACGAAATTATGATAAAATCAACAATTATTGAATTTTCTTTCTAGGTATGATTAATTTTGATTGTGTATTTATTTGTGTGTTTGTGAAAATCAAAACCCTAACCTTTGGGTGGAGAATGAATGTGTTTTAGAGATTTTTGGCTTTGTCACAAATTCTTTAAGCTTAAAAATCAAATTTAATAGGAGGTATTAGATCTAAGTGAAATAAATGATGGAAATTTGATCTTTTGATATTTAGAGAAATATTAATCTATGTTGATCCTGTCTTTACACTAAAATGCAAATAACTTTTTTAGTCTGAGTTCATTTGAAACGTAATTACACAAGTTTGTAATTGTGAGAAATTATTGGGCCTGTGTTGAACCAGCCCAAATTGGGAAAATAAAAACCCAAAAAATGTAAAACAACATGCCAAAAGATGTTTAAAGTTTGACTAACACTTTCTAGGCTTCTAGCGAATGCTTTCTATGATTTGGCTTGTTATAAACAAATTTTCTAAAACATAACTTGTTTTTATCCGACGAAGGTTTTGAAAAAATGTTTTTATAAGCAATCAAGATTTATGCTCAAAAAGCTTTTGGTACTAAAGAAACTGCTGCCTATGAAAACCTTCATCTAAAAACTAGCTACTTTGTTTATCTCATTCTAGGAGTTATGCTTTATAACGATATAATTTACTTGGATAATGATTCGGTGTCCGTCTAACTATTCATCTGTTTTTATAAACTAGACGAGTAACCGTGCATAACAACGGATTTTATAGCGGTAGATAGTTGTAGTGATAAAAAAATTTTATGGGTTATAAACGAAAAATAACCCGGTTTGACACGGGCGAGTCCACTGGTTGAACCGGTTCCGGTAAAAAAAGGGGTCAAATTAAACCGGTTTTTATATTTTTGAAACCCGGTTAAACCCGTTGGGTTTGAGATGACCCGGATCAACCCGGTTTTTGAGATATATATATATATATATATATATATATATATATATATATATATATATATATATATATACTTTTCATGGTCGTCCCATGATTTGACAAAATTTTTGAGGACCTTGTGCGAAATTACATAATGAGGCCTTTCGAGAAAAATGTTTATAAATAAAGTGTTAGCATTTATAAGATATAATGCAATTAATTATCTAAACGTTCTAACATATTACTCATTTAAGATATTTTCTCTTCTAAATATCTTTTTCTTCGTAAAAAATATGTGTACACACACATATAATTATTAACGAGACAAATTTTGGGGCCTCTAAAAATTTTGGGGCCCTGAGCGGTCGCTCACCTTGCACACCCTCAAAGCCGGCCCTGATACTTTTTTGTATCATTCCAAAGATATAAATTTAATTTTTGTGGAAGACCGGGTTGATCCGGTGGCCGAACAGATTGAACCTATAACCAGGTGACTCGACCGGGTCGATTAGAGACCCGGTTTTCAAAACATTGTTTAAACACTAACACTATTTAAAGTGAATGAAAATAAGATTAGCTATATATGGAAATAATAATAAAAGTTTATAGCCTCAATAAATAGTTTGTTTAAACACTAACACTATTTAAAAGTGAATGAAAATAAGTTGAGTTATAAACGAAAATAATAATAAAAGTTTATAGTTTCAATAAATAGTTAATTCACGATTTCAAATTGAAGAATTCAAAAACTCGTGGTGGTTTTAAAACTTATATAAATGAAATCCTAAATGACTTTATTGACGACTTGTAGTAATTAATTAAAAATTAGTTAAGCAATTACTTTCTACAATTACGATCAAAATTGACAAAACATAAACACGGTACTTATTCGCTGCGTATTTATAAATACTTTCCAAAACTACATTATAAATTCCTTCTACTTTTACTTAACATTAGTTGAAATTGAAAATGAAAATGAGATAACGTTTTTGAAAGTATTTAATATAAAAATTATTGTGTTTATAGAAACAATAAGTGTCAGCCATGTATTTCATTCAAAAATTGCATGTAACATAAAGTCAACTCTTGTTTCATATTTATTAATAATTAAACTGTGTGTTTCATTTTAATTATTATTGATTTCTTTGTTTAATTAGTCTTTTTTTTAAATTATTCTTTCAAGGTTTCAAAGATAGAATAGGCAAAGATTTTTCACATTTCACTTTTCACTTCTTAACTTTTTGACCATTTTCTCTTTATAGATAATATAGATATTTCGTCAATCTATTTAAAGCTAACTCATAGATTATCTAAGTATGAATCGGTTTTTATTTATAAAAATACCGATTTTTTCTAATATAAAATTTATAAAATAACAAGAATGACACTAAACTCAACATATTTAAACAATAAAGGTAATAGTTGAAACGTGAAATACGAGTTTTACATTCGTTTAGGTGCATCTTTTAATCAAAATCAATTTAGAAGGCTATAAGTGACATTTCACATAAAAGTCTTGTTATCGTCGAAAAAGGGGCGTTTTATTTTTCTTAGAGCTTTTCCAATCATAACGTATACCTCACGTTAAATGGCTTTTCACTCGCGTTAACCTCACGTTAACGATGCATGATCATGCGTTAAGTTGGCGTTAACTTGGGGCGTGAATTGCTTAACTCCACGTTAACAGTAGCAAGTGTAAAAAAAATAAAAAAAATTGCATTCAACCCCATAACGTTAACTTTAGTAGCCGTTGTAATTCAAAAAAATTTACCTTTTCCACCCCCAACGTTAAGTAACGGTTAGTTTGTAAAAAAAACAAAAAAAAAAAAAAAAAAAAAAAAAAAAAAAACATTTTTTCAACTAATATAAATACCCATTCAACATACTTCTTTTTTCCACACTTTCACAACTCATTTTATTATCTACTACACTTCTAATAGCCAAAAAAAATGTCACAAGGCAACAAAAACGACTCGTTAACGAACCTCCTTGGTGAGTGGGGGAACCCATACGTGGGTTTATCGTCAAATCCGAATTAGGATAACCAAACCAATTCGGTTTCTCGAGTGAAGAAGTTTTCCAACAACATCAAGCGTTAAGGTTTTGGCAAGAAAGCCAACAACGAAACTCCCTAAATACCGATTTCCAAAAAATCTTCAATTCACTCAACAATCCCAGCATTCCCAAACGGAAACAAACGAAGTTCCTAAAACACCTACCTCTCCTCAAAGAAATTCAAATCTCGTGGTAAATGAAAGTCTAGAAAAACAAAGAACCCGAACCAGTCGACGATGATGAAGGAAACGAAGAAGGCATCAATACACGTTGGCAATCAAGTGAAGAAAAATTACTTGCAAAGTGTTGGGTGGCCGCTAGCGAGGATTCGCAAGTCGGTCTTTCCCAATCGAAAGATACGTTTTGGCAACGGGTTCAAAATGAGTTCAATAAAACCAATTTTCAAAAACGCGAAAAAGATATGATACAAGGGAAGTGGCGAACGTTGAACCGTGATTGCACAAAGTTCAACGCGTGTTTCAAACGTGCTCAACGCGATCAAAAAAGTAGGGAAAATGATATGGATATCCTCACACGAGCGAAAGAATATTATCGTGCGGAGCACAAATCGGCCCCGTTTAATAATGAGGCGGCTTGGAGTGTTTTGCGTGCTCATAGAAAATGAGACGCGTCGGATCCGACTGATTTAACCGGTGATGTCCCAAGCCAAACAAACGAGGCGTTGTTTGGACATGATGCAGAAGCACGTCCGATAGGAAAAAAAGGGGCTTCGAAGAAACAAAAATCCGAGACAACGACCAGCACCGGGGGCACGAGTACCGGAGGGTCTGCTTCGTCGGCTCAATTCGGGGAGACTATGCACCAAGAGTTTCGGGCAAAATCTGAAGATGCGGCCAGGGCGTATCAAGTGTCCGCAGAAAACCAAGCCACCCAAATGAGGTTAAAGGAGTTCGAATTTTTGTTGCTCGATATGCAAGGCAAAGATGCACATTATGTGGCGTTGGTCAATATGGAAAAGGACTGAATCATCAAGAAATATGGGCTACCTCCTCGTTAAGAACGAATAAGTTTTTCTTTTTTTTTTTTTTCTTTTTTTTTTTTTTTTTAATTTCGTATTGTTTTTTTTGTAATGTATCTTTTTTTCGTTGTAACTTTTTTTAGTGCGTATTGTAATCCTGTTTAAGAATGAATGTTATGGTTTTTAATAAATGAAGTGTTAGTTTAGTTTAGGGTTAAATTTGAAAATATTTGAAAAGTTGAGTTAAAGTTGAGTTATGATTGGGGGTGTTTTTTTATGAGTTAAGGTGATAGTGTTAAAGCTGATGTAACGCTGTGTTAAGTTTTAACCTGAATTATGATTGGGAATGCTCTTAGTCATTGCCTTTTTATCCGTTTTATAACGTTCGAATTTAAAATAAATAAACAAATATATATATGTATATATGTATATATATATATATATATATATATATATATATATATATATATATATATATATATATATATATATATATATATAGGGAAGGGATCAAGTAAGAAGAATAATTAAAATAAAAAGGGTAAGAAGTAATTATAGCCACACATTTCAAATTAGGAGGGAAAATTTGAAGGAAGATGCATCCACTTTTGTAGGTGCATCTAAAATGTGTGGTTGTGGTTACTTCTTATAATTCTTATTTTAATTATTCTTCCTATTTGATCCTAACTATATATATATATATATATATATATATATATATATATATATACATATATATATATATATATATATATATATATATATATATATGTATATGTATATATATATGTATATGTATATATATATGTATATATATATGTATATATATATATACATATACATATATATACATATACATATACATATACATATACATATATATATACATATATATACATATATATATATGTATATATCTATGTATATATATGTATATATATGTATATGTATATATATATATATATATATATATATATATATGTATATATATATATATATATATATATATATATATATATATATATATATATATATATATATATATATATATATATATATAGGGAAGGGATCAAGTAAGAAGAATAATTAAAATAAGAAGGGTAAAAAGTAATTATAGCCACACATTTCAAATTAGGAGGGAAAATTTGAAGGAAGATGCATCCACTTTTGTAGGTGCATCTAAAATGTGTGGTTGTGGTTACTTCTTATAATTCTTATTTAAATTATTCTTCCTATTTGATATATATATATATATATATATATATATATATATATATATATATATATATATATATATATATATAACAGGAGGCGTTTGAAAGATATGTCACCTCATTGCTCAGTCATTGCCCAGTAATTCATTATCAGCCATGTCATCACATTGTCAAAATTTGTATCTAATTATTAAATCCGTGTTAATTTGTTAAAAATGAATGGGACAAGATTCGAACGTGGGTTCATAACAAGATTTACATATATCTTAACCAGTATGCCAATACGTTTTTTGAATTATATGTTCCAGGTCCAAATCTATAAACATATGCAGCAACTTAGATAACCCTAATCAAATATATAAACCTACGTAAAAGACTCACAGTTCATTCATCATATACGTTTTTTTTAAAACCCTAATATCCTTTTTTCCTCACATCTCCTCTAATGATTCCGACTTTTTATGTTCGTAGCAAACAAACTGCGTGGATGCTATTTTTGTGGATGATTCTGACTTTTTATGTTTTGAAAAGTAATGGTCTTTCTTTTACAAGGTAATATCGATGAGATATATATTCTATACCTTCGATCACAAGTTTTAACAACAAACAAGTTTATTGATATTCATCTTCAATAGTTTTTTTCATTGTTCATACAATCCTAATGTAATACTTGATCAATGCAGTTCCTCATACATGAATGGGATGGAACCTTTAGGTTGATAGATAGTTATGGATGGTGATATAACTGTAATAGATAGCAAGGAGGTTTACTAGGAATCAAAAATAAGGAAGAGGTAAATTGCTCATTCTGATCTATTGAGATACTTACATATGTATGTCGTGAGGAAGAAACTTATTGATTTTAGACTGATTTCTAGATTATATTCATTTTCTCATATATTTTGCCGATTATTTTATACAGAACAACAATGGGAAAGAAAAGATCTCAGGAGAACATGAACCAAATAACAAGATCAATGCTACGTGACACAATATGCACCATGGCTACAAATGATATGTTTTAACATGGAAAACCAATAGAGGTAGAAAAAAATCCTGAATTGGATGAAACGGGCGAAACTAGTGACTCGGATGCATCAGACAAACATCAGCAACCATCGGCGCCCAAGGCAGATACACTAGCTTCATCTTTTGGACAAACTGTTTTGGATGTTGAACGTTTGTGTTAGTGGAGGAGGAAAAGCAAAAAAATCTGGATGAGAGTGACATATGTTATGTGCAAGGTATGCAGAGTTATAATAATAGGATTTCAGTGCTTGAGTTTTGTGGTATTTTTGAAGGTTCAATTTTTGCGTGCATACATTATTTTATTTTACCGAAAAGGTAAATAGGTTTTTACAAGGTTAATTAGATTTTTATCATCGCGAAGGCTGAGAAAATATTTGCAAAAACACCAATGTGGCAAATTCTTTGAGGTCTGATGCATCAAACTCTCTTCTAGAGTAAGTATGGACCACTCCCAATGGTATGTATTCTTTTTTTAAATTCTGTCATCAACTTACTGTTCCTAAACTGATAAAAATATAAATGTACAAATGGTATTGCACTGACTTCAGAAGATATGTCTTTGCATCTACACATAAGCGAGTAAACCAGTGGAGTCAAGCAAATGATTGTGATCAAGAATCCAAAACAAAGAAAATATACAGCTAAATATTTATCAATCTAAATACAAAATAAGTATGAGAATCCTACAACTTAGGTAACCTTAATAATACATATAAACCTACGTAAAACAAAATCACGGTTCATTATTTTTATAGGTTTTAATGTCGGGTTTAGTATCTAATGAATTTTCTTGGCATTGATTTATCTTGCTTTGTCGTGCAGCATGAATGGGTTAAATACGAATGTTCTTTGTTGCAACATAAAAAAGTAAGGCCAGCATGAAATTTTTTTATTGTTCTTTTTCAATTTTTTTTTTTGTGTGTGTGTGTGTGTGTGTGTGTGTGGTTCGTGAATTAGGGTTATTGAGAGATTATTCATGGCGATAACTGCTGGTTACACACCAATTAATATATAATCAGGTATCTTTGATTTCCAATAAGTTTCTTAATTTTTATTATAATTGTGCTATTCATTGTTGATTTTTGTTTAGGGTTTTTGTCACCTCATATGTAGTTAATACACAACTATTGTTTCTTAGCGTATTTCTACTCGAGCCGCACATTTAAGAACTGTACGATTTATAACAGATTTTCCATTGACTCTTTCTAATTGATAATTTTATTTGTTTCTAAATGCAACAAAACAATATTTTCAAAACTCATTAGGAGAAATACAGGTGAATGATTATCAAAGAGATATCAAAGTTGTTGCAAACAGAACGGGTGGATAGTCAACGGTAGTTTCACTACATGTTAACTTTTTCTTATTGTATTGTATTTCAGCGTGTTAATTGCCTCATGAGGAAAGTGGTACAGGAGATTGAAAGGCGTATTTCTACTCTAGCCGAACATTTAAGAACTGTACGATTTATAACATATTTTCCATTGAATCTTTCTATTTGATATTTCATTTGTTTCTAAATGCAACAAAACAATCTTTTCAAAACTTTTTAGGATAAATACAGGTCAATGATTATTCTCTTTGTCATATTCTTTGTAATCTACATGAAAAAGAATCCGATTTAAGATTATGACGTTGTGTATTCTAAGTCGCATTCTTAACTATTACTATCAGAATTTGGTAGTGGGTGTTTAAAAGCACCAATGATTAGCCATAGTCCAAAATTCCTCAGCTCAAGGTGCTATTTCCAATATCAAAGCCCTCAATCTTCAACTAGAAAACCAGGTCGCAGTTTAAGTACCCACATTGGTAGGTAATAGAAACTAATATTATAAACGTTGTGTATAGACCATAAGAACAAGCTAGAAGCAGAAAACAGTGGGCTGCTTTTGGTGTTCAGCTGAATCACAGCTTAAAAGACCTGCAAAAAGTTGTTTTGAGTTCAGTTTCACAACAGCAACAACAAATGAGATGCATGGAAGAACATGTCTCTTCATTTCTTGATAGTAAACATAACGTAAGAAATTAGCTCCATGATTATCACCTATCACCTTATTGTTTGAAATTTATACTGTTAGTGCTGATTTATGTTCACTCTTATTAACTAGAATACCGAGATCTTGGAATCAAGGATCAATGAGATAACAGATTCATACACTTCAGGCATGACGACATTAAAGGAACTTGTAGACACAATGAAAATAAAAGCTTCTTCTAATCTAACTCATATGAAGTCCATAATATCATATTAGATAATGGCACTTGAGAATGTATGTTCTAATTAAACCTTTTTTTTTTCTTAAATAAATGTTAATAATGGTAAAATAGTAGTGATTTATTGGCATTCAGTAATCATTTTTTGTTGTTGCATGGGTTAGCTTATGTTGTGTTGCATGTTGTATGCAATTTTTTGAAAATGCAGTTATGGAGGCTAAGAATGCCACTTGTGATATCCAGAATTCAATAACTGAACAAAAGCAGATGCTGGCTTTATTTGCTCAACAACATCAAGAGGTACCAGTATCCCTATTATACCTCACATACATTCAGTTGTTCCCTAGGTAGTGTAGCGAGTGTAGTCATTAAAATTTTCGTTCCAACAATTGATCATACGATGCTCAGAACTTTAAATATATGGTTTTAACCTAATATTCTCTTTCTGGTTATATAGGAACTGCATAAAAGTTTGGTGTCTGCTCACGATATCTTAAGGGCAATAGTTGATTTCTTCAACAATCTGAGTCATCGAGCAACTAAACTCATGGAAGTTCTTGAGGAAAATCATAAAACTAGATCTCACTAGCTAGCAGCATTTGAGAAGAATTTCAAGGTAAATTTGATGATCGAGGCTATATTATATTTTATACATGACGAAAAAGCTAAGACCTAAGATCTTAATTTTCTGTCTCACTAGAAGATGCAGCTAAAGAAGAACAATTGGCAATAAAAAAGATTTCAGCAATCTTAAGGAACTTGACAACCAAACAAACTCTGAGGGTAAGCTTAAGAACCTTTTTTTTTTGTTTGTATAAATTTTGTTAATTCATTCACTGAAATCTGATTTTGTGATCAGGATTCTGAGGTATCAAGAAACATTGATGAGGCGAGTTCACAAGATAAAAAGATGATGTTGCAACTTGCAAGACGTGTCATGTTTTCCTTCTCAAATACATGACATTTATAGAGTTTAGTGCCTATAATTTGTTTATCGATTGAAGGTAGTTATGTTTCTGTGGCTTATCATAAGTCTGCCTCGCTAATGTTTATAACATTTTTATTGCGTCCCATCAGTGAACCAATACCGATGCGTGCTGACGGAGTTTATGGTGACTCGTTATTTGTTAATTTGTATCATTCGCGTCTATGTTAGAGGTTTTTTTTAGTGTCACCTAGAAGACATACTCCTAAAACCATGCGTATTCACTTTTATTCATTGTCATGTTTTTGATTTTCATTTTTTTGTAGATGCTTGCTCATCGGACTACACAACAAATTATTAAAAGTAGCAGGATTATGTTAAATGGGACTTTCTTATTATGCAAGCTACTTCTCAGTCAGTTTATTTATCAGCAAGTGCTTATTTTGTACTCGAGTTTATGGCCTTGAGATACATTAACCATGGGGATACAGTTAATGAGGTAATTTGATTCCACAAAGTTACCTTATTATAAGCAAACGAGTTCATTATGGAAATTACACAATTGATGCGTGGGAATCGCACCTTGCTTTACCTCTCGAGGGATCTCGCGAGGCTTACAACTGATGCGTGGGAATCGCACCTTGCTTTACCTCTCGAGGGATCTCGCGAGGCTTACAACCCCCACCAGGCAGTGTACCTGATCGTTGTAGTATAGTATAGTGACAAGTACCGGGGGATTGATCGTTCAGCTTAGGAATAGTGTCGCTAGGATTAGAAAGCCTAATTAATAGTTCTAGAGATGAAAGATGATTATTTTTGTGTTTTTATATTTTAATGAAAGCAAGTAAAATCTCGGGTTTTAGAAGAGTGGGCGGAATTAGTTGCTATTCAACTAACCCAAAGCTATTATATAATTAATTTAAACTAATGAAAATGAAATTAAACTAATATTAAACTAAGGTTGTGAGCAGTATTTGGAGAAATTGTGTTTACTTAGACTTCATTACTCCCTAGATATCTTTACATGTTAATTACTTGTTACACTTGTATGGATGACGGATTGTATTCCTTAATACCATTCGTGGGGTGGCATACATAACTCCCCAACTCTATGAGCTCTTATCTCCTCCTACACCATGACCCAGCACAACTATAGGGATTGTAAACAGTGGCTCATGCATTAAATACAACCAATAAAGACCTAGTACGCCTCGGTTCATGTTTCTTAAGACGTTCAAGCATGTTACCATTTGGAGATCTGCCAGTTTTCTTAAGCCTAACATATAATATCATTCATCCAAAACAAGAATAGACAAGTAATCAACACATAATCAACATCTAGGTTTCATTAGATCTAAGCAAACACAAAGGAAATCTAGCCTAGCATAGTAGAATTAAGATAAGAACAAAAGATAAACAACCAACACATATACATATTGATTGAATTAAGAGTATACTTATCTCAATTACAATGCAAGGTCTCAAGGGTTTGGAACCCTTGAAAAACCTGTAAAAAAGGCACCAAAATCGTCTTTAGGGTTTCACCAAAACTTCTCCTCTTTTAATGAAAAAACTAGAAAACTATATATAGGAAAATCGTTCTGACGGCGTCAAGAGTTAAGTCTGACGCCGTCACCTCGCCGCCATATACTTCCTCGGACGCCCTAGATCTACTTGTGACGGCCTACGTGACGCCGTCACCACCTACGGTATTTTATTCTTGGACACTTTGACGCCGTCACCTAACCATCTGACGCCGTCACCAGCTACGGTATTTTATTCTTCATGTCTGACGCCGTCAAGAAGGCAGTCTTGACGCCGTCACCTTGTATCTTCAGCATGGATTTTTGGTACTTTGCCGTTTTCTTCACTTTATGCTCCAAAAACGTCCAAAATAGCCTCTTTTCCAGAATTCACTCTCCAAACACCTAAAATCACAAAAGGAACGATTTAGGGCAATATTTGATCAAATAAAGTCGGATTCGGGCTTAAATGACCCCCTAAAAACGGATCATTTTTCGCCTCATCATATACCCTTACACTTGAGATTTGCTTGTCCTCAAGCAAATGAGCTTTTATTCTACTCAAAAGACAAGTTAGGGGTCATTTAACACTAATATAAAAGTAATTACAACAAATAATCGTTCCACTAAAGACCAATAGACAAGCACGGAGGTCATACACAAGCACCTCACAAATAGTGTTTAGATACTCACATCTCTCGGGTGTAATAAAGTAATATAACATTATGGAAATGGAAGATATCTCTCACTACCTGTCATAGCAAAATAGATTACCATAGGCTTGGGAAAGGATCAAACCTCCACCACATGACGTAAGCACCTAGGATAAACTATCAAAGAGGTCTTTTAAAGGGTTATAACGTTAGGTGTAGGGATATGAATTACACGGTTTTGTTGGATAAAGGAAATTTTATTGGTGGCGAGTTAACAATCTTGGTTAATTACATGTACAAGACGGCGTTGCTAAGCCAAGAATAGACTCGACTTAAGCTAATAAATGAAAAATAACAAAAACATAAAATGAACATAGAATGAAAACGGGATGGTAGTCCGTATGTTTTTTTTTTCTTTCTTTTTCCTTTTTCTATTTTTTTTTTCTTTTTCTTAATTTTTTCGATTTTTTTTTTTTTTTTTTTTTTTTTTTTTTTTTTTTTTTTTTTCATGCACTCTTACCCTACCATCCAAAATAATACATCATAGGGGTTTGAGCAATCCCCTTACACTTGAATCTTTACATACTTTATATTAAACTAATCTAATGACTCGAATTAAGAAAATCAAAACACTTGGAGCACTTTTAAGATTAACGTACATATGGGGGTAATAATATGATGTTCTTCCCCATTACTCCATAAAATAAGTACTTACCCACGAGTCCCAATCGTCCCAAAACAATATGTACAAGGATATGACTCGACTTAGCAACCATGTAATCAATTAGAAAGTTAACTTAGGGTTTAACAAATAACAATAATGCACTAAAAATGAGCGCATACACGGAAGGCTAAGGCGATTTGGGTGTACATTTAAATGGGGTGTAACAAATTCTTCCTTTAAGTAAAATGCTTAAAGTTAGAAACGAAAAGATAGGCTCGGAGGGGTGTACTAGGGGTATCGTGTACTAAAAATGAGTACAACGCAAAGGGTGTGGGAAAAATTAGTTGACTTAACTAGCCAAGTAATATGACTTAAATGGTCAAGTAATTATGATACGGGTTTAACACAAGGGTGATCATAATGCCTCTTATCATGTAGTAAATCCTACCACACGAATGTAGTCTCACTCGCGGTCTCGGGATGCATCACTAACGCAAGTTCTAGAATCTAAATGCTACCGGTACACTCATAAGCACCAATAATAAATGCTTTTCCTATCAAATCTAAAGGCGAACCTCACATTTTTTGGTGGAAAATTTTTCTGAATATACGGTTATGTGCTAGTCATACAACCTCCTATCCATGAGACGCTGGCTATGGCTAAACTTTCACTCCTAAATGTTGTAAAAAATTTTAAATTTGGCGCTAGAATTACACTAACAAGTATTTCTCATAGTTTTATTACACATCTACTATCAAACAAAACAAACTCAAGCGAAAGTGCATATGTAAGGTATCATCTTTTTACCCTCCCTTTACACTTAAGATGAACATTGTCCCCAATGTTAAAGTAAAGAATGTAAAAGTGAAAAAATAAAGAGAATGAAATCAAATACTCCCCTGATTCGCTCGGTATGGATTATAGGTTGGCCAGGTTAAATCTTCCTCCAAGAGAATGAACAATCAAAGCTTCCCTTCCAGAATATAAATCATCTTCTTGTCTTAAATAACCTGTAAATCCTGACAAAAGTAGACAAGGCAACCTCGCGTAAAATCGGCGGCATCCTATATAAGTTACTAAATCCTAGAAAACAAAGTAAGATATAATGCTTGTGGAATGAAGTTTGCAGATTTCCTGGAGATTATAAAACTTAATGATTCACAAAAACCATAAGACTCCGTTAGAAAAACAAAACGGGTAAAATTTCTAGATTTTTGACTCCTGACGCCGTCAAGAGCAATAGCCTGACGCCGTCAGAATGGACCTGCAGAAATTTTTATGTTAAGTTTCCGGAAAATTTCTGGAAAAACTTTGTCCTACTTCCTGGAAAATCCTGCAAAACTTCATTATGACTCAATACAAGCATTTGACTCTAACAATTACGAATATACATGTTCATTAAATATTGTGGAGAATCATGATCGGTTTGTTTCTTAAAAACATATTTGGGGTTTCCCCTTACACTTATCTTTTGCAAAAATACCTTTAGGTTGAAGTTAAGACTAGGCCAAACAACATAATAAAGTATTTCCACATTTTAGTTGAGAAACATGATTAACCAACAATAAAAATAAAACATGCATACGGAAGCAAATAACAATCAAACAAATAAAATCACACAAAACATGGGTTGCCTCCCAAGAAGCGCTTTTCTTTATTTACGAGTCTTGTAGCTAGACTCAAAGTCGTGGGTTACTACGTGATTTCATCATTGGTTCCACTCTCTAGGTCATCTTCTAAACCAGTGTCGCTCTCATAGTGTAAGTACTTTAGATCTTCAAATTCGAAAACATCCCGTCGATACTTAGAGCCAAGCTTACTAACATCCTTAAAGAACCCACAAGATAAATCAGAAATATTTCTACAACCTCTTCTAACATCGTCATCACACAAGACAAGTTGGGAGCTCATCACATCGAGCCCGTCGCAATCTATCTCCCTAAGGTCTCTTCTTTTGTATGGCGTTTGGTATGAAATCCTCCTAATCCCGTCAGTGAAAGTCATGATTCCGTTCAAGTCATCCACTATCAACTTAGTGATTTCACAAAAGGGTGCTCCAAATACGACTTGCGATAGCCTAGGGTCAACAAAGTCCTCTATGTTGTCCAAAATCGTGAACTCCATAGGGAATGCCATATTTCCTATGAACACTTGGATTTCATGATCCTTACCAACCACTTTCTCTCCCTTGTAAATCATCCCCCATCTGCAGATATTGTTATAATGAAACAATGACATGAAATTCTTTGGCAGGAATACATTAATGTATATGTTTTTGAAGTACTTGTGACCGATCATGCAAGGGATTTTCAGGTTATTCGGATCACGTCGTTTGATCTTTCTCAACTCTCCATCCTTTGACCCGTATGGATTCCCCTCAAGGGAGGGACGATACTCATAAACTTCCTCACCATCCCTACGAAAAATTACCGTTCTAACACCATTGGTGAGTAATACACTACCATCTTTCTCGTCAAGGATTGCTCCCGATTCATTGATGAATGGCATCCCAAGGACAAGGTGGGTCAATGTTTGATTGGCGAGAGGGTCCACGTCATCAACCACGGTGAGGTCAGTATTGTAATCAAGTCCTCCAATCCTAATTGATACATTCTCTATTACTTTCTTGCACACAACGTGCTCTGGGAAGGTTTTGTGGTATAGAGAAAGTGGGATTACGTTAACTGGGAAGCTAGGATCTATATGATTATTAATTAAGACCTTTCCCTCAACGGTACAGGGGATTTTGAAAAGTTTAGAGTCGCTCTCCCTGGTTTGATTGCTACCTATACTTATAACATTCTCTAGTTCGGATTCTTTTATAACAGATTTGCCCAAAATGGTTGGGTCTTTCTCCTGTTCCTCCGATGTCTCGTTCCAATCATCCGGTTTGTCGGATTTCTGCGCGGTGAACTGCTCGGGTGAGTTGGTAGGTTTCCTCGCCGAAGCGTGGTCAACCTTTGAGGTCTCATCCTTCGCTGTCTGACTGAAGTTGTCAGTTTGTTGTTGGGTTGGATTGGATGCTGCAGCTGATATTGTGGTGATGGTGTTTACGAAGTGGATTGGTCCAGAGGGGTTGATAGGTCCTTTCTCGTTAGGGGATAGATGTTTGAATAGCTTGCTAGGACTTTTTATTTTTACAGGAGAGGCTGGTGGACTCATGACGGTAGCAGACTTAACCTCATCAACGTGAATGGGCTTATTATCAATATGCTCTTTGATAGCAGTCAACAGATTACAAATCTTGTTGTTCACGTCAGCCTGCTGTTGTTTGAATTTTGTCTCGAGTGTAGTGAGCTGCAGTTCTTGAGAAAGAATGAATTTTTTTAAATCATCTTCACAGCTTTGCCTAGGGGTATTTTGTGACGGAAAATGTTCGGACCAAGTGAGCGGTGAGGAGTCATTAAATGATACACTTCGTGTTTGGTACCCTCTAAAATTAGGTTTATCCTTTCATGCCTCATATGCTTCGGCAGAAGTTCGAGGACCCTGCCCTACGTGTGATGATGTGAATTCGTTATAAGCACGTTTTGGAAGTTCCATGCAGTTGTAGGTCTCATGAGGGCCATTGCACAGTTTGCATGTAGAAGCGATTCTGCTTACTTGGCTTGAAGGCTTATGAGTTTCGTAAGATTTCATGAGAGACTTGACTCGACCTTCAAGTTCCATGATCCTACGGTCGGGAGTGCTTGAATTGTTCGAAGGCAAAGATATTGCCTTGACCGTTTTGTTCAAATCACGGGGATCATTCCAACTTTCGTTGTCATAGAGAGCAAGATCTTCTATGAGTTCCCATGATTGTTCCGCACTAAGATCACGTAGCTTACCACTGGCCGATTGGTCAATGGTTCGCCTCGTGGGGATATCGATATGGTCATAGAAAATTTGGACTTGGAGCCAAAGATCTATGCCATGATGAGGGACTTTTTGGAGTAAGTCCTTGAAACGAGTCCATGCTTCATAAAGAGATACATTTTGACGTTGTTGGAACATCAAGATGTCATTCCTAAGCTTAGTAGTTCTCCCCGGTGGGAAAAATTGAGCAAGGAAACGAGTGGTGAGATCATCCCATCTGGTGATGGATCTCGCGGGTAAACGCTCAAGCCATTGACTAGCTTGATCCCGTAGAGAGAATTGAAATAGGCGTAAACGGGTAGTCTCTCTAGTTTCAACACCTAGGTCTATGGAATCTACGATTTTGAGGAAGTCCTTAAGGTGTTGGTTTGGATCTTCGGAACGAAGTCCATGGAATGCACATCCGCTTTGCACCAACCGGATGGTGTCGGATCGCAAGGGGGTCACATTGGCTCCGGTGAGCTCAATGGTGTTTCGGTAGCCTTGGTGGCTAGGTCGGGAATACTCTCCTAAGGTTCGGGGCCTAAGGGGTTCTAATGGTGGGTTTTGTTGTGGTGGGATGATGGGTTCAAAGATGTTACCACCTTCCATGATGTCGGATGGTAAAGAGTTACGAACAAAGGCACGAAGAAATAAGATAGACTAAAGAAGACCTAAAAATAAAAATAAAAATCTTACTAGAAAGGAATCTAGCAAGTAGACCTAATAAAAAGAAATCCTAACCTAGACAATAACTATTCCCCGGGCTGCGGCGCCAAAAACTTGATGCGTGGGAATCGCACCTTGCTTTACCTCTCGAGGGATCTCGCGAGGCTTACAACCCCCACCAGGCAGTGTACCTGATCGTTGTAGTATAGTATAGTGACAAGTACCGGGGGATTGATCGTTCAACTTAGGAATAGTGTCGCTAGGATTAGAAAGCCTAATTAATAGTTCTAGAGATGAAAGATGATTATTTTTGTGTTTTTATATTTTAATGAAAGCAAGTAAAATCTCGGGTTTTGGAAGAGTGGGCGGAATTAGTTGCTATTCAACTAACCCAAAGCTATTATATAATTAATTAAACTAATGAAAATGAAATTAAACTAATATTAAACTAAGGTTGTGAGCAGTGGTTGGAGAAATTGTGTTTACTTAGACTTCATTACTCCCTAGATATCTTTTACATGTCAATTACTTGTTACACTTGTATGGATGACGGATTGTATTCCTTAATACCATTCGTGGGGTGGCATACATAACTCCCCAACTCTATGAGCTCTTATCTCCTCCTACACCATGACCCAGCACAACTATAGGGATTGTAAACAGTGGCTCATGCATTAAATACAACCAATAAAGACCTAGTACGCCTCGGTTCATGTTTCTTAAGACGTTCAAGCATGTTACCATTTGGAGATCTGCCAGTTTTCTTAAGCCTAACATATAATATCATTCATCCAAAACAAGAATAGACAAGTAATCAACACATAATCAACATCTAGGTTTCATTAGATCTAAGCAAACACAAAGTAAATCTAGCCTAGCATAGTAGAATTAAGATAAGAACAAAAGATAGACAACCAACACATAGACATATTGATTGAATTAAAAGTATACTTATCTCAATTAAAATGCAAGGTCTCAAGGGTTTGGAACCCTTGAAAAACCTGTAAAAGAGGCACCAAAATCGTCTTTAGGGTTTCACCAAAACTTCTCCTCTTTTAATGAAAAAACTAGAAAACTATATATAGGAAAATCGTTCTGACGGCGTCAAGAGTTAAGTCTGACGCCGTCACCTCGCCGCCATATACTTCCTCGGACGCCCTAGATCCACTTGTGACGGCCTATGTGACGCCGTCACCAGCTTCGGTATTTTATTCTTGGCCACTTTGACGCCGTCACCTAACCATCTGACGCCGTCACCAGCTACGGTATTTTATTCTTCATGTCTGACGCCGTCAAGAAGGAAGTCTTGACGCCGTCACCTTGTATCTTCAGCATGGATTTTTGGTACTTTGCCGTTTTCTTCACTTTATGCTCCAAAAACGTCCAAAATAGCCTCTTTTCCAGAATTCACTCTCCAAACACCTAAAATCACAAAAGGAACGATTTAGGGCAATATTTGATCAAATAAAGTCGGATTCGGGCTTAAATGACCCCCTAAAAACGAATCATTTTTCGCCTCATCATATACCCTTACACTTGAGATTTGCTTGTCCTCAAGCAAATGAGCTTTTATTCTACTCAAAAGACAAGTTAGGTGTCATTTAACACTAATATAAAAGTAATTACAACAAATAATCGTTCCACTAAAGACAAATAGACAAGCACGGAGGTCATAGACAAGCACCTCACAAATAGTGTTTAGATACTCACATCTCTCGGGTGTAATAAAGTAATATAACATTATGGAAATGGAAGATATCTCTCACTACCTGTCATAGCAAAATAGATTACCATAGGCTTGGGAAAGGATCAAACCTCCACCACATGGCGTAAGCACCTAGGATAAACTATCAAAGAGGTTTTTTAAAGGGTTATAACGTTAGGTGTAGGGATATGAATTACACGGTTTTGTTGGATAAAGGAAATTTTACTGGTGGCGAGTTAACAATCTTGGTTAATTACATGTACAAGATGGCGTTGCTAAGCCAAGACTAGACTCGACTTAAGCTAATAAATGAAAAATAACAAAAAACATAAAATGAACATAGAATGAAATGGGATGGTAGTCCGTATGTTTTTTTTCTCTTTTTTTTTTTTTTTTTTTTTTTCTTATTTTCTTAATTTTTTCGATTTTTTTTTTTTTTTTCATCATACACTCTTACCCTACCATCCAAAATAATACATCATAGGGGTTTGAGCAATCCCCTTACACTTGAATCTTTACATACTTTACATTAAACTAATCTAATGACTCGAATTAAGAAAATCAAAACACTTGGAGCACTTTTTAGATTAACGTACATATGGGGGTAATAATATTATGTTCTTCCCCATTACTCCACAAAATAAGTACTTACCCATGAGTCCCAATCGTCCCAAAACAATATGTACAAGGATATGACTCGACTTAGCAACCATGTAATCAATTAGAGAGTTAACTTAGGGTTTAACAAATAACAATAATGCACTAAAAATGAGCGCATACATGGAAGGCTAAGGCGATTTGGGTGTACATTTAAGTGGGGTGTAACAAATTCTTCCTTTAAGTAAAATGCTTAAAGTTAGAAACGAAAAGATAGGCTCGGAGGGGTGTACTAGGGGTATCGTGTACTAAAAATGAGTACAACGCTAAGGGTGTGGGAAAAATTAGTTGACTTAACTAGCCAAGTAATACGACTTAAATGGTCAAGTAATTGTAATACGGGTTTAACACAAGGGTAATCCTAATGCCTCTTATCATGTAGTAAATCCTACCACACGAATGTAGTCTCACTAGCGGTCTCGGGATGCATCACTAACGCAAGTTCTAGAATCTAAATGCTACCGGTACACTCATAAGCACCAATAATAAATGCTTTTCCTATCAAAACTAAAGGCGAACCTCACATTTTTGGGTGGAAAATTTTTCTGAATATACGGTTGTGTGCTAGTCATACAACCTCCTATCCATGAGACGCTTGCTATGGCTAAAGTTTCACTCCTAAATGTTGTAAAAAATTTTAAATTTGGCGCTAAAATTACACTAACAAGTATTTCTCATAGTTTTATTACACATCTACTATCAAACAAAACAAACTCAAGCGAAAGTGCATATGTAAGGTATCATCTTTTTACCCTCCCCTTACACTTAGGATGAACATTGTCCCCAATGTTCAAGTAAAGAATGTAAAAGTTAAAAGTAAAGAGAATGAAATCAAATACTCCCCTGATTCGCTCGGTATGGATTTTAGGTTGGCCAGGTTAAATCTTCCTCCAAGAGAATGAACAATCAAAGCTTCCCTTCCAGAATATAAATCATCTTCTTGTCTTAAATAACCTGTAAATCCTGACAAAAGTAGACAAGGCAACCTCGCGTAAAATCGGCGGCATCCTATATAAGTTACTAAATCCTAGAAAACAAAGTAAGATATAATGCTTGTGGAATGAAGTTTGCAGATTTCCTGGAGATTATAAAACTTAATAATTCACAAAAACCATAAGACTCCGTTAGAAAAACAAAACCGGTAAAATTTCCAGATTTTTAACTCCTGACGCCGTCAAGAGCAATAGCCTGACGCCGTCAGAATGGACCTGCAGAAATCTTTATGTTAAGTTTCCGGAAAATTTCTGGAAAAACTTTGTCCTACTTCCTGAAAAATCCTGCAAAACTCCATTATGACTCAATACAAGCATTTGACTCTAACAAATACGAATATACATGTTCATTTAATATTGTGGAGAGTCATGATCGGTTTGTTTCTTAAAAACATATTTGGGGTTTCCCCTTACACTTATCTTTTGCAAAAATACCTTTAGGTTGAAGTTAAGACTAGGCCAAACAACATAATAAAGTATTTCCACATTTTAATTGAGAAACATGATCAACCAACAAAAAAAAAATAAAACATGCATACGGAAGCAAATAACAATCAAACAATTAAAATCACACAAAACATGGGTTGCCTCCCAAGAAGCGCTTTTCTTTATTTACGAGTCTTGTAGCTAGACTCAAAGTTGTGGGTTACTACGTGATTCGGGTGAGTTCCTCGTTGAGGATATCTTTGGGATCAAACTTGGGTTTCAACTTTCTATCGGTCTCCTTAGTGTGATATGACCTTTCAAACATTTCTCCATCCGGATCATACAAAGTCATTCTAATATGCCATGATCCGTCACCTTCTTTGGGTGGCTTGTCCCACCTCCACTCACACTTATCTCCCTCTCTTTTCCATTTTTTCCTTTCTATGTTGACGGGCATTACGCTTAATAACTCAATCATCTTCCTAAAGACTAAGGGATCCTCAAAGGGGTCTAGCTCCTCATCTCTAGCAATGAGTTGTTCTACCGAATGTGTCTTCTCAACAAAATCCTTCTCTAGATAGAATGGGCATTGAGGTCCTATGAAATTCCTTTCTATCCAAGGCCCATATCTAGACGGTCTCCTATTCATCTCTACCCAATATGGTATTGGTTCATCATTACAATCATAACTATGCTTCTTAACATCATATACCGACCAAGTATCGCCTTCTCCTACCGTTATCTTTGATTCCTTACAATCTATCATGGCACTAGCGGTTGCTAAGAATCCTCTTCCTACCAATAATGGGCATGTAGTGTCACTAACCATGTCTAGGATGTGAAAATCCGCTAATATAGTCAACTTTCCTACGTGAACAACTACATCCTTAATCATCCCAACCGGGTGGGCTATACTCCCATCCGCTAGCCCTATCAATACCTCCGTTTCCTCTAACTTTCCTAGCTTAAGAGTGGTGAATAAGGTTAAGGGAATCAAGTTGAGGCTTGACCCTAAATCGGCTAATGTGTCGAAAGCTTCGGATCTTCCTATCTTACAAGGCAAAACAAATATACCTGGGTCATCAAGCTTTTTAGGTAACTTGTTTTGAACGAAAGCGGTCCCATTTTTGCCTAGCTTACACTTCTCATATTTTTCTAGGAGGGCGCTATAGTATGGAGCACGCGCTAAGACGTCAATGACGGGGCGTTCAACGTGAAGTTCTTTGAATTCATCGTCAAGGTCTTGCGTAAGAGGTGTTTCAACAATGCTTTTGACCGGCTCTATAGTGGGAGTTTTAGTTGATTGGTCCTTTTGGGGAACTTGGTTTTGCTTGAAACACGTGCTCGTGGATTTGACCGAATAATATTGTGGACACAAAGTGGGTGACGAAACGGATGATATGGAATTAACGGTTAGTTTCGGATTCTTGATTATGTCACTTGGGAGTGCTCCCATTTCTCGGTCATTGAGAACTTTCAACAATGTGTCAATCCTAGTGGTCATCTCGCTTTGCTTTTGTTTGAAATCGGCTTCAAACTTGGATATGCGAGCTTCTTGAGATGCCATGAACTTCGACATCAATCCTTCAAGATTGTTGGTACTACCATAGTTGTTAGAAGGATTGTTGTTGAAGGTACGGTTGGATGGTGGACCGTTTGATTGGTAACGATTAGGCGGATTGGAAGAATTGGGTTGATTTTGTTTCCACCTAAGGTTTGGGTGATTTTTCCATGAGGGGTTGTATGAATCACCGTATGTGTTTGGCTCGGGCTTGAAAGTGTACCACTTATCTCCCGCTTCGTCGGTACGCGTGGATGCGTAGTCCGCAAAATCTGTTCCGGGGAGTTCCATACAATTACGAGTGTCATGGGGACCACTACATAATTCGCATGAAGAAGTGATTTTGTTCACTTGGCTTGAATGCTTCGGAGCTTCGTAAGATTTCATGAGAAACTTGACTTGGTCCTCAAGTTCCATGATCCTACGGTCGGGAGTGCTTGAATTGTTCAAAGGCAGAGATATTGCCTTGACCGTTTTGTTCAAATCACGGGGATCATTCCAACTTTCGTTGTCATAGAGAGCAAGATCTTCTATGAGTTCCCATGATTGTTCCGCACTAAGATCACGTAGCTTACCACCGGCCGATTGGTCAATGGTTCGCCTCGTGGGGATATCGATATGGTCATAGAAAATTTGGACTTGGAGCCAAAGATCTATGCCATGATGAGGGACTTTTTGGAGTAAGTCCTTGAAACGAGTCCATGCTTCATAAAGAGATTCATTTTGACGTTGTTGGAACATCAAGATGTCATTCCTAAGCTTAGTAGTTCTCCCCGGTGGGAAAAATTGAGCAAGGAAACGAGTGGTGAGATCATCCCATGTGGTGATGGATCCCGCGGGTAAACGCTCAAGCCATTGGCTAGCTTGATCCCATAGAGAGAATTGGAATAGGCGTAAACGGGTAGTCTCTCTAGTTTCAACACCTAGGTCTATGGAATCTACGATTTTGAGGAAGTCCTTAAGGTGTTGGTTTGGATCTTCGGAACGAAGTCCATGGAATGCACATCCGCTTTGCACCAACCGGATGGTGTCGGATCGCAAGGGGGTCACATTGGCTCCGGTGAGCTCAATGGTGTTTCGGTAGCCTTGGTGGCTAGGTCGGGAATACTCTCCTAAGGTTCGGGGCCTAAGGGGTTCTAATGGTGGGTTTTGTTGTGGTGGGATGATGGGTTCAAAGATGTTACCACCTTCCATGATGTCGGATGGTAAAGAGTTACGAACAAAGGCACGAAGAAATAAGATAGACTAAAGAAAACCTAAAAATAAAAATAAAAATCTTACTAGAAAGGAATCTAGCAAGTAGACCTAATAAAAAGAAATTCTAACCTAGACAATAACTATTCCCCGGGCTGCGGCGCCAAAAACTTGATGCGTGGGAATCGCACCTTGCTTTACCTCTCGAGGGATCTCGCGAGGCTTACAACCCCCACCAGGCAGTGTACCTGATCGTTGTAGTATAGTATAGTGACAAGTACCGGGGGATTGATCGTTCAGCTTAGGAATAGTGTCGCTAGGATTAGAAAGCCTAATTAATAGTTCTAGAGATGAAAGATGATTATTTTTGTGTTTTTATATTTTAATGAAAGCAAGTAAAATCTCGGGTTTTGGAAGAGTGGGCGGAATTAGTTGCTATTCAACTAACCCAAAGCTATTATATAATTAATTAAACTAATGAAAATGAAATTAAACTAATATTAAACTAAGGTTGTGAGCAGTGGTTGGAGAAATTGTGTTTACTTAGACTTCATTACTCCCTAGATATCTTTTACATGTCAATTACTTGTTACACTTGTATGGATGACGGATTGTATTCCTTAATACCATTCGTGGGGTGGCATACATAACTCCCCAACTCTATGAGCTCTTATCTCCTCCTACACCATGACCCAGCACAACTATAGGGATTGTAAACAGTGGCTCATGCATTAAATACAACCAATAAAGACCTAGTACGCCTCGGTTCATGTTTCTTAAGACGTTCAAGCATGTTACCATTTGGAGATCTGCCAGTTTTCTTAAGCCTAACATATAATATCATTCATCCAAAACAAGAATAGACAAGTAATCAACACATAATCAACATCTAGGTTTCATTAGATCTAAGCAAACACAAAGTAAATCTAGCCTAGCATAGTAGAATTAAGATAAGAACAAAAGATAGACAACCAACACATAGACATATTGATTGAATTAAAAGTATACTTATCTCAATTACAATGCAAGGTCTCAAGGGTTTGGAACCCTTGAAAAACCTGTAAAAGAGGCACCAAAATCGTCTTTAGGGTTTCACCAAAACTTCTCCTTTTTTTTTAATGAAAAAACTAGAAAACTATATATAGGAAAATCGTTCTGACGGCGTCAAGAGTTAAGTCTGACGCCGTCACCTCGCCGCCATATACTTCCTCGGACGCCCTAGATCCACTTGTGACGGCCTATGTGACGCCGTCACCACCTTCGGTATTTTATTCTTGTCCACTTTGACGCCGTCACCTAACCATCTGACGCCGTCACCAGCTACGGTATTTTATTCTTCATGTCTGACCCCGTCAAGAAGGAAGTCTTGACACCGTCACCTTGTATCTTCAGCATGGATTTTTGGTACTTTGCCGTTTTCTTCACTTTATGCTCCAAAAACGTCCAAAATAGCCTCTTTTCCAGAATTCACTCTCCAAACACCTAAAATCACAAAAGGAACGATTTAGGGCAATATTTGATCAAATAAAGTCGGATTCGGGTTTAAATGACCCCCTAAAAACGGATCATTTTTCGCCTCATCAACAATCAACACAAGTATTGTATGTTCCTTGATGTATTTTTTTTATATTCGTAATTGTTTGATGATATTTTTATTGTTGTTATAAGAAGGGTTTGCGAATCGATCAGAAGATTAGGCAATCATCGAATCAGTGGTCACAGTTTGAGGAGTGATATAGAGGTTGTTTTTGGCCGCTGCTTACACGCAGCTATGCAAACTACAATTTTGGGAAGTTTATATTGCATTAACAATATCAGTTTTCATAGAAAAATCAGTCTACAATTTGGCATGTTTGGATGTGCAACCAGATCCTACTGCAGCTACAACAAATTAGACAAACAAGAAGGTATTAGAAGCTCGATCAGTTTTTGTTGACAATGTAAGGCTTCTATGCATTATTGACATTTGCAATTACTATTTTAGCAGTAATCTGCGCCTTGGCTTCTATCTCCAATAATTTTTTTCATATACAGATGATTTCATAATTCACCCTTAATTAATTAATTAATTAATTAATTTTGTTTAGGTTTTGAATGTCAATTGGTTCCTGATTAAGCCTGATGGCGATCATGAGGTATTCAATTCTTATACCTTTTACTTTCTCTTAATTTTGGAGTGATTGTTTTGCAAAATCCAAATGTTATTGGAAGATCATAGTTACTACTTTTTTCGTTATGTAAAATATCGATTTTGAAGTTAGAATTTATAAATAGTGTTCGGGATTGCTTCTTGCTTCTTACTTTTAAGCAACCGCTTAATTTGATGTGAAAAAGTCAATTTAAGCATCTAAATAATTGGTAGCAAACAGTTAATCTGCATGCTATAGAGCATTTATAATATGCACACTGGTTGCAGACCATGTGTTAATAAGTTAAATTAGTCACATGGGCGGATGTTTGTATCTGAATGTTACATTATTTGAAACTGCTTATATTAACCGGGGTTCCTCAATATGCTTAAACGTTAACCAGTAAGTAACAATCTGCAGATTTTGGAATTGTAAATTGATTTCATTGTTTGTTAATCTGACAACATTTTCGTTATAGGGTCTTGAGAATCTTTGACTTACAACAGGTGATGAAGCTGCTCAAATGTTAAAATTTAGTTTTATGCTTAATCATGGTAAGGATAACGTGTTTCACTTTTTAATAGTTCAGAGACACTATCCGGGCTTGCAATAAATTCTCAAATAAAGCATGGTTTACCTAATTTTGAGAAATTACATCCTATGAACAATCTTACAAGTAATTCGGATGGGACACACCATGGGGATGCCTATCAAGAAGTAGTTGATGCTTCGGTGAACCAAGTACCATCCCTTTATTTTTTAAGCACCCAATTTTATAGATCTTCTACTTGAGTGATTATGAGCACCCCATTTTATAGATCTTCTACTTGAGTGATTATGTGACGGAGTTTGAGTAAGCTACTTTATCCACTATTACATCTAGGCAAATTGGGCGGGTTAGGAAATGCGTCAAAATTAGTTGATTTAAAGGGTACTCATCTAATTCGCCCAACACCAGTACCTTTTGAATATGATCTAGGCTAGGTGTTGTCAGCCAAAGCACGTTAATAAGCATAATCCCCAGTATTTTGAAAATTTAGCTATGAAAATAAACGTAAAGGTAGGGGGAATCAATGCAATCTTGGCCAGGCTGATACCAATTATAGATGAACGTCCAACAAATCACTTTTGGTGCGGATGTCACTCATCCATGACTAAAGCTCTTCAATAAACGCGGTAATTTTTGTTCCTACCATATCATATACCTAATAAATATTTTAAATAATCATCATCTCACTAACATCCAACTTCATATATCAGTTTCTAGGTGGTTGCTTCAATGGATTGGCATGCTACAAAATATCGAGTATTGATGTCTGCACAGCCTCACAGACAGGAAATTATAAAAGATCTCTACTCAATGATTAGGTATACACGCTGACATAGTATATTTTATGCTATGAGATTACAAGTTGTTTCTATCTTCTTATTTCTTAAAACCACGTGTGCTATTTGAGATTGCTTATCCAAACTGTTTATCTTCTATAACCGAAAAGCAACAACCAAATACATCGTATCAATTAGTAACCCAAACACACCCTTATTTTGTTTATATGTTCCTGTAACAGGTGATCTACTTTAAACACATTGGGCAAAAGGAAACCATGTCTAGATGTGTTCTGCAATGATGAGTTTATAACAGATTACGTGTCTCAAACTTCTCATGCTTCCGGAAAGAGGCATTACACCAGAGGCGGGGTGTTAATTTTGCTTATGACATGCCTGTTATCAATCTTCATTTTACTGAATGCTTATATCTGTTGTCAACAGCACGCGCAATCAAACTATAAATAACTTTTTGGGTAAATTATAAAGAATATTGATTCAACTTATGTTGTATAGGCCGCTTATTAGTATTAGTGAAAACTGATTAAATATGTTGTTGCAGGTACTGATGTTGAATCACCAAATGTCTAGACTTCTCGAGGTTAGAATTGTCGGCGCAATCAACTCGATATTGTTAACACAACCGTTACTGAGGTATGAATGTGCCCATTGTATCTTAATGGAACTTCTCATATTAAGCGCTAATTAAGATGCATTCAAGGTAAATTTAGTTATCATAATACAATAGTAATCATGGCTTTAGTTAGCTTAGTAAAAACTGACCATCTGCAGTCTATTTTTTTAATGCTATGGTTTTGAGGACAAACTAAATAAAGCACGTGCGGGTAATAATATTGAGATTTCTGCACGGACAATAATATTGGGGTGGAGGGAGTACATTATTGCTTATGCCATTTCGTTTCCTAAAATGTATCCTAATTGAGTTTTCTACACAGATTTTTTTAATCATCTTCATCTTCCTTGCATGCTGCAGCGTTGGCCCTTGGTAAAGTTCCTCAACGCAATAGTTCATGGACTAACGACTATATTCGCCAGTAAGTATATCAAGTTTTTTATTTTATTAGTAAATTGTAACTCGACTTTCATCATCATGTGAGAATGATTGACATCATAGGTTTAATGACCAAAGGCTGTGTTAGAGGTTTTTTTTATACTTGCAACCACCTGTTCTTTAGTTCTGAGTGTTCTAAGAAAGTTTGAATAGATGTTTACTACAGGTTAGTTATTTTATGATGTACATTTTTATATCGAGTTCAAGATCTGATCATATTAAGATAACTTTTATTACGTATACTGATATATAAAATATACCGAACAATTGATGTTTCTCAAACCTTGAGCAGTTAAGTGGCTAATGATCAAAGGAAGTTGGTTTCTCTTGCAGTTGTTGCAGCAAATTTCAACACAGGAGGTTTCTTGATGACCCAATTAAGTAATGGATCGATTGACAATTTTTGTTAAATGGTTGTTCGAGTGCCTTTTTTTTTTATTTTGCTTAAGCTACTCCATACGAGATCCTCACCTATTAGTACTTTATGTGGAAAACTAGAAGGGGGGGTTGAATAATTTTACGTCTTTTTAGTTTTTTGAAAACTTAGTTGTTTAAAAGTTTTGTTTACTCTTAAAACTTTGATTCGATCTTATGTGAATTCAAGTCTTGAACAATATGAACAACTATATCTAAGTATGAGCAATAATAATAATGCAAACTAAGTATGTGAAATCAACACATGCATAATATAAACAATTATAGCTATATACGAGAGATAAGTAAGTAAACGTTTATTTTATAATCCTTAGTTATATTTTGTATGAAAACTATACTTGATCGAAATGATCAATTAAATGTATGTTACCTTTTTAGTTTGATTGTAAAAACTTTGTTTTGTGAATGAAACTTTTGTTTGATCTTTAAGTAAAATCAATACTAGCACTATATGAGCAACTATACATATACGTCTACGTCTACAAAAGTAATAACGATACAAGCAAGATGATAAGTAAGATATTGAAAGATCTAACCGCGAGACAAAGGATTTATAGTGGTTCGGCTACAAGGACACCTTCCTTGCCCTACTCCACTCCTCGAGTCACCTACTCGAGAGTTTTCTTCACTATATCAACAAGCTCCCTTATGGCGGAGAAAACCTTACACACCAATATACACCCCACAACTTCGTCACAACTTATTCACACCTTCTACACAACTTCTTCACGACTTGGCACACCTTCTTCACACCTTGTACAAACCACTACTACTTCACAACTTCACACTACTCCACTACTTCTTCTTCACATCACTACTTCTATTCACAACTTCTACTCCTAGATCAATCTAGTTACACTACTATCACACCTTTACAATGAATGTACATAACAACTAGACTATATACACAAATCTACAATACTTCACAACTTGATGTTGAAGGAGTATTCTTCTCTTGCACTTTGAGAGATGAGAGGTGAGGGAATGAATCACTTGAAACAAGGATTAACAATTATATAATCAAAGGGTTTTTAGGAGGATGTTTAGAGAGATTTGGATCTGAAAATTTTCGTGCAAGAGGTGGGCAAAAATTCCAGATTTAAGGTGGTATTTATAGGGAAAAATTTCTGACAGAATCTGACAGGGGAGCGTGGCTGGTCCCCTTAATTGTGTGACAACCCCCTTAAAATTAAAGGGGCCGCCCAGACGAAAACTGCAGTTTTCTTGTCTTTTTCTGGGGAAAATTTATTTGGTGAAAAACTAACTGATTTTGGTTAAAATTTTGAATTCATATATTTATTATGAATAAAACATTTTCCTTTATTACCAAAAGTGTTTTTAAAAAATATATAATAAGTTTATTTAATTTTATAAACTTTGTATTATTTAAATAAACATCCCTTTGATCATAAAATGTATTAGTCACTTGTTTATTCATACCTTAAGTGATTATGTTGGATGAGATGATATAAACTTGCTTAAAACTTGTTTACGTATTAACTTTGCGTTTAATGTTCTTATATTTTGTGATCGTCAAAACTTAAGGATATCGAAAGATATTAATAACGTTTTTATACATTATTTATATCAACAATCTCCCCCTTTTTGATGATTACAAAATCTAAACTCATTAAACTAAAAATTAATATATATGCAAGTTTTTAGTGTGAGTTTATATCACTTCTCCCCCTTTTTGTTAACATCAAAAAGGTTATCCCGACGAATGTATAGCTCCCTCTTGAAGTATACTCCCCCTCGAAGTATACTCCCCCTCGTTTTGAGGTCATAAGAAATCGAGATATGGAATGCTTGCAAATATATTTAGAGCACAAGCAATATATATATATATATATATATATATATATATATATATATATATATATATATATATATATATATATATATATATAACAGGAGGCGTATGATGTCATTAATGCCACCTAAATGCCACCTCAATGCCATGTAATTGTAATATGTCCATGTCATCGCATTAATGTCCATGTCATCACTATTTATTTATTTTTTTAATTAAATTCGGCTGAGTATTAAAAATCCGAATAAAAAATGCAACCCACAAGGATTGAACCGTGGATCCTTTCAAACAAATACAGAAAGAGCCCAACCATTGGACTAATTCAATATTTGTGATTGACTTAGCAAAATCAAAACTGATAACCCTACCATTATCATGCATATCTTTTCCTTAAATTTAGTTTCACAGCTTTTATAGGGGTTTTTTTTTGATGATCACGTACAGAAAAAAATGTACCCCTCTTTTACCTCAAAACCCTAATGATGAATCTTTGTTACTGTGTATGCATGTTTTTGCAGGTTAGACATCTTCTTTGAAGGTTAGTCGTTATATCTCATTTTTTTTTTTACTCAGAATCCTAATGTCCACCTTCTCTCTTTTTTTCTCAAAACCCTAATTTCTTTTTTAATTTCTTTTAGAAGAACATGATCAGCAAAGCCAACCAAGGTAATTACAGGTTTAGATATTTTTTGTCATGAGGTTCCAAGGTAATTATGCATATATGCGTTCACACTTTAACAATTAATAATGGAGCAAGTTTTCCATCATGAGTAGGGGAGGAATTGTGTTATAGTATTTGCTTCCACATGGATAGAATCGAACTGGAACTGTGCTACATGAGGTGCAGTGCATTTGTGATAGTAACAGCTGGTGCAGTACATGAGGTACCATTGCACCCCCTTGACAAGCTTTTATACTTATAGTTATTTGATTGTTAAGTTCTTGGGATAACTTGACGAGGCTATAGGCGTTGGGCTCATAGCTTAGAATTATTGTGAATCGAAGTGTTTCGGACAATAACTATGCTACTGAGAGGAGAATAATGCTCATTCAAAATATGTCGAATGAGCTCATTAAAAGCACAAACTGTAAGGATAAGATTCATTAACCTAAAATTAGAGTTTGCCATGTTTCTTACCAAATAATAGGGTGGGATTTAGGCTCAGGATACTTTGGTTTAGGTTCTCACTCCGGTGGGATTCTATTCTATGCAACTCAAAAGAAACCTAGCCTCACCAAAACAAAATCACATCCCTTTTAGTTTTGTGAATCATCAATTACAAGAGCTGTAGTTCGTGATCTGCATGATCACTTATTGATTGGTAAGTAACTCATTTTCCACCATCCAGTTTGTAAATTCACTAATTATTTGATCAGATTATCATTCTCTGTCCTTCCCTATAATTTATGATTTGACTCTTTATTTTGCATTGATGAAAATGATATTATTTTCAGGGATCATATATTCAATGTGCAGAGGAATATACAGTTTAATACAATTAGCAGTAAGTGCTTGACGATCATATAACAAGCAATTTGACAAGTAGATACCTTTTCTGTTTATTCAGTGTAAAACCACATTACCAGGTTATAAAAACAAGAATAATGACGCTCTTATTTTGGAAAAAAAAAAGTTTCATAACAATGATAAATAAGGGAGAAAATGAAAAAAGAAGGGTAATATATTATTCATCATCATTGCCAAGTGCATTTTTTTAAGTTATAAGAGTGTTTGTTATTTAGCCCATAAGCTTCTAAGCTAATTAGCATAAGCAACTGATTGCAGGCTAGAGATCTTCAGAAAAATGAAAATAAGTCATTTAATTTTCAATGCTGAAGAAGGCAAGTACATATTAAATTTTGTTTTATAAGTAAAGAGGTTGAAATCGACCCTTTCTAGGAGTTCTCTTTTTGCAGCAACTGATTCTCAAATTCGCGAGCAATGTGAATTGTTGAAAACAGACAACAAATGGCCAATGTCATGGGTAAAAATCCAAACACTTCAGGTTTCCATTATCCCTCATTTTTACCATTGTTCTGTTATGACATAATAATGAAATAAGTATTACATACGTACGACACAAGTATGCAGCAAAGATGAGAAATTTAATATTGGTAACAAAGTTGGGTCAGGTACTTTGTGGGATGATGCATATCATATGAAGGTTGTTTTAGCAATCTTGAACAATATTGCACTAAGCAGGTTAAAACAATTTGTTCCGTCAATTTGGATGGTACATGTACATACTCTCGCTACTCTGATCACATTGTTCCAGATGAGTATTTCATGCCCCATTGGCCAGATAATTAGCCTCTTCATTCTGGTGCACCTTTGCTACTCTGATCACATTGTTCCAAAATGACAGCTTGTGGGCCTGTGGCTTATTAGCTTATTAGCATGTGGCTTATTAGATAATGAGAATTTCATTGATCCATTTCTAACTGATATTGAACAAAAATTCAATACTAAAGGTAAGCAAGTCACATCAGTCAAACAAGTTAAGATAGGTTCAAAAGAAGGAAAAACATAGGGAACACAGTTCACCAAATGAGAGACGTGCGTCTTAAGACTTGGGGCGGCATTGGTACCCAACATACGGAATTTGAAAGTAAATTGCCCAAACCAACTATATTGAAGCATGGGTGGAAGGTTAATCCTGACACACCCCCAGAAAATAGCGGATCTTATTAAGGCTTCCGAAGAGGTAAAAAACGTATTTTGTTGTCTTTTATTCTACAAGTTGTACCTGGTTTAGAATTGGTTCTCCTTTTTAGACTTTCGAATACAGTTGCAGCGAATGAGAGATTGAGGAATTTTATAGGCTGGAAGGTGGAGAGAGTGAGAATTTGTATTTGCATGAAGATGGTGACACGTTGGTTTACATTGACCTTCTAACAAGATTATCCACATTAGGATTTAGTGTTTGAAGATTATTCACATTTGTTCTTGAGATTGATTGTTTGATCGGTGATGCTGCTAAGAACCAGGTTGCTATGAATCCTACCAACACCGTTTTTGGTATGTCCTCTTTTCCTATTGCATTTCTCTAATTTTTTTGATTTTATGTTGATATAATCCTCTGGTCTTCTACCTACCATACAGGAGAGCATCTTGATCCAGTGGTCTGCTACAGTTGACTGAATTAGTCCAAAACAAATGGCAATCGAAGGGTTTAAAGCATAAAGTGAAATGGTCAGGTTATTATGACATTATTGGTTAATTAGCCCAAAACAAATGGCCACTACTAATGTTTGGCATTATTATATTTGCGCAACTGTATGTTTATATTTACACATGTTTCTCATTCTTTTATGGTTGCAGCTACTAGACATACAAACAGGAGAAGATGCTCGGGTTCAGCAGTTTATTGTAGGCTAGGTACACGTACGGGTATTGTTTCGCTTAATTAACTTAATTTGAATAATATAACTGTAGTACGTGTATTCTCCTACTCAATTTCTTTGACCTTTTCCCTGTTGTTGGTTTAGCAGAAACACGCACTGCAGATGTGGGCGCAGGGATGCAGCTGATCCGGTTTGCCCACACATCAATGCCCAACATTGAGATGAAAATGTGAAGTACATATATCTTTACATAAATTTTCAGACGACGACTTATGTCAAGTTATGTGCATCTACTAAGATGCAATAACATATAAACAAGTGAGACTTTGGGGTAAGTGGATAATATACTTTAATCAAACTAACAAATAAGGACCAGCGCTTCTTAACCATTTTGCAATGTTCATGTCACATTTACTTGACATCAAGATTAATTTTTGTTGTAGTATAACAGTCAATGTTTTAGTTGAGAGTGAGTCACCAAGTATTCATCCTATGCACTTACAATTTTGTTTTCCCTCATCATTTGTGTTATCTTTTATGAGTATTGAATGGTCAAATGTAATATGGTTTATATTAGTCATTGGTCGTTGCATAACATGCATACACATATTGTTGCAGGTATAGACTGATTCAAGCATGTGATCCTCAAGATGACGAGGGACGAAAAGAATTCGCTAATAAAAAAGAATAATTTCTTCGTTATATCTTACATGATTCTAACCCGTAAAATTTTAATATTTATTTAGCTTACACTTGGTATTCTAAATGATAAGACAAACTCTTAGTAGAAAGGAGTTTGCATTTCAAAAATCGGATTTTTTTGGTACACCTGAGTTACTGTATGGCTTATAAGTATGTTTAATATAGGTATTAAAAGTAAAATATTCCGTTCAGTTCCTTTTGTAAACAAAAAACACCATACTATATGGCCTATAATATGTTGAACTATTATATATATGTAGTTCTAAAAATCCTATAAATTATAAGATTACTGGTTACAAAATGACCTATACGGGACACAGAATTACAATGACTAAAGTGGTACATATGAAAAAATATGCAACCTTTTAGTACATATGAAAAAATATGTAACCTTTTATTTAGCTTGATGAATTTCATTCAATATATTATTTTTTGTGATTGCAGACATTTTTTACAGAATCTATGGTAAGGAGAGACATTGAGGACCTCAAAAACGATACCAAGTGCGCATTTCTATAAAGTATTCTATTTTTTTCATCTCATTTGTTTAATTCCAACTAATATTTCACTGGTCTATAGGCAACTGAGGGTCGCTTCGAATAATTGAATATTTTGTAACCGGAACTTGTGCCAGATATCTGAGGTTGTCAATAGCATGAAAGTCTTGATGGATTTCTACCGGGACACTAAAACGGGTCCTATCGGTAATAATTAGAAAATATAATTCAATTTAGATTTGGTAATTCAACGAATAGTTTGTTGTACACAGTTTTACTCAAATGATCTCATTTCAAAGGGATTGAAGATCTTTCCCTGTCAAACAAGCTCAGCCAAATCACAAATGCAAAAGATGAAGGAAATTGAACTGATTATGAGCATTCCAGGTCTTCCAGCAGACCGAAACATACTTAATAAGTTGGTGTCCATGAATCCAGGTTGCACCTCTCCATTGAACAACAATAGTCATCTTATGGGTGTTGGTCGATGTTGTCTACTAAATGGTTCGCCCCATGCTAACTTTATTTGATTACGTCAGTAATATTGCTTGCACATGCATGGCTAATTAAGTATTTATAACCCTTTGATAGATATCTCTATCAGGTGTTGGTGACTTCTTCAAGCTCAGGAAACATACAACCTGATACCTCTGGAACCAATGGAGTACATGCAACTGATACTACTTCAGTTAAAGAGGATGATGACTTTGACATGTTCGCAGAAAAAAATGATGAAACAGATACTGACAGTACACCAAAAAGTATTTACCAGTTTTGGTTGATGTGAGAAATACTTCCTTCTGTTGGTTCATATTTACCTATCTGTTGCATTTGATTATAATAATAAAATAAAATTTGTTTTCACTTGCAGGCACTAGGCATACACAAAATGATTATGTAGTTGATGAATCTTGTGGGTATGCATCACTTTCTTCATATGTTTCTGTTTCTCTTTGTACATAATATCTTTATGTTTTATACGTAGTATATATGCGTATAATAGATGCTTGTGTTTGTTTCATGACTCATTAAGGTATTATTTATGGTCTACTAAATGATTGTTGACATTGAACAACATTGTATCTTATATCACCTTGTCATTTAATTTCTTTCTTTTTCTACCAGTTTGTTTACTTTTTGATATATGTTTCTTCAGGTATTACTACAGCAGCAGTTTGTGATATTATTATGATGCCTCTTCTGGACTGTATTGCAATGCAGCATTTGGACTGTGGTAAGACACCCTGTATTTTGGATTGTGAATCTCATTATCAATGGTGAGCCTCCATGAGAACATCAAAATAAGAGTAAAAACATAGATGTAACAAGGTATGTTTAAAAACCGATATTTTGATACTTGGAATACGCAGACTTAAATTCTATTCAAGTATTTGCTCATTCTCAGTTTGGTTCGGGTTAAACAGGTTGACTGTGTTCCATTTTGTACTTGGCATTTTACAATGTCGAGACTTTCCAAGTTACTACAAATTCATAATTTTAAAGCGTTTGTATTATATTTGATTAAAAGATTTTTTAAAGTTACTAAGATCTTAGAAGTTACAAATTCATAATTAAGAGTGTAATGTGTTTTCCGTTTTTTTAAAGTTACTAAAATCTTTTAAAGCGTTTGTATTATATTTGATCTAATGTAATCTTAACATGTTATGATCGCTTTTGGTACATGAAATGGGTATGGACAGATTCTTCTATAGATCAATCAAATCGTTTTTCATAATGTCTATAGATTATTACACTTTGAGATCGGTATGTAGCAAGTACGTAATCAATTGACCGCTGGCTATAAGACTACCCGATATCCAGGGTTATGAGCTTACGACCAAGACGGCTTCAAATAATAGACAAGCTCGGCTAGATGGTCAGTATAAAATCACTATAAGTATACTTGATAAAGATTAAATGCTCATTTGTGAGTTTTTTGTATCTGTATTCTTTTAAACCACTGATAACCCAACTTACATGAAACATTATTTATATTAAAACTTTAGTTGGTAGATACCAATAGGGTTAATACACAAAAAAATTACTAAACTTTACAAAAAAGTTCGCCTAAGTCACTCAAGTTTCAAATTGTTCAATTAAGTTACTATACTTTGCATAACCGTTTATATACGTTACTGGTCTTATACTAACTTACGATACCCGGTATTAGTGTGACGTGACATTAACATATCAACTTTTTTTTTAATTTTTGGTGGAGAAGTAAAGGGTTAATACACAAAGATGTTACTAAACTTTGTAAAAAAGTTCACCTAAGTTACTCAACTTTCATTTTGTTCATTTTTGTTACCATCTTTTGCGTGTTTATTTAACGAGTTACTGAACTTTTGAATAAGCTACATTCGCATTACTTCGAAGCTGGGTCACCGGCTGATAGTCAAATTTTCTTTTCCATGTCACTTATTTTGTTTCAACTTATTCCACGTCATTATGTTTAACATTTTTACAATTTTTTTTGTTTTTTCTCTTTCTATATATTCATCAATGTTCATTTTCAATTATGTATCAATTCTCTTTTTCATATTATGTAAGCTTTTTGCTTGTGTTGACCTTCATCGCCATCATTCCACCATAACCAAACATCCTAAAAAACACTAAGATTCTAGATAAGTTAGTCCTAACCAGCTTGCCACCGTCATCCCATTATCATCTTCATCACTATCCGTCGACCACCAAAAAAAAGTTCAAAAAAAATATTTTAATTCTTTTTTTTTAAAATAATTACCTATTTATTTTTTAAATATTCGATTTTTTTTTTTGGAATTTTTTATAAAAAAAATTCTAAAAAATATTAAAAAAAATTGAATACGCAAAGTATAGTAACTTAATTGAACAATTTGAAACTTGAGTAACTTTTCCCGACATAGCCGGTCACCAATCCAAGGAGTGACTTGAATGACACTTTTTTAAAACATCAGTAACATAATAAATAAATACGCAAAGTATAGTAACTTAATTGAACAATTTGAAACTTGAGTAACTTAGGCGAACGTTTTTGTAAACTTCAGTAACTTTTTTGTGTATTAACCCATACCAATATGTATATTAGTATCGGTTTATAATGCCATAAATCCATATATTGACTTAAATTTTTTCGTTTAAAGCCATAGTGACAAGTTTTTCTTTGTTGCATTTTCATCATGACAAGATTGCAAATGGCTTAAAAATGCAACCAAGGTTCACTTTTTCACCATTTTTAAACAAAGTGAATCTTGGTTTCACATAAATTGCGTTTTTTACCTTTATATTTACAAGTCATGCCCGCCCAACCTCACCTTTTCTAAAAAAAATTTAAACGTAAACTAATACCATAGCAAAATTAATGAAAATCGACGTCAATCGACGTCCTTAAAAATAATTCCCCCTTTACTGACACCATCAAAAGATAAATTATAAGTCATGCCCGCCCCTTGGACGAGTCTCACCATTTATGTATGCTACGTAACTTCAACTGTTAATTGCTATTAACATAACTGTCAATTAAAAATTAATATTAAAATATCTAAACGATAATTATAATTCATGTCCACCCTAAAGGGCAGGCTTATATCCCCGGGAGGGCTTATAAGTCATGCCCGCCCTTAATTTAGACGCTTCTTTCTTTTTTTTAAAACCTGTTTAGAAAGCAAAACTACAAAATGACAACAAATAATTAGAAGAGTCCATCATTCGTGATCGTTATTAGGTGGAAAATATCAGAAATGAGAACCAAGAGTTGATGAAGCAATTGCAAATCTGCAATGTATCATGCACCGCACGGGACTACCCGCTCGCGATCTCCGTATACTTGACCCGAGCCTATCATATCCATCTACTGTGTTGGGTAGAAGCACTTTTACATTGTTTGAAGTTGATTAGGGGTTAGGAAAAGTGCCTCTTCCTATCACAACAGTGAGCTTATCATAATGCATTTTCTTCCGTTTCCTCTCACCAGGTTAGCTTTCTGTTCTTGAATGTTAACATCATGGCATTCACATGTTAATTGAACATAATAACTATAAACTAATATGTATTTCTGAATCAGATAGCTTGATAACATTGTGTATGGCATAACATATTTTTCATGGTTTTGATAATTTTCAAGGGATTTTTAGTATTTACAGATTGACATACACTATTTGGATTTGGAGGGCTAATTTGTAATCATTTGTATACCTTCATCATGGATTATCTTAGTGGTAAGCCCTTTTCTGAATTTTGACTCACATGAATCATATAGAATTTGTATCTTCTCTCTTTTTTAAAATATTTTTATTGGAAGAGGTGATTCAGATGGATACTCTATATGGGCGTTTCAAGAGTAAAAAGCATAAAAGGATTACAGGCTCTATGTTGGTCGATAAAGATGGTATCTACTCTAATTCCTCTAAAAAACTTAGCTAATCGATAAATTTGGTTTTATGAGAAGTTGTCAAATATATTAGAATACGTGTTATATCAGTAATGGGATAGTTTTGAATCTGTTATAACTTCTCACAAAAAGGAATCATTGCATAATCAGTCATATTTTGTATAGAGAAAATGAATCACTAATATATTTTGTAGGCTTAAATTTATGGCGAATTATAGTTATTGGTGTCGCTTTTTTACTGTAGCACTTAATTGACCTGGAAGGATCTAAAAGCTCAATGATGGAGACAACTGGGATAAGGAGAAATGAGGGCGTACATAAATAAGAGCTTGCTTACACTTGGCACGGTAAGATTAGTTATTATATTTCTCAATTGGGACTTTAGGATATGAAGTTTGAAGTTTTGGGTTAATAATTAAAATGTACGTTGATGTTAGAAACTTTTCTTCTTTGGATGTTGACTTGTGATATTTCAGGTTATATATAAGATAACAGATTGCAAGGCTGCTCACATTACTTATCGAGATTCAAAGCTTAAACGACTTACGCAATCTTCACTCTCTTATTAGAACAATAAATATATATGAGGCAGGTTGCATTGGAGTCTGTTTGTCATCATAGGAAGCAGTGAATTTCACAGGTATTCTTTATACTGATTGTAAACTTCTGTCTATTTGGGATATTTGACCCTTTTTGCTAATATGATTGTCACTATTGCAGATGACGAACTGGCCTACAATTATTTACCACCCTACTTTAGCTATAGAAAAATATGCAAACGATATTCATAAGTCATGCCCGCTCATCGGGCGGGCTTCAAAATTTGTTTTGTTCTTTTTGGTACATTAGTTCGGAATTTGTTTTTGTCTTTTGTTTCTGTACAGATAGGGTGCTGTACATGCTAATAAAAGCAACAACACCTGCATTTTAGTGTCAAAGGTATTTGAACATGATTTCCTCAATTTTGACCTATTATCAATTTTGTTATCCCTAGCATTGTCACCCCTAACACACTTAATTCGTAGCATTGTCATCCCTAACACACTTAATTCATATTCTTAGCTATATTTTATCATGTGACCAGTTTGTAGTGTATTTGAAAGTGGAGCTTCTTTGCTTTAACATGTGTACCTATTAGTTTTTCAGTTTTGAGTCATTAAATTGGGGTTTCTAGATACGTTATAAATGTTTCTTCCATGGTGATTGTTGATTGCAACTCTATTATTACCCACATGCTTTATATCACTATTTGGTAAAACTAAAATCGAGCTCTTGAAGTTTGGGACAATGGGAGGTTGTACGAACACGCGGAAGCAGAAGAAATACCACTTAGATCATAATTGTTTGTAGATTTTGTTTTCTCAACAGATGTTAGATCATCTTTAGTTGCAGCTCAATTGAATAGGGTGCAATTATGACGGGAGCATTTAGTTTGAAGCTGGCAATTTTCTCAAGGTTACCGAGAACAAACCTGGATGAGGGTTCAGCTATGTTTCTATATTTCATGACCTGAAACTCTTATTATCCAATACATTATTCTATCTCGATCTTATATATTAGCAAATTTTTTCGCAAAGCCGAGCTGGACTTATCCCATCGGGAGGAAACCATGAACCGCTATATTTTACAAACGTTTTGTGAAACTTTATTTCGCATTTGATTTAAAATCATATACTATGTTCTTAAGAATATTTTGTAACTTTTAACTGTCGAATAAAAGTTAACGTTCATTTATTTTCATTGCTAATGCATTCAATATCAAAATAGGTACGTTTATATCTTATTTTTCGTTAACTTATTTAATTTAACGAGATTCATAAGTCATGCCCGCCCATCGGGCGGGCTTCAAAATCTAGTATGTATATATATATATATATATATATATATATATATATATATATATATATATATATATATATATATATATATATATGCTTTTCTAGAAAATTACACTAGATAATACTAAGTTGCCAACTTGAGGTCTCTTGGACTTGCTTGGAACACAAAATGTTTGTGGAGATTTTATTTGAAGATGGGAATCATGGTAGTTGGATTTAGTGGAGATAGATTTTTGTTGGAATGGTGTTTGGAGAGTTTGGTGGTTGTTGATGGGAAGCATGGTAGTTGGCTTCAAGTAAGCTTCATGGGATAGGATTGAAGTTTTGTAGGTTGATTGGTGATGAGGAGAAGTGTGCATTAAGGGATGTTATGGGTGATAATGAAAGGGTGATGACTACGGATGCATTTTCAATGGTAAGTTGTGGGTTTGGAGCGGTTGATGAATTGTGGGTGTCTTGAGTGAGTGATGGGTTTGAGTTTTTCCTAGTGAGGAGGTATTCAATCCAAGTGAGGTGTTCTTCCAAGAGAATGGTTTGTTTTTGGAGGTAAATGAAACAAGGACAATAGTGGGTATGATGCTCAACTTGCTTTAAGTGGAGTGAGTGAGGGAGACAATTTGAGTAGGGTGATAAAGGTGGTTGGTCCAAGTTGCATAGAACAAGATGCATGACAAGAAGAGCACTAAGGTCATGAGCTTCTTTGAGCTCCTCAACGAACTTTCATTGTTCGGACGAAGGTGATGATGGAGGTGTTGGGTTGTGATGGATGATTGGATATGCAACATGAGAATATCATGTGTGTTGTTAGGAAGTGGTGGTGTTACTCTTGGTGGTGGAAACATTTGTGAGTTTAGGTAGTCATTGATGGATGAGGATGACGGTATTGAAGAAGAGGATGTTCCACGAGTAGAGGGTGTTTTGGATGGTGCATTCGGTGCATTAGGAGAGATGAGCATTAAATTTGAGGTGATGGGGTTGTGTTGTCATCTTTGGTTAAGTCAGTGAATAGTTGTTTAGGAGTGATGATGAGGATCTTTTGTTTCTTTGATGTTTTGGAAATGGAAGTTTTTGGTGAATCCATGGTGGATTATGGTGATGTGTGTTGGAGGTGAAGGGTGAGATGAAGGTGTACTTGAGTAATGTGATGGATGGTTGGTTATTATGATGTGGTTTATGAAAGGGTTCATTTGAGTGAATATAAGGTTTGTGTATCATGAAGTATGGTTTGACCTTCATGGGTTAAGTTGTAGTGGTGATGACACGCTTTGTAAAGTGTAGGGAATGGTTTCATGGTTGAATCTTTTTGTGACGATGATGATGAGGCGAAAAATGAACCGTTTTTAGGGGGTCATTTAAGCCCGGAATTGAATTTATTTGATCAAATATTGCCCTAAATCGTTCCTTTTATGATTTTAGGTACTTTGGGAGTGAATTCTGGAAAAGGAAGCAATTCGGACGTTTTTGGAGCATAAAAGTGAAGAAAACGGCAAAGACTTAATTTTCCATGCTGAGAACAGTACCTGACGGCGTCAAGAGGAAGATCCTGATGGCGTGAAGAGTAAAAACCATGACGACCCAGTGAAAACCTGAAGGCGTCACAACAAGGGCGTCAAGACTATTTTTGGTGACGGCCTGCATAAGGTGTATACATGACGGCGTCAGACCCAGATCTAGGCAGTCCGAGAAGCTATTTGGCGGCGAGATGACGGCGTCAGACTTTTGTTCTTGACGCCGTCACCCATCAAAATCTATATATAGTTTTCTATTTTTCATTCATAAAAGAGGAACTTGTGTGGAGAAAACTAGGGCTGAACTTTGTAAACCCTAGGTCATATTTTACAGTGCTTTCAAGGGTTTTCACCCCTTGAATCCTTTCATGTTCAATTGAGATAAGTCTTCTCTTAATTCAATCAATATGTATATGTGTTGTTTGAATTTATCTTATGCTTGTCTTGATTTCAACATGCTAGGCTAGATCTGTCTTGTGTTTGCTTAGATGTAATGAAACCTAGATGTTAATTATGTGTTGATTACTTGTTTATGGTTGTATTGGATGAATGATTTCAATGTTAGGCTTAAGAAAACTGGCAGATCTCCATTGTGTAACATGCTTGAACGTCTTAGGAAACATGAACCGATGTGTACTAGGTTTTATTGGTTGTATTTAATGCATGAGCAAATTCTAGTGATCCCATGTTAGGATCTTCTTAGCTGGCTCGACATAGGAGTGAAGTAGGCACTCATAGGATTGGGGAAGTAAGTACGCCACCCCATGAATGGTATTAAGGAATACAATCCATCATCCACGCAACTATAACAAGTAATTAACATGTAAAAGATGTCTAGGGAGTAGTGAAATCTAAGTAAACACAATTCTCCCATATATTGCTCACAACTCTAGTATAATTTAGTTTATTTTCATTTTTAGTATTTTATTTTGATTGCATCTTTAGTATTGGGTTAGTTGACTAGCAACTAATTCCGCCCAACTCCTTCAAAACCGAGATATTTACTTGCTTTTATAAAAACTAAAAAAATACAAAAAGAATCATCCCTCATCTCTAGACCTAATCTTTAGGTTTTCTAATCCTAGCGGCACTATTCCTAGCTAAACGATCAATCCCCCGGTACTTGTCATTATACTATACTACATCGATCAGGTACAATGCCTGGTGGGGGTTGTAAGCTTCTCAAGATCCCTTGAGAGGTAAAACCTGGTGCGATCCCCACGTATCAAGTTTTTGGCGCCGCGGCCTGGGGAATAGTTATTTTCTAGGTTAGAATCTCTTTTTATTAGGTCTACTTGCTAGATTCCTTTCTAGTAAGATTTTATTTTTATTTTTAGGTTCACTTTAGTCTATCTTATTTCTTCGTGTTTTTGTTCGTAACTCTTCGCCATCCGACATCATGGACGATGGTAACATCTTTGAACCCGTCATCCCACCACAACAAAACCCACCACTAGATAACCAACCTCTTAGGCCCCAAACTCTAGGAGAATACTCCCGACCTAGCCACCAAGGCTACCGAAACACCATTCAGCTCACCCAAGGAGCCAATGTGACCCTCTTGCGATCCGACACCATCCGGTTGGTGCAAAGCGGATGTGCATTCCATGGACTTCGTTCCGAAGATCCAAATCAACATCTCAAGGACTTCCTTAAAATCGTAGATTCTATAGACCTTGATGTTACAACTAGAGAGTCAACCCGATTATGCCTATTCCAATTCTCTCTACGTGATCAAGCTAGTCAATGGCTTGAACGTTTACCCGCGAGATCCATCACCTCATGGGATGATCTCACCACTCGTTTCCTTGCTCAATTTTTCCCACCGGGGAGAACTACCAAGCTTAGAAATGACATCTTGATGTTCCAACAACGTCAAAATGAAACTCTTTATGAAGCATGGACTCGTTTCAAGGACTTGCTCCAAAAAGTCCCTCATCATGGCATAGATCTTTGGCTCCAAGTCCAAATCTTTTATGACCATATCGATCTCTCCACAAGGCGAGCCATTGACCAATCGGCCGGTGGTAAGCTACGTGATCTAAGTGCGGAACAATCATGGGAACTCATAGAAGATCTTGCTTTCTATGACAACGAAAGTTGGAATGATCCCCGTGATTTGAACAAAATGGTCAAGGCAATATCTTTGCCTTCGAACAACTCTAGCACTCCCGACCGTAGGATCATGGAACTTGAGGACCAAGTCAAGTTTCTCATGAAATCTTACGAAGCTCCTAAGCCTTCAAGCCAAGTGAACAAAATCACTTCTTCATGCGAATTATGTAGTGGTCCCCATGACACTCGTGATTGTATGGAACTCCCCGGAACAGCTTTTGCGGACTACGCATCCTCGCGTACCAACGAAGCGGGAGATAAGTGGTACACTTTCAAACCCGAGCCAAACCCATATGGTGATTCCTACAACCCCTCTTGGAAAAATCACCCAAACCTTAGGTGGAAACAAAATCAAGCCAATTCTTCCAATCCGCCTAATCGTTACCAACCAAACGGTCCACCCTCCAACTGTACTTTCAACAACAATCCTTCTAACAACTATGGTAGTACCAACAATCTTGAAGGATTGATGTCCAAGTTTATGGCGTCTGAAGAAGCTCGCATATCTAAGTTTGAAGCCGATTTCAAACAAAAGCAAAGCGAGATGACCACCAAAATTGACACATTGTTGAAAATTCTCAATGACCGAGAAATGGGAGCACTCCCAAGCGACACAGTCAAGAACCCGAAACTAAACGTTAATTCCATATCATTAGTTTCGTCACCCACTTCTTGTCCCCAATACTACTCGGTTAAATCAACGAGCACGTGTTTCAAGCAAAACCAAATTCTTCAAAAGGACCAATCGAATAAAACAACCGATATAAAACCGGTCAAAAGCATAGTTGAAACACCTCCCACGAAAGACCTTGACGATGAATTCAAGGAGCTTCACCTTGAACGCCCCGTCATTGATGTCTTAGCCCGTGCTCCCTACTATAGTGCCCTCCTAGAAAAGTATGAGAAGTTTAAACTAGGTAAAAATGGGACCCCCTTCGTTCAAAACAAGTTACCTAAAAAGCTTGATGATCCGGGTATATTTGTTTTGCCTTGTAAGATAGGAAGATCCGAAGCTTTCGACACACTAGCCGATTTAGGGTCAAGCCTCAACTTGATTCCCTTATCCCTTTTCACCACTCTTAAGCTAGGAAAGTTAGATGAGACGGAGGTATTGATAGGTCTAGCGGATGGGAGTATTGCCCACCCGGTTGGAATGATTAAGGATGTAGTTGTTCACGTAGGGAAGTTAACTATCTTAGCGGATTTTCATGTCCTGGACATGGTTAGTGACACTACATGCCCATTGTTAGTAGGAAGAGGATTTTTAGCAACCGCTAGCGCCATGATAGATTGTAAGGAGTCTAAGATAGCGGTAGGTGAGGGCGACACTTGGTCGGTATACGTTGTTAAGAAACATAGCTATGATTGTGAGGATGAACCGACACCACATTGGGTTGAGATGAATAGGAGACCATCTAGATATGGACCTTGGATAGAAAGGAACTTTATAGGACCTCAACGCCCATTCTATCTAGAAAAAGATTTCATCGAAAAGACACATTCGGTGGAACAACTCATAGCTAGAAATGAAGAGCTAGATCCTTTTGAGGACCCTTTAGTCTTTAGGAAGATGATTGAGTTCTTAAGCGTAATGCCTATTAATATAGAGATGAATAAGTGGAAAAGAGAGGGAGATAAGTGTAAATGGAGGTGAGACAAGCCAACTAAAGAAGGTGACGGATCATGGCATATGAAGATGACTTTATATGATCCGGATGGAGAAAAGTTTGAAAGGTCATACCGTACTAAGAAAATCGATAGGAAGTTAAAACCTAAGTTTCATCTCAAAGATGTCCTCAATGAGGAACTCACCCGTGTCACGTAGTAACCCATGTCCTTGAGTCTAGCTACAAGACTCGTTAATAAAGAAAAGCGCTTCTTGGGAGGCAACCCATGTTTTGTGTGATTTTTATTTTGTTTGTTTGTTATTTGCTTCCGTATGCATGCTTTATTTTTATTGTTGGTAGATCATGTTTCAAAATTAAAATAGTGGAAATACTTTATTTTGTTGTTTGGCCTAGTCTTAACTTCATCCAAAGGTATTTTTGCAAAAGATAAGTGTAAGGGGAAACCCCAAATATGTTTTTAAGAAACAAAACCGATCATGATTCTCCACAATATTAAGTGAACATGTATATTCGTACTTGTTAGAGTCAAATGCTTGTATCGAGTCATAATGATGTTTTGCAGGATTTTCCAGGAAGTAGGACGAAGTTTTTCCAAAAATTTTCTGGAAACTTAACATAAGAATTTCTGCAGGTCACTTCTGACAGCGTCACGAGTTTCCTCTTGACGGCGTCACGTGTAAAAATCTGGAAATTTTACCAGTTTTGTTTTTCTAACGGAATCTTAAAGTTTTTGTTGAATTATTAGTTTTATAATCTCCATGAAATCTGCAAACATCATTCCACAAGCATTATATCTTATTTTGTTTTCTAGGAATTATTAGCATATGTAGATTGCCGCCGATTTTATGCGAGGTTGCCTTGTCTGTTTTCTCAGGTTTTACAGGTTATGTATGACAAGAAGATGATCATTTCTCTGGAAGGGAAGCTTTGATTGTTCATTTTCTTGGAGGAAGATCTAACCTGGCCACCTTATTATCCATACCGAGCGAATCAGGGGAGTATTTGATTTCATTTGTTTTACTTATTTCACTTTTACATTCTTTACTTGAACATTGGGGACAATGTTCATCTTAAGTGTAAGGGGAGGGTAAAATGATGATACCTTACAGATACACTTTTGCTTGAGTTTGTTTGTTTGATAGTAGATGTGTAATAAAACTATGAGAAATACTTGTTAGTGTAATTTTAGCGCCAAATTTAAATTTTGTCACAATATTTAGGAGTGAAACTTTTGCCATAGCAAGCGTCTCATGGATAGGAGATTGTATGACTAGCACAAAACCGTACAATTCAGAAAAATTTTCCACCCAAATATGTGACGTTCGCCCTTAGATTTGATAGGAAAAGCATTTACTATTAGTGCTTATGAGTGTACCGGTAGCATTTAGATTCTAGAACTTGCATTAGTGATGCATCCCGAGACCGCTAGTGAGACTACATTCGTGTAGTAGGATTTACTACATGATAAGAGGCATTAGGATCACCCTTGTGTTAAACCCGTATCATAATTACTTGACCATTTAAGTCATATTACTTGGCTAGTTAAGTCAATTAATTTTTCCCACACCATTAGCGTTGTACTCATTTTTAGTACACGAAACCCCTAGTACACCCCTCCGAGCCTATCTTTTCGTTTCTAACTTTAAGCATTTTACTTAAAGGAAGAATTTGTTACACCCCACTTAAATGTACACCCAAATCGCCTTAGCCTTCCATGTATGCACTCATCTTTAGTGCATTATTGTTATTTGTTAAACCCTAAGTTAATTATCTAATTGATTACATGGTTGCTAAGTCGAGTCATATCCTTGTACATATTGTTTTGGGACGATTAGGACTCATGGGTAAAGTACTTATTTTATGGAGTAATGGGAAAGAACATCATTTATTACCCCCATATGTGCGTTAATCTTAAAAAGTACTCCAAGTGTTTTGATTTTCTTGATTCGAGTTATTAGATTAGTTTATTGTAAAGTATGTAAAAATTCAAGTGTAAGGGGAGAGTTCATGCCCTATGATTTATTATTTTGGATGGTAGGGTAAGAGTGTATGAAAAAAAAATAGAAAAAAGAAAAAAGAGAAAAACATACAGACTACCATCCATTTTCATTCTATGTTCATTTTATGTTTTTTTTATTTTTCATTTATTAGCTTAAGTCGAGTCTAGTCTTGGCTTAGCAACGCCATATTGTACATGTTATTAACTAAGATTTTTAACTCGCCACCAGTAAAGACTGCCTATATCTAACAAAACCATGTATTCCATATCCCTACACCTAACGTTACAACCCTTTGAAAGACCTCTTTGATAGTTTATCCTAGGTGCTTACGCCATGTGGTGGAGGTTTGATCCTTTCCCAAGCCTATGGTAATCTATTTTGCTATGACAGGTAGTGAGAGATATTTTCCGTTTCCATGTTGTGATATTACTTTATTACACCCGAGAGATGTGAGTATCTAAACACTATTTGTGAGGTGCTAGTGTATGACCTCTGTGCTTGTCTTTGGTCTTTAGTGGAACGATTAATTGTTGTAATTACTTTTATATTAGTGTTAAATGACCCCTAACTTGTATTTTGACTAGAATAAAAGCGCATTTGCTTGAGGACAAGCAAATCTCAAGTGTAAGGGTATATGGTGAGGCGAAAAATGAACCGTTTTTAGGGGGTCATTTAAGCCCGGAATTGAATTTATTTGATCAAATATTGCCCTAAATCGTTCCTTTTGTGATTTTAGGTACTTTGGGAGTGAATTCTGGAAAAGGAAGCAATTCAGACGTTTTTGGAGCATAAAAGTGAAGAAAACGGCAAAGACTTAATTTTCCATGCTGAGAACAGTACCTGACGGCGTCAAGAGGAAGATCCTGACGGCGTCAAGAGTAAAAACCATGACGACCCAGTGAAAACCTGAAGGCGTCACAACAAGGGCATTAAGACTATTTTTTTTGACGGCCTGCATAAGGTGTATACATGACGGCGTCAGACCCAGATCTAGGCAGTCCGAGAAACTATTTGGCGGCGAGATGACGGCGTCAGACTTTTGTTCTTAACGCCGTCACCCATCAAAATCTATATATAGTTTTCTATTTTTCATTCATGAAAGAGGAACTTTTGTGGAGAAAACTAGGGCCAAACATTGTAAACCCTAGGTCATATTTTACAGTGCTTTCAAGGGTTTTCACCCCTTGAATCCTTTCATGTTCAATTGAGATAAGTCTTCTCTTAATTCAATCAATATGTCTATGTGTTATTTGAATTTATCTTATGCTTGTCTTGATTTCAACTTGCTAGGCTAGATCTGTCTTGTGTGTGCTTAGATGTAATGAAACCTAGATTTTAATTATGTGTTGATTACTTGTTTATGGTTGTATTGGATGAATGATTTCAATGTTAGGCTTAAGAAAACTGGCAAATCTCCATTGTGTAACATGCTTGAACGTCTTAGGAAACATGAACCGATGTGTACTAGGTTTTATTGGTTGTATTTAATGCATGAGCAAATTCTAGTGATCCCATGTTAGGAGCTTCTTAGCCGGCTCGACATAGGAGTGAAGTAGGCACTCATAGGATTTGGGAAGTAAGTACGTCACCCCATGAATGGTATTAAGGAATACAATCTGTTATCCACGCAACTATAACAAGTAATTAACATGTAAAAGATGTCTAGGGAGTAGTGAAATCTAAGGAAACACAATTCTCCCATATATTGCTCACAACTCTAGTATAATTTAGTTTATTTTCATTTTTAGTATTTTATTTTGATTGCATCTTTAGTATTGGGTTAGTTGACTAGCAACTAATTCCGCCCAACTCCTTCAAAACCGAGATTTTTACTTGCTTTTATAAAAACTAAAAAAAATACAAAAAGAATCATCCCTCATCTCTAGACCTAGTCTTTAGGTTTTCTAATCCTAGCGACACTATTCCTAGCTGAACGATCAATCCACCGGTACTTGTCATTATACTATACTACATCGATCAGGTACACTGCCTGGTGGGGGTTGTAAGCTTCTCGAGATCCCTCGAGAGGTAAAGCCTGGTGCAATTCCCACATATCAGATGACTAGATGGAGTTATTGGTGAGGATGTGTGATGAGTTTCAAGTGGTGTGATTGGTGAGAGTGAAATAGCGATGTTCACAGAAGGGATGCCTTGGTTTTTCATTTCACTTTGGTGGTTTGAGTGTGTAAAGGTTATGAGGTTTGAGTGTAAGGTAGAAGGGTATGGGTGAGTAAAGGTTATGAGATTTGAGTGTGTAAAGATTATGAGGTTTGGTTTTGGGCAAGTCCAACTCTTTAGGCAACTATGCATGTATTTTCTTAATGAAATATGCATGAAAAGTATATAGGCAAATAATCATGTAATATAATTACGACTAATCATGCATGAAAACTTAATAAAGTAATAGATCAAGTAATTAAGGCATTCTACCTAACATGAATAACTTAGTGCAAGGGCAAAAGCAACTAATGAGTAAGACACTAGTGATGGAACAAATGTGATAGTGTAATTCTTGATTTTGTTCTAGTGTATGCCTATATGAAACAAATACGGAGTTAAGATCGTTTCGACTCATATAAAAGAAAAAAAATTTTCCTAAGAAACGATCCTTGATCTCCTTGATTTAGCTTTGCTCACTTCTAAGTGTCATGTACATGTATATATTGGATTATATATATATATATATATATATATATATATATATATATATATATATATATATATATATATATATATATATATAGACAACGAGAGCGAGACTATTGTGCATGGTTTGATAGAAAAACGTTTTTATCATTATTCAACAATGAGTTTTCCTAATCGTGAGAATGATTTCAAAATGAATTGAGGTTTTATTTTGAGAGTATATATGCAAAAACAAAATATCTCAATTCCTGATTTTTGTGCAAAACAGAATCCTAGACTCAGATTTGAGAAGAAAGAAAAGAAAATTAAATATTTTTATGCTCAGATGGCCGGCCCCCTTAAAGTGAGGTCGGTCCCCTTAATTTTAAGGGGGCCGCCCTTATAGATTTAAGGGGTCCGCCCATCTGACAGAAAAGAAATTTTCAGAACTTTGATTTTTCAGAAAATTTTAAGTATTCCAAGAATTTAATCAATTTGCTCCATCATTCCTAATCCTAAACGCAAGTGATTAAGTAAATCACGCTTAAGAGGCTTAGTGACTATATCGGCAATGTTACTTTCCGAAGCTACCTTCTTTATTGTTATATTTTCTTTTTGTATAATGTCCCTAAGAAAGTGATGACGTATTTCTATATGTTTAGTCCTAGAGTGTTGAACATGATTCTTACTTAAATCTATAGCACCTTTGTTATTGCACATAATAGGAATATTTTCTAACCTAATGCCATAGTCTTCGAGAGCTTGTTTCATCCATAGTTATCTTACGCAAGGGATCTAGTCTTACTTCTATATTAACGATTAATCCACTTAACTCATTTCACTTCTTCACCATGAGTTTTCTACTAGTGGACATAGAAGATTTCCATTTTTTATGTTGTTCGACAACGAACAATTTTAATAAAAAATCCTAGGAAAGCCAACTAAGAGGGGTTCATAATATGTGAGAAAGTAAGTATTACTAGCTATATAACTAAGCATTATTCTAACTAGTTATTAATCTAAAAATATAAATTTTAACGATAAACTTAAAAGAAATGCGTACCTTTTAGTCTTCAATAAAATTTCTTGAAAAAACTTCAAGTAGCCATGTTGACTTATAGAAGCCATTTGTAGATGAGATTCCAATAGTTTTGAAAAGTGACAACTCAGCCACTTGGTTCCCATGGTCTCATTGGTCCAAAGTTGTTTGAACCAAACATGGTTTGCAATTGACTAGGATGCATGTATGGTGGAAGTATTCCCCATGGATTAAAGCTTGGTTGATGTGGATAATTCCACATTGGGTGACTATTATTAGAAAAGTTTTGTCTACCTTGATTTCTCCTATGTAGAGGGGGTTTAGACCGAGGATGAGGATTATTTGGTCTATTTGGAGGTGGAGTTTTAGATCTTAATTTTAGCTTAGAAAATCCGGTTTTGGCTTTTAATGATGGTTTATAAAAAAATTTTACTTCCTCACCACTCGCAATAGGTATTTTTCTATCTTTTATAGGTATATACTTAGGTTTTGAGTCTAATGGTTTTTGCTTACTAGATTCACATTCAAACTTTTCATTTTTATTTTCACTAGTTGAAACATTAGTTAAGTTGAATCCTAGACCAATTTTATCTCCCAAAGTTTCTTGAACACTTATTATGTTCTTAAGTGAGTTACTACTATTTTTAAACTTGTCAAGTTTGAAAATTTCATCTTTAAGTTTTTCGTTTTCATTTTTGACCTCTAAACATGTTTTACATTCTATAAAAACTCCTTTTTATTTTTCCAAATGTTTTAGTTTAATTTTTAAATCGAGTACTTCATTTTCTAATCGATTATTAATATGTTTTAGTGACTTATTTTTAGCTATGACCATACGGTACCACTAAATACCATACGGTACCACTAAATTTAGTGGTGCCGTGCCCTATTTAGTGGTGTCATGATCTGCTGGTGGTGAATTTTCCAATTCTGCAGTTTTTAGGCTACCTAAATGGGTAATTCTAGAGGAACTATTTGCATCAAATCCCATTACCTCAATCTACTCAAGAATAATTACATATTTTTCATAACCATGTTCATAGCTAGAAACTAACACAAACATGTGACAATCTATATTTAGGCCACTATTAAGCATGCATGTAATCATCTAGGAAAAATGACTTATAATAATCATAACGAAAGAAATTCATCTAGAAGAATGCATGCAAGTAAATGACAATAATTAGCCAAGATAAATACTTGATTAAAAACCAAGTTTGGGTGGTAAAACGATAGGACGCACCCAAAATTTTGTTGATGCCAAGATCATTCAACGTTAGCGTTAGATGATAGTTAGTTTACTAGTACTAATAAAGATACTTAAATAATGTCTTACTTCTAACTTCTTCGACTTGTGGTTGATGCCTTTGATTTCCATCCTGATTGACTTGAATCCTCGCATTGCATGCACTTACTCATTGTCGTTTGACAACACTTCATGATAGGTGATGGAATTTTCATCATGACGGATGTGAGGTGATGAGCATTTCCAGTAAAGAGAGATGTATGTGTTTTGGGTCAAAGGAGACATGGTGGGTTTGACATGTAAGTATTGAACATTTTGGAGTAGAGGGAATGTTTTCATTACATAACGATACAAACGAGTCAACAACATGCCATAGGGAATCGCCATATCTAGGCGAGCCTTAACATTCACAATCCTTTGTGCTACAAAGTAAGCAAGATTGTATGGTTGCTCGGTGACAAGACAATACAACTTGTGAGTACAACACGCCAGAAGATACTCACGGTTGTATGGAAGACAGAAAACATTTTCACAAAGCACTTCTACCCATCTTCGGAGATGTGGATTAACTTCATCAACACAAATCTTGAGTGGGTCTAGATCATATAAGCGGGACTCATGGAATTCTACATGATCATTATCGAGAAGAGTACCATGGACTTTTTGTGGGAGACGAATGTGTTCAATGATCTCATTGGGTGTGGGAATGAAGGTGTGATAAGGACCATACTCTTATCGATGACTTGTGAGTGATTTAAGAGACATACCCTCGATATAGGAACATTGCCCACTATTAGGAAGACCAAGAATTTCAGCAAATTGATCTAGAGTGAGAGTAAACATTTGGTTTTGAATTAAGAATTAAAGAGACAAAGTTGGATTCTCATTATATATGAGTTTAACTTGTCGATAGAACTCAAGAACGAAGCGAGGACAAATTGACTCATTGTTGTGAAACAGGCAGTCGAATTCAATTACTCGAAACATGGAGGTGATGTAATCATGATCAAGAAATGAGGATTCAACAATTCGACCCTCATGAAAGAACCTAGACTCAAGGCTACGAAAGCTTTTGATATGGGAAGAAGGAGTGTTTGGTTCGAGTGATGGTTTGGGAATGTATTCATCAGTTAGCTCATGGTCATAATCAAACATGTGGTACATCTTGTTACCTATTATGAAAATAAAGATTAAAGAAATGAACTAGTTGTTTAGAAAATATGTTTTTAGAGTGTGTACCTATATGCAAACCATGTAGAGGTGTAGTAATTTTGACTCTACTATAATACTAATGAAATTACCCAAACGCTCCTGACTTTGCTTTTGCTCAATCAAATATGTCGAATAATACATATTAGTTATGTATTTCGACTTATATTTGTGAGATCATGTATGCATGTAAAAATGTTTTTAGTTTGCAACAACAATGCAAGAAAAGTTATTTCATGAACCTAGTCGTGTGAACTTTTTCGAAAAATAATGGAATTGGGGTGTTTGGCAAATGCGTCAATTTGGCGCCAAAACAATTTTAAAGTTGAAAAGCTTAAGTGTTAATCACTTCTAATCTAATTTCAAGTATCCTAGACATGATTCCACTAAAGACACATAATCTAATTCGAGTTTTGATGGCAAAATTCGGACCTAGGATGAGTAATGAAAATGGGTTCATGAAAATCCTATGTTTAGGGAATCATATTTGTTCTACATTGTCTAATTCTAGTTCTAATTACATGAAAATTCAATCAATTTTAAAAAGCCCTAATTCTATTTTATGATAATGAACAAACCCTAGACTCAAAATAAAAGAAATCAGGTTTAACTGACTTACAATTAGTGATGAATAATATGTAGTGGTTGAAAATCTTTAATTGTAATGCCTTGATCTTGATTATCAAGTGTGTAATTGAGTTTTGGGTTGAGGGTTTGGTTATGGCAGTGTTTTGGAGAGGAGAGGTTTGTTTGAATGCGAATAGTGAGGGAAATGAAGGAAGAAAAACGAGCTGTCTCAGATACACGGTACTACTAATTTTAGTGGTGCCGTGCCTACTTTAGTGGTGTCGTGCACTGCTGAGACAGTTTTTCGCCTCATTTTGATTTTTGACGAATGCATCTTACTTAATTAGAAAGACTTTTTTGATGCGAGAAAAGAATTTATACCTAATAAATTCTTGTGATTAGAGGATTTAGACTAAACTAAGACTGATGATTCAAGAAATTTCCGAGGAGACGAGTAAACACCCGTTGGAAAGATATACGGAATGACTTCAATATTTCTAGTGAAATAATTAGACAGTCATGAGTGATTCTCGGGAATGCACAACGAGAATGTACGAGATGAGATGACTTTTAATATTTCTAGTGAGATATATAAATAGTCATTAGAAGGATATGACGGAAGACTTAATATTTCCAGTGAAATATTTGAATGGTTATGAGTGGTTTTCGGGAATGAATCGAAGGGATTTGAACGAAGAAAATTAATTGTGATGAGATGACCTAAATATTTCCAAAGAAATATAGAAATAGTCATGAGTGGGTTAAGAAAGGAATGTCAATGATGTTGTTAAATGAGTATTCCATTTCGAAAGAGATGTTTCCTCATTGAACATCATAGTGACAGAGATGATGACGTATCATGAAATGATTGATGCATGAGCTAATCATGGAGTTTATGGTCAAGTCAATCTCTTCTGGTTGTAGCACGTCATGGGAATGTCGTCATAGAAGTATCATCGTGAGATTAGAGCTTGTCTCATCTATAGTGCTTAATTTCATACATTTCTAGTGCTTGCGTAATCGGCTTCGGTTGTGGAGATAGTAAAAGTTGTTTGTTTCTTGATGAATCAAGAAGTTTAGACACAACCTATGAAGGTATAAACATAACTTGTACATTATCAATCCACATAATTTCCCACACTATCGGAGTTGGTGTTAGACAATAATCTTTACACTAAACTCCTTAGGATCGCGCACTTCCCAAATGTATAATGCCTTGAATACATCGGATGACGTATTCAATCGTTTTCAATGTAAGAAGTTTTGAGATCTTCTTACAAACGAACCTAAAGGCGGACATTAATCATGATTTCGGGCCTACTTTCCGAGTGATAGAGTAACCTATCATGTCCTAGTAACTAGGTATTATCCGTATTCTCACTATCAACGTCTTCAGTGAGCTTTCAACTCCATGGATAATATTTGTTAGTAAAGATAGTTTTAGGTAAGCTTTACTTTTATATAAATACTATATATTTATATATTAGTACACTAGCAAACAAGGGAATACAATTAGCAATTACTCTTATATAACGATTAAAGAAATAATAGTAATTCACTCTTCATGTTCTTCTCAATCTCGTCACGCATGATCTTAAGGCGATCGTCGTATATGAAAAACAGATGTGCCGTATGTCTGTTAAAGTTTCTTAAAAAGTTTCTGATTAAAAACAGAATACGCCGTATCTAGGGGATAGATGCGCCGTACTCGATTTATTAAATTCGATGTGCTGTAAAAAATTAAAACGCCATACGCCGCATCTAGAAAATAGATGCGCCGTATCGTTTGTATAAGTAAAGTACAACAGACAGATTATGCAGGAAACAAAGAAAAACAAAAAATTACAAAAATTACAGAAAATAAACAAACAAGAAAACAACAAATATGCAAAATATACAATGAATGCAATTAAACTAATACACAACAAAGTTAGCATTTAAATTCTAAAAATCTAAAAAATTTAAAATGTTAGAAAACCTAATTTAAAATACTAATAGAAAAACAAATATTAACAATTTACTCCCCGGCAACGGCGCCAAAAACTTAATGCGCGTGTTATGTCACATGTAGTATATGGTGATTTTGCCTTGTCAAGTTTTGCATTTATATTTAGCCGACTTATTCCTATAACACACACTAACGAGCAGTGTACCCGATCAATATGTATATAGTGGTAAGTAGAGTGTCTATCACTAAGAGTGGAATGTAATATCTAATTAATCTAATCAGTATTTTAATTATACTAAGTTAGTTTTACAATCTAATCTAACGCAAGGGGGTTTTAGTCTGAGAGACTAGCACAGATTTGGTAATTAATTAAACTAATAAAACTAATGAGAACGAATCAGCGAAAGACTAACATATACACAGATAGATAATAGATACAAATAGAAGTCATGTCCTGTTGTTAAGTAGTTTGTCACTTGTTTTATTCCTAGTTTTATATGTTGAGTATCGTAAACTATTCTCTCTCGTTGGATCTTAAATATAGGCGAGTAAACCCTTAATGGTCACTTATGCCTATCTTACTTTCTAGATGCTAGATAAGTAAGCGTAGAGGAGGTATGGCAGCACAAGCCAAGCACAGCTAGACACAGAGGTTATCAAAGCACATATACAAAGAACCAAAAAAATTCATATAAACTAGAAAGCAAGTTTAAGGGGAGCAGTATAGCGGCCACAATCCCATCAATCTTGATGGATTATAGTTTACTAATACAATAAAACAAAACTACTTAATGAATTAAATACATGCAGGAACTTCTTTCTACTCTAAGATCTTCGTTGGAGGTGTGTCTTGTGTTGACTTCTCGTCTGAATTCGTCTAGCTCTTGGGGTATTTATAGTTTCTGTCAGAGAGGTAGATGCGGCACATTAACTAAGTAGATGCGGCGCATCTACTTAACTTCGCGTAGGGCCAAGATTATTATATTCTGGAATATTCGTACACTGCCTTTAGATGCGGCGTATCTTGAATCTTTATGCGGTGCATGTCCTTCAGTGTCTTGGATTGTATTTGGTGAAGTCTTGATAGTAATACGGCTCATGTTGATAATGAGATGCGGCGTATCTGGAGTAGAACAAGTTGGTTCTTCTTCGTTAACCAAGGTTTCATATGCGGCGCATGATATAATCAGATGCGGCGCATACTTCAAAGTCAGGCAATGGTCTTCGAATTCATTTAAGTATGATGATGCAGCGTATCTGTCTAGAATGATACGGCGTATCTCCTTGAGTTCAGTAGAATTTTTTCCATCTTGATCATTTATCTCCATTTTTTCGTCCAAAATCGCCAAGTTTCACCAATTGCTTGTTTTTACCTGAGAATTACTAAAGTAAAAAATTGAGTATCAATTCTCATACAAAATATAATAAAACAAGTCAATTAAATAGGACAAATGATGATAATATAATGTACTTATTTGATGTCATCACTAATCAAGAGAGTCAAGCTATAGACTCTAAAATTAGCGCTTCGCGAGAGGCAACCCATGTAGTTTGTGCTATATTCTCTACACACTTCAACTTAAGTGCGGAGGTCTAAAATATGTGTGAATTTCGTTTGTAAATAGTTGTAGTATTTGGTGCACCCTTGTATGTCACCGAGTTATGAGCATATCAAAGATTTAGTATATAGGAGGCCACTTCGATCACATTTGAAGAATTGAATTGGTGATGATTCTATACCAACACGAAGACCAAGTAATGTGACCATCATAACGTCCACTAATGGCACATGTGCTTGCTATGATCCGGTTTTTGAGTTTTGAAGCTTGGACTTTAGATGAACGGTAAACGGTGATGACTTGGTTGTAGGCTTAGACTATTTGCTTTGTTTATTTTTATTTTTCACCCATTACGTGCATTCCTATGTTTTATCCTACCCTATAGTCGTGCATCGTACCTAGGTGATTGTCGAGCAGTCATTGGTGTCTTGGCCAGCGTTCTGGTCATGTATCGATGATCTTTGTCTCTTTCGCCATGGTATGTTAGTAACGACACTACACCCTTAGCTTTAAAATTGTTCACCCAATATTGCCTTCGAGGATTGTTTCGGCCTTAGCTCTAGTGGTGGAGATTTGTGTAACCACCAAGCCTATGATATAAGACATACTATGACTGTGCTTTGAGTGATCACCCCGAAATTGACACTTAGATTAGAGAGAGTATGAGTGTTTGTTTCCTATTTCGTGAGGTGTTCGGTATTGAAAATTCTAGCATAGGAAGTTTTTAATCTCATATTTTCCGAGTTGCTTAGGGGATATCTTTTTAGAAACGATCCTAATAAGGTCTACTTGAGGGCAAGTAGAGTTCAAGTAGGGGGATATTTGATGACATCAAATAATCCTGATATTTAAGTGTCAATTTCCCCCTAATATGCTCGTTATTTGTGTTTGTTATATGGATATATACTTTGATTTCTCTATATTTCGTTTCCAGGTTACAAACGAGCATAGGAGCTAAAGAGACGCGGAAATTGGAAAGTACTTGAAGATATTACTAATCTTAGTATGCTGAAGCTAACTACGGCGTAGCTCATACTCTCAAATGGTTTTTGAAGTTCGAAATCGTGGTCAACATTTTTCCTGTGCTTCAAGCGCGGAAATTGGAAAGTACTTGAAGATATTACTAATCTTAGTATGTTGAAGCTAACTACGGCGTAGCTCATACTCTCAACTTCGCCGTAGCAAGGAATTCAAATATCCATTGACTAGTCAACACTTATCAAGAGTTACGGCGTAACCAACTTATGGGTTATGCCATAATCATTTGAAAGACTAAGAAGAATTCGTGAGCTATGAAGGCTATGCGGTAACCACAGATAGAGTTACAGCGTAGTTAAGAAACAGTGCTTGATCCAAGATTTTGTCGAGATTACGGCGTAACTACACTTCAAGATTACGGCGTAAGTGGAAACCCTAAGAAGCTATGGCGTAACCAACATCACAACTACGTCGTAGCTAACATTAAAGGATAAGATCATTTCACGATTACCCTAGTTACGGCGTAACCAACTCTTAGGGTTACGTTGTAGCTATGTCGGGCCTATAAATACCAGCCCCAAACTCTGCATTTGACACAACTTTTCACAGCACACAAGTCAGAGAACGAAGGGAGCATTTAGAGAGGCATTCTATAGAAGCATACGGAGCTATTCCAAGGGGGAGATCATGCTTATAAAACCATAAGTTTTAGCTTTTCATTCTTTAATTCACATTTCAAATTCATGTATTCTTTAAACATTGATTTGAGTGTTGTTATTAACATGATCAGCTAAGCACATCTGGTGGTAGCCTAGTTATGATTCCTTTATTGTTTTAATCATGTTTTTGTACTTTTCATAATGCTTCTATTGTGTGCATGCTTAGTTTACCACATATACTTTAGTTGCGGTAGTTTTGATGAGGAAAGGTGAAATCCTAGTCAAAGGAAAAGTGACAGAATGAGAGACAAAACCAAGAACAACCGGTTATACCTGGTATGCTAGACGAATTGACCAAAAGACCCTAGCATAGTTGGGTTGCGAGGGAAATGGTTGGGATGACAACTGACCAAATTACCTTGTGTGCAAATTGACCATAGGACTACTTTCCGGGTTTGATAAACTTAAGTAGTTAGAGTACGGCCTAAGATCCGAGAGGCCGGGCCATAAAAGGATAAATCTAGAATGTAGTGGTACTTAGTGACTCAGACTAGTCTACCATACGTCGGCTTATGACAGAGGGTAGTGCCTTTAGTTCCCGACAGGATTCTAGGGAGATAGGCTAGGGAACTTGACCATATGAACCTAGTGACACATGTCCTCCCCACTTGAAGCGTTAGAATAGGTTAATAGAGAACATAATCATAAACGATTTTGTATGATTAGCTAGGCTAGTACATTTCTCTCCACTGCTCACAACTTTAATTTTATTTCAGTTTTTATTGCATTTCTATCTTTTTAGTCTAATTAATCAATCACATTAAAAACCAGCTTTAAAACGTGACACTAGACTTAAATAAGATCCGCCACACATAGCTCTTGGGACGACATTGGTTTTACCAGTTATTAATCTACACACGATCGAATTCACTGTCCGTTAGTTCATTAGGGTAGACTTTAGATAAACGAGACTTTATAAATATAAGAACTGGTAAGTAAAACCTGCATCACAAACGAAACGAGCAAGCTAGCTTAGGCCGATCAAAACGAGCTTTTAAAAATAAGTAAGACTTATAGTTAATCAAATTACTTAAATACCCTTCAAAATATATAATGGATTAACACACAAAAGTTAGAAATATATGTGGATGTAATTTGATGTATTTTTATGTGGTTTTACATTAATAAGCTTCAACTCTAATTAATTCGCCAAACAGCTTTCAAAAATATAAACTTTAGCTTCCATCTTATAATATAAGCTTCAGCTTATTTCGCCAAATGTACCTATTGTGTTTGAGGAGAGGTTGATAGGGTTTATGAGAGCTTAAACTTTAAAAATAAACAGGTTTTTAAAGTAAGCCTCGTTTGGCACACAAGTTTTTAAAAGCTTATAGAAGAAGCTTTAGCCTATAAAAAAAGATTCTTTAAAGTAACTTTTAAAAGGGCTTGAGCTTATGGAAAGACAAAATACATATACCTCATTCCTTGCTTGATTAATTTCATATGTTCTCAACTTACAACTATTGAATGCATAATATAGTGTTATTAAAGTATTGCTTACATAATTATGAAATATTCGAAGTTTGGGTGATGAGATATGAAATTGCCCCTCTAATTTATACATTGATTTGTTTGTCTTATTTCAGCATTTCATAATTATAAGTTCAAGTTTACAACTATTTTGACAAACATATATCGGAGTAAAAGCTTCAACTTTAGCTCTCATAAACTATAGCGTCATGCTATAAGCTCCTGCTAATTTCATCAAAGAAAATGTTAAAAATTCAGATGAAACGATATTTGGGATGATTACTTATCGTGCCTACTAACTGTATCTTGAAGAGGAGATTTTGACATGTATTAAATTTTAAGATATTTTAAGTGAGAAATTGATATACGTCAAATGTTAAATGAACTATACATATAATTATTGTTAACAATCTCCTCATCATTTCGCTTTAATCAAATATTATGGATATGCACGCATAAATTCTATTGTAGCTTCATTGACCCAGAGTATATGTTTTATATATACTCTTTCCTTATTTGTATGCAACTTGGACATATTTTTTAATGCACAACTGCATAAGCAATAATATTCCACCTATACGGTATTAATTTTTGCTGTTGACCATTTCTTTTGATGTTTGTAAATCCAACGAGCTAGTAGTACTTACATAAATCAGTTGACTCATAATAAGTTCACTCATAATTCGACTTAATTGACTTAATATTAAAAAAAACTGAATTTATTAAGTTATATAAAAACTGTTTGTTTGTGACTTAATAGAAAAAGATGACTGAAAATATTAAATAATAAAACTGAGAGTGTCTACAATAACTCATTTATTAATTAAACATGAATTAACAGAAAATTTTAACAAACAAGCCCTATGTGAATGACGCTGTAACAATAAAAAATTATTACAGAAAGGTTAATGTTTATTAGGTGTAAATTAAAATAACTGTAGATTGAGTGTTTACATCACTCGAAAACAGCCTTCAGATAACCTCCATGTCAATGTCATATTATCCTTTCCTTCTCACTCACACATCACCTTTACCCGACTAACAATCACTCACTACTAACCATTCACATATACAACACTTAAACACACACATCACACATACCACACACAAAACACAGTCTAGCGCACATAAAAGTTTTGCTTTCAACAATGAACACGCTCAACATTTGCCTTAAAAAATCATCACTCACATGTGATCTTGAAAGCTCTATAGTCGTCTTTACGCGTGGTCACCACTCAACACCTCCCGTATGATGAAGCACATTGTTACACGTGATCTTATCATATGATAAAACATCTAAAAAGATCGGAACAGGAGTAGCATTTTGAAACTAATTAACATATGGGCAATTTTGATAGTCATGTTCCACGGTTAAGTAAAATAGAAGTCATTAATTTTAGGCATAGTCGACATATCCATACAAATGTCTAAACGTCCTATTTTAAAGTTAAAGTAAACCATAAGTTTAGATCAAGAGCCGTTTGGTGGAATATTTTCTCATTTTTACCTTTTTTTATCTTATTAATTTATAAGATAAGAGGATGTTCAATCCGAAAATGTGGTAACAAATTTTAGTAGTTCTTATCTATGTTTTTTACAATTTTATGAGCAAATATAAAACGAGACAGATATGTATTTTCAAACAAAAATTGCCTCGCCGCACATAGTTACTCTTGGTGCGAATGCAAGAGCTTTTAAGAGCGTCTAAAATTAAAATTTTCATAACTTTTGTGTTGTAGAGCCATGGTTGTCGAAAACACCACCACTTTCCCCTACATATGCCATTTCTGAGCACCACTCACACAAGGCTACGCCAATACCAACCATTTCATGACGACTCCATCACTAGCCATTGCGGATGCTCCTATATTATTTAACTAGTTATAAGTTTCGTGCATGTAAAAGTTTACACATGAATCAAATTTATTTTACATTTTTACTGTAGTTTATACGAACATATAAGAATTTGCATGTGTTTAATGTTTTGTAAATATGATATAAGTACAACTAATAATTATGCACGAGGTTTTATATAAACTTTTTCATAATGTATTAATATCGATTAATATTTTGTAAAGATTTTTATTAGATGAAAGTTTTAATTTTATTATACCGACATGGATATTGAGGTTGATGCTATATTTAAATTTAAATATTGATATCATGTTGTACGCAATAGTGAGTTTAATAGCAAACAATGACTGTTGATAAAGTTAAAATATAAAGTTTTTTAAAAATGTTTTCCGGTTATCCTTATATAAATTTTTAAATAAGAGTTATATGAATCATTGTTATAAGTACAATCGCGTATGTTTATTTTCATATTATAGTAACATGTGCTTACATTTGATATTTATATTTCTGTTAATAATAATTTACCCGTGTTTAATTTTCAAACTCGTATACGCATGGGTTAAACTCATAAAAAGGAATAAAATGAGTCCTTATTGAACACAGATACTAAAAAAGAAAAGAAAAATCGGATATCATTACTTAAACTTAGGGCTGTAAACGAGCCGGACGCACACGAATGGAGCCCTGTTCATGTTCATTCATTTAATTTTAACCGGACAAATAAACGGACACGGACGCTTAAACGGACGAATTTTCTTGTTCATTTTCGTTTATTAAGAAAATTAAGACACTAAATGAACACTAAACGAACATAGATGAAAATAGACAAACAAACATAAACTTTATTGAATTCTTCACAATATATTGTTTTATAAGTGTTGTTTTGTTTAAACAAATCAAATTTTAAAATAATAAAATTAAAAAATATACTATATGAATATAAATAGATAAATAAACATAAACGAGCGTATAATCGGACGTTCATGAACATAAATAAACGGACGAGACTTTTATTCATGTTCGTTTATTTAACCAAACGAACGTAAAATATTGTTTATGTTCGTTCATTTACTAAACGAACGAACATAAACGAACTTTTTACCGAACGGTTCATAAAATGTTCACTGAACGTTCAGTTCGTTTACAACCCTACTTAAACTCATAAAGAGAAATAACATGAGTTACTCGTATACGTACAACCTCGTGTATTTATTTATATACACAATAACTCTTGCTTTAATTTTGATATTCATAATTTCGTGCATATACATGTTGTGTTTTTAAAACAACATATATGTTGTATTTTTAAAATATAAAGTCTATAAGGTATAAAGTTTATGGAGCATTTGTTTATTTTTTAAAGTTATTAAAAAATATGAAAACTTATAAGTTTATACTTAAATTCATTTAATTTATTTAAAATTCAACTATTAAAATTTTACTCCCTCCGTCCCATATTAAGTTTCTACTTTTAAAATGCGCAAATTTTAGAAGATTTCATTAAATACACTTTCCACCAATCAAATATTATTTTTACCTATTAAAATCTCATCTTATTGGTTGGAAGATACAATATGAACACTTAATTTGGGACGGAGAGAATAGTAATTACCCTTGTTTAACTTTATATACTTTATTTAAAATTCAACTATCAAAGTTTTATTAACCACCTCCTCTTCATTAAGGGCCCGTTTGGTTTGTAGATGGGTTTAAGATTTGGATTTAGATTAGGATTTGAATTTGAATTTGAATTTAGATTTAATATATGTTTAAATTAAATGAGGAGGGAGAAAAATTTTAATTAAAAATATAATTTTATAATAAGAAAAAAAAATAAATAAAGAGAGAAAGAGAGAAGGGTGTAGAATGGGCCTACAAAAAGAAGAAAAATGTAGAAAAGTAAGGGGTTACTTGGATTTTGTAGATTGTAGAGTTGGAGGGTTTGAACCCACCCCCGATCTACACCAAACAAAGGATTTAACCATCCTTTAGTCCAACCCCATCAAAAAACTCCTTACCAAACAGGCCTTAAGTTCTTTTTTTACAAGTTTGACACCTATATTTTTATGTTTTTTGTCTCTACCAAATTTATCAAAGTTTGATCAATTTTGATTTTTAATTGACCAACAAGAATGTTCGATTTTGTCACATATCAAAATAAAGCAACCTAATTGACCTAATTTTTTTCTTAACAAGATCGTTTTAGCTAAATACTTTTGAAATGATGTAATTCTTTTATTATATAAAAGATTTCAGAATACAACCATCTAAAATTAAATTAACAAAAATATATTCTGTTTCTTTAAAAAATAATAATAAAAAAATAATAATAATTAAGAAAGGGAAAGAGTGCACATTAAAATTTAAAATAGTGGCTACTTCTTTTTAAAATATTGTAGTGCCCACAGCACCATCTCCTCCAATCATAATCATCCACCGTCTTCTTCTCTCTCTTTCTTTAGATTCATTTCCTTCAACAAAAAATAAAACTTACTAGTACTATTCTTGCTTATGCTTTTCCCTTCTCAAATTCAATCATTTTTATTATTTTCCCAAAACAAAAAGTACAAAAAAAGCCATCAAATACCCTTTTTTTCTCTTTCAGAATACCCAAAATCACAACAATTTCAACACATATTCTCTCAAATTTCACACACAAGATTAAAGTGCTTTCTTTTTTTGTATGTATCATTTATTCAAATTACCAACTACCCTTTTTCTCTTTCCATATTTGGAAACTATGTAATCTATTCAGATCCTGTTCAGTGTATCTTGGATTATCTTGTTATTTGGTGTTTTTATTAATATAGTTTTGGGGAGATAATAATTTTGGTTTGATTTTAAAAAGTGTGTCTTTTAAAGATTCCATTGGTTGTTGGGTGGTTGGCTATTGCAAACAGAAATTTAAAGCTATTCTGATTCTTTATTGATTTAACTTTTTAAGTTTTGTGGTATAAAACAATCCTACATTTGCTCCCCTGTTTTTTACTCTGCTTCAAATTTTATAAATTTTCATTGAAAACCCTTTATAAAACTGATCTTCATTTTGAGTTTTTATTGTTTTAGTTTAAGGATTTAGTTTTGATAGTGGGTTTGTTTTTTTTTTTTTTGGGCTATAAATCAATCCTACCTGTGTACCCCTGTTTTTACTCTGTTTTAAGCTATATAAATTTTCACTAAAACCCTTTAAAAAAGTGATTTTGGTATTGGGTTTTCTTTATTTTGTAATAAAAGTTTGATCTTTAGGTTTTTGGGTTTTAATAAGTGTTAATGAAGTGGGAAAGCGAAAATATGTCGAATTCAAGTAGTTATATTATGGGAGAGAGTTTAAAGAGTACAATATGGACTCCTTTTGAGAACAAATTATTCGAAAATGCGCTTGCGAAATTCGATAAAGATACGCCTGAAAGATGGCAGAAAGTGGCAGAAATGGTGCCTGGAAAAACAGTAGCTGATGTTATGCGTCAATATAAGGAATTAGAAGATGATGTTAGTAGTATTGAAGCAGGGTTTTATCCAAAGTATGGGTATAATAATAGTAGTACTAATTGTGGTTTCACTCTAGATTATGGGAATAATTATGGTTTTGATCGGTGTAAGTCGCCGCCTTACTGCGCTGGAGGGAGGCCGTCTCCTGTGGCTGCGGGTCGCCCTGTCGAACAAGAGCGAAAAAAGGGTGTTCCTTGGACTGAAGAAGAGCATAAGTAAGTTAACCATGTTGCATCTCATTAGCTTCTTTATTTACTTTGTGTTTTGGTGTTTGTCATTGTTTACAAAGTCATTTCTATAAATTTGGTTAGTATTTGAAATTGGTATTTGGGAATTTGATCAAAGAGTGTATCATTTGAAGCTAGAGTTATTTGCTTTGTTATATTTCTGTACTCCTAGTTCACAATGCGTGTATGGCGTTTGTTTGTGTTTTTGAAATCTTATATTTTAATCAGGTTTGCAGGATAATTTACTTAGAATTTGAGATTCTTGTTTGGAAATTTGATCAAGTATAGTTTCTTTTGGAGCTAAAGTAAATTGCTTTGATAGATTTCTTTGCTTTCTTTGTTCACTTTGTGTTTTTGGTGTTTGTGTCTGTTGGCAAAAGCTTGAAGTTCAATTCACTTTAGATTAGATTTTGAAATGTTTATTAGGAAATTTGAACAAAGGTTGTTTCTTTTTGGGCTAAAGCAACTTGCCATGTTACATAACTTTTGGTTCACTATGTGTATGCTTTCATATTCTTGAGATACAATTCTATATGTAGATTAATTTTGATTAAAATTTGAACTGATTTGGGAATTTGATCACAGATTATTTCTTTTGGGGCTAAAGAAGTATGGAAAAGGAGATTGGAGAAATATATCACGAAATTATGTTGTAACAAGAACGCCAACACAAGTTGCTAGCCATGCTCAGAAGTATTTCATCCGGCAGCTTTCTGGTGGAAAAGATAAGAGAAGAGCAAGCATTCATGATATAACAACAGTCAATGTCAATGAAAGTCAGAACCCTTCGCCAAAAAGCAAAAGAGCATCACCCGAACAATGTAAATTTCAGTGGAATCAGCCCAATGGTGGTGGTACTGGTGGGGCAGCGGTGGCATTCAACCAAACAAATGGTAATATCTTCATGTCTCCTCAATACAGAGATAATGCAGGGTTTAAAATGGGTGGCGGTGGTGGTTTACATGAATTTTATAGTACACCTCAGAGCATGGTTTTTCAGATGCAACCCGCGATGCATTACCCGCAAGGATGAGCCAATGCTATAACGTTTGTAGTGATTTTTAAAATGATTTATTTTCTTTTCCATTTGACTTGAATAGTTTTGTTTAGAGGTTTTCCCATGTTGTCATTGATATCTCTCTTGTGGTGTTATCTATAATGTGAATATTATAGTTGTTTAGCACCTTATAGTCTTTTTGACCAAGTTGAGAGATTATAATGTTCTTTGGTATTTTGCTATAGAAGAACATTTAAAAGTGGAGAACCTTAGAAATATCAGAAAAACTTTCTGAGTATATGTTCATCCTTGTGTTATAACGACAATCCAATGATTACAACATGCTCCGTCGCGGCGCACCTTAGAGCACAGTTTTTAGATGCAACTCGTGATAATGCTAAACATTTATAGTGAATTCACGTGAAAAACATATATAGTTATTTCACGCGAAAACCATTTGTCTGCAATTTAGATTCAACGTATGTTTCACTATCATAGTAGGTCTACATTTATTTTGTGTTACTAGGTTAGGTACCTAGTTCTTTTTTTTCTCCATTTTGTATTGTTTTCTTAATAAAATGAATAATCGGCTACTATTGAATTTGAACGTGTACATAGCCTGGTGGATGAACCACACAAGTCTTTATGTTCTTGGCATGTGACTGCATGTCCTCTGATTATATTTACTAGTCTATCTCTGTTGCCTTTTAAGCATCTTCAATCATGAGTTTTAAGATTTGACTTGTAATGCCCAAGGTGCAAATTCTATACTCGCTACCGTTGACCATTTGACAATTATATCAGCATAGCTTGACTTACGACGGAAATTAGATAATGAGCTCTGAAATGGTGCTCAGAAGGGCCCTGGATTATCATGCTACGCTGGTTGTGTATACAGCTACTGTTACACCTGACCCAAGTATCATTCTGAGGATCCCACATACTCAATAGTCAAAACATTATTAGCGTGTACTTGTTGGGCCGACTACTTGTGCTAGTCCAGCCGAATATGAATTCCACTAACACACAGCATCTTATGCTTGAGGACCACAAATATCTTCTACTTTTTACTTTATCTTGGTAAAGATCTTTCTCAAGTAATTGCCTTTTGAGATCCTACTTACAGGTTCACTTATTCAATGATTAGACTTAAAAGCATGATTTTCTTGTACAAAGTTAGATTCATTGCTCTAAGCATGTCTTCTTTATGGGTCAATAGATATGTTGTGAATTCACTTTTTTGTTCTCAGTCACGGCTTACTTTAACTGCACTCTAGTCACGTAACAAAACTTTATAGTCACTCCTACCACCCTCCCTGTGGCCTAGAGGGTTGAAAGCGGATAACCTAAATAAAATTATCAATTCAAACTAGACACACTTGGCTGTGAACAAATCCTGATCTCTTGAGTTTTGTAGGATTTACATATGTAACGGAGACTGTTTTGGACCTGCACCCACTAATTGCTTTTAATAATATTTCTACATATAGCAAACTCATTTGATTGTGTCCAGATGTGACACTAATCTCTGTTTATAGTTGTATGTAACACTACCTGTTTAGTGAAACTGAATATGTGGGTAATACTTCATAGTTAACATGAAATTCTAATTACAGGTAACTTGTTTAGTTTATGTAAGCATTATCAGATTGTGACTCTGGCCTATCCTTCTCAGCAAAATCAAAAGGTTATACTGTAGTATCATTTTTGAAGACAATTTTTTTTTTTTTTTTTTTTTTTTTTCATTTTAAAGACGTGTCTTTGTACTATAAGAACAAATAAAGATGGCATCTAGAAAATAAAAATGCTAAGCGAGTGGAATATTTGACTTTGGAAAAGGCGCCCGATTTGTGTCAACGGATTCGATGCTCTATCTTGAAACCAAAAAATGTGAACAGTAGTTGAACAACACTACAATAAATGGTTTGAACTTAACTTGTAATCTATCTTTAGTATCCTAGTTATTCGAATAAGTCTGAAACAGCAAGAATCCTCATATAGCGCGTGTCTCATTCATGAAATGCATTTGGTAAAAAGTTATTTGGGTCTTCTCTCTGCCTCCTTTTGTATCTTTGCATCTTTCTGATATGCGCAAGACCCGACTAAGGCTAAGCCGTAACTTGTTCATGAAACCGTCAAAAGATAATATACAACGTACGTGTTTAGCAACTTGATACACAATTCTTTACCATATTATCGTTCTCAATTCGATGATTTTAGTTTCAAACAGAAAAAGATTTACCTCCCCATTTTTGGTTTATCCTTTCTATGATTTCTTTATAAGTCAAAAACACTTGGCCACCATTCCATGTCAATTGGCACAAGTCTATTCACTTCAAGTCCCCCCGCAATTAACCAAAGGAACATGATGCATATTGATCTTTTCTAAGTTTACAAGCCTTTTTTTTTTTTTTTTTTTTTTGTTTGTTTTTGTTAAGACAAATATTCACATATATGCCACCTGATACTTCAGTTATGTCTAATCTATGAATCGAAACCACGATGTATTGGTTAACAAGTCATTCACGTACCCCTAAGCCAGATTATTGTACAATACCTTTTTCTTTTATGGTAAATGACTAAACTAACACTTGTAGCAATAACTCTGCAACTTGCAAGATGAAATATAAATAAAAGACATCTTTTGTAACTATGTTCTAATCTAATCAGCAGCCTGCACACAAAGATACGCACCAAATTACTACTTACATCACATACCACACATTATAACGTATTCCTTATACCAATTTCCATTCAAGAAGTGTAATGTCGTAGGTTTTTTTTTTTTTTTTTTTTTTTTTTTTTTTTTTTTTTTTTTTTTTTTTATTTAACACAATTATTATATATCTACATTTTTTTGACGTCTGATTAACATTAGTTTCCTTCCCTGGATATTATACTGTTATGCTTCTTCTATGATAAATGGCTTGATCTTATTCAAAAGCTTAAATCATGTTTTAGAAATCAAGATATTACATACGAACATTTATGATGTCAATAAGTTACTCCAATATTACAATTTTAATAAATATGTTTTGAAAATCGTCAAAAGGGTGTGGACTATGAGTCTGTGACCACATATATTGCATTTGCACTTTGGGCGAGTCTAGGTGCTATATAAATTCCCTCACCATTGATGGTTAGATTCTGATTCTTTTTGGTAATCTAAGATTGTGAAAATCAAGCACTGGAATATACTTGGCTAATTTAATATAAAGATTCTCTAATGGTGTTTTAATGTGGCCCATTAAGATCTACGCATGATCTTTTGTGTGTGCTGTATTAGTCTCCTTGCCACAAGTGCTGCATTAGGCTCTTAGTGCAACAACACTGCGTGTATTGCGTAGCATTTTTAAGCGTTAAAAAAATATAAAACAAAATATAAATAAAAAAATTACTACGTACGTATAATTCTAGTGCTACCTTTTCTAATATTACTAGTTTTATAAAACAAACAAGTACTGGTAAATGCTACTGCTAACTACCACCACTACTTATTATTGTTTACAAGTCATGCTAGTTTTGCAAAACATATCATTTGTCAGAGTTCCGGGGTTTAAATTTGTATTTCAGAAACTATTAAGACTTTGATAAAATCAGAAAAAAATAATAAATTTTAAAGAGTGCACTAAATTAAGCTATAACTGTCCAACGACCAACGAAACAATGAATAATCCATTATATGATTGGGTATCTTTTCGAGAAGGAAAATTGTGCAAAAGAGAGGACAAGGGGTGCCAACTTGCCATATGCTACAATCAATATCATCCGAGACTTTTAGGAGTTGGGGACAAACCACTAAATGGCGTATTGTATGCCTTTACTATTCCTGTTTTGTTTTTTGTTTTTATTGTTGTCTTTTAATATGATTTAGTATGACATAAGTAAAATGGCCTAGGCCTATAATGGAGTCTTGTTTCACACATGTTACAAGCCGATGACGCTTCAAACATTGTTACAGTACCCGCCAAGCATGCGTTATGACCGAAATTTGGAGGTGGTTTAGTCATGCCCGGCCATGACCACTTTTTTTTATTTTTTTATTATTATTATTTTTTTTTTTAATTGTATTGTAAGATATGTTTGTATAGTTGGTTTAGTGGTCACCACTACGAATTTTTGTTTGGTGATTGATTCATAAATGGAGTGAATAAAGTATCTCTGGTCATTGTTTTGAGCACATTGAGATTTGTATTAGGGTATATAAGAAGCTTCCATTCCTAAGAGATTTGAGATGCATATTGAAATATATATATATACGGGTTTCAATTTAATGGACGATATATTGCATAGTAACTCAACGTCTCAACGAATGTTCATGTGTTACACCTTATACATGTACCGAATAAGCGAGGATCATTTCATATTTAGAACAATGAGACATACACCAACTTCAAACAACCATGCATTATGAACTAGGCGAATTAGCATGCCTCTGGATTGAAAGGCTTCAAACACCATGCTCGCCATGGTCGAGTAACGGTATTGGCCTATGGTCTACACACAATCGGGATCATAAAATTCTGTCATGTAGATCCGTATCATTGTATGATCAACTTGTCCTTAGTTCTATCAGAATTCTACACAGTTTTACTTTAGAAAAATGATAAATCTTTTTACTTCATATTCCTACAAATGCTCCTACTCAATGAACGATTTGAATGCAGAAAGGGAATGAGTAAAGAAAAAATATAAAATATTGTTGTGTGTGCAAGAGAATTAGTAGGAAGATATTGTAGGATGCTTTAGCAGTGCTCTTTATTCCGTTATGTAAACCAATTCAAGTAGAATGTGGGTTTACTTTGGCTTACTTCAACCACACGTTATTTTATGTAGGGTACTTTACTTAGCTATAAATTTATTGTTTTTGCTTTTAGTGTTGAACCTGTCAAAAATAAGAACCTGCTTTACAAAAAAGCACATTGTACCTTCGATCAACGTCTATAGATAAGTAATTACCATTCCATCGTGTGAGCTGTAAACTCAAAGAGGAAAAAGTGAATGTTGAAGTGAATTTTGGATTTGAAGTTGATAATGCATATATATATAAAGAAAGAACTTACAAACCACTGGCACAAGAAACACTAAATATAATGATACGTATCATAATTAGTTTCAGGAAAATAATGCAAATCCCTAATGATGTTCGTCAATTTATAGTGCACAAAGTGGGGAATGGAGAAAGCACATTAGCCTGGTTTGATAAGTGGTGCGATCTTAGGCCATTAGCGTGTTTCGTGACTCGTAGTCTTTCTAAAGTCAAAAGTGAACTTAAGTCGTAGAGATATGTATAGAGCGAGGCTTGATATAAATACAAAGGTAAGGGATCTCATACAAGATAATGTATGGAGAGGGCCGATTATGGTTTGTTGAACTCGTTGATGCCTTTTTATACCTGATAATGAAGATGATTGTTTGGTTTGGAAGGATATTAATGCACTTATGCATGATTTTTCAATTAGAGTTGTTTGGCAATCTATTACTACGTAGATCCCGTACGTAAAGAACAAGTGGAGTGGTACAATATGGTGTAGTTTTCTCAATGCATTCCTAGATACGCTGTCACAACTCACCATTTCAGGTCATTTCCCAAACTTCGACATTTTACTATTCATAAATCACTATTCATCAAAACACTATTCATCGTTTTACTATTCATCATTTTCGAGGTCAATTTGATATTCTGAGAAACATTTGAGAATTTTACTATTTACTGAACACTATTCATTTCCGGAAAAGTTTTCACTATTTACTTGCAGTACTCATTTCATCGTAAATTTAGTTTACGGGTATTCAAATTCGCGTAACCGGATTGGTTTAGATGCAAATTCATTTCATTAGTACTAAGGACACTGCATACGGACTATAGACAGTCTGCATATCATCATAACAGCATTTTCATGTTATACCACTCTTAGGATTTTTAAATTTATATATTTGATACATTTAACGTTTTACGTATAATTATTTATAAATAAATGTTAACACCCGGTTAATAAAAACGACGAATATATCTAAATATTCCCACAATGGTCCCGACATATTTTTATATCCATTATTTCATCATAAAAGTTATTACATTCATTTACCCAGTATTTTGGAAATTTATTTTATTTATAACGTAAGTTTATAAATATTACGACGGTTTTCGTGAAAACTAAACAATAATCACCCGAACACTCAGTACTTGTACCCAACATATTTTTAACATTTTTATGACTTTATTAAGTCCCGGTTAACTTCGTTAATATTTATTTCTAGCAAACCCGGTACCCGATTATAACTAATACTTACACTAAACTACAACTAATATTACACTACATTTCCTAAGTTACCAAAACCGATTTTGCTTCTCTTTTTCCCATGAAAAACCGGCCATGAGCACACCCCTAGACCACATGACTTTTATTTTTAACCTCATGCATATATGAAATCTTATTATACTATAAACCTTTACATAAATATCTTTACAAACACCTAAAACAAAAACATAACAATTTCTTGGAATCAAAAGCTCAAAACCTCATCTCTTTCTCTTTGAAACCCACGACCCAAATCAAAAACCCATGATCAAGTGATTATTTTCCAAAGTTTAAAGCTACAAAGTTGTTCCTTTTGTCATTCTAATCAAGATTCTTGCAACAAAAACACAAGTAACACAAGATTTCTCATCATCTAATCACCTATTATTTCAAAGTGAGTTATCAAATTTATTTTCATGATTTCATCCAATTAATACTTGTATCTTATGGTTTTCATGCTTAATTTCATGTACAAGTTAGCTATACCACATTATTTTTGTTAACTTTTTGAACATACAAACCCTAGATTTTGATTTAGGTGTTCCTTTGTTAAATTAACATGATTAGTAGTGATTAGGAACCCATGGCACCCTAAGAAGGTGTATGGTAGGATTAGTGTAGCATTGTGGTGTTTGCAAGAGATTTGGTTGAAGTAGAAACTAGTTTTGAACATGAAAAATGGATTTGTAACAAGTATTTATACATTCTGTCCCATTTTTGTAAATCCAGGAAAATCAGTAAATATAAAGGAAACTTTGGCAAAATTTTTAGAAAATACTTTCAAAAACGAATCCGTAGGCGAAAGAACGGATTAAAAAGAGTTTATAACGAAGAAGTTATGATTTTTGTAAGTTTATTGACGAAAAGTATATTTTCTGAAAATACATGCTGTTGGACGTTTTTCGTCGGACAAAAAGAGGCTTTAGACGTAACCCGGAGGAGCCAAGCTTTCCAAAATATATTACTACATACTAAGACGTAACCGTGGATATAAAGAACAAGTAAAACGGACTTATAACGACAAAGATATTCACGTTTCCATATCGGCAAAACTCATATTTTTTTGACAGCTTTTGAAAATAATAACACTAAAACTACGTAGTAACTCTAGATTTCTAGAAATAATACCAAGTACCCAAATTTATAACTAATGAAGTATTAGTGATTACAAGTATATTTTTATCACTACAAGGTGTTATATCAAGGATTTCAAACCGAGGATTTCAACACGAACATTGATATATATATATATATATATATATATATATATATATATATATATATATATATATATATATATATATATATATATATATATACACATACATTTCAACTAGTTTTATTTTTCTAGTTGCCTTATTTTCCTAAGTCTTGGAAAATGTATATTTTTTATAATAACAAGTGTTTTTTCAAAGAGTAGAGTGGTATAGGAACATGTGCATGGACATTCATAACATCATTTTGTGATCTAAAAAGATCGTTCATCATTCATATTAGGTTGAGGCAGCTAACCGTTCATTGTTGTTGTTCATTTCACTTCATCACAGTATCATCAGTTTAAGGTGAGTTTTCATAGCCCCGTTTTTAATACAATATTTTGATTTCAAATCCCCACGGGGGAATACATTGCATCAATTATTTTAGTACGAGCCCAAGTACCAAAATATATGTACATTGCTTAAGTTGCCTTACCAACCTGTTAAAGTCCCCTATTTATTATCATGGACCGTTAATTTGCCGATTAAGCGAGAGTGAGTGGATAGATCTATCGAGGGTGACGCCTCCATCCGTGGTAGTTATTACCAACAGTAAGCGGATGCATTTCGTGTCAGACATTTTGGGAGTGTTCTGGTAAAACATTCAGGAGGGGCATATAATTTCAACAGTCTAGCTTCGGGGTCATGAGCTTAAGGTCTATTGTACTATTTTACTTGATTTTTATCTTGCACTTATACTTGTGGTGGCCGTGCAACATTACATTTTATAAACCTATGGGATTCACCAACATTCGTGTTGACGTTTTAGCAATGTATTTCAGGTTATTAAGGTAGCTCATGTGACATGCATTTGGACCTTTATGGAGTCGTGGAGTCGACGCGTCTCACCATTATTTCATGCACTTATGTAAACGTTTGATCTAGTATGACTTATTTTTCATAAACATGCAACACCTTTTGGGGACCTCATATTGTAAACTCTGGATTATTTCAATGATCAAACGAAGTATTTTCCAAACGACACTTTAGGTCGTTCAATGTAACTGTAATTGTGATGCTATGACAGACACCCCCAGGCATTCCATTCCGCTGCAAGTCAGGTAAATTGGGGGTGTGACAGATTGGCATCAGAGCTAAGGTTATAGCGAACTAGGATGTATCTTGGACCCTAGACTATAACCGCATCATCATAGCATCTGATCATTTCATCATAAGTGCATAATCATGATACATGTTGTTTCATGCATACCCTTTGCGAGTTATTTATACTCATATTTGTATATATATATATCATTTTATTGACCTGGTTCACAAGTGACATGTCTTCAGATACTCACCCTGATATCCTTTTATCGGATTCCGACATTGAAGATGCCTTCTCATCTTCCACTACCATTATACCACCAGTTGCACTTACACCACCATTAGCACTATTGATTTGCCATAGGAACATGGTTTTCCTATCATTCAGCCCATACATAGAATGCCTTTTGGTAGAGTATTCAGACTTAATCTTAATGGACTTATTAGGATGTTTATTGCAAGGAAGATAGTATGTTTCTTTCCATCACTAGTAGAGCACTCACTACTCAGGTACTACCACCACCATCAGTTACTTATTACACTATTGGTCGTCCCACAGTGCGTACTTTAGTTTTACCTCTTAGATGTCGCGAGGTAGCGCGAAAGAGGATAGTATTCCATTTACTAGTACCACCATTGTCATTTTCCTTTTCCATTCCCACTTGCCATGAACTAGATAACATCTAGTAGATAATACCAATATCACGGACTCAACAGGAACATCCGCAAATTCTTCAGGAATGGCTCAGAACCTACATTATCTAAGATTTGATAGATGCACAACTTCAGACACCACTTCAGGACTATCTCGACCTTATGATGCCACAAACCTGATTTCACACAGAGGGACACCAGGAAGTCTCTAGACCAGACTTATATCCTCACTAGCTGTTGGAACCATACTTTTGTATTTTGTCAAGTCTCGGTCATTACATTTTGTAATAGGTTGCTTTAGTATTTATTTCATTTAGTTTATGTTACAAGGCTTAAGTGTTAAAGCCCTATGGGCCTTAGAAGCCCACGAATTAAGAGATAAGGAAGGAAGGGAGTGTTGCCCTAACTCCTTCCTTATAAATAGAGAGCTTGTGTAAACATTTAACTTGTTGGTTATTTGATTATCTTAAGGAAACTCTTGCACTTTCACCTTTCATATTGTCTTATAATCAACCATCTCATTTCTCATCTTATTTCTTTCTAAATCATACTTGTGTTTACAAAATGGTGACCTAACAAGTGGTATCATTCGCCTAATAGAGATTGAAGTGTTGTTCTTATTGCATTCGTGGGGTTTTCATCACATTTCTTCATCTTTTTTGCTTTTTTCTTGGTTTCTTACACTCAAATCTTAAAGCTTGGATAAGTTTTAAGGTTAATATAGTGTTTAGAAGCTTAGATATTGCATAAAGTATTGATCTTTGATAGGTTTTTAGGCTATTTTTCATCAAAAAGTCATTTTTCGGATGAACAGTACGTTTTACGCGTAAGTTGGTCGTTAAAAGTACTAATTCCAGCTGTCTACAGTGTTTTTTGGTCGGTTTACGCTTAAGTTTTGGTCTAAACCCTTTTCTTACGCGTAAAATAGGCATAAACCCTTTTCTTACGCGTAAAATAGGTTAAAACCCTGATCCTACGCGTAACTTGCTCATCTACGCCATAAACCTACGCTTAAGTCAGATCCTACGCGTAAGTCTAAGTTACGCGTAACTTGCCAGAGTTTACGCGTAAGCTTCATCAACGATCTTCTCCTCGTGTAACGGTGACTCAGTACTTCCCTAGCTTGGATAAGTTAGTGGAATACTTCGACTACGGACATCTTTCAAGCTTGGATAAGTTTGAAAGATTTGTTTGGTTGTTTAAACCTTACGCATAAGTCTAAACTTACGCATAAGCCTAAACTTACGCGTAAAGAGAAAACTTACGCATAAACTATTAGTTTACGCATAATCTACTCTTTACGCATAACTTAAAGTTTACGCGTAAGATTAAGTTACGCGTAAGAATTGAACTTACCACAAGGATTTTGCAACTTACTCAAAGGAACGTGCATTTCAATCTTCTACAAAGATCCATTTCTACACAAGTGTTCTAAGATGTCTCAACCACCTAATCACTACTTCCCTCACTCTTATCCTCAGCAACATCAACCTCAGCAGTATCAGCAACAACAACCTCAGCAGTATCAGCAACAACAATACCTCCCGCACATAATGAATCAACAACCTTCTCAAAGACAAACATACAATCCACTACATCATTACCTAATAATGCAACAACATCAGATCATTCCTCAACAACAACCATATCAAGTGCCGCAACAAAACACTCAGTTTTCCTCCAAACAACCTCACTGGTTTGACAGAATGTGTGAAGTTATTACAACTCAACAATCCCGACATGAGGCAGGATCACTTGAAACACCTCCAATGCTTACACCTGGAAACTATGTTCAATGGTCAAGTCGATTCTTAAGATTTCTTGAACTTAAGCAACCTCATGGGAAATTCTTGAAACAAGTGATACTTGAAGGACCATTTGAGTGGCCAACACGATTTGAAGCCGGTGATCCAACTACTGATCCTCCACGTCCTCCTGGTGATAGACCTCTTCCAGAAACTTCACTCACTGAAGAACAGAAGCTACATCGTGATGTTGATCAATATGCAATGGCTTATATACTTCAAGGTATACCAAATCCAATCTATCGAAGTGTCGATGCTCAGAAAACAGCCAAAGCTATGTGGGAACACGTTCATCTCCTAATGGAAGGCACTCAACTGAACAAAGATGACATGGAATCCAAACTTTACATGGAATACACTGACATCACAATTGAACCTGGAGAGTCACTTGAATCCTACTATCATCGTTTCACTAATGTGGTCAATGATCTGGACGTCACAAAATCACAGTACCAAGGATCGCTGTGAACTCCAAATTTGTTGGTAGTCTTGGCCCTGATTGGCATAAATATGTGACATTTGTTCTTCAAACGAAGAATCTTCATGATGCTCCATATGGCTTGTTGTATGATTTTCTGAAACACCATGAACCTGAAGTGGAAAAAGATCGAGCTCTACGAGGAGGATACACACCAACACCAACACCAAATTCTTTGGCTCTCGTAGCTCAATCTCCCTATGCTCCACCACCACTGTCAAATCATGCATACGTTCAAGAGCAGAACTACTTCAGTTATCCACAATCTTCCACCTCGAACCAAATGGTCCCTTATGATTCATCTCAACAAGATTCTTCTACTCAACTTGTTCCGTTAAACAACAATGATGTTGTGTACTACTCCAACTCCAATGATGATGACGATGATGAGTTTAATACGTTGAATCAGGGACTTGCTCTTATTGCTCGTGCTTTCAGCAAATTCTCCAACAAAACTAACAACCGTCAACGTTCATCTTCTAACACAAGGAATCAAGCTGTTGTTAATGATGGAAGAGTGGAAATTCAGAATCGTAGCTATGGTCGATCTGGTTCAGGAAGCTCTTCAGGAAATTATGGGAATGGTCAGAGGTTTAGTAACAATGGAGGGTTCAGGAACAACTCAGGATCTTCTCAGCAAAGGTCTGAACCAGTTGCAACTAGAAACTCCAACTCAGGGAATGCAGTATGGTGCTATAACTGCAATGAACAAGGTCATATTGCTACAGCATGTCCCAAACCGAGAACTCAGGGTAGTAAGTTTCACAAGCAGGCATTACTCATGGCTCTTCAAGATGAAAAAGATGGACATTTCCCTGAACAGGATAACAACTTCATGGCAAATGTGAACAACGATGATGACATGGAAGATCTGGAAGCCAATGCTGCTGTGATGCTTATGGCCAACATGCAGGAACTTAAGCTCAATGATTCAGGTCCAGTGTATGACACTGACGGCTTGTCTCAGGTACATGACCTCAATGCATGCTTTATTAATGAAATAATCTCACCTTCTGCATCTGAATCAGATATGGCGCAAGTTGTTCCATCTAAATCATCTTCATCCTCTCAAAAAGATGAACAAATAAGCACAGTTGTCATATTTGATGATGACACAGTTGTTTCATTTGATGATCCAATTGAGAATGATAAACATGATAATTTAGAACAACATGAACCATCATTTGATCCAGACCCTGACCTCATATTGTTATCTAAACAACTGGATGCTCAACAATTGCAAATCATAAAATGCAACGAGAAAAATAAAGCTTTAAAAGAACAAAATGCGTCATTTGCAAGAGATATTGAGTGTTATAAAATTCAGCTTTCAAATCAGGAAGAAAAGATTAAACATGCAAAAAGTTTTGAAAAAGCTTTTCAAGATTCTTACAACAAAGAACAAGATCTTCAACGTAAAATGCAAGATTTAATTGAGTCAAACGGAAAGTTGATTTCGAAACTTGAAAGTGAGAAGTGTGAATTGAAAATGCAAGTTGAACGTCTTCAAAGAGACCTTTCAAAAACTGAAACAGAATTGTCAAATTGCAAAAAGGAGTTTTGTGAACATAAAACACGGAAAAGGAAGTATATAGATGATTTACTTGGTGATATTGTTGATCTTGAAAAACAACTCAAAGAATTTCGTCACATTGTTTACAAACACGGGAACTCTGTCACAACAATTCAAAAGTTTGCTTTAAAACCGAGACCCGATAAAGGATTTGCACTTTGCGATTTTAAATCAATGTTTCTTCACAAAGCTTTCAAAGAAAATCCTAAGGTTTACAGTATTGATTACATGTTTGATAATACAATTGTACGTGCTGTTGTTTTTGATACTGAGGAAGAAGAAGAACTTGAAGACGAGAGTCGATCAAAAATGAGTTATGTTCAATACTGGACACCATATGACTATTCAAAAGCTCCACCTCTTTCTAAATCTTTTGTTACTCAAAAGGATTTACCTGAGAAATCATGGTTTATCGAAGAGTCATATGTTTCATCTCACAATGAGGCCCCTGTCCAAACTGTAGCACAAATAAATGGTCCTTTACCATCATCCGGTGAACTTACACCTTTACCAAAAACGTGTCGTGTCTTAAATTATTTCAAAACTTTTATGGAAGACATCGAAATTTTGGAGGAAACAATTGAACGTAATTCTGAAATTAAAATTGAAACTTTTCAATCCGCTTACGAGCGAGAAAAGAGAGATATTTTTCAAAAACAAATGAAGCCAATTGTTCAACACCTCCGTCTATGTGCTTGATGAGTCTCTAAATACTCATCATTTTATACCAATCTGAGCTGCCAAAACATACTAAAACACTCAAATATGTATCAAAATACTTAAAATATCTTAGAAGTGTGTTTTATATGTTTCAAATGCAAAATATGCAAAAACAGATGAAAAACGTACAAAGTTTGCATAATTGGCAGTTTCAGTCCCTCAAGTTTCATAAATTGGCAAAACTAGTCCCTGGTTATTCTAAAAACATGAAAAAGTCACCAAAGGTCCTTTTTAATCATAAAGTTACATATTTAGTCCTTTGGTGCAAAGTTTCATAAAATTACAAGTTTAGTCCCTATACTTTGGAAATTGACAGAAATGGTCCCTAGGATGTAAAAACTTTGAGAAAATCAATTTTGGTCCTTGTACTAATAATCTTTTGCAGGAATGGTCCTTGGGTGATAAGTTTGGTGAATTTACATGATTGGTCCCTGAAGTTTCACAGTTTGGCAAAACAGGTCCCTCAAAGTTTCAAACTTGACAGTTTCAGTCCCTGGGTGTTCGAAATGGGAAAATTATCATTAAGGGTCCTAGGGAATTCATAATTGTCACTATTAGTCCCTGGGAGAAAGTTTTGAATAAATTACACATTTAGTCCCTCAAGTTTGAAGGTTTGTCAGTTTTAGTCCCCGGGTATTTAAAACATGGAAATTTATCTTTATTGCCTTGGTACTATTCACATGTGATAATTTGGACCCTTATTTGAACTTTGGAAAGTCACCTAAATCAGACCCCAAACTTTGCCCAAATTACATTTTTGGTCCTTGTAATTTCTTAAAAACCAAACGGACTCCTTATTATTATTATTACTAAACCTAAAATAAAACCCAACACTCACAGCCCATCCTACCCTTTTCTAGCCCAATCCCAAGCCCAGTCCACCCTTGGTCAACCCTCGGTCAACACCCCTAAAACAAAACCACCCCGTATACCCCTTTCCCTCCCAAATACCACCACCACCACACTGCTCCACCATACCACCTGGTTTCACTTCCACCTTGCTCCCCACTCTTCACCAGCTCACCCTCCACCTCACACAACACCCCAAACGCATTTAAACCCTGAAATTCCTCCCCACGTTATCTACAGTCCCCCAAGACTAATTGGCGCCAAAAAGCCAATTTAAACGGCTAGGATGAGATTGACCATATCAATGGTCCACAATTGGTGGGAAACACTCCAGTGGGTCCCACATACTCAGAAATGGCTACAAAAAGGGAAAGAAGGCAGAAGAGTTCAAGTGTTAGATTAGGTTTAGTTTTAATTAGGTCGTAGGTATTGTAATTCACTAAATTAGTTGTAATTTCAATTAAAACAGTTGGTTCTCAGTTAAATTCATGTATTGCAATCTTTAATTAAAAGTAATTTTAAGTTTCAAGTTGATTCTCAGTTTATGCATTTTTCTTAAATTCTCAAAAATCTCAAGTTGTTGTATGCTGTTAGTTGTTGTTATTCTTGAATTCATAAGCTCATTTGAGCTTTGACAAAGCTCAAATAAGCTTAGGAAAACATCATTTAGCTGGTTAGTTCATAAAAGCAAAAATAAGAAAAATATCTAAGAAAATATAAAGAAAATAAAAAAAATAGTGTCTGATGAAGAATTGAGCTGAGCAAGGTGTATTTTGGACTATTTCTGGGTTAGAAGTCTTGTGGAAGACTAATAGGTTGGTTATTTGTTTCTGGTTCCATGATTCTCAGCTTAGACTCAATTGTAAGTCACAATTGTAATTTTTTGCTTTTTATTAAATATAGTTTGTAATCTGTTCTTATATGCTTATTTAACTTTATTTAACCTTAATAGATAAATAAAAAATGGTTTCATAATCTTATATAACCATTAGCTTTGATAATCATCAAAACAGTTAGTTAAAGGGGTGTTTGGTTTAGACTAATTCACCTTCTCTCAGTAGTTATTGTTGTCTAATATTGCTTCATACATGTTAGTTTGGGTCTAATACAGTCAAAGAAGCAAAGAAATCAGGGTCTAGATAAGTAAAAGTCAAAATCACACCCCATAATCCTTAACAGTCCACTGTTAAGGATTGTGGAGTTGAAACCCATCTCATTAGCTTATAAGTTATAGTTTAAGCTTAATTTAGGTTAATAATAACTTAGTATAACATATACAGTTAGTAGTGATCATTAGAATCTCAAGAAAGTCAAAGTAGCTCAAGTTCTATCACAAGTCAAATTTTTGTTTCTCAGATTTTCTCAATTCTTCAAGGAATTGTTTAGAATTTAGGAATAGGATCTAGGATTTGAATCTTGTTCCTAGTAATAGATTACCAGCTCAAATTTGATTTCTCACATTCATCATATTTTTAGCATTTTTCCTTTGGGCCCCACTCACCCTCAAAGACAACTGCAGGGCAAGGTATTGCCCTGCTCAGATCAGACTCAGTCACAACACCACCTTTGGTGGTGTTTTGTGACCACCTCAGTGGGCCCCACCTTTCCAAATCAGTTTCCCTCAACCCCCCTCCTACCAAGGAACTTAGATTGAACCTTTGTTTGACCTGAATCACTGTGGACCCCACCTAAATAAGCCCTAGAACTTTGTCCCTATTCTGTGTTCCATTTAAGTTTTGGAATAGCTTAATTGTGCTTATTAGCTTATCTACTGAGCTTATTTGACCAATTTAAGTTTTGACAAGTCCATAAGACTTATTAGAACCAGAAATATCCAAAGTGGGTCCCACATAAGCTCATTTGAGCTTATTTACCATTTTAGTCAACCAAAGTCAACTGTGGTAGCAATAAGCTTCCACAGTGCTTATTTTTAAGCTATAAAATATTTGTTTTCACAAAAGTTATTTATTTTTATGTATAATATAGTTTTGTAAAAGAAAAATCAAGAAAAGACAACATAAAAATAAGTGATAGTTTCTATTTAATACAATTTAATTTTAATTTTCATTTTTATATTTTTATTAAGTAATCTGTGTTTTTATATTTTTATTAATTTCCTTATATGTTAAAGTAATTTAAATAATTTTCTTAGATTTTTATATTGTCATTTGATATTAATTAGAATTAAAAATAGTTTTATTAATAATTAATAAATAATTAAGTTATAAATAGCATAATTAATTTTTATATAGTAACACCTAGTTTTTATATTTTTCCTAGCTTCTAAATAATATAAAATAGTTTTATAAATTTTTTCATAATTTTCTAAGTTAGTCTAATAATATTTGTAATTTAAATTAGTTTAAATTGTTTAATTAATATAAGAGGAATGCTACATCCACTCACAAATTCCACACAAATCACCCACACGCTGAGGTGTCACCCACTAATTGGTGGTATGAGAGAGAAGAGAGAGAAATTGTAATAATCTCCACCAATCAGTGGGTGACACCTCAGCGTGTGGGTGATTTGTGTGGAATTTGTGAGTGGATGTAGCATTCCTCTTAATATAAATAGTTTTTAATTAATAAAAAGCTCACAAAAAGACAAAAAGATTTATTTTTATTTTTTATACTTTCTTCAAGTTCTATTTTAGGTTTAGAAAATATTTTTATAAGTTATTAGTTTAATTTGTAGTATTTATCATTTTTAGTTTAAATATAAATTAGTTTTAATTAATTAGTTAAATAGTTTTTGTTTAAATAATTAATAATAAATAATATAATAATCTAAAAAATAGTTTTCTTTTTAATTTAATTTTATTTTAAGTTTAAGTTTATAGGATTGTCGATTTTAACCCTTGTAGTTTATTTTTCTTAAAAACTCACCTTTTTCTCAGTACGCAGTCGCGTCTGATTTTAAATTGGTGAACGTTTATACGTTTTAGATAACTAGGTTTTTACATAATCATTCCATTAGCTTATCTAAGTCATTTTACTTTACAAAACCCTAGTTTACACACACACACACACTCTTATAACCTTTCCTGTTCACATTCACTGATCACAGATTCGTTTTTTATACCATCACAACCTCGTTGGGACATTACGACCCGGGAAAACACTGTATTTCACGGAAGCATTTGCCTCGATCTGTTTGACTATTACAGTTGGCCATTCACAAGTGGCTGATCAATAATTATCTGACTGTTTGAGGCGAATCAAAATTTGGCGCCGCTGCCGGGGAGGTTGTGCGCGTATTCTAAACAATTTTGCGTATTAGTGAACCTGAATACACGCCCATTTGTATATTTACCCATCCTTGTTCATATTATTATCATATAAAACCAAAAACAGTTCCCGAAAACTTTTTAAAATCAGTTTTCAACGAACACAAAAAACCAAAAATATTTTCCTTATTATTAGTACTACAAAAATTTTCAAAAACACCAAAAATATTCACCTTTACACTCCTACCTATTTGATTCTTCATTTCTCACCCCTTAAACCCTTTGATTCTTTCTATGTCTTATTCTCACCTTCTTGTCTGTCAAGGGTGTGGTAGTCCTTATAATGGTGGTAATTGCCCCAGTTGTGGTATGGTAGAGTCAGGAAACGGGTCTGTCTATAACCAGAATCCCTATTCCTACCCTGACATGACTGATTCATTCCACCAGCTTCCACACAATGAGACTCAGCAGTTTTACTGTTGTGAGTACTGTGGTGGTTCACACTACAGTTCAGATTGTCAAACTAGGAATCAGTTTGTCTATGAACAGGTTCCTAATAACAATTATGACTTAAACACATACGACTCACAACCACATCAGTTCAACTGTTGTGAGTATTGTGGAGGTCCACACTTTAGCTCTGATTGTCAAACAAGGAATCCATTTCCTTGTAACAATTATGACTATTCGTTTCAAGACCCACCTCCACAGTGCCAAATAAACCAAGCAACTCCTCACATCCAGCAAGACCCTTGTCTAGAGGTTCTTGAGAAACTCAAAGATCTTAAGGAGGAGTTGGCTAATATGTCGTCTCACAATGCACAAAGTTCTTCTTGTGTATATTGTGGGGGTCCTCATAATGATGATCAATGTCAACCCTCTGGTTTTGACACATCCATACCCCCACAGTCTCCACTCACTCAATATTCTCGTGATAAATCTATCACGGAATTACTTGTTGAAAAACATGCTGCTAGAGACGAAAGAAGCATGGAAGAATTACTAGTCTTAGAACAAGCAGCTATATCACGTACCAAATTTCAAAATGCTGTTTTTCTCGATGAGGATGATGAATGTGATGATACCTCATCATGTTCATCAGTTGAGACTCCTTCCATGCATATACAGGGAGAAAAGAATATAACTGAATCACTAGCAGTAGAAATAATGGAACTTGTAGACTCCATTACTGCTAGTCCTTCTCATCTCCCTGAGTATGATGTTATCACACCCGAGGTTCCCACTCACTCTCTGAACATGGGGGACGAGCATCTTGACACTGTTCCTGCAAAGGAATCAGACGAATTCATAAAGTCTAGTGTTGAGAGCCTTGTCCCAATCCCAAGAGAGTCATAGGGAATTCTTGATTATGTGTGTGATATTCCTCCCCCTCTTGTCTTTCCAAATGATCATATTGAGATGTTCTCTGATTCGGATGAGAACTATTCTTTATCTTGTGGAGACATTAGTTATGTGGGAGAATTACCTTCTGAGCTTGTCAACTCAGAAGAAGAGAATGAGGAAGAAATCATCCAAGACGAATCTCTTCGTCTTACATTATTAAATGCTAATCTTCTCATTTCTAGAATCGAGGCTTTTAATGAAAAGCCTATTTCATCTCCTATCCCCGTCAAGGATAGTGAGGTTTTGATCAATGATTCTATTCCTGAATTGCAAACGTTCCATTTTGATCAAACGGAAGAGAAGATAAGTGGTATCACCACTTCTCATTCTTATAATTCTCTTCCCGTTTATGAATCATTTACTATTAAGGAGTTCCCCAATGAACTCACTCAAATCAATCCCGAATACGAATCATTCACCTTTGAGGAGTTCTCTTGTGAACTCACTCATATCATATCTCCACCGGAGTATGATAAATTCTATTTTGATCTAGACATACCCATAATATGTCTTGATCAAACGAGCTTAAACGAGGAGATTCATGAAACAATGAATTCTCCTATTGAGGAAGAAGAGTTAATCATGATTTTCATCATGACTTTCTTTCTTTTCTTCATATATTCTGTTCCTTATCCTGTTCTTCACTCTTTCGGGAGTGAGGACATTATCTTTGACCCCGGCATTCTCATTTATAAATTTTGAGCCGGGTGTCATTATGTCTCATCCGAGTGGAACTTTCACGTGCTTCAAATGTTTATCCAAACGTTTTGAATGAAAGTCCGATTGAGATTGTCTCTTCCACTTGCTTCCCCATGGACAAATAAATTCGGGGTCGAGTCAAGCTAGTGACTCGGTAATCAAAAACATTAGCATGTATATAGGTTTTCACCCGTGTACCACCCTAGTGTGGGGGAGATGCCCCACATGTTGTATATATATATATATATATATATATATATATATATATATATATATATATATATATATATATATATATATATATATATATATATATATATATCCTAAAAAAAAATGTACATATAGTGATAGCTTCTATTTAAGAAGTTTTATCTAAAAAAATAATTGTATGTATATACATCTTAAATAAAGGCTATAGAATATTTTCTTCTTACGTTCTAAGTTCGGTTTAACACCCGGTGCTTTGAATATTGAGGACAATATTCAGTTCTAAGTGTGGGGGGAGATTCGTCTAACGAATTTAAACACATGTTCCATCAAGAACCCCCATTTTAGCCAAAATTTTAAAATTTTTTCTCACTTAGAACGCAATAAATGGTATCAATCCTCCATGTCTAACCCACAACAGGATTGGCTAATCCAGGAGCAAACGGTTCTTGGTAAAGATAACTCAAACCCGTTTATGGCTTGCAATTTGCCAAAAATTGTATGGTTCCTCAACTCCCCATTATCCTCAAAAGCTAATGAGTTGGCTAGCCCGCAAGATTATGGCTTGTGGTAAAGGCTGTGGAAAATCCATAATTGGTAATCAGCTCACCAAGATGTTAACTATTCCATCAAGAGTTGGCTAGTCCAGAAGCAAACGGCTTTTGGTAAAGACTAATCAAATCCGTTGATAGCTGGTGATTTGCTCAAAATCACACGGTTATCAGGTGTACCACAGTTCTTACACCTGGCTAATCCAGAAGTGATGGCTTTTGGTAAAGAGTTTTCAAATCCATTAAGTTTTTCTCAAAAGATTGCTAGGGACTAGCAATAGTTTAGTGTGGGGGATTGATGAGTCTCTAAATACTCATCATTTTATACCAATCTGAGCTGCCAAAACATACTAAAACACTCAAATATGTATCAAAATACTTAAAATATCTTAGAAGTGTGTTTTATATGTTTCAAATGCAAAATATGCAAAAACAGATGAAAAACGTACAAAGTTTGCATAATTGGCAGTTTCAGTCCCTCAAGTTTCATAAATTGGCAAAACTAGTCCCTGGTTATTCTAAAAACATGAAAAAGTCACCAAAGGTCCTTTTTAATCATAAAGTTACATATTTAGTCCTTTGGTGCAAAGTTTCATAAAATTACAAGTTTAGTCCCTATACTTTGGAAATTGACAGAAATGGTCCCTAGGATGTAAAAACTTTGAGAAAATCAATTTTGGTCCTTGTACTAATAATCTTTTGCAGGAATGGTCCTTGGGTGATAAGTTTGGTGAATTTACATGATTGGTCCCTGAAGTTTCACAGTTTGGCAAAACAGGTCCCTCAAAGTTTCAAACTTGACAGTTTCAGTCCCTGGGTGTTCGAAATGGGAAAATTATCATTAAGGGTCCTAGGGAATTCATAATTGTCACTATTAGTCCCTGGGAGAAAGTTTTGAATAAATTACACATTTAGTCCCTCAAGTTTGAAGGTTTGTCAGTTTTAGTCCCCGGGTATTTAAAACATGGAAATTTATCTTTATTGCCTTGGTACTATTCACATGTGATAATTTGGACCCTTATTTGAACTTTGGAAAGTCACCTAAATCAGACCCCAAACTTTGCCCAAATTACATTTTTGGTCCTTGTAATTTCTTAAAAACCAAACGGACTCCTTATTATTATTATTACTAAACCTAAAATAAAACCCAACACTCACAGCCCATCCTACCCTTTTCTAGCCCAATCCCAAGCCCAGTCCACCCTTGGTCAACCCTCGGTCAACACCCCTAAAACAAAACCACCCCGTATACCCCTTTCCCTCCCAAATACCACCACCACCACACTGCTCCACCATACCACCTGGTTTCACTTCCACCTTGCTCCCCACTCTTCACCAGCTCACCCTCCACCTCACACAACACCCCAAATGCATTTAAACCCTGAAATTCCTCCCCACGTTATCTACAGTCCCCCAAGACTAATTGGCGCCAAAAAGCCAATTTAAACGGCTAAGATGAGATTGACCATATCAATGGTCCACAATTGGTGGGAAACACCCCAGTGGGTCCCACATACTCAGAAATGGCTACAAAAAGGGAAAGAAGGCAGAAGAGTTCAAGTGTTAGATTAGGTTTAGTTTTAATTAGGTCGTAGGTATTGTAATTCACTAAATTAGTTGTAATTTCAATTAAAACAGTTGGTTCTCAGTTAAATTCATGTATTGCAATCTTTAATTAAAAGTAATTTTAAGTTTCAAGTTGATTCTCAGTTTATGCATTTTTCTTAAATTCTCAAAAATCTCAAGATGTTGTATGCTGTTAGTTGTTGTTATTCTTGAATTCATAAGCTCATTTGAGCTTTGACAAAGCTCAAATAAGCTTAGGAAAACATCATTTAGCTGGTTAGTTCATAAAAGCAAAAATAAGAAAAATATCTAAGAAAATATAAAGAAAATAAAAAAAATAGTGTCTGATGAAGAATTGAGCTGAGCAAGGTGTATTTTGGACTATTTCTGGGTTAGAAGTCTTGTGGAAGACTAATAGGTTGGTTATTTGTTTCTGGTTCCATGATTCTCAGCTTAGACTCAATTGTAAGTCACAATTGTAATTTTTTGCTTTTTATTAAATATAGTTTGTAATCTGTTCTTATATGCTTATTTAACTTTATTTAACCTTAATAGATAAATAAAAAATGGTTTCATAATCTTATATAACCATTAGCTTTGATAATCATCAAAACAGTTAGTTAAAGGGGTGTTTGGTTTAGACTAATTCACCTTCTCTCAGTAGTTATTGTTGTCTAATATTGCTTCATACATGTTAGTTTGGGTCTAATACAGTCAAAGAAGCAAAGAAATCAGGGTCTAGATAAGTAAAAGTCAAAATCACACCCCATAATCCTTAACAGTCCACTGTTAAGGATTGTGGAGTTGAAACCCATCTCATTAGCTTATAAGTTATAGTTTAAGCTTAATTTAGGTTAATAATAACTTAGTATAACATATACAGTTAGTAGTGATCATTAGAATCTCAAGAAAGTCAAAGTAGCTCAAGTTCTATCAAAAGTCAAATTTTTGTTTCTCAGATTTTCTCAATTCTTCAAGGAATTGTTTAGAATTTAGGAATAGGATCTAGGATTTGAATCTTGTTCCTAGTAATAGATTACCAGCTCAAATTTGATTTCTCACCTTCATCATATTTTTAGCATTTTTCCTTTGGGCCCCACTCACCCTCAAAGACAACTGCAGGGCAAGGTATTGCCCTGCTCAGATCAGACTCAGTCACAACACCACCTTTGGTGGTGTTTTGTGACCACCTCAGTGGGCCCCACCTTTCCAAATCAGTTTCCCTCAACCCCCCTCCTACCAAGGAACTTAGATTGAACCTTTGTTTGACCTGAATCACTGTGGACCCCACCTAAATAAGCCCTAGAACTTTGTCCCTATTCTGTGTTCCATTTAAGTTTTGGAATAGCTTAATTGTGCTTATTAGCTTATCTACTGAGCTTATTTGACCAATTTAAGTTTTGACAAGTCCATAAGACTTATTAGAACCAGAAATATCCAAAGTGGGTCCCACATAAGCTCATTTGAGCTTATTTACCATTTTAGTCAACCAAAGTCAACTGTGGTAGCAATAAGCTTCCACAGTGCTTATTTTTAAGCTATAAAATATTTGTTTTCACAAAAGTTATTTATTTTTATGTATAATATAGTTTTGTAAAAGAAAAATCAAGAAAAGACAACATAAAAATAAGTGATAGTTTCTATTTAATACAATTTAATTTTAATTTTCATTTTTATATTTTTATTAAGTAATCTGTGTTTTTATATTTTTATTAATTTCCTTATATGTTAAAGTAATTTAAATAATTTTCTTAGATTTTTATATTGTCATTTGATATTAATTAGAATTAAAAATAGTTTTATTAATAATTAATAAATAATTAAGTTATAAATAGCATAATTAATTTTTATATAGTAACACCTAGTTTTTATATTTTTCCTAGCTTCTAAATAATATAAAATAGTTTTATAAATTTTTTCATAATTTTCTAAGTTAGTCTAATAATATTTGTAATTTAAATTAGTTTAAATTGTTTAATTAATATAAGAGGAATGCTACATCCACTCACAAATTCCACACAAATCACCCACACGCTGAGGTGTCACCCACTAATTGGTGGTATGAGAGAGAAGAGAGAGAAATTGTAATAATCTCCACCAATCAGTGGGTGACACCTCAGCGTGTGGGTGATTTGTGTGGAATTTGTGAGTGGATGTAGCATTCCTCTTAATATAAATAGTTTTTAATTAATAAAAAGCTCACAAAAAGACAAAAAGATTTATTTTTATTTTTTATACTTTCTTCAAGTTCTATTTTAGGTTTAGAAAATATTTTTATAAGTTATTAGTTTAATTTGTAGTATTTATCATTTTTAGTTTAAATATAAATTAGTTTTAATTAATTAGTTAAATAGTTTTTGTTTAAATAATTAATAATAAATAATATAATAATCTAAAAAATAGTTTTCTTTTTAATTTAATTTTATTTTAAGTTTAAGTTTATAGGATTGTCGATTTTAACCCTTGTAGTTTATTTTTCTTAAAAACTCACCTTTTTCTCAGTACGCAGTCGCGTCTGATTTTAAATTGGTGAACGTTTATACGTTTTAGATAACTAGGTTTTTACATAATCATTCCATTAGCTTATCTAAGTCATTTTACTTTACAAAACCCTAGTTTACACACACACACACACTCTTATAACCTTTCCTGTTCACATTCACTGATCACAGATTCGTTTTTTATACCATCACAACCTCGTTGGGACATTACGACCCGGGAAAACACTGTATTTCACGGAAGCATTTGCCTCGATCTGTTTGACTATTACAGTTGGCCATTCACAAGTGGCTGATCAATAATTATCTGACTGTTTGAGGCGAATCAAAATTTGGCGCCGCTGCCGGGGAGGTTGTGCGCGTATTCTAAACAATTTTGCGTATTAGTGAACCTGAATACACGCCCATTTGTATATTTACCCATCCTTGTTCATATTATTATCATATAAAACCAAAAACAGTTCCCGAAAACTTTTTAAAATCAGTTTTCAACGAACACAAAAAACCAAAAATATTTTCCTTATTATTAGTACTACAAAAATTTTCAAAAACACCAAAAATATTCACCTTTACACTCCTACCTATTTGATTCTTCATTTCTCACCCCTTAAACCCTTTGATTCTTTCTATGTCTTATTCTCACCTTCTTGTCTGTCAAGGGTGTGGTAGTCCTTATAATGGTGGTAATTGCCCCAGTTGTGGTATGGTAGAGTCAGGAAACGGGTCTGTCTATAACCAGAATCCCTATTCCTACCCTGACATGACTGATTCATTCCACCAGCTTCCACACAATGAGACTCAGCAGTTTTACTGTTGTGAGTACTGTGGTGGTTCACACTACAGTTCAGATTGTCAAACTAGGAATCAGTTTGTCTATGAACAGGTTCCTAATAACAATTATGACTTAAACACATACGACTCACAACCACATCAGTTCAACTGTTGTGAGTATTGTGGAGGTCCACACTTTAGCTCTGATTGTCAAACAAGGAATCCATTTCCTTGTAACAATTATGACTATTCGTTTCAAGACCCACCTCCACAGTGCCAAATAAACCAAGCAACTCCTCACATCCAGCAAGACCCTTGTCTAGAGGTTCTTGAGAAACTCAAAGATCTTAAGGAGGAGTTGGCTAATATGTCGTCTCACAATGCACAAAGTTCTTCTTGTGTATATTGTGGGGGTCCTCATAATGATGATCAATGTCAACCCTCTGGTTTTGACACATCCATACCCCCACAGTCTCCACTCACTCAATATTCTCGTGATAAATCTATCACGGAATTACTTGTTGAAAAACATGCTGCTAGAGACGAAAGAAGCATGGAAGAATTACTAGTCTTAGAACAAGCAGCTATATCACGTACCAAATTTCAAAATGCTGTTTTTCTCGATGAGGATGATGAATGTGATGATACCTCATCATGTTCATCAGTTGAGACTCCTTCCATGCATATACAGGGAGAAAAGAATATAACTGAATCACTAGCAGTAGAAATAATGGAACTTGTAGACTCCATTACTGCTAGTCCTTCTCATCTCCCTGAGTATGATGTTATCACACCCGAGGTTCCCACTCACTCTCTGAACATGGGGGACGAGCATCTTGACACTGTTCCTGCAAAGGAATCAGACGAATTCATAAAGTCTAGTGTTGAGAGCCTTGTCCCAATCCCAAGAGAGTCATAGGGAATTCTTGATTATGTGTGTGATATTCCTCCCCCTCTTGTCTTTCCAAATGATCATATTGAGATGTTCTCTGATTCGGATGAGAACTATTCTTTATCTTGTGGAGACATTAGTTATGTGGGAGAATTACCTTCTGAGCTTGTCAACTCAGAAGAAGAGAATGAGGAAGAAATCATCCAAGACGAATCTCTTCGTCTTACATTATTAAATGCTAATCTTCTCATTTCTAGAATCGAGGCTTTTAATGAAAAGCCTATTTCATCTCCTATCCCCGTCAAGGATAGTGAGGTTTTGATCAATGATTCTATTCCTGAATTGCAAACGTTCCATTTTGATCAAACGGAAGAGAAGATAAGTGGTATCACCACTTCTCATTCTTATAATTCTCTTCCCGTTTATGAATCATTTACTATTAAGGAGTTCCCCAATGAACTCACTCAAATCAATCCCGAATACGAATCATTCACCTTTGAGGAGTTCTCTTGTGAACTCACTCATATCATATCTCCACCGGAGTATGATAAATTCTATTTTGATCTAGACATACCCATAATATGTCTTGATCAAACGAGCTTAAACGAGGAGATTCATGAAACAATGAATTCTCCTATTGAGGAAGAAGAGTTAATCATGATTTTCATCATGACTTTCTTTCTTTTCTTCATATATTCTGTTCCTTATCCTGTTCTTCACTCTTTCGGGAGTGAGGACATTATCTTTGACCCCGGCATTCTCATTTATAAATTTTGAGCCGGGTGTCATTATGTCTCATCCGAGTGGAACTTTCACGTGCTTCAAATGTTTATCCAAACGTTTTGAATGAAAGTCCGATTGAGATTGTCTCTTCCACTTGCTTCCCCATGGACAAATAAATTCGGGGTCGAGTCAAGCTAGTGACTCGGTAATCAAAAACATTAGCATGTATATAGGTTTTCACCCGTGTACCACCCTAGTGTGGGGGAGATGCCCCACATGTTGTATATATATATATATATATATATATATATATATATATATATATATATATATATATATATATATATATATATATATATATATATCCTAAAAAAAAATGTACATATAGTGATAGCTTCTATTTAAGAAGTTTTATCTAAAAAAATAATTGTATGTATATACATCTTAAATAAAGGCTATAGAATATTTTCTTCTTACGTTCTAAGTTCGGTTTAACACCCGGTGCTTTGAATATTGAGGACAATATTCAGTTCTAAGTGTGGGGGGAGATTCGTCTAACGAATTTAAACACATGTTCCATCAAGAACCCCCATTTTAGCCAAAATTTTAAAATTTTTTCTCACTTAGAACGCAATAAATGGTATCAATCCTCCATGTCTAACCCACAACAGGATTGGCTAATCCAGGAGCAAACGGTTCTTGGTAAAGATAACTCAAACCCGTTTATGGCTTGCAATTTGCCAAAAATTGTATGGTTCCTCAACTCCCCATTATCCTCAAAAGCTAATGAGTTGGCTAGCCCGCAAGATTATGGCTTGTGGTAAAGGCTGTGGAAAATCCATAATTGGTAATCAGCTCACCAAGATGTTAACTATTCCATCAAGAGTTGGCTAGTCCAGAAGCAAACGGCTTTTGGTAAAGACTAATCAAATCCGTTGATAGCTGGTGATTTGCTCAAAATCACACGGTTATCAGGTGTACCACAGTTCTTACACCTGGCTAATCCAGAAGTGATGGCTTTTGGTAAAGAGTTTTCAAATCCATTAAGTTTTTCTCAAAAGATTGCTAGGGACTAGCAATAGTTTAGTGTGGGGGATTGATGAGTCTCTAAATACTCATCATTTTATACCAATCTGAGCTGCCAAAACATACTAAAACACTCAAATATGTATCAAAATACTTAAAATATCTTAGAAGTGTGTTTTATATGTTTCAAATGCAAAATATGCAAAAACAGATGAAAAACGTACAAAGTTTGCATAATTGGCAGTTTCAGTCCCTCAAGTTTCATAAATTGGCAAAACTAGTCCCTGGTTATTCTAAAAACATGAAAAAGTCACCAAAGGTCCTTTTTAATCATAAAGTTACATATTTAGTCCTTTGGTGCAAAGTTTCATAAAATTACAAGTTTAGTCCCTATACTTTGGAAATTGACAGAAATGGTCCCTAGGATGTAAAAACTTTGAGAAAATCAATTTTGGTCCTTGTACTAATAATCTTTTGCAGGAATGGTCCTTGGGTGATAAGTTTGGTGAATTTACATGATTGGTCCCTGAAGTTTCACAGTTTGGCAAAACAGGTCCCTCAAAGTTTCAAACTTGACAGTTTCAGTCCCTGGGTGTTCGAAATGGGAAAATTATCATTAAGGGTCCTAGGGAATTCATAATTGTCACTATTAGTCCCTGGGAGAAAGTTTTGAATAAATTACACATTTAGTCCCTCAAGTTTGAAGGTTTGTCAGTTTTAGTCCCCGGGTATTTAAAACATGGAAATTTATCTTTATTGCCTTGGTACTATTCACATGTGATAATTTGGACCCTTATTTGAACTTTGGAAAGTCACCTAAATCAGACCCCAAACTTTGCCCAAATTACATTTTTGGTCCTTGTAATTTCTTAAAAACCAAACGGACTCCTTATTATTATTATTACTAAACCTAAAATAAAACCCAACACTCACAGCCCATCCTACCCTTTTCTAGCCCAATCCCAAGCCCAGTCCACCCTTGGTCAACCCTCGGTCAACACCCCTAAAACAAAACCACCCCGTATACCCCTTTCCCTCCCAAATACCACCACCACCACACTGCTCCACCATACCACCTGGTTTCACTTCCACCTTGCTCCCCACTCTTCACCAGCTCACCCTCCACCTCACACAACACCCCAAACGCATTTAAACCCTGAAATTCCTCCCCACGTTATCTACAGTCCCCCAAGACTAATTGGCGCCAAAAAGCCAATTTAAACGGCTAGGATGAGATTGACCATATCAATGGTCCACAATTGGTGGGAAACACTCCAGTGGGTCCCACATACTCAGAAATGGCTACAAAAAGGGAAAGAAGGCAGAAGAGTTCAAGTGTTAGATTAGGTTTAGTTTTAATTAGGTCGTAGGTATTGTAATTCACTAAATTAGTTGTAATTTCAATTAAAACAGTTGGTTCTCAGTTAAATTCATGTATTGCAATCTTTAATTAAAAGTAATTTTAAGTTTCAAGTTGATTCTCAGTTTATGCATTTTTCTTAAATTCTCAAAAATCTCAAGTTGTTGTATGCTGTTAGTTGTTGTTATTCTTGAATTCATAAGCTCATTTGAGCTTTGACAAAGCTCAAATAAGCTTAGGAAAACATCATTTAGCTGGTTAGTTCATAAAAGCAAAAATAAGAAAAATATCTAAGAAAATATAAAGAAAATAAAAAAAATAGTGTCTGATGAAGAATTGAGCTGAGCAAGGTGTATTTTGGACTATTTCTGGGTTAGAAGTCTTGTGGAAGACTAATAGGTTGGTTATTTGTTTCTGGTTCCATGATTCTCAGCTTAGACTCAATTGTAAGTCACAATTGTAATTTTTTGCTTTTTATTAAATATAGTTTGTAATCTGTTCTTATATGCTTATTTAACTTTATTTAACCTTAATAGATAAATAAAAAATGGTTTCATAATCTTATATAACCATTAGCTTTGATAATCATCAAAACAGTTAGTTAAAGGGGTGTTTGGTTTAGACTAATTCACCTTCTCTCAGTAGTTATTGTTGTCTAATATTGCTTCATACATGTTAGTTTGGGTCTAATACAGTCAAAGAAGCAAAGAAATCAGGGTCTAGATAAGTAAAAGTCAAAATCACACCCCATAATCCTTAACAGTCCACTGTTAAGGATTGTGGAGTTGAAACCCATCTCATTAGCTTATAAGTTATAGTTTAAGCTTAATTTAGGTTAATAATAACTTAGTATAACATATACAGTTAGTAGTGATCATTAGAATCTCAAGAAAGTCAAAGTAGCTCAAGTTCTATCACAAGTCAAATTTTTGTTTCTCAGATTTTCTCAATTCTTCAAGGAATTGTTTAGAATTTAGGAATAGGATCTAGGATTTGAATCTTGTTCCTAGTAATAGATTACCAGCTCAAATTTGATTTCTCACATTCATCATATTTTTAGCATTTTTCCTTTGGGCCCCACTCACCCTCAAAGACAACTGCAGGGCAAGGTATTGCCCTGCTCAGATCAGACTCAGTCACAACACCACCTTTGGTGGTGTTTTGTGACCACCTCAGTGGGCCCCACCTTTCCAAATCAGTTTCCCTCAACCCCCCTCCTACCAAGGAACTTAGATTGAACCTTTGTTTGACCTGAATCACTGTGGACCCCACCTAAATAAGCCCTAGAACTTTGTCCCTATTCTGTGTTCCATTTAAGTTTTGGAATAGCTTAATTGTGCTTATTAGCTTATCTACTGAGCTTATTTGACCAATTTAAGTTTTGACAAGTCCATAAGACTTATTAGAACCAGAAATATCCAAAGTGGGTCCCACATAAGCTCATTTGAGCTTATTTACCATTTTAGTCAACCAAAGTCAACTGTGGTAGCAATAAGCTTCCACAGTGCTTATTTTTAAGCTATAAAATATTTGTTTTCACAAAAGTTATTTATTTTTATGTATAATATAGTTTTGTAAAAGAAAAATCAAGAAAAGACAACATAAAAATAAGTGATAGTTTCTATTTAATACAATTTAATTTTAATTTTCATTTTTATATTTTTATTAAGTAATCTGTGTTTTTATATTTTTATTAATTTCCTTATATGTTAAAGTAATTTAAATAATTTTCTTAGATTTTTATATTGTCATTTGATATTAATTAGAATTAAAAATAGTTTTATTAATAATTAATAAATAATTAAGTTATAAATAGCATAATTAATTTTTATATAGTAACACCTAGTTTTTATATTTTTCCTAGCTTCTAAATAATATAAAATAGTTTTATAAATTTTTTCATAATTTTCTAAGTTAGTCTAATAATATTTGTAATTTAAATTAGTTTAAATTGTTTAATTAATATAAGAGGAATGCTACATCCACTCACAAATTCCACACAAATCACCCACACGCTGAGGTGTCACCCACTAATTGGTGGTATGAGAGAGAAGAGAGAGAAATTGTAATAATCTCCACCAATCAGTGGGTGACACCTCAGCGTGTGGGTGATTTGTGTGGAATTTGTGAGTGGATGTAGCATTCCTCTTAATATAAATAGTTTTTAATTAATAAAAAGCTCACAAAAAGACAAAAAGATTTATTTTTATTTTTTATACTTTCTTCAAGTTCTATTTTAGGTTTAGAAAATATTTTTATAAGTTATTAGTTTAATTTGTAGTATTTATCATTTTTAGTTTAAATATAAATTAGTTTTAATTAATTAGTTAAATAGTTTTTGTTTAAATAATTAATAATAAATAATATAATAATCTAAAAAATAGTTTTCTTTTTAATTTAATTTTATTTTAAGTTTAAGTTTATAGGATTGTCGATTTTAACCCTTGTAGTTTATTTTTCTTAAAAACTCACCTTTTTCTCAGTACGCAGTCGCGTCTGATTTTAAATTGGTGAACGTTTATACGTTTTAGATAACTAGGTTTTTACATAATCATTCCATTAGCTTATCTAAGTCATTTTACTTTACAAAACCCTAGTTTACACACACACACACACACTCTTATAACCTTTCCTGTTCACATTCACTGATCACAGATTCGTTTTTTATACCATCACAACCTCGTTGGGACATTACGACCCGGGAAAACACTGTATTTCACGGAAGCATTTGCCTCGGCTGTTTGACTATTATAGTTGGCCATTCACAAGTGGCTGATCAATAATTATCTGACTGTTTGAGGCGAATCAGTGCTACACGTTGGGATCAGGAACTTCAAAAGGAGGTCAAAAATATGATAAACGTTTTCAATGCAACTGAAAATGACATTTTGGTTCAAAAGCAAAGAAATAGAGTTTTAAAAAAATGATGCTGATCGACTCTTGGAACAAGTTCTCAATGCTGATATTTTGTCTGTTATCATGAATGATCTTTATAATTCTGGTACTTCTATGCTTAAGCATGATCATTGTGTTGATAATAATTTGTTGAATGAGGAAATTGAGACACTTAAACAGGAAAATGATAAGTTGAGAATTAAAAATGATGATGTGACAAAACAATTTTCAAAAGAAATTTGTCAACTCAATCAAAGGCTTGAATGGTGTCAAGCTAAAAGTCTTGAAAGGGAATTGAAGTTTCAAAGTCAAAATGTTTCAAACTCTTGTCAGATTTGCAAAAACAACGAGTCTTTAAAAGGTCGGTGTCTCCGATACGAGAAAGAAATTGCGGATTTAAAAATTGAAAACGCCGAATGGCAACAAAACCACGATGACATCAAATATTGCAATGGTTTACTTGAGTCTGAAATACAGGACAAAAATCACATCATCATTGATTTGAAAGAGAAAGTTAAGCTACTTCAAAAAGGAAAAATGGTTGACACCACGGTGATAGCACCAGGAATGTATCAATTAAACAAAACTGATAAAGGAAAGGTTGTTCAAAACACTAATGTTGATAACTCCACTTCTACAGGACTAGTCTCCACTTCCAGCGTTAGCAGACCCAAGCGAAAAAGTAAAAAGAAGAATAGGATCTTGCAACGTAAGAGAGGACACCTAGAAGCTCAAGAAGTAGAAGACCAACTTAGGAATTTGAATAAAACTCATGTTGCATCAGATTTAGATTCTAATCTGGCAAATTGTAATCAAAATCTAAATGTAACAAATGATGAACCTTTGAATGTTTTGAATATTAATGCATCTTGTGTGTTTTGTCGTAAAAGCGTATCATCTGGTGATCATACAAAATGTTTAGCTAATTCTCTTCTCAATCGTCATAAGAAACGTAGGACACGCATTCCTTTTAGGCCCACTACTGCCTCTAAGTCTAACTTAGGAAAGCCGTCTTCTACGGTTTCTAATGATATCACAGTTACCCCCATAGGTGCCGAGAACAAATCTAGGAATGAGCCAACTACTAGTGCATTTAACATTAAGAAAGCAAAAACTAGTTGGAACTGGCAACGTTGGTTACAATACAAACCAGACTTTAAATGGATTCCTAAATTGTTGAATACATGTGTTACTAACCAACAGGAACCCGCATTGTCTTTGGGTTCCACCCTTACTTCTGTTCCATCTGTGTCTTCTTCTTGTGATACAGGTGGTACAGCTCGTTCTCTGGATTGTTGATAGCGGATGTACCCGACATATGACAGGCAATCTCAAACTGTTACACAACTTTGTCTCAAAGTTCATTGGTACTGTCAGATTCGGGAATGATCATTACGCTCTAATCATGGGATATGGTGACTATATCAGCGGGAACATCGAAATCAACCGTGTTTACTATGTGGAAGGCCTTGGACACAACCTTTTCTCTGTTGGTCAATTCTGTGATGGAGATCTAGAAGTTGCATTTCGTGAGAAAACTTGCTTTGTTCGTGACTTACAAGGAAACGATCTTATGTCTGGCTCACGTGGCTCCAATCTTTATACAATATCAATGTCAGATATGATTGCAACATCTCCAATATGTCTTCTCTCCAAAGCAGAATCAACTAAATCTTGGTTATGGCACAAACGTCTTTCACACTTGAATTTCAGAACTATGACTGACCTTGCTCGTTATAAACTTGTCGATGGATTTCCAAGATTCCGTTTTACCAAAGATCACTTATGTCCAGCATGTGAACAAGGAAAAAGTACTCGAGCTCATTTTCCTTCAAAACCTGAACAAAGTACGAATCATGTTTTACAACTGCTTCATATGGATTTGTGTGGACCGATGCGTGTTCAAAGTATCAACGGTAAACGCTACATACTAGTAATTGTGGATGACTTCTCCAGATGGACTTGGGTTTATTTCTTACGAAGTAAAGATCAGGCTCCTTCGATGATCATCACCTTTCTCACTAAAATTCAAGTTCAGTTACGCAATACGGTACGAATAGTCAGAACTGACAATGGAACTGAATTCAAGAATCAGACACTTCGGTCTTATTATGAGAAAGTGGGAATTGAACATCAAACATCTATTCCTAGAAGCCCAGAACAGAATGGAGTTGTTGAAAGACGCAACAGGACGTTAGTGGAAGCTGCTAGAACTATGTTGATTAATGCTCAATTACCAGATTACTTGTGGGCAGAAGCTGTTTCAACCGCATGTTATACTCAAAACCGTTGCATGATCACAAAACGCCATCGCAAAACACCATATCAAATTGTTCACAAAAGAAAACCGAACATCGATTACTTTCATGTATTTGGAGCACTTTGTTATCCGAAAAATGATCGTGATGATTTAGGTAAACTTAAAGCAAAGGCTGACATAGGAGTGTTCGTTGGATACTGTGAAAATTCTAAAGGTTTTCGAATCTGGAATCGTCGAACAAGAGAAATTCAAGAAACCATTCACGCTAATTTTGATGAACTCACACAAATGGCTTCTGAGCAACACAGCTTAGGACCCGAATTCAACCGTCTTAACTCTCCGGAATCTTCAGCTGAACCATTGCCACTCAACCGCAAAGAATTGGAAACCTTGTTTGCTCCACTATTTGATGATACAATTGAATACCGTTCTACTGAGGTCTCACCTAATTCCGCTGCTCAACCCGAATAACATTCAAGTACCAGACTCACCTCAACAAACTACTACAAGTGTTGAGAGAGACGGTCCTCCAAATTGTATCACCATCTACAGCAGAACAAACTGGTTCTAACTCCCGCCATCCAGCTGAAGATCCAACACCACTATCAGTTCCACAACCCGCAGAGCATGATCCTGATGCGTTCTTTAATCCGTTTGCACCGGCTCCAATTGTTCCTGACATAGCTGAGTCGTCGACACGCAATTTGGATCCTGCTAACATGCGAGATACCTATCAACTACACCCTTCCACACACAAATGGACTCGAGACCATCCACTAGTTCATATTATTGGCCATCCAGATGCACCTGTTATGACAAGACAACGACTTCACACTGATGGAGAAACTTGTATCTATGCACTCACAGTTTGTCACGAAGAACCGAAGAACATTAAAGATGCAATGACTTACGACAACTGGATTGAATCTATGCAAGAGGAATTTCAGCAATTCATAAGACTTGAAGTCTGGGAATTAGTTGAAAGACCTGACGGAGTCTTTGTCATTGGGTTAAAATGGATCTGGAAGAATAAGCTTGATGCTGAAGGGACTGTCATACGCAACAAATCACGCCTGGTAGCGAAAGGATACTCTCAACTGGAAGGACTAGATTTCGCTGAATCCTTTGCTCCAGTGGCTAGACATGAAGCGGTTCGGATCTTTTTGGCCTATGCAGCACACAGGAACATGGTTGTTTACCAAATGGATGTGAAAACCGCATTTCTTAATGGAGAACTCCGTGAAGAAGTTTATGTTAGTCAACCTGAAGGCTTCGTTGATCCTGAGCGTCCTAACCATGTTTACCGACTCAAAAAGGCACTCTACGGACTCAAGCAAGCCCCACGGGCGTGGTATGACAAACTGTCCACTTTCTTGCTGGCCAATAAATTTTCTAAAGGATCGGTGGATCCAACACTGTTTACAAAAACCTACGGGGAGGACTTACTTGTTGTTCAAATATATGTCGATGACATCATTTTTGCCTCAACAAAAAGAAGTTACTCTAATGATTTTGCAAAATTAATGAAAGATAATTTTGAAATGTCCATGATGGGTGAACTTTCGTTCTTTCTAGGACTACAAGTTCATCAATCACCCCGTGGAATTTTTATAAATCAGTCCAAATATGCTCTTGAAATCTTAAAGAAACATGGAATGATGAGTTGTGATACTTATAATACACCGATGGGCTATACCACAAAACTAGATGCTGACTTACATGGGACTCCCGTTGACCCTACCAAATACCGTAGTATGATTGGGTCCCTCATGTATCTCACAGCTAGTAGACCTGATATAGTATTTGCTGTCTACATGTGCTCTCGCTATCAGTCCAAACCAACTGAAAAACACCTCAGTGAGGTCAAGAGAATCCTTCGATACATAAAGGGAACCATTAACTTGGGGATCTGGTATCCGAAGGATTCTGGCTTTGAACTAATTGCTTTTTCAGATGCTGACCATGCAGGATGTTTAGACACACGCAAAAGTACATCTGGTGGATTACAATTTCTAGGAGACAAACTTGTGTCATGGCAATCAAAGAAGCAGGACTGCACATCATTGTCGTCAACAGAATCTGAATATGTAGCCATGTCCGCCTGTTGTGCTCAAGTCATTTGGATGAGATCACAACTTAAGGATTACGGCTACTTATTCAACAAGATTCCCATCTACTGTGATTCCAAGAGTGCAATTGCTATCTCCTGCAACACCGTACATCATTGCAAATCCAAACACATCGATCTCCGATATCACTTCATCAAAGAGCATGTGGAAAAGGGTACAGTTGAACTTTATTTTGTTGGAACTGAGTACCAATTGGCGGACTTACTTACCAAATCCTTAGCACCATCAAGGTTTGCTAGTCTAGTTCACCAAATTGGTATGCGATGTTTGACTCCAGAGGATCTGGAAAAGTTTTTAAAATATAATTGATCGTCAAACATCACAACTATCCTTGTAAATATTTTTCATAAACAAAATAATAAAATATAAAACTCTCAAAAAAAAAAAATGCAAGTATAAACCACCTCTTTCAACACTATTTTCTAAAATGTCTTCAATCATTTAAAACAAGTGTTGAGGGGGAGGATAAGTAATGTTTTTCAAATTTCTCAAAAAAAAATATTTTGTCTCTTTATACTTGCATTTTACCAAAAAATATACGGTTTTATCAAAAGTGTTGATTCAAAAGGATTTCGGGGTACTCTCCTTGACCAAAACCAATTAAGTTTACTATGATCTAAGGTCGAGGGGGAGTACGACAAGTTGTTCTTATCATATCTTGGTGTTGTCTTGCGAAAGTTACATGTGTTAATGGGATTAGGCATTAGGTATAAATGTTTTGTTAGGTTAAGGGACTAAAATTGTCACTTTGAGTAACTTGATTTAACCGCAGTCATAACTAGGTTTGACCACTCACATTTATTTTTCTGCAAAACACATTTAATTTTCACCAACTCTATCCTACGATCCACAATCAATCTCTTGATCTAATCAACCATCCTTGAATCTGTAAGTGTGATTATGTTTTGATCATGATTTTGAACTAAGGTTTTTAATTTTATAACAATCCAACGGCTCAATCTATCACAATCGATTAATTTGTTTTTTGAGTTATGCGTAGAATTCTAACCCAGAAATAAGTGATGTTTTTGATTGAATTTGTTGGTGGGTTTTGTTCATATTATGCTACTAAACATGTTTGTGAACTCCAATCTCACCCAGAATCATCAATTGAGTGATTTGAGTGATTTGGATATTAGGGTTCATACGTATAGATTAGGGATTCTTGATTGTGGATGTTTTGATTATGATTGATGATAGGGATAGCATGTATTAGTGTTAAGGATCATATCCCAGTAGTTTAATTGCATCTTAATCATGTTTTGTTTTTGAATCAAAGGTTTAGGGTTCGAATGACACTAGCAGCTATGATTGTTTGATTGTGTGGTTAAAACTTGTTGCAACTTGGTCCATATGATCCTTAGGTTGATAGAATCATTTGCCCCATGCTTAATCATACCCAGAAACATGCTTGATTAAGGTTGTGATTTGTTGTTCATACATGTTTACGCGTTAAGTTGAATTTGGCATGTTTACGCGTTGAAATGTGTGAATTAAGTGTGTTGAGTTAATTATTGATCAGTGGTAATGTTTGTACACTTTCAGGAAACATACAACTCGAATTTCTAAGGTAAATTTCTGGAAAATGGCGTGTTTACGCGTTAAATGTTCATCCTACGCGTAAGATTGAATCTTACGCGTAAGATTCGACACGTGGACAAATTGTGTCTTGGATAAGACATAGTTTACGCATTAATGAAAATCTTACGCATAAGTTCTGATCTTACGCATAAGTCTAGAACTTACGCATAAGTCATTACCTACGCATAAGATACAATCTACGCTTAAGGTTAATCCTACGCATAACTTCAATTTCTACGCCTAAGACTTATCTTACGCTTAAAATTGATCTTACGCGTAAGATTCTCTTTACGCGTAATATTCTATCTTACGCGTAGCTTTTGCACCTACGCATTAGTTCTAAACTTACGCTTAAGTCAGGTTACGCGTAAAGTTTCCCACTTACGCGTAAACTTGTCAAAATCCAAATTTTTCCTAAGTGTTGAGAAATTTTCCAAAGTGTAACATCTTGTAATGATAAACTTATGTTGTAACTGAATTGTGTTATGTTTCTACCAAGTAATATAACTTAAGTTTGTCATATAACAAAAGTTTTTCACACACAAACACCCACTGATCAATCAATAATGTGTTCATAATCTAGTAATTGAATGTCTGTGCTAACAAAGTATATCATTGCTATGTTTGTGATTGTTTATGATCAAACCAGATGGCAGAACACAATGACATTCCTTATGGACCAGAACCTGAACCCATACGTGCATGGGAAGACACCTTTCCTGAGAACTACTCCAGAAAGATAGGAAAGAACAATTTGAGAGTCAACTTCAACAACCTTACATGCAATGAGTCTTCTTGCCTTGTTGCGGTAGATGCTCTTATCTATCACCCGTGCAAAGTTCTACTCACCAAATCTGCTGCAGTGGCATGCTTCTACATACATCAGTTTTGGCACACACTCCACTTGGACCTCCTTGAAGAATCCTTTACTTGTATGCTGCACATGAGACAAGTCACGGTCGACAAGGATCTTCTCCGTAGTGTTCTTGGACTTCCCGAACTTGAACCTAATAAAGAATATGACCAAGTTCCCAGTGAAGAAGAATTGATTGAATGGCTGAGAGATATTGGGTATGATGAGTCTGAAGAGGTTATGACAAGGCACTCTAAGGTCAATATCTGATTTCTTCCACAGCCTTGGAGAACTCTCTACATCATCATTACCAAGTCACTATCTGGCAGAGACACAGGCCATGAACACCCTAAGCTCCAACATCTCAAGCTGTTTTGGGCTATTGCTAATGTCAAGAATGTTGATTATGCCAGCATTATCTGGGAAGACATTGTGTGGCACATACAACACAAGACGACCAATATTCCATTCGTCCGTTTCACCAAGCTTCTCATTGCAAGCTTCATCCATGAATATGATGACATACCTCAAAGACTGAATGATGAGTTTCAGCACATATACAAGAATGAGGACACACTTAAGGTCATCAAGAGAATGGATACTAGTACAAGGAAACAAGGAAAGAAACTTCCTGATTGCCTCCTGACTAAGAAGGTTCAAGAAAGCAACAACTACAAGTACTACCTTCAAGCTCTTGAAGCAGATAAAGTTGGGTTCTTGGACGAAGCTGTTCTACCATCTTACATGCAGAAGAAAGAAAAGAAAGGTAGCAAATCTGGCAGCTCAGAAAGTTCTACCAAGACCAAACCTAAGAAAAGGGGATCACTTAAGATTAGAATTCCTGTAAAGAAACCAACTGCTGAACCTGGGTGGTTTCCATCACCACAACCTTCTCCAAAACCTGCTGACTCTGAACAAACTGAATCCGACGAAGGTCCTATTTACAGTGAAGCCTATGCCAACATCACCAAGAAAGTCAATCTTGATGAAATAGACGATAAGGATTTGACGTTCGAAGATTGGGATAAGATTATTGACAAATCTGCTGATCATGCCGAATCCCCCGCACATCTCTATCAATGACCACTCACCAAAGCTCAGACGATGCTGGAAGAGGAAAGGATTAGAAGAGAAAAGATGAAGGAACCAGTTACAGCTGTACAAGAGCCTGAAGGACTTTCAGTCGAAGAAGAAAATGAAAGGGCTCTCAACCTAGGTCTCCTCCACAGCCGAATTGATACATTCAATGCTGATCTACCTCCACCTCCAGTGTTCTCTCAGACCACCGAAGCTGGCGGGTCAAGCAGCATTCCTGAGCCTACCACCGGAATCTCCTCAGACTTAGTTGTTTATGATAATCCCTCAGTATCTCCCACTGACGTTGAGATGACTACAGCAATGGGAGAGGAAGGAGATGATGATCCCATGGACACTGATGCTCCAAGACTTATGTCCATGGAAGAAATGGAGCGTAGAGAACGGGTTCAGGAAGAAGAATTGAAAAGAAAACAAGAAGCTGAAGAGGCCAGACTTGAAGAGATTGCTCAAGTTAAGCTGGAAGAAACAATCAGAATGGAAGAGAGTAGGAAAGCAGAAGAGGCAGCCAAGCTGGCTGAAGAAAAGTTAAAGAAGGAAGAAGAAGCCAGGCTTGCAGAAGAACTAAGGCGTAAGGCTGAAGCTGAGAAACGGGCTGAAGAACAAAGGTTGATAGAAGAAGCAGCCAAAGTAAAGATAGTTGAACAACCCGAACCTAAGAAAGGAGATAACAAAGACTCTACCACCATCATTGAATCATCACAGTCATCTCCTCCTGCATCTGAATCAACACATGACAAATCAATCAAGAAACCGAGCACCAAAGCCTCTGCTGCATCTAAGTTACTCAACTCAGCTTTCAAAAGAGTACATGAAAAGAAGAGAAGCAGATTGGAAGATCAGGTTGCAACACTTGTAACCTAAGTTGCTGAATTGACTAAGCTGAACTCGAACGTCCAAGAGCTGCAAGACAAAGTTGATACTTTCTTAGCTAAAGACGTACAGGAGAACTTGGAAGCCGCACTAGCAGCTCAAGCACAAGAATACATGGCACAACACCTGGTTGCTGAGTTGAAAGATCTGCTGGCACCCATGAGAGACGAACTCACCAAATTCGCAGAGCAAGCAGTCAAGAAAGTGATCCGATCAACCACATTCACTCTTCGAGCTGACAAGTCCACTGTTCCACTACCAGGGCTATCTCTGGATGAATTGGAAGCTCAACTCTTAGAAAAGCTGGCAAACAAGTTCACCTTGACTCATGAAGAAGCCAAAGTCTTGGAAGCATTAAAAGACAAGATGAACAAAGATACATGCAGCACAGAGGCCAATAAGCTGAAACGTCAAAGAGATGATGAAGACAGGGATCCGAATTCTCAGGCAAAGAAACAAAAACAAGCCGAAGGACCCACATCTCATACACCGGTAATCCCCCCAACTACAACAACTTCCTCTCAACAACCGAAGGCATCAGGTTCTGCTCCCAAGGCACACGACCATTTCGAATACACCGGTGGTGACGACATACCTCAACCCGATGAAGTTCCAGAACCGTCTCCTAAGAAGAAGAAGAAAGATAAGAAAAGAAAGCATCATCAACCCACACCAGACACCTCATCTAAAGGCACCGAACCAAAGAAACCTAAAACAGTCCTTAGCTGGCTAGACCAAGACAACAGTGCCGAATACTCCTGGTTTGAGAAGATGATCAATTCGCAACCACCACTGGAAGACAATCATGAACCTCAAGATGGTCGAACGGTGGAATATGCTCAAATGATTCAGCAAAAGTTTAAGATGAAAAAGATGAATAAGAAAGAGCTGCGAAGAATCAAGAATGATGCTTTCAATCTTCTGAAAGATAGGTCTGCCAACTCAATCGAGCTTGAATACCATCTGGAAAATATTGCTCGAGCTATGTCAAGCAATATTGACTGGATCAATCCTGAATCATATGTCGATCCGGTCACAAACAAAACCGCACCTTACATTACTGACTGGTCCAAACCACTACCGATGATTGGGAAGCCTAAGGAACCAAAGATCCCGTACAAGTTCTTCTACAACACAGACTTGGAATTTCTGAAACTTGGCAGCAAGATTGAGAAGAAGTACGTTACCTCACTCGCCTTTCTACCTGCAGCTCGATATCTCAACAATGCCATCGAAGAAGAAGCTTCAGCACTATTCGTTGACAAAGTTGTTGAATATGACCGAAATGCTCTTTACGGCATACATCATTGGCCTAACAACCGGGCACAATACTATCGAAGCAGCAGACTTAATCAGACGATGGGAGATGTAGCAAGTGATTTGAAGATAGTCTCCATTCAATTCATCTCGACTGTCACTTTCTTTGGGTACCCCTTCCTCAGCAAAATCACACTGAAAAGACTTGATGAAAAGGAGTACGATATTTCCGAATCTGACTTTCCACGACTACGTCTCAACGACATCGAAGACATGTATCTACTCAAAGTTCAAGGAAAACTCTGTGGCTTGCCTAAAGAGATGCAGCTTGCCTTTATCCAAGCTCTTCTACTCTTCATCAGGCAAATTGTCATAAGAGAAAGAGTTGAAGATCTTCAGTTGGGAGTAGAAAGTTATCAGAAGAAGCTCAATCTCACCAAACCAAACATGTTCGACATCCCCGACCTTCCACATCTATCTCAGTATACCTTGATCAGACAACCATTTGGGTTCACCTACCGCAGCATCAACGGTCGCAACTGCTTCATGGCTTATGAAGAAATTCATAAGTTCTGTGATGAAACCCTGAAGTTCGTCAGAGATGGGATCAAAGGCAGAATCAATGACATAGAACTGGGGAAATCAAAGAGGTGGAACACCAATGAAGCCAGGGATGCTCGCAGATTCATCTTAAGGATTGAGAACAGACTGAAGCGCAGGGATCAGTTTCGAAGGTTGGAAAGTTATGTTGGAGGAAGACAAAAGTTTCCGGTGTTGACATTTCAGAGACCTGATTGGTAGTAAAATTGTAAGACTTTGATTTGATTTGTCAATAATTTACTTCATAATGGTTTGTGTACGCATTACAGTGCACAACCCGATCTTGTAAAGAAAGGACCCTGAGGTACGCATCAGTGCCTCAATCCTAAATATAAGGAGCGAAGGCTTCTTACTTTTGAGTAGAATTAATCAAACTTTTATGATTTTGCACAATTCTGCTCAAAAGGACAAGTATTTCACCTCAATAAGACCTAATCACTTGTTGAGGGGGAGCACTTGTCAAAACAAAATACTTTGTTCAAAATCAAAAGTTCTTGGTGAATCTCCCCATAAGACTCAAAAAGCATATTTTAATCAAAAAGTTTAACAAAAACAACATCTCATATGCTATTTTTGAGGGGGAGAAAATGAAAAAGTGATTAAAATATATGAAGTTAAAGCTGAAAAGTTGTATCTTGTGCGAGCTAGACTCAGATTCACCCCGGAATTGACGAGATAATTAAAGTCTGTAATATCGAAAGGACTGATCCTCGACGGGTAATAACATCAAGTTAGTTCCTAGAGCTAGTTGTCGCCTAAAAGCTGACAATGTATCTCTTTAACTAACCACGTAAGCGTGTCTCGAAAAGGATTAGTCTTAGTAGAAATGTACCGTCTCGAGAAACTTTCTGTGGACTTGACCAGGCCGGGTAATAACTTCAAGCTAGTTTAACTAGTGATGTAAGCGTGTCTCGAATCGGTCTTGTTCACGGAAAGTGGATCAATTCAAAAGTGATTGCTCCTCCCACATGTGCAAATTTATTAAATACTTATGAGCACATGTGCAGGGGGAGCCCTTCAAAAGTGTACACAAAACTCTCAAAGTGTTAACCAAAATATTTGATTATCACAAACACTTTGAGAGATTTTCAATCAAAGGTTTCTTGGCTACTGTCGGAGTTATAAGGTGATTAAGATAGGAATATCCATCCTATGATCCGCCAGAGCCGGAGGGATCTACCCAAGGACATCTCCCATAGTTAGAATTAGAAGTCCTTAGGTATGATACGAAAAAATAAAATAAAATAAAAAAAAATAAAAAGGAGAAAAGAATGAAAGGGAAAGAAGGAGTTGAAGAATTAAAAAAGAAAAGTAAAGAAAAGGGTGAAAAGAAATAGCCCTCCATATGAATCAACCTTAGGGCAGACACCGGGTTCAATACGTATGCTACTGGCTGTTGCAAAAGACAACACCGGTATTGAAGATTAAGCCGTCATGGACCCAGTGACGCAATGCACTAAACCTTCTTAACCACTCAAGTTCTCTTAAAAGAGCTTGTTTCATTCTCACGGGGAACCCGCGTAACCTATCGACCTATCTCTTAGAGACGGTTGATATTGAAACAGGAGACACCTCCCCAGTCTCCGCATAGGAAACCTAGGTGTGCACTTATAGAGTCTAGAGCCATGAGATACATCAAAGATCTCTTAGGAACACTTAGTATTTCTGCAACTGGTGTTCTACATCAATGGGCATCAGTTGTAAACTATCGAGTCCTTCGCAGATCTTAGCAATCTGCCGAGAACGTTTATGAGAGGATTACGTAAGTATTTCTCAGTGATTGAACGGAAATCCTGCCAGGGTCAACATCAAACAGCCCTGACAGCAGGTCACTTCGGTAACCCCACAAGGGTTACGCTTAGTGTTTGCGGTGGTTCCATCTCGGTCTACAGTCGTGGAGTGATCCCCAGCGACTCACCCAGTCATTGAGCTACTCAGTAGGTCTCGTAAGCTCCTTTGGGAGTATCTGATATGGGAACGGCCTGGATAAGGATTAGAAGGAGTCTTCACAATATGCTGTTGATGAGCTCTAATTCCTTATCCGTAAGTACCAGTTGTTTTATTGCTAACTGTTTACTCGCAGGTACCTCACTTCCATGATGGTAGATTCCAACATGCTCATACATACATCTTGAAGTCAAAGAAAGCTCCTCTAAAGATCTTAAGCAACACAAAGTTCTAAGAAAGATTCTACACCAATAAGAAGAATCTACAAAGTATAAAGACAAAGATCTCAAAGTATGAAAAGGAACTTCTTGTACGTGAAAGTCTAAGTCTAAAGATGTATGAGTATGTTGGAATGGCGGACAACCACCACAGATGCAGGAGTGACGAAAGGCAGACAACATCATAACACAATCACTACATCATCACCAAAGAACAAAGACATAGAGCAAAGTATATTCATTATCATTCAACCATTTTTGAAGACGTCTAGAGTTTTACTTGTCACAAGTCAACGACAAAGATGAAGACGTCAAGCAACCGTGATGACCGACCCTTAGGGGGAGATTGTTGGAACCATACTTTTGTATTTTGTCAAGTCTCGGTCATTACATTTTGTAATAGGTTGCTTTAGTATTTATTTCATTTAATTTATGTTACAAGGCTTAAGTGTTAAAGCCCTATGGGCCTTAAAAGCCCACGAATTAAGAGATAAGGAAGGAAGGGAGTGTTGCCCTAACTCCTTCCTTATAAATAGAGAGCTTGTGTAAACATTTAACTTGTTGGTTATTTGATTATCTTAAGGAAACTCTTGCACTTTCACCTTTCATATTGTCTTATAATCAACCATCACATTTCTCATCTTATTTCTTTCTAAATCATACTTGTGTTTACAAAATGGTGACCTAACACTAGCTTTTACTATTATCTTAGCCACAGAAAGTGTGGGACATAGTCTAAAGAACTTGTTGTCTTTTGATTGTTGTACAAACAAAAATATCAAGTGTGACTCTACTATGTAAGAAATGGTTGTACTATTTGTGATATCGGTTCACGTAGACTGAAATTTTCATGTATTATATTCATGTGTTGTGAATATGATGACTTTTATTAACTATATCCTCATGGTCTCTTATGATTTGATGAAGAGAGATTTAAGAAAACCACTCCAAGCATGACGCAGCTGCTGTTGGACAAGTCATTGCCAAGAACATAGCCACCGCCCTCACTAAGGAACTTACTCACGTGGAATTTATGGGGTGCAATCCTCCCTCCTTTAGCGGAACTAGAGACACAAAGGAATTTCTCAAATGGTTCGAAGAAATAGAAACAATATTTCAATGTGGCGACTGTCGTAAGGAAGACAAGGTTAAGTTCGCCACATGCACTTTTCAGGATCATGCCCAGGAATGGTGGACTAAACATATTAAGATGGTAGGAGTTGATGCTGCTTACTCACACTCTTTGGAGAAACTAAGAAGGATGATGGGTATAACATTTTGTGTAGGAAATGAATTAAGAGCAAAGGAACAGGAAACACTAAACTTTACCATGGTAGGAAATGATGTTGACGAGTATACTACTCATTTTTATGAATTAACACGACTAGGTTCTGCAATGGATGAACCGGAAAGCAAGAAACTTGAAAGGTACATCGGGGGACTCTCCCATGAAATTCGTATGTTGGTCATCGCATGGGAACCCGATACCATGTCTGAATCTATCAAAATGGCGATCGAAGCAAAGGAACTCATAGTTCACGCCAAGACATCAGGAAACAATAGTGACAATAAAAGGAAGTGGAACAACAATCTAGGTTGCAATGCTGCTCAACAATCACCCAAAGGACAAGAAGTGAATAGAGCCTTTGCTGCAGAACCGCACACAAAGAGAAGGTATACTAGAAAGTTACCTTACTGCAACCTGTGTAATCAACATCACCGAGATCATTGCAGTAAAACGTGTGGAGTGTGCAAGAAGCAGGGTCATCGGACTGAAGACTATAGGAAACTCACAAATCAGAAGACCCCAGGGAGTTGCTTCAAATGTGGAAACTTAGGGCATTTCAAGAATGACTGCCCGGAGCTAAGGAACAAGGAAAATCAGGAACTTGGAATCAAGACTGAATCGCTCGAGGAATAGCGTGAGCTGTTGAAAGAGAACCGTCAGGATATTAGCAACATCAAGGATAACAACAATGCTTCAGCAGGAGGAGCCTTGTTTCAATATATAAACCGTAGTTCGAGCCCTTTAGGGTTGTATCTTTCCTTTTGTACTTACCGTTGGTACGATGACATAACCTAGTTGTATTAAGCACTTTCCTATCCAATGTAATATCTATCCTTTGTTACCTCTGTGATAATCATAACCATCGTTTACTCCATTTTCTATCCCAATTGCTCAAACTTCAATCGTTTCGCAACATTTTATCATTGTCTTATTAGGGATTAGGTTGATTTCGTTTTTGACGAATTAGTAGACTATTACCATTCGACAAGATTCACCCACGTATCCAATACACCATTCAAGCTATTTTACTATCATATGGGGAAATTGTTTTTACAGAAAAATTTCTGAAGTAAGCTATTTTATTACCATCCTATAAATTGATTTTTCTGTCATTACACCAAGTATTTACTATTATTACGCGAGGCAATTTTCATGTTACTTGAAAGAAAACATCAGGATACCATTTTAATAACAATGCGTTGAACACCATCTAAAATTTTTGAGAAAAGTTATGATATTTTGACAAAATCTAACATCGCATCATTAGTCCTCAATTGTACATAGCCTGATCACCTATGTAAAATTCAGGAAGGATTATGCCATGAAGGAAATAATTACCTTTTCAAAGGATTGTTGATAACAATCTTCATTTAAAAGTTTTGTAAACAAAGGAACTCTTCCATAAACATCCCTTTTGCCGAACTATCCCTGGATACTTACCCCACCTGTCACCCACTTAGCCATTAAGTTGGATTTTCCCATTGACTTCCCTAAGAGAGACTTTCCATATCAATTACATGCAGGATTCCTCTATACAATAAAAGCAACAAAAGGATTACAGAACTACTAACCAGGACTAGAAGTATATAGTGAGAGAATTCATAACTCAACAACAATCCTAAGATACCGCGAGACCATCCGAATCATCATCTCTGACTTAGTTGTCAAAATTCTATTATTTAAAAGTACTAGCTAGACTGAGCTACAGGATTGAACTCAATATAAATGTCCGCAGGACAACACAATAGAAATAAACCAAGCTTCTAATTGAGACTGTAGAGCATTTCATTTAAACATGGCCTCATCCATACATAAACTTCCTGCAGTAAGTTTTCACAAAGGACAATTGTTTGAATCAAGAATATCGATGTAGATTCCTCTAAGGCATTATGTCTCTAGAAATTTCAGATAACCTCACCTTCATACCAAGAAAGGGATCAAACCAGAACATATCTCCTTATCTACATGGGAAAACAGAATAGACATTCATCGACACAACATCAAGTGATACCTTCGTCTTGCCAATTACAACGATAAAATATTTCAGGACTCAAGTTAGTCTAAATACATATGCTTGTAGTTATACCTGATAACCATCAATAGGCATTATCCAACCTCAGGAACTAAATGTTAGACATCTATGGATTTAAGCGAACATTTCCTATTCTACCATTTTATCCTTGTTAGTGTTTTCACTTTTAAATAAAGTTGATGCGTTTACATAAATCACATACCTTGTGGAAAGATGATTTCTGAAATTCCTATTTTGAACAAGTACGATCCTTTTTGGTCAATCTTTAGCAACACTATTGTACAATGAGAAATATACATAGACATCAAACTTTGGTAAGCAGTCTTAATCACAACATGTTTGAAAACATTTTTCTACTTCATAACTACTGAAATTTTGAATCAGCAGGAAAAATATTATTAAGTAAATCATTTGCTCCATTTTCTAAATTCGTTTATTCAGAAAAAGATTTCAACCAAAACTCACAATCGCGAGACAAATTTCCAGAACCAATTTCCCTACAACATCGCTTATGCATTTAGGATTTGTGACTTGACAATAAAGAATATTTGGAATATGTGATGAAGGAATTAGGAAGGACATCACAAATTAATCACAAACTTCAGTAGTGGAGACCAAACCCAATAGACAAAGAATGACATATGTCTTGTCATCCGTTGGAACAAAACATAAGGAATCAAATTGTTACCTATATTCTATCCCTTTCAGATAACGCCAAGTTTGAAGGACCGAACGTTGTGGAATTAGTCACAAAGGGTTATTGTACCCATTTCAGTTATTCCTGTTAAGGAAACCGATTCACCCTGGACTTCAAGCAATCATTTTAGGATTTCCTTCAGAAACCCATTTAGATGTAAACATCACCTATCATCCTCAGACCGATGGTCAAAGCGAGAGAACAAGTCAAACATAGGAAAGTATGCTCAGAGCATGAGTGATTGACCCTAGAAATGGTTGGACTAACCAGTTATCATAAATCAAATTCAGTTGCAATCATAGTTATCGCGCGAGCATAGAGACTATACCATTTGAGGCACTCTATGGTCGAGGTGCCAATATCCATTGACGGATCGAAATTTGGAAAAGCCCAACATACTAGTCTAGTAGGCATTCATGAAATAACCAGAAATTTCCTACAAGTCAAGAATCAGTTACAAGTTCAATAAGTTGTAAACCATTAAAACTTCAAGTTGGTAGGCAGAGATATGCAGAAAGTTCTGCCTAGGAAAGGCATGATATCATTCAGAAAACTTGGAAAGTTAAACCCGATATACACTGGACCATGTAATATTTCAGACAGAGTAGGCCTAGTAGCCGTCAGACTTGAGCCTTGATAGAGAACAACAGGATTACACAACCATGTATTATCATCTTTTCAGATTAGTCACTCGTAATTCCATTTGGAAAGGAATCCAACCCAAAGTCAAACATAAACCTTGTAGGAGAACAAGTAGAAATCATGGACAGTTAGGTCGAACAGTTGAAGCAGAGTCGAATTCCTATCGTTAGAGTTCGCTGGAATTCTCGAATATCATCACCTTTTCACCAATACGTTTTCAGAGACCAACATAAACTGAACTTCGGGACAAAGTTCCTTTTAGAGGGGAAGACTATCACAACTCACCATTTCAGGTCATTTCCCAAACTTCGACATTTTACTATTCATAAATCACTATTCATCAAAACACTATTCATCGTTTTACTATTCATCATTTTCGAGGTCAATTTGATATTCTGAGAAACATTTGAGAATTTTACTATTCACTAAACACTATTCATTTCCGGAAAAGTTTTCACTATTCACTTGCAGTACTCATTTCATCGTAAATTTAGTTTACAGGTATTCAAATTCGCGTAACCGGATTGGTTTAGATGCAAATTCATTTCATTAGTACTAAGGACACTGCATACGGACTATAGACAGTCTGCATATCATCATAACAGCATTTTCATGTTATACCACTCAGGATTTTCAAATTTATATATTTGATACATTTAACGTTTTACGTATAATTATTTATAAATAAACGTTAACACCCGGTTAATAAAAACGACGAATATATCTAAATATTCCCACAATGGTCCCGACATATTTTTATATCCATTATTTCATCATAAAAGTTATTACATTCATTTACCCAGTATTTTGGAAATTTATTTTATTTATAACGTAAGTTTATAAATATTACGACGGTTTTCGTGAAAACTAAACAATAATCACCCGAACACTCAGTACTTGTACCCAACATATTTTTAACATTTTTATGACTTTATTAAGTCCCGATTAACTTCGTTAATATTTATTTCTAGCAAACCCGGTACCCGATTATAACTAATACTTACACTAAACTACAACTAATATTACACTACATTTTCTAAGTTACCAAAACCGATTTTGCTTCTCTTTTTCCCATGAAAAACCGGCCATGAGCACACCCCTAGACCACATGACTTTTATTTTTAACCTCATGCATATATGAAATCTTATTATACTATAAACCTTTACATAAATATCTTTACAAACACCTAAAACAAAAACATAACAATTTCTTGGAATCAAAAGCTCAAAACCTCATCTCTTTCTCTTTGAAACCCACAACCCAAATCAAAAACCCATTATCAAGTGATTATTTTCCAAAGTTTAAAGCTACAAAGTTGTTCCTTTTGTCATTCTAATCAAGATTCTTGCAACAAAAACACAAGTAACACAAGATTTCTCATCATCTAATCACCTATTATTTCAAAGTGAGTTATCAAATTTATTTTCATGATTTCATCCAATTAATACTTGTATCTTATGGTTTTCATGCTTAATTTCATGTACAAGTTAGCTATACCACATTATTTTTGTTAACTTTTTGAACATACAAACCCTAGATTTTGATTTAGGTGTTCCTTTGTTAAATTAACATGATTAGTAGTGATTAGAAACCCGTGGCACCCTAAGAAGGTGTATGGTAGGATTAGTGTAGCTTTGTGGTGTTTGCAAAAGATTTGGTTGAAGTAGAAACTAGTTTTGAACATGAAAAATGGATTTGTAACAAGTATTTATACATTCTGTCCCATTTTTGTAAATCCAGGAAAATCAGTAAATATAAAGGAAACTTTTGCAAAATTTTTAGAAAATACTTTCAAAAACGAATCCGTAGGCGAAAGAACGGATTAAAAAGAGTTTATAACGAAGAAGTTATGATTTTTGCAAGTTTATTGACGAAAAGTATATTTTCTGAAAATACATGCTGTTGGACGTTTTTCGTCGGACAAAAAGAGGCTTTAGACGTAACCCGGAGGAGCCAAGCTTTCCAAAATATATTACTACATACTAAGACGTAACCGTGGATATAAAGAACAAGTAAAACGGACTTATAACAACAAAGATATTCACGTTTCCATATCGGTAAAACTCATATTATTTTGACAGCTTTTGAAAATAATAACACTAAAACTACGTAGTAACTCTAGATTTCTAGAAATAATACCAAGTACCCAAATTCATAACTAATGAAGTATTAGTGATTACAAGTATATTTTTATCACTACAAGGTGTTATATCAAGGATTTCAAACCGAGGATTTCAACACAAACATTGATACATATGAAACGTTTGATCTAGTATGACTTGTTTTTCATAAACATGCAACACCTTTTGGGGACCTCATATTGTAAACTCTGGATTATTTCAATGATCAAACGAAGTATTTTCCGAACGACACTTTAGGTTATTCAATGTAACTGTAACTGTGATGCTATGACAGACACCCCCAGGCATTCCATTCCGCTGCAAGTCAGGTAAATTGGGGGTGTGACATACGCCTTCCTTGTTTGGCTATTTATGGGAGAGAGACACAAAAAGCAATTCAGACCGAAGATGTGGAAGATGGTAGGAATTGATAATGTTGACCATATACAACGTCCTTTGTGTAACACAACAAAAACTCACATTCTCACTTGTTTTTTAGCGTAATTTTTCACAAGTTTGGGCAAAGATAAAAGATTGTATTCAATTGCCTATTACATGCTACCTCCGTCTCAAAATATAAGTCCAGTTTAACTTTTTGAATCGAAATTTTACCTTAAATATTTTTGTTTATATTATATATCACTTGATGAAAATTATACCAAATGAAAATACATATAAAACACTATCAATTTATATATTTTGCATCAAATATTATATATTACAAACAAAAATATTTAAAGTCAAAGTTCAATTTAAAATTTTAAACTGGACTTATATTTTGGGACGGAGGAAGTATAATACATGGATAGTGTGAAGTGTGAACCCAATGGCTCATAGAAATGTGTTGCGACTTATACATAAGAGCATTAGGTGTAGTGAGCAAGTTCCACTCCTCATTTGGGGCTCACGGGGTGCCACATCACTTTAACAAACCTCCGTCAATGGGTAGATCCCTCCGGCTCTGGCGGATCATAGAACGGTTTTCCTAACCTTAGCCACCTTATAACTTCATGACTATCCTATGTTGCCGTAAACCAAATCATTGAAAATTCTCTCAATGTATTTATGATTAGGAAACATATTTTGTTAACACGTTGAGAGTTTTAACATTTTCAAATGCTCCCCCTTAACATGTGCTCATATATTGTGATTTGAAAATTTGCACATGTTGGGTAGAGTTCGCACTTTTTTGAATTGATTCACTCTTAGTGACCATGACCGATTCGAGACACATTTACATCACTAGTTAGACTAGCTTGAAATTATTACCCGGCCTGGGGGCCAAATCATAGTCAAAAGAAGAGTTTGATCCTGGCTCAGAAGGAACGCAGGGCTCAAGTGATTCACCGAAGCGACGAGACCTTGAAAGCAGCTTTTTAACCTGTACTGAATTAATTGTCATAACCTTTATGGCGAATATCATGGTTCGGAAAGTTTGCTTTATTGATAAATTTTTGTCATAAGTTAATTTAAGTATGATTGGTTGTTAGTCGCTGGTCATAACTGTTATGTTTCTTGTAATAAGTAAAGTTGTATAAAGTCGTACACCATTATAACTTTTACACTGAAATTCAGGCTTTAAATATCGCTTTGCAATTGATCTCATCCACAAGTATAATGAATATTATCAAATGGCATCAAATTTACTAAAAAAATCAAATCTAACTATGGCACCTAAATAAAGTAGCTCTGGTAAGTTAAGTTTTGTGTGTTTTAGTTTTAGCGAATGAAAAGAAAATTTGTCTTGATGAAAAATTTATGAAAATCTTATTATGAAAAGACTAAGCTACTCAAGTAGTGGATGATTGATTCAGCAGATAGGCGAGGAATTAAGGCTTTAGCTTGGGTAATAAAAAAACTTTGATGAAAAAAACAACACATTTAATAACCAAACTAGGTGTAGGTTCATTTATAGGTTAGTATTAAAACTCGAGAATAATTATATCATCTCATCACTAATCCATAAAAAATTAAAAAAAAAAAATAAAAAAAAAATAAATAAAAAAAAAAAAAACTTTATGAGGATGTTTTCAACCTTTAGGCAGTGTACCTAATCATACTAAAGTAGTATAGGTAAATACCATAAGAAGTTTGTTCCCAGGGGGAACAACTAGGAAGAAATGAAGGCAGCTTCCTGATGTTCTAATGGATTAAGCTATGTTTGGTATCTTCAGGTTTATCAAATAGCAGTAAATTCACGGGGGTTTGAGATCGATTATTGGAAAACATAAAATCAGAATAAGATAAAAGGATAACAATCATATAAGATAAAAACAACTACTTATGTACAATTTACTAATAATTAACAATTACTTTGTTCTAGCAAGCACATGAAATAATTTTGATGTGATGTCCTCGACTTGGGTGATCGAGTCACAACACCTATAGATATAACATAGTTAGGAGCTGGATCGGCTAGCTTAACCCTTCTAAATACACGAGACAAATAATTCCCACAAGTCAAATCGAACCTCAGACATAATAGTATTTAACTGTCCTCTAGCTATAGGTTTGAATTTTTTAAGAAAAAATAACATACAATTCACAACATCCGTCATCACTAGATGAGTTATGAGACATTACAATGTCACGGACTCAATTCTTTCAAGCACGCGTGGTGCCCTTACACCAATAAGGACCAGCCACCCGTCTCGCATATAATAGAGGTTCACTGGTTTCGTCATGCCTTGGACTCATCAGGGGAGCGGCCCCAACTCCCGAGTAGTGTGGTGCCATATCGAGTCTCTACTCATGGCACGTACTACACCCATAATGTTGGGGTACTCCAACATGATTAACCAGGAACCCACATAGTAAGCAACGCTTCCAAGCAGAACCAGACCTTGAGATTTTGGCTCGTGACATTCTCCCACCATCAATTCATGCACGTCCTCGTGTACGGTTATCCGTCTTGACGAATGAATTCCCTCGAATGATTTGGCTTTACTCCGGCTTCATAGCTAAAGGGACATTCGACTTCGAACTCTTTTGTGTCCCAGCGTGTAGCGACTAAACTCCATAGTCCATTTACTCATTCTAGAGACTTAAGATCCAGCGTGCAATGACTATCATCACACACAAGTCGGAAAACAATGACATGATATGAATCCTATCACATAACACATGTTACGTTTGTGTGTGGACACCTATAACATCTCGAATCTTCATAGTTGTCGAGAGTTCTTCTCTTGCACATGACGGAAGAGCAAATCACTTATAAACATATACCGACATGTTATAGTGATCAAAGAATAAAAGGAACAAAGACCAGAAAGTTTTGTGTGCCCCCTCACTAACAACTAACCTCAACTTACTTATTTGAGGCCCACCACTTACAACTTTATTTTTTTTATTCAAATTTTCAAATAATATAAAATTCATTTATTAAAATTAAAAATACAATACAAACAAACAAAAAAGCCACTGATACACCTTCGTCTTCTTCTCTGCTAACACACTAGTCAACCCAAAAATCTAACTTTAACATCAAACACAAACACTCACACACACTAGTCAACCCAAAATCAACCACCCCAATACCCTTTCGTCTTCTTCTCAGCTAACACACACACAGTTCATACACATACTAAAAAAGGACATAACTCAATTTATAAACTCAATTTTTTCAAAATATAATCATTTATATTAATTTGGTCCCCACAAACAGTAACAATGTCAGGGAAATGGGTTCGTCGTGCAGACGAAGAGGCTTCAAGTGGCGAGAAAAACAAGGGGGCGGTGTGGTGGCGAGGCAGTGGCAAGGTGCCACGCTGGCAGTGGCAAAGGGTGGCGAGATTGCACCTATTGCTCTAATTACAAAACTTCTATTTGGAGCTTCCATTTACTTTATTATTATTATTATTATTATTATTATTATTATTATTATTATTATTATTATTATTATTATTATTATTATTATTATTATTATTTTTTTTATTATTATTATTATAAACATCACTTTATTGTAAAACAAATAGAATTTTACAAGAAATTAGTGGGGAGCCGAGAAACTAACTGAGCCCCCACACCTCTAGCTATAGCAAAACCAATCCTACTAAAAATATGTGGAGCAGCACGTGCTCCAATATCTTGGGTCATGGAGAATCGTCGAATGCGCTTTAATAATGTCACTGCATCCTTTTCAAGTTCTCCAAAAGAAGAGAATGAAAAGGGGAGGAACCCATATCCGATATCAGCGCATTTACCCGCGTACATGACACGTTTACGTTGTGCGGCTTCAATAACTGCCCGACCGGGCATAAAATCAACCATACACGAACGCGTCAAAGGTGACGATCCTGTAAGATCAACACAAACATCAAGGCCACCATCCCAAGAATAAAGTAACAAATCAGCTGGACGTAAGGTTTTGTCCCTCTCTCCATGAAGCCCAATATCTACCTCCTTACGAACTGAAACTCCAGACCGAGAACATATATCAACAAGAACATCCCGCACAACATTATGCCGATGTTTATTACCAACTATACCTGCGCAGGATACAGCATGATCTCCGAAAATATCTCCAGAAAAAACCTTAGAACAAGCTGAACATGGCATCTGGACAGTAAAAAGAGGAACACCCAACCGATAACACAACACACATCGGTAAGTCCTGGCATTCATAGTTTGTCCCAATCTGGATATCGGTGCCACCCTAAGCCAATCTGACGTGTAATCCTCTTTTAGTGAGTTCCATAAAGCCATCTGTCTAGGGGATAAATGGAAGGTGGATTCAACCATTTGGGCAACACGTGTGAAATGTATGTCTGCCAATTTCTTCATAAGTTTGGGGGCAGCGATCTCACTAGGGTTACTCAAAAGGTCAACATCCATATTCACATTAAAAGTACACAAAGCATCATCAAGAGAAGGACCAGTAGTCACAATACCAGAACTACGGAGAAGCTTAGTCTGTAAGCTGGCAGATTGAAGTCTAGAAGCAAAGAAGGCATAGTTCAAGACATCACCTGCAGAATACACACCAAGTCCCCCGAAAGCAAAAGGTAGGGTGGCGAGTCTCCATTGCCAATCACCAAACCCAGGTCTAGAAGCAGTGACAATACGTTCCAAAGAAGAGCGAAGTGCTGCATCAAAAGAAACCTGAGCACCCTCAAAGACCCGAGGAGGACATGTGCGCATAGAAAAATACAACTTGGAAATACCCGCACATGCATGCAGTAGCAACAACTCACACTAGGGATCATTAAGCTTAGCAACAGCATCCATAAGTTCAATAGTTTTAGCAACCCTTTTCATAACAAGCTTACTACTAAACTCAAAATCCACACTGGCGGGCCCCCCTAATAATTTAACACCATGCGAAGGTCGAGAAATATTAGGGGGAAAAACACCAACATACATGCTCCTGGGGTCTTCCTTCGGCCAAAAAACCTCAGTTTTATCAACGTTTAGGTGTAAACCACAACTAGGTCCATCCATCATAATCAGCTCTAAAACCTTCCCCACAACCAAGGTATCCCAATAATAGTACCATCATCAAGATACCAAGCTTGAAGAGAAAGAGTAAAAGAGTCTCTAATCTTACATGCCAAAGGATGTAACACTAAAGCAAAAAGAAGAGGCCCAAGCGGATCACCCTGTTGCACCCCTTGGTGCGACCATATGGTATGCTCACCATAATATAATCTAGCAGGACAGGAGTAACAGAATTCCACCCAACGTGAAATAGCCGGAACACGAAGACGAACTTCTCGTAACATAACCGCACGATCCACCATACTGAAGGCGTTTTTAAAGTCCACCAATAACATCGATAAACCCACATCGCCCCCACGGTCTTCAATCAACCGATTCATAGCATGAAGGATAGCCTCCCCACCCCCCGAAACACCCACGCCAAATTGAAAACAGTCAAAATAACCATCCAAAGAATGGCCAATCATAGAAGCACAAACCTTGGAAACCAAACGCCTCCAAACAGTCCCAACAGCGATAGGACGGATCCCTCCTCCTGGTTTAACTAAAGGCGTGAGCGGAGCACTAGCAACATACTCGCCCAACACCCTTGGGCATTTACCCTCAAGAAAAAGGTTCACCACCTGGGTGATAGAAGCGACTAACTCATCAGAGATGGCAACAGCAGCACCATTTAAACAATCCAAAAGGTGTTGGGCACGCAAACCATCCCTTCCACAAGAAGTACCACGAGGGAAACTCTTAATCATATCAAGAACCATAGCAGGATATGCCGAAAGGTGATGACGATCAATAGGTATATCTGGTAAAAGGGGAGCAGATTGAAAAGGGTGCTTAGCTTTTAAATCCGCAAGAGTAGTATCATCGTAAGCCGCAATACCCGAAGAAGAAAGAACTCTGACAGCAGCAGTATAATGGCTATCACAAATCTTCCTCTTACACTGCTTGATACTACGGTTACCCAAGTCCAAGTTACCCTCATCAATATTAGACCACGAAGGAGGGGGTTCGGCTAAAACCTCACGCACAACTTGTAAACTACCACCAGGTGTGCTCCAAGATGAAATGGCATTAACAATATATTCCTCTTGTCGTTGACGTTTAGTAGCGGACCTACACTCTTGATTACTCCTCGGGCAAAAGGTTTTAAGTAGACAAAGAGGCAAGACTAACAAACCAACCCAGCAAGAAATGTCATCAGGCGAACAAACCACCTTATCAAGGGCTCCTTTCAAAACCCGAGAAAATCCCAAACGACATTTAGGAGGGATGGATTTGACAGTACGCAACCCTTTATAAAGTAGAGTATCAAGAAGATGTAAATCAAAACCATCAAACTCATCAGAAACCAAATCCTCAACAAGAGCAACATGAGAAGGAGCCAGTGGTTTGGTGAGATCATGCAACACGAAGCGAACAACACCATCACCACAATCAGGAGGTGACACGAAATCAGACCCCTCACCATGCCGACACTTAGCCCGAAAAGTATGCGTTTTGAAACAACCACCACATAACCACAAACCCATACGCTTAAGAGTAACCTCAGCCCTTTAAAAAACAACCAAATCCGACACAAGAGAATGTCTAGTGATAGTTTGCGCCTTTCTACTGAAGTGTCGATCACGAAGGTGTGTGATCAAATAATTCTTGGTAAGTCCATTTCCGTCCCCATCACGACACCCACTAAGACCCGCGAAGGGGCAGTGGAACCTCACAATTGGCATAGGAAAAACTGTAGCAACTAGCAAACTGAAATCCAAAAGCGACAGTAGCAACACTTGTAGCAAACAAAAACCAAAACAGAATGCTACACTTACAAACTAGGTTACTGTAGCAACATGCACCAAATAGATACCTAAAGAGCTTAGGCTACTGTAGCAGCATGCATTAAACAGAAACCCAAAGTAGAAAGCAGCAGCACTTGTAGTAAACAAACCCCCCGAGTCAGAAACCAATCACAGCACCACCGTAAAGAATAATCAAACACTACCCCACATCAAACCCTAACAATACAGGAAAAATGAAACAAAAAAGATGCAGCCCACTCAGCCCTTAGGATCGCAGAAGAACAATACGTAATCCCACTGTAAACCGAGACCCTAACCACAACAAGCGAACAAATCAGCAATCTCAATGTAACCCCTAACCAATCTGTAATCCCACAACACCAGCGATAGGGACCAAAGACAGTATCAAGGATATCACCTGTAAACCCTAACCAATTGGTAATCCCATACCACAACAAGCGACAAGGCCCAAAGACAGTATCAAGGATTTCGAAACGAAACCCTAAAATAAGGAACTGAAGTGGAAAAGACCGGAACCCTAATGACAAAACAAAACAAAGGATAAGAAACAACCTGCGATTTCAACAAAGGGTATTGAAAGAATAACCAAGGATTGAGATCAAGATGATCCCATGAGATGACCGGCAGAAATCGCCCCTAGAGAGAGGGAGAGAACCGTGTTATTATAATAATAATAATAATAATAATAATAATAATAATAATAATAATAATAATAATAATAATAATAATAATAATTATTATTATTATTATTATTATTATTATTATTATTATTATTATTATTATTATTATTATTATTATTATTATTATTATTATTATTATTATTATTATTAATAATAATAAGGAATTTTATTGAAACATAATAATTTTACATAAAGCTGGATGGGAGTCTCGACACAAGTTGTGCTCCCACTCCTTTTTGAATACAAAAACTGAGTCTATTGAAAATAAAAGCGCCACTCTTAGCATTATTTGAATGGCTAATAGAAATAGATTTTATGCGTGAAAGTGTATCCAAAGCCTTTGTATCGAATTCCCCGAACGTAGAAAATGCAAATGGTATGAACTTGTAACCGTTGTCCTCACACTTCTACGCATACTTCTTTTTTTTCCTCTCCACAGCATTGTGCAATGCTAGCCCAGGAGCCCATGAAATCGCCTCAATACCCGCAAATGGAGAAATTCCGGTCACATCCAAACATGCATCTTTACCTTGAAACCAATTAAATAGTAACAGGTCTACAGGTCGTAACTCCTTCCCACTATACTGTACACATGGCCATATATTATTATTTTGAAAGGAAAAGTATATATTATCACAAAGCAGTACAAGCATCTCATTATACTGTACACATGGCCATATACACTTTTCAAAATGCTGAGAAAATAAAAACTTGTTATACTGCATCATTCTCACTATCTATACAACATTAATACAAATTCAAAACTACATAACATGGTATAAAACAACTTTCTATATACTAAACTTGTTTTTGCAGCTGCAGATTCCATTATGATTCTACTTCTCTTACAGCTCTTGAATCCTTTACTTTGAGGCTCATCATTTTCAGCATTATGGTCTCTTTGATGATATGCAGAATACTTTCCTCATCCCTTTTAACTTTTCTAAACATTCTAGCATTCCTTTCTTGCTAAATAAAGTATACCACAGCCCCACAAACTAATGTTCTCATAATGCTCCAAATGTTATTATTTGTAGACAACTTTGTGATTTCTTCAATTTCTTGACTCCAAACAAATGAGAAACTTCTATTAAGCATTTTTTGTATTTCTCCCCATATCTTTTTAGAAAAAGAAGAAAAAAAGGAGAAAAAAAGGTATTGGATTGACGTCGACAGGGATTCATATTAAGTCTTTCCAAGTGAAAAAGTGAATCTGGGCATAGGTTACACATATTACAACACATCACTTCATAGGCTTCCATACCAAAATCTTATCATGAGTCATTGTAGCAAGGTCGGTGATACCATTCAAGTCGACAAAATTATTATCTTTTGTGACATTGGCATAGTACAAGTTTAGTTGACTCTCAAGTTCCATTCTTTTAATGCTATCAAAATCGTTTGGGTACAACTCACTCAACCTTACTAATTTTGATGTGTCGAATTGAGCAAATGAATCAAACAGATTCAAACAAGCTATATTTGCAAGTAATTCGGTGCTTGCCTCACCAAAACGATCACTAAACTCTTGAATTTACATATCTACAGGAAACGATCACTAAACTCTTGCGTGCCTCACTAAAACAACCTCAAAACATGTCGATTAGTAATATTGACTCCTCGTCTCCGACAATTTGGACTAACATATACTTCATCCATGTTCACCACTTGAATATTATGCTTTACACAAAAAGAAGAGTATCTATCCAAAAGTGGAACAAACCTGTTCGATTTAAATTCTTTCAATTGTTTCTTGGTTGTTTTGACCATCGAAACCACTTCCACAATATCTTGGTATTCTTTTTGGAGAGCTTGTGATAATATGTTCGTTAGACCTAAAATGTATTTCGTCATATGCAAATAAAATACAAAATCAAATGATTCAAAGTAAACAAGAATACCACTTTCTTGATTTTGCCTAGAACCATCATTTCCTTCGTTTTCCACAAACTCAAGCACCTTAATAACATATGGAAGCAAATCTATCAAACGCAAAACTATTGTGTATTGAGAATTCCATCTTGTATCCCTAGCTCGTATAAAGCTCTTGGTTCTTACCTCTTCTAATTCCAACTTCACTATTACCAATTGCTTTTTCCATTATTATCTCTTTTTCACAATCTATAAGTATATCTTTTCGTTTGCAAGAAGCACAAACAACATTCGTTACAAGGGTTAATTTGTCATAGAATTCAATAACATCCAAGTGTTTTCTTGCAACTGCCACAACTACTAACTAAAGTTAGTGAGCAAAACAATGTACATAATAAGCCGAGTTATTTTCCTCTAATATTTTAGCTTTCAAACCATTGAATTCATGACGATATTGCTAGCTCCGTCATAACCTTGACCTCTAAGTTGTTTCAAACACAAATTATATTTAGCCAAAAAGGAATCAATGGAAGCTTTAAGATATGAAGAAGGATGTCTCCTTCACATGAACATCACCAACTAAACTTTCTTTGACTAGTCCACTCTTATTAACATACCGCAAAACAATAGCCATTTGTTCTTTTTAGTTACATCTCTAGACTCGTCAACTAACAATGAAAACACGTCATCCCAACTTCTTTAAAAATAATTTGAAGTACCTCATCTTCGAGGAAATTAGCAATCTCTTTTTGAAACTTCAGAGAGTTTAGTTGACCATCCTTCGAAACCTTTTTCAAAACCGCACGAATGTTCTTATCTAAATTTCCAATTAACTTTCTCAATTCTAGAAAATTTCTGATATAAAGAGAAGTCACATTCTCATCGTGGCCATGAAATGGTAATTCACCATTCAAGCAATATCTAGTAGCAAAATAACTGAAACCTGTAATCGAATACGATAATCCTTCCATTCCTGTTATGTTTGCTTATTAAATGCAAAGGAAATTTATTGCTTTTGTTTCATTAGATCTTCACATTTTTTTAGTGCTCGATTGTGGAAGCTTTTGAAATCACCCATATGACTAATAAGCCCTTTCTGTATTATTTCAATCATTGAACCCTTCTGTTACAAATGCTTTGTTGCCACCTTGATGAACAAAATCATCTTTAAATAAGTAACAACATAAGCAAAAAAAAAATTTCTGCCTTTACACTATATTCTAACCAGTTACCATATAGCTCGAACTAGCTTGGGACAAAACACCTTGTTTTATTACCTATAATTATTCTTTTGGAAGTCATGACCACATGGTTGACAAGGTCTCGATTCCAATATTTTCGCTTTATATCATCTCTTTGGTTAATGTTATATTGTAAAATTCTTGGTCTATCAACCGGATCCCAAGTAAGTTATTCAAGTCAATCACATCAATAGACTGTTTATGCGTTTCCTTTGTAGCTTGTTCAGTAACTTAATCTGATGTTGATGAAGATGGTATTTTTCTTTTATAGTAATTTTTCATGTTTCTAGACAAAAGTTAGCAAAACTATATTAGATAAACAATACAAAATCTATTGCCAATTTTTTAAACAAATGACAAAACCAAAATCTAGTTACAATCACAAAATCTAGTAAGTACCATAAAGTAATAAACAATTCTCTTACGAAAGCTACTGCCATTTTTATCATTGTTTTAAACATATGATAAACAATACTCTTATAAGTCACAATCACAGTTCACAAAATCTAGTTACCTAACAAGTAACAACCTAAGTATTATATCTTAATAGAGTAGTAAAAACTAACAATTAATCAATAACACAATTTTAAATATCTTTAAGAAAATTTAGTTTATAAAAGTAAAAATAAAGTTATGGTTTCACTTACCAAGTTTTAAGGTTGGAGATGAAGAAATAAAAATTGGCTTGATTGTTGTTGATGAATGATTGAGTGCAGGGACGGAGCTTGAATAATAATTTTGAAGGGGCCGAAATACAATAATTTAATTTTGAAAGGGTCAAACCTTTAGTTTTCTTTTATTTACATTATTTTTGCATGTAAAATACACACAATTATCCCAAGTGGTCGCGCGCGGGGGGGTGGTGGGGGGTGGGGGAGTGATGAAGATCCGTGGGTGATTGAATGACTTTGATCTTTCCCTCATCTTTGTTGAGGAACTGCCGAATAGTCGATTCGTTTTCTATATTATACTTCGTGATGTTATTTTACAAAACAAAAAGTTTACATGTTGCTTAATTTTGTTGAGGGCAACTTCAAGTTTGGGTTGAGGGCATGGGAAAAAAAGAAAAAAGGACCACTAAAACAAAAAATCAACGCTATATAAAAAAAAAATTGGGCCAATTTGTTGATGGACTCCCCCCCCCCCCCCCCCCCCCACCCCACCTCCCATATAGTCCTTCCGCCCTGGACGCGGCAAGGCTTCAGTGTTGGTCTGTAATGGAGCCGCGTCACGGTTATATGGAGGAGTCGTGGGTTCTGGTGCCGAGTTGCGGGTGGAAGCCGCGGGTTGCAGGAACTTCAGTTTGGTCTAAATGTAATGTTAGGGTTTTGGGGTCTTCTAAGTGTGTTTTCTTTTGGTAAATGATAGTTATGTGTATAGTTGTCATTTTAATGTGGTAAACGTCCACACTCTGAAATGCTTTTATCATTATTTATATTAGGGGCATTTGCATATCATCGAGGGTAAAACCCTTTTATCCAAAATTTTACTATTTTACCCCCCAAAAAAAAAATTAGTTTCGGGAAAATGTTTTCCAAATACAACATGACCATTTATGTAATTGATTATGATTAAAGCAAAGTTTACTTTGGAGGCAAATGAAAAGATAGAAACTTGGAGGGTGTATTTGTATGTTTGGGAATCAAAATTCTGAATCAATTTCTCTTAACGTGATATCATGTCGAAATGTTGTGACCTTTACCAAAAGAATCGACACAATAAAAATTTATATAATCAAACACCCTAAAATAACAGATTCTAAAAGAAAAGAAGTTTTAGAGACAGAAGTAAGGGTTCGAAACCAAGGCTATTGATATTTTGGGGTTTGAAATTTGACTAAAGGTAATACCTAACCTCTAGCTTTGAAAATGGTTAGATTCAAACCTTTTTGAGAAAGTAATACATAATCTCTAAATATAATCATAATGTTATATTTTGTTTGTTAGTTAAGGATGTTATTCATAATAAGGTTAACTTTCTATGTTTTATCATATACAGTGTGACTTGAAGTCATAGATCCTTGTACAACAAATGAGGTTGTGTTTGGTGACGAGCTTTTATGAGCATTTAGTTTTTAGCGTTTAGAATTTAATACTTTTTTGGCAACATGCGTTTAGCAATTTGATTTTGTTTAAAAGCTTCTATTCAAACACTATTATAAATATTCTAAAAAAAAAAAAAAAAAAAAAAAAAAAAAAAACTATTATAAAAAGTGCTTACTTATTACAACTACGATACTAAACGCTACTGTAAAACAAACAACAGCTCTAACAAATACCACTAACTATGCTGCTTGCAGCTACTCATCTTCAAGCTGAAATACATTTCAAGAAAGATTACTAAATATTATTTATTAGATTTAGTTAGCTTAGAAATTAAGTTTTGGAAGTAACATAAAATTTTGAAGTTTAAAAAACTTCGGTTCAATGGTATTGGGCTGGTAAATGGTAATATTGATGCGCTAAAGTGGCATTTGGGCCAGGGCTGGACTCATGGTTAGACCCCGAGTAAAGGTAGTGTAATTGCTACTGTAATCTTCAATATACGAGCCTTGTAGAACCCGTGCTACGCACGGGCTTTTAATCTAATTGTTAATCACGCGTATTGTTTTTATGTATTGTCGAGTGCATTTGTATTTTTAGTTTAGTATATTGTATTAAACGCTTTTAGTTTGTTGTTTAAAAGTATAAAAATGGTTGATATTATTTTGGTTTTTTTGTCTTTATATTTACTAAATGAGGCATAGGCTTGATGTAATTTTCTTTGATTGTTTTGGCCTATTGCGTAATCCAACAATAATTTTGCATTATATGAGTTTTGCATGGTAATACGAAGCACACTGCTTTTTCTTATTTGTTATAGTGTAATTTGCGTTAATTATTTTTGTTATTAAGTTCGTAAGTTGTGATTGTGCTACATCTATTGTAAGTATGCCATTAGTTGTTTGGTAATTTTTATATTTAATCTTTTTATAACATATTAGTATTTATTTATAAAGTTTATGATTAAAAGCTAAAGTTAGCTTCATCTCATTTTATTGTACAATTAACTTCATTAAAAATTAACATTGAAGTCTCATTAATGTTAATAAATTTTATCAATAAACTCAATTCCAAATAGCTAACAAAATGAATATTAATTAACACACTATTAATAATTCCTAAAATCTTTGGACTCCACTATTATGTCTTAAACTTCATTTTTTTAATTTACAAATGAGTTCAAGCAAAAATTATGTACTTTTTCTATTATATTCATTATTCAATTTGCATGCTTACATAAACTAATCACGCTAAAAAGTATCATTTAACCATTTAAATGTTGTTTTACATACATGCTCGTGCACATTTTCTTGAATCAATTAGCACATGTGAGTTACATCAATAGAAAACACACATAAATTACTTGTATATGAAAATGCATTAACATAATACATATATCTATATATATTGCATTAGGTTAAATCATCAATTATTCTTGCAACCTTTTCAATTTCATCTCAATCTATAACCGACTTTTAATTCTATACCAATTACTATATATCATGTGATCAATTCCGGCAAGCCTTACACTTCCATCTCAATGTTGTATATACTTCACATTAAATGCACCGGTTTTGTTTTTCGATAAAAGTTTGAACTTTTGCTTATGTTTAAAACTCAACTATTTTATTTGATATTATAATTTACAAACGGCTTTAAGTCAAAATTATGTATTTTTTTTCCTTTCTATTCATTACCCAATGTGATATTTTTAATATGTCGTATTTTGCTATTATGGCAAACTCATTTAATGGGCGTAAATATTGGTTTCTTACTAATGATTCTACATATAGAAAAAGAAAACACTTCGCGATGCGCGGACCTTCTTCTTTCAATAATAATTCAATTGCACACGATAAATTCATTCTAATATTTCTCAAAGAGAATTCGAAAGCAACTACTTACATAAACTAATCACACTAAAAGTATCATTTAACCATTTAAATGTTGCTTTACATACATGCTCATGCATATTTTCTTGAATCAATTCACACATGTGAGCTACATCTATAAAAAATGCACACAAATTACTTGTATATGAAAATGCATTAACATAATACATATATCTATATATATGCTTATCTATAACAATCACCTAAATATGTAAGAAACAATTGGTTCCATTTATCTTAGCATGCATTATCATGTGTGATTTTCATGGCACCTGCGTATGATAACTAAATTAAGAAAAAAAAAAAAAAAAAAAAAAAAAAAAAAAACCGAGTTAATTACAAAGATCTAAAAGATGTGTGAATCATCTCTAAAATGTTGCAAAAGAGAATTTACATACCGCTACCAATAATCAAATATCTAAAAGATGTGTGAATCATCTTCAAATGTACATACTAAATGTGATTTTGACCGGTTTATATAAGCATGTATTAGGTTAAATCATTAATTATTCTTGCAACCTTTCGCAACTCTTGCACTTCATTTAACCGACTTTTAATTCTATACTAAATGTCATGTGATCAATTCGAGCAACTCTTGCACTTCATCTCCTTTCATGATTGTATAGTTATTATAAGGCTGCATTGAATTCCGAGCATTAGCTATCTTATACTCTATGCAATGGGACTCCATCTTAAGTATCTTGATTACTCCACATTAAATTTTAGGACTCAATCTTATATGTTTATAGATATCTATACAATTTATAAAACAAAAATAATCAAATTTGAAAAGTGAATAAATTTAGTTATAGTCAAACTTAAAAAATTCGGTCATTTATCTAACGAAACTTATGAAGTAACTTTAAATTAAAATACATTTAAGGTATATACTAATTAGTCTAAGCTTACACCACAATTTTCGGTAAAATATACAAAACCAATTTTCGGGTCTAACCAGGTTTCAAATATATAAAACCGGTTTTATTTGATCCGTTTTTTTATCAAAATCTGTTCAACCGTTGGAACCGGCTGGGTCGAACCAGGTTTCAAAACATTATATTTAATCCACAAATCCTCAAACTTTTACTTTTCGTTTACAACCCCTAAACTTTTTTTATCGCTACAATTCGCTATAAAATCTCGTTGCTATGTACGGGTACTCGTCTGGTAGAATTGAAAAGATCTAAATTATCAAAGATTTTACAAAATTACAAGAGCCAGAACTAAGTTTTTTATTTATTTATTTATTTCATGTTCAACCATGATTTTAAAAAGACTTGTTGTGTGATACTCTGTATTTTGAGTTGGGGTTAGGGGTCATGTAGCCACAATTGTCGTTAAAAAAAGAGAGATAATGGTCAGCGTGTGTGTGACCGTTTAGACAATTGTTGGCCGAAATGTATCTTAGATACATTTGAAGCATTTTTCATGATGCAATGGATTTTGTTATTCAAATGAAACTTAATGTGAGGTTTTATGTGTAAATCATTTTTATTTATATATTTTATTTCTTGGATTTGAAATGTGTTGCTTTGCAAACCATATAAGTAATAATATACGAGGGTGTGCTGCTTTTTGTTTAAAAATACATACTTATAAGCTTTTAAAAAAAAAGTAAATATATAAACAGTGTTTGGATTTGCTTATTTTGTAATAGAAAATAATAATAATAATAATAATAATAAATTAAAAAAATTGATACTTTATTATATATTAGAATGGTACCCGCGCAATGTGGCGGCGGGTACTATGTTTTATAGGTAGAGATGGTACACTATAAAATAATTAAAACCAGTGCTTTCTGTTCGTGTTCCTACTGTAGTTCTATTGTGCAAAAGATGAAGCACAGGGTACAACACTTGCCACTAACAATTAGGACTATTCTATAATTAGCAAGTTTAAAATCTGAATTTTAAAATTTTCTAATTATAGAATAGTCTCAAATGATTACGACGTAATCTTTTATATAATAAAAGAATTACATCATTTCTGAGTCTTTTTGCAAATCCTTTCTCATTGAAAAAAAAAAATAAACCAATAGGAGAGGTCGATTTTGACACGTAAGCAAAATCGAGCGATGTGATTGACCAATAAAAAGTCAAAATTGAATTGATTTTGGTCAAACTTTAATAAATTTGTTGGAGAATTTGATTGAGGAAAACAATAAATAAAAATATAGGTGTCAAATTTATAAAAATAAAAACTTTAAAAAATAGGAGGTAATTAATAAAACATTAGTGGTTGAATTTTAAATATATTATATAGAGTTAAGTGTAAAATTATAAATCTCCATGTTTTTTGATAAGTTTAGATAATAAACAAATAACCCTTTACACTTTATACCCCCTACACTTTATAATATGAACTTTATTTACAATTACATGAGTATTAGTATTGGTTTGAGACTTCCATCAATTAAACTTACAAAGTTTTATAAATGTACGACTTAGTTTTAATATACGCTAAATACTTTTAAAATAAATATTAGTTTTAAACTTTTATCTACTATTATATCTTTTTATTATGTATATTAAATATAAATAGGGTTTTTCTAACTTGGGCCCTAGGTGCACAAGTTAAGCAAACCAAATTTACACAAAGGCCCACGAAAAAGTACACAGAGATCCATATAAAAGTACAGACATGTGTACTTTTTTTGTGGTTCCCTATGTACTTTTGATGTACTTTTGGTGTGCTTAACTTGTGCCCCTAGGGCACAAGTTAGAAAAACCCATATAAATAAGATCTCATTTTATACTATTTAAAAGTTTAATCTATACGTACATATGTTTGAATATTAAATACAGTTAAATTATTAATTTATTATTAACGGTAATATAAATATCAAATGGTAAGTACAAGTTACTGTGATATGAAAATAAATATACGCGATTGTACTTATAACGACTCATGTAATTATTATTTAAAGTTTATATACGGATATCCGAAAAAACATTTTTAAAAAACTTTACGGAGTATATTTTAACTTCATCAACGCTCATTATGTGCTACTAAACTTGCACATTTTGTACAATATGATATCAATAGTTAAAGTTAAATAACAACTTTAACCTCAAAAATTTTACAAAATATTAATTGATATTAATACATAATGAAAAACTCATGTATACTTATTAATTGTACTTATATCACAATTTTCACGGGTAAATTCTTATATGTCCATATAGTAAAGAAAAATTTTAAAATAAATTTGATTTATGTGAAAACCTATGTGATCAAAGAATCTTTGACCGAATAACATTATAAGGAGACACGCTCAATAATCTAATACAAGGTCGATGCCACAGTTACATTTACAATTTCTGCTAACTATTTTTCTTACTTTCGCACATGTTGATGCTCTAATTTTTTAAAATATACATAAGATTTTCTGTTTTTAAAAGATAGTACTATCTAATTAAATTTTTCTGAAAAACCCGTGCGTGCACGGGTATTATAACTAGTATAGATAGAAATAGAATCACAGAAAAAGAAGAAAAACGTTGACCACTTCTTTACTTTAGCCCATTCAGAATTCACTAATTGTCGATCGACACATATTGTGAATAACATTATTTTCTTCGGAATCTTTAAGATGTGATAGTTCTGATTGTCAGAACATCTCATTTTGAACTTCTAATGCTCTACTTAGGCCTACAGATGATTCCAACCTACTGACAACCGCTTTGAGGTCATTTGTAAATACTAAGGCAAAGTGGCGAACTTTGCAGCTAACCTCAAAAGCATAGTGAAATTTATCAGGAAACCATTATAAAGGATTTTATATATAGATCAACCAAGTAAAAAATCACATGAAAAACACAGAAACTAATGCAAGAAAACACAGATAGGGACTATTCATTACGAGAGACTTTAATTAGAAAAAATCATTAGAACTTAACAAAACGAAATGCTTTCGAACAGTAAAGAAACATAATAGTGAATATTGGGTGACATTAATCAATGGAACTTTATTGGAGGTATACGGTAGTGCTGAAGTACAGACAAAAAGAAGTAATATTATCACATAACAAAAAATTTCATGTTTAAGCTTTAGATTTTAAGCCATACCCGAGTGGAAACAATGGATCATATGAGTTTTGGTGAGCATCCATAGGCAGTTGATCAACTGTTCTGAACCAAGAGACAGGAAGCTGTCCATGAAACTCATAATCTCCAAAGATCACATCGGTTATGCCGTTTCCTTCACTGCCTGGCAACCATGCAGCAACTAGTGCATCCAATTTTTCGAGTACGGATGGCTCTAAGACCAATGGCCTACCAGAAATTAGAATTGCTAGAGTCGGGATTTTGCCCGCAACTAGCTTTAATAATTCGTTCCCATTGAAGGGAATGGTGAGTTCTGAGTTATCACCGTCCGATTCAGCGTATGGACCTTCACCAACAACTACAATTGCATATGCGAAATTTTGTCTAGAAAGGCTTTCCATTGTTGGATTTTCTTCATATACAACTTTAGTATTTTCTCTGCATGCTTCTCTAACAGCATCTAGAATTGTTGTTCCTGAACACAACTATATTCAGATTTCACATTAACATACACAATTAGATAGATACTACTTACCGATTGTGATTCTTCCACTGCCTCCATTCCAAGTGGCAGTCCAACCTCCACACTGGAAACCAAGATCATCAGCATGTTTTCCAGCAACAAGAACCCTTTTCGCATTTCTATCTAATGGGACAAATGGCTTCCTTGGTTCTTTTCCATTTTTTAGTAAAACCAACGACTTGCGAACTGCTTCACGTGCTAATTCTCTGTGTTGCTATTAGACACGCAAAAATAATTAAACTTTTCTTATCAAAATCAAGAAACAAAAGACATAACTATTTGTTACGCATATTAGTCTGCAACTCTGCAAGTATACCTTGCAGCCCACAATATCAAGTAAAGACCTATCGGTCATCGGGTATTCAAAAAGTCGAGCAGCAAATTTGACTCTAAGTATTCGTTCAACAGCATCATCAATCCTTGACATGGGTACCTCTCCTGATTCAACCAAATTTTCTAAATCCTCCAGAAACAATTGATATCTGAAGGGAACCATCACCTGCATGTTTTACACCATATCAATTCCTGCGTTAACTGCAATCAAAACAATTGTAAGAGTGCAAAACACGTCTATTAGTCGTCTTGTGGATCTGTAGTTTATTCTACCATATCAATTCCTGCGTTAACTGCAATTGAAACAGATCTTCTGTAGTTTGATCCGTGAGGATAGTGGAAACGGTCAAGTGCTTCCCAATCTGTAATCACAAAACCCTGCAGAAAGTGTCTTAATTACATCAACAGAAAATAGCACTGATGGCAATTGCATAAAAATATAACCAACTTCGGTACAATATCTAACTTACTTTAGGCCGGAAAAAGCCATCTTATTTTCAATCACTTAACATAAGATAATTACCTAAGATATGTGGTTTGCCACATCAGGAAAAAAAAAAAATATATCAAAATGGTCAATAGGTGCCTATAACAGAAATTGGACCAAACTCGGTTACACTTTGATGCAAGGCTATACAGAAAACTAATGACATATCAAACTTGCCTTGAACCCCAACTTTTCTTTTAAAATATCTGTTAGGAGATAACGATGAGCATGCATTTTGGTTCCGTTCCAACTAGAGTAAGACGCCATAACGGTGCAAACTCCTTTTGAAATACAATCTTCATAAGGTAAAATGTGAATGTTCGCCAGATCCTCGTAAGAGATTATAGTATTGCCTTCGTTTATCCCTTTGTCAGTGCCTCCATCTCCAACATAATGCTTTGCACATGCTATAACATAGTTCCTGGAAATAAACTTTAAATGATCAATGTTTTGTGAGTAACTGATCATTGAAATTCCTATATACCACAGAAATTATTTTGATAAAATATGCAATGTAAGAAGAGAACTGATGTCGGGTTTATAGACAAGAATAATAATGTATTTTATGAATTACCTTCCGGCCACATAAGGGTATCCATATGGGTGGTCTTGTGGAGGTCTTCCCTGCAAGCCTGTTACTGATGTAGTCATCTGTCTAACTAAATTGGTATCTTCGCTATAACTTTCATAGCATCTTCCCCATCTAGGATCTCTGCATACCTATCAACATCATGTTAAGTACTCAACACAAAGATTATAAACTTTTATTGAAGCACAAGAGCCTATGACATCATTTCTAAAATAGTAAGCCATGATACTTTAGATGAAACCTTCCACATTTCATATAAGAAATTCACCATTAAAAAAACATATAACAGACTATTGTTATAATGATCATATCGTGAGAAAGTGAGAAACTTACAGCCACACAAGGAGCAAATGCATACTGAACGCCACTAGCCCTAGTTTCCAAAGCAGTAGCAGCACCTATCCTCTCAACCAAATCTGGATCTCTGCAATACATTGTATCATTATGAATTACTGAAAGTCGTCAACGAAGCAACCCCTGTTATCAGTTTATGTATATACTGCAGTCCAAAATAATCAATGCATATAACCTGGTAGCCTTTGCCTTACAAAAACAAAAACACTCACCTGGTAGCACCAAGTCCAACATTGTGAGGAAAAACAGTTGCGCCATAAACATTGTTATTGCCGTGAACAGCATCACTGCCATAGAACATTGGAATGCCAAGCCTCGATTCTAGTGCGCCTTTTTGGAATCTGTCTACCATGTCCGCCCAATCTGCTGACGTGGCTTTGAGAAATGGCTTGCTTCCACCACCACTCAAAACACTTCCTGCCAACAAATCCACATAAGTTCAAATAACTAAAACAAAAATAGCTAACTGAATCTGCAATGATTGTGAGTATTTTATAAGGTCCTCGACTTTGACTATATGCAAAAAATTATAGCTAAAACTCATTTGGAAGGTGCGACTGAGGAACGTACTCCTGATTTGTGGATGGCGTCAAAAGCATAGAACGGTAGGAATTCATACAGTAAGTCCATACTCAATTTGCGAACAAAATCGATCCAACAGGTGAAACATGTACGTGTACCACAGGAATTCGAAAAACTCAGGGATGGGCATTGCTCTGAATAATTTTCTTAACGAGGCAGTCATCTAGCTAAGTTCAAGAATGTGAACTGTGAAATAATTATCAAGGAACTCACAAGGAGGTGGGCTAGTGGTCGCATGCATTAGTGCCTGTTAGAGTTGATTTTCTAAACTTCAGCTGTCATTTGTCAGTTGGCTTGCAAGGGGAAAGTGAAAACATATTGCTTGCTATTCATCTGCTGCAAAAAGACCAAGTTTAGCTATACACTACATCCTCCAGATTCTAGTCCCTATGCATTTCATGTATTGTTGGTATAATGATAGGATTTGAAGGTTGTGCATTGACCTTAGTCCTTAGTCCGTAGAGCACTGAATGATGCCAGCATAAAGGATAAATTTCATGTTTGCAATCAATGAATTGCTAGATGATCTACATGGTGCTAGTTGCCGAATGGTTCTAAAAGATAGATATAGTGCAGTGTATCACTAAATTTTGGTAGATGAAGATGATCTACACAAGACTGTTGGCACTCATTATTTAAGCTAGTACTTTTCAGTTTTCGATAATTGATGGACAAAGCATGTCAATATCTTATCATAGCGGCTTTTCTCACTTGTGCAGACTAATGGTTGCTGGAATCACTGAGTCACCGCCAGAAAGTGGGAATCAGAGAGTGCCAGCACCTCGGTTTTTAAGACGCATTTTCTACCTCTATCTATGCAACTATATATGTAACTGTAAACCTATACCAAAATTCGAAAATCCTTGCTAGCTTGATTGTTCACGTAAGAGGATTACTCTGATCGTGTAAACCATGTTAATATTCTATTTCGTTTATTTTTCTTTGCTATTATTTGCGTTTTGAACCGTTTCTCCCAACAAACTTGCCATTGGGCAGTCCGTACACTATAAGCAAACAAGCACAAACTGTTTATCCATCCAAACACAGTTATCTGACTTATCTCTACTACTTATAAAGAGTATGTTCATTCTTGAAACTTAAAATAATTTAAAATTAAGTAACATTAGTGGACTATTACACCCTTGATTATAAATGGTAACAACATCTGCCACTAAATTAATATTTTAAATATTGTTTAATCCTTAAACTTTTATCATTTTTTTTCTAACCCAAACTTTTTTCACGCAACTATAAATTGAACCCGTAAGCTTTGCATAAGGGTCAAACCAGAATCACGATTTCGCAAGTATAATTATTTGCCTCTATACACAGTCCCTTTACGTGCGTATTCGTCTAGTTATGTTTAATATATAAGCACTAAAAAACGCGACAAAAAAGGCAATAAGCTAACAAGCACTTAAACAAACGGAATAAGCTAAACATGCACACGTTTGCGTATTTAGGAAATACCTATAGATAGCTCTCTTAAAACACCAGGAGTAGCGACAGCTCGATCAATCTGAGCCATCTGACCAAGCTTCTCTTGGAGAGTCATACGAGATAAAAGATCCTTGACTCTAGCTTCTATCGGGGCATTTGCATCCTTGTAAACAGCATTAATCATCGTATCTGCCATCGTGACTGTATCGAAATAGACTCTGACAAAGATTAGTCAAGTGTGTGTAACTAACTGTGTGTCAGAGCATATGTCAACGGTCGGTAAGTACTAGAGATAATCACTGGAGCAAGGGGGCCACGTTGACAACAGGGGCAAGCCGGGATTTTAAGTGAGGTGTAACTTCAATTTATAATTAGTTAATGATTCGGAAATGTATTTGATTTGTCATTTTTATAGTTTTGTGTGGTCGTTTTTTTTTTTTTTTTTTTTTTTTTTTTTTTTTTTTTTTTTTTTTCTATTAAAACACAAAGGTTTCAAATTTCAACTTTTATGTATATTAAATAACCATTTTATGATTTAATCAGAAAACATAAAAAGATTGATTAGTAGGCTTTTTTGATGAATAAGCACTATTTTTGAGTTTTAATTGTGTTTTTCTATATCTCATATGGCGAATAATAAACGTTCTTCTAAGAGACCGATTAAACTTCCGGCGAGGCTTAGTGATCATGTTCTTAGTTCTGTGAATAAAGGGAAGGAGGTTTTGGTTGCTAATAATGATGAGGTTGGTGATAGGGTTTGTACAAGGAAAATGAGTGGGGGGAAATGGGGATAGAGAGGTAGACGTAGGTCAGAATGGGAAGAGTAAGGTAGATGTGAATGAAAGTTTAGTGGATGATGCTGGGAAAAATGAAAGTGTGAATAATGGTAGTGCTGGTTGTGAGAAGACTAATGTGAAGTGTATAGAGGTGAATAAGAAGGTTAATACAGACAATGTGGCAAATAAGGAGAAGATTTATGAGGGGAATGAGATTGTTAATACAGAGGATGTAGAGATTGTAAATGTTAGTAATAATACTCAGGAGAATGTGAATAATAGTGAGGTAAAGGGGAACAATCGGAAGGAAGTTTATGCTAGAATGGTGACAAAGGATATAAAAAATATAGACAATAAGCTGAGTTTTGTGCCTACTGAAATTAGTGATGAGGGTAGTGATGTTGTGATTTTTGATGAAGAGTTGGTTACTAAAGGAAGTGTTCAATGGAAATTGACTGTTTGTGGTCAATTTGTTGGATATAAGATGAATGTACATGAATTGAGGTATCACATAAGGAGAATGTGGAACAGATGGGGTATTGATGATATTGATGTGGCTGCAGAAGGAATGTGTATTTTTAAGTTTAGACATGAAGAGGGGATGAAGAAAGTGCTTGAGCTAGGGCCTTGGCTTGTTAATGGTAAACCACTGCTTATTAGGAAGTGGGATCCTACTGAGGGAATGGAAATGGTTGAACAGACAAAAGTGCCCTTGTGGGCAAGTTTAACAAATGTTCCTTTGGAAGCTTGGAGTAAGGAGGGGATAAGTGCTTTAGCTAGTAGTTTGGGGAAGCCAATGATTATGGACAATATGACTGCTATGAGGTGCCAATTTGGTGAAGGTAAGATAGAGTTTGCTAGAGTGTTGGTAGAGTTTGATGTATCAAAGGGATTCAAAGATAAGATTGAAATTCAATATATAGATAAGAATAATGTGAAAAAGGGATCTAAACATGTGACAGTAGAATATGCTCGGAAACCTGATATATGCTCACACTGCTCGGTATTTGGCCATGATCTGAAAGAATGCAAGAAAAGAACTAAAACCGAGGAGGAATTGGTAGAGGAAAGGAAAAGAAGAGAGGAGATGGAAAAAAAGAAAAATGAACAAAATATAGTGAACGGGAGAAATAAGAGTAGATACCAGTATCAGGAAGTCAAAAGCAAGGGTAATGCTAATAATAATAATGAAAGGGGGGAAAAAGGAAGGTGTATGGAAGAGTAAAGAAGTGCATAATGGGAATTTTGTGAAAAAAGGGTATGAAGGAGTTAGGAGAGAGGAGCAAAGACAGAGGAAAGGTAATGATGTGAATACTGCAAATAAGTATGATGTTCTAAATAAGCTAGCAGAGGATGTTTCTGAAGTACAACAGTTGAAGGGGAGAATGATAGTGGATGATTTCTTAAATAAGAAACTGCAATCAACCCCATCAGAGCTTAAAGGATGGACCGATGACATGTCAGAATATTTTAAGAGTCAGTGGGAGATTGATAGGGCAAAAGAGACTGAAGATATGGAAGGTAATATAGAGGATGTTGTGGAAGGGACTTCTAACATGGCTAAGGAGCTATGTACAGAAGAAGTTCCAGGTATGGACACTACTATTCTAAATTAGTAGTAGTGAAGGCTACTGGTCTTTTATGATAGATTTCAATATAGTTGTGTGGAATATAAGAAGTATGAATAAATTGAAAAAACAAAAAAATGTTTTAAACTTCATTAGAGAAGAAAATATTAAGGTTTGTGGTATTATTGAGACTCATATTAAACCTGCCGCATTAAGTAAGGTAGCAAATGATGCTTTTGGAGGTTGGGAATGGGTTTCAAATAGCTCATTAAGTACAGCTAGGTGTAGAATTTTGATTGGGTGGGATAGTAGTCAGGTTGATCTTATGGTGACTCACATGTCTAGACAAGTTATTGATGCGTGGGAATCGCAACAGGTTTTACCTCTCGAGGGATCTCGAGAAGCTTACAACCCCCACCAGGCAGTGTACCTGATCGTTGTAGTATAGTATAGTGACAAGTACCGGGGGATTGATCGTTCAGCTTAGGAATAGTGTCGCTAGGATTAGAAAGCCTAATTACTAGTTCTAAAGGTGAGGGATGATTATTTTTGTATTTTTATATTTTTTAGAAAGCAAGTAAAAATCTCGGGTTTTGGAAGAGTAGGCGAAATTAGTTGCTATTCAACTAACCCAATACTAAGATGCAATCAAAATAAAATACTAAAAATGAAAGTAAACTAATTTATACTAAGGTTGTGAGCAGTAATTGGAGAAAATGTGTTTACTTAGATTTCACTACTCCCTAGATATCTTTTACACGTTAATTACTTGTTATAATTGCATGGATGATGGATTGTATTCCTTAATACCATTCATGGGGTGGCACACATAACTCCCCAATTCTATGAGCTCTTATCTCCTCCTACACCATGCCCAGCACAACTATAGGGATTGTAAACAATGGCTCATGCATTAAATACAACCAATAAAGACCTAGTGCGCGTTGGTTCATGTTTCTTAAGACGTTCAAGCATGTTACCAATTGGAGATCTGCCAGTTTTCTTAAGCCTAACATATAAATCATTCATCCAAGACAAGAATAAACAAGTAATCAACACATAATCAATATCTAGGTTTCATTAGATCTAAGCAAACACAAAAGAGATCTAGCCTAGCATGATAGAATTAAGACAAGAACATGATATAGACAACCAACACATAGACATATTGATTGAATTAGAAGAACACTTATCTTGATTAATCATGCAAGGTATCAAGGGGTTGGAACCCTTGAAAAACCTGTAAAGTTACACCAAAATCGTACTTAGGGTTTCTCCCAAAACTTCCCTTTTTAAATGTGAAAAATTAGAAAACTATATATAGGAAAAGGGGTCTGAAGGCGTCAAGACCAAATAGGTGACGCCGTCACCTCGCCGCCAAAACAATCCTCGGACTGCCTAGATCTACATTTGACGCCGTCAAGAACATTGCATTTCCAGGCCGTCACGACTTTAACTCTTGACGCCCTACCCTCATGACGCCGTCAAAACTCTTCTGGGTCGTCATGGACTTTTACTCTTGACGCCGTCATAATCTTCCTCTTGACGCCGTCATGCACTGTTCCCAGCATGGAAAATTAAGACTTTGGCGTTTTCTTCACTTTTATGCTCCAAAAACGTCCGAATTGCTTCCTTTTCCAGATTTCACTCCCAAAGTACCTAAAATCACAAAAGGAACGATTTAGGGCAATATTTGATCAAATAAATTCGAATTCGGGCTTAAATGACCCCCTAAAAACGGATCATTTTTCGCCTCATCAGTTATGTTGGTCACTATTGAGATTTTGCAGTCTAAGGAAAAGATATTTGGAAGTTTTGTATATGCTGATAATTCTGGGGTTGAGAGAAGGAACCTTTGGGATGATTTAAGGGTTCATAATAGGATAATTGCTAGGAATCCTTGGGTTATTCTAGGTGATTTTAATGTTACATTAAAAGTAGAGGAACACTCTGCAGGAGGATCTAGAGTTACAGGTGACAGGCAAGATTTACTGGATTGTATTAATGAGTTAGAAGTGGAGGATATTAATAGAACAGGTCTATTCTACACTTGGATTAAATCTCCATCAAAACCTGAAACCAGCATTATGAAGAAATTGGACAGAGTAATGGCAAATATGGAGTTTTTTGGTCACTATGGAGATGCAAGTGTGAAGTTTCACCCGTTTCTTACTTCTGATCATAGCCCAGCTGTGTTGAGAATTCCCAATACTTTGAAGAAAATTCAGAGATCATTTAGATTTTCCAATTTTATTGCGGATAAAAAAGAGTTTTTGGAGGTTGTGGAGAGAGAATGGAATTGCAATATAGAAGGGTATAAAATGTTCCAGTTAGTAAAGAAGTTGAAGAAATTAAAGAAGCCTTTGAACAAAATTGCTTGGAAAAAGGGGAATATGTTTGAAAATGTGAAGAAGCTGCAAGAAGATCTGAAAATGGCTCAAATTGAAGTTGATGCAAATCCTAATAGTAAGGAGATAAAGGAGAAATTGTCTAAAATTTTTCATGAATACAATGATGCTGTGAATGATGAGGAGAAACTGTTAGCTCAGGAAGCAAATATTCAATGGATAAGTGAAGGGGATAAAAACACCAAATTTTTTCATAATGTGATAAAAAGTAGGAAGAATTCTAAGAGAATTAGAGGAATTAATGATGGTAATGGGAATTGGGTTGAAGGAGACAGAGTTGCTGAAGAGTTTGTTAAGCATTTTGGAAGTTTTTTGGGGCATAGTGATGATACTGAACAGATATGTAATGAAGAAGAACTGTTTGTGAACAAATTAGATCAAAGGGAGTCAGAATTCATGATTAGAAATGTGTCAAGTGATGAAGTTAAGGAAGCTATATTTGGGATTGATGATGGGAAAGCTCCCGGTCCTGATGGTTTCACTGCTGTTTTCTTCAAGAAAAGTTGGGGGATTATTGGGGATGAGGTTTGTGAAGCTGTTAAAGAGTTTTTTAGTTCTAACAAATTGCTGGGTGAAGTGAATGCTACATTGATTTCATTGATTCCAAAGGTTCAGAATGCTACTAGGGTAAGTGATTACAGACCTATAGCCTGCTGCAACATCTTATACAAGTGCATCAGTAAGATAATCACAAAAAGAATTAAGAGGGTGTTGGATAATCTGGTAAGTGTGAATCAAAGTGCTTTTGTTCCTGGGAGATTAATTCAAGATAATCTTCTTATTACTCAGGAATTACTTAAGGGGTATAATAGGAAGAATGGTCCAAAAAGATGTGCTCTAAAAATTGATATTGCAAAAGCATATGACACTGTAAACTGGGGATTTCTTAAACAGATTCTAGTCCATTTTGGGTTTCATGAGAAGATGATTGGGTGGATAATGTCATGTGTTACTGGTGCAGCTTTTAGAATTTGTATTAATGGTGAGAGACATGGCTTTTTTAAGAGCGGAAGGGGTTTAAGGCAAGGAGATCCTATGTCTCCTTACCTTTTTACACTGATTATGGAGATCCTCACACTGATTGTTCAAAGAAGAGTGAATAGAAGTCAGCATTTTAAATATCATTGGGGCTGCAAGGAGCTGAAGCTTACACAGTTATGTTTTGCTGATGATTTACTAATGATATGCAATGGAGATCATAAGTCTGTTGAAGTGCTTAAAGATGGGCTCATGGAGTTTAGTGCTATCTCTGGCCTTATCCCCAATATGAACAAAAGTACAATCTTCTTTGGTAGTGTGTCTGAAATTGAAAAGCAAAAAATTTTGGAAGTCATGCCTTTTTCTGTAGGGAAATTACCAATGAAGTACTTGGGTGTACCTCTAATCACAAAGAATATTGGGGTATCCGAATGTAATCAGCTGGTGGAAAGGGTTAAGGGCAAGGTAAATGATTGGAAAAATAAATCTCTATCTTATGCAGGTAGATTGCAACTTATTGCTTCTGTACTTGCATCAATGCACATTTATTGGGCTTCTGTGTTCCTTATTCCTAAGACAACTGTGAAAGAGATTGAAAAGGTTTTTAAAAGGGTTTCTATGGAGTCTAGGGACATTGAAGAGAGGTTCTGCAAAAGTAGCTTGGAAGATTATATGTACTCCTAAGAGTCAAGGGGGATTGGGGATAAAGAATCTTGGATCTTGGAATGAAGCTCTGTTATGCAAACACTTATGGAATGTTATAAGTAAAAAAGAAAGCTTGTGGGTGAAATGGGTTAACTTGGTGAAGCTTAAACATAAGAGCATTTGGGAGATTGATGCAGAGGAGTCAGATAGTGGTACGTGGAAAGCTATTCTGAGTCTTAGAAACAAAATCAGAAGCAGTGTTTGGCACATGATGGGGAATGGTAGGAACACTAATGTATGGCATGATAAATGGAGTGAAAGTGGGCCTTTGAGTGAGTTTATCAGTTTTAAAAAGAGATATGAACCTAGGTTTCCTGAAAACTTGACTGTGGCTGAATGTGTTATTAAGGGAATTGGATTTGGCCAAGTGATTGGGTGCAACAATTTGTTCAGTTAAGAAATATTACTGTACCTTTATTCACTGAGGAGATTGAAGATAGAATAGTATGGATGGGGAGGAATAATAAAGAAGAAAAATTCTCTGCAAGAAGTGTTTGGGAACTGTTTCAAGAAGAGGGTAATGAGGTCAATTGGAAAGATGTGGTATGGTTTCCTCAATGCAATCCTAGGCATACTTTCATTTTGTGGCTTTCTTTACATGGCAGATTAAATACACAAGATAGAGTAATGGCTTGGAGTTCTCAAACTGGGCTTAAATGCTCTTTGTGTAAAAATGTTAATGATTCACATGAACATTTATTCTTCAAATGTGAGTACTCACAGGAAATTTGGAAGGCTATGAGAGAAAAGATCATGAAGTTGAATTGAGATATGGACTGGAGGAATGTGGTTACAATGATTGCTTCTGGAAAATGTGGTAATAACATCATCAGTGTTTTGCAAAGATTTGTTCTTGCTACAATAGTTTATTTTATTTGGCAAGAAAGGAACCAAAGATTGTTTAATCAAAAAAAGAGAGATTGTAAAAGCTTGCTAAATGGGATTATGGAAAGTGTTAAGTTGCAGTTGCTAAGTTTAAAAGTTAAGAAATCAAAAGCAGTTGATCAAGTTAGTAAAGATTGGGAAGTGCAACTTCAGACAGTTAATGGTTGACTCTTAAAGGGGTGTTTGGTTCTATGGCAGTTTTTCTCAGGTTGTCTTCTGTAACACCCCCAAAATATCGCAGCGGAAGACTGTGTCATAGGGGTGCTACTTCATAATACAAAGTACAAGTTATAGAAAATGAACTCTAAATGAGACGTTTTGAAAAGTTACCATTCGATTAATGAATTCAAAGTTACAAACATGAGATTCCAAAGTATGATACATAAATGTATACAAAATGTTTTGAATGGTAAATGATAAAAGCGTAAGTCTTCAGAATATGCAGCTTGACTCTAAGTTCCACGCACTAGTTATCGCCTTACTAACCTGAGATAAACATGCTAAAGTGTCAACACAATAGTTGGTGAGTTCATAGAGTTTGTCTTAAAATAGTTGAAAAGCCTTAAAAGAATATTCGCACAGCAAAGGCATCGTGAATCCACTCAGTTGCAAGTCCCGCCATAAGAGACTTGCAACCTGTGTGTTCACAACCCACTGCTAACATATAGTATGATTTCGATATATGTGTATACGATATATGCACACTTAATGTAAAGTATCACTGCCTACTGAACCTCTTGACAAGAATAAGCACAAATGCTTCATAAGAATAAGCACAAATGCTTCAAAGCTGGATTATATTCACCCAAGGCCAGGAATATATGGCAATGGTGGGGGCGTCAGCCCGATAGTACTATCAATGCCTCTCCATCGGCTCCATCCAGGAGTTAAACAGTAGTTAAAGAATATAGCGCATAGAATAGGTTTAACACATTAAGGCACATATCGTAATAAAACTACACATCATGTTTAAGAGTATAAAAGTATAGCATAGCATATGAGTAAAATTGTCTTTAGTAAAAGAGAAAGCAAGTAGTTTAAGCATGTATCTCCCCAAAAGAGTTTAAAACAAGTATGAAAAGAGTAGGGGCTATGACTCACCTTAAGCTTATGTAATGAGAAATGAAAGTGGTAGTCGAATCGCGAAAGTCTCTAAGAGCAGCCTATAATAGAACGTTGCGACTTAGGTTTGGAGTAACGTCTAAGAATACGAAAGAATTGCCTATATATGTCTTGCATAATGTTCATGATGTAGTACTTAGTATAAAGTGTAAGTCTTTGAATATAAATGGTTTATGAACATGTATAGGTTGTATATCTCTTACTACCGTTCGGGCCGACATAATTCAGAAGTCATGGAGTAAACGTTCGAGGAGCCAGGACACTTTAATTCGTAAATCCACAACTCATCTCGACGGCTTACTTAATGAACTCCTCACATGAGGCTCCCTACTATTGTAGTATTTGATAACAAATATATAAGTTTTGATCCGAAAAGTTACATGTCCAATATTTGAATAAACTTAGGAAAGTCTATTTTTACATGAAGATTGTTATTAGGATAAGTTTCATAAGTCTTGTATGACAATTTCTTTGTAATATCTCATGGTTCTTTTAGATGAAGTAGATCCAAATTGTTTGTTCAAGTTATCGTCAACTCCTTGTTTCATGTTTTCGCCTAAGTAAGTTTATATGGTCATTTAGTCATGGCTTCGCCGTGACCTTGGTCATTGTACCATGGTCTTGAGACTCAACCTTGGCTTTAGCCATGGTTGTGGTCTTGGCTTTAGGTCATTAGACCTCTTGGTCTTAGTAAATCATAACTATTATATAGTGACTTTGGTCTAAAATGGGCTGTTAAGAATTTGAAGAAAATTATCACTCAGAAAGCGTTTTCAGGGCTCGAGCTTCTTTGTTTCTGAACGAAAACGTCGTTCCGGACAACTTTCGTGTCGAAGGGTGACTTTCAAAATGGCAGAATGCAAAAACAGTAGGGTATAGGCAGTTTTGCCGTTTTGGTTTCGCTAACTTCTTATGGCCATAACTTTTGACTCGTGTACTCGTTTTGGGTGATTCATATTGCTATGTTTTCCTTGTTAAGTCCTCTTTAACAGTAAGTAAGTGTCAAATATCATAGTTATACTATTTTGGTCGTGGTTCTCCATAAAAGTCACTAGTTTACTTGTTTAAATAACATAAGTTAACATATATATATACCATAACTTGTTTTACTAGTTTTTATACATCATGAACATAATACAAAGACCATATATAGCATGAAAGAAACATAATAAGCATGATAATGATATTGAGCAAGAAAGTGTAATAGGGTTTGCTTACAACTTTTGGCTTTCTAAAGAAAGGAAGTCAAGTATGAAAATAGGACACTAAACCTATGCTTGTAAACCCTTCACCACAACTCTTGTAACCCTTGCTAGCCTTGATCTAACCCTTGTGAAAACCATTTAACTTAAGCCCTAGTAACCTTGTGTAGCTCCTAATTCAACCATGGAATCACCAAACAAACTTAAGAACTAGGTAGAGAATACTAAGACCTTGAACTTTGTAGTGTAACTTGTAGTTTGAAGATCAAAGGATCATGGTGCTAGGAATTAATGTTGTGGCGTTTTGGTGATGAGAAGTTGAAGGTATGAGCTTGCTTTTATAGCATGAATGAGGAGGTTAGGAAGGTGTCTAGGAAGGTGCCTTAAGGAGGTTAGTTTTTAGGATATTTAGGAGGCTTACTTAGGAAGTTTTACACATGTTTGCTAACTAAAGTCCTCAAGACTTATCACAAGCTAACAAGGCTTGTGATACACGTTCATATGGGATAAGGGGTGACTAGATGAGTAGTCATGGTCTTATCTAAGTTACGGAGTGAGTTTTGGTCCCGGTAATCGCTAACAGTAAGTCGTTAAGTCATGAAACTTAAAATCGGGTATCCTAAAAATATGAAATTTATAAATATGTTAGAACTTATTAATATAACCTATCTTAGCCTATTTAAGGAGTGATAAGTTCTATCGGGTTGCTTAAACGCTGCTAAAACTGGAAATGCGGGTCTAAAACGCGTAATTCGCGTAAAACGCTGAACTGGAAAACGTAAAATTCCAAAACTTTTGGAATTGTCCTAAAATGAGAGAAAATCATATTTCTATTGTTTATAATGTTTAATGGACATATCGGGATGCTGGAATGACGTTTAAACCTAAAAGTAAATCTCGGACACGGTTTCGTGATTTTTGCAAAAATGATCCGACGAGTGTCAAATTCTCGGATTATCATTAAAATAGTTTAACTTACGAGAATATGAAATAAAAATTTTAGGAGTGAATAGTGAAAATGAATAGTAAAAGTGAATAGTAAAAATGAATAGTGAAATTTTCCGGGAATAGTAATTAATCTGAAAATGCGAATTGTTACAGTCTCTACCCCTTAAGGAGAACTTCGTCCCGAAGTTCAGTTGATGTTAACTACTTACGGTGTGTCTAAGGGAATTCGGGATTTCTAATATAGTGGTGTTTACTCTGATTCGTCTAAGGTTCTGGTTAAGGAGTCGTATCGGCTACAATTAAGCCCACTTATTTATAACACATTACTTACATAAAGAAGCGTCCAAATTTATGTAAGTAAGGTCTCATAAACTTATGGTTCGGTGATTTATAATTTCTTTATTTAAATGAAGAGGCATCCCAATCCATTTAAATAAGGAGATTCTAAATCATCCTACTTAAGAATTTTCGACACAAAATCCGCCTTCTGAGGCCGATAGTAAGATAATCAAGTCATCAAATCCCTAAAGCTAAGCAATAATATTATTTAACTCAAATCTTGTGTCTCATCAAACAAGAACTGTCACAAGATCAAGTTAAATAATTAGTTATTACTGAGCTCCATGTTTTTAATGACTCGACTAAACTCTAGGGCTCCTTATAATACTAAAGTCACATTGTCTAACAGCGTGGAACTAAACCAACAACTACCAAGAAGCGTATGCGTATCTAGTGTGTAAGGCAAATAAAGAGGAGAGTCTTAACATATATAGTAGTTATAGTCTAGGCACTAAATGCAACATAGTTCTCTATAACCAAGGCTCTGATACCAATCTGTAACACCCCCAAAATATCGCAGCGGAAGACTATGTCATAGGGGTGCTACTTCATAATACAAAGTACAAGTTATAGAAAACGAACTCTAAATGAGACGTTTTGAAAAGTTACCATTCGATTAATGAATTCAAAGTTAAAAACATGAGATTCCAAAGTATGATACATAAATGTATACAAAATGTTTTGAATGGTAAATGATAAAAGCGTAAGTCTTCAGAATATGCAGCTTGACTCTAAGTTCCACGCACTAGCTATCGCCTTACTAACCTGAGATAAACATGCTAAAGTGTCAACACAATGGTTGGTGAGTTCATAGAGTTTGTCTTAAAACAGTTGAAAAGCCTTAAAAGAATATTCGCACAGCAAAGGCATCGTGAATCCACTCAGTTGCAAGTCCCGCCATAAGAGACTTGCAACCTGTGTGTTCACAACCCACTGCTAACATATAGTATGATTTCGATATATGTGTATACGATATATGCACACTTAATGTAAAGTATCACTGCCTACTGAACCTCTTGACAAGAATAAGCACAAATGCTTCATAAGAATAAGCACAAATGCTTCAAAGCTGGATTATATTCACCCAAGGCCAGGAATATATGGCAATGGTGGGGGCGTCAGCCCGATAGTACTATCAATACCTCTCCATCGGCTCCATCCAGGAGTTAAACAGTAGTTAAAGAATATAGCGCATAGAATAGGTTTAACACATTAAGGCACATATCGTAATAAAACTACACATCATGTTTAAGAGTATAAAAGTATAGCATAGCATATGAGTAAAATTGTCTTTAGTAAAAGAGAAAGCAAGTAGTTTAAGCATGTATCTCCCCAAAAGAGTTTAAAACAAGTACGAAAAGAGTAGGGGCTATGACTCACCTTAAGCTTATGTAATGAGAAATGAAAGTGGTAGTCGAATCGCGAAAGTCTCTAAGAGCAGCCTATAATAGAACGTTGCGACTTAGGTTTGGAGTAATGTCTAAGAATACGAAGAATTGCCTATATATGTCTTGCATAATGTTCATGATGTAGTACTTAGTATAAAGTGTAAGTCTTTGAATATAAATGGTTTATGAACATGTATAGGTTGTATATCTCTTACTACCGTTCGGGCCGACATAATTCAGAAGTCATGGAGTAAACGTTCGAGGAGCCAGGACACTTTAATTCGTAAATCCACAACTCATCTCGACGGATTACTTAATGAACTCTTCATATGAGGCTCCCTACTATTGTAGTATTTGATAACAAATATATAAGTTTTGATCCGAAAAGTTACATGTCCAATATTTGAATAAACTTAGGAAAGTCTATTTTTACATGAAGATTGTTATTAGGATAAGTTTCATAAGTCTTGTATGACAATTTCTTTGTAATATCTCATGGTTCTTTTAGATGAAGTAGATCCAAATTATTTGTTCAAGTTATCGTCAACTCCTTGTTTCATGTTTTCGCCTAAGTAAGTTTATATGGTCATTTAGTCATGGCTTCACCGTGACCTTCGTCATTGTACCATGGTCTTGAGACTTAACCTTGGCTTTAGCCATGGTTGTGGTCTTGGCTTTAGGTCATTAGACCTCTTGGTCTTAGTAAATCATAAATATTATATAGTGACTTTGGTCTAAAATGGGCTGTTAAGAATTTGAAGAAAATTATCACTCAGAAAGCGTTTTCAGGGCTCGAGCTTCTTTGTTCCTGAACGAAAACATCGTTCCGGACAACTTTCGTGTTTTAACTTTTTGATGAATCGGACCAGAAGGGTGACTTTCAAAATGGCAGAATGCAAAACCAGTAGGGTATAGGCAGTTTTGCCGTTTTGGTTTCGTTAACTTCTTATGGCCATAACTTTTGACTCGTGTACTCGTTTTGGGTGATTCAAATTGCTATGTTTTCCTTGTTAAGTCCTATTTAACAGTAAGTAAGTGTCAAATATCATAGTTATACTATTTTGGTCGTGGTTCTCCATAAAAGTCACTAGTTTACTTGTTTAAATAACATAAGTTAACATATATATACCATAACTTGTTTTACTAGTTTTTATACATCATGAACATAATACAAAGACCATATATAGCATGAAAGAAACATAATAAGCATGATAATGATATTGAGCAAGAAAGTGTAATAGGGTTTGCTTACAACTTTTGGCTTTCTAAAGAAAGGAAGTCAAGTATGAAACTAGGACACTAAACCTATGCTTGTAAACCCTTCACCACAACTCTTGTAACCCTTGCTAGCCTTGATCTAACCCTTGTGAAAACCATTTAACTTCAGCCCTAGTAACCTTGTGTAGCTCCTAATTCAACCATGGAATCACCAAAAAAACTTTAAGAACTAGGTAGAGAATACTAAGACCTTGAACTTTGTAGTGTAACTTGTAGTTTGAAGATCAAAGGATCATGGTGCTAGGAATTAATGGTGTGGCGTTTTGGTGATGAGAAGTTGAAGGTATGAGCTTGCTTTTATAACATGAATGAGGAGGTTAGGAAGGTGTCTAGGAAGGTGCCTTAAGGAGGTTAGTTTTTAGGATATTTAGGAGGCTTACTTAGGAAGTTTTACACATGTTTGCTAACTAAAGTCCTCAAGACTTATCACAAGCCAAAAAGGCTTGTGATACACGTTCATATGGGATAAGGGGTGACTAGATGAGTAGTCATGGTCTTATCTAAGTTACGGAGTGAGTTTTGGTCCCGGTAATCGCTAACAGTAAGTCGTTAAGTCATGAAACTTAAAATCGGGTATCCTAAAAATATGAAATTTATAAATATGTTAGAACTTATTAATATAACCTATCTTAGCCTATTTAATGAGTGATAAGTTCTATCGGGTTGCTTAAACGCTGCTAAAACTGGAAACGCGGGTCTAAAACGCGTAATTCGCGTAAAACGCTGAACTGGAAAACGTAAAATTCCAAAACTTTTGGAATTGTCCTAAAATGAGAGAAAATCATATTTCTATTGTTTATAATGTTTTATGGACATATCGGGATGCTGTAATGACGTTTAAACCTAAAAGTAAATCTCAGACACGGTTTCGTGATTTTTGCAGAAATGATCCGACGAGTGTCAAATTCTCGGATTATCATTAAAATAGTTTAACTTACTAGAATATGAAATAAAAATTTCGGGAGTGAATAGTGAAAATGAATAGTAAAAATGAATAGTGAAATTTTCCGGGAATAGTAATTAATCTGAAAATGCGAATTGTTACATCTTCCTATGCTAGGAATCAAAGTATTGATTTGCAAACCATAACAATGGGGCTGTTTCTAGTACCTTGGAGTTCTAATGGTGTGACTGTACTTACTTGAGACTTAGTTCTATTCAGTTTGGCCTTGGGAGGGGACTGTGTAGGATTGTTGGATCAGTGAGAGGTCTAATTCATAAGAATGTACCATAATGTAGAGCAACCCATTGTGAAGGGTATATGGTTTGGGTGGGCAGTGTATGATGGGTGGAATAGCGAGGAGTGAAAGATGAACCTGCTTGGTCCACCCAATACACTGCCAAAGGAGGTAATGGTTGGTCATCATGGAGGGTGTGTGTTTCCAAGCAATTGAAGCCTTTCTTGAGAGGGAAATGTAGGTTGCTTGGAAGAGCCCCCCATAGATTGGTTATGGGTGCCTAGTGATGCCTTTTCTCTTCATTCTTTGGTCACTGTGGATGTTGGTTGAGTGGTCATGGAAAGGAGAAGAGGGGAAATGTAGCTAGATGGTCAATGGTGCATAAAGGTAATGTTTTGATCTTGTTGAAAGGGGATAATTTCTCTGTTTTACCAATAGCAGAGTTTTGTCAATATATAGGTGTAGTTTTTGTCAGATATCAGTTGTAGTTATGGTTGGTTGTATGTTCAGAGTTGTAGTTATGGTTGGTTGTATGTTCAGTCTTGTATCTGATCTTGGGAATGCCCTTATCAGTAGTGTTTTATGATGTACAAGTTGGTTGATAGTAATATAAAATTTACCTTTGCACCAAAAAAAAATAACCATTTTACTTTTCAAAAACTGAAAAAGAAAAATAAGGGCAAAATGATAACATAAATCGAAATTTAAGAGCTTTGTTTTTTAATAGGAAAGAAAAAATATGACTACACATAGTCACAAAATTGACAATTTAGATGCATTTTCAAATCATTAGCCCTTTTTTTAACTCATAATTTACTTTAGGGGAGTTTGTTTTAGATGAGTGGCTTATAAGCCTATTTGTTATTCGGCTTGTATTTCATAAACTCTAGTTTTTCGTTTTATTGTAATACTTTTATGCTTATATATGTTTATTATAATATAATAAACTTATATAAACCCATAAATCTTAAAATATACCCAAAAATTGAAGTTTATGAAAAATAAGTTGAAATCAAATAAGCTAATAAGCCTGCATATATGCTTAAGCAAACACCCCCTTAATAGCACAATAATTATGAGCTAAGCTAAATTAAAATGTTAATAATTTGACAAATAAAATTTGATATTATATATAAGTGATTAAGTTATTTAAAATTTTAATAATAAAAATAGGAGCTAATTGCAAATATCATTAAAAATTAGCTTATGAGCTACAATATATTATTAAAAATAAAAGGGTTAACTGCAAATGAATAAAATTGATTGATTATGGATCAGATTCGGTACGTATCCACTAGTTGCTTTACTAGCTTCGTTTCTTGTTGACAATATTTACACTGTACTTTAGACATTCATGTCTTTTTAGCAATGGTTTTGTTTTTTACACACTTATGCCTGCACATTTGAAGGTTGCATCTTTAAATGCATATGAAGCGACACGGTGACAAAATACTTACAAGGGGTTTTGGGAGTAAGGATTAGGTTTGATGGTTAGTTAACTATCTAACTTGTTAAGTTAGTCGTGTGAAGTGAGATTGCTAATTACACCCTTAGAATTTTAAAAAGTCAAAATGAAGAAAAGAAAGAAAGTTGCAAAGCTGGTTACAAGAGTTTTTAATACTTTTAACTTCAACTAGAAATTTTATTTTACAGCTATTACTTATAGTATTTTTATATGTTAAATTTCAGTTTTACCTATTTATGCTAACACATGAATGCATAAAATCTGTAATCCTACTTATAATCTTATTTCAAATCAAATTGACGAGTGAGATTTAAAAAATGGTACAAACATATGAGCGACATTACTGAGATCCAAACTGGAGTCTCAATAATAGATTGTTCTACCTTTAAAGGATGTTGTGAAGCACGCAAACGCATTTATAGACATGGGCTACTTTCTGGCGCTAGTGATTACAAATGAGCAAGTAGGGGTGGGAACTCGAGAGGTAGCGAGACTAACAAGTAATGACAATTGTAGGAATATGTTAACTTACTTTCATTTTGGTTATCAATGTTAGACGACATTTGTTACTTAGGCCATGTTGACCTATTGTTAGGACATATGTTACTTTGGCTATGTTGGCCTATTGTTAGTGTATTTTGGTTATCAATGTTAGACGACATTTGTTACTTAGGCCATGTTGGCCTATTGTTAGGACATATGTTACTTAGGCCATGTTGGCCTTTTGTGAAAATAGCAAAACAAAAAAATAAGAAAATCTATACTACATATAAAGGAAAAATGATCAAAGTGGAAAAGTGAAAAGTCAAGTAATGTGAAATGTTGAAAAATGTTATTAAAGGAAATTATGAAATATAATTAATATTATTATTAAAACACCCCATTACTTAAAAGTACAATTATTTATTCACATTGTACAGCCAATTAAAAACATATCTACCAAATTAAATACAACCAATTAAAACAATTAATACAAATTACAAACCGGGTTGACCCGGGAAGCTTCAAACCCGACGGGTTGAACTGGTTTAATTTGACCCGTTTTCGACCCAACCTAGCAAGTTGACCCGGTTTAAATCAACCAATTTTTCGGCCAGAACGGTTCAACCGGTTGAACCACCCGGGTCGAACCGGGTTTCAAAACATTATATTTAATTCCAAAATCTTCAAACTTTTATTATCTTTCATTTATAACCTATAAACCTTTTTTTATCAATAAACTATTTGTCGCTATAAAATCTCGTTGCTATGCACGGGTACTCGTCTAGTAAAACAAAATAAGAACAAAAAAATGAGTTAGTGGGTGTGTGTGTGTGTGTGGGGGGGGGGGGGGGGGGGAGGGGGTTGTCAAAAAGTAGGCATGCAAGGGAGGATTTTGTATATCCTTGTTAGTGGGGTTGACTCTCAAAATTTTTTTTTTTTTTGGAAAATGATAAAAAAAATACATTGAATTTGACACTTTTTATCATTGTATGTTGCCAACTATTTTTTTTTACCATTGTAACACAAAACTTGACATTTTTTCTCATTGTATGCAAAAAATGTCGCATCGTTAGTCATTTACACTAACGGTCATTAGTAAATAACTTAAAATTTCGTTTTCTTCCGATTTTACACGTTTTCTTCCGTTTTCGTCCTTTTTTTTACGTTTACGCCCGTTTTCACCCGGTTTTTTACGTTTTTTTACGTTTTCGCCTATTTTTTTACGTTTTCGCCCGTTTTTTTACGTTTTCGTCTGTTTTTTACGTTTACGCCCGTTTTTTAACGGTTTCACACGGTTTTTTTACGTTTTCTTCGTTTTTTTATGTTTACGCACGTTTTTTTACGTTTTCACCCGGTTTTTTAAGGTTTTCTTCCCTTTTTTTACGTTTTCGTCCGTTTTTTACTTTTTCGCCCTTTTTTTACTTTTTTGTCCGTTTCTTACGTTTACGCCCGTTTTTTTACGTTTCCTTCCATTTTTTTTACGTTTTCGTCCGTTTTTTTACGTTTACGCCCGTTTTTTAACGTTCTCACCCGGTTTTTTACGTTTTCGCCCGTTTTTTACGTTTTCGCCCCTTTTTTTACGTTTACACCCGTTTTTTACTTTTTCGCCCGGTTTTTACGTTTTCTTCCGTTTTTTTACGTTTTCGTTCCTTTTTTTACGTTTACGCCCGGTTTTTACGTTTTCATCCGTTTTTTTACGTTTTCGTCCCTTTTTTAGTTTATTAACGTTTTCACCCGGTTTTTTATGTTTTCTTCCATCTCTTAACCGTTTTGTCCATTTTTTACGTTTACACCCGTTTTTTAACGTTTTCGTCTATTTTTTTAATGTTTATGCCCCTTTTTTTTACATTTTCACCCGGTTTTTTACGGGCGAAAACGTAAAAAAATGGGAGTAAACATAAAAAAACGAACGAAAACGTAAAAAAAGGGCGAAAACATAAAAAAAAAAATGGGCGAAAATGTAAAAAAACGGAAGAAAACGTAAAAAACCAGGTGAAAACGTAAAAAAACGGGTGTAAACGTAACAAAATGGTTGAAAACTTAAAAAGTAGCTGAAAACGTAAAAAAATAGGTGAAAATGTAAAAAAACGAAAGAAAATGTAAAAAAACAGGGTGAAAACATAAAAAAAAAGGCATAAACATAAAAAAAACGAAGAAAACGTAAAAAAAACCGGGTGAAACTGTTTAAAAACCGGCGTAAACGTAAAAAAACGGATGAAAACGTAAAAAAAACGGAAGAAAACATAAAAACCGAGCAAAAACGTAAAAAAACGGGCGTAAACGTAAAAAAACGGACGAAAACGTAAAAAAGATGGAAGAAAATGTAAAAACCTGGTGAAAATGTAAAAAAACGGGCGTAAACGTAAAAAAAGGGGCGAAAATGTAAAAAAACGGAAGAAAACGTTAAAAACCGGTTGAAAACGTAAAAAAACGGGCGTAAATGTAAAAAAACAGATGAAAACGTAAAAAACCAGGTGAAAATGTAAAAAAAACAGGCGCAAACGTAAAAAAATAGACGAAAACGAAGAAAACGGAAGCAAACGTGTAAAATCGAACAAAAACGTGAGAAAACGGATGAAAACGTGTAAAATCGAAAGAAAATGGAATTTTAAGTTATTTACTAACGATCGTTAGTGTAAAGGACTAACGATGCGACATTTTTTATATACAATGACAAAAAATATCAAGTTTTGTGTTACAATGATAAAAAAAATAGTTGGCAACATACGAATGGTAAAAAGTGTCAAGTTTAATGTATTTTTTTTTTTTTTTTTTATCATTTTCCCTTTTTATTTTATAAATGTCAAATCAACTTAAACCCCACTCCAAAGTGGGATACAAAATGAACATATATCTAGTGAGAAGAATTATTGCAATGAAAAGAGTGAGTAGAAATTCTAGCCACATATGAAAGGAGAAATAATATGGAGTTGCATTTACTTTTGTACGTTCATCTCAAATTTGTGATTGTAATTTCTTCTCATTCTTCTCATACTAATTAAATTTTTCATTTGATCCTAAGTCTATTAGGTATTGACAAAATGATAAGTAGAAATATATGAGTATAATATTTCTTGTGCAAAATGAGGATCTTTTTATCTACGCTTCATTGCGGGAAACAGGGCTTTAAGTGAAAAAAATAAATAAATAAAAAAATAGAAAATTAGAAATAAGGTTTTACGTGAAAAAGTAAATAAATAAATAATTTACGTTCTTTTGATGTCTCATTTAAAAATAAATTATAAGTTATAAACTACTATCTTCGTCTCATATTAAATGTCCATTTTAATAATGCACAAAGTTTTAGGAGATTCCACTAACTAAACTCTCTACCAATCAAATATTACTTTTACCCACTAAACTCTCATCTTATTGGTTGAAAGGTACAAGTGAACACTTAATTTAGGACATCCAAAGATTCCATTGTGGACACTTAATATGAGACGGAGAGAGTAATAAATATCAAACTTGTTTGGCAAACATGATAAAAGTTACATTTATATAAGAAATCAAAATCTTGCTAGTTTAGTTATGCTTAAAACTAATAAATCACAAATATATGAAGTTATAAGTATTAATCTTTTATATAATACAATAAAACCCTTATTGGGAATTTTCCATTTCAAAAAATGCATTCATACCTTATTTAGTAATAATTTTATTTTTAAAAAAAATGTTATTTTCTTATTAGGTAATATTTTATATTTATCCATAACACAAGTAAAAGATAAATACAAAAAATATAGATAAGATGCAATTAAAACAAGTAGAAGATAAATACAAAAAATATAGATAATATGCAATTAATATTAGTATTAAAATTTTCAAATAATTATATTTAATAATAAAAAATTATAATTAAACATCATAAATCAAACAAAGCAAAGATTAAATTATTTATTTTTTAATAAATAAAAATATATGATTCAAAAAAATTTTAAAAAACCCGCGCGTGCGCGGGCATTATAACTAGTGTAAGACTTACGAAAATATAAAAAAGAAATTATTAAATTTTAAAGTTAGGGACGATTTTCGTAGTGTAAGGTAAATGATAGTAACTGTTTATTTAACCTTTCACTTATGGATGTTTTCATTATATAAGGTAATTTCGGGGACTATTTATGTAAGTTTTTGTTACAGTCTATAAATTTTTTTAAAGGACTATCTTTGTAATCACAAATTAAACGTTTTTTTCCTAAATTTTTTCTGAGGCTGTTTGCGTAATCGCCTGTAAACCGCGGGTACTATTTATGTACTTTTTCCATGAAGAGTTAGTGAGTTATTCAACATTAATTTTTTCCACTAGAAATTGTTAAATATCATAAACTAAAACTTAACTTAAAATAAAACAAAGTTAAAATTACAGTGAGTAGCCAATGCCGACTTGAAGAGCATGTCCTTCCATTTGATATCTATAATCGAGTTTTCATGTCGGCATCTGAAAGTTGCCGATTAGAGACAACTTGAGATAGATAATGCAGCAAGATCCATAACTGCTAGAAAATGCCCACTTCTTGATTTTGTGAGAGACCGATCACTGATGAGTGATATTAGAACTTTCACTTCTAGGCGCATTATCACGAGTATATGTCATTCCTCTATCTAATAACCTCAAATTCATAGTGAAATTAATGGGTACCCCGTTACTAAAAGGCTAAAAGCTTATAGCTAGATCACCATTTATTCTAATCCATAACTTGTATGATAAGAAGCGTTAAGTTGACAGACAGATCGTCGAGATCAACCAAGAAAACAATCAGACAATAGACCACCAAAACTAATGCAAAAAAGCACAATAGTGAAATTTATGTGCAACTGGATCAATGGAGCTTTATTAGAGACAAGGGATAGTGTTCAAGTACAAACAAAAAGAAGAAACAAGTTCACATACCAACACATTTAGGTTCAAGCTTTAGACTTCAAACCATACCCGAGCGGAAACAAAGGATCATATGAGTTTTGATTAGTATTCATAGGTAGTTGATCAACTGTTTTAAACCATGAAACAGGAAGCCGTCCATGAAACTCATAATCTCCAAAGATAACATCGGTTACCCCATTTCCTTCAGTCCCGGGCAACCATGCAGCAACCAATGCATCCAAAGCTTCGAGTACTGATGGCTCTAAAACCAATGGCCTACCAGAAATAAGAATTGCTAGAGTTGGGATTTTATCCGCAACTAACTTTAATAATTCGTCTCCATTAAAGGGAATAGTGAGTTCTGAATTATCACCGCCTGATTCAACGTATGGAGCTTCACCAACGACTACAATTGCATAGGAAAAATCTTGTGCAGAAAGGCTGTCAATTGTTGGATTTTCTTCATATACCACTTCAGTATTTTCTCCTATGGCTTCTTTAACAGCATCCAGAATCGTTGTTCCTGAGCACAAAATTGTTTTCAGTAAATAAGATCTTGTAGATGTAAGTTGGCACACAAAAAAAACTACCACTTACCAGCGGTAATTCTGCCACTGGTTCCTTCCCAAGTGGCGGTCCAACCTCCACATTGATAACCAAGATCATCTGCGTGTTTTCCAGCAACAAGAACCCTTTTTGCGTTTCTATCTAATGGTAAAAACGTCTTATTTGAATCCTTCCCGTTTTTTAATAAGACCAACGACTTGCGAACTGCTTCACGTGCTAATTCTCTGTGTTGCTGGCCCAAACAATAATATTGAAAATGATCTTATCATGTTCAGGAAAATAGAAGATATCAGATGTTTACTTATTTGATAAACATATTAATCCGCAAGTGTACCTTGCAGCCGACAATATCAAGCAAAGATCTATCAGACATGGGGTATTCAAAAAGGCCAGCAGCAAATTTAACTCTTAGTATTCGTTCGACAGCATCATCAATCCTTGACATTGGTACCTCCCCTGACTCTACCAAATATCCTAGATCCTCCAAAAACAACTGATATCTGAAGGGAACCATCACCTGCAAGTTAATTTTTAAAACCGGAGGTATAAAAGGCAAAGGATGTATAATCTACTGAGTTATAGTCTACCATATCAATCCCTGCATTAACTGCAGATAAAACAGAACTTCTGTAGTTTGATCCGTGAGGATCATGGAACCGATCAAGTGCTTCCCAATCTGAAATCACAATACCCTGCAGAGATTTCCATTAGTTACTTTATAAAGACATAAATAAACTGAAAAATAAAGTTTTTTTGGAACTCAAATAGTATTCCTCAATGGGGTTATTGCATAAAACTTTGATCCTATTTTGGTTTTGAGTGACAATCTCTATTTACACCCTTATAGATCCTCAAAATTTCAAATGTCGATTCAAGGTTGCCAGGTGAAAAAGAATTGATGATGTGATTGATGACATGTTGGTATTTTTTCTTTCTGCAGTGACATATAGAATAAATGGTTGATGACATGTTTGAGAAATGCATATTTTATGTTTTGTAGAGAATGTGATGGGAAAATTTTGATTTGAACGCAATCTTTGTTTTCCTTGTTTTGTACAAAGCATTTTGTAGAAAACAAGTGTTTTTTCAACTAAACGCACAAATAACTTCTTCAACAATGCAGAATAATAGCTGCAAAGTAATGACATGTTACACTTGCCTTAAACCCCAACTTCTCTTTTAGAATATCTGTTAGGAGATGATGATGAGAGTGCATTTTAGTTCCATTCCAACTAGAGTAGGATGCCATAACGGTGCAAACACCCTTTGAAATACAATCTGGATAAGGTAACATGTGGATGTTCTCCAATTCCTCATATGAGATTATAGCATTGCCTTCATTTTTCCCTTTGTCGGTACCACCGTCTCCAACAAAATGCTTTGCACATGCCATAACATTGTTTCTGGAACCAAATGACGAATAAAATTTCTACGTGATGCAAAAAATAGATTAAAATATACGAATATGTATGTTCTCTGTGTGTTACCGTCCAGCTACATAAGGGTATCCATTTGGGTGGCCTGGTGGAGGTGTCCCCTGCAATCCTGTCACTAACGACGTCATCTTTCTAACTAATTCCGTATCCTCACTATAGCTTTCATAGCATCTTCCCCATCTAGGATCTCTGCATACCTACGAATAGCAATTCAACTCAGCACAATTTTAAGGTCCTTTATAAGAAAACTTCCACATTCTTTGCTCCACAGTTATTTAAAATTTGCAAATGTGAAGAAAACATAGCCGCATTTAAAGTGTCATAATTAAAACTAGTAATCAGTTCACTAGCTGATAACATGTACATATATCAGCTCTTATAGCTCTTCACCAAGAGATATTGTTGACAAAACAAACGCCAAACTACCTTTAGATGATCTTTATGATTTTTTGGGAACTTACAGCAACACAAGGAGCAAATGCATATTGAACACCACTAGCCCTGGTTTCCAAAGCAGTAGCAGCACCTATCCTCTCAACCAAATCTGGATCTCTGCAACACATTTGAATCAAATTACATTACTGAAAGTCATCAATGAAGCAATCGTCTTAATGAGTTTATGATTATTCTACAGTTAAAATCAATGAATATATACACAGATCATGCATATATATCCACATTTTCCGATGTGCAAAGATCACTGACTTTGTGCAATTAAACACCAACCTGGTAGCACCAAGGCCAACATTGTGAGGGAAAATAGTTGTGCCATAAACATTATTATTGCCATGAACAGCATCACTGCCGTAGAACATTGGAATGCCAAGCCTCGATTCTAGCGCCCCTTTCTGCAATCCATCCACCAAATCTGCCCAATCCGCTGACGTAGCTTTGTCAAACGGCTTGCTTCCACCACCACTTAGAACACTTCCTGCAACAAATCCACTCAAAAATTTTAAGAAAATGCAAGTATGTAATTGCGCTGCAACAATAAGAACCTAATAACAGATCTAGCTATTTCATAGTGTCGAGAGTAGTTAGGCAGAAAAGATACTAAGGGGATACTTGTGAAAAGAGTTAAAGTACTTGATTATGAAGGGAATAAATATATCAGAGGTTTCCTATCTTTTATCTCATTCAAGTTTTCTATTTCTCACTCTGTTACATTCTATGAGTAAGTCAGATTACACGACTCAATGACGGACTCCAATTGGTTGTATATGGAAATGCAACAAATTAGTTCACAGCACGAGGTTAGACAATTTTTTAATGTGGTATTAGAGTACAATGGCTGCACTTTAAAGTACAAAGCTCCTGTAATTGAACTATTAAATGTGGTATTAGGAGTGGAGTGTTGCCCTGATTCCAATGGGAGCTGAATCCATCAGTGATTTCAAACTACTTTGAAGGACAAATCTTCCATTCATGCGATCAATGAATTAGAAGATGAGTTAAATGGATCTGCGTTGTCGGGTTTTTTAGGGCACGGTACGTATCACTCAAAATTGCAAAATGAAGGAGACATAAACAAGACGTTTTCAGACCTCATGATCAAGGTCATGCTTTTTGGTCTAACAATTGCACAACCTCCTATTCAATCATTGATGTGCAAAGGAATCTAAATATCATCACAGAATGTTTGTTCTAGTTTTCTTTGATTACATTCTAGTATTAAGTGTAGATATCACCTAAGAAATATAATCAAAGATTACTTAATAAGCTAACAACCACTCAAAATAATAAGCTAACAACCACTCAAAAAAAGACCCACATACACTTTGCGTCTTTTTTGCCTTCTTATCTTCCCCTTAGGCCACAAGGTAGAAAAACTGGGCGCTCGCGCGCACACAACAACAACAACAACAACAAAAACAAAACAAAACAAAAAAAAAAAAAAAAAAAAAAAAAAAAAAAAAACCTCCAGGAGACAAGGACCCATAAAATTATAAAAGTGTATTTTTCTTACTCTCCGAGTCCTTTTTTGTCCATTTTACCTTCTTATCCTTTGAGCATAAGATAGAAAAACCTAAGCTAAAAAGTACTTTAACAAACATGCACACATATATTTACATATAAACAAAATACCTATGCATAAATCTTTGATGACATCAGGAGTAGCAACAGCTCGTTCAATCTGAGTCATCTGACCAAGCTTCTCTTTGACACTCATACGAGACATCAGATCTTTTATCCTTGCTTCAATAGGTGCATTTGCATTTTTATAAACAGCATTAACATTGATCATCGTGTCTCCCATAGCGGCAGTATCCAACAGCGACAGTTTTGATATGGTACGTAACGTACGTTGACGTGGTCGGAATGAAAATGTTTTGAGATTGTTTCTGTGAAATGTGAAGAGTTGGTGAGTGGTTTGAGTGGAGATAGGGACCCACGTTGACGACATCGTATATTATATTGCATGTGGTGTAGTGTAGACAGGTGTTAAGTTTGATAATCCATGTCACTATTAAGTGGATTAGTGGATGTTCACTTGATCTAATCCGTTATTAGTGGTGGAAATGTATAGACAATTGATTATGGATGATAATGATTATTAATCACCCATTTACGACGTTATTTTTATTTATTTTTTTTGTTTTAGGGCAGTGGCAGTCATGAACTCATGATCCGATACATCAACGATACCTCACCACCCACCAATAATATCATTCAAAATCATCTCATACCTCAACCATACATCACCATATTTTTTTAGTGGCAACCATGATCTCATACCTTACCTAATTTTATTTTTTTATTTTTTATATTCAAAAATTATATATAAGAAATACGCAAAAGAAGAAAACTAAAAAACATGTTATCTAGCTAGCTAGTTGTCACTTTCCATATCGCCATATCTTCTATAACACTATTCATTCATTTCATATTTCTCATTTCCACACCATTTCCTAACAAACTTATTATACTCAACTCTCATCAAATCTTTACTTCATTTCCTTTCAAAAATGACATGAAAAAAATATATCAACCAGAATAAATGACAAAACTATTCAGATCCAAATCTTGTGGCATAACACCTCCACCACAACAAACCACCACCTTTTCCCAACACAACAACACATATAATGAAGAAGACATGGACTTGTATTACCCTCCAATGTTCCAAAATTAAATGTACAACGACTCTTTTCCTCGTTCTCCTCACCATACCGTCTCGGCAAAGATTGTCGTTCCCCTCCAAACCGCAGCCATGCCGAAGCAGTGGCGGCGGTGTTGCCACTCGGCATGGTTGCAAACCGAACCCCATACCGCACCATTGCCAGTACCCTTACTTTACAACGTTGTAACAAAAACACAAGAAAGTACAACTAACACGTCTTCATAGTTATATACTTATATACACCATTTTCATTTGTCAAGATAAGTATGTTAACATCCACATTGTCCATTCCTAATTAAATGAGTTGGACATACACATACCAACTGTATGCACATCTTAATTATAAATGAGTCATGCTCGATCAAGTAATGTGAACTGTAGAAGGGTATAATTGTTTTCTGTCATTCAATAACATCGAACTAACATATAAAGTGTACAAACCCTATCAAGTACTAATCGGGCCTTAGCCCATACAAACTAAACTTGGGCTATAACAAATATACAACTAAGACTCCCCCGCAGTTTGAGCGGGAGAACACTAGACACTTAAACTGGTACGAAACTCCTCAAACAAAACTGAAGGTAAGCCTTTGGTAAAGATATCCGCATACTGATAACATGAAGGAACATGAAGAACACGAACCTGACCAACAGCAACTAAATCGTGAACAAAATGAATATCAATCTCTATATGCTTGGTTCGTTGATGTTGAACCGTGCTAGAAGATAAGTATATAGCGCTGACATTATCAAAGTAAACAAGCGTAGCAGAAGACAAAGGAGTGTGCAACTCTCGTAATAAACTCCTCAACAAACAGGTCTCAGTAGCAGCATTGGCAACACCACAATACTCTGCCTCTACACTAGAACGAGAAAGTGTCAGTTGACGCTTAGAGGACTACGAGAGTAAGTTGTTGCCAAGAAACACACAATAGCCAGAAGTCGATCTCCGAGTAGTAGGGCAACCAGCCCAATCCGCATCCAAATAAGCAACCAATGAAGTAGTAGAGGATGAAAACAACTATAGCCATAGTCTAAAGTGCCCCGAACATACCTCAAAATCCACTTAAGAGCTGAGAAATAAGGCTTTCTCGGATCATGCATATAAAGACAAACCTGCTACACATCATAAAAAATATTCGGGCGAGTAAAAGTAAGATACTGAAGAGTACCCGCAAGACTCATATATAATGTCGGATCAGAAACCGGATCACCATCAACACCCAGTTTAGGCTTAGTATTAACAGGAGTCCGACTGGGTTGCATTTAACCATATGAGCCCGTTCAAGAATCTCAGCAGCATACTTACGTTGAGATAAAAACATCCTTGAAGAATCCCGTGTAAAATAAATACCTAGAAAATTAAGCGAACCAAGATCTGTCATAGAAAACTCCTAATGTAATGAAGCAATAGTCCGCTGTAACAAAAGCTTAGAAGAAGCAATGAGAACAATACCATTAACATATAATAATAAATAAGCAGTGTTAGTCCCCAGTCGGTAAATAAATAATGAAGAGTTACATTGACTATAAACAAACCCAACTCGAGTAATATAAGCTACAAACTGCTGAAACCAAGCCCGAGGGGCTGCTTTAGACCGTAAAGAGACCTCTGTAATAGACAAACATAATAAGGTTGTGTAGAGTCCCGAAACCCTGGAGACTGATGCATGTAAACAGTCTCAGACAAATCACCATCTAAGAAGGCATTCTTGACATCAAGCTAGTGAACAGGCCAATGCCGAGAAGTAGCCAAACTAAGAACAGTCCAAAAAGTGCCCGATTTGACAACTGGACTAAACTTCTCATCAACATCAATGCCCTCTATCTACGTGCTACCATTCGCTACAAGACAAGCCTTGTAGCGACTAAGAGTGCCATCTGCTAAATACTTGTGGCAAAACAACCACATACAGTGAACAATATTGACGTCCGTGGGTTGGGAACACGAGTCCAAGTTTTATTCTTAATAAGTGCATTGTATTCATCATTCATAACATTTTGCCAATTAGGATAATTAAACACATCATTATATGATTTTGGTATGGGTGAAATAGTGGACACATGAAGATTTAAACAAGTAGGAGGACGATTAGAACCAACACAAAAGCGTGTAACCATGGGGTGGACCAAAAATGGGTTTGGATTTGGGTTTTAGGCTGGTGGGGGCTGCACTATTAGGGTTAGTGAATACTTGGTGGAGACACAGGTGTATTTGGATCCAAAGTTGTTGTTGGGCTAGCGATTTGATGAGCCGAAGAAGTGGGCTCAGGAACTGTGGGTAGTAGACCAGTAGTGTTTTGTGAGTGAGTAGTGGGTGATGAACCGATAATATGGAAAATAATATTTTTACACTCGTTTAAAAAGTTGCAAGATGAAGGCGAATTGGGTGTCATGGAGCCAAATGGGAAGACTGTCTCATCAAAAGTAACATGACGGGAAATTATAATTTTGTTGGTATTGAGGTCAAGGCAACGGTATGCACGGTGATTGGACACATGGCTCAATAATATGGAAGGTGTAGCACGGGGTTGAAGTTTATGAGTGGTATCAAGGTGAGGGTAACAAAGACACCCAAAAGTGCGTAAAAGGCTATATTCCGGTATGGTACCAAAGATGTGAGTATAAGGTATTTCATTGTTAATTAATCGCACTAGATGGTAAAATATTTAACAAGTATATGGCCGCATTAAGTGCTTCAACCTGGGAGGTAAGTGAGCCTGAAAAAGTAAGGTGTGTATAAGATTGTTGATGGTTCAGATCATCCTATCAGACTTACTATTTTGTTGTGAGGTTTTGGGGCAAGAAAAATGAAAATGTATACCATTAGATCTAAACAACTGATGGAAGGCATGGTTATCAAATTCACCACCATGATCACACTGAAAAGACTTTATGTCACACTTGAATTGACTTTGAACTAAATGACGAAACAAAACAAATTTAGAGAAGACATCGGATTTGTTAACTAATGGATAAACCCAAACAAAATGAGAATAATGATCCAAAAATAAAATGTAGTATTTAAATCCTGAAAGACTCGGAATAGGGGATGTCCACAAATCCGAGTGAACAGTGTCAAAAGGAGACTGAACCAAAGTACTATAAGTAACAAAGGGAAGCTTCACCTATTTGCCAAGCTGACAAGCATGACAAAGAACGGAAGGTTTCTCTTTATAACATTGATGCGTGGAATTGCACCATCGCAAAAGGTTTTACCTCTCAAGGGATCTTGAGAAGCTTGCAATCCCCACCAGGCAGTGTACCTGTTCGTTGTAGTATAGTATAGTGACAAGTATCGGGGGATTGATCATTCAACTCAGGAATAGTGTTCGCTAGGATTAAAAAGTCTACTAAACTAGGTCTAAAGGTGAGGGATGATTCTTTTTGTATTTTTTTATATTTTTATAAAAGCAAGTAAAATCTCGGGTTTTGAAGGAGTAGGCGGAATTAGTTGATAGTCAACTAACCCAATTAACTAAATATGCAATCAAAATAAAATAAAATAAACTAAAACTAATTTGTGGTGTAAACAATAATAAGAGAAAATGTGTTTACTTAGATTTCATTACTCCCTAGATATCTTTTACCGGTTGATTAGCTTGTTACAATTGCATTGATGACGGGTTATATTCCTTAATACTAGTCGTAGGACCGTGTACGAAATTCCCTAACTCTATAAGCTCCTACTTCACTCCTATGTCGAGCCGACTAAAAGCTCCTAACATGGGATCACTAGAATTCGCTCATGCATTAAATACAACCATAAATCGTAGTACACCTCCGATCATGTTTCTTAAGACGTTCAAACAAGTTACCAATTGGAAGTCTGCCAGTTTTCTTAAGCCTAACATCGAATACAATCATCCACAACAACTATAAACAAACCATCAACCAATAATCAACATCTAGGTTTCATTACATCTAACCAAACACAAGAAAAACCTAGCCTAGCATGTTAACAAGAAGAAAAGCATAAGATAGAATCACACAACACATAGACATGTTGTATGATTATTGGAAAACTTATCTTCAATTGAACATGAATGGAACAAGGGTTGAAACCCTTATTATTACAGAAAATTTGTCTAGGGTTTTCACAAAGAAGCTCTCCAAAAGTTCCACACTTTATGAATGAAAATTAGAAAACTATATATAGATTTTACACCTTGACGGCGTCACGTTTTAGCTTGTGATGTCGTCAACTCACCGCCAAGATAAAATTCGTATTGCCTAGATCACTTCTGACGCCGTCATGTGTAAATATACTCTGGGCCGTCACATGTGTTTTGACCCTGACGGCCTTGGTGACGCCGTCAGGCCAAAATGCCATGAAATTGCTCTGGGCCGTCACATGTATTTTCCGCATCCACCTCTTTTGCCACTTTTGACGCCGTCACTTGCATTGCCTTGACACCGTCAGGTACTGTTCCCAGCAAGGATTTTGAGACTTTGTCGTTTTCTTCACTTTTTCGCTCCAAAAACGTCCAAAATGCTTCCTTTTGTAAATCCTCTCAAAAGTACCTAAAATAACAAAAGGAACGATTTAGGGCAATAATTGATCAAATAATTATGAATTCGGGCTTAAATGACACCCCCCCCCCCCAAGCGGTACACTTTTCACCTTATCATACATGAAATTGAATTACTAGAAAGAACACGACGTAACGCTTAACTTCTTGGATGTCCAAGATGTTGGTGCCACGTGTCCACGTATACTGACTAGTGAGAAAAGCATAAGGAATAGTGGAAGGCTACGTAACTGGGTAAAGATCCCCAATACTATCACAGCGGAGTAGAACCTGACGAGTCAGGAAATCCTTAATGAAAAACCCAAATGTGTCAAATTCAATAATACAACTATTATCATGAACAAACCGGTGAACAGAAATAAGATTTTAACAATAATAAGAGTAATAAGAACATTATTAAAATGAAGTGGGCGATGAAGAGTAGGCTAAGTACTATGACCCGAGTTAGTAACGGGTATTGAATAACCGTCACCAACCGAGACAGACGGATAAATGCACATATTAAAAACATCACTTAAACTAGTGACAAAGTCATTAAGATGAGAGCTCGCACCTGCGTCCATGTTCCAATTGCCCGAAGAAGGATTCGAACGAGTGATAACATTAAAAGCATTTGGTAACATAGTTACATGTCTCACGAGATAGGAACCCGGTTGTGTCGCCTGACTAGTAAGTTGTCCCAAAGAAGATTGTTGGGCCTTGGCATTGGGTATGGTACTTGGGTCGGCTTACTGTGGACTAACAACAAAATAGGAAAAACAAGGTGGGCCTGTGTAGTTTTAAATGGGTTATTGAATACTACCGAGCCTAGTATGCAAAGCTAAGGGATTCGAATATGCATTAGACATGGTCCCATGTGAAGCAGAAGGTATATTGCTATTGAGAACACGTGACCCACACCATGAGTCCCCTTAAAACCATATTGAGACACAAGCTATTTGTTGTGTGTGAATCAACACCAACATTTGATCAAGAGTCATACTAGGATTATTTACCTAGTATGATGTTAACATTGATATGAGTTTCGTTATATTAGGGTTAAGGTTTAGGTGGTAGTAACCAGTGGGTTTTAATTAGCAGCAGGAAACAAAGCAACACGATATCAACCTGAACCAACGTAGTGTGAAACAACCTAAACTAAATAAGCAAGACGATAGCACAAAACTTAAAACTCATTTCGACTTGTGATCAATCCAACACCAACGATCGACTGAAAAACTTGATAAACAAGCGACTGGTTATCAAAGTGAACCAACGATCGTTGTAAGCAAACGATATCGACTGTGTAACAAGCAACACAACGATCGACTTTGAATTTAGACAATGAAAACCGATACAGAGAGGGTAGGGTTTAGAGGAAGTGGTTAATGGATCATATAGGCAACTCATACCATGTAAAAGGGTATAATTGTTGTCTATCATTCAATAACATCGAACCAACATATAAAGTGTACAAACCCTATCAAATACTAATCGAGCCTTAGCCCATACAAACCGGACTTGGGCTATAACAAAGATACGACTAACATGTACATCTCAATTCAGAGTCATATAAACTTTGGTAATACTCTCCCAAAGTGTGTTTCATGTCTCACTCAAAACTTTTACAAGCTTAACTAGCGCTTCTTGAAGTTCAGTTTGAATCATGTATAATGTAGTTAGTCTTTTCTATGTAGCATCTTTCGTTTCAAGCTTGATAGTTGTATCAAGCTTTATTATAATAAGAATTCTATAAAGTACAAACCTTAAGAACAATGAAACGTGACAAGTTATTTAAAAAAAGTTGGTGTTATGTTATTGGTATCCCTGGCTAACAAAAAGTACATATGTTTTATACCTTATACCTCCTTTTGATCCATCATTTAGAGTGCAACACAGTTTTTTTTTTTATCAATTTATATTATGTATTTTTGTCAGTTTAATACTTTTGACTTGTTAAACTTTATTTTTTTATTCTGCGCTTTCTATTTCACAGTTTTACAATATAAGAAAAAATTATTAAAAAAATAAAAAACCAAAAACCATGGGGAGGTCTAACTTGTAAAAATGGGGCGGTCTTTATAACCTACCCAAAAAAAGTTTTATGTTGTTACTGATGACATATAATACGGATAGCAGGCCTACTGGGCCTGGACTATCTCACACGAACTGGGCTCCGGCCCAAATAAGTAAAAACGGGCTCCGGTCCTATAAGCAAACTAGGCTCCGGCCTAATAAGCCTAACAAGGCTGAAAGCCCATGTCACGAGCATGGCACAGTCCGGACCAAACCAGGACACATATAAGCGGCACTCCCGAAGTACGCCCGCGGACTGGACCCCGGTCCATTCGCACCTACAAACATCGATTAAGCTGTGGACTCTTGCCCGACAAGGGTCTCACCTCGGCCACTACAGCTATATGCGAAATATTAGGAAACCCTAATATTTCGACTACCTATAAAAGGAAACCCCGATTCACATTTTCGAGGTACGAGTTTCTCACTCATCCTAATACTCTTACATTCCACTAACAACATGAGTACTTACTCTCACGCCGGAGCTTAGTCGTGGGGTCCGTCCCCATAGTAAGGCTAACGGTTTACTTTCATTTGTGCAGGATACTTCATCCTCTACTTGAATTAGTGCATAAGCCCACAGCGGACGGCCCACCAAGGACGGCCCGTACCTAACTAAACCCAATTCTATACTATCCACACTTTTTGCACTAGCAAGTTGGCGCCATCCGTGGGACCAGTGGACAACTGCGTTCTCGAAAATACTCACCATGAGCCAGCAGGCAAACGCCGACATGCCCGCACCCACATCCGTCGTGCGAAATATGGGCGTGAAAGATAAAGAAACGGTATTGGGAGGCAGTGGCGTACCTACTCCTAGCACAGACCTCCGGGGTTATTGTGAAAGAAACTACGACAAAATCATGCCAATTATGTTTGAGAGATATCGTCAAAAACAAAAACATAAGCTCGACGAAGTAAAAGCTCAACTCTTCGAAGAAGAATCACTACAATATGAATCTATGACGCCTCGCCATAAGAAGGACCTAAGAAGAAAGATCGAAGCTAAATGACGACGAAGTGTATCTGCGAGCCCCAGCTCGCCAAGCCACAGGTCGAGGTCTCCTAGAAGGAGGGTTCCGGAGAGGAAAGATGTGTTCAAAAGGCTGGAAAACGGAGTGTTCTATAGGCTCGAACGCGAAAGCAAAGAGAAGAGTATGTCCGCATACTCCAGGCACTCCCGACACCGGTCTTACCGTGATGATGAACGAAAAGAAGATGGCCGCTACCAAAGTCTCTGCTCCCGTGATTCCAGAAAACGCTACAGCTGGGAATCACCTCTGCGATGCAAGGACGACTTGGAAGTCCGAAGTCGCAGAAGGAGAAGGTCGAGGTCAAAAAGGCACAGATCTGAAACTGAGGACGACGACCTGGCACAACCCTGTTCATGCCGGAACTCTGACCCATTCACTACCCGTATTCATCACTTCAAGATGCCAAAAAGGACCCGCATGTCGACTCAAGTTTAAAATGTACGACGGGAGCGAGGATCCGGAAGACCACCTGAAGATATTCCAATCCGCGGCTAAGGTAAAGCGTTGGGCAATGCTCGTATTGTGTCACATGTTCAATTCCACGCTAACAGGCTCCGCCAGAGTATGGTTTGACGACTTCCCGCCAGATACAATTAATAGCTACGACGAGCTAAGAGAAGCATTCCTTGCAAACTTTCTCCAGCAAAAGAAATGCATTAAGGACCCTGCGGAGCTTCATAACATAAAGCAGGGAGAAGGAGAATCCACGAAAGACTTCATGGAAAGGTTTAAGAAGGAATGCAGACATGTCAAGGGATCCCCAAAGGTGTTAAAATATTGGGATTCATGCATGGGATAAACAATCCTGAGTTAATTAAGCGACTGCATGACAACATCCCCAGAAACGTTGGTGAAATGATGAAGGCAACCATGTCCTTCCTAAGGGGAGAAGTGGCGGTCGGAAATCAAGAACGGAGGAAGCCATCCTTGTCATGGGGACAGTCTGACGGGAGTCAAAAGTAAAATTTTCGGTAAGGGGGATTTAAGAGCCAGCAAAGATCGGACAGGAGGCTGGATCGCTTCATCCTTCTCTCTAAATCCCCAAAGAAAATTTTGGCTCTAGAGAAAGCAAGATTCAAGCCCCGGCCTCCAATGACGACCCCAGTCGAAAAAAGGAACGTCAACAAATTCTGTGACTTCCACGGAGATATAGGGCATAGCACCGACGAGTGCATACACTTAAAAAGGCAAATTGAGGAGTTAATAAAGAACGGGAAGTTGTCGCAAGTGATCAAGGAGCTAAAGTAGAATAGCGGAAAGGATCAACAAAATATAGCAAAGAAAGGAGAAACATCCTCAAAAGACAAGGCACAAACAATTTTAATGATACAGACTTGGCAGAAATCAGCCAGGCAAAAATTAACACAAACCTTCTCTCCTAACCCAAAAATTTCTTTCCCGCCTTTGGGAGAGGATGAAAGGAACGAAGGCCCAATGATCATAGAGGCAGAAATCGGAGGTAAGGAGTATGATGGTTCCGGCCTGAGATAAGGAGTATGATGGTTCCGGCCACGGTACCTCTTGTCGGATTCGGCGGTAACGTCATATGGCCGATCGGGCAGATAACACTCCAGATGAAAATAGGCGACGAAGAGCACGCCACCTCCGCATGGATGAAATTCTTCATAGTAAGGTTACACTCACCTTACAATGGAATCATAGGGCGGCCAGGGGTGCGCAAAATACAAGTGGTACCATCAACAGCGCACGGGATGTTGAAGTTCCTAGTTGAAGGAGGGGTACTCACACTGCGCAGTAGCAAAATCATCCCACTTGAATGTGCAATGGTTTCCGAACCAGCCGTGGAAACCCCTGTGGTCGACCCTCCGACGGAAGAAAGAATCGAAGTCGCAATTCACCCGGAACATCTGGATCAAACAGTGGCGATAGGCTCTGCCCTCACATAGGAAGGCCGAACAAAGCTATGTGAATTATTACGAAAAAATTTGGATGTGTTCGCCTGGTGTCCGGCAGATATGACGGGTGTCCCGCGAAGTATTGAAGAGCACCGCCTCAATATTCGTGAAGGATACACCTGAGTCAGACAAAAGAAACGGGGCCAGGCCCCGGAGAGAAGCAAAGCAATACGGGAAGAAGTGGAAAAACTTGTCGATGCAGGCATCATGAAAGAGGTGCATTACCACAGTTGGTTAGGCAACCCGTGATGGTTAAGAAACACGATGACAGCTGGAGGATGTGCGTTGACTTCAAAGACCTGAATAAAGCATTCCCGCACGACTGTTATCCGCTGTCAGAAATAGACTGGAAGATTGAGTCCCTTTGTGGATACCGCTTCAAATGCTTCTTAGACGCATACAAAGGCTACCATCAAATACAAATGTCTAAGGAGGATGAGGAAAAAACAACGTTCATAACCAATGAAGGCATATTTTGTTACTCCAAAATGTCGTTTGGCCTAAAGAACGCTGGAGCAACATACCTGATACGTGGGAATCGCACCAGGCTTTACCTCTCGAGAAGCTTACAACCCCCACCAGGCAGTGTACCTGATCGTTGTAGTATAGTATAGTGACAAGTACCGGGAGATTGATCGTTCAACTTAGGAATAGTGTCGCTAGGATTAGAAAACCTAAATACTAGTTCTAAAGGTGAGGGATGATTATTTTTGTATTTTATAATTTTTTGAAAGCAAGTAAAAATCTCGGGTTTGAAGGATTTGGGCGGAATTAGTTGCTAATCAACTAACCCAATACTAAAGATGCAATCAAAATAAAATACTAGAAATGAAAATAAACGAAATTATATTAAAGTTGTGAGCAATAAGTGGAGAAAATGTGTTTACTTAGATTTCACTACTCCCTAGACATCTTTTACACGTTAATTACTTGTTATAATTGCATGGATGACGGATCGTATTCCTTAATACCATTCATGGGGTGGCACACTTAACTCCCCAATTCTATGAGCTCTTATCTCCTCCTATACCATGCCCAGCACAACCATAGGGATTATAAACAGTGGCTCATGCATTAAATACAACCAATAAAGACCTAGTGCGCGTCGGTTCATGTTTCTTAAGACGTTCAAGCATGTTACCAATTGGAGATCTGCCAGTTTTCTTAAGCCTAACATATAAATCATTCATCCAAGACAAGTATAAACAAGTAATCAACACATAATTAACATCTAGGTTTCATTAGATCCAAGCAAACACAAGATAGATCTAGCCTAGCATGATGGAATTAAGACAAGAACAAGATATAGACAACCAACACATAGACATATTGATTGAATTAAAAGAACACTTATCTCAATTACACATGAAAGGTATCAAGGGCTTGGAACCCTTGAAAAACCTGTAAAATTCGCACCAAGTTCGTACTTAGGGTTTCTCCAAAAACTTCTCTTCTTTTTAATGTGAAAATTAGAAAACTATATATAGGAAAAGGGGTCTGACGGCGTCAAGAATAAACTTGTGACGCCGTCACCTCGCCGCCAAAACTCTTCTCGGACTGCCTTGATCTACATTTGACGCCGTCATGTGATAATCATTTCCAGGCCGTCATGACTTTTACTCTTGACGCCCTACTTCGTGACGCCGTCAAATCTGTACTGGATCGTCATGGAATTTTGCTCTTGACGCCGTCAGGAAGTTACTCTTGACGCCGTCACCTACTATTCCCAGCATGGAAAATTAAGACTTTGGCGTTTTCTTCACTTTTATGCTCCAAAAACGTCCGAATTGCTTCCTTTTCCAGATTTCACTCCCAAAGTACCTAAAATCACAAAAGGAACGATTTAGGGCAATATTTGATCAAATAAAGTCAATTCCGGGCTTAAATGACCCCCTAAAAACGGATCATTTTTCGCCTCATCATATACCCTTACACTTGAGATTTGCTTGTCCTCAAGCAAATGCGCTTTTATTCTAGTCAAAATACAAGTTAGGGGTCATTTAACACTAATATAAAAGTAATTACAACAAATAATCGTTCCACTAAAGACCAATAGACAAGCACGGAGGTCATACACTAGCACCTCACAAATAGTGTTTAGATACTCACATCTCTCGGGTGTAATAAAGTATAAATTACAATATGGAAACGGAAGATATCTCTAACTACCTGTCATAGAAAAATAGATTACCATAGGCTTGGGAAAGGATCAAACCTCCACCACATGGCGTAAGCACCTAGGATAAACTATCAAAGAGGTCTTTTAAAGGGTTGTATCGTTAGGTGTAGGGATATGAAATACACGGTTTTGTTGGATAAAGGAAGTTTTACTGGTGGCGAGTTAACAATCTTAGTTAATTACGTGTACAATACGGCGTTGCTAAGCCAAGACTAGACTCGACTTAAGCTAATAAATGAAAAATAACAAAAATATAAAATGAACATAGAATAAAAAGGGATGGTAGTCCGTATGTTTTTTCTCTTTTTCTTTTTCTTGATTTTTCGATTTTTTTTTTTTTTTTTTTTTTTTTTTTTTTTTTTTTTTTTTTTTTTTTTTTGCATACACTCTTACCCTACCATCCAAAATAATACATCATTGGGGTTGAAAATTCCCCTTACACTTGAATCTTTACATACTTTACAATAAACTAATCTAATGACTCGAATTAGGAAAATCAAAACACTTGGAGCACTTTTAAGATTAACGCACATATGGGGGTAATATATGATGTTCTTCCCCATTATTCCATAAAATAAGTACTTTTACCCATGAGTCCCAATCGTCCCAAAACAATATGTACAAGGATATGACTCGACTTAGCAACCATGTAATCAATTAGAAAGTTAACTTAGGGTTTAACAAATAACAATAATGCACTAAAGATGAGCGCATACACGGAAGGCTAAGGCGATTTGGTTGTACATTTAAGTGGGGTGTAACAAATTCTTCCTTTAAGTAAAATGCTTAAAGTTAGAAACGAAAAGATAGGCTCGGAGGGGTGTACTAGGGGTATCGTGTACTAAAAATGAGTACAACGCTAAGGGTGTGGGAAAAATTAGTTGACTTAACTAGCCAAGTAATATGACTTAAATGGTCAAGTAATTATAATACGGGTTTAACACAAGGGTAATCCTAATGCCTCTTATCATGTAGTAAATCCTACTACACGAATGTAGTCTCACTAGCGGTCTCGGGATGCATCACTAACGCAAGTTCTAGAATCTAAATACTACCGGTACACTCATAAGCACTAATAGTAAATGCTTTTCCTATCAAATCTAAAGGCGAACCTCACATATTTGGGTGGAAAATTTTTCTGAATATACGGTTATGTGCTAGTCATACAATCTCCTATCCATGAGACGCTTGCTATGGCTAAAGTTTCACTCCTAAATGTTGTAAAAAATTTTAAATTTGGCGTTAAAATTACACTAACAAGTATTTCTCATAGTTTTATTATACATCTACCATCAAACAAAACAAACTCAAGCGAAAGTGCATATGTAATGTATCATCTTTTTACCCTCCCCTTACACTTAAGATGAACATTGTCCCCAATGTTCAAGTAAAGAATGTAAAAGTGGAAAAGTAAAGAGAATGAAATCAAATACTCCCCTGATTCGCTCGGTATGGATAATGAGGTGGCCAGGTTAAATCTTCCTCCAAGAAAATGAACAATCAAAGCTTCCCTTCCAGAATATAAATCATCTTTTTGTCATACATAACCTGTAAAACCTGATAAAATAGACAAGACAACCTCGCGTAAAATCGGTGGCATCCTATATAAGTTACTAAATCCTAGAAAACAAAATAAGATATAATGCTTGTGGAATGAAGTTTGCAGATCTCCTGGAGATTATAAAACTTAATAATTCACAAAAACCATAAAACTCCGTTAGAAAAACAAAACTGGTAAAATTTCCAGATTTTTACACTTGACGCCGTCAGAAGTGACCTGCAGAAATTCTTATGTTAAGTTTCCGGAAAATTTCTGGAAAAACTTGGTCCTAATTCCTGGAAAATCCTGCAAAACTCCATTATGACTCAATACAAGCATTTGACTCTAACAAATACGAATATACATGTTCATTTAATATTGTGGAGAATCATGATCGGTTTGTTTCTTGAAAACATATTTGGGGTTTCCCCTTACACTTATCTTTTGCAAAAATACTTTTAGGTGGAGTTAAGACTAGGCCAAAACAACAAAGTAAAGTATTTCCACTATTTAGTTTAGAAACATGATTTACCAACAATAAAAATTAAGCATGCATATGGAAGCAAATAACAAACAAACAAACAAAATCACACAAAACATGGGTTGCCTCCCAAGAAGCGCTTTTCTTTATTTACGAGTCTTGTAGCTAGACTCAAGGTCATGGGTTACTACGTGATCTCATCATTGGTTCCACTCTCTAGGTCGTCTTCTAAACCAGTTTTGTACTCCGGACCTAGTTGCAAGCATTCTTTGTAGAAACCAAGCATTCTGTTCTTTACATACTCTACTCCTCTACGTCTATCCTCCTCATTCCTATAATAAGCCGCTTGCTTGTGTTCCTTTTCGATATTAGAGAGAAGACGGTATTGCTCAATTTTGTAGGGCATTTGATAGGCAACTTCATCATTTTCTTCCTTGAATCTAACTATCCCTAAAGTCGGATCGTAACTCATCCTAGTGGCCTCAACAAATGGTTTTCCAAATATTATTTGGCTTACGCAAGCATCTATCACCGGACGAGTGTCCTCAACTATCATAAAATCGATCTCATAGGTGAGATTCCCTATAATCACATGCAGTCCCTTCACTCTTCCTGCAAAATTACTTATCAGATTCTTATTGGGCATCATCCTAAAATCAAGTTGCTTCTTCATCACCCAATTGTAATAAGTCCTAGTCATGATGTTCACGGGGGATCTAGGGTCGATGTAAGCTTTCCATATATGCATGTGCCCGATATTGCATGGGATGTTAATGTTAGAGGGATCTCCCATTTTGATAAGGGGGTGCCAAGGATATATGGTCTCTCGGGACTATCGAATAAATCCTTATGGTATTTCCGTTCTTCCTTGGTGGGCAACTTATCAAAGTATTCTTCTATAGGCTCTACCTCAACTTCCCTACTCTCATCCTTAGTCTCGGCTTCTATTCTAACTTCATCATTGTCACTCTCTTCAATCTCCTTATCTATTGGCTTAATGGTGACAACATTGACAAAGTGGACATGTTTGGATGATGAGGGGTCCTTAATTTGGCTTCCGTTATTGGTGTCCCTAGTGTCCTTCCTAGGTGTGACTAATGCTTGGTTGTTGAGGGCTTTCAACAAGTTGTCAATCTTGTTGGTTATCTCTGTTTGTTGTTGGTTGAGTTCGGTTTCAAACCTAGCTATGCGAGCCTCTTGAGATGCCATGAACTTAGACATCAATCCTTCAAGGTTGTTGGTACTACCATATTTGTTAGAAGGATTGTTGTTGAAAGTACGGTTGGAGGGTGGACCGGTTGGTTGGTAACGATTAGGCGGATTAGAAGAATTGGGTTGATTTTGTTTCCACCTAAGGTTTGGGTGGTTTTTCCACGAGGGGTTGTATGAATCACCGTAAGTGTTTGGCTCGGGCTTGAAAGTGTACCACTTATCTCCCGCTTCGTCGGTACGCGTGGATGCGTAGTCCGCAAAAGCTGTTCCGGGGAGTTCCACACAGTCACGAGTGTCGTGGGGACCACTACATAATTCGCATGAAGAAGTGATTTTGTTCACTTGGCTTGAAGGCTTAGGAGCTTCGTAAGATTTCATGAGAAACTTGACTTGGTCCTCAAGTTCCATGATCCTACGGTTGGGAGTGCTAGAATTGTTCGAAGGCAAAGATATTGCCTTGACCGTTTTGTTCAAGTCACGGGGGTCATTTCAACTTTCGTTGTCATAGAGAGCAAAATCTTCTATGAGTTCCCATGATTGTTCCGCACTTAGATCACGTAGCTTACCACCGACCGATTGGTCATTGGCTCGTCTCGTGGAGATGTCGATATGGTCATAAAAGATTTGGACTTGGAGCCAAAGATCTAGGCCATGATGAGGGACTTTTTGGAGTAAGTCCTTGAAACGAGTCCATGCTTCATAAAGAGATTCATTTTGACGTTGTTGGAACATCAAGATGTCATTTCTAAGCTTAGTAGTTCTCCCCGGTGGGAAAAATTGAGCAAGGAAACGAGTGGTGAGATCATCCCATGTGGTGATGGATCCCGCGGGTAAACACTCAAGCCATTGACCAGCTTGATCCCGTAGAGAGAATTGGAATAGGCGTAATCGGGTTGTCTCTCTAGTTGCAACATCTAGGTCTATGGAATCTACGATTTTGAGGAAGACCTTAAGATGTTGGTTTGGATCTTCAGAACGAAGTCCATGGAATGCTCATCCGCTTTGCACCAACCGGATGGTGTCGGATCGCAAGGGGGTCACATTGGCTCCGGTGAGCTCAATGGTGTTTCGGTAGCCTTGGTGGCTAGGTCGGGAATACTCTCCTAAGGTTCGAGGCCTAAGGGGTTCTAATGGTGGGTTTTGTTGTGGTGGGATGACGGGTTCAAAGATGTTCCCGTTGTCCATGATGTCGGATGGTTACGAGCAAAGGCACAAAGAAATAAGATAGACTAAAGAGAACCTAAAAATAAAAATAAAATCTTACTAGAAAGGAATCTAGCAAGTAGACCTAATAAAAAGAAGTTCTAACCTAGACAATAACTATTCCCCGGGCTGCGGCGCCAAAAACTTGATACGTGGGAATCGCACCAGGCTTTACCTCTCATGGGACCTTGAGAAGCTTACAACCCCCACCAGGCAGTGTACCTGATCGTTGTAGTATAGTATAGTGACAAGTACTGGGGGATTGATCGTTCAGCTTAGGAATAGTGTCGCTAGGATTAGAAAACCTAAATACTAGTTCTAAAGGTGAGGGATGATTATTTTTGTATTTTATAATTTTTAGAAAGCAAGTAAAAATCTCGGGTTTGAAGGATTTGGGCGGAATTAGTTGCTAATCAACTAACCCAATACTAAAGATGCAATCAAAATAAAATACTAGAAATGAAAATAAACGAAGTTATACTAAAGTTGTGAGCAATAAGTGGAGAAAATGTGTTTACTTAGATTTCACTACTCCCTAGACATCTTTTACACGTTAATCACTTGTTATAATTGCATGGATGATGGATCGTATTCCTTAATACCATTCATGGGGTGGCACATTTAACTCCCCAATTCTATGAGCTCTTATCTCCTCCTATACCATGCCCAGCACAACCATAGGGATTATAAACAGTGGCTCATGCATTAAATACAACCAATAAAGACCTAGTGCGTGTCGGTTCATGTTTCTTAAGACGTTCAAGCATGTTACCAATTGGAGATCTGCCAGTTTTCTTAAGCCTAACATATAAATCATTCATCCAAGACAAGTATAAACAAGTAATCAACACATAATTAACATCTAGGTTTCATTAGATCCAAGCAAACACAAGATAGATCTAGCCTAGCATGATGGAATTAAGACAAGAACAAGATATAGACAACCAACACATAGACATATTGATTGAATTAAAAGAACACTTATCTCAATTACACATGAAAGGTATCAAGGGCTTGGAACCCTTGAAAAACCTGTAAAATTCGCACCAAGTTCGTACTTAGGGTTTCTCCAAAAACTTCTCTTCTTTTTAATGTGAAAATTAGAAAACTATATATAGGAAAAGGGGTCTGACGGTGTCAAGAATAAACTTGTGACGCCGTCACCTCGCCGCCAAAACTCTTCTCGGACTGCCTTGATCTACATTTGACGCCGTCATGTGATAATCATTTCCAGGCCGTCATGCCTTTCACTCTTGACGCCCTACTTCGTGACGCCGTCAAATCTGTACTGGATCGTCATGGAATTTTGCTCTTGACGCCGTCAGGAAGTTACTCTTGACGCCGTCACCTACTATTCCCAGCATGGAAAATTAAGACTTTGGCGTTTTCTTCACTTTTATGCTCCAAAAACGTCCGAATTGATTCCATTTCCAGATTTCACTCCCAAAGTACCTAAAATCACAAAAGGAACGATTTAGGGCAATATTTAATCAAATAAAGTCAATTCCGGGCTTAAATGACCCCCTAAAAATGGATCATTTTTCGCCTCATCAATACCAGCGGCTGGTAGACAAAGCCTTCTACAAACAAATTGGGAAAAATCTGGAGATATATGTGGACGACCTGGTGATAAAGAGTCGCACGGAAGACGACATCATCAGGAACGTGGAAGAAACATTCCGGACGTCAAGAAGCATAAATATGAAATTGAACCCCAAGAAATGCACTTTTGGCGTAGAAGAAGGAACATTTTTGGGTTATATAATCAATACCAAAGGCCCTGTAAAGACAAAGCGGAAGCGGTCACTAACATCCCAACTCCCAAATGTCTGAAGTAAGTACAGAAGCTAAACGGAAAGCTAGCCAGCTTGAACCGGTTCCTCTCAAAGTCCGCAGAGAAATCACTACCTTTCTCTAAAACACTCAAAAAGTCCTCAAAGAAAAGTGACTTCCACTGGACGAAGGAGGCGGAGGAAGCTTTCCAACAAATAAAAAAGGTAATAGCCAGCCTCCCGACGCTTACAACACCAATAAAAGGAGAAGAATTAATTGTCTACCTGAATGCCGCAAAAGAAGTGGTAAGCGCGGTGCTAATGACAGAAAGGGGAGAAAAACAAATGCTAATTTATTTCGTAAGCCGCGCCTTAAGAGGCCCGGAGATAAACTACACACCGATGGAAAAATTGGTGCTAGCCCTGGTGCATGCCACCAGGCGTTTGGAAAGATACTTTCAGGCACACACCGTGGTGTTAATTACGGATCAACCAATCAAATAGATGCTATCTAAACCAGAGGTGGGAGGAAGATTACAAAAATGGAGTATCAAACTGGGAGGGTACGACATACACTATCGGCCATGAGTCTCGATAAAAGGACAAATCCTGGCGGACTTTATAGTAGAACGACCAGAAGATGACTTAGAAGATGAACCAATGGAAGAAGAAAAGTTACCAGAGCCTTGGAAGCTGTTTACAGATGAATCATCATGCGGGGATGGCTACGGAGCGGGATTGGTACTCATTAGCCCGGAAGGGGCAGAATTCACCTATGTCATAAGGTTCAAATTCAGAGCAAGTAACAATGCATCAGAATACGAAGCCCTCCTAGCCGGACTTAGAATAGCGGAGCAAATGGCCGTTGAAAATTTGCAAGCATACGTCGACTCTCGACTCGTGACAAATCAAATCAACGGATCTTACGTGGCTAAAGAGACGGAAATGATCCAATATTTAGAAAAGGTCAAAGAACTTATAAACTCCTTCAGAATTATTTCAATTCAGCAAATACCAAGAAGCGAAAACAAAAAAGGCGATGCCCTGAGCAAGATGACATCCACTATCTTCACATACCTAAGCAAGCAAGTGCTGGTGGAAGAGCTAGATAAAAAATCTATAGAAGAAACGCAAGTGTTAGACATAGTCGAAGAAGAAGGAGACACCTGGATGACTCCAATCTACGAGTACCGAACAAAAGACTTGCTACCCGCGGAGCAAAAGAAAGCCAACGCGATATAAAGGAAGTCATAGCGCTTCGCTGTTATAAAAGAGATCCTATACAAAAAGTCATTCCTCGGACCATGGCTACACTGCGTCGGGCCACGACAAGCGGAATATGTGTTACGAGAAATCCACGAAGGATCCTGCGGCATGCACGCATGAACCAGATCCGTGGTGGAAAAGGCTCTAAGAACCGGGTACTACTGGCCAACAATGCATAAGGACGCAAGAAGAGTAATCCTTACATGCCAGGATTGTCATGTTCATAAACCTATCCCGTGTCACCCACAGCAAAGCTTAACGCCAATCACCTCTCCGTGGGTAATTGACATAGCTGGACCCTTCCCGGAGGGCCCAGGAAAAGTCAAGTTCCTAATAGTAGCAATCGACTACTTCAGAAAATGGATAGAGGCAAAGTTTGTCGCTACCATAATGGGTCAGCAGGTGAGGAAATTCGTACGGGAAAACGTCGTGTGCAGATTTGGACTCCCCGGAGTAATCATATCTGACAAGGGAAAACAATTATGTGGAAACCCATTTAAAGAATGGTGTGAAAAACTACACATACAGCAACGCTTTGCTTCGGTAAAACACCCACAAGCGAACGGTATGGTGGAACGAGCCAACCGAACCTTGGGGAAGGGATTAAGGCACGACTTGGTGAAGATAACAAAAACTGGATAGAAGAGCTACCACATGTCCTATGGGCACACCGAACAATGATCAAATCCAGCAACGGGGACACTCCATTCGCCTTAACATACGGGATGGAGGCTGTCATCCCAGCGGAACTAGGTGTACCAACGTGGAGAATGACAGAGGTAGACACAAACCAAAATGAAGAAGATCTGGAAATAAACCTCGACATGCTCGAGGAAAGAAGAGAACATGCAGCCATCCGCGAAGCAAAAAGCAAAGCAAATATGGAAAAATACTACAACTCCAGAGTCCGCAACAATAGCTTTAAACCAGGGGACCTAGTGTATCGAAACAACGACGCAAGCCATGTGAAAGATACTGGAAAACTAGGGCCCAAATGGGAAGGACCGTATGTGGTCTCGGAAGCATTGGGAAAAGGAGCATACAAATTGAAAGACATAAACGGAACAACACTATCACGAACTTGGCACATATGCAACCTCAAAAGGTGCTACATAAACCAGTTATAGGAAGGCCACACACGCGGACTCCGCAGTGGTCATCCACCCATCTTTAGTATTATCTTTACTACTATACTCTTTCATTTTAAACTATCAAATTTAAGGTGGGGACTAGCTACCCTCACCAGTTTGCTTTAATAAAATGCCCGTCCTTTTTTAAATTTGCAAACTTAATAATATATGTGAGTAAGACGCGCACACACAATTGGGTCTGCCCCAACAAATGTTATTCTGCATAACAAAATGATGAGTAACCTCACAATTAACTCAGTACGTAAGAGGTATTGCAAACCCAGTACAAAGACTATTAAACAACCGTATCCGTACGACTTTAAACATAGCAAAAACATCATGATAAATAAGATCATAATTATGACAAACACAAAGACGTACAAAGCAACATACATTGTTCAGACAATACAAAAAAAAAGAAAAAAGAAGAAAAAAAAAAAAACAGCCAAACAAATGGCTGCGCTACAAAGATTCCTATGTTGAAACGTCAACACTTTCTTTCTCCGTGGAAAAAGAGACAGGAGCACCAGAGGGACTATCCCCAATAACAGTATTAGCATCCGTGTTCATTGCATCACAAGCATCCGATGACACAAGAGCGGAAGGACCCAAAGACATAAAAGTCGGGGACTCAGGGATGTCAGGACCTCTACTTAAAACAAGAGACACATCAACAGATGAAAAAACTAGAGCCGTCTCTAAGAAAGGGGAAACACGGCATATAAGTGCCTTCTCAACAACAGCAATACTCTTCTTAATCCTGATAACATCCCCCTCACACCTCTCCAGGGCATTAGATAAAGGCTTCGCGCCTATATGTGCACTATCCGAAGGGTACCATACCGGAACAAAAAGTTGCTCCAAGTCCGGTTGCAAAAAAGCCATGTCAGGAACATCAGCAAGAGGACCCTCGAGGCGAAGGAGTTCCATGATATCCTCAATACGGGAATCCTTATGCGCCAACAAAGTTGTAAACAAAGGAAACTCAAATTCTCGAAGGTTCTGCAAAGCGGACTGGTAGTCTGCCTCGGCTGACGAACAGTGACCGTCAATCCCAGAAAGGTCCGCACCCAACCGACTGTGCGCAAGACCGGCCACCAATCCGTCTTGAATACCTTTGATGATGACAGAACTAATAACCCCCCAGACGCAACAACATAATCCGGAGAATTCAGACACTTGACAACGACAAGCCGGATAGCATGGGTTAAAAACCAATGACGTTCAGCCACAGAAGAAAGTAAACGAGGACGAAGTGCCTCATGAACATAAAACGACAATTTCTCAAACTGGCTCTCCAAAGCAGCCATCCTTTTGGCAAGAACCCCTTCTTGATCGTCCTGTATCTTCATAAACTCCTTTGCCAAATGGTCAAAAGCCACCGAGAGCCGCTCTTGGGAAATAAACACATGGCCAGGTGGGGAGACAGAGGAACGAAGCTCCAAAACTTGCGTCTCGAGAGAATCACGTTCTCTTCGGAGCACAGAGACCTGCTCCTTCAAAACCCTCTCCGAGGACTCCAAAACAGAGACTCGCTTACGAAGTTTAGCCACTTTTGCAACCTCGGCATCAACCAAAGAAAGCCTCGCTGTCAGCTCATCGCAAAGATTGGACAAATTCACATTCTCTTGCAAAAGATCTTCCCCACGCCTCCTCACTTCGGATCCTAATACCGTTTGATGGGATGTGGAAATATCATACACAGAAAACAACTGTTCATAACTCAGACCGTTAACAAACGCAAACAGGCGCGGCGGAGCGACCTTGTCAATCAAACTACGACACTCCATAGGGCCAGACAAACAAAAGTCATTAGTAACATCCCATTGGGGGATATAGACATCGTCCGACTCATCAGGACTAATATCATCCGAACAACGGACATCGCCGCTAGACACAATTTCGGTACCACGAATAACCAGACTCTGATCAAGAACTATTGAATCATCAGTCGTTTTTCCTTGAGAAAATGGAATAATAACCAGAGAAGTGGTAGCGATGGTCATCACCGACAATGTGCTACACTTAATAAGAGACCCTGCTTCCAAATCAGAAGCAGACGGAGAAGAACCACTGGCACGCGCCTTGAAATCGACAAGATCATGAGTAGTTGGCCATGAAGCACCTACTTTGAACCTCTTACAAGAAGGAGGGGAATTGTCAAAAGAAACTGTCTTTTCCCTCTCCTTCACCGCTGACACAGACGGTAACTCCACTGAATCAACAACTTCTCTCTCAAGAAGAATCGAGTTGGAAGTACCACCAATATCAGCTATTGCAACACAATGAGATCCAGAGGAGCCTCCAGTGGCAGCAACAGCTTGCCCGGAAGAAATTCCTGGTTGTCCCCCTGTAAAGGATCGGACTTTAAAAAGATCGGGAACATCAAGAACCATGTCCATCTTCGCTAAAGAGATTAAGGCTCGCAAAAAATCCGATAACAATTATCATAGGCGGATGAGAGACGAAGGTAGAAGAATAGGGAGAACCATTTATACCTTTTGGCACAAAATATAAAGAAAAATGGAAAGAAGATAGACGGTCCTAGACGCTCCACGTTCCCCCACGTTTTCAAAACACGGACCAAAAGGAGCACATAGAAAGGAAGCTACAAAACTAGCAGCGGAAAGGGCAGACATTATGAGTCTAGAAGTATCAACCGCATGCTACAAAAAACACGTGCAGTAAACACACTAGACTGGGGGGGGGGGGGGACTTGATGACGTATAATACGGATAGCAGGCCTACTGGACCTGGACTATCTCACACGAACTGGGCTCCGGCCCAAATAAGTAAAAACAGGCTCCGGCCCTATAAGCAAACCAGGCTCCGACCTAATAAGCCTAACAAGGCTGAAAGCCCATGTCACGAGCATGGCACAGTCCGGACCAAAACAGGACACATATAAGAGGCACTCCCGAAGTACGCTCCATCCGCACCTACAAACATCGATTAAGTTGCGGACTATTGCCCGACAAGGGTCCCACCTCGACCACTACAGCTATATGCGAAATATTAGGAAACCCTAATATTTCGACTACCTATAAAAGGAAAACCCGATTCACATTTTCGAGGTACGAGTTTCTCACTCATCCCAATACTCTTACATTCCTCTGACAACATGAGTACTTACTTTCACGCCGGAGCTTAATCGTGGGGTCCGTCCCCACGGTAAGGCTAACGGTTTACTTTCATTTATGCAGGATACTTCATCCCCTACTTGAATTAGTGCATAAGCCCACAGCGGACGATCCACCAAGGACGGCCCACACCTAACTAAACCCAATTCTATACTATCCACACTTTTTGCACTAACAGTTACTATGTTTTACGTCCTAAAGTAAGACCTACTCTCTTGAGCATTTAATATATGCTATTGTATGGGTTTAAGCCATATAATAATCGCGTACTTTTTTGACATGTACCGATATGTTACGTGTATTAAAAAAACTACTTGTCTGATACGCGAACTTTCAAATTCGTGCTAATATGGCCGTTTTCTTACCAGCTACCGGCCAACAAAAAAATTACATTTTGATTTTTTTTTGGCCCTACATCACTAAAATTTAAATCCAAGCTCCCTACCACCCTACACCACAACCCCGCCATCATAGACGCAGCCCACCACGGCACCACCCCTTACCACATATGACGTATCACTTTCATAGTTTGTGGTAGCAAAATATTATTTGTATTGTCCAAGTGTTTTGTAACAAGTGGTGATTCCATAAATATAATTTGTGATTTGCACATGCGTCCGAGATAACGATCAAAATTAACGATTGTTAGAAAATTGGACCACCGGTGTAATATTTTTAAAATAATAGACCAACGACGCAAGATTTCACGTTTTTGAATGTCGTATGAAATCTGATACTTTTATAGGGACCAACGGTGTAATTTACTCTAAAAAAAATTGTAAATACATCACCAACAAAGCAAAGCGGATAGGACTGTGAACAGCCCCTGTACAAGGATAACACACACTCGTATCCACTGTTTTTTCAAAAACACAAACACAAACACAAAGACAACAATGGCGTTGATAACCCCATTAAGACTACCATCCTCAATCTCCTTCCTATCCACCACCCAAAAACCCTCCACTTCCCTCTTCACCAAACTCCCACCTTCAAAACCAACCCACACGCGCGTCTCCATCACGCGCTCCGAGCTAGCCACCCTCCCCATCCTCTCATTCGACGGTGAAAAAATCGGAGAGACAACTATCAACCTTAAATCAGCACACCCAGATACCGCACGCGCCGTCGTGCACCGTGGAATCACCACTGACTTGAACAACAAACGTCGCGGTACCGCGAGTACACTCACGCGCGCTGAAGTACGCGGTGGTGGTAAGAAGCCTTTCCCACAAAAGAAACTAGGTCGGGCCAGACGCGGGTCCCAGAGGACTCCGCTTAGGCCAGGTGGTGGGGTCGTTTTTGGCCCCAAGCCGAAAGATTGGACTGTTAAGATAAATAAAAAAGAAAAAAGATTAGCTATATCGACTGCTTTAAGTAGTGCTGCAGTTAATGGGTTTGTGGTTGAGGATTTTGGAGATAAGTTTGAGAAACCGAAAACTAAGGATTTTATTGAGCTGTTGAAAAGATGGGGGATTGATCCTAGGGAGAAGGCTATGTTTTTTATGACGGAAGTGTCGGATAATGTGGCTTTGTCTAGTAGGAATATTGGGACTTTAAGGATGTTGACACCTAGGACTTTGAATTTGTTTGATATTTTGAATGCGGATAAGTTGGTTTTTACCAAAGATGGGTTGGATTATTTGAATGAGGCTTATGGGTATGATGATGGTGAGGAGGATGATGGCGATGAGGATTATGAAGTAGTAGGAGAAGACGTTGAAGGTTAGTTGGTTGATTTTAAAATTTGAGTGTTGTTTTTAGCTGTTTATTTGGTTTTGAGTTGTGTTATTTGGTGTAATGTAGATAATTTAGGTGTGCATTGCTCTTTATATAACAATTGGTTTACATATATGGGTTGAACTAGTAGATTACGAAGATAACTAGATTTATATGGATATTGGGTAGAATATGAAAATTGTCATATTAGTTATAAAGCTACACTTTAATTCTGTAAGGGATGATAGTACATTTGATGTTAGTTGCAAGTAGTGTTGAGTGTGAGTCTTGAAACAACGGATTAAGCGGACAGAGTTTAATTTTTGTGATGGGTTTGGGCATGGGTCTATCTATGCCTCTATGGGAGGAAAGATTGCTTAAACTTGGCTTTATGCCTCAAACCAATGTCACACTGCCATTTGGGAACATTGTACAGACTGAACACTATAATTTTGTAATCTTTAATGTTCATACTTTCGTCTATTGTCATGGCGTCACACCATCACCAAGTCATCAACTGTGGTGGCGTGAAGCATAAACTAGATATTGTCTTAAAATGTGTTCAAGTTCTCTGCAGTTTCCTCTATTAGTTCCTCTCTATGAAATGGTTTCTGCGCAGAAATGCAACGGAAAGGTTGCATGAGTAACATACCTAGCGTGCAGCAAAAAGCCCATAAACTGTTTGAATACAATATACAAGAAACTTTGGAGTTGTAGCATTTGCTTTTGTTTCTGATTGCTTTCCTCACAAAATACAGGAACTGAGACAGAGGAGATCGTGTTGCCACCTAGTGATGCCTGAAGCTAATGACACGTTGCAGCTTCTTTGACTCATTGCGTAACCATTTCAATTTGGTAACCACTTATGGACCAATTCCCCACTGTAGTTGTATCTGATTTCAGTTATGTAAATCAAGTTTTTTGTAGCAAAATATATGATTGAAGTTGATCTATCTATATGAGGCATGAAGGTGCTGTATCTTTAATAGTGTTCTATTGTTCTAGACTTCTAGTACATTTGCACCAGTTTATTATAAGGTTTCTGGTGTAAGAGCTCCAAGTTCAGTTTTATTGATGCAACAATGGCCTTTTTCATTTCATGTTCTTCACCCCAAACAAGCATTACATGTGCAGTTACTATAAAAAATTCTATTAAGAAGTACATGTATGAATATTTGACGTCCAAAAAGGAAAATGATTGGGAGACCTAACACATATGCTTAAACATATGTGGAATGATCCTGATGGCTTGTGAAAAGGTGGGTCCCTTAACTGCAATCATCATGATGATGTCACATAGGTTTAGACACATCTTTAGGCACAACTTTAGGCCTCCCAATCATAGCTCGTCCAAAAAACACATGCTTACAATACATGTCTCCATAAAATGCATGCTAATATCAAAATACTCGTTACTTAAGTGGGGTATATGGTTGTCTATTGTAATTGATTGTCATAACTCGAGTTACTCAGATGGGTTCAAACGAAGACCAATTTAAGCTTGTAGATAAATTAAAATGCACGGTCACACTGATTCTCACTATTGTTTTAATCCTAGTTATTGCTAATTAGACCAATATAATTCTTTTTTATAATGGATGCTAACACTTATAAACGATGATTTGAATAACGGTAAAAAGTTGGCCTAAGTCCATGGAGTTTGCAGACTGAAGATGATGAAGGAAAAGCAGATATCCAAGATGACACACAGTTTAATCTCATTTGCAAGTAATTATGTAAAAGTGTGTCTGATAAAGAGGGGTTCCAAATTATAGGAATCCTGAATTTAAGGATCCAACAAACCTCACAGCCAAACAAAACCTTCCCCACATAGCAATCACAACAACAAAAATTCCAACAGTTTTCAATTCAACAATTCTTCAAGATTCAAGGTAATGTAACAAAAATCCCACATGAGAAACATCCCTAAAATATATCTTTTTTTTGTTTATGCGATTAACACTGATATTTGAATTAATATACTTGTAGGAATTAGTATGGGATCTAATGAGATCCAAAATTTTGTCATAAAAAATGTGAAAACTTTAGGTCAAAATTGTTTATGTTGTATTAAGAAACACCCATTTCATACATGTATTTTGCTTTTCTTATGTGTTTTGTTTTTGCCTTTTCCTTTAGTTTTCATTGTTTTAGCATGCTGTATCCCTTTTGTTGGGTTTGCATTTCTTGTTCAAAGAGTACTTATAGGTATGAAATGTCGGAAGGTCAAAAATGTAGGATTAAAACGTAAAAGATGGAAGGAATTACAGTCTCGTAGGAGTATTAGGTCTATGAATCGTGTCCGTTTTCATGTTCCCAAACAAGATAATGAGAGTAGTTTCATGCAGGATTCACATCCACGAGTAGCTATACAAAATTCCAATACGACAAGTAAAAGAACATTTCACAACATGAGTGCTAAGAATAATTTGGTCGATAAAAAAGAAAAAAATGTAGATCATTACACATGTGATGAAGGGCTCAGAAAATGTACCGTTGATCATGGTAAAGATAAAAAACAAGAAAGTACAGATTTTGGTGAAGACAAGGAGAAACGACATGATCATGGAGATAAGACGGTTAGGTGGATGAATGATGAAGGAAAGAATCTAATGGATCTCGGAATTTCTGAAGTTGAAAGAACAAAGAGGTTGGAGAGTCTAATGGAAAGAAGATCAAAAAGAGTGTCAAATTTTCAGATTATAAGACATGCAATGGCTATGGGAATAAATATCACCAAAAAGAATCCATTTCTTGCAGATAGTTCACGCGATTCTGCTCCTGGGTCAGCTCCGACTTACTTGGTTGAAAGCAACCCGTTTGACCTTCCGTACGACCCACATGAGGAAAAGCCAATTCTTTCAGGGGATAACTTTGATGAAGAGTTTGTCGGTGCTCATAAGAAAGAACTGACTTTAGGCAGACGTGAATCCACTAGTGATATACATGAAACATCTTATGACCGTGATTTTGCTATTGAGCAGTTCTTAAGACTGGGATCTTCAATAGTAGGTAGGTACCGTTGGTACATCTTATTCTACCATTAAGGGGTTTTGGATTTGCCTTTTGAAACTGAGTATCCAAATATTGGACCTGTGATCGTAATAATCATCCACATATTATCTAATTACTATATGACTATTTAGAGGTCAAATAATCAGTTTCATACTAGTTGCAAGAAAACTTAGTCACCAATAGGTTTAAGAAGCTTACCTAATTATCCCTTCTTAAAACTTCCAACTTTTTTTCCATCAATAATGTCCTTTATGGTCAATATATATACTCCATATATTGTTGTGTCAAACACTCAAAGAGATGGCTCTCTTATTATTACATTTCAAACACCAAAAGCACATCCAAACACAACTACAACTCGTTATATTACAGCTGATTTAATCACTTTAAAATCAGAAGGGCTCTTAGTCTAACGCTGAATTTCCTGATACAGCAGACAAGAAAGACGACAACAAACAATCTCAGCCAGATAGTTCCACTCCTAATGAGGTCACTCATGATAACCCTGCCAAAGTAGAAGGTGAGTCCTCTAAAGAAGCCGTCGATGTGGTTAACGTTCTTAATGAAACTGTTGGAACCAAACCAGCTGAAAAGGCGGTTGAAGTGATTGATATTCTGGATGAAGCACATCCAAAAGAATCTGAGGTTGACCATGATGTCTCTAGTGATCAATCAATTTCATCATATTGTTCAAGTGATGATGAACCGATTTTAAGGCCAAACAAAGAAGCAATCTTGCATTGTTTAAGTATGTCTAGAATGAGGGTAGCTTCAATGGGAACTAATTTGCGCAGAAATGCTGAATCATTTGACTGTAGCCAGTCAGCATTGTTTGACAAATCCAAAACAGATGGTTTCTTTTTTGCAGCCAATAAGCGGATCCATTATGGTTCAACAAATTCTGTTGCTTCTGATATGTTAGTTGAGGTTTCAGATTTTGGTTCGCCGTCTTTTGATGAAGATGGTAAAGGAAGTCTGGTTAACTCGACTAACCCGTCTGAATTGGATTTAAATGAAGCACGATTAAGAGACATAGATGAGGTGAGTGAGAATGGTAGTATTGATCAAGACCAGCATGAACCAATTATGAGGCAAGAAAAGACTGATTATTTTATTGAAGATGATAGACGAATGACACATGATCACAAGGTTAGTTTCTTTTTAGATGTGGCAAAGTCGGAAATACTGAGGCGAGTTGAGTAATCAGTCAAAACTAGATTTGAGAAAAATTTTGTTCTGTTTTGGAACGGCACAGTTTTTGTAAGCGTCAAATATTACTAGAAATATTTTTTTGAAGTAAAAATTATCGTAATCTTTGAAAAAAATAAATCAAGAAGTTTTAACCTTGAACATCTACCTTACCTTTGACCTGTTTGATGTGTTTTCTTTTTAGTTTTGACATGTTTGACCTGTTAGAAATAAACATGACCTAATTCGACCCATTTATAGGGTGAATATTGGTTTATTTTTCAATAATCAACTTCTGCTATAACTGTTTTACAGACAGAGTCATCGACTGATAAGGGCTCCTCATCCAATTAGCAAATGATGATCTCAACAAGGTTGAAAAATAGCTGATCAGATAATTTTAGTCAAGCCATTCATCTAGTGCATAATAGTTCACCTCTAAGAAAGAACGAGTGCTGTTCAGATAGATCAACATAAGTAACAAGTACAGCTAATGTGTTGAGAGATTCAAGCAGCAAGATGAATGAATGGGCATCAAGAACCTTAACAATATTAATGAGGATAGAGATTATGTGTTTCAAAACGACCCCATCTCAACAAGGTTAAATTTTCATGGGCGTAATTATGAAGTTTTTGAATCTTTTATTAGATTCATGAGGAAGCATCTGAGAAACCCTTGATCCATCTTGTAACGAATTGTTGTTGTTAAAAGTGTAATCTTGCACTGCATTGGTGGATCCAGAGTACATTGTATGAGTGAATTGTTTCAGTTGCATATGATCCATCACAGTATATTCCAAAGTTTATAATTTTATTTATATCAATTTACTTCTAATATAAACCTTTTTACTTCTTTGGAGTTAATTACAAATTTCGCCCGTCATTTACAGAGGCATGTTTTTTGCATTTGACTTGGTCAAAATCAAGTGGAGGCCTATAGTATACCACTTTTAGAAGTTGAGGGTATTGTACTAAGTCACTATTGCACTACAAGGTCATTGTATTCTATAAAAAAAATGTTCATTTTAGTCATTAATGGGGGCCTCAACCACGCGTTGAGCACCCCAAAAACGCTTTGAGAACCATTACCCACTCTCTCCTTCACCCGTTAAACCACATGGTTGGAGGTCATTTGAACCCATGTGAGCAAACCAAATTTAATTGTTTTTGTGTGTGTGAGAGTGTATTGTGAGATATGTTTGTGTTTAAGCGAGATTTGTATGTGTGGTTGGTCTGGTCATGCGTTTGGTGGTTCCTTCGATGATAGGAGTGAGTGCAGTTTAAGGAAGGCACCATTCAAAAACTAAACATGCTTTTGACCTTTTCTTTTTAAATCATAAACTGAACATGCTTTTGTCTATTATTTTACCAAACAGACCGAGTTTTACATGAGTCAATAAACATCAAATTAAGGTTTCTTTGTTGGACACATGCAGTCAGGATGATGATGAATCACACAAATGCTGTTAATGTTTTGTTCAAACTCAGAGGTAATTTCACCACCATCTATTTCCTTAGATACCCTTTTTCATGTTTGCAATTAGGTTTAGGAATGTCCATACAACAAATTTCTAACTTCCTTAATTCACTCCAATTCTTGTTCAAATGATGATAATTACTATCAATCTAAGTTTCAAAGAGTTGCCAACCTGAATGATGCTTTGAACCTGTTCGATCAGATGATACATATAAAACCTCTGCCGTCGGTTATTAAGTTTACTCAGTTGTTGCAGTTTGTTACCAAAATGAAACATTATTCATCTACTCTTGATCTGTTCAAGAAAATGTGTGCTATAGGTGTTCCTATGGATGCATATTGTATGAGTATTGCAATCAAGTGTTATTGTCAGTTATATCACACGGATGACGGTTTTTCAGTGCTAGGGTATTGTGTTAAGCGGAGTATTGTACCAGATGTTTTCATATTTAGTAACCTTTTAGACGGACTAGTTTTCAAAGATAGGTATATCGCGGCTGTGATATTCTTCAGAAAGCTCATCAAACTGAAACTTTGTGAACCTATATATATAGTTATGTTTAACACAATGATCAAAGGGCATTGCAAGCTTGGTAAAAAGGTTAGTGCCATTAAGATATAATTATTTGATTGATGATCTTTGTAACTTAGGTCGTTGGAGGGAAGCAAGAAAGATGCTACAAGAAATGTTAAATGATGGGATTTCCCTAGATGGTGCACGCTTTTACTATCTTAGTTGTCGCGTTTTGCAAAGAAGGCAAGGTTGAAGAAGCTAAGAATGTTATCAACATCATGCTTGAAAGAGGTATCGTTAGAAACATAGTGACATACAATACATTTATCGATGGTTTCTGTTTGAGAGGTGAACTAAGCGAAGCAAAGACAAATTTTGATTCAATGATGATTAAAGGTCTCATCCCTGATGTTGTTAGTTATACTAGTTTGTTAAATGGGTATTGCAAGTGTTTGAAAATAGAGGAAGCTATGCAACTTTTTCAGGAATTAACCAGAAAAGGGTTGAAACCTAATGTAGTCACTTACAACATCATGATACAAGAATTGTTTAGGGTTGGACATTGTGGAGAACTGGAGATGCACGGAATTTGATGAGATGCGTGCAAAAGGCCAAATTCCAAATGAAATCACTTATCGAATAATATTAGAGGGTCTTTGCAACAACAATAAACTGGAAGAGGCCCTATCTTTGTTTCATTTGGTGGGTGATTCCAAGCTAAATTTTGATATTCTTGTGTACACTATCCTCATTGACGGTGCATGCGAATGCGGGTCATTTGACATTGCAAGGGTTCTTTTTTGTGACATAACAAGTAAAGATCTGCATCATACTGTTCGAACATATAATGTGATGATTAGTGGATTGTGTAGAGAAGGTATAGTATGTGATGCAAAACAATTGTTTCTCAATATGGGAGAGAGTGGTTGCCCACCGGATAACATTACTTATCGTGTTCTTCTTCAAGGATATCTAAAGAAAAATCATTATGATGATGTAGAGATGCTTTTACATGAAATGGATGAAAGACATTACTCACTTGATGTTTCTACTTTATTATTGTTATTGGATCAAGTCGCAGTCGGTTCGCTGGATACCACTTTACTTGACTTGATCAGTAAGCTTGTGCCTAAAGAATTGGTGGACAGTCCTAGTTTTTCTGCCTAAATAGTTGTTTGGAAGGGAAACTGAAGAAAGCAATTGTACCTTTTATTCAAATTATACTGTAAGAGGTGAAATGAAGAGTGTACTGTGTACCAGAAAGTAGGAAATCAGTACCAAATTACCATTTGGGCTTCTTGTGGAGTATTTGCTGTAAAATGTTATTTAAGTTTTTTTTGCTTATGGAGACATGATTTCTCAAACTTAATCTATTTAATTTGTTTGTAAGAATTTCATTTTTGGTATGGACAATGTGTATGTCATAGCTCTGTCAAGAATTCTCATTGTGAAATTAGATATTAGAAGATCAAAATAAGTTTTTTTTTTTTTTTTTTTTTTTTTTTTTTTTTTAAAAGTTCTCCAGCTGACAGAATCACCTTATTTCTTCTGTTTTTGCAATTAGTTGCAAACGTGCAGTGCATAGTAGTTTGCGAGAGTTCTGCACTCACGAAAAAATTGTAGATCATTACACATGTGATAAACAGGGCAAAAAATGTACCGTTGATCATGGCAAAGATAAAAAACAAGAAAGTGCTTTTGGTGAAGACAACGAGAAATGACATGATCGTGAAAATAAGACGGTTAGATGGATGAATGATGATGAAAAGAGTATAATGGATCTTGGAATTTCCGAAGTTCAAAATACAAATAGGTTGGAGAGTCTAATGGAAAGAAGAAGATAAAAAAAGGTTTCAAATTTTCAGATTATAAGAAATGCAATGGCCATGGGAAATATCCCCAAAAAGAATCCATTTCTTGCAGATAGTTCACGGGAGGTGGCTCTTGGTTCAGCTCCAACTTACATGGTTAAAAGCAACCCGTTTGACCTTTCTTATGATCCACATGAGGAGAAACCGATTCTTTCAGTGGATATCCTTGATGAAGAGTTAGTGGCTACTCATAAGAAAGAACTGATTTTAGTCAGGCATAAATCTGCAAGTGATCATGATGAAACATCTTATGACCGTGATTTTGCCATCAAGCAATTCTTAAAACTGGGATCTTTAAAAATAGGTAGGTAGTATTTGGTACATCTTCTTCTGCCATTACGGATTTCCCTTATGAATCTATTTAGCTGAATATTGGGACTAGTGGTGGCAATAATCTGTTGTCAGTGTTTGGATACACATATCATCTATTTTTATGATTATCTAGAGGTCACATAATCATTTACTTACTAGTTGCAACAAAACTTATTTGCAACTGTGTACAAAAAAGCTTACCTAATTACTCATTCTTAAACTTCTAACCTATTCGATTAAGAATGTCCTTTTTGGTCTATTTATATACCTATGTTTCTATAATCAGAATTTGTCAAACTCAGAGAGATGGTTTTCTTATTATTTCAACCTCAAACACCAAAAGCAGATCCAAACACTACTACAACTTGTTATGTTACAACTGAATTTAATCACTTTCAAGTCAGATGGGCCCTTGGTCTAATGCTGAATTTCGTGTAATAGCAAACAAGAAAGATGAAAACAGACAATCTCAGCCAGATAGTTCCATTCCTAATGAGGCCACTCATGATAACTATGCCAAAGTAGAAGGTGAGCCTCTAAAAAAGCCGTCGATGTGGTTGACATTCTTAATGAAAGTGTTGGAGCACATTCAAAAGAGCTGTTAAATTGGTTGATATTCCTGATGAAGCACATTCAAAAGAGCCCAAGGTTCACCATTATGTCTCAAGTGATCATTCAAGTTCATCATATTGTCCAAGTGATGATGAACCAATTTTAAGACCAAACAAAGAAGCAATCTTGCATTGTTTAAGTATGTCTAGAATGAGGGTAGCTTCAATGGGAACTAACTTGCGCAGAAATGCTGAATCATTTGACTGTGGCCCGTCAGCATTGTTTGACAAGTCAAAACTGATGGTTTCTTTTTTGCAGCCAATAAGCAGTTTCATTATGGCTCAACAAATTTTGTCGCTTCTGATATGTTAGTTGAGGTTTCAGAGCTTGGCTCGCCATCTTTTGATGAAGATGGTATAGGAAATAACCCGTCTGGAATTGGATTTAACTGTAAGATTGAGAGACATAGATGAGGTGAATGAGAACGGTTTGTATTGATGAAAACCTTCATGAATCAACTTTGAAGCAAGAAAAGATCAATGAACAAGATGCCCGCTATTGTATAGGTGATGAAAGACGAATGACACATGACCACAAGGATAGTTGCACTAAACTAGAGGCGAGTTTCCTTTATAGGTGGCAAATGGGCATTATAGGGCGGGTAGGGCAAACGGGTAGTGAATAAAATAGGTTAGCAAGTCTTATGAATTAAGAGTCTACTTTAGGCAACTTTCAGCGACACGTTTCTTTTTATTTTGACATGTTTGACCCGTAACCTATATTGACATAGTATTAATTAGTAAATGGGTCGTAATTGGGTTACTTTCATGTCTGAACAAATGAATATATATTTATAGCACGTGTGATGCGTGAATTAACTTCTGTAGTATCTGGCCTTTCAAAAAAAAATAATAATAAAATAAAATAAAATTCTGTAGTATTTGTTTTACAGCCAGTCTTCGACTGATCAGGGTTCCTCGTCCAATCTTGCATAACAAATTAGATGATCAGATAACTGTAGTCAAGTCATTGGATCACTAGTTCCGGATAGTTCACTATCAAGTAGAAGGGTCACCCTTTAGATAGACCAACATAAGTAACCAGCGAAGCTATTGTGAGTCTCTGATTAAAGATACAAGCAGCAACATGAATGACTAGACATTAAGAACCATTTATAGCGGTAATGGGAATAGACAAAATGTTTGATTGAAGACAACCCCGTCTCAGGATCATAAATTTTCAGGTGCGCAATTATGAAGATTTCATCTTATAAGAGGATATATTCGAGAAACCTTTTCAGTTATCTCGAACAAGTTGTAGCGAAATGTTGTTAATGATTGTAATTTGACACTTCACAGGTGAATCCATAGATACATCATAGGAGTGATATTTTGATATTTGCATATATGATGCATGCGCCCAATGGTTTGGGTCACCTCCAACATCTTTTCTTCGCCTTCTCCTCCCTGCACATACAAAAACAAAAAAGAAAAAGATCAACCCAACTAACTTTTTAAGCGGTAAAACGGTTAAAAGGAAGAGCAATATTCGAACTTTTGGATGTGATCAATAATAAGAACTCTTGCTCCGACAGGAATTTTCGCCTCTTTCAAGGTACTGACACATCACAAGAACAATAAATCAAATCATACAATAACATGAAAACAAAAACTTGACTAAAAAGACTATTCTATGCAACTTGCCTGTCACTAAGCAATGGGAGAGATTTGTCGGTTAGATATTCCTTTTTAAAGTTCTCTTCATAATGACCGAGACCAAGATTTGATAACATGTCACTTGTTTTCTTAAATAATTCATCTTCAGTTCGTGGCCGTGAGAATTTTTCCTTTACCTGCATGTCGTTTTGAGTCAAATTAAACAGGTAATGTCTTATAAGGGTTAAAACGAGTCTGGTTGCCGTAGAACACCTTCTGTGCAACTTTTTTTTTGTCTGTTTTTCTAATAAATAATTAGTTTGTTATATATGATTATAACACCTATTGATTCAGCAATAAGGTATATTTATTTTCTGAATAAAGAAATTTAAATATTATTTGCATTTCGGTGACTTCCTAACAGTTTAATTTACCAACATTTTTATTTTCATATTTATCTGGTCAGAACTAAAATATAATCCAAATCAACCGATTAACAAATAAATTGTATCAAATTTGTCATATTTCTTTAGGGAAGGGAAAGGAGGAAGGGACACATGCAGTCACCTTAGTTATTGCACCATTCTTGAGTCCAACTACAACCCCAAATGCGATTGCATTAGTAAGTCCCCTACCACAAAGTAACGAGACAAGGACCCAGGCACCCATACCTGCCACCATACTGCAATGACATGCATATATGAGTACAAGATTAAACCAAAGACAACATGTTTTGTTCCCTCTAGACCAAAGATATAGTAATACTATCTAATTGCTTTACAAAAAAAGACAGATGGTGCTAATTTGCATGTGTGTTTTTATTCACTCAAAACTGCTTATCTATTTAAAATTCGGCAGGTGAGCACTTATATAAGCAATCCCAGGCACCTCTACATGTAGATTCTGAAATACCTTATATGATAGTATCAAATAATCATAATCCAATAACCAACTTTCATAAAACAGGTTTACCTTGTTTGTACGTCCTCTTTGCCTCTTATTCTTTTCATGACACAAGTTATGCCAGCATCGATACCCAGCAAAGCACCACGAGTACAAGCCATCACCATACGCTCTTGTGAAATAGACTATAATAAAATTTTGGTCCCATATATAATCAACATGCTGTTGACTAACACAAGCAAAAAAGTAAACAATTTTAGAAGGTAAACAATCATAGTAACCTTTGCTAGCTGATTGGAAAGATTAAGAGAGACAAGTCGTGGTGGAGAAACGGAAAAAGTAGAGCGGAGATAGAAGAAAACGGCATCCATGACGAGACTCATGGCAGCACCTGCGACAGTGGCGTTGATGGTGGTGACTATAGCGGCCTTGATAGGTGAATTCTTGTAGCGTCTCTCACATTTTGTGCAATAAGTCTTTAACATTGTGACTGAGTTCTGGTTATTCACTGATAAAAAGCCTTGCTTTTCTTTCCCCATGTTTTCTGATATGTATAATTTGAATCCATTATCATGATACATACAAAGTAAGTAACAGAAATACCACAAAAAAGAAGTATGTTATATTAGGAAGTGACCGAGGGCTGATAGCTACCAAAAAAAAGCAAAACTCACGTGGTTCATTAACTTAGTTGAGGCAACAAAATACGAGTCAAACACGTTGAGCCACGTAAGGTCGTTTTTTAGAAGCATTTGAGCTATAATTTATATGGTAAATTAGGTTTGTGAACGAACCCAAAGAACATGCACGAGGATAGTTAAGTGTTCATTTAAGTTTAATCAAGCATGTACATTATTACATATGAACAAACACAAACACTTCAGGCACTACAAAAAATAGCGCTACTCTCCACACTTATTTTGCCACGGTATAGTCAACCGTGGAGTTTTTTTTATATGAAATCATAATTTTGCTACATTTATAGGTGTTACAAATTATTTTAAAAATACTCCACTTATATAAGTGTGGACAATAACAATAACGCTACATTTATAATTGAAGCAAACCAAATTCTTAAAGGCCACACTTATAAATGTAAGAAAACACTTAAAAAATGCTACACTTATAAATGTAAAAATAATTACATAAAAAAGCCACATTTATAATTGTGGAAACAAAAGTTATAAAAAAGGAAAATGATTTACATGCCTAAAATATAAGACTAAAAATAAGCCTAATCAATTAAATGAGTGACACATGGATTGCACTACCTCTCTCTCCCATTACATACCATTGATCTTGACATGTGTTTCAAGATCCTAGTTAGGCATAAAATTAGGCATGTGATTTAGGCATGCCTATCACTCTATAAAAAATTCACACTTAATTACTACTCCGTACTAGTATTGATATTTGACTCACTCAAAATATAAATAAAAATTCACTCACTCTAAAATCAGCTTACTGTTCCATGAAAAATTCACTCACTCAAAATAAAAGCCAGCTTACTGTTCCATCACTCATTCTATATAAAATCATAAAAATCAAAATAAATTCATAAAATCAAACCCTAACTTTTAATCACTATGTAATCGTGCTTTTGTTAATCGCCGTGGTTTCGTAATCGTTTTCGTAATCGCCGTGGTTTCGTAATCGTTTTCGTAATCGCCGTGGTTTCGTAATTGTCTCCGTGGATCTGTAATCACCGTGGTTCGTAATCGTCGCCGTGGATCTGTAATCGCCGTGGTTACTGTTCCGATCATCATCATCAGGTCAATGTTAGTTAATCGTTTATTAATGTTTAGAGATATAACGATTCGGTCATTATTATGTGTTTTGTGATGGTTAAGTAGTTTAGAGATATAACGATTCGGTCCGGATTGCGTTTGTAGAGTCTTATTATTGTTTGCGTTGAACTGGAGGTGTTATTTTCTGTTGAGTAGTTACTTATAGTTTTTGATTATTATGTGTTCGATGAAATGCCTCTCAAAGAACTAAAGCCTTGCTTCGTATCTATTAGGGAAATGGACTGTACACCTCAGATAATCGCACTTTTAGCTTTGGTTAAAGACGTATTGTTAAACATTTTTTTTGGCGAAATAAATTGAGCTCCTAGTTTGAAGCCCTTAGACCTAGTTTCGGGCCGAAAGTTAAAACATTAGTCAAGCTTTAGAGTAAATATTGAGCTCCTAGTTTAGTTCCTATCTGAATTGCTAGACAACTTTCCGTTCTCTCATAGAGTTTTGATTTCAATCCCCTGAAAAGTTAGTAGACTATAAATGTTGCATTTTCATTAGACGGATCATCCTCAGATGGTAGATAAGAGCCTGAAAGAATGTAAGGTTTTCCCATAACCAGAGTGTAGCTTACTTGTTAAGTGTTGCAGCAATTAGATATGATAACGTATTGTACCTTTTTGGGACGAAAGGTCTATCGAAATAGGTCATAGGTTGAGCCTTTGGCACAAGCTTCTTCCCCAACCTCCTTAATTCTTCCTCTTCTTCTAACTACACAAGATGAGCAAGAAAATATATATCATCAATACAAGGCCGTCTTATGAACTACATAAAATATCCTATCCGTATGATGAACTACATATAAACCAACAATTTATGTATGCCGATTTCTACCTTCTATTGTCTTTCTCTTTCCAGCTTGTATTGCTCAGTGAGGGAGAGTTTTTCTAGCACCTGTCATGTAATCCAGTTAGTCAAAAGAAGCAGATTCCATAGATTTAATTCACATTAATCATTAGTTTAACTAGTTAAGAAAACAAGTGAAATACCTGATGGTGGTCAAACTCAGCGTGCTCCATGGCCCTCATGTCGCTATGTAGCACCAAATCAACTGGCCTAGTACAATCTTTAACCGGTGGTTTTGCCAAACACTGATATTAGTCAGTGCCACAATCGTTAAAACTTGTGAGTATTAAGCTTTACAATCTTACAAATTTTGAATATTAAACTTCTAAATTTATGACAAAATGCTGGTATATCTCGCTCCATATCTCACTGAAAAAAGGACTGTAAAACAAACTCACCTCTGGCTCATCTGTTGTCCGCGGAAGATCCTTATTCAAATGCATGTTTGATGTCATTATGATAGGGAATTGAAGCTGCACATAATAGTCATTACCATCAAAGTTTATCGACCAGTCCAAAGCTATAGTCCCACCATCACAAGAACGAATTAATTCTCCAGTCGAGGTACGTCAAAACTAAAAATAGTAAAAGGAGATGGCTATAAGTTGTGCATAAGTTGTATCAGATGTTATATTAGTTGTGTATAAATATACAAGCTATCTATGGGTTGTGATTATAAGTTGTGCTGTGTATATAAATTATAAACTGTGGTCATAATTATGTGGACTGTTTTTTTAAGCTGCTATAATTAGTCGTGACTGCTTATTTTATAAATGATACAAGCTGTGTATAGGTCCTGATCATATGGTAAAAACCAAGCATTCGATTTTGTTAAAGCGAGAACTTATGTGTTTGTCTTATCCGCACGGTTTAATATGCTGATGCATTATTTGCAGCAGCAAGGAGGGGGTGCGTGTGCGGATTGGTGGGTAAAAATTTTTGAGTGACTTCTATACCAGGTCAGTCTCATAAGTTTGAGGGCTGTTTAATATAAGCATGTAATGTTTTGCATATACCGATGGATTGCAATCACCTCAGGGACATCAAATACATATGCTGATGGACCAGAGTTGGTGTCCTTATCGTTGTTGCTTCTACGTCTGCAAGGATACCTCAAGTAGGGAAGGACTCGCCTAAGATACAAACATTTTTTATGTCTTACCTTTTTATGTTCGCGGCTGGTTTAGTGTCACAAAATGGTTCTGCTGATAGTACTTTTAGATCTTTGTTTATCTTGCACCCGAATATGCACAAGTAATATTACCTTTTTATATAATCATATGCAGATAATCAACATTAGTGACTTTTGGTGTTTAAAGTTTCAATAACCATATAGTTATAAGATATATTGAAGTTTTTATACCTACAATAAGCAGACTCCAACCTCTATATACGCAGTTTTAGTGTATCAGGGTGTTTCTTATGGTCATTTGTTACTGTATTGCACTATTCCTAGCGCTGAGTACTTTTTTTTGTTATATTATTCATGTTATTTGCATGTTTATCACCAGCAAATTATTTAATAAATTGACGTTTCAGGTGCAGCGCTGAGTTTTGACAGCCCCGAGGGTATCTGTCTTTTGATTTTCGGAGATGTTTTTCGTTTTCTTTTTTGATTATCTACATCAAGTATATTCTTATTGGCTTTGCTTATGTCACAGTTGAAAGTGGGCAATGGAGAAGACTTCTTCCCCCGCAATGGGAGGTGGAACTTCAATAACAAGGTTCATTTCTTCTTTCTTTGTTTTTTTATTAAAAGTAACATCATACCCACTTTTCGAGGTTTGTTCAACTTTTAAGTTCTTTGACTGAGTTTTAGTTACCAAGAGCTTTGGTATGTAACATGTTTGATTGGAATGCTGGTGTAGGCCTGCAAGTTTCTTGATGACAAATGGTGCCCGAAGTTTCTTGTGATCATTGCACAGAAGAACCATCACACCAAGTTCTTCCAGCCTGGTTCTCCAGATAATGTTCCACCTGGTAATATTTGCATAAATTGTAGTATAAATTTGGCACATAAGGAGATGGTGGCTTCTATAAGCTGGCACACGAATTTGCATCTCTGGTAAAATAGGAACTGTGATTGACAACAAAGTTTGCCATCCTCGTAACAATGACTTCCACATGTGTGCACATGCTGGAATGATAGTGAGTATTATGATCTTACACCTTGGAAGTTTCTTGCGAGTATTTAATCTGGAAAGCATGAAAGTGTTGGCTAATTGCATTTTTGAAACAGGGGACAACAAGGCCTACTCATTATCATGTTCTGTATGATGAAATTGGCTTCTTAGCTGATGACCTTCAGGAGCTTGTGCATTCCCTTTCTTATGTGTAAGTTATGTTATTTCAAGTTTGCTGTCATGGCTTGAATCAATGATTATGTAATCAATGGTTTTCTTTGATAATTGCAGGTACCAGCGTAGTACTACTGCAATTTCTGTTGGTAAGATATATTCAAATCTTTGGTGACATTATGCTTAAAAATTCAGTTTCTACAAAAAAACTTCATCAGATTTTGCTTGAATATCGATTAATTAATTTGTATGTGTATTGATGCAGGTTGCTCCAATATGCTATGCGCATCTCGCTGCTACTCAGGTGGGTCAGTTTATGAAATTTGAGGACCATTCAGAGACAAGTTCTAGTCATGGTGGCACAGGAGTCACATCAGCCGGAGCTGTCCCTCAGCTTCCAAAGCTGCAAGAAAAAGTTGCGAACTCCATGTTTTTCTGTTGAAGTTTCTGTTGCAAGTCTCTTAACTGTTTATCAGACAGTCTACTAGTATGTCATGGCCATCATCTGGAGTTGATTAAGGCCGAAACTATTTAGGGGGCGTTTTTGGAACTATTATGGCATGTCGTGTATGTGCTTATGCTAGGATTTCTGGTAGAAGCTAAATGATTGATGTGAATTGGTTTTTACTTGTACATTACTGGAAAACATTGAAATATATTGTTCTTTGCTTCAGTTTTGGTCTATTTTCTATTTTGCATTGGTTTTCTAATATACATATTTGTATGTAATTTCTTTTTATTTTTTTCTTCTTCCAGAAAATATGTCCACACTTTTAGGTGTGAATATTTAACAATGTTGCCACACTTTTGATTGTAAGCATCTTTTTGCAATTTTGCCACACTTTTAAGTGTGGACATTCAAAGAGTGTTTGCCACACTTAAAAGTGTGGACATTCAAAGAGTATCTCTACACTTATATGTGTAGCAAAATTTGTCACACCCATTATTACTATACTTGCTCAAGTGTGGAATTTATAATTTGACACACTTTTAACCGTGGCCAATTGGCCTTTAAAGTGTGGAAAATTTAACTAGTATTTTGTAGTGAGGGAATAAACCTTTTTATGTTTCCATGTTCTTTCTTAAAGAGATAAGCATTTTGTGTTCAATGATATTTGTTAAATGAACTAGAAACAAACATGCATAGATGATCCAACATATGATATTCTAAAGTATGCATACGTATATAAACATAAAATCTTATTGTTGGTTGGTTTATATAGCCAAACTTACCACCCAAAGGTTTTCAAATGGTTTCTAAACATTGGTTCGTTAAAACTCTACCTAGTTAAACGTGGTGAAGTAAGAACATAACATTCAAAAAAAAAAGTTTTTTCATTTTGAAATAAACACAATAAAAATAACAACCTCACAGTAAATTCTTAACAAAAATCTCACACAAATTGTCCTACAAAACTTGAATCCCCAACCGCTTGTATGAAGAAAATTTCCTGGATGCGCCAAGTTTTACAAACCACATGTTAAAAGTATTTCTCACCGATCCATATTCTCAAGCTCAGCTATCTAATATGTCTTCTCCCAACATTGTCTAGTTATTTATAGTTCAGTCATAAAAAGACATAAATTTTAACTATTAAGAGGCTCGGTAGTCGGTATGGCGGTGCTTTAACATAGCGTGCACCGTTTCTAGGTGTTACCTGTTGGAAAATTTAGTGCACTGGTGGGATTGGTTCACATCTGGTAATGGGCTTGGAGGTACGGAGTGTACACCCATCAGGTCCCTGAACACCCTGACTCTAATAGTGGTTGTGTAGGATTCTGCTGATAGTATTGGTTTCCACTGATAGTGGATCCTGCTGCTATCATCAGGATCCTGCTGATAGCAATTCTGCTGCTAGTAGTATGACTCTGCTGCTGAGCAGACAATCTGCTGCTAGTGATAAGTCGATCCTGCTGATGATATGTAACTGATTTGACATATTCAAATGACAGTTACATCTATACTTATGACCTCGTTTAACGGGTCAATTAACCACTATTTTAGGCTATAATGAGGATAATTATGTGGAGATTAATGGGCCGATTAATTCCCATAATTCCATTTGACTAGCCATGAGTATCTTCCTATAAATAGGAAATCATATTATGCATAATGGGGACACAGAAAACGAACAACACTTAAACGCAAAGGGTTATTGATTTGTGCCAAAATCATTAACAAACATTTGGTCTTATCCCAAGTAGATATTCGTGATACCCAGGCATTAAGGTCGAATAGTTTACTTTGGAAAGTGATGACACGATTTCAAGTGATATCCGGTAACCTTAATTGGTACGTAGTTAGGCTATTGATTATTTCCACCATGCTCTCGGCAAATACCAACCAACATTAACCCCCACCCCCACCCGCTACGAGGATGGGGATGTGTTATTGGTTTTTTTGTTTTTTAACAGTGTTTTTGTGATTTTGAATTATTGAAATGTTATATGGTCAATGCTGACATGGCGTGGCTATAACATGACACCATATCTAGCACTCTTGCATTCAGCCGCAAATGTTAATGGATCTATAAGCTAACAGCATAGCACTACATAAATTTAACCTTAGTAACTAGAAATTAAAACCTATAAACTGAAACTTAATATACAAATTAAAACATACAAACTGAAACTGCATACACGAAATGGAACCTAGAATAGATGCGGTTATCTTTGCTTAAAAATAAATTAATAAAACTAGCAGTGTACCCGCGCAATGCGGCGGCGGGTACTCGGTAACTAATTTTGTGGCGAGCAAATATTTTTCATTTATACATTTTTGGCGGCTAGTAAATATTTTTCATTCATACTCGAAAAGCTTTTTTTTCTTGAGGCATGGTTACGTATCGACGACAATGTAGTATTTTCAATCAATTTGTGAGTGGTATTTTTAATTGCAGTAATGAAATGAAAATTAAATTCATTAGTCAAATACTCATGCATAATTCCGATAACATATATTCTCAATAATGATGTTTATGTATGGATCTAGTAGTGTACTCACATACCAACTATGCTAAAAAGGGTAACTACAGATTTGGTAATCGGTTCATATGTCATCATTAAGGTTTTTAATACGTCTTAAACATAAGCTTCAAGTTCATCATATTGTGTTTGATATGTTTCATATATTTGACCATGCATATTGGACCCTAGATATATATATGAAAATGTATTTGATACACAGTTGCAAATTCTCCTATACGAAAAAGTATGCAACATTTCTCGTACATGTGTGAATCATTTATTTGACTTTTTTATTTCATACAACTACTTCGCATGCCGTAAGTCCGTAACACGTGTATACATTAACAATAAAAGCAAACAAAAAGTATTTGTTTTACAATCGAGTCTATCATCATCCACGACAAAATATTAAACACCTCATCAGCTACAAAATATCATCAACAAAATACTACCGCAAAAAAACAAAAAAGTATGCTAAATAAAACCGTCATCACTTCATCATATCCAAAATATTGACAAGATGGTACTAAATAAAAGCAAAGGTAACCAAAACTTGAATCTGACACACTGTGACATCAAAATTTCACTTGGCCATCTTGAACTCAAAAGACAATTTAGAAAAGGTAGTTCTAGTCACTTCTAACCATAAACATTTCGACCTAAGATCCTGGAGTACATCTTGACAAAAAATAAGCAATCCATGAATACATCCAAAATAGGTAATTGGCATTCGAAAACCATTTTTAAACTCAAATAAATACAAAAAAAGTTACGTCTAAGATTGTTGAGGTAAAATCCTGTTTTACCTTCGACAAGCGAGATGATCCCTCCGGACTCTGAAGGGTCCTTCGGGTTCAGGATATCTTTCGAGGGATGTCGGTTCCTTCGGATACCTGCAAGACAGATATTACCGTTAGTCTCGTCCCGGGAGTGTTTCCTAGGACCAACCTCCGGTGTGAGAGTAAGTATGTGTTCTAGAGAGAGAAAGTATATGAGTAAATAATGTATAAGAAACAAGAGAGATAGTGATCCTTACCCTTGATGATTTCTTCTCTATTTATAGACTAAAATTGACTAAGTACGAGATCGACTGGTACTTATCTCCTAGTGGTTACTTGTTTATACTTTCCAAGTAAGTACCTGTGTACTTGTTTGTACTTTGATTTATTTTAGCTTTATAGGTAATTGTTCGTCCGGGGCGTGCACCCCTTCGGACATATAAGGTCCTTCGGATATAATCTTACGTTGGTTTTATTGTATCATCCCTTTTCGGTCGTCTTTCGGTTGCGCCTTCCTGATTTAATCCGGAAGGTATATATGCCAACATGTCTCTTTGGGCCTTCCGGTTTTATCCGGAAGGTACATACGCCAACATGTCCCCCCCAGTATCATAGTATTGGTTTTGCCAATGGTGTGATACTAAGAGATTTGTAGTTTGCCGGGGGGTATGATGTTTTTTGCTACGTCGTCATCGTGTACAAAGTGCCAAAGGTAATTAATGTGTCGTTTTAAGGAGCGCCGTCGTTTTTACTGAGCCCTTGAGATTAGGACACGTATGGGCGTGTTTGTATCCTTTGGCTGGAATTGTGACACGTATGCCCTACGTGTAAGGTACCGTTTCGCGCCTATTCTTTTGCCCTATAAATAGCTCACTTTTCTCGTTTTTTACCACTGTAATTTTTCACACACTTCTTTGTCTTTCCGAGCGATCTGTATCCGAACGTCTTATTTCCATGCGTATTTTTGCCGTTGCGTTTATAAGAGGTACGTGTTCATATCTATTACTTTTATTTGGCTATACCTTCCCTCCGTTCGTCTTATAGTATGTCAGAATCTTCTATGTCCGTGGATCCGGAAGATGTGGTTGGTACGGATAGCCTTCCCGTTAAGCAAGACATCCAACGGCGATTTTCCAAGACACGTGCCTCAGATGTAGTATATCTGGCGAACGCTTTTGGAATACCATTGGATCTTCATCCGAGGATTCCTCCGGATGGTATGACCATGGACCGTCTTCCGGCCGATGCTATTGGTCTTTACGTTGAGTACTTTTTTGAGGGGGGTTTGAATATTCCTTTTTCTACTTTTCTTCTGGGGGTTATTCAGTATTTCAGGGTTCATATCTCCCAGTTGGTTCCTCTTGGTTTGCATCGTGTGACCCTTTTTGAGGTATATTGCCGAAGTATGCATATTCCTCCTACCACTTTCTTATTCCGGGTATTTTACAAGCTGAGTAAGCAAGGCTGTTGGTTTTCATTCGAGAAACGGACGGGTAATAATAGGAAGGTTTGTTTTGGTGACTTTCCGTCCAGTTTGAAGGGTTGGAAGGAAGAGTTCTTTCTGATTGATAGACGCGCGATTCCGTTTGCCATGCCTTGGAGGCATCATGATTCGGATGTATCGGACCCATTTCCGAAGGGTGAGTTTAATCCGGTTCATGCCAACAAGCTGGCTGAATGTATCATCGAGCCTTTCCAAGTGCCTCATGACTTTTTATATATGTTGGGGATGTCCTCTTATTGGAAGCATCCCGGTTATCGTGCTGCTTTGAGAGATGAGGAGGGAAGGGGTATAGCCCTTCGTCTTGTTATGCTTTTCATTATTGTCTGTATAATCTTTCGTTTACTTATCATTGGGTTTATTTGCACGCAGGTGTTACTATGGCGGAATATTTGAAGAAGCCTCCTATCCGAAGAAACGTGAACGTGGTGAAGGGAGATAGACTTCGTGAAGGCCAGAATATTGAGCTTCATTTGACCCAGCCTTTGGCTGCCGGTGCTCCCCTGCCTGAGAAGACTGATGATCTCTTGAGAGTTAAAGTTCCTGATGACAGGATCCTTGCTGCCAAGGACAAGAAGAAAGAACAAATGACTCGGATGGGGTCCAAGAAGCCACCAAGTGGAGGTGTTAGCAAGTCCTCTGGAGCATCAAACAGATCTGGGGATGATGTTTCTTTGCGCCTTCTGAAGAGGACTCGCACTTCTGACCATTCTCCTGTGATTGATCTAGATTCTTCTGAAGCTATCCCCAATCCTTCTCCGATTCGATCCATTCCTCCTTTGAAACGTCCTTCTGTGGACGGAGAGGGGAGTAGTGACCAGAGGACTGATGTTGGTGGTAAGTTTGAGACCTTTCTTTATTATTGTTTCTTGTGTATATATTCGTGGAAGATTGAGCATCTTTTTTTTTTTTATTATTTTAGGTAAGTCGAAGGGCTCTGCAGCTGGGAAAGGTAAGGAGACGGAGGGTGTTGAATCCGATGTGGACATTGAGGGAGATTCTTCTGATGAGGCGTTCATTCCGGAGTGGTCGGTGAGAAGAGGGACCCGGATGAATACTTCCGCTGTTTGCCGTGATATGATGATTCATCTGGCTACTCCTGGAGAGGAGAAGTATATAGATGCTCATGATGATGATGAAGCTGTTAACCGCGCTTGGTTGTTGTTGGCTAAAAGCGCGACCGCCCAAGCTGATCTTTTGTACCGTTTTGAGAATGCTGTGGTAGAACGTGGAAAAGCCGTTGAGGCTCACAAAGATTGTGACCGCAAGGCTAAAGATGGTCTTAAAAAATTTCAGTTGGTCAAGGGTGAGTGGGAGAAGCTGAGGGCTGAGCATGCTAAGTGTGCTTCGGGTGAGACGGAGGAGCTGAGGAAACTAAGGTCCGAACATTCTGGGTGTTTATCCAAGGAGCAGGGTTTGTCTGGAAGGGTTGCGGATTTAGAGAAAGAAAAGGAAGAATGGAGAAAATTTTCCGGTGGCCAGGCTGATCAGATCAAAATCTTGGAAGCTGAGTTGGCTAAGACTAGGCTGCTGTTTAGTGATGAGGAAATGACTAGTCAGGAGCTTCGAAAAGAACTTGAGGGATTGGCAGTTTCTTCCGGCAATGTGGAGATTGATCGCAACAGGGTAGTGAACGAATTTCTTCCCGAATTCGTTCGTCGCTTCTTGGGTAGTCATGAATTTAAGGAAGCATTGGCTAGGCCTTTTAATCTGTTCTATCAGGCAGGTCTTATTGACGGGGCTAATATGTGTTTGAAGCCGGAGGAGGCTGCTAAGGTTCTGGAGGAGGAAGTAGAAGATTTGGATATGGAGGCCGAGGAAAAGTATCGGGCTTTGTTTGATCAGGATCTTACTCAAGAATATCCGTATGTGCAAAAGATCCGGAAGACGATTGATAGATCCTTCAATGAGCTCATTAATATGTTTCCGGATCCTGCTCCTTCCTCTTCCGGTGTGTTGGATGAAAATGCTTCGAGCTCTGCTGCAGATGCTGGAAAGAAACCTTCTCCTGAAAATACGGAGCATCGAGAAGATGATACCTCTGCTCTTCCTTGAAGCTTTTAATTAATCCTTTGTTCAGTACGTTGGGGCTTGCATACTTCCATTTTGACTATGGAGTCTGGTATTGCGGGTTCCCTGTGAAGCTTTTTTAATCATTTTTCTATGTTGATGTGTCGCGTCCGGAGGTTAAGAGATGTCCGGATGGTGTAGATGTATTTTTTATTTTAGTCAGATGGTCCAGATTTTTGCTTTGTAGGATCGCGTAGGTCCTTTCTGGAATGCTTATTATGTAACGGCCTTCGCGCCTCTCTCGGATTATATGAATATTTCTTACTTCTATTTTAATCGTGCTTATTTATCTTGTTATATCTTGATATCATTATTAGCTTCTTTATCATGTTGTGACGTAGCGATTTGGCCGTTTGACTTTATTAAATTGATAGGTATCTGCCTTTATAGGTTTTATGGCTTTCGACCGTTATGGGCCATTTATGCTGTAAAGAACATGTCTTTAAAAAATTCTTTTATATATGTGGGGAGGTATTTGCCTTCATGAAAAATGTTGGCTCTTGGCCGTTAGGGGCAATTTTATGCCGGGAGGCATTGGTCTTAATAAAGTTTGGCTCTTGGCCGTTAGGATCAACCTGTGTCGGAAGGCATTGCCTTAATAAAATTTGGCTCTTGGCCTTTAAGGGCAGCCTGTGCCGGAAGGCATTTGGCCTTAGCGAAATTTGGCTCTTGGCCGTTAGGGGCAACCTGTGCCGGAAGGCATTTATCCTTAGTAAGATTTGGCTCTTGGCCGTTAGGGGCAACCTGTGCCGGAAGGCATTTATCCTTGGTAAGATTTGGCTCTTGGCCGCTAGGGGCAACCTGTGCCGGAAGGCATTTAGCCTTAATAATTTTGGCTCTTGGCCTTATGTTATACCCACCTGGGGTTTTCTTTGACGGGGTAACCTGTACCCTTCGGCTCTTGGCCTTAAGTTATACCCACCTGGGGTTTTCTTTTGACGGGGTAACCTGTACCCTTCGGCTCTTGGCCTTATGTTATACCCACTTGGGGTTTTCTTTACTGGACAACTTATGTCTTGCGGAAAATAATTCTTTATATGGTCCAAATGCATCGGATGTTTCATTGATGTGAAAATGGCTCATGCCTTACAATAGATCCTGAAAAATCAAAGTACATAATAGGTTACATGAAACATTTCTTTAAGTTAATTGCATGCCAGGTTCGAGGTACTTCCACGTCTTCCATGGTTTGGAGCTTGTATGTGCCGTGCTGATAAGCCTCTGTTATCCGGTAGGGGCCTTCCCAATTAGGTCCCAACTTCCCTTGATCTTTCACCCTGCTGGCTTCATTCTTCCGGTACACGAAATCTCCCACTCTGAAGGCTTCGGGTTTAACCCTTCGATTGTAATACTGCTCCACTTTCTTTTTGTACTTCGCCTCCCTTATGGCTGCCATTCCTCGCCGTTCTTCTAACAAATTCAGGTTCAAATTGATTTCATCGTCATTGTTTTCGACATTTGCCATCATGGTCCGGAAGGTAGGCATACCAATTTCCGCAGGAATGACTGCCTCGCTTCCGTAGGTCAGACTAAAGGGGGTTTCTCTGTTGCTAGTTTTCAAGGTAGTCCGGAAAGCCCATAAAACATTTGGTAACTCGTCTACCCATCCGGCTCTTTCTCTTCCAAGCCGGGACTTAAATCCCTTCATTAGGCTTTTGTTGGCCCTTTCGACCAAACCGTTGGCTTGAGGGTGAGCCACGGCCGTGTTGATTTGTGTGATATTTAACCTTTCGTACCAACTTTTGAACGGATCTCCCACAAAGTTGCTTCCGTTATCCGTGACAATTATCTTGGGTAGTCCGAACCTGCAGACGATGTTGTCCCATACGAACTTTTTGACCTCTTTTCCGGTTGTCTTGGCCAACGGTTTTGCTTCCATCCACTTTGTGAAATAGTCTATTGCCACAATGACATACTTAACTTTTCCTGGAGCTTCGGGCAAAGGTCCCAAGATGTCAATTGCCCATTGGAAGAAGGGCCATGGTGCCATGACGGAGGTCAGTACCGTTTTGGGCAGCTTGGGGACCGGAGCATGTATCTGACAGGCATCGCATTTTCGGATAACTTCCCTAGCGTCCCGGTGCATGGTTGGCCAATAGTAGCCTTGGCGCATGAGTTTAGCTACCACAGTCCGGGGTCCGGAGTGCATGCCACATGCTCCTTCGTGCACCTCTCGGATTATGTAATTGGCTTGGAGAGGTCCGACACACCGTAACATCGGTCCTAGGTAGGATTTTTTGAATAGCACGTTGTCAATTAATGTGTAGTGGCTTATTTTCATACGGAGGTTTCGAGCTTCATTTTGATCTTCCGGCCATATACCTTCGTTTAAACATCGGAATATGGGGGACATCCAATTTTCCTCATCTTCTTCCACTATTGCGTTGACTATTTCTTCTTCGGTGGACGGCTTATCCAATACTTCAACCAGGACCTCTTTCGTTAAGTGGTCAAATGCTACGGATGCTAGCTTGCTGAGCACATCTGCTTTTTGGTTCTGGGCTCTTGGGATGTTCTTTATTCTGAAGCGTTTGAAACAAGTGATGTATTCTTTGGCTTTCGCGAGGTATTTTGCCATGCTCTCCTTGTATGCAGTAAACTCTCCATTGATTTAACTTGCCACTAAGTTAGAGTCTACTCGTACGTCCAACGCCTCTATACGCATCTCCTTTGCAATTCTCAATCCGGCCAGGAGTGCTTCATATTCTGCTCCGTTATTGGTAGTTTCGAAGTTTAAACGGAGAGCATATGTGTATTCTTCTTTTTCCGGACTAATTAACACTAATCCTGCTCCGGAACCTTTCCTGCTGGAGGCCCCATCGGTATATAGGATCCACTCTTCCGGTTGAGAAACGTTGCATATCTCTTTGCTTCTCCTCTTCGGATCTGGGGAGGCTGTTCCGATGGGTATTTCATTAATGAAGTCAGCAAGCACTTGTCCCTTGACAGCATTTCTGGGCACGTAGGTGATGTTGTAGGCCCCCAATTCTACTGTGTATTTGGCTAATCGTCCGGACGATTCTGCCCGGTTAAGCACTTGTTTGATGGGATGATCCGTTATGGCCTTGATGGGATAGGCTTCGAAATACCGCCTCAATCTTCTTGATAAATGCAGGAGGGTTAGAGCCAACTTTTCGACCGGAGCATATCTCTTTTCGGCTTCGTGCAAGGTTCGACTTACATAATGAATTGGGATCTGCCGCCCTTCTCTTTCGACCATCAGTACTCCACTTGTTGCTTCTGCTGCGGCTGACAGATATAGATACAAATCCTCTTTAGATTTCGGAGTCGTTAGGCAGGGAAGCTCCAGAATCATTTTCTTCATATCTTGGAAGGCTTTTTCAGCCGCTTCCGTCCATTGATATTTTTCCTTGTTTTCCTTGGTGATGTTTTTTAAAGTTTCAAAGAAAGGGAGAGACCTTTCGGCTGATTTTGATAAGAAACGATTGAGTGCTGCGAGCTTGCCGCTTAAGCTTTGCATTTCCTTTAGTGATTTTGGTGATTGCATGTCGGCGATTGCTCTGGTTTTCTTGGGGTTAGCCCTAATCCCCTCGGACGTTACCATATATCCGAGGAATTTTCCCTCTTCCACTCCGAAAGAACATTTTTTAGGGTTTAACTTCATGTTTATTCCTCGGAGATTGTCGAACGTTTCAGCAATATCGGCCAATAACTCTTTTTCCGTTTGACTATTTATCACCATATCGTCTACATACACTTCCAAGTTCCGCCCGATTTGCTTCCGGAAAACAGAGTCTACCAACTTCTGATAGGTTGCCCCGGCATTCTTCAAACCAAACGGCATTTTTACATAACAGTATGTTCCCCGATCCGTATAGAAGGCCGTTTTTTCTTCGTCTTCCTTTGCCATTTGTACTTGATGATATCCTTTATAAGTGTCCAAGAAACACTTGTATCAGAATCCTATCACCGACTCGATCTTCCAGTCTATTTCAGGCAACGGATAGTAGTCCTTGCAGCACGATGAGTTCAGGTTCTTAAAATCAATACACGTCCTCCAGGTATTGTTCGACTTCTTTACCAATACCGGATTAGAGATCCAGGTCGGATATTGGACGGGTCTGATTATTCCGGCCTTTAGCCACTCTTCTACGTCTTGATTTATGGCTTGGTTCTTCTCTTCCGAGAAGAATCTCTTTTTCTGTGCTACCGGTTTGTCCTGGACGTTTACGTTGAGCTTATGTTCAGCTACCCATCGGGGAATGCCAGTCATATCCGAGGGTTCCCATGCGAAAACGTCTCGGCTATTTTTGAGTAAAGTTATCAATTGCCTTCGCCCCTCTTTTGAGAAATTCCTTCCTATTGTCACTAGCTGCTCCGGATATGCCGGGTGAACCAAAATTCTTCCGTTCCGTTGTCTTCATTATTGATTGCTGTTTCTGAAAGGGATTTTGCTTCGGCTTCTTTTTCTGATAAGAATTTTTCCTCTAATCTTCTGCACTCCGAAATGATGACGGAACGAGTAACCAGGGTGGCAATTCCCTTTGGGGTTGGGAATTTCATCATGGAATGTATGGTTGATGGGATGGCCCTTAATTCCTTAATTCCGGTGCGTCCTAGTATTATGTTGTAAGGAGAAGGAGATCTTATTACTGCAAATTTCATAGTTGTACGACGATATAACCCTTCGCTTCCGAAGCATACTTCCAGCTCAATTTTTCCCAACGGGCTAATGGCTTCTCCGGCGAATCCTACCAAAGGCGTGTTTGTCTTGGATAGACGCGGCCGGATGGAAGAGTCCAGATTTAGGAAGCAGTGCTCGTACATTACTTCCACCGATGCGCCTTGGTCGACATATACTCTCCGTACAGTATATCCCTCAATCTCTGCCTCCACTATAAGTGGCTCATCGGAGGCGTCCCCTGGGAGGATCGGAGGAAAGCTTATGGGGGCTCTCATCCACTCTTCTTCCTGATCGATCGTCTTACGCTTCGGATTTCTTTCCTGATGTCGGACCATATTGATGATTCGACCTTGGTTGTTTTGATGGTTATTTCTGGGTGGTGCTCTGTCTCTTTGTCGGACGTCCTTGATCAGGTGGTCAAGCTTGCCGGTATCCAGGGCTATCTTGAGTTGCTCCTTCAGATTGTGACAGTCATTGGTGAGATGGCCTTTCTCTCCATGATAATCACAGTATTTATCCATGTTTTCTCTTGACGGTCTTCCTCTTAGTGGCGGGGGTGCCGGTGGCCTGAGCTGGTGCTCCGTTGACAGGATCTCTTTAGGGGCCTTTGTGAGCATGTTCAAATCTAGTGGTCTGGTATCTCTTCTATTTCCGTCGTCACACCGATGATCCTTCCGATAGTCTATCCGATAGGTGTTATTGTCATTTCGTCTGGGCATGTATGGTGCGAAATTTTCATTTCGTCTAGGTTTAAAGTCTTGGACATCTTTCCTGTGGCTTCCTCTAAAGGAGGACCGTTGTGTATTATGGTCATTTCGGCCGTATGGATTAGGTTGATAATCTCTACGAGAATTATCCATCCTTTCTCCCTTCGGTACTTCCGTTAGCCGATAAACTCTTTCGGAGCGGACGAAATCATCAACTCGTATCATCATTTCGGTTATGCTCTGGGGAACCTTCTCGGAGAATCTCTTCGCTAGCTCCGGACTTTTACAACCATCAATAAAAGAGGATATCTGCATCAGCTCTGGTACTCCTGAAATGCGGCTAGCCTCATCCGTCCAACGTTCTTTGAATTCCGGGAGGGCCTCGTTAGCTCTACGGATGATCTTGGTAATTTCCATCGGATCCCTGATGCATTTTCTACGAAGGGTGAACCTCTGAACGAATTGCTCACTCAATTCATCCCAATTATCAATACTACCTCGTGGAAGACGATCAAACCACGCTCTAGCGGAATCATCCAGGGTTTGCTGGAACATCATGCACCAAATGGGCATGGGCCACGCACCTTGATTGGCCGCCCCTTCAAATCGGGTGATATGATCATCAGGATCTGTAGATCCGTTGTATAACTTCAAGTGAGAAGGCATCAGATACTTTGAACCCTTTGGTCCGGAGAAATCGATGATCCTCCGGGTAAAAGGACTCTTGGACGCTGCCTTGAAAGGTTTGGATAAATCGTCCGTCCTCTCCTCTTCGGCCTTTTGAGCTTCGACATCATGAGATCCGGCAACCTCAAAGTCGAGTTGGATGGGGTCAATCGGTGTTTCTCCTGAGACATTGTATTGTTGGATGAGAGATTTTAGAGCAGCAAAGTGACTTTGGATTTGTTCAAGGTTAACAGGATTGGTATTATTATCCGGACGACTTCCGGATCCTTCGGGTGTGGTTGGGGAAGGACCTGTCATCTCTTAGCTTCGGTAGAGTGAATGACGGGTCCCACGGATGGCGCCAATTTGTTGAGGTAAAATCCTGTTTTACCTTCGACAAGCGAGATGATCCCTCCGGACTCTGAAGGGTCCTTCGGGTTCAGGATATCTTTCGAGGGATGTCGGTTCCTTCGGATACCTGCAAGACAGATATTACCGTTAGTCTCGTCCCGGGAGTGTTTCCCAGGACCAACCTCCGGTGTGAGAGTAAGTATGTGTTCTAGAGAGAGAAAGTATATGAGTAAATAATGTATAAGAAACAAGAGAGATAGTGATCCTTACCCTTGATGATTTCTTCTCTATTTATAGACTAAAATTGACTAAGTACGAGATCGACTGGTACTTATCTCCTAGTGGTTACTTGTTTATACTTTCCAAGTAAGTACCTGTGTACTTGTTTGTACTTTGATTTATTTTAGCTTTATAGGTAATTGTTCGTCCGGGGCGTGCACCCCTTCGGACATATAAGGTCCTTCGGATATAATCTTACGTTGGTTTTATCGTATCATCCCTTTTCGGTCGTCTTTCGGTTGCGCCTTCCTGATTTAATCCGGAAGGTGTATATGCCAACATGTCTCTTTGGGCCTTCCGGTTTTATCCGGAAGGTACATACGCCAACAAAGATGCAACCTATAGCCACAAAATATTTAGATCGAAAAAAAAATCAAAACATAATAGATCCTACGACAGATTTTTTCGGCGAACTAAGCGATGGCGACAGACTTTTCTGGGGACACGGACGCGGCGGCAGCTGCTGCTGTTGGTTCGGTGTCACAGGTGCTTTGTGGAACCAATCTTTGTTCGACTTGTGTTTTGGATTCATGGTGGTTCGAATGTGAATGTGGTGTGTAGATAATATATGTAAAATAGATAATACAAAGACTTGAAATATATAAACTATATAAAGGTTAAAAAACGATTACAAATCCTACGGTTTAGGGATATATATAAGTTATGAAACGTTGTGACTTATCACCAAAAGATGCAACGTTTCATCCCAACCGATATAACTGTCATTTGTTTCCTAACTGTCTTAAAGGGACGTTTGGCATTAGGTTTAACCCAATCCAACCCATTCGACCCAAATACTAAATACAATACAATAAACATAATACTAACAACATACATTAATTAATTGTTCTACATTTCCTCCCTAATTACTTAGTTGTTGTTCCTTCTTGCTGCTGAATGGTGCTTTTCTTCAAACAATGACAATAAAGTCATCACTTTCACTACTTTCTTCTGAAATTGCTGTCTTGTACGCTCCTTCACTTTCTTCCATTTCAGTCTTGAACTTTTTCTTGGGTGATTCGACTATGTCTTCTTCCATATCTTCTGCATCAGGCTGTGGTAAGGTATCTGCAACATCTTTGCCATCTTCATCACTTTCTGCCTCAGGCTGTGGTAAGGTATCTGCAACATCTTTGCCATCTTCATCACTTTCTGCCTTTCCTTGCTTTGTTCTTAGTGCTTCCTCATAGTATATCTTCACCAAACTTATGTACTCTTTGTAACATTCTTTGACTGAATCTCTTTCTTCACTTGTTAATCCTAATATCTTAGCAACCATATCCCATTTGTTGTTGAAGGTAACATTCATGTAACCTCCCATCTCATCTACAATCTTGTACAATCCAAGCAAGTCTACTTTTGTCATCCCAATAGTGGGTGGCAATTTTCCTAGTATGCTTTGTCTCATAAAACCCATGTAAAACCATTCCAGCATCTCAATAAACCTTTTGCTCAATATTTCCCAGTTTGTATACACCAATCTATCTATTTTAATCAAATTCAAGAAAGAAACGAGTCTAGGAAAGCTATTAACCTTCATTGCATATAATGTTCCATTAAGACTCATATAATCTTGATCCAAGTAGTCATGTTCTTCATTCTTATCCATGTTGAGATCTTCTAAACCTTTTATTAAAGAACACTCTTCTTCCATACTTAACGACTTGAAATAATCTTCTAAGAAACTATTGTGTTGTGCAATTATTTCCTTGTCATCTTGATCTTTCATTTCAATATCACCACTTGCATTACTTTCCCAACTATCAAACATATATCTAATTTCACAAGTATATGTCCCATAATCTATGATAAAGCCTTGATCTTGCAATTGTTCTAAACTTAAAACATTCAATGTAATTTCTGGAGTATATAGAACATTAGATATCAACAAATCCCCATTCTTAGTGCCTACAATCGCTTCTCCTACACCATATGAGAAGATGAATTTTTTCTCATCTTCCTCAACGCCTTCTACCTTAAACCTTTTATGCAATCTCTTAAATAAGTGTTTCATGGGAGACATGTGATGTTTATAGGCTGAACTTATATACCAAATACTATTCCAACCATTCCTATCAGATCCTTCTATCATATAATCAGTAAGTACATGAACCCTTTCTTGATATAAAGCCTTTTCTAATCCTTGTTGTTCATTACTAGTCAAATCATAAATCGAGGGGGGTGATAAATTGCTTACTATTTCGATAGGAGTGGTGGGGATCAATACTTGTTTTCGTTGTGGACACTTTCTACAAACATGCCCACGCTTTCGGCATATGAAGCATCTTGGCCTTCGATCCTTTGATTTACTTGATTCTCCCACTTCTCTTTTCTTGTTCTTCAATTTCATTGTGTTGAATCTGATAATTTCTTCCATCTTTTTTTTCAACATTCTTTTGGCCTCTGGAGATATCTTCCTCTTATTTCTGTCCCACGAAGTATAACTGCTCTCGGTGTGACTTGGTTCTCGGATAGGGTTTGTTTCGTTTTGTCTGATATCAGGTAGGTTTTCGATTGGTTCCTTCCAGGAATCAGAACATGCGCTCTGATACCACTGTTGGTTCGGTGTCACAGGTGCTTTGTGGAACCAATCTTTGTTCGACTTGTGTTTTGGATTCATGGTGGTTCGAATGTGAATGTGGTGTGCAGATAATATATGTAAAATAGATAATACAAAGACTTGAAATATATAAACTATATAAAGGTTAAAAAACGATTACAAATCCTACGGTTTAGGGATATATATAAGTTATGAAACGTTGTGACTTATCACCAAAAGATGCAACGTTTCATCCCAACCGATATAACTGTCATTTGTTTCCTAACTGTCTTAAAGGGACGTTTGGCATTGGGTTTAACCCAATCCAACCCATTCGACCCAAATACTAAATACAATACAATAAACATAATACTAACAACATACAGTAATTAATTGTTCTACAGCTGCTGTAACAAAATAAAACGTAATAAATGTTATCAAAAACCAATATCTACAAATAAAATATACAAATCTATAAAAGAAAACTTTAAAAGCTTAACTGATAGTCATAGATCTTTTGTAAAACTCAAAAAATACCTCAAAACTAAAAAAACCCTTTTGGTGGGTGTTGTTCTTGGCGGTATCGGTTCAGTGGTGGTGCAGCTCTCGGTGAAGTGGTGGTTTCAGTGGTGGTTTTGGTCGGTGGTGGTGAGGTTCGTAGTGGTGTGGTGAGTGACGGTGGTTGAGGAGGGTTTCAGTTTTGACGAGTCAAAGGGTAGCAGCAGTGATGTTATTATAGCGTGTGTATTAGGCTATAGAGAGAGGAGACAAATATGTGTCATGTACTCATGTGCGTGTTATTTGTGTTATATATATGTAGGCTTGTATGTTACAAGTTAAATGGGCTTTAATTTTAGGAATTTAAGACATTTATTGGGCTGTTACAAACAATGGGCTGTTACAACATATACATTAATTTTCAACAACAATATTGACCATTTTGAATGAAAAAAAACGTATTGTAACTTCTATTCACGTGTATATTTGATTTCCTAGCAAAAGACACTTCTTTTCGTTATAAGTAAGATGTTGAATCTGAATTTTTAAGCCTTCTATTTATAGCATGTCCTAAATGCTTTATAAAGTAGTATAGATACATCTTATTAACCACAATCCTTCGGGCTATTGTTAGCAAAACTTATAAAGTTATAGATACCCACTTTGACAAATTTAAAACTTTAGTTTTACTTTTTTTGGCAATTTGAAATAAAACTGAAATCTTCTTTAGGACTTTACTAGCAGAGTACCCGCGCGTTGCAGCAGCGGCTACCCTGAAATAAAATTTTTCGATAAATAATGTATTTTAGTTTATTATGTTATTTTTGACAATAAATTTACCGATATCAAGAATTTCGTATAGCTCGTGCCCGTTCGGGCTCGAACCCATTGGCCCGTGCCTATTCGGGCTCGAGCCCGTTTGGTCCGCGCCCGTTCGGGCTCAAGCCCATTTGGCCCGTTGTCCGTTCGGGCTTGAATATTTGTATAATGTGCTTTATTATTTGTAGTAGTGAAATTTAATGCATGAATTGTGTTTAATTTGGTTGTACAATATGCTTGATAATTTGTATTTGTAAGGGGTGTTTTAATAAATGTATTAATTGTATTTATTGACCAGTTAAATAATTGACTACATTAAATAGCATTAATGTGGTATTTTGTTGTACACTATGCTTCTTATCTTGTACGTCTGAAAATTATGTGCATTAAAGTGTTGTGCATTATGTTTCTTTTCTTGTAAGTAGTAGTCATTATAGTCATTAATAACATTGACCACTTTAATAGCATTAATGTTGTAAGGCTGAAAATAAGTCTGAAAATTACATCATGCTTATTTTGTTGTACACTATGCTCATTTTGTTGTAAATCTAGCTATTGAACATTATACTTAAATGGTTGTAATTTTTGGTGATGGGGTATTTTTAATAGCATTAATGTTGTTTGATAGAATTTTGGTCTTAAAATGACATCATGCTTTATTTTATTGTACAATATGTTTATTTTATTGTAATTCTGAAAATTGGGTGCTTTAAAGTGTTCTAAACCATGCTTAATTTCTTCTAAGTCTAAAATTTTTGGAGAGAGAGTCATTCATGCTTTATATGTTGGAGAGAGAGTCATTCATGCTTTATTTGTAGTATATTAGGCCCGAAAACAAGTTTGAGACCGCATACATGATATTATGATAACACTAATCCTATTCTATACACACAACCCTCAATCTTTTACCATACATCATACATGCATATATAACATCGAATTTAAAGGTTGAGTGTTAGTGTAATAGGGCCCGAAAAGAAGTTTTCCAATGATTTCAAACGAAACATTGTACTAATATACATTAAGGGGGAATTATAACGGAACTTGTAAGCGCACGGTAACCTATTCTAGTAATACGAGACACGTCCATAACTAATTAACCAGTTGTAGCAATGACGAGGAACTCAAACAACGTCCTAACTAAGATAAATATGTAACATTGTAAATAAAGGTTGATTATTACCTCAAATCGAACTCTAAACCTGAATATAGATATTATTTTGCAGTTGAGAATATAACCCTTTTTTCGTTTACCATTCATGGACGGTGAGTGGAATGATATGGCGTGGGGCGGATATTTGGTAAATGATCACACCAATTCGAGTTGTAAATTGTAATCCTACACAAAGTCTAATTCTAAAATTTCCATTAACAAAAATCTAAAACACCCTTTAAGTTTATATATTGCCACTTTCCATCCCTATGTAAACTTGCAATTTAGTTATTTAACAATTAAATCAAAATTTTTTTGATCAAACAATTAAATCAAATTTAAAGATAATAATAATAATACAATCACCTTAAACTAAGTATTATACTCCCTAATGTTCGAAAAAATATATATTATATTCCCTCAAATAATTGCTTTGTTTTTTTTTACTATCTATTATGTATGACCACCTAATCTTCAAATCTTCAATCAATCCAGAACACGTGGGTGGGTCCATGATATCAATGAGTGGATCACCTCACATGAGATTCTAATGTGAGTGTAAGCGGAATGTAATGGGAAGGTCGACCCTCGGTCGGTCGGTCAGCCAAGCCGATGCGTCAATAGTCATTACGGCAACCACCAAGAGACATGTCCTAGGTGGAAAAAATGAGTGAAACGGTTTTGCGACCGAGCAAACCAGATCCTTTTCTTTTCCTTTTTTACCCATTTTAAAAAAAAATAAATAAAAAAATAAATTTTTGGATAAAAATTTAAATATTTTACCCTATAAATACCCCATTACTTTTTTATTTTTATATAAACTTTTTCTTTCTTATACCCTCTACACATCTCATCTAAAACAATTGTATTTCGATCAATTTTTTTTACATCTTCAGATGATGAATATGAAGTTAATAGTATCGATCTAGCGTTACACATGTTGTTACTACTTTTGTCCAAGCTTCCACGTCTATAATCCAAAAAACCAATTGAAACTCGGTAGATAGAGAGCGTTACAGTGCTCATGGTTGTCTAATGGTCGTTAACTTCTTTGAAAGCTCAATGTAAGACGATAAATTATCCTCTAACGGTTTCGAATGAGCCGATCATTATTCATACGCATTGTTCGAGAAATAACTTATTATTGTTCGTATTTTCAACAAGTAGTGATTGTACGGAAAAAGTTGGCATTTCCCCATTGATGAAGTGTACCTCTGTTGTTTGTCAATTGGCATACGATACCGTTTTTTGATGCTCTCGACAAATATCTGCAAATGGGTATGAAAACTTCCCGTGATGCTTGCCAAGCTTTTTGTAAGGATATTATGGACTTATATGGACAAGAGTTTTTGCGAAGGCCTACACAAACTGATGTCGAAAAACTCTGCTTTTCACAAGGATAAGCATGTATATCCTGAGATGTAAGGATGCATTGATTGTACGGATTGGACGTGGGCTAATTGCACAAATACATATCGTGCTCAATATTGTAGGGGTGATCACGAGTAAGATCCATTCATTTTATTGGAAGCGCTTGCCCCACAAGACCTATGGATTTGACATGCTTTCTTCGGTGTTTTCGGGGCCAACAACTTGAATGTTATACTTCAATCGCCTATTTTGAAAGATCTCAAAGACGGGAAAGTACCAGAGGTTCCATTTGTGGCTAACGACATAACTTATAAATGGGGATATTATCTTACTGATGGGATATATCCGTAATGGTCTGTTCTTGTTAAGTCCATTCATAGCCGATCTCAAATGATACAAAGCGTATAAGGTATAAGAACGCGCATGAAGCAGCAAGAAAAGATGTGGAACGAGCGTTTGGCATCCTAAAGAGAAAGTGGGCTAAAATAAAACTCCCACATGATAGATGTCTCTAGAAAATTATGGATATGATGTACACATTCATCATATTACTTAATATGATTATAAATGACGAATGAAGGGCAATCTCTATCAATTTTTATCCAGAAGAGCAACATCGCAAAGATGATCTCGAGCGAACTTCCGAAGAAATTCAACAAGTTATTAGATATATACACAACCAAATAACTCATCTAAGCCAGAGTTGATTTAGTAAAACACATTGGCGCCAAACAAATGAACACTAGTTTGTCATTTTATTTGAATTTTTATTGTAATATTTTTAACTTTATTTGAATTATTAATATAATATTTTAATTATTAATGGAATTTTAATTTATTATTTAAAAAAATGAAAATAAAAAAGGTTAGTGTCCTTGGTCTCTTTGTTATAATAAGTTGATTTTGAAATTGTCCTGAAAGAGAAAGCTGATGTAACAGTGAACATGAGAGTCACTAGAGGGTCGCCACTATACCCAATCCAAGATTCTTTTTGATTATAATATATAAAACTTGATAATGAATTTAAAAATGAAAAAGTAAAATCTTTTTAAGTTGTTATATACAACTTGAGTCAAGTTGGACAATTACTAGCTATTGTTCAAAATCCAATAGCTAGTAATTTAAACATAACTTTTCATTTGGACCATTAAATTTTGATCAATAGGTTAGTGATTTTTCAACTTGACTCAAGTTATATATAACAACTTAAGAGGATGTTCTTCCAAAAATGAAAACGTGTTATGTTACCCATAGTGTTATGCCATTTTCATTTCTCCACCGCACAACCTTAATAAATCTTTCCGTCAAAGTTTTGTTGGAATTTTTACTTTTTCCCCAAAGTTTCTACATTGTCCTTAGAGCACAAGGTGTAGTCAAAGAGATTTATCTCCTCATTTGGGTCTCACGTGTGCCACATCACCCAACACCTCAACTTCAACTCTTCACAACAAACCTCCTCCTCACCAAACAACAAACCTCAACTTCCCCATTAAGGCCCCACCACTTACACCTTTATTTTTTTATTCATTTCATTAAATAAATTAAATTTATTTCACAAATACTTAAAAATAACACAACATATTAATTTTATTTCATCCAAATTAAAAAGTTACAATACGGAAAAAAAATCATACGATTTGCGAAAAAAAATACGATACGACACGAAAATAAAGAAACGGATAAATACGATATGCAACATCATCAATAATTTATAAAGACTTATAATTATTGATGAGTGCTGACTTTTCTTCCCAAACTTGCAATACTTGTTCTCTGACCATTCTCAATGTGACTTGAAGTTCCAAATCTGTTTCATCATTTCTTAAAAGGGTTTGTACTCCGACCATGACTATTGGATGGTCTTAAGGCAGCTCACGTAACCTTTCGACCTCTGGAGTACGAGACTCCCTTTGTCGAATAATATGAGCTATCTCACCTAACAAGTTGTTAATCAACTTAAGTTCATTTTCTTGTTCATTGCGTAATCGGGCAAGTATTCTTGTTTGTACCTCAGCTGGTTCGTTAGCCATAGTGTGTGTGTGGAATTTAGTTTTAGTTGTTTGACAATAAGAAGTTGAGTAAAGATGCTATTTATACTGAAACTAGCCGTTAGATAATTTATTGGAGAAACTAGTCATTAAGCCTTTTATTCAAACTGAAACTTAAACTGACATAACATCACAAACGAAACGGAAATACTTAACATAAACCAACACACGATACAGGAATACAAAAGCCATTAACCCATATATCTTAGCCAGGTGGCGTTGTTCCTCAAAATCAACCACACTTGAAAATATTTGAAATCTTTCCTACCGTTGCGTTCTTTGAAAACGTTCATTGCATCTTCAAGACGAACATTTGGCTCAAGTGTAGGCTGCAAATTCAAGTAAATTTCATGAAATTTTTGGCAATCAGAGTTCATTCTTGCCCACTTACCCGTTAGCTGGTTTTTCCTACGAAAAGGACTGTCTGATTGTTCATTGAACTTTTGAGTTACGACTTGCCAAAAAGGTCCTTCGCTGGCATGGAATTCGTGAACGTTTTGGCACATCTCGGCTAGCCAGCTTTCTTCTTCAATAGACCACGATTTGCCATTGTAAATTTCTTCAGAAAGTGAAGTGTGTGCAACATTGTATGATAATGTACACTTTATATAGGAGTGTATAAACGTTTAAGATTTGAATTTCAAAAACTGAGCGGGATAATTTTAAAATTTCAAATTTCAAAATTTCAAAAAAAAACAATAAAAACGTGTGTAATAACTATTTAATGTTCAAACGTGGTGAATTTAAATTCAAAATTCAAATTCAAATAAAAGGGCGGTTAAAGGTTTAAATTTGAAACACAAATTCATTAAAAACGTACACATAAAACATCGTTACACAACATTACAACAATACGGAAAAGAAATACACACGATACAGATAAGAAATACACACGATATAGAAAAGAAATACACACGATACAGAAAAGAAATACACAACATTACTCATCGTCTATGTCCCATGCCAACGTGTTTCTCAGAGCGAACCACACATGTTGATATTTAATCCCTTTCCCATAGCGTTCATAATAAATACGATTTGCATTGCTGAGACGACAAGGGTCTTCACTTGTACGCAGCAACTCTTTGTAAATAGCATTATAGTTACGACATTCAAGGTTCATTCTATTCCAAAGAGCCGTAATACTATTTTTATTACGGTGCTGACCATCACTCTGATTGTTGAACCTTTGTGTAACTGCATTCCAAAAAGAACGTTCATTCACAAGGTCTTCAGAATCATGAACTTCAAGCCATACGGCTGCTAGCAAGTACTCTTCTTCCATTGACCAACGATTAGCCATTGTAAAACTGAATGGTAAATATTGAAGTGTGTGAAAAACTGAATGGTATAGTATGGTATTAATAGGGGTTTATTGAAAGCGAGATAATTTCAAAATTTGAATTCAAATTGAAAGCGGGATAATTTCAAAATTTGAATTCAAATTGAAAGCGAGATAATTTTGGGATAATTTCAAAATTTGAATTCAAACTAGAGAGCGAGATACTTCCAAAAATCATTCTATAAATACATATTCAAAATCTGAATACTCACACAATTCACACCCACAATCACCAAAGAATTCTCCTTTGTCCTTCCAACACAATGTCTCACAACGCATCACCTGAAACGCATCGGTTTACAACACACCACCTGAAGACAATTCCCCACAAAACACTTCGCCACAAGATCTATTTCCGGTGTTTCAATATGACTTCCCACCACCTGCAACTCCACCAGCAGTTATGTTCCACCAGAAACATACCACCACCAAACAATCAACCACCAAACTTTCCACCTGAAAACCAACGCAACATTCGTCAGTTGACTGAGGAAGAACAATATGAGCTGGATATGCACGTCTTTTTGGAGTTTGAAGCTGAGTAAGACCGTCAGAAAAGGGAGCATGAGGCGTGCCTCAAAGGGAAACAGGATCGGAAGAACAAACGAGCAGAATGGCGATGGGCTCAGGGACTTCCACCTGTGCCATCGAGTGAGGACGATTCAAGTGCCTCCTATTCGAGTCATGAGGGCTATGTGTCTGATGATTCATTTTATTGAATCGTAGTTTTTATTATCGTATGTTAGTTTATGGTTTTTAATTTCCGTTTCTTAGTTTAATGTTGTTATCGTATTTGTAAAATAATTATATGTTGTTTCAAGTTATTTCAATCCTATGTTTAATATAGTTGCATTAGCATTTACACATTACATTCTTACAAAAAAAAAAAAAAAAAAAAAAAAAAATAATAAAAAAAAAACCTATCTATTTGAAACTATAAATACATTTTACATTCACAACTATAAACATACATTTGTAAAAACATCAAATTATACAACTAAAATTCAAAGGAAAAAAAAAAAGAAAAAAAAAAAGAAAATGGATGTCAGAATCTCAGCCTCTTCGTCGGCACGGGGAGGAACGCAACAGGGAAGAACGGCAAGGCTCAATTTGTGTAGTGAAGAGGAACGGCTCGCCGTTGCCTCTTCCACGTCGGACGGCGAGACCTCCTTCTTCGACTACACCTTGTGCTCTTAGCTTTTGAAGTTTTTAATAGCTCACATGCTTTAAACTTTTATACATTTTCTAGGAGGCTGATTTCATTTTAAGGTTCACATTTTATTCCACGAGTTGTAATGAGGAGTTTCTTGATCCAAATCGCTATACTTCTCATTTTTACTGAAAATATTGGTAAACACATATGTTTTTCCTCTTAAGGCAATTCAAGAAAAGCGAGTCTTCAACTCAGATGTACGTGATATATAAATCGAAGTATCCTTGTGACTGTTTTTTGCTTTTTTCTAGCCACCATCAAATGTGCACCTAATGTCAGCTACCTTATCATTATGACATTTGATGATTGCACATTTCTTTTTTATCGTTGAATTTTTTTATGCCAATGTACATCCTTTACTACTCCTACTGCTACTGCTACTACTCCTACTGCTACTCCTACTCCTGCTACTGCTGCTCTTGCTACTGCTGCTACCGCTGCTACTGCTACCGCTACTACCACTACCACTACCACTATTATTATTATTATTATTATTATTATTATTATTATTATTATTAACAGCCTTTATTGATGTTATATTTTATGGATGTTATATCTATCTAAAAACCCAAGTTACAACATACGTATGTTTGTAACCCGCAATGAAGCAAGGGTTACGCATTTTACGTTTCATTACATCTGTATAACTTATGGCCCGTTTGGTTTGTAGATGGGTTTAGATTAAGATTTGGATTTGAATGTAAAGTTGTAGATTATGATTTTGATTTGGATTTGATATAAGAGAGAGAAAATAATTTTTAATAGTATTAGTTATTTTATATAATATTTTTGTAATAAAAAATATTATTATTAAAAATAAATATAGAAATAAATAAGAGTAAAGTTGTAAGTTGGGCACAAAAAAACATAAATATTTATCACACCTCACCCCTCTCCCTTCTTTTGAAAAGTGTGGGACCATTAAGGTTGAGTCTCAATTTTAAACCCCATAAATACAACCAAACACATAATTTGCATTAATTAAATCCAAAACACAAGCAAATCCCACATACCAAACGGGCCCTTATTATACAAACCAAAATGAGTGTATCATATAAAAATAACTTAACTCTTACAAAGTTTGGAAAGAAAGTGCCTCCTTTGACAAACCACATTAACAAAATTCATTAATGAAAAAGAATAATTTAAAAAAAAATTGAATTTCAAAAACTTTTTACGTTAATAAATTCTTTGTATGAAACACGTATTCTCAAGTTTTTTAAAGTAAGAAAAATTAAAAATATTAAAAAATAGACAACTTTTTTCAATCGAAAAAAAAAAAAAAAAAAAAAAAAAAAACCCTTTAAAATCAATCAAATTAATTTTCTATTTCAGTTATTTTCCTTTCTTCTCTTCGTTAACTTTTTTATTGCTCTTCATTTTCTTTTATACTCCACACACTTTTCGCGGTGATCGAAACCCAGAACCCTAGATTAAATTCCATTTCAAGAATTGAGGCATGGAAGACGAAAAGAAGATGATGATATATCACGAAAGACAAAAGTTACAATTTTGCCTCTTACACGCTCTCAATAATCTCTTTCAGGTTTCCAATTCTTAAATTAATACTTCATATACTGTATCTGATCTGTCAATTAGTTATTATTTTCATCTGTTAACTATAATTTGTACTACATATTTTCCAATTATGTATAGTTATATTGTAGTTTTATGCTGTTAGATGTTCCCCTCATGTTAGTTTAAAGCTTATTACTGATTTTAATAGGATTGTTGTCGTATCGAGATTGTACGGGGAAAGGCTAAAGGGGTGTTTGCGATTGTGTTTTGGGAGTGATTGTATGATTATCGCGTTTGCAAAGAGCAAATAATCAATATGTAGTATTTTGCAAATTGTTATAATAAGTGATTATCTGTGTTGTGTGTTCCCTAGCGAGATAACGCAGTTTTGAAAAAGCAGGTTAAGATGTTTGATTTGTTTTGCAAAGGAGTTGGGAATTTTTTATGGTAGAACAAACTTTTTATGATTATATGTTGATTATATGCTTTTTTTGATAAGTAAGCTTTGCTTATTCAAATTGCACATCTGGCTCTTATTATAAGCATTTTGATCTAAATTGACGCGTTTAGTTACCGTATAAGCAAACCTAAACACCATTTCCTGCATTGCATTTTGTTGCAGCTAATTATCTGCTTCTGTTTATACTCAAAAGCGTAAGCAATCCCAAACACTGCATGGTGAATTAGATTATTTAGGATTTAGATTTAAGTTGTTCAACTGTTAAAGTCGAAGACTTCATGCAATGTACTTTTTTTATGATCATATCATCCTATGCCTAGTGATTTTGTGTAGTATAAATGTGTTTTCTGTAATCAAGAGCGTAAGGTTTATCTTTATCAAAATCGGGATCTTAAATCCTTGCTAGAAGTGATAGCTGGTCGGGAAGTCCATGCTACTTCTTGTATTCCCTTTTTTAGAACTGACGAGAGCTAAAATGTATCTCTAATATTGAAATGATATAAATGCTCACATCTGAAGCAACCTAGTGCTGGATTACTTATTTGGATCATTTTCTGGTATTGGATCTGAGCATGTTACTGAATGAATGTTAATTTGAAGCAGTGTTAAACAGTTCTTATTTTGTATAGATTGTCAGTCTCTTATGATTCTGAGTAATGTTGGTAACCAGTTCTCTTTTTTTGTCATGATAGGAAAAGAATGCATTTACACGAAAACATCTGGATGAGATAGCTGAAAAGCTTGTTTTAAATGATCCATACAAAGGACACTGGACGCCTTTATCAGTCATCTTCAAGCCTCATCATAACTCATTTACAGGTAATTATGATATAAACGTGCTAATATCTGCAGTGGAAGGAAAGGGAAAGAGAATAGTTTGGCATGATCGGCGTAATAAAGCTTCTTCCATTAATCTTGATGAACCTGAAAGTAAATTGATGGGTATTGTACTCAATATACCTGTGAAAAGATACGGCGGGATATGGAAGGGCCGCCATTGGGTTTCTTTAAGAAGGATTAACGGGGTTTGGTATAATTTGGATAGTGATTTTTCATCTCCGTACCCGTATGAAAGTACTGAAGATTTAAGGCTGTTTTTGGATAGTGCCATGGATTGCGGTACTGAAATGTTGCTTGTAAAAGATGAGGACTAGGTGGCTACAATAGAGGTTCAATACTTATAGGTCCTGTTTTGTTGTTATCATAGATTCGTAGTCATAGAGTGATCAAGTTTCTGATTCTCGCTGTCTGATGCTGCTCAACTTGCTTCTTTTGTGTGAACCGTGGTTGATGGTTACTGGGACCTTTTAAGAACATAAAAATATACGTCATAAGATGTCGTTTTGATCGTTGTTGTGGTAATTCTTTGAGATTTTGTATGGGAGATGTCCTTAATGGTTTGAAGGTTGGAAATTGACCAGGAATGCTTGCTACTATGTACATGTTTTCTTTACAAGTTTGTAACTTCTGGCTTGCTTTATGTAGATACTGGCGTGGTGTTGGTTGTTTTTTACTCAGTTAAAAGAACAGTTGCAAATTGCATCCATCAACCTACTGTTTATTTGTCAATTTACTTGTATATTACGTCAATACAATAACTCGTTACATAGAATATACCTATTCGTGTTTGTACCAGATTCCTTTGAACCTGGGTAAAAAAAAAGGTTAAATTTGCTATGAAAATGAAATTCTGAACAGGCTTAGGGAGCATTTGAGATACCGTTAAGCAGGTGTAATTATTTGCTCTTTTTTCTATAAATATCTTACTTTCATATATCCATTTAGTATAAGTTCGGTCATTATGTACTGACTGTACTGACTCTTAACATAGGGGTAAGCTTGCTTTTCGTTTTAAGAATGTTGGTTGGCATGACATTTGTCGTTGGTTCATGGATTACCTTGACTAAAAATGTTCGGCTTCCAGGCAACACATTGTCGGCTTGATTCTTGTGAGCTTGTATAAACTTGAGCATTGATCCTGATTTTATGGATGCAGCCAGTAGGTTATATGTCATATAGAGAGATTAATGAAATTAAAATGGTCCAGTGTGCTGTCTAATTATGTTTCTTACTGTTCTGTTAATTAAGAATTGTTGAACCTTATCTATAAAATACATTTTAGTCCCAACTCCTATTGAAGATACATTTTCCTGATCATTGTACAAATAGTTATGTTATGAAGATGATGATTTTTTTCTTTGTACTTTGTATATTATCTGGGAATGTTGAAATTTCCACTAGTCCGATTATTAGTTTATTCATTAAATTTTAGAATAGGCCGAGCCTGAAGATGGTCATACAATGATCTTAATTAAAGATGCACGTTATGGTCCCCATATGGCTATATGTAAACACTGCTTAGTTCATAAGACTGCTTCGGTCCCCTATTGTCCTGCCTAATGACTGGTATGTTAAGTAGAGGCATTCAGCTACGTCTCTTGTTATATCTTAAATACTATCTACTGTGCGGGATATCTGATATACCGATTGGAGATGTGGAAAGTATTCTTCGTGATGATGTTTTCATATTTTGCTATCAGTAGTAATTTTCCAATTATAGAAAGACATTTAAAACACAAAAGAGCTAGGTGTGTCTATAGCTGTCCCATTATTTTTAGTGTACCCTGTTTGATTTTTCATAGAAACCCGTGTACCCTACAAGTCATCAATGCATTAGTACTACTACTATTGCTGCATATTAGAGCAGACGGTGCAGCTCCTCATCCCCCTCGCCACTGCACCGACCCCCCCTCTTCGTTGCTCGCCACTCAACACTTCCTCGTTTGCACGACGAGCTTGTTTCCTGACATTATTACCAGTTTGTGGGACTCAAGTGTGAGTTTATTCCTTTTTTTTATTTTTCTTTTTTCGGATCTATAATAGCGTGGGGCGTGGCGTGGCGGCATGACCAAGCCTCAAGCCTTAGCGTGAGGCATGGCGGCGTGGCATTTTTAAGGCGGCAAAAATTATTTATAGATTTATAGATTTATATCATATTTCGTATACATAGAGTTTACAAAAAGTGTTATACATAAGCTATAAAGTCAAGAAACCCTCTTTGCATATAATTTTCTTCAAATACTAGTAAATCCCTAAATGCAAAATACTAGTAAACCCCTAATATCATGCCCAAATTCCAATTACTAGTAAATCCCTTAAACGTCTAGAAAAAATTTGTCACGCCATACCCCTTATCGCACCTCATCTCATGCCAAGCCTTAAAACGACGCCTTGTCTATTGCGTGGCGTGGAGGTGACGCCTCACGCCTTTGCGACACCTTTGTGGCGGCATGGCGCACCTTTTAGAACCATGTACTCACTACACCTAGCACTCTTATATTATATATTACATAAAGACCTCTTGCTGCCACTCTAAGAAATATAAATAGACACTGTATATAGATCCTGAACTTCATTATTTATCTCCTCGTCTTCCTTTCTTCTTCCAACTCACACAGTGTAGCGTGTAAGAACACACGGCTAACGCACGAGAGCTACAATGTCCTGCAAACTGAATTCGAGCAAAAGGGTTGATGGTGGAAGACGCAGATATATGGCACCTGTGAGATACCTTAAACATGTTGGTAATTGGATGGTGGCAGTTCTGTGCTTTGTTGTTCCTCGAAAACGAGGTTCCACCAAGGTATCTTCCTCAGGAGCACCAAAACAGATTTCCCGTTCTCAGTTTGATTCACAACGTGTAGAAGCAATGAAAGATTGTATTGAGTTCATCAACTCTTCTTCTTAATTCCTTAACAAGGTCTAATTTTGTTTCTTGATGAATTCTTGTTCATAACCATGTTTCCGATGCTTGTAATAATTTTAATACCGATGTTTCATGTTTGATTTGATAGTTAGCTTGTTGTGGAATCCATAATACGCGGTTAGTGGTTGAATGTTGTAATGTTATGGACAAAATCTAGTTGTGGAATTAAATGAAATAAGAGACATCACATGTCATGGTTTTTATAAGCTGTCATGGCTGGCTCTGGTCTGGTGTCCGTACAAAGTAGGCTCAGTCACATTTGCCTGTATGCGCACCTGTATATATGGACCATTTTAAAACATAACCAACACATTTATTGTAGGTTATGGACTTCAGATGTACATTATGACATTTGTTTTTTTTTTTTTTTCTTTCTATATTTACTGTCATATAATCATTCCAAAACAAATGGCCACATATCCCTAACAATAAATCCTCAAATGATTGATACATCAAACAAAGTTTATTATCACGGGATAAATTAATCGGTTCGAAACAATACAGTTTCATTGTTATATGCATGTTAGTCCACCAACCCCAAGACACCCTCCATGTTTTCTTCTAAGTACTGTCTTATTGTCTGCACAAACTGATTGTTATATGCATGCTAGTCCAGCAACATCATATCAGGACACCCTCCATGTTTTCTTTCGAGTGCTGTGATTCTGACGCATCATTTAACAGGCTCTGCAATTTAGAGTGGTGTATTTCTCTTTGGGATTCAACCTGGATCTCCCTGTAATGACGATTTCTCAACTAGTTACCCGCGACATCCTCCTTTTTCTTCCTTCACGTCATGTTAACGGTGTTTATAATTTAATGACTGTAGGTATCATTTACATGACATGCTTGTACTTTTACATTGACATTATCTTTTGCAAGACAAAACAGACCAGAAACTAATCATAATTTTTTTCAATTATGTAGTCAACAAATAATTTTTTTCAATAATCTTGTTTTATTGGGCATAATATTGATACTCTTTTTTGAACTATGTTACGTAGTACTCTCTATTAAACTTATCTTATAGTTCTAAACAAGTTAGCTTCCCTACACAATTTTTAAACTTTATTTTGATGCCTGAGATCACATAAAAAATTTATATTGATAAATTTAAGCAATTCGCCCCTCAAAGCTTTCTTGGGTCTTGTGTAGAAGCCTCACCGAGCTCAAACACTCTAGCGCTAAGTAAGTACACAATGAGCTTGTAAATCGAAATCTCATGTATGTACAAGATTACATACAAAAGCGTAAATTTCATTTATGCTAAAATACTTTTGCATGTTATGGGGGTATCGTAAAATATACAAGATCTATCAAAATGTGTGTCTAATCTTCCTATATTTCTATCTTTGCACCAGTGAAATGGCTATTGAAAAATGTGATTGTGATTTACAGCATCAAGTTTTCCCACCATTTCTGTGCACCAAGAAGTCATTTTCGAGCTTCTGAAACGTACTAAGGTTGTTTCTACGAGCCTCAAAAAATGCATGCACCAATTTATCGATCTGAAATTGCCTCATCATGTGTGGCACCAAACTATATATGTCATTTAGTCGATAATTTTCTCACCAGTGGAGAAAAGATTCCAAATCACTGTTCCAACTAAATATAGCCCGATTGCCACATCAAAGACCTCGTCCCATGAACCTGGTCACATATTACCAGTTGTAAAGTTTCTTCAAGTTATAAGGCTTTCGTCTATAAGGTATGGAATTGAAAATACAAGTCGCCTGTGGGTCTAAATTTCAAGCAATGAAGATAGGAATGCTATATGCACAAATTTGGTATAAAAACATATTACACAAGAAAATAATTTGTACACACCATTTTGTTACATCAAACTTGATCTGTGTTCTAAATTCTCAGGAACTTCAGGTTGCGGTTTTGCTTGCCAAAAATTTCCAATCTACTTATTACTGACTCAATTTGGGTAGTGTTTTATTTCTTCTTATATTGGTCAACTTAAAATTTTAGCTAAAAGGAGAACGAGTCAAATGAGTCATGAGGGTTGAAAGTAATCGAAATTCTATTTTTAATTCATACAAATGGGACATAAGTGGTTTGTGGGTCAACTGAACTCGGCTCATTTTGAACCGCAAAAAAATGACCTGCCTGACACGTAAAAACCCAATCAGTTGTTTTTAGAAGTATTTAGAAAACTTGCAAGGCACGTGAACGAGACTCAGGGTGCAATCTTGCATAAGAGACTACTCGTTTCTTAAAAATATATATATCGTTTTAGGGAAAAAGAGAAAAGAGTACCGTGTTGCAAGATGTAACCGGTGGCTGCAGTACCAAAGACACCAGCCAGAACTCCCGCGGTATTAGACAAACCAAGCAACACCCCCTATAAACAGCAAATTCCATGAGTACTTATAAAAGTTCGATAATATTTTAGTCAATCCAAAGGTGTGTGAGAATAGAAATGCTCACTGAATATCGAGGGGCGATATCTTGATGATTTGAATATAAACCAGACTGTGAAAATGCATCAGAACCCTGTTTCATGTGAGCAAATGTCCATTCATGAGTGAATATAAATTTCTTTTTGTTTCAAAATATCAAACAATAATTATGCACAAACCTGACTACACGCCATGCAAAAGACAGCCATAGCAGGAGAGTCGACATGACTCAGTTGAGATAAGAAAAATGCAGGTCCGAGAAAACCAATTGACTGCATCACCTGAGTTTGGAGTAGAAGAATAAGTAACTCTAAAAAAACAAATAGAACGTTAAATCACTTATAAATTTTTCTTCAATGAGAAATACCTTTCGAACTGTGGTGACAGACCACCCTTTGCTCACAAGTGTGTCAGCTATCCATCCTCCAAGATTGGCCGAGAAAGCCATTGTAAGCCAAGGCAATACACAAAACAGCCCAGATTCTGTTAGATTGAATCCTAGTACCTGTATCAAGTTTATTAACAAACAGAAAGTGACATTAAGTTGATAAGTTTATATGACACAAAACTACTCAACTGCTTTCATACTATATATCACTTTTCCTGATTATGTAATTAAGTATAGGTGGAAACTTCGACCCATTTATTTGGAAACATGTCAATTCAGGCTCTATTCTATTGAGAACGGGTGAAATATAAGTTAAACTAAAAAAGGGTTAAATGGGTTGATCGGGTTAAATGGGTCAATGTTACTCGCGTGTATTCAAACGCTTACAATGTTGTTTATCATCACAAATAAACCAAGTTATCTTATTGTTTTATTAATAAACTTTACGTGTTCATCTGTAAAATATGGAAAAAAAATGGGTTGGTTTGTCAGCCCAACCAGGCCTGTTTTGACCCGCACTTAAAAGTTACTCATTGTTACTCGTCACACTTTTGACTTATTACCTGAACCACCCGCTTTTTCATTTTCGACACCTCTAAATAAGACTATTTGAGCTTGGTTCCTTATATCATGGTGTTGGTGAATGTCACACGTACATGTTTTCAGCATATGAAGTGGGTTAAATTGCCTAAAACACAAAGGAGAACATCTGATATTGCAGGATTACTAGACTAACCTGGTTATAATAGGTAGGCATCCATGTGAGGAGTATAAATGTTCCCCAATTGTGACAAAAATGACACGATATCAAAGCCCATACAGGTGCTTTTGACAAGATTTGTCCCCAGGGAATATCTTTAACAGGTTCCTCAGAAACTCTATTACGAAAGATCAGCTTCTTTTCTTGGGGACGAAGTTCAGGATCTTCAAGAGGTGAGCTATATGCCTAAAATTTACAATATATTTTAGAAGACAGAAAAATATTTCAAAAATGAAAATGTAAGTATCACAACTGAGAGGAAACAATTGACAGTTAAATAGATACAGTGGGCCATTTTGACCCAATTATTTTAAAATGGGTCGATGAAGGTTATGTTTTATCTCGATAGTTTACAAGAAAACATGTAAAAAGGATCAAACAGGTCAATAGTCGCACAAAGTGTATTTTTCATAAATATAACCTCCAAAATCAATATTTTCAAAAAATAATTTAGTAAAAGTAGGAGCATGATAATATTAATATACCTTAGTTAACCATAATGCAGTCCACACTGTCCCTAGAGAACCAAACGAGAAAAAGACTGAGGGCCATCCATATGAATGTATCAAGAATGGTGAAAATGCAAGGCCCGTGACAGAACCAAGATACATCCCACTATATACAAGAGCCAATGATCTACTTCTTTCTGCAACAGGCACCCATTTTGACAAAAGATTATTCATGGCTGGCATCGCCACACCCTGATAGAGAGCACCAGAATTATGAGATCTAAAAAGTTTAAAAAAGGTTATCAGTATCAAATATTGAGAAGGGATATATACCTCGCCTACACCCATAAAAGCACGGACTATGAGTAGGAATGGTAATCCTAACTTTGCAGCAATTGGAGTAAGAACTGTAGCTACAGACCACCAAATGACTCCGAAAGCTAAAACACGTTTCCCACCTACTGTGTCGGCCCAAATGCCACCTGCAATCTAAGCTTAATTACCGTTAATTAAGCACACAACCGTGTCAAGTCTTGCAGGTAGTTTTATTGAGTAACAATACAGTTTCGTAGATCATGTGATTTGTTGTATAACTCATTTCAAGTGATCCTTTTACTATGCCATTTATATACAAACTGATTATACTATTATCCATGAATTAGCCAATCTTGCGAATGGTCTCTAACACACTTATTAGGAATACTTTCGAGCAGGATTTAGTGTGAAGTTTGTAAATAAAGTGATAATTACTTTGAATACATATGTTGGGCAACCTCGTTTAGAACATTGACAGCAATATAGTTCTTAAATCACAACTTTTAGTATAAAAGAAATATTTCATCGACTCGTCAATTGTCCAACCACTTAAGCTATAGAGATGAGTATCGACACTTTTTCACAAGTATTCATTTGAGGTCCCAATAGTAACAACTTAGTTCATTAGCATAACTTTTTAATAATCTAGCACCAAATGACAAGAACAAGAATGAAATTGTATGAGGGAAGACATTTGGGAAAACCTGAGTGAGAAGATAACCCCAGAAAAACGACGACTGTATCAAACCAACAGTTGTAGAATTCCAATGGAACTCTGATGACATTGGCAGTATAGCGATGCTCATATTAACCTGGTCACATATAATAATATAATTCAGTAATTCAATGTTATACATCCGAATTCTCCAAAAATCACAACTAAGAACCTATATCCACAATCCCAATATTTGAGATGATTAATTAGTGCAACGCAATTACAGTATCCACAACTCAGAATGCCAAAAAAAATTCATATTAACTAACTTAACACGAAACATAATCAATTCAAATAAGTCTTGTCAACTGAGGTGATGTTTGGGATTGCTTAATACAACCTGCTTATGCTTTTTGAGACCGGCAGAAGCAGATAATCAACCATAACAACAGTTTGGATGTCATGCAATTCTACTAATTCAAAAGTAAAATAATTACAATCAGATAAATAAGCAACTCGCATATTGTATATATAAAACTGCTTACGTTATTAACCCCAATTAATTAGCTAATGATAAGCTGTTTGCTTCTACCCAAGGAGCAAAAAACATCGTATTGTATAAACGTAATAAGTAGATAACTGGCTATAGGGATTTTGATTGCGTTTTAAAACTGATTATGCTTTTGCAAAACTGCATTTCAAATAGCATGTCTCAACACAAAACTGTGTTTTGTCTCTAAGATATTAATCACTTTTTTCACGGCAAAAACTGTATATTTGACTATTTGCGATATAATCAGGGGTGGACCAGGACTCCAAGTCACCGGGTGCACATTTTTTTTACGAGTATAAAGAAAATATAAATGCACTAAAAGATACAGTTTCATTAAAACTAGCAAACAAATTAATAAGACACATATTTCCTTTTGACACAAAATTTCGAGACCAGCTTCATTTCGCAAAAATCATGATTTTTTAAAGAAAATTATACAAACATCCATCGGTTCCGTGAACCCGGGAACCCCCTAGGTCTGCCCCTGCAGATAATCTTATCCAAAAGCAAATTCCTAAGCAATAAGAAATCTCAAACACTCCCTAGAAACAGCTAAACATGAGTAAAACTTACTCTATCCATATTGCAAAGAAGAAAAGCCGAAAAACACAAAATAACAATCGTCCATCGTTTCGGAAACTCTTCCCACCAGGGCACTCCACTCTCATCATCAAACTCATCTCCACTATCCCCGACATCACCACCCAACCTTTCCTTAAACTTAAAAGACCCTGGTACACCCGTTGACTTGGACACTTCATATGACTCTGACTTCACATCACTTCTTATCCTCCAAACCTCGTACTTATCAAATCTTAAACTTTGCAACTTCACATAAACGTTAGAACCTGACAAGAACTCAACCTTGTAGTTGTACCTTAAATTTACGTTTGTGTTTGAGTCCATGCAAATGAGTTTTTTATGATGATGATGTGAAGTGTCAGGTGGACGGTATCGTTTTGGACGTGAGTTTAAAGTGATGGGAAGTGATTTTCCGGCCATGGTGTTGGTCGGAGAGTTTTTTTTTTTGTATTTTTTATGGTTTTTTGGACGTGGAAGAAGCAACCAGCAAGCGGGTTAGTGATATTTTACTGTGATTGGTTGGAATGACGACAAGTGGCATGTTTGTGGATTCGTGAGATTAGAAAAGTGGGACATACTTGATAAGTGTAAGAGGTTTTGGTTGGGCTTGTTGTCAAGGTGTTCGTTTGTGGGAATAGCCCAATGATAATTATGTAGTATTGGATTTGGACGAGGTGAGATTTCACAAGATTGGGCGTGTTTGATGTTGGAAGCAGGGGTGTTGATGGTTGAGGTAATAAACCGAATTTATTAAAATTGAACCGAATTGAATTAAAAATTCGGTTTTCGGTTTGGATATAAGTTTAGCTATCTGAATCGAAAACCGAATATATATATATATATATATATATATATATATATATATATATATATATATATATATATATATATATATATATAATTTTATATATAAAAAATGTCCATTAAAATTTTATACTAATATAAAAAACACTTTTTTATGTTTGAAAATTTTTTTTTGCCAAAAATATATAAATTAAATTAAAAATATATAAATAGTGTAATTCAAGTACAAATTCGGTTTTCGGTTTTGACCCATAACTGAACCGAATTTCGGTTCGGTTCTCGGTTCGGTTCGGTCATAGATATTTTCGGTTCGGTTCGGTTTTCGGTTATGACCCAATTTTTTTTAACCGAACAACCCGAACCGAATAAACCGATTAACCGAAAACCGAACTGATGAACACCCCTAGTTGGAACTTTATGATGAGTTTTTCAAGTTTTCGTATTATATCGAAAGGAAAATGATCAGGAGACCGCCTAAATTTTAACCTAAACATATGTGGTATGATATTGATAGTTTGTGAAAAAATGGGTCCCTTAGTTGCAACTATAAAGATGATACCACATATGTTTAGGCACATCTTTAGGCATATCTTTAGGTCTCTCAATCATAGCTCATATTGAAATAAGTTTTTTTGCTAAACTTTTTATAATAGAAATGGTGTGATAAAAATACAGTAAGGTAAAATGGTCACAAATATACACAAAGCTCTAAATTCAAAACTTTTGTCTTATAATAGGAAAAAAAAATAGGTAAACAAGACTCGAAAATATAACAAATTAGTTACATTTCCACATAATTATCCTTATTAAAAGGGCTGATTTTGAACACTAAAACTTGATGGAAAATGTTTAAGGCTCATTATATATTTACACGGCTAAGTTTATGTAAGCCTACAAGGTCAAACACAAATACACTTAGATTCTCTAAGTAATAGTATATATAACGTATTTATATTATATTGCACTAAATGATTTATAAGTCATTTAACGTACAATATATATTTATTTACGGTGGATTAATAAATAATAAGGTTAAATACTTATTTGTTAATTATTGATATTGTATTAATAACGAGTAATTTGGCTGTTGCGCGTTGTGACGAAGCCAATTTAAGTCTAATATTCGTGCAGCGGAGCTACTTTTTTGTCAGTTTTTCTTGTCGGAATATAAAAGCCTGGGTTTGATATTTTGCGTTCGCCTAATGTCGTACTTGGTTATTTTAAAATTAAGAATTTCGTATAATATTTTGAGATGAAGATAACGCTTGACATTAAGGACGTAAATAAAATTGTTGACGTTAACTTAGTTACTAATATTATTACATGTACATTATATATTAATGGTATATTGTACATCAAATATAAGCTATCGAACTGCTGTAATAGATTTTAGGTCCAGTTGTAAAGAATTATTGGTCCAAGAGATTATTGAAATAAATGATAGCGATGATGATTTTCATAGAGCTGCTATCATCAACATCCCCATCATTAACATAACAATCTCTTGAAGCACTTTTTTTTCTTTTCACTTAACCTTGCAGCCAAGGGAATAAAAAGTATTATAGACGTTCGTGTGCTATAGAAAAAGCTGGAGACCCTTGAAGAAGATTTCAGCTATGGGAAGCTGCAGATGTACGTAGAAAGGAAGCATCTTCTTTGTTTTGATAAATTTGGAATAGCTACAATTTCCTATCTTCAAATCGTTTTAAGAGTCTCCATCTATTATAAATTAAATAGTATCAGAATGAATGCTACACTTTAAAAGATATAACAAAATGGTTATGGTTATAGATTATGGAAGCTATATATCATAAAAATGCGTGTATGTATGATGTTTAGAAGTACAAACCTACGTAATAGCTCGTTTTTTGGTTGAGTTCCATTCAACGGATGCTCAAGTATCCTGGCTATTTTCATGATGTTTGTAGCACATTCCTTTATCTATGTCATTTGTTAGGGTGAATGCCACCTATGTTCTTCTATTTGACATTCTAATAGTTTGATGTTAGATGAGTCATCTGAGGCTTTCATATAGCTATAAATTAGTTAACAAATTTCAAATGCAAGACTTAATTCAATCTCATCATGGCCATCGATGCAACGGGACTTTACTTCAATTTTCTTTAATATATATATTTTTTTTTACATTTCTTTTACATCCATGGTAGTGAATGTTCACCTTTAGCGCACAGGTCTCTTTATCATTTAAAAAAAAATTTTGTTAAGTAGCAAAACAAAGTATGCAAGAAAATTATTACGTAAGTTAGAAGATAATGCGTAATAAACAATATTAAGATTTACTTAATTTGAAAACTTACGAAGATACTAAGTCTTCACGCTGTCGGATTTTTTTTCCTTTTTTTTTTCTTTTTTGTTTCCCACCTTTCTTTAGGTAATCATGGTGCACACATAGAAATGTTCATAAACATTGAGTAAAAGATGACAGTGAACTTTAGCCATTTGATGTTTTGTGGTTTTGATCAAGAATTTTTCGTCTTTTTATCTCCTGTAAAGTATAAAAGTAGCAATAAGTATATTTTGTTGTAATAATAGATTGATATAGGAATGTAAAGCACATAATTCGATGCATGATTTCAAATCAGAAAGCATAGCCATAAGCATTTTTTGAGAAATTCGAAACAACAATACTTAGGTCTACAAACTAAAAATTGTGTGTGAAAGAAAATCATATTATGATTATGTCTGGATAAAGAATATATTCGGTTTGGCTATGATATTGTGCTCGCTGCAAAACTCTGCTAATGTCTACACGTAAAAAATAAATTGCACCTTTATCAATAAATTGCATGTGCAAGGTTATGATATCATTATAAATCAACCTCGGCTTTAAGAATAAAAATGTCTCGATACATTCTTTAATACAAGTCCACATTCAGGTGATCAAAAAGCCAGTGTCAATGATAAAATATACTTAGCTAAAGAAAGGTGGAAAACAGAAGAGGATCTGATGATATAGTTTGCACCAAATATACTTTTGCCACATCGTCTTCTGTGCCCCATCGTTACCAATGTTTAAGTCTTTTTCATTACGTAAATGTGAAATGCTAAAGAAAAGGCCTTCTTACCATTGCCACATCCTCGTATTTTTCCAACCTTCCTTTAGGTAAGCATATTGTATCAAGACTCCTATATAAATGGAATCATCGACAACCGAGAACTCGATTAAGAACATTCGCAAAGACTTTCATGTCATTGTGGATGAACGATTGGCACACAAACATACATCCCTTGCAAGAAAAGACCAAACATTGCTTTGAATAGCAGCTTACCTAATGCCACATCATCAACAGTGACCAAACTCTTTCCTCTATCAGATGCAAATTCTTTATTAATAATATGTTTCATGGATCCGATCAAGCACTTTCTGTCTTATACGTTTTCTATTAACTACATGTAATCGGATATAAAAGTAAGTTAACATAACTAACTCATAGACGTAAATACGCACATAAATCGACAGTAAATAAAGCATCCATAACCGTTTTCACCATAACATATACAGAAACTACATGTGTTCCAAGTACTGCATAATTAAATAGTAAAAATGCATTGTTAAACGTAAAAAACACAAATAAAAAACTATACCTAATAGCACTTAAGGAGTCAAATAGCAATCATAACCACAGCTCATATAAATTCAATTTATGACTACAAATGATATACAACATATACATAGCATATACACTATTTCTAAGAATGTATACACAACAATGAATAAACAAGATTATCTTTTTGGGTCAGCACCTAATGTAAAGGTAAATAAACTAAAATAATGTTGTTTACAACTAAGGCAAGGCTTAAATTTATAAACAATAAAAAAAGCAGGATCAATCCGCCTTAGCTACAGACTAGGTAAGTTGTTCTGCCAAAATACGAATAACCTCAGCTTTGCTCGAACCCATTAACACAAATTCAAATTCTATCAACACATCCCCGTGTCGGCTGACTTTAATCAGTCAGGTTTCGTTCTCATGCAGAAATGATGATAACATGCTGATAAAGGTGTTGTTGTCCAAAGGTATAAGAATTTGAAAACGTCACTAAAAGGTTAATGTATTGTCCACTATTGGCTCTTGGAGTTACACCACCTGTGATATTGATGTTCACCTTGCACCGACAGGTTTCGTTCTCATCAAATTGTATATCTTTACTGCAAGTAGCCGATATTTAATGTTGTCCCAATTCATATATATTTGACATAATATTACCAGATTCTCATGTCCTTATACTTTTCATTTCATTTCATATCTCTTTTCTCATTACCAACTTGTATATTCTTTTTAGTATGCACCAGTGTGACCCATCGGCATTTTTATAAGAACTAGTTGTGAAAGACGTTGTTCTTTACACATAGATTCTTTCTGATCCCGGGTAGCAAATACACACACTAAGTTTATTTTTAGGTGCAACACTAATCGTTGGCCATAACCAACAACGTTAATCATCATGACCCCAAAAATAATAGTGTAAATGATAATATTTAGAGAAAAACGTTAATCATCACCCGTTTTAAGAATCATGACTATTTTCTTAAGTTGGCTTAAAAGTTGTTACATGTAAAACTTGAACATAAGTCTTTACCGGGAATCAATGGGTTTGTGTCTCAGTGTTATCTCTTGATTTGTGAGAAGCTCTTTAATCAAATAGTTGTGAGTTCAAGTTTTGCTTAAAACATGTGAGATAGTTTGTGATGTAAATAATGTTAGATAGTTGTTGTCGTTCAAAGGAGGGGGAGGGGAAAAAAAAGGTCTTTACCAAGAACCCAGTTACCACCACTATGCTACACCTCCATTTTCTTTTGGATAGACAGGTTTTGGATTCACGAAAGATAATATGTTTGTCCATAAAAAATTAGTTAAGTCGAATGACTAAAAGAGTGAAGTAACTTAACCTCAAACCTAAGAAGAAAATTGAAATTTATACTATATTTAAGTTGAAGAACATATACATAGCATCTACAGAGAGTATACGTCGATCAAGGGATATTCACGTGATCAACAGAGGACACTGCTCAAACGTGCATTTCTTTAATTACAAATGCTAGACATAATTATTTGAATTAATAGAAATATAAGTAATGTATAATTTTTAATGTCAATATTGAAGCGGACAAAAATAGACCAGATCTTGAGTTATCTATAACTCCAAGATGTCGAGAGCTTTGGATACTCTATTGATTGAAAAGAAATGGTGTATATCATTTCCGACATTATATGATCAGTATATGAATATTTTCTGTTTTTTGTATAATAGTAGCAATTTAGTTTTCAAACTAATAATACTCGCTTTGTATTTGTCAAAGCTGATTTTTACCGCGGTTATTATAGTCCGTCATGGTCAGTTTTTCACGCATTTACACATGTGTGATGCATTTAGGTGGTTTTTGTATCGGGTGAGTTTGGATGGTGGGTTCTTTCTTCAGTTGTGGCTCGCTCTAGCGAGGCTCTAGTGGCTTGCTAAAGTCGTTGTTTTGGTTGAAATTTTTGTAGTTTTTGGGGCATGGTTATAGGATGTCCCTACAATTTATAGCTTCTTGCTAATTCTTATTTATTTATATATACTTTTAAGAAAAACAAAAAACAAATTTACGACTTTTAAACCTCTGTTTTAAGTGCAACTTGAGCTCTCAACCGTGAAAATGCATACAGAATACATTATCTCACATTTTTGTATATCTTATGCGGCTTAACTTGAGAAAGTCGGGTGATATTTGTATCCAACAAAATAATTTAAGTAGGACACCTTATAAGTTGGTTTTTTGTAAAAAGACAAGTTAATACCATTTCCTTTAGTGAGAAACTCGAACTTATTTTGTATTAAAAAATAAATATACGAATAAGGTTGAAATTGTCATATTTAATTATATTCTTTAAATATTAAATGTAGAAAAGACAGAAGTCACAAAACACGTACAAATGCTATGAACAACTTGCCTTGATCCATCACCCTTGCCATTCTTCTTCCATCATTTTGCTTTGCTAAAAACTCTTTCATAGCACCAACATACATTCATTCATTTTTGATATATAACTATCACACATTAATGGCCAACTTAGCTCCCGTTTGTGCTAATTTCATCTCCATATTCGTCATTCTCATGCACCTCGGTTGCTTCATCATCTTTCCTACCTCACGCCACCACCACCATCGTCCAAAACCACCGTCTCCAAGCCCGTTCCTTCGCGTCTCCACCACCAAACATAAACGCCATAAACATGTCTCTTCCTCTTGGTCATTCCTCAAACGAATTTTCACTAATAGTACTAAATGTGCCGCGTCAACAAAAAGTTGTGAGTTCAAGTCTCGTCACGTGGTTGATATACAAAAAGAAATATCCCTCATCCAACGCGAAAACCATCTCACAACCCGGCCCGGATCCGATCCCTCCCCCATGCACAAAGAAATTCACCCATGCCAGAATTGTGGTGAAATTTTCCATAATCCCGGGTTGCTTCAAGAACACCAATCAATAAAACACGCTCTTTGTGAGCTTCTAGATGATGACCCGGGTAAGAACGTGGTCCATATTATATTTGAATCCGGTTGGTCTGGTACCAAATACCCGACCATCCACCGGGTCATGAAAATCCACAATAGCCAAAAAATACTAGCTCGGTTTGAAGAATTTCGTGAGACCATTAAGTTGACGTCAGTGCGACACCATCATGATCCACGGTGTATTGCTGACGGCAACGAGTTGTTACGTTTTCATTGCACAACTTTTTTATGTGACCTAGGGCAAAATGGTAATGCCATCATTTGCACCCAACAATATTGTAGTCTATGTGGGATAATAAGGTCCGGGTTTTCACCCAAGTTAGATGGTATATCCACATTATCAAATACTTATAGGGCACACGTGTCAGTTCCTGATGATATCGAGGAAGAGTTTGGGTTCATGAATGTGAAACGGGCAATGCTTGTATGTCGCGTTATAGCAGGTCGTGTCGGGTGTGAACAGTTAACGGGTGATAAAAATGACCCGGGTTCTGATTCTTTAGCTGTGCGAGAATCTAGTGCGATGCAGACCAGGTTAGACGAAGTCGATGAGCTTATTGTGTTTGATCCGAGGGCCATGCTTCCTTGTTTTGTTATAGTCTACACCGTATGATTATGATTTGTCAAATGGCAATTAGAAAGAAAATAAGAGCCCACCTCTTAAAAGTGTAGAAGATTAGGTAATATACCATTAGAGCTAGGGTCGGAACGGCTTCATTTGGGACACTGGCATTGCTCGGCGTCACCATAGTGGTGTGCGCTCGGCATGAGCAAGAAAAGTGAAGGTGGCGGGAATCGTGTTTGCATGTTTTCATTTTATTTATTTATTTATTATTATTATTTTTTAAAGTTTTTATTTGAGAGTATGTTGTGTGCTAGATATAGTGCCTGTTTGTTCGGCAGGGGCTTTTTGAAAGACATGTTAGTTTTTTTGTTATAAAAATAATCTCTTCTAAAATAATAGCCTCGTTTGAATACGTTAAATTCCAGTTTTTATTTCAGACAAATAGCTCCTAAATGAAAAGCTGATCCATGAAGTTTTTTAAACATCTCGGAGTTGTTAAAACTTTAAATTACTGATATATGATTGAGCCTAAACGGTCAACCTAAATTAACCAAGTGAATTGGTCAACAAGGTCAGACTGCCTAGAGGTCAATGCTCCGTGGATAGTATAGTGTTTCCCCGGGTCGTTATGTTCCGACAAAATTGAAATTGTGTTTAGAAACGTTTGCGGGAATAAGTAGAACTGAGGACAGTAACCAATAAAGATTTGGAATTGATTATACTACTAATTACTTGGTATTTAAGCAAATGAAACACTATTAACAATTATAGAAAGACAGATATGATTACACGTACACAAATTAGAAATCACATTTGTTTACAGACAGAGAAAAATGTGAGTTTTAAACAATTTACAAAAACAAGGGGTGCAAATGAAAATTTTACAAACTTAATATTAAAAGAAAATTAAATTAAAAAGAAAAATATTTTTTTACTATTTTATTATTTAATATTTAATTATTTAAATAAAAACTATTTAATTATTTACTTTAAAACTATTTAACTTATACTAAAAAGATTTATATTACAAATTTAAGCTAGAAAATTGCAAATTAATTTTTTAAAATTCTAAAGTGACTTAAAATTAATTTAGAAACTTAAAAATATATATTTTTGTCTTTTTGTGGATTTTATACTAATTAATTACTAATTATGTTATTTAAACTAATTAAACTAATTTAAATTACTAAAAATATCAAAATGACTTAAAAAATTCTGAGAAAATTTATAAAACTAATTAACCATCTCAGGAATCCTAAAAAATTATAAAAAGTATATAAAAATTATATTTAGACTATTTTACTAATTATTTACTTATTAATTAATTATTATCTAATTTAACTAGATTAATTATGAAAATTAGAAAATGAACATTAGTAATTAAGAAACTATTTTCTAAAAATACTTAATGATTTATAAAACCTAGGAAAAATATAAAAAGATACTGTTGTTAATTAAAAATTAATAAAACTATTTAATATACTATTATTACCTAATTATTAATTAAACTAATATTAATTCTAATAAATACTAAATTAAAAGAGAAAAATCTAGAAAAATTACTGAAAATACTTTAATATAAAAGAAAATTAATTAAAATATGAAAATGATGAAGTGCTGAATAATAAGCTGAAAAGAAAAATTAAATAGATAAATCCTATTAAATAGAAGCTATCACTAATTTTAAATTTGTTTTTTCTGGATTTTTCTTTTTGACAACTAAATGTACACTGAAAACAAACAACTTTTGTGAAGAACTTTTTGTTGTAGCTTATTAATAAGTTGTGTGCACACCCAAGTGCTTAACAGTGGGTATTTTAGCTTATTAGGACTTGTGGATGTATGAAAAAGCTGAGTTTAAGCTACCAAATGAACAAATGAGACAAAACAGATGGATAAAAACTAGGAATGAGCAAAATGAATCAAAATAAGCACAAGAATAAGTTGTTTCAACCAATTAAGCACTTAACAAAACACAAGGCCAAAACAGGCCTTACACAAGGACTTTTGGACCTCTGTGGGGTCCACAAAAGTGAAAGGGAGTCCAAACTAATCCTAAGTCCTCAAAGTTGACATGGTCAGCTCTTAAATAAGCCAACAAGTTAGGCTAGCTTATGGCTTATTATTGAAGCTTGGGTGAGACTTGGGACTTAGGTGTAAAACCTGAGTGCTCAGGTTTTGTTTCTGAGAGAGGTCAAAAGAAAGGGGCAAATAAGCCAAGGGCAAATGAGCTGAGACAAAAAATAAGCAGTCCCCCAATAAGCTGAGGTGGAAGGCTTCCTAGAAAGCTAAGGGACAGGGTGTGGGGTCCACTGGGTCAGTCACAAAGAACCAAAGAAAAATGGCCAATGGGTATGCACATGGCATGTACTTGCCCTGCAGCTTCAAATAAGTTGATGCACAAGCTCAAATAAAAATCACAAAATTAATCTGAACACAGATTATTGTAGCTTAGGTGATAGACTTTAACCTCTAAAAATTTTAAGACCTAATTCAACCCACAAAATTCTGGAAAAATCCCACAAGAAATGGGATTTCTGTACACTTAAAAAAATTTGACTTTTTGAGTTGATGAGCTAAGTTGACTTTTACCAATTTCTAATGATCACTACTGACTGATTAAGCTATATTATGATATATTGAGATGAAATTAAGTTAAAATAACAACTAGTGAACTGATATGATGAAATTAGACACTAAAATTAGTTAACAAGTAAGTTGAGAGCAAAGGTATTTTTGACTTTTTTTATTAAACACCTACTTGTATTATGCTTATGTTTTACTATGATGGACCTGAGAATGGAGTCTAAACAACTTTAGAACAAATAGACTCACAAGGAAGCAATCAAATAGGCAATGCCAGACACCCTTTTTTGCAATCCATTTCAAATTTTTGTGAAGCAACTCTTGATTTAAGCTTATAAATCCATGAAACAAACATGTATAACATCCAAGGAAACTGAATCAAACTTAGTGAACACAAAGTCTCAACAAAATCCCACAGATTCCATGAAATGTAAATTGACACATATATGAAGCAAGTAATAGAGACAGTTGATGAAATAATCAACAAGAAGCTATGACAATGCTTATAACTAACAGAATAAGCTATATTATACTAAATTAGAGCTAAAGTAACAGTTAACAACCAAGAATAACAAATCTACACTAGAAATTGATAAAATGTACTTTTTAAGCTTAAAATAGAGAAATGGAACTCACTTGGTGCCCTAGCTAAACAAGGGTACCCAAATGGGCAGCTACAAGCTCTAGCTTGTTATTAACAAGCTAGTAAAGTCCTTCTTGCCATATCCATTATTGGCAACTTCCTTAAGCTTCCAGTCAAATGCAAAGGTGCCATGTGGTATTTTTGTTTCTGATTTTTTTATTTATTTTTTATTTTTATGTTTATTTATGGATATAAACAACCTAAGTAAGCTTATGAAACAGTAAAACCAAGCTTAGAACATTGTTAAATAAGAAAAAGAAATTTCAAATTAAATTGCAAAAAACTGAATTGGAACTGAAATGATTGGAATTCTGATTAAAGAAAGATCAAATTATATTAATAAGACAGATTACAAGCTATTTGAAGCAAAGTTAACAACTAAGGACTGAGTTTACACTATTTCTACATGAAAATTTAAACTATGTGACTGTGTGTCCTTCTCCTTGCATCCTCTTTCTTTTATAGCTGATTTCCTGAGCTCCTTGGGTCCCACTGAGCCTTTCCCACTTCACTTGGGACCATTGGATGGTCTGTGCTTGATCCTAACCTTTAAATCAGTTTTGGCGCCAAAAAATGATTATGCAAATGGTACTTAGGAAGTTGCAATAGGGGGTGGTGCATTAATGGTGGTTGTTTTGTTAGGTGGATGGGATGGTTTGGGCGGTGGGAGGTGATGGGCAAGTGGGGTGGTTTTGCAGAGGTGGTTTTGTGAGTGGTGAGGTGGTTTTGTGGGAGGGAAAGGGTGAGTCAAAGGGTCAACGAGGGTCAAAGTGTTGACCCTGCGTTTTTATATTAAAAGGGTGGTGGACTTGGGCTTGTTGATTTGGGCCAGGGGTTGGATCAGGCTGTGTTGTTTTTGGATTTGGCTTTGGGTTTTAATAATAAAGGGTCCGGTTTGGTTTATAAGTTTAACATAAGGACCAAATTTGTAATATGCCGAAAGTTTAGGGGTGAGATTTATGAAGTTTCCAAGGTTATCACAAGGTTGTATCTTGCCAAGTTTAAATAGTTCAAGGACCATAATTGATTATTTCCATTTTTACACCCAGGGACCATTGTTGTCAATTTTGCAAAGTGCAGGGACTAAACTTGTAATTTCATGAAACTTTATACCAAAGGACTAAATATGTTTATTTGTGATTCCAAAAGGACCTTTGGTGAATTTTTTTCTAGAATAAATGCTCAGGGACTAGATTTGACAAGTTTTGAAAGTTGAGGGATTAAAACTGCCAATTATGCAAACTTTGTTCATTTTTCATCTGTTTTGAATCATTTTGCATCTGAAACATATAAAACACAATCCTGGAATATTTTCAGTATTTTGATGCATATTTGAGTGTTTTTGGATGTTTTGGCAGTTTAGATGAGACAAAAATGATGAGTATTTACACACTCATCAATATACCCTCCAAACATTTATTTATAATTATAAATATGTCATTTTATGTCATTTTATATCTTATAATTACATTTAATAGCTAACTTACCAAACGCTTTTATAGAAAAAATTATACAGCTTGTAGCTCATGTTAACAGCTTTGCAGTTTACAGTTTACAGCTTACAGTTTACAGCTAATTTTTCCAAACATACCCATATTGTAGTCAAGAAATTGGTTGAAATCGAAAATAAAGTTAATGTGACAGTTGAAAGTGATCAAGTGATCATAGCACATGCTAAATAGAATGAGAAAGCTATGTCTGGAAGTTAGAAAGGACCAAAGGGGTTGTGGACTCTTCAAATTTTTTGACTTTACATACATTTTATATATTTTTATATTTGATTTTAGGCATTCTTCACATCAAGCTGATGAATTGGCCAATGTCATGAATAAAGTAGTTAAACTAAGAACAGTCCTAATAGTGCCCGGCTTAACAACCGGACTAAAAGTCTCATCAACGTCAGTCCCCTGTAAATGTATGCTACTATTTGCTACAAGACGAGCCTTGTAGCAACTAAGGGTGTCGTCAGACAAGTATTTATGCCGAAAAAGCCACATTCAACGAATAATATTGGCACCCATGGGTCGTGGACAATAGCCCAACTTTTGCTTTTAATAAGTGCAGTGTATTCATCACACATAGCATTTTGCCAATTTGGATCATTAAAAGCATCACAATATAACTTTGGTAAAGGCGACACCGAAGAAACATGCATATTGAGATGTTGAGTAGGACGATTAGTCCGAACACGATAACATGTGACTATGGGATGAATCGAGACAGGGTTCGAATTGTGAGGAGGGTCAAGAATAATTTGTGGATTTTTGGTAGGAGGTGTCGGAGGTGGTGGTTGAGTCATGGGTAGTGATGGAGTTGGGGTGAGGTGTTGGGCCGTGGGTGGTGATGTTTGATGTTGGACCTCATCATGTTAGGCAAGCGGTGTTGTGGGCTTGGGTATAGGTGGAAGTACAATGGGTTGTGGAACAGGGATGGATGAAACGATTGGAGGAATTAGATCGGGTGGGTCATCCAAAAAATTATAGGTGGGTGTCGAGGTTGTTTGAGAAGAGCAATATAGAAACATAGTTTCATCAAAAGTAACATGGCAAGAAAGAATGATTTTATTGGTATGTAATTCGAGACAACGATATCTACGATGATTGGAGGCGTGTCCCAAAAGGATTGAGGGTGTGGCGCGAGGTTCAAGTTTGTGATTAGGGTATAAGTGAGGTATAACACCCTAAGCAAATCCCACATCGGTTGTGGCTTGGAGTGATATTAGGTATATAAGGATAACATACGCCTTACTAGACACAACAAGTTTTGTGGTCTAGTGTGAGTGTGGTTCTTAGGAACTGGAAATTAAGCGTGCTCATATAAGAGTAGCACTGGTATGGGTGACCTGTCGGGAAGTCTCATATGAGGGCCACAAAGCAAAGCCGTAAGCTTGCGGGTAAAGCGGAAAATATTGTGGTCTAAGTAGTCAGGATGTTACATGAGGGTAGCATAAATAATCAAATGTTAGTAAAATGCTATAGTTGGAGTGTTTGCCAAATAAGCGGGTGTAAGGGATGTCATTAGCAATAGCAGTCGAAGGCAGGATATTGAGTAAATGAACAACCATGTTGAGAGCTTCGACCCAAAAGGTTGTTGGGAGATTGGCTTGAAAAAGTAAAGTTTGAATTTATTGATGGTGCGAACCATTCGTTCAGACTTACCATACTGTTGGGATGTTTTGGGACATGAAAAACAAAACTTTATGCCATTGTTTACAAAAAGTTTATGTAGGTAATGGTTGTCGAATTCACCACCATGATCACACTGAAAGGATTTGATACCATTCGTTCAGACTTGCCATACTGTTGGGATGTTTTGGGACATGAAAAACAAAACTTTATGCCATTGTTTACAAAAAGTTTATGTAGGTTATGGTTGTCGAATTCACCACCATGATCACACTGAAAGGATTTGATTCTACACTTAAATTGAGTGTGAACATAGTTACAAAACAAGATAAATTTAGACAGAACATCAGGTTTTTTAATTAAAGGATAAACCCAAACAAAGTGCGAATAATGATCCAAGAACAATACGTAATATTTAAAACCCTAAAGACTCGCAACTGGTGAAGTCCAACATCAGAATGAATAATATCAAAACAAGCATTAACAACAGTTTCGGAACTAATAAACGGAAGCCTCACGTGTTGGCCAAGCTGACAAGCATGACAAAGAACAGGATGTTTCTCTTTATTACACGAAATAAAATTATTGGAGACAAGACGACGTAATACTTCGCTTCCTGGATATCAAATACGTTTATGCCACGTATTCTGACTAACAAGGAAGGCATGAGGAATCAGAGATCGAGCTGTGACCGGGTAAAGAGATCCCATGTGCTATCATATCGGAGCAGCACCCATTGAGTCGTGAAATCCTTGACAGAAAAACCAAACGCCTCAAATTCAGTAGTGCAATTATTATCACGAACAAATTGACGAACATATATTTAATTAAAATTTTGACAATATGAGGGGTAGTGAGCACGTTATTTAGGTGAAGAGGTGGAAAAGGAGTTGGTAAAATACTATGGCCCGTATTGATGACAGGAATAGAATGCCCATCACCAACCGAGACAGATGGATAAATACAAGTGTTAAAAACATTATTGAGACTATTAACTGAATCATTAAGATGTGAGCTCGCACCTATGTCCAAATTCCAAGCGCCAGTAGCAGGATCATGAAGTGTCCCAGCAATGAAAGCATGAGATAGAGTGGTCTCCTGTCCCGGGGTAACTGCGGGATCCTATAGACCCGGAGGAGATGATGTGGACCCCGAGTGGGCCTGTTGGGCCGATTGCATTACATGATTACCAATAGAAGGTGGTGGGCAAACATATTGAACTTGGGAGTATCCAAAACCAGGGGCGGTCCAACAGAGGGAATTGAGCTAATAGTGTTGATAGTAGAAAAAGAAATTCGGCCTTGTCCAGTGTGGGTATATAAAGTAGGGCAAATGATTAAATAAAGTATCATACTTGCCACCCTTTTCTCTTGTGTGTAGCGAACAAATTTTTTTTGCTTTAGTAAGTACTTTTCTTTCAAATTCATATTTTTTAGGGTATTTTGCAAAAAAATTGGACATTTTTGCCCCTCTTAGCTAATAGAAAATGTCTTTCCCTGAAAGGCAAAAATGTCACATAGTACCCTAAAAAGGATGAATTTGAAATAAAAGTACCCACAAAAGCAAAAAAAATTGTTCGCTACCCACAAGAGAAAATGGTGGCAAGTATGATACTTTTTTTTAATTAACTGCCTATAAAGTAGTGGGATTCGCATGGGAGATATTAGATAACTTAGTTTCTGTTGTAGTATTCCCATTCAAGTTCTCCACATGACCAGTTAAACCTAAGTGACTTGACAGCTTAAACGACAATTCTTCAGTATGGTTCCCTTTCGTCTCAACATTATTAGTATGACTAGTTTTCACATTCGCATCATGAACAAACTTACAACCCTCACCAAACCGACACATACCTTTAGCAAAGTTATAACATGGACGCCACGACTTAACTTGAGGATTATATGGTCGACGAGAAGTACCTGATTCAGCCATAAGTACCATGGGAGAAGAAGATGAGGAGTCCACTGGTAGTGATTAAAAGTTAGATTTTAGGCGCATTTTTTCATTAGTTAGCATCGAGCGTGCAGTTTTTGAGGTTAGGAAAAGTGTCCCGAACTCCCGATGATGCATGATACCACACACATTGTCATGCTTGTTTGGTAGGCCTTTGAGAGCAAACGTAACAACGTCTTCATTAGTAACAGGAGATCCAAGACTAGTAAGAATAGTGGTAATCAACTCAATATTTCGAAAGTATGTGTTGATGCTTAAATCATCGAGCTTAAGTGAATGCAGCTCCCCCTTTAACGCAATGGTATGAGATCGTTTGTTGTCTTGATCAATGTTGAAAGTATGTGTTGATGCTTAAAGTCATCCGAAAGAGTAGTAAAAATCCAAGAAAGCACAATGTTGTTAACCTTCTTTTCCTCCAGGATGAGAGGGGTAAGAATGCTAGTTGAGGCATCAAGTGGGAAACCATGAATGTATTTTGAAACCTCATAGCCACTTCATAGTTGTTCAAAAACATAAGCCCATGATGCATAGTTGCAATTGTCGAGATCGAGTTTAACCGGAACCCGTGTGAGAAGATGATGATGTGTAACCCTGGAGAGTTTGTCTAACAGTGGTACAGTTTGAAGAGGGGTATCACCAGTCATTGTTGATGTTAGGGTTTAGTAGGTTGTTGGTATGAGTTTTATGGAACGAAGAGTATGGGTAAAATAACGAACCTGGATCGTGACCTAAGCACGAATCACCATAGTAATAAAAGTGTGTGGATTAGTGATTGTGACCTTAGCATAATACGGTACGATAAATATAGATTCCTTGATCATAATACGGTACAATAAATATAGATACATGGATGGTTCTAGATGTGGGCTTTGAGCCTAATACAAATACATAACAAATATTACTGGCTAACACTTAATTGGAGCTGAGGGAGTAAATGTTAATGAGAAGTTTCAAAATTAAAAATAAGAATCCATCTTCTAAGCAAGGGTGATGTAACATGCATACGCATGTATTTAACATTTTAACATTACAAACAATTGTTATTTTGAGTGTTCTGGTCATAGAAAGTATTGTACGTGTTTGAGAGCCTAAAAACATACATTTGAAACACAAATATGCACAAGTGATCATGTGAAAGTTATTCTAATACCGTGTACCTAGCAACTGCAATCTTATAAGGATTTATGCTCGAGCTTATAATATAAGTACGTATATACAATGAAGTCATTCAATTTATTTTTCTGGTAATATGATGTATTATCTTGGAACGCGTATTCTCATATTTCCAATTTATAATAACTTGCCCTAAAAAGGGACTTATCCGATACCCAGAAGGTATTTTGACATTTTCACTTGCCTCAAAGGGTTCTATATCTTTCCTTGAAAGATGCTTACCATTATTCCGAAGGGCATTATTTCTCATAAACATTCACAATCAATTATCTTTACATTTTCACATACATTAACATGTTAGTTTAACACAATTTAAGCAATGCTTATAAAAATGTAAACTTACAATACACCATGCTAACACGTAATACTTAACATGTCTCCTTTACATAATCACACATAACACATTTACACATAATAACACACTTACTTTGTATCTTAGCATTCATATGGCTACCTTCAAAGCAAAGTCACAGGAAACATTGACTCAGTCGCGTTCCACGTTTCGGATCGTTCATACCCAAACGTCGTACCGATGCCTACTGGTTCAACGCACACAAATGAATCGGTATAGCGTACCAAAATGAATTAGTACAACGTACCTAAACGAATTGGTACAACATACCAAATTTTAACCAACAATTACTTCAACTAATTTAATTTTATTCACTTATATCCCAAATAATTTAATTAAATCCATTCATCGTCTCTTTCTATTCCCAATTCACTTCACTCCCCTTTAACTACATCCACTCATATTTAACTTTAACCACTAATTACTTCCACTTATATCAAAGCCATTCGACAACATCTTCTTATCTGCATAAAAAAACTTAACTGATAAAAAAAAAACTCTTCAAAATGGTTTTTGGTAAAAAAAAAAAAAAAAAAAAAAAAAAAAAAAAAGGAAACCATGATTCTATGCTTGAGCAAGAAACAATCAAGAAGTTAATGATGTTGTTGACGAGGAAGAGAGTACAGATAATAATGGAAGGGCAGCTCAAACTCAAACACAATCTCACACCAATGATGGTAAGCCATTACTTGATGAAGTTGTTTTTGTTTCTACTTGTAATAGCGAAAACCCATGCGGTTCAAAAGTTTGGGTTTGTAATCATTGCAAGGTGCAATTTACAAGCTCTTATTCAAGAATACACATTTGTTTTTTTGACCCCCACCTGGAAAAGAAGCTGAAATTAGAAGGTGTAGTGAGTTAATCAAGGATCAAGAGAAGTACGAGGCTTTAAGGAGAAAGGTAAGCAATGCAGAAAAGGTTGGTGTGTCAAAGGCTTTAAAAATTTGGTTATTTCTAAAAACAGAGTAAAAGACCAATCGAACAATCGTTTGGTATAATGGAAAGAAGCTCAGTTGATTTAAAAATCATGTGGGGTCTATGTTTAAATAGAATACCGTTTAATGTTTTGTGTAACCCTCAATTTCAAGAAATGGTTGCAGAAAAAGAATTAGCAAGGACCATACAACTTGATGAATGTGCTAGGGATGTAGAAAAAGAATTAGTGTAGAACCCTGTAAAAATTTCTTGTAATTAAATCGTTAATAAATATATAATCTTTCATTATCGTTTCTAATTCCCATTTTCTTGGAAAAATTTAAAATTTTTCTTATTATATTATTTTGGCGATTTTCACAAAATAATATAATTCACGAAATGACGGAATTAATCCTCGACACGTTACACGAAACCTAAACTTTTCATTTAATCCTAAACCTAAATCCTAATCCTAATTATATTTATTAAACATAATTAAAATTCACTAATTACCCTATTAACCTAATCGGACCCTTAATTATTTCGGCCCACTCCATTTACACTATTCATAAGCCCACGCCAATAAACCCAAAATCCAATTTATTTAATTTTCATCCGATCGAAATATTCCAAACCACCTCCAAATCGCACCGTTTATTCGTAAATTTAGCACACGACCTATATATTTTATTTTCTCATCTCGTTAACCTACTAGTCAACAATTAGTGTCTCAAGTCTCGCGTGCCTACGATGAGTTTTGATACGTTTTTAAGAGGCATAGTAATCGACCTAGCAAACCCAACTCGATTTACAATATATTCAAAACTTAACCGTTTTGAATCTAGTTTGTTTCTAATCGTTCCTAATATTATTCCTAAGATGATTTCATGCTCAAATGTTAAGGATGATCAAGTATGCTCAAGTGGTATACGATTTGGTAAATCGTATATATGGAAAATACCTTGGTCGACATATAGCATGAATCACCCAACACCCTCCTTCTTTTGTGCTCTCACAAGCTATCCTAAAACAATATAAAACTTCACCTAAGGAGTCTAGTACTGACATGCAATAGTGTGGGAAGAGTTTACATTGAACTTTCTTACTAAAACGTTATATATTTGTAATATATATACGTACGTTGCATGCATCTTACTCTTATTCATTCTCTCATTCTTTCACTGCAATAATTGGACTTTCAAATCCTTCTCATAAGACTTACAAGTCGAGTGGAATTATATTGGAAGCAAAGAAAAGATATCGGGTTCAAAATAATATATAACGTTTGGGTTATATAGCTTGGACGTGATTTCTTGTGTTCTTTTATACCTATCTCGACTCTATATCACCTTTAAGGTGTTTGTAAGTTTCTTACACTCAATTCTAATCCATTTCATACGTATTTATATGTTCATGCACCTTGTGATGTTTGTTTCAATCGTCTACACTTTACACGTTTAATTCAAGTATATATTTGTTCTTAGTACACGAGACGTGATTAGCCTCTATCTTGGAAGGCCTAGGAATCACGTAGCAACCACCATTCACTTTAGTTGTAATGTTATAATCATTTCATGCATTCATTTTAACTTGCATCCATCGATTTAAATTTAGTATAACACTTAGTAAAATTTTGCAAGTTTTCAAATTATATAAATCGACCCAACCATGTCTCAAAACCAACGTATAACTTAAAATTTCGTTTAACAATAGTACCATATTTTTTCACGACGTCATAGATCACCTAGCAAACTAACAATTTCATATAAACAACTTGTAAAAATAATCACGTTTTGACATCTTAAACGATCTATTTTGAATCTACATAAACCGGATTTCAAAACTAAAAATATTTATAAAAACTTTATTATTGTCGAGTGGGCTTAACTAAAGCCCACTAAGCTTTTGAAATCCGTAAGCCCACTGGGCCTATAAGAAATGTTTTTAGAATCATAAAAATGGTCCAAAGCCAAGCCCAAAACTTTTTCTATGCCCTCGCCTCTAAAAATCTTAACGGGCCTTAAGATAATTCGATCCAGGCCCATAAGCCATAAAAATGAGCTTTTGAAATAAATAAGCAGTTAAATAAGCTTGTTAATTAATAAATAAGCTTCGGAAATTTTTTAGAAAGTTTCATAATCATTTTTGTAAAATTGGACTAAAAATGTAACGCGACGACACCTAGAAGGACTAAATGTGTAAATATTGAAAATCAAGGACTAAACCTGTAAATACAGAAATCTAAGGTTAAAATGTGATAAAAATTAATATTAGAAGGTTTGTATTGATTATTGGACAAAGTAGAGGACTATAATTGAAAAATATATAAAAAAGACTAACGGTGTAACGCAAGTATCGTTAGTGTAAAAATGGTAAAATTGGAAAAGGAGACAAAGACTAAACGTAACTTATTTATCATTCTTATTTATTTTATATTTTCGTCAATTTATTTCATATCATGTTTAAGCTTTATTTTTATTTATATATATATTATTAACTTAATGTTAATAATATATATATAACGATAGTTAAAAAGTTAAGGTTTTACTTACGATTAAAAAGGAAAAACTTCGATGGATAATTTTAAAAATCATATTTTGTCATATCATGCATATCACAATATTTTCACTGCACATCACTTAATCGTCATAGCGAATATCTAATATTCGTTATTTTCTTTATAATTACCAAATAGTTTTTGGTCAAGTTCTTAGATAAATTTATTTATCAGGTTGTGTTTTGAAGCCGTTTTCATAAAATTCATCCGACTTTATTTTCTTCGTTTTCAGTATCAATCAAGGTGAGTCATAGCCTCACATTTAATTATTTCCAAAACTCCGTGAGGGGGATACATGTTATAAATAGATCACAAGTATTTTTCTGTATGCTTTCCTGACTGATATATGCCTAAGTTAGCTATTGCCAAAAGACCCTTATTCATGAACCATTAATCACTGCGGTGAACGCGAATATAATGAATAGATCTATTTAAGGTTCGACAGCCTGTCCCACTAATGCTTGACGGAATGCCATTATGCATGTGGTTAGCCGCATTAGTCGTGATAATTATATTTGAGTAAAAATAGGAATTGGCAAATCACCTATTACACGAGGGCAAATTTATCATTGATTTGATAAACACCCGCCGTTTATGGTATTTGTTAACGTTTGCGTGTCATGAGACTTAGTGCAATATATGAACTGCAATATCAATGTTTTCAAACTGATTGTATTTTCCAATACAATCTTGCTTGTGTATCAAAATGATTATTAAATTCAAACTCTATGATTTCACTCAACAATTTTGTTGACTTTTAAGCATGTATCTCAGGTATTTAACAGGGGAAGCAAGCATGGAACGGGCGGCAAAAATCTTCAAATTATGTTTACTTTATTTCAAATATGATGTAAAATAAATGATGTTTGATTTAGTTCAAAACATCAAGTTTTTATAATACTCTGATAAGGACCTATTGTATTTCAAATATTTATAAACGAAATAATGTTTTTAAAACGTCTCTTCGAGTCGTTTTCTATCATTATGACTTCGATCCTCACCGTAACACCCTAATTTCTATTCCGCTGCCGCATTTCAAATTAGGGGGTGTTACAGATTGGCATCAGAGACATCGTTATAGAGAACCAAATGTTTTCAAACATTGAACTATAACTATACTTTCAAATAAATTAAAGTTTTATCATATAAATTTTTGCCCGCCGTACCTGCTTGCTACAGCACTCCGTAAGTTAATCATTAAGCTATGATATTTTGATTATGATATGTTAAAATTTTATGATAATAAATTCTTATTCTGCGCTATTTATAAATTGTTTCAGTATTGTGTCAATATGAGTATGTTCGAATCCGACTCTGATATTTCCGTCGCGTTCGTTACTTCGCCTGTTTATCGTTCTACTTTTGTACCTGACGCTGTTTCCCAAGAGACAGAACCCTACGAGCAAGACGAAATTGCTACAACGCCTGAAAATCCCAATACTTTTGTTTTACCGACACCATTACCACATCATGATTTTCAATTCATATGCACCCGATCACCTATTCAACCTTTTTAGCCAAACTTATCCGTATAATTTTCATCCAAGAGAACCCATCCCTGAGGTAGATATACCTACATCCAGCCGCCTTCGTATTTCTGATTCTATTTCTCCACTTTCACCATCATTACCCTATCCGCCTGGTTTTACTCCCCCAGCTCATATCAATGAAACTAGCGAGAGTGCTAGGATGGATATTCCTTCTACCTGTTCACCTTCTGTAGTAGTGACGCGATTGGAGCATCACGAAGATCAGATAGACTCACTTCTTCAAATGATTGATTATTCATCTTTCGATCATTCAGATACTACCCACAACACCTTACATAACCTTATAGCCGATAGGATAGAGTTGCAGCAGGGGTTAGCTCAGATACGTTCGGATATCTCTGAGATACGTTCTTTCGCGATATCATTGCGGAGAGAGGGACATGACCATACTTGGGAAGCCCAGCTTGCACACCGAAGAGCAGATACATTGGAAAACATTGTAGGAGATATGAAGATACAACATCATACCGAGATGCAAGAGCTCCGAACTCAAATCTTAGAGATGGGAGGACATGTGAACATACCTAATCATTAGAGACAGTTAGTATTTGTACTAGTAATAAGGCATTCAAGCCTGCCGCATGTGGCATTTAATAAGCTTGTATCGTTTTGTTATAACAACTCAACTGATTTAAAGTTATTAATGTTATGCTGTTGGTTTTGATATTACTATATACAAATGTTAACTTATGCTTATGGTGGTTCATGTGTATTAAAATTGCATCTAACATATCGGAATGATTATGACTGTTGTATCAAAATAAAAACTACATATGATGCCCAATTATTATTAAGACTCAAAAATTAATTTTCCCTACTTCACAAGAATCTTTAAAACAAGTGGTTGTTTAAAATTCTAAATGCTATATATTTGTATTATTAATAGAAAAATGGAGCATGCAAGTAGCGAAAACTCTAACCCGGAAGTGATCTTGACCCCCACTGAGGTTCAAAGAATGATTGCTGAGGGAATATCTGCAGCTCGTGAAGCGGATCGTTTGAATAATACCAATGGTGCAAATCGTGAAGCTAATACAATTACTCCACGTAATTGTACTTACAAGGATTTCATGACTTGCAAGCCAACAAACTTCAAAGGAATTGAAGGAGTGACTGAAATGGCACATTGGTTTGAGCATACTGAGACAGTCTTCAAGAGGAGTGGTTGTCCTGAGAATAGCAAAGTTACTTTTGCTACAGGAACTCTTCAAGGAGAGGCATTATCGTGGTGGAACACTACTGCGAATGCTATGGGTCCAGATGAAGCTTTCAGACTTTCGTGGAATGAGTTGAAGAATAAAATTTTGAAGAAGTATTGTCCAAGGACAGAGATTCGAAAACTAGAAGATGAATTTCATCAGCTAGTTGTAAGGTATAATGACTTGAAGACATACGACAGAAAGTTTCTGGAGTTGTCGGTGCTGTGTCCAACTATAGTACCCGATGTTGAACAAGCATTGGAGAAATACGTGGAGGGACTGCCACCATCCATTGAAGGAGATGTTACCTCATCGAATCCAAAGTCAGTAGAAGAAGCTATGGAGCTTGCTCAGAGATTGTTAACTCGGGTAATCAAAAGAGGTTCTACCTCTGTGATTAATGAGCACAAGAGAAGTGCTGACAACCGAGGGAGTAACAATAGCAACAACCGCAGCTATAACAACAGTTACAGTGGTAACCGTAGCTACAGTAACAACAACAATCAAAGCAGAAATCGCAACAGAGATCAGCAGCAGAACCGTAGTAATCATCATCAGCAACAAAATCGTCGACAAGAAGCTACCCGAGCTTATGTAGCAGTGCCTGCAGAAAGTAAAGGTTATTCTGGAACTCTACCCCCATGTAACAAGTGCAACATGCATCATAATGGAGCATGTAGGGCTGCTTGTGGCAACTGTAAAAGAATTGGTCATATGACAAGGGACTGTCGAGCGACTGGAGCCAACACACAACCGATAGCAGTAAAGTGCCATGGTTGTGGAGAAGTTGGACATTACAGACCTCAATGTCTGAAATTTACCAATAATGTTGCCAGAGGAAGAGCGTATGTACTTGGTGATGGGAACACAACGCAGAATTCAGATGTTGTTACTGGTACGTTCCTATTAAATCAACAAGATGCTAAGATATTATTTGATTCAGGAGCATATAAAAGTTTTGTGTCTACTTTGTTTGCCGCAAATCTAAATATTACTCCTGTAGAATTAGATACTATCTATGAAATAGAATTAGCATATGGGAATATTTTAAGTACCAATACCTTAATCGAAAACTGCACCTTAACCCTTCTAAATAAATCTTTCCCTATCAATCTTATGCCCATCCAATTGGGAAGTTTTGATGTCATCATTGGTATGGATTGGTTATCTAAACACCGTGCCAGAATAATTTGTGATGAGAAAATCATCCAAATTCCATTCGACGGTGAAACCTTAATCATCCAAGGTGATAAACCTAAAACTTCTTTCAATATCATTTCGTACGCCAAGACGATGAAATACATAAGCAAAGGATGCCATGTATTTCAAATCCAAGTAACGGGAGGAGAAACAAAAGAAAAGAAGAAACAACTTGATGAAGTGCCAGTTGTAAGAGAATTTTCTGATGTATTTCCCGAAGACTTACCTGGAATCCCACCAACTCGTCAAGTAGAATTCCGAATCGATTTAGTGCCTGGAGCAGCACCCGTTGCAAAAGCACCATATCGATTAGCACCCTCCGAAATGAAAGAATTATCTGAACAGTTAAAAGAACTATCAGATAAAGGTTTCATTCAACCGAGTTCATCCCCTTGGGGAGCACCAATCCTATTTGTCAAAAAGAAAGATGGAACGTTCCGAATGTGTATCGGTTACAGAGAGTTGAACAAACTCACGGTGAAGAATCGATATCCATTACCAAGGATCGACGATCTATTTGACCAATTACAAGGATCAAGTGTGTACTCAAAAATCGATCTTAGATCAGGATATCATCAACTAAGAGTTAGGGAAGAGGACATTCCCAAGACAGCTTTTCGAACACGATACGGACATTATGAATTTCAGGTGATGCCATTTGGTCTTACCAATGCACCAGCTGTATTCATGGATTTAATGAACCGAGTATGCAAACCATACTTGGATAAACTCGTTATTGTGTTCATTGATGATATTTTAATCTATTCGCGCAATAAAGAAGAGCATGCTGAACACTTAAGGACTATTTTGGAGTTACTTAAGAAGGAAAAGTTGTACGCCAAGTTTTCCAAATGTGATTTTTGGATTTCTACCGTTCAATTTTTAGGCCATATCATCAACAACAAAGGTATACATGTAGATCCCGCGAAGATTGAAGCAGTTAAAGGTTGGACGTCACCCACCTCCCCAACCGAGATTCGTCAATTCTTAGGTCTCGCTGGTTATTACCGGAGATTTATAGAAGGTTTTTCAAAGATTGCAAAACCATTGACGGAACTGACCCAGAAGAACAAGAAGTATAACTGGGAAGAGAAGCAGGAGTCAGCATTTCAACTGCTGAAACAAAAGCTTTGTGAAGCACCAATATTGGCATTACCAGAAGGCAATGAGGACTTTGTAGTGTATTGTGACGCATCTCATCATGGTTTAGGTGCGGTACTAATGCAAAGAGACAAAGTTATAGCCTATGCTTCACGACAGCTGAAAAAGAATGAAGAAAACTACACCACTCATGATCTAGAATTAGGAGCAGTAGTTTTTGCTCTTAAGATATGGAGACATTACCTATATGGTACAAAGTGTACGTTTTTCACCGATCACAAGAGTCTACAGCATATCTTAGATCATAAGGAGCTAAACATGAGGCAAAGAAGATGGTTAGAATTACTCAATGACTACGACTGTGAAATTCATTACCATCCTTTTAAAGCGAATGTAGTAGCCGATGCGTTGAGTAGAAAAGATAGAATTAAACCTCTTAGAGTTCGATCTCTAGGAATGACAATTCATTTGCCACTTCCTGCTCAAATCATCAAAGCTCAAATGGAAGCTCTACAAGAAGAAAACCGGCAATATGAGAAAATTGACAGAAGGTCAAACCTGGAAGATCAGGTTGACAGAATGCCAAATAATGAAAAAGAATTTGTGAGAAGAAATGATGGAATGTTATGTTTTAAGGAAAGATATTGGATTCCTCTATTTGGAAGTATTCGAGACCTTATCATGCATGAATCTCATAAATCCAAATATTCTATTCATCCCGGTTCCAATAAAATGTACCAAGATATTAAGAAGAATTATTGGTGGCCAAATATGAAAGTTGATATCGCCGAGTACGTTGGTAAATGTTTAACCTGCTCTAGAGTAAAAGCAGAGACTCAGAAACCATCAGGATTACTCGTGCAACCAGAAATTCCAGTCTGGAAATGGGAACGAATCACAATGGATTTTATTACCAAATTACCAAAGACTTCGACTGGATTAGTCACAATCTGGGTTATCATCGATCGATTAACCAAGTCTGCACATTTTCTACCAATCAAGGAAACTGACGAGATGGAAACACTCGCTCAGTTGTATTTTAAGGAAATTGTGATTAGACATGGGGTACCAATATCTATTATTTCTGATAGAGATAGCCGATTCACATCAAGATTTTGGGAATCGCTACAGAAATCTCTTGGTACTAGGTTAGATATGAGCACCGCTTATCATCCGCAAACCGATGGACAAAGTGAGAGAACAATCCAAACCTTGGAAGACATGCTTCGAGCATGTGTGATTGATTTCGGAAAAGGTTGGGATAGACACTTGCCATTAGTTGAATTCTCGTACAATAATAGCTACCATGCCAGCATAAAGGCTGCACCTTTTGAGGCACTGTATGGAAGAAAGTGCAGATCACCAATCTGTTGGACAGAAGTTGGTGATATGCAACTTACCTGACCAGAGCTAATACATGATACTACTGAGAAGATATTCCAAATCAAGCAACACTTGCAAGCTGCTCGTGACGAAAAGTTATGCTGATGTCAGGAGAAAGCCTATGGAATTTCAAGTAGGAGACAAAGTCATGTTGAAGGTTTCGCCATGGAAAGGAATGATTCGCTTTGGAAAACGTGGAAAGTTCAATCCGAGGTATATTGGACCTTTCAAAATTTTGGAGAGAATTGGTTCAGTTGCTTATAAGTTAGAACTTCCGGATGAACTTAGTGGGGTACACCCTACGTTTCACGTATCCCAACTCAAGAAATGTTTGTCAGACGAAACTCTCGTCATTCCACTAAAAGAGATTAGATTGGACGACAAACTAGTGTTCACCGAAGAGCCTGTGGAAATAATGGATAGAGAGATAAAACAACTCAAACAGAATCGTATCCCCATTGTAAAAGTAAGATGGGACTCTAAGCGAGGACCGACTTATACATGGGAAAGAGAAGATAGATTCCGTGAGAAATATCCGCACTTATTTTCATAGAACGCACTTGTTAGATTTCTTAAAATCGAATTTCGGGACGAAATTCAGAATGACAAGTGGGTACTGTAGAACCCTGTAAAAATTTCTTGTAATTAAATCGTTAATAAATATATAACCTTTCATTATCGTTTCTAATTCCCATTTTCTCGGAAAAATTTAAAATTTTTCTTATTATATTATTTTGGCGATTTTCACAAAATAATATAATTCACGAAATGACGGAATTAATCCTCGACACGTTACACGAAACCTAAACTTTTCATTTAATCCTAAACCTAAATCCTAATCCTAATTATATTTATTAAACATAATTAAAATTCACTAATTACCCTATTAACCTAACCGTACCCTTAATTATTTCGGCCCACTCCATTTACACTATTCATAAGCCCACGCCAATAAGCCCAAAATCCAATTTATTTAATTTTCATCCGATCGACATATTCCAAACCACCTCCAAATCGCACCGTTTATTCGTAAATTTAGCACACGACCTATATATTTTATTTTCTTATCTCGTTAACCTACTAGTCAACAATTAGTGTGTCAAGTCTCGCGTGCCTACGATGAGTTTTGATACGTTTTTAAGAGGCATAGTAATCGACCTTAGCAAACCCAACTCGATTTACAATATATTCAAAACTTAACCGTTTTGAATCTAGTTTGTTTCTAATCGTTCCTAATATTATTCCTAAGATGATTTCATGCTCAAATGTTAAGGATGATCAAGTATGCTCAAGTGGTATACGATTTGGTAAATCGTATATATGGAAAATACCTTGGTCGACATATAGCATGAATCACCCAACACCCTCCTTCTTTTGTGCTCTCACAAGCTATCCTAAAACAATATAAAACTTCACCTAAGGAGTCTAGTACTGACATGCAATAGTGTGGGAAGAGTTTACATTGAACTTTCTTACTAAAACGTTATATATTTGTAATATATATACGTACGTTGCATGCATCTTACTCTTATTCATTCTCTCATTCTTTCACTGCAATAATTGGACTTTCAAATCCTTCTTATAAGACTTACAAGTCGAGTGGAATTATATTGGAAGCAAAGAAAAGATATCGGGTTCAAAATAATATATAATGTTTGGGTTATATAGCTTGGACGTGATTTCTTATGTTCTTTTATACCTATCTCGACTCTATATCACCTTTAAGGTGTTTGTAAGTTTCTTACACTCAATTCTAATCCATTTCATACGTATTTATATGTTCATGCACCTTGTGATGTTTGTTTCAATCGTCTACACTTTACACGTTTAATTCAAGTATATATTTGTTCTTAGTACACGAGACGTGATTAGCCTCTATCTTGGAAGGCCTAGGAATCACGTAGCAACCACCATTCACTTTAGTTGTAATGTTATAATCATTTCATGCATTCATTTTAACTTGCATCCATCGATTTAAATTTAGTATAACACTTAGTAAAATTTTGCAAGTTTTCAAATTATATAAATCGACCCAACCATGTCTCAAAACCAACGTATAACTTAAAATTTCGTTTAACAATAGTACCATATTTTTTCACGACGTCATAGATCACCTAGCAAACTAACAATTTCATATAAACAACTTGTAAAAATAATCACGTTTTGACATCTTAAACGATCTATTTTGAATCTACATAAACCGGATTTCAAAACTAAAAATATTTATAAAAACTTTATTATTGTCGAGTGGGCTTAACTAAAGCCCACTAAGCTTTTGAAATCCGTAAGCCCACTGGGCCTATAAGAAATGTTTTTAGAATCATAAAAATGGTCCAAAGCCAAGCCCAAAACTTTTTCTATGCCCTCGCCTCTAAAAATCTTAACGGGCCTTAAGATAATTCGATCCAGGCCCATAAGCCATAAAAATGAGCTTTTGAAATAAATAAGCAGTTAAATAAGCTTGTTAATTAATAAATAAGCTTCGGAAATTTTTTAGAAAGTTTCATAATCATTTTTGTAAAATTGGACTAAAAATGTAACGCGACGACACCTAGAAGGACTAAATGTGTAAATATTGAAAATCAAGGACTAAACCTGTAAATACAGAAATCTAAGGTTAAAATGTGATAAAAATTAATATTAGAAGGTTTGTATTGATTATTGGACAAAGTAGAGGACTATAATTGAAAAATATATAAAAAAGACTAACGGTGTAACGCAAGTATCGTTAGTGTAAAAATGGTAAAATTGGAAAAGGAGACAAAGACTAAACGTAACTTATTTATCATTCTTATTTATTTTATATTTTCGTCAATTTATTTCATATCATGTTTAAGCTTTATTTTTATTTATATATATATTATTAACTTAATGTTAATAATATATATATAACGATAGTTAAAAAGTTAAGGTTTTACTTACGATTAAAAAGGAAAAACTTCGATGGATAATTTTAAAAATCATATTTTGTCATATCATGCATATCACAATATTTTCACTGCACATCACTTAATCGTCATAGCGAATATCTAATATTCGTTATTTTCTTTATAATTACCAAATAGTTTTTGGTCAAGTTCTTAGATAAATTTATTTATCAGGTTGTGTTTTGAAGCCGTTTTCATAAAATTCATCCGACTTTATTTTCTTCGTTTTCAGTATCAATCAAGGTGAGTCATAGCCTCACATTTAATTATTTCCAAAACTCCGTGAGGGGGATACATGTTATAAATAGATCACAAGTATTTTTCTGTATGCTTTCCTGACTGATATATGCCTAAGTTAGCTATTGCCAAAAGACCCTTATTCATGAACCATTAATCACTGCGGTGAACGCGAATATAATGAATAGATCTATTTAAGGTTCGACAGCCTGTCCCACTAATGCTTGACGGAATGCCATTATGCATGTGGTTAGCCGCATTAGTCGTGATAATTATATTTGAGTAAAAATAGGAATTGGCAAATCACCTATTACACGAGGGCAAATTTATCATTGATTTGATAAACACCCGCCGTTTACGGTATTTGTTAACGTTTGCGTGTCATGAGACTTAGTGCAATATATGAACTGCAATATCAATGTTTTCAAACTGATTGTATTTTCCAATACAATCTTGCTTGTGTATCAAAATGATTATTAAATTCAAACTCTATGATTTCACTCAACAATTTTGTTGACTTTTAAGCATGTATCTCAGGTATTTAACAGGGGAAGCAAGCATGAAACGGGCGGCAAAAATCTTCAAATTATGTTTACTTTATTTCAAATATGATGTAAAATAAATGATGTTTGATTTAGTTCAAAACATCAAGTTTTTATAATACTCTGATATGGACCTATTGTATTTCAAATATTTATAAATGAAATAATGTTTTTAAAACGTCTCTTCGAGTCGTTTTCTATCATTATGACTTCGATCCTCACCGTAACACCCTAATTTCTATTCCGCTGCTGCATTTCAAATTAGGGGGTGTTACAATTAGCACCAATTAAAGATACATGGTATACACAAGGAGTATCTATTGTATCTGATGGTTGGTCGAATGTTAAACATAAGCCACTGATTAATATTCTTGCTGTTAATAGCCGTGGTGCCACTTTTATGTTTGTTGAGGATTTTTCTGGAGTGGAAATAATAGGGGTGGAAAAATTTCTACTCGAAGCTATTGAAAGCATTGGACCAAGTAACGTTCTTCAAGTTGTAACGGATAATGCTGCCAATTGCAAGGCTACTGAAGAGGAGGTGGAAAAGGTACACAAACACATCTTCTTGTCTCCGTGTGTTATTTACACTTTAAACTTAATATTTAATGATTTAGCTAAAGAACTAGTTTGGTTATCAGTTACATAGAAAAGAGGTAAGATGATTGTTAAGTACTTTTTAATCATACACAAGAATTATCAATTTTTAGAGCAAATTCAACCTTGGAATTGTTAAAAGTAGATAAAACCCGATTCGCCACCCACTACATTTTGTTGAAAAGACTAAAGGACTATAGGGAAGCTCTCGCGACTACTATTGTCCTTAACTTGTGGAGGGATTGGGTTAGAAAAGTGGATGAGAACACTCGAGAGAATGCACAGATTGTTTGTGAAACAATTAGAAGCGACGAATTTTGGGATGATGTTGATCGCATCCTTGCAATAACTAAATCGGTCTTTTTGTTGATTAAATTTTGTGATGGGGAGGGAGTGAAAATGGGAGAAATATGTGAAAGGGTGGATAGTATAATTGGAGAAATTAAAGATGTGATGAAAAATGTGTACAATTCATACTTCCCTTAAGTTGAAGATATTGGTTTAGCTAGGTGGGAGAAAATGACTATCCCTTTACATTGTCTCAGGTTCGCATTCACACCGAGGTTTTATGACAAAACCTATCTTAGTACAAAAGCGCCTAGTGAAATTCCTAGAAAGGCTCCAAATCTCGATAAGGAAGTGATGGTTCGTGTTATAGATGCCTTTAAAATAATTTCAAAAAATGAAGAAGAAACACAAATGTTACGGGCACAATACGCAAAATTTCACATGAAAAAAGGTTCTTATTCTTGTCCCCAGGCTCAAATTGATGCGGTAACAATGGATCCAATTGATTGGTGGTCAACTTACGCTTCAGAAACTCCAAAACTTGTCGAGATAGCTAAGATAGTTCTTTCACAACCGGTAAGTAGTTCTTCAGTGAAAAGAAATTAAAGTACGTATTCTTTCATTCATAATGTGAAAAGATACCACTTGAATACTAAAAGGGCCGATAAATTGGTGTTTGTTCATTCAAATATTCGTCTAATATCAAGGTTTTCAGAATCTTAGAAAGAGGGACCGATTAAAAAGTGGGACATGAATCCCAAAAGTGCATACTTGGAAGGCTCGGCTTCAAGAATTGAAGACATGCAATGGGAGGATCTAGATGAAGACTAGAATTGCTTGTCGTTTCTCTTTATCCATTTTAGTATGTAATTTTTGATGATCTAATCTTTTGGAATATGTTTCAAACATTCACTTATGATATATGTCCCAAACAATCCTTTGAGTATTAATATATCATATGGATATTTGGCTTATACGTATCGTAATGTAGAAATTCAATATTATTATTAATATGGTACATTGTACCGAATCGGGTACATCGTACCAAAGTTTATGGTACATTGGACCAGAGCGCACCGTAGTGTTTCGAAAGAGCCTTCCCCCCCCCCCCCCCCCCCCCCCCCCCCCGCGGTCTTACCATATTTTAGGGACCTAGCGAACCGCATTCCCGTTCCCGAACTGAAGCGAACCGCTTTCCGTGTGACTTTGCTCCAAAGGGTTCTATTTCATATGATGGGTGATTTGCAAAACCTACCGAGTTTTACAATCCTCTTTGGTAGTGTACCTAACCATTGTAGTGTAATATAGGCAAGATACGTATGATTGATCGTTCTCTAGGAGAATAGTGTTGTGAAGGCCGAAGTGTTTGACGATATAGGTCTAAAGGTGTGGTAGGATTCTTTTTGTATTTTTTATATTTTTCATAAAGCAAGTAAAAATCTCAGGGTTTGAAGAGTGGGTGCTTAAAAATACTAATTAAACTAACTAAAACTAAATTAACTAAATATGCGAAAAAATAAAAGGGGTAACTCTTGTGGTAGGTAAAGGTGTTTTACTTAGATTTCCTTATTCCCGAGTTATCTCTTATTGATTAATCGAATTGTTACGTTCTTGTTTAATTGGCGCGTTATATTCCGATATTGTCATATGGTGGTACCAATGTCCCTAACTCTATGAGTGTATAAGTCTCCTTTAGTAAACCATATATCTACAAGTGATAATTAAGTCATCTCCTTAGGATATGCTACTATCTACAAGTTGCAACTCACACACTAAATGCAACGAAAATAAACCACCAGTGCACTCTATGGTACGAAGGCATTTAGTAGGATTTACAAGCTAAAACATATAAGATTATAGGCAATATTCCTACTCATAACGCAAGACAACCAATTAAATAAGAGACGGCAATCAATAATCAACAACTAGGTTTCAATAGATCTAAGTAAACACTAATTAATTTAGCCTAGTATATTAAAGTGAAGAAAAGAAAAGCATATAATTAAACAACATATAGACATATTAAATGATTAAAGAGGGATTACTTAACTTCAATAAAACATGAGCAAAGTGGCTGAAAAAGCCTTATAAAAGATGTGAAATTCTTCTAGGGTTTCGCCACTCCAAAGTGTTGGTCCCGTTTACCTGGTTAATAGTTAACTAAAGAGTTAATCTAACCAAGTTCCATTACTTTTTAACACAGATGTAAAAGATTAACAACAAAGATAAATGTAAAGAAAAGAGACACAATGTTTTTCAACGTTTAATTCTTATTAAAAGTTAATCAAATAATTATACCCAAGTGTTTGCGGAATAACACTTGGGATTGAAACGACAAGTATGGTATAGACTCCTCTCTAAACCCAAACAATGTTTGAGTGACAACTAAAGGTCTCACTGAGCAATCTCAGGGACTGTGTTGTTCTTTGGAGGAGTAAAAGTGGTTTGTGAATGCTAAGCATTAATTGCACAAACTTGTCAACTTTTACTCCTCACTTATGCTACCTATTTATACACAAGTAAATTACAACGTTACTGATAAAGAGAAAATGATGACCTATCTAGTAGAGACAAAATACTTACATATTTTTTCTCTGTTACAATAGACTATATTGGGTAAAGGACAATGTGCCTTTCTGATGCACAGTGATGACACCATCCTGACATAATGCCATTCAGGGAAAGTTTGACTTCTGGTTAATAAGGACACCTGTTGATATGTTCAAACTTTCTCGCTTAGTTCTGCCCATTCTTCAGTCTTCAGTACTTCAACAGTTGTTGAGGAGTCTTGGGGTTCAGTGAGTTATTGTCATCCTCACTGAACCCATCACATTCTTCTTGGCTTAGATGCCACTCGCTGAGTTCTGCCTCACTAAATGGTGAACCTTTCTTCATAGGATCGTTCTAAGCATCCTGAAGATGACTCACTGAGTTACTGTTCACTCAGTGACTTGTTTGTGTGTACGGATATTAAACACTTAGGTTATTTTATGTTCAAATCCTAGTTTGAGGAAGATTGGGGAATTCAATAACCCAACACAAAGTGTTACATTTACAAAGGAAAACATGCAAAAAAAAAAATATATATATATATATATATATATATATATATATATATATATATATATATATATATATATATATATATATATATATAGTATTACAATTGTGATGGCGTCATGTTATGGTTGTGAAGCTGTCAGCCCGCCGTCATTAGGGTTTTGTCTATAGCTGAATCGCCGTTGTGACGCCTCGCTTATTGATTAGTGACGCCGTCATGAACTGTTAAATGGTGGTGACGCCGTCGCTCTTTAAAAAGTCTGAGCCGTCGCGTGTGAAATTTACTCTGAATCTTCAAGTCCAAATACCAGTGATGGCGTCGCGTGCAAAGTGTGACGCCGTCTGGAGCCCTTTTCCAAACTTTCCTGTGACTAGGTCATTTTCTTCACTTTCTTGTCCAAATTAGCCCAAAACTTTCCGGTTTTCATCTTTTGCATCCCAAGTACCTAAAATGCAAAAAGAAACAATCTAAGGCAATAATTAATCAAATACATACGAATATAAGGACTAAATGACCCCTTAAAAAGGTATGTTTTAAATCCTTATCATCATATCATACTTGATGTATAAACATCACACACAAGCACTTGGCTAAACATTGAGGCTAAACATTGATTCTTAATTTATACTTATCTTGATAAAAAATCCTTTAACACCTTTAGTCATTTACTTACATAAATTCACACTTTCATATTCGTCACTACTTCACGTATTTACATAATACAATTCCTCCAATACAGCTAAATCAAGGCATACTAGCTGTATTAGCTTTATACTTCACTTATATGTATTGCTTTAAGCCATATTCATTCATATCACATTCGAGTTAGCTTCTAACTCATATAAACATACACATGATTCTCATAAATCATGTGCATAGATTTCTATATTAGCATGAGACAAATCATCCAAATAACCTAACGGTCATTAAGTCCTCATCATTCAAAGTCACTTAACTTAATTTACCTTTCATCATAATATATTTTGCAGACACAACTTTCCACTTCAATCACTAGCTCATGTAACTAGCTCATAACAATAAAAATAAGAGTTGCGATCCCCTACAAAGGGGATGCAAAATAAAAAGCCTAAAAAGATTTTATAGCCATTCATAGAGTGACACGTGTCCCTCACCCAAAATTATACAATAATTTCGTTAGGGGTATAATGGTCTTTTGACTCATTTTTTGCTTTTTCACCTTAAATTTCAAATGCACATATCTCTCAAACGATAAACTTTTAGAAAAAACCGATTTCACCATAATTTTTAAAATTTAATCCTCTTTAATTTGGTATAAATCTTGTTGAATATTGCGATTTTTTTTCTACATATCAAATGGGTCTTTATTTTTTTGACATTTTTGGGCCTATTTTTTACCATCATAAATTTTGAATCGTGAAAAACTTAAAACATGAAAATTATAGATTTTGGTTTACTCTTTATAAAGGTTTTTGAATCACTCAAATCCAATGTCATATGAGTAAGATATCACACGTTAAAGATGACATTTTAGTTATATTTGTTGTACACAAGGTGTTTGATAAAATGTTTAGCTTGAACTTTTAGTCTTAAAATCGAGTTAAATGCACTAATTTTCTTACAACAATGCACCTTTAGTCATTTTATTAATGTAAGATTCCAAAAGTGTTATATATATATATATATATATATATATATATATATATATATATATATATATATATATATATAAACTGATGAACAATATTAATTGATAAACCATATTAACTGAAAAACCATATTAACTGATGAACAATACTAACTAAAATCGAGTTAAATGCACTAATTTTTGTACGCACCTTTAGTCATTTTATTATTGTAAGATTTAAAAAGTGTTTTTTCTTTTTTTTTCCTTTTTTTTATAAACTGATGAACAGTATTAATTGATGAACCATATTAACTGATAAACCAATTAACTGATGAACCATGTTAATTGATGAATAATACTAACTAATGAACAATATTAAGTGTTTTTTTATAAATAGATGAACAATATTAATTAATGAACTATATTAACTGATAAGCCATATTAACTGATGAACAATACTAACTAATGAACAATATTAAGTGTTTTTATATAAACTGATGAACAATGTTAATTGATGAATCGTATTAACTGATGAACCATATTAACTGATAAACAATACTAACTAATGAATCAGTTAAGGTCACAATGTTCATTAATTCATTAGTTGGTTGTTCATCAGTTAGTGGATTCATTATTTAGCCTTGTTAACAAAAAATATATTGTGATACACTAATTAGTGCATTTGATTGTACTTTTATAAGAAAAAAAAAATCTCTTTTAGACATTTCATCAAACACCTTGTGTGCAACAAATATGACTAAAACATCATCTTTAACATTCGATATCCCACTCATACCATATCCGATTTGAGTGATTCGAATTTCTAGGTAAAGAGTGAACGAAAATCTATAACTTTAATGTTTTAAGTTTTTCAAGATTCGGCATTTATGACGATAAAAATTGGGGTTGAAAATGCAAAAAAAAAAATCAAGAAAATTAATACCCATTTGATATGTAAAAAGAAAAAGTTTTGAAATTTTTAACAAAATTTATACAAAATTAAAGAGGATTAAATTTTAGAAATTTTGAGAAAATCGGTTTTTTCTAAAAGTTTGCCGTTTGAAATCTACTTGCGTTTGAATTTTGAGGGTGAAGTTAAAAAACGGGTTAATTACAAAACTGCCCCTTGTCAGTTTGAAAAAAGAGATATATGCCTTTTGTTTAAATCTTGTATGTATGATTTTTTAAAGTAAGATCCAACTGTCACAATTAATTTTTAGACTTTTTATTTTGTTAGTACTTTCTAAAGGATCTTAAGTCATAAAAATAATAATACCATTCTTCATTAAAGATTATTATGAGATTGAATCATGAAAAATCATGCTAGTTTAAATTAGTACCTAAGTACTTACCTCCGTCCATAACTAGTAAACTAAGCCACTAAGCATTATCCTTCATTAACATTCCTCTATCCATTCCTAACAAGGAGACGTTTATACATCAAAATTCGTATCCAAACATCCCTTTAAATTCACTAACACTTGTACGTTCATAACCTCTTTTCATTACACCATTAAAATTAACAATAAAGATGATGATGTTATCATCAACTTTATTTCAACATCACTTTAACTTAAACATGCTTTTATCCAAAACCCCTAAATCATCAACTAAACATAAATCATTAAAAGAACTTAATCCTGTAACAACATTACTTTATCAATTTCCCTAAAAAACCTCCTTACCCAAAAACCCCAATTTCAAATGCATGAACCGTAAATTTATAATTGCAAGATTATTTTGAATTGGGCATTCTTACCTTGTGGGGATTGTTGTTAGGCTCTTAATTCTTGACAGTAAACATTAATCCATGAATCAATTGATCACTTGGAAAATCTTGTTCTTCCTTCTCTTTTTCACTTAACGACGCACTCACACACTCTTCTACACATTTGGAAAGCCTAGGAAGTATAAGAGTTGAGTCAATAAAAATATGATATCTCTTCTAACATGGCACCTTTACTCCTTCAAGTCCCATTCTTAAAAGCTATTGGTCACTTATAACTTTCTACCCCAAAACAAAAGGTTTGTGTCTCAATTATACCACATGTGTGAAAAGCTCATAATCAAATTGTTAGGCTTGTGACAGTCGTGACCCATATTGCATCATCTTTCCGGCTGCCACCTCAGCTTTCTCTCTCCTCAAATCATATTCACCTCTCTCATCACAGTGGCAACCCATATTGCATCATTTTTTTAATTCATTTTTTTTCCATGTGTGTTATACCATTCTTCACACGTATGCATGCAAGGATCAAAATAATCCATGCAAGGTGTCATATTAAACACACTTGTTCCAAAACTGCAATGCATGGCACAACAACAAAACAGCTGAAACAGGACATATTAATTGCCATAAAACCACTTAAATTATACCTTAAAATCCTAACTGTTTTCATGACCCGTTTGAAAATCTGTGATTTGGGTCATTTTGGGGGTTGACCCATTTGATGATTCCATGTTTGGGTTATAAAGATTGAAGCTTTATGGGATTTTGATTCAAGAAAATGAAATGGTTAGTGGTAAAAACTTGATCTTGAGAGAAAAAGAGAAGATTAAACATGGATTTGCTATCAGTCGTATTTCCAACCGATTTGGTGTTTGTTTGGCCGGTGACCGATTTGTGATGCTCGATCGACCGAATTCGTCCGGCCCATTGTCACTAGCCTTATGGGTTCAAGTCTTTCTTAAAATATGTGAGATATATTTATTGTGAGAACGTTAAAATTGACGTTTTAAAAAATTAACGTTCCACTCCAAACATAAATAAACTTTGTCTTTCCTCTTAAAACTCACTGACTAACAAATGATATATAGTCTTCAAACAAATAAATATTATAGTCAAACTAATATAAGGGTAGTTTGTAATAATAATACCCAATAGGTTTCGGGCTGTAACAATAAAACAACAAGAAAATGCAAAAAATAATGTTGAATGAGCTTTTGGTGACCTCCAAGGACGTTGGCGACAACCAGTGCGTGCTTACGCTATTAACATGCTACGAAGAATCAAGGACACATGCATCATATTGCATAATATGATTTAGAGAGATCAAAAGTTTATGATAAGTGAATTCAACGAATTGTATATAAGTCCGCAACCAAATATACAATATACTTGGATCGACAGATGCACTATACAAAGAAGGAAAGTCAAAGAATTACGTGATAAACAAACACAAGAAACTCTTCAAAGAAATCTTAAAGATCATCTTTGGCAACACCAACAAAATTAGTTTATTGATAATTTTATGTGTTTTTATTATTTTGTAATTTTATTTTTGTATGTTTTTTATGTAATTTGTATTTCTGTTTTAAAGAATACTAGTAATAATTATTTAGTTTCACAAAATGGAAAGGAAAATTAAATAGCGAGTCACATAAGGGTGTTTTGATTGATCCACGAGGGAAGGTGTTTTTTGGTGTATGAGTGAAAAGGGATATGATATGGGTAAAAGCTAACGTGAAATGACGTGACACTAAAAAGAAGATCGTGGCTTGAGTCATGACATACAGTATTCTCACACCTAAATATGGAAGAACTGTAGAAAAACTAAGTTTAACTAATTAGATTAATGAAGAAAATGTTTACAATCTCAAACTGTTCTCAAACAGCAAGTACAAATGCTTGATCTCAATCAAGTATATCAAAAGGAAAGTACAAAGATGTGAAATGATAATTTTGTGATGATCTGCAAAAGAGAGAGGAGAGCTGATATATATAGAACACCAGCAGAAGTCATTATCCAAGGTGAAGACAAGAAAATGGCTCATTCACTAGCAACATAGAAAACCACACTCACGGGAGTGAGAGTGATAACACCTAGATAAGCATCCACCTTTTCATCATTAGCACTAAGCCCCCTTCATCTTTTCTTTATTATCTTTAGACCACAAAACATGCAAAACCTGAAAAACAAACATGGCAACATTAGCCCCTTAACTTTTATCCAGGCCAAAGTTATATTTTAACATCCCCCCTTAATTTTGGCCTGGAAGACATCAAGTAAGCCCAGTTTAGAGACCATTTTGAAATGTTGAGTTTCATCAAGTCCTTTTTTAAAAATGTCTGCTGTTTGATCAGAAGTGTGAATCTTAGCAGTTTCAATAACACCAGTTAAGATTTTCTCTCTAAAAAAGTGGAGATCAATCTCCAAATGTTTAGTCCTCTCATGGAAGACTGGGTTAGCAGCAATCTTAATTGCTGCTTGACTGTCACAAAAAACTTTTACCGGCATAAAATGTTCCCAGTTAAGATCCTTAAGAATTTTAAGGATCCAAACAATCTCAGAAGTCACAGAAGCTAAAGCTTTGTATTCAGCTTTTGCAGAAGACTTTGAGAGGGTGTTCTGCTTTTTGCTTTTCTAAGAAATCATAGAACCATTGAGACTAACACAGAATCCAGTAACTGATTTTCTTGTAACCACACACTTAGCCCAATCTGCATCTACAAATGCATTCAAAGAATTCCCAGAATTCTTAGTTATATGCACACCCATACCTGGAGAACCTTTTAAACACCTCAACACCTTTAAAGCAATTTTTAAATGAGACTTTAAAGGGGAATGCATAAATTGGCTCAGGCAGTGCACATCATAGGATATATCAGGCCTAGTATGAGTTAAATAAATCAGTTTACCAATAAGTTTCTGATACTTAGTAATATTATCAAGTAATGGATCTGTATCAGTGGGTTCAGAAGTGATATACACACTTTGTTCAAGAGGAATAGCAGAAGGTTTGCAAGCAAGAAGACCAAACTCAGATAGTAGATCTAGGCAGTATTTTCTTTGTGATAAGCAAACTCCATTTTTAGTTTCAATAACCTCAATGCCCAAAAAGTATTTGAGTTTGCCTAAATCCTTTATCTGAAACTTGGTCTTAAGATACCTTTGAAGTCTTCAATATCATCAACATTGTTACCAGTGATAATAATAACATCAACATAAACAAGCAAGGCAACAAACACACCAGAGTCATTCTTAGTAAACAATGAATAATCACTTTTACTTTGCACAAACCCATTTTCAAGTAAGGTACTAGTGAGTTTGGCATTCCGTTGTCTGGGTGCCTATTTTAATCCATATAAAGATTTTTTAAGCCTACATACTCTGGTATCATTTTCATCAAAGTAACCTGGATGTAATTTCATATGAACAGTTTCTTTAAGGTCACCATATAAGAAAGCATTATTGACATCCAATTGAAAAATGGGCCAAGATTGTTGAACAGACAAGTTAATAACACATCTAATAGTGACAATTTTAACCACAGGAGAAAAGGTTTCATCAAAATCAACTCCTTCTATTTGACTAAATCCCTGGACAATAAGTCTAGCCTTAAATTTGTCAACTTCTCCACTAGACTTGTATTTAATCTTATAAACCCATTTAGATCCAATAGCCTTTCTATCACTAGGCAATTCAACAATCTCAAAAGTATCATTTTCATATAAAGCATTCATTTCTGTATTCATTGCCTCTTTCCAATGTTGAGTTTTGTTGGCTTCCAAATAATTTTTAGGTTCTGAAAGTTTGTTTAACTTTGTTGTAAAGCAAAAGTTTTCAGAGTTAAGATTGGCATAGCTAACAAACTTTTCAAGACCATATCTAACTTTGGAATCAACCACAAATTCATTATACTTGTTTGGAAAAACCGAATATCTTTCAGATCTTCTAACAGGTTGGTTTTGCAAATTTGTTTAAGAGTCTGTGATTGGACTATCTTGAAATGTACCCTCAGAATGTGCATTTTCATTCTCATGAGTTGCAGACACCTCATTTTCAAGGGCAGAACCATTGGAACCCTGAGGATACCCCAACTTATCCTCAAAAGGTTCAATTGTGGGACTGCCATCAAGAAAAGAATTCTTGCTAACACTAGGAGAATTTGCCTGTTTGCTTCCATCATTAGATGGTTTATCATTTATATTTGTTTCATCATAGGGCATGTAAAGATCCTCATACACCACTTTATCAAAAAAGTTTGTATGATCCAGATCTTGACAAGTCTCAATCACAGAATCTGTCTTAAAAGGGAACACATTTTCAAAGAAATCAACATCTCTTGAGTACAAAAATTGTTTTCTTTCAAGACTGAAAAGCTTATATCCCTTTTTAAAAGAAGCATAGCCAACCAAAACACATTTTTCAGATCTGCTACTGAACTTATCATGATTATTAAGCACAGTAGCAAAACATAGACAACCAAAAGCTCTCAGGTGATTTAAGGAGCATTTTCTGTTAAAAATCATATTATAAGGAGAGTTCCCATTCAGCACTGAAGAAGGCAACCTGTTAATAAGGTAGCAAGCAGTAAGAATACATTCAGACCACAAATTCCAGGGAATTCCCCATGAAACAAAACAGATCTGGCAACATTAAGCAGATGCCTATGTTTCCTTTCCACAATCCCATTCTGCTGGGGAGTGTAAGCACAAGAAGTCTGATGTATTATGCCATTACCCATTAGTAATGCAAAATTCATTGAACTTATCATTCACAAATTCAGTACCATTATCACTTCTGAAAATTTTTACAGTTTTTTTGAACTGATTTTTGATCAAATTAAAAAAGGCATAAACACAATCAAGCACTTCAGTTTTACCCTTAATCAAGTACACCCAAACAACCCTGGTGTAATCATCAACAATGGTCAAAAAATACTTATATCCTTCCTTACTAGTAACCCTATAGGGTCCCCACAAATCAAGATGGACAAGGTCAGCAAGCATAGAAGTTTTATGCTCACTCAAAGGAAAGGGCTCTCTGGTTTGTTTAGCCTTTTGACAAATTTCACATACTTCCACATTATTTTTATTATCAACTTAAGATCTTTGTTTAAAACTTTTAAGACTTGGTCAGAAGGGTGACCAAGCCTGCAATGCCACAAGTGTTTGGACAAACCATAGAAAGGACAATGTTGGTCTCTAGAAGGCAAGTTACCTTCAGTTTTATCAAAGAAATATAATCCACCAGACTGTCTACCAGTCCCCAGAAGTTTCACATCCCTCAAACCCTAAGATAACACATAGCATTTAGATTCATCAAAGGCCACAACAAATTTGCTATCTCTAGCAATCTTATGAACAAACATCAGACTCACACAGTATTCTGGAACAACAAGCATATCATATAGAGTTAAGTTATTGGTTAGGACCATATTTCCAACTTTTGTAATTAAAGCCTCTGTTCCATTAGGATGAGAAACTTTGATTCCAAGTTTGGAAATATTGACAACATTAACCAAGAACTTATCAGTGTATGTTAGGTGTTGATTTGCTCCAGAATCAAAAATAATACCAGCAGCAATGAGAGCATTCCTAGCTTTACTATTGTTGCAAAAAAATCTTTGAAAGTTTTTGTTAAAAAACTTGCTGTTGTTAAAAACAATACCTGCCATATTGGCATGTACACCTTTGCCCTTTTCATCATCATTGACAGAAGTGTCTTTGATAAGAGATAAAAGTCTAGAAATCTGATCATCTGAGAGATTTGAAAAAGGGCTAGATCCAACAGAGTTATTATTATTAATAAATCTTTTGTTGAAATTTTGAGTGCCCTGGTTAGAAGAACTTCTAGTATTGTTGTTTCTTTTTTCCCAATTAGCAGGATACCCAATCACCTTAAAACATCTATCCACAGTATGCCCATTAAACCCACAATGCTCACAGACAAGAGTAGAACCTCCAGCAGCCCTATTGTTACCATTAGTCCTGGAGGCATTATTGGGTCTAAAAGAATTCCCAGAGGTTTGGGGCCTCTGTGAACTCCCTCTATTGGCCACATTGGAATGAAACACAGAAGACCGAGATCTTTGAGAGACCCCAGTTACTGATGAACCAGAAACCACGGCTCTGTGAGATTCCTCACTAGAGATAATGGCAAAAGCCCCTTTAACATCAGGCAATGGGTCTCTAGACAAAATGTTGCTTCTAATTTGCATATAAGAGTCATCAAGCCACATTAAAAATTGCATTAATTTCATTAACTGATTGTGTTTCTTGAAATCATCAGCAGCATGACAAGTACATCTAGGCAGTTTAACAAGAGCATCAAATTGTTTCCACAAAGTACTTAGCTTGTTAAAATATTCAGCAATGGATGTACCATTTTGAGATAAAGAATTGATTTTATGATGTAAATTAAAGGTGACAGATCCATCAACTCTATCAAATGTTTCTTTTAATTCAGTCCAAACATCAGAGGCTATTTTAGAGAAAATTTGTCCAAGAAACAATTCCTTAGAAATAGAATTTAAGATCCAACCTAAAACAATAGCATTCACTCTGTCCCATTGTCTTCCTAACACATCATCAGTATTAGACCTCCTACAAGAACCATCTATAAAACCAGTTTTATTTTTACCTTCAAGAGCTAAGAGCATAGCACAAGACCACACATTATAATTTTCAGTACCTTTTAGTTTTATAGATACAACAGTTAATGTAGCAGAATCATTAGGATGTAAGTGTAGAGGATGACTGATATCAAGTTTGCTAATAAGAGTGACAGGTGTAACATCATCTTCCTCTGCATCAGAAGCCTGAACAGAGGGTGGTGGAGTAGAATTATGCAAAGACATAATGAAACAAGTAAACACTAAACAAAGCTAAACACATAAAGAGGAAGGGAAGAAAGAAGTTCCCAGGCTTCCTTGCCACTTAAAGTGGTAGGTCAAGGGCTTTATCTACTAAACAAACATAGGAGCATGAATAATAACAAAAACAAAACCCACAATATCAACTTCAGCAACCCAATTCCTACTCCCCGTCAATCTAAACAAAAAAATGCAGGAAAAATAAATGCGTGAGAGGTGTTACAGAGTACGCAAGCCAGAGAAGCAGTGGAACCAAACCTACTATACCCTAGATTCACTTAGTCTAGGGATATAGCAGATATACACAGCGAACCCAGATCCACCAACTAAAATCCACTAATCCCTAATTTTTAAATTAGGGCAAATCACCAGAACCACTTGCAATCGACTCAGAGATTACCAAATCTTCCAATTAAGAAACTTAATCAACCTCTGGAACCTTTAAAACGTAAAAGCCCCAAATTACCCAAACCCTAATTTTTCAAAAAAAAATTTCAGAGCAACCTGTCTCTGATACCATGTAGAAAAACTAAGTTTAACCAATTAGATTAATGAAGAAAATGTTTACAATCTCAAACTATTCTGAAACAGCAAGTACAAATGCTTGATATCAATCAAGTATATCAAAAGGAAAGTACAAAGATGTGAAATGATATTTTGTGATGATCTTCAAAAGAGAGAGGAGAGAAGATATATATAGAACACCAGTAGAAGTCATTATCCAAGGTGAAGACAAGAAAATGGCTCATTCACCAGCAACATAGAAAACCACACTCACAGGAGTGAGAGTGATAACCCCTAGATAAGCATCCACCTTTCCATCATTAGCACTAAGCCCCCTTCATCTTTTCTTTATTATCTTTAGACCACAAAACATGCAAAACCTGAAAAACAAACATGGCAACACTAGCCCCTTAACTTTTATCCAGGCCAAAGTTATATTTTAACAAGAACTTAGGTCCGCAAAAGGTTGTATTAGCCAAAAGGTTGTGTTAGCACCAATCACTAACTAGTTCACTTTGTTCCTGTTAAACATTAAAAAAAACATTGTCTTTGAACCCAAGAAGGTGTTATAAATTTCTTATATTCTGTGCTTATGAGATCTAAACATGCATTTCTAGTTCATATATATTTTACATGAAGGCCATGTAGAATTAGCATGTCACATCTAATCTGACTGATATACTCTTGCAATAAAAAAGAAAAATAACCTTAAGAGCAAATAAAACATTTGCCCTAATTTTTCCATGAAAAATACATATGAGACATCCAATCCTGATTCTCTTATGAATTACAAAGTCCCTGTTATTAAAAAAGGATAAAAATAACCACCCTAAATTCAGTCTACTCTCCCAATGATATTAGAAACATAGTAATGAGTAACTTAGGACACATCAAACAAATAGAAAACAAATTAGTCAAAATTTAACATTATAAAGCTCCAACCTTGTAAACTTCAGATTCTTTGAATCAAATTTACCAAATCCATGTCTTCTTTGCACTTGATGAAGAACCATCTCCATGACAACCCTGGTATTTTGAACTAGGCATTGCAATGGTTTCTTCCAAGTGGTTGGCATCAAGAGCTATGTGGGCTTTCGAAGAATCTTCTTCAGGGTAATTTTTAAAGTACATATTCGAGTTCTCGTCATTAAGAGTTGAAGAAAATGAAGAAAAACCTAACTGACAACTGATAGTTGGAGATTTCGGCTCTATAACATGGCTAGAAGTCTCACTAGAGTTTGTAGTTTGGAAGAATGTTTGCATAAAATCCAACTCGTCATCGTTTTTCTGAGTGATCTCTAGAGATGGGTCCGAATCGTTGTTGCTTAAATTTGATAGCTCTGGGATAACGGTGGAATTCATGGTGGTTATGGTGGTGGTGCTAGAGGAGGAGTCAAGAATTTGATCACTAGTTTTGCTTCTAATATAATCTTGTAAAAGAGTAGATTGAGGTTTTTTATTTTTGGTATCATTTTTCTTGTTCTTTCTACTTGAATATTGCTTTCTTTTCGTTGCATTCCATTGATTCTTTATCGAATTTTCAGTTCTTCCCGGGATTAGTTTCGCGATTACAGCCCATTTGTTTCCGACTTTTTGATGAGCTTTAATTAGCATTTTCACCTCGTCTTCACTCCATTCATCTTTCTGAAAGCAAACAATTGAAAGTCCCTATCAAACACCTTTTATAAAACATTTTGATCAATTTATGCAATAGTTGTCGAAAATCACATGCAAGCGAGCACCTAATTATAAAGTCACGACAGTCACATTACTTGATTGCTAAAAACATTTCAAGTAAAGTACATTAGAGTTATCACTGTCTCTTACTTATTCTGCAAGCCTTATGTTGATTTTAAAATTAATTGCACTTGCAAAATGGATATGAAAAAAGAAAGAATTTCAAGATAATATTCATGATTCATCGAGATCAACATCCAAATTTGGATAAATTAACCAAAATATAATTGCACAAAATGGACACAAAATCTTAGTTACTGGTTACTAGATGTCATATCTATTTCAGTATCAATGCCTTCACAATGTAGATCTTTGTAATTAAAATTTACTGAAACAAATATGACATTCATGAAATGAAGAACAAAAATCATTGACATAAACAAAACCTTGATATCAGGTCGCAGGTGGTTGCGCCACCGCTCACGACATTGTTTCCCAGCTCTTCCAGCCATCTTCTCAGCGATCAAAGCCCATTTCTGTTCTCCATAATGTTTCACCAGCCTAATCAAATTGCTTTAAACACGAAAAATAAAAATAGTTGATCACTGGTAATGTGTTATTTATACATGAACATGTAAACTAGATTAACTTAACAAACAAAACAATTGATCCAAATAAAAAAACATTCAAGAAAAAAAAATGTTGAAATTTACCTATCTTCTTCTTCTGTCCATTGTCCCTTAATTAAAACCTTAGAAATGGCACCACCTTTCACTTTCTTCACAGAATTTGTAAACACCTTTACGGGTTTAATCACTTGGTTAGATTCTCGATTCTGGGCATAATTTGGGTAACTTCTAAGTTCATCCAAACTTAGACACTCCCCGATGTTGTTAATAAACAAATCTCCATCATCATCAACCATAAAGTTTTTAGTCATTGGTAAATATGGTGCTAAACATATCCCGCTTTCATTGTTGATCCCATTACTATAACAAGAAAATTCAGGAACCCCATTTAAAGGAACAAATGGTTCATTACTTTTTTGGTTTTGTGATTGAGTTTGATCATTTTGAGTTCGGCCCCTTAAAAATCGATCAATGGCTGTTAATGGTGGTGGTACAGGCTTATACCAAGAATGGCGGTTTTGATAATTTATATAATTAGAAAAACCGCCACCACTGGAACGACCGTGGCTACCATTTTCCATGGTTAAAGAAAGGTTTATTAGTGCAATGTGGTTGCTCTTTGGTGTTTTTATGCCTTGATAACATAGTAAGAATAGCTTATAAATGTATTTAGCAATGGGTTCAATATGCCATGTTATGACAGCCGCTAGATCAATGGCTGATCTAATGGATGATAATCAATTTTGCTATGACTTTCGGACTTCACCACTTACATATAGACTACGTGGCAAGGTATTATTGGTTAATTTATAATTAATTGTTTTTATTAAAATGTAGTTATTGAAGGGGAGGGTATTTGGGAGAATATGGAGATCATCAAGTCATGATTAAATTCCTTAAACGGGGACTTTTCTTTCAATTCAATTTGGTTTAATATAGAAACTAGCATAATATTCGTGCGATAAGGCGACGAGTACCTTGTAACTAATACTTCCGGTGAGGATATATAACCTTAATAATAATAATAATAATAATAATAATAATAATAATAATAATAATAATAATAATAATAATAATAATAATAATAATAATAATTGACAAGTACTATGTAATTAAAAAAGCGACAACTCTATATATACCTGAAAGAAATATCATGATTTTTCTTATGGATATATATGAATTTTCCCATTAAAAATATCAAGGAGTTGGTTCTTAATATGTTGTTTGAGTCTAATGTAAATATAAGTTAATTCAAGTAAAATACAATAAGATTTGATTCTGCAATATGATAATGCAATAAGCAAATATTCAAGTTCTCCTCATTAAGAGTTGAAGAAAATGAAGAAAACCCTAATTGATAACTGATAGTTGGAGACTTCGGCTCTATAACATGGCTAGAAGTCTCACTAGAGTTGGTAGTTTGGAAGAATGTTTGCATAAAATGCAACTCGTCATCGTTTTTCTGAGTGATCTAGAGATGGGTCCGAATCGTCGTTGTTTAACTTTGTTTAACTAGTTTTTCTTTCAATATAATCTTGTAAAAGCTAAAGTAGATTGAGGCTTTTTATTTTTGGTATCATTTTTCTTCTTCTTTCTACTTGAATTTTGCTTTCTTATTGTTGCATTCCACTGATTCTTTATCGAATTCTCAGTCTTCCCGGGATTAGTTTCGCAATTAGTGCCCATTTGTTTCCGACTTTTTTACGAGCTTCAATAAGCACTTTCACATATTCTTCACTCCATTCATCTTTTTGAAAGCAAACAATTGAAAATCCTTATGAACTACCTTTTGTAACATATTATGATCATTTTATGCAAAAGTTGTCTAAAATCACATGAAATCGAGCACCTAATCATAAAGTCCCGACCATTACATTACTTAATTGCTAAAAATGTTTCAGAAATTACATTCGAACTATCACTGTCTTTTATTTGTTTGTGCAAGTCTTATGGCTGATTGAACTAAAACTTACAAAATGAATATGAAAAAGAAAGAATTTGTTTAGTTATTCAAGATAAGAATCATGATTTTGTAACACATTATGATCATTTTATGCAAAAGTTGTCTAAAATCACATGAAATCGAGCACCTAATCATAAAGTCCCGACCATTACATTGCTTAATTGCTAAAGATATTTAAGAAAGTACATTCGAACTATCACTGTCTTTTATTTGTTTGTGCAAGTGTTATGGCTGATTGAACTAAAACTTACAAAATGAAAATGAAAAAGAAAGAATTTGTTTAGTTATTCAAGATAAGAATCACAGTTTTGTAACACATTATGATCATTTTATGGAAAAGTTGTCTAAAATCACATGAAATCGAGCACCTAATCATAAAGTCCCAAACCGTTACATTACTTAACTGCTAAAAACATTTAAGAAAGAATATTAGAACTATCATTGTCTTTTATTTGTTTGTGCAAGTCTTATGGCTGATTGAACAAAAACTTACAAAATGAATATGAAAAAAAAACAATTTGTTTAGTTATTCAAGATAAGAGTCACGATTTATTAGTATCAATACCCAAATCTACTATATAATTGTTTGGAGACATTAAGAAATTACTTTTTGGGATTTGCTAACAACTTTTTTAAGCATACCATGTTTAAAATATTAGCATTTAATAATCTCTAAACATTCTTTATTTAATATCACATACCATGTTTAAAATGATTTAAAGTATATAATTATTGAATATATGAATTCATTAAATGTGTTTTTTATATATATGGAATGCTTAAATAACACCCCAGTGGGTTGTTGTTATCAAATCCCTTATTCTTTTTAGTACATAGAAACAAAATTCAAGTTTCTAGATTTCATATAGAAATTACATTCGAACTATCACTGTCTTTCATTTGTTTGTGCAAGTCTTATGGCTGATTGAATTAAAACTTACAAAATGAATATGATAAAGAAAGAATTTGTTTAGTTATTCAAGATAAGAATCACGATTTTGTAACACATTATGATCATTTTATGCAAAAGTTGTCTAAAATCACATGAAATCGAGCGCCTAATCATAAAGTCCCGACCATTACATTACTTAATTGCTAAAAATATTTAAGAAAGTACATTCGAACTATCACTGTCTTTTATTTGTTTGTGCAGGTCTTATGGCTGATTGAACTAAAACTTAAAAAATGAATATGAAAAAGAAAGAATTTGTTTAGTTATTCAAGATAAGAATCACGGTTTTGTAACACATTATGATCATTTTATGGAAAAGTTGTCTAAAATCACATGAAATCGAGCGCCTAATCATAAAGTCCCAAACCGTTACATTACTTAACTGCTAAAAACATTTAAGAGAGTATATTAGAACTATCACTGTCGTTTATTTGTTTGTGCAAGTCTTATGGCTGATTGAACAAAAACTTACAAAATGAATATGAAAAGAAACAATTTGTTTAGTTATTCAAGATAAGAGTCACGATTTATTAATATCAATACCCAAATCTACTATATAATTGTTTGGAGACATTAACAAATTATTTTTTGGGATTTGCTAACAACTTTTTTAAGCATACCATGTTTAAAATATTAGCATTTAATAATCTCTAAACATTCTTTATTTAATATCACATACCATGTTTAAAATGATTTAAAGTATATAATTATTGAATATATGAGTTCATTAAATGTGTTTTCTATATATATGGAATGCTTAAATAACACCCCAGTAGTTTGTTGTTATCAAATCCCTTATTCTTTTTAGTACATAGAAACATAATTCAAGTTTCTAGATTTCATATAAATCTCAATATCCATGACTTCATAGTGCAAATTAATGGTTTCAGTTAAAGAAGTTAATTACTAAATCAAATATGATATACTAGCTTATAGACCCGTAGATTCACGGGGTTTTTAAAAAAAATTATTCATTAAGAAGCTGAATGTAGGGATAACGTAATAAACAACAATTAACATAAACATGTTCCATTATTTTTTTTAAAGAGTAAAATACACCGTTGGTCCCTAAACTTTCCACAAAACATCGCAATGCACCCTAACTTTGAAAATTAGTCGCAGAGGCATCCAAACCTTAGGATTTTGAGTCTGATTGCCTCCCTTGATCCATTTGGGCTGGGTCAATGCATGTTTTATGTTCTAGTTTCAGGGTATAATAGTCCAATCACTATTTAACTATGATCTAACTCAAGCTAAACCCGACAGTCAACTTGAGGGACCAAATGTGAACACTCAGCTTAATAATTGGCAGGAGTTTTAACAATACCAACGGCAACATAGACAAATTGAGGGAGCAACAATGTCTTCTCTGACACGCTCTATTTACGTCTAAATGCGTGTATATTTCCAACAAATAATGGGGAATCGAAGAGTTCAAAAAGTACTTCTAAAATTTAATACAGACTCTTCGTTTTCCCCATTATTTGTGTATATATTGGATACTTCCATATGTTGCTGCATACCAATCTTATATCATCAACCTCAAACACATCTATCACATTCACTTGAAATCATGTTGTCCGGAAACAAACGACCAAGAGATGCGGATACTATCCAAGACAAGGAATTGACCAAAAGACCAAATACTGTAGAAAGTATCTAACCAACAACAGTCGGCCAAAGTTGAAGGTGATGAAAGCTGGTACTATCAACTAGAAGCTGCGTTGGAACAGGAGGAATATCAAAAGGAGAATGAAGAAGCAAAGGAGCAGGAAGAAGGAAATGAGGAGGCAGAAGGAAGCCATGCTGAAGTGAAACAAGAAAGGCGTTCTGCAGCGGCAGAGAGCATTGGAAAGAGAAGGCTGCACTTAGGAAATTAGAAAAAAATGGATAAAAAATAAATAAATAATGAAACTGAAGAAGATGAATGTTTAGAAACATTCAGTTATGATGATGTACATTTGGTATACGCCTCGGATTAATTTCATTATGTAACGAAACATATTTTAAATGATAATTTTAAGACAATTTAATCTTGATTTTTGATGAGGCGAAAAATGAACCACTTTTAGGGGGTCATTTAAGCCCGGAATTGAATTTATTTAATCAAATATTGCCCTAAATCGTTCCTTTTGTGATTTTATGTACTTTGGGAGAGAAATCTGGAAAAGGAAGCAATTCGGACGTTTTTGAAGCATAAAAGTGAAGAAAACGTCAAAGACTTAATTTTCCATGCTGGAAACAGTGCATGACGGCGTCAAGAAGGAAATCCTGACGGCGTCAAGAGTAAATTCCATGACGACCCAGAAGAAACGTGAAGGCGTCACAAAAAGAGCGTCAAGAGTTAAAATCATGACAGCCTGCATAAGGTGTACACATGACGGCGTCAGACCCAGATCTAGGCAGTCCGAGGAACTATTTGGCGGCGAGATGACGGCGTCAGACATTTGTTCTTGACGTCGTCACCTTCTAAAATCTATATATAGTTTTCTAATTTTCATTCATAAAAAAGGAACAAGTGTGGAGAAACCCTAAGGCCGAACCTTGTACGTATTTTACAGCTTTTTCAAGGGTTTTCAGCCCTTGAACCCTTACATGTGCTATTGAGATAAGTCTTCTCTTAATTCAATCAATATGTCTATGTGTTGGTTGTCTATATCTTGTGCTTTTCTTGATTTCAACATGCTAGGCTAGATCTATCTTGTGTTTGCTTAGATCTAATGAAACCTAGATGTTAATTATGTGTTGATTACTTGTTTATGGTTGTATTGGATGAATGATTTCAACGTTAGGCTTAAGAAAACTGGCAGATCTCCATTTGGTAACATGCTTGAACGTCTTAGGAAACATGAACCGATGTGTACTAGGTTTTATTGGTTGTATTTAATGCATGTGTAAATTCTAATGATCCCATGTTAGGAGCTTCTTAGCCGGCTCGACATAGGAGTGAAGTAGGCACTCATAGGATTGGGGAAGTAAGTACGCCACCCCATGAATGGTATTAAGGAATACAATCCGTCATCCACGCAACAAGTAATTAACGTGTAAAAGATATGTAGGGAGTAGTGAAATCTAAGTAAACACATTTTCCCCACATATTGCTCACAACCTTAGTTTAATATAGTTTAATTTCATTTCTAGTATTTTATTTTATTGCATCTTTAGTATTGGGTTAGTTGACTAGCAACTAATTCCGCCCAAATCCTTCAAACCCGAGATTTTAACTTGCTTTTCATAAAATTTAAAAATACAAAAAGAATCATCCCTCGTCTCTAGACCTAGTCTTTAGGTTTTCTAATCCTAGCGACACTATTCCTAGCTGAACGATCAATCCCCCGGTACTTGTCATTATACTATACTACATCGATCAGGTACACTGCCTGGTGGGGGTTGTAAGCTTCTCGAGATCCCTCGAGAGGTAAAGCCTGGTGCAAACCCCACGCATCAATTATCCGAGTATTTTGCTTTCAATTGCAGGTTTGCATCTGCATATACAGTTTAGCGGGTGTTTGGATTTAACCAGTTTGACTTTCACAAGTCAACATACACCCAAAAAGTGAAAGACTGTGTAACCAACGGTGTATTTTAGTCATGATATAATCTACTAACTTGCTACTTAACGAGATGTTAAAAATACCCCATTTGAGGAAAGAACACACTAATATGGTGAATTTCCATGAAGATCCATGCTTACTAACTTCGAAAACAACTAAGCACAAAAATGATGATGTTAAAAGAGTTTGGGTTAGATTTAACTTAGATATGGTTGAAAATGTGATTGGTCTATTATACCTTTGATGTTATACCTAAAAATGGGCGTTGGCCTTAAATTTCCAGGTCAAAGGACGCAATCGGCCTCAAAAAACTTAAGGATGGACGCACGAAGACGTTTTTCAAAAGTTAAGGTGCATGGCGATGTTTCGTGGAAAGTTTAGGGACCAACGGTGTACTTTTGTCTTTTTTAAATGAATAATAAGTATTAAGTCTACGATCATATAAACAAATGTGTTTGTAACTACTAATATAATAAACGTCCATGGATCAGCGACTCTAAATTTGATGTTCTACACAACATTACCGGGACACCAACTTTTAACACAAGCATGTGTTTTGGAACACCGTAGAATTTCAATCCGTAGAATAAGTTGTAGAGATCCACTAAAAAGCACATCAAATTGATAAATCCTACCTGCAATTTTATTAAGGAGTTTGTTACCACACAAACTTTCAACATTATTAACATTTATTTAAATTTTATAGATTTCCAGATTGACGTTCATACCAACCTACTCATAACAAAAATTGATTAGTTCTAAAGTTTGTGTCATTGCAACCATTCCAAGTTTTCAAGCTATTGAAGGCGCATTCTTTCCACCTATTATCTTAGAAGCAACAAAAGCATGCACATGCGTCAACCAAAAGCATGAACGTTATGGTAATCACTATGGGTATGGGTTTAATTGTATATAGTACTAAAATGACAAAACTAAAACACCTTATGTATGACACAAGCGGAAATAGTCGATGCTCATAATGGTTACCTTTAAAAGTTCAAAAACTATTGATTTTACAAAAAAGATGCATACATCAATAACTAAGGAAACTTATTTAACATTACTAATTTAGGAGGTTGGGTACTCAAAATATCACCGCATTTGTATTTGGCTTTAACGTATTAAACTGGCTTTTAGAATGAAGTCATCTGTATAAATTGAGAGTAAACTGGGCTTTTAGAAAATGCTTACTCTGACCATTATCGCCATAACTGAATAAAGAGTAAACTACACCGTTCGTCCTTGTGGTTTGTGTTGACTGCAGCCCTTCGTCCTTTGACAAAAAAAATTGCACCGTTCAGCCTTAAGTCAGAAACGTTATGCACCGTTTGTCCCTCTATCCAACTAGGCCCACCAAATCCCACTAACGCCCGTTACTTACGATTTTTTAGGGGGTATTTGCGTCATTTTCCTTCCCACCCTTTTCCCGCCTATATGTTTAACCCTAGCCACTTCCCCTCCCATCTTTATTAATAGCCACCCACCCATATAACGACTCTAATCTTAAACCCTAGAGTACTCTCAAATCAAATCAAAAAAATGGCTAGATGCCTTCGTTGTCATTCAGTTGCAATTGTCAAAACATCATGGACTAATAGAAAACCAGGTCTAAGGTTTTATGGTTGTCCCCAAATTGTACGTGTTTATCATTAAATCAATTAGATTAGTTAGATGTTATGATAATCATCAAATCAATTAAGCAGTTTTTTTTTCAGGATTGTAACAGGTTTATTGATTGGTTTGACCCCGAAATGTGTCAACGTTCTGTGGTAATTATACCTGGATTATTAAGGTCCTTGAACAATCATCAAGCAATGGTATAAGATCTTGAGCAAGAAAGATCAAGATTGAAGAAATATCTTATTGTGGCATAGGTTTTGTTTATTGTGTCTGTTATGTACAACATATTAGGTTGTTATGGTCAGTATGTATTTTGGGGGTTTTGATTAAGGCTAGATGTGTCTTGGCGGTTTAATGTTTGATGTATTTTGGTGGAAGAATATGTATGTTTAATGTTTGATGTAATGAAAGCAAGTTCATTTGGGACCATCGGTTTAAGTGTGTGAAAAATTATCTAGTTTAGGGATTATTGGGAACTGACGGGGTATAGTGTTTTAAATGCTAAGGTGGGAAGGGAAATGACGCAAATGCCCCCTAAAAAATCCTAACAAACGAGCGTTAGTGGGATTTGGTGGGCCTAGTTGGATGGAGGGATAAACGGTGCATAACGTTTTTGACTTAAGGCCGAACGGTGCAATTTTTTTGGTCAAAGGACGAAGGGTTGCGGTCAACGCAAACCACAAGGACGAACGGTGTAGTTTACTCCTGAATAAATGTTATGCAAGCTGAACAATTGAACTTGACCCATGAACCACTTATTTTACCCATTTAAAATATAAATATACCTTCATCTTCATGCCTGATATGCTTCAAACCCGAACAAAAAAAATTTAATGGGATTATTATTAATTTGTTTTTCAATTAATGGGAGTTGGATTATCTAGTTAAATTCTATGATCAGATTTGTCAAAGATACTTGAGCATCTAATTATTACAACCACAAACAACAAATCTCACAAACTAACTGCATCACAGTAGCCTTAGATATGTTCCTATTTATGCACCAAATATCCACATTAGTCATATGAGCCATACGGCTGATGAATGATGACTATTAAGGAATAATAGACATAATCAAGTACAATCTACATGTTAATTTCTGTAACAGATGTAAAACACAACACATTCAAATTTTATCATTTTTAAAATATTTGCTAATGTTATAAATCAATTAAACTAACTGCATCACAGTAGCCTTAGATATGTTCCTATTTATGCACCAAATATCCACATTAGTCATATGAGCCATTGGTGATTATCCTCCACATGCGTACTTATTTTCTCGTACTTCGTTAAATACTTAGGTGTAACATTCGCCTGATGTAGAATCAGTATCATCCCAGTCACCAAATTTGTAATTACAGGACCATGATCAGGCTGCCAATAAGAATAATTCATTCAGAATTTATCAAAACCTTATGTCCAACTTCATAACCAAGTTCATTATATATAGACATACAAATTGCACAATATTTCAGAACCTTCAGTTAGTAACCATGGTAACACTTTTATGTTTCTATAATTGAAATGACATAATGGAGTTAGAAAGTTACCACTTCATGCTCAATTGTGTGGCCTAATTCCACACACAGATTTAACTAACATTGTGCATACGTGTTATAACACTTTCCAGCTAGATGGATGGTTTCAGTAACAAATCCCAAAATACCCTTGTAAAGACTTTCAAAAACCAAACTCAAACATGTATTCCACTTATATAGGCGTTGTTTGGAATTGCTTGTTAGAACGGCTTATCGGGATTGTTTGGGATTGCTTATGAAAGCTTCCAATACGAACTACTGGCAAATATAACAACATATTTAACTCTGTTAAGAAAGAAAAACAATCAAAAATTCAAAAGTAATTACTTAAAACCATTAGTCACAAGCTAAGTAGGTAACCCTTAAATCACAACAGAATGATTCAAAAACGACACTCACTTACTTGATTAATGAAAAGTGAAAGGTCAAACTCAATTTTGGCTCAGCGCATGTTATAGTATGCCTAAAACAAAGAAACATGCTTAAATTTACAAATAAGACAATGAAATCCCAATTCATAGTTCAGACACCCGAAACAACAGCTCCTTTTGTTTCTACAGCCCGCTCAAATGCAATTTATTGAATCAAACTTGAAGCCCTTAAAAAGGCAAAAAAGAAAAAAAAAAATACACCTCTTCCTGGGGCTCTATCGATTCCCATAAACCTTCTTCAATTGCACCTGTTATCTCTTATGGGAATATCTTAAAATAAATTTCACATACCCCCATTGACATGCCCCTGATTATTGGAACACAGGCAACAATAGCTGCATTTACTTATATAATGTTGCAATTTTCATAAAAACATACAAAGGGCAAGGTTAGCAATCTTCATGGGATTGAGGAAGCATTTGGAAGCAAAATTGTCCTAATTATCAGGGGCTTACTTCAATGCAGTTACTTATAAATGGTTGATTCGGTTATGTTTATTTATAAACGGGTCAATTACAAAAATGACGGCTGGGGCCACTGGCTGAAAGTTTGCCAACCTACTTTTAATGAAGATATCCTCATGATTAATTAACCGTTTTAATTGAAAATCCAGATATATGGTATTAGCATATTATTTTTTAATTAGGATTAACAAATTCATTATATACAACAAGAAGAAAAAGTTGTAGTCGATTAGCCCAGATCATGCAGGTTTATTTCAACACCTACTTAAAAGATGACATGTTTCGGTTTGATCCCAGTTTGACCCATTACCCAACCCACTCGACGGGCCCATTGTACCACCTCTAATCAAAAAAGAAATTAATTACGGAAAGGAAACCAATAGACAAGCACACAAGTAAATAAAATATTTAAATATGTCTGCAAACAATACCTGCTATAACAGCACTATGCTGTAAAACAATATTGTTGCACCGATGTAGCATTTTGTACTCAAATGAATCGTATAGCAGCTCCATGGAAGTTGGAAGCCATTGGCCATGGCATTAAAGATCTTGTTGGTTTCTCCTGTAAGAATAAATGAAAGTTTAATATAAGGTCATCACTTGTTTATATAATCACTGTTAATTAACTCTCATTGTTTACCTTTTAGACCTCATATTCCGAAAGATTGTGCCAAACATAAAAGCTATGACAGTTGTCAATAAGAACCTCACAGCAGTGTATGGAGGGTTTCGCGAATATGAACAATTTTGTTTCCATTAACATGCCATACATTGCGTCCAAAAATATTGTTAATACTGAGTTCAGAACTCTATGTCGCAAGAACCAGGTATCGGTTTACTACTTTCTTTATTAGTTTTTTATTTAGCCTCAAATAGTCGCCAAACAACATAATTAAGACACGAATAAATTGTGTTATAATATAAGTGATTGGTTATATTCACTGGCATCCTACTTGTATTGTTGTGAGTTCTTGTATACTTTCGCAAAACTAACGCCTAAAGTTGTTTCCTGTGCCGCTGATATCACCTCCAACATCAAAGTGTTGGATCTTCATATTTTTTATTCCAACTATATGTATGGTTTTATCATACATTTTTACATGTTGATGATATTGACCTCAAAGTACTTGGTTAAGTGAGAAGAATGACGACCCGCTGGACCGACATACTATATCTCTTCACCTCCTCTTTTCAAGAGAAATAACTGTATATAGAAAAAAGAATAGGTAATTAGTTTCGTTATGTTTGAGACTAAGAGCATAATATGTGTATCCGATACAAAATTACCACATCAAAAGCATCAAGATGTCGATACTTGGCTGATGTATGGTGTAGACCACTATTCTTATTGTGTCTACCACGTTTCTCAATGTTCTAGACTATATCGACTTCTCTTGCATCAAGTCCCTATGATGGCTCATCCATGAAAGTAATAGACGAGTTTGCAGCTAACGTAACAACAATCATTAGACATTTAAGAATGTTACAAAAGTATCGCTCTGCCCGTTGATGTTGGTGACTTCCAGATTATCTATCAAAATAGCATCTTGTAAAATCAAAATTTCCGGTTTAAGAATGTTACAAAAGTAGATAATGAAACCAAAGAGCGAAAGACGTTACAAAAGGTTACCTTAATATGGAAAAATGATTCCCAAAGTTTTTGAAGGTTTCAGTGTCATTGCTAAATCCGAAGCCGGGATAAGTCCTCGTTAATCCTAACCTATTTAGTATAATGAGCACCTTCTTCAGTGTCATTGGTAAATCTAACCATAAAACTACTTAAGCTAAGCTAAAAATGATGAGCAATCCAGAGTCCAAACACCCCTTAATCGTAATGACATATTGCTTTGAACCCGGCCATGCTATAAAACATCCAAACATCACAATCCTATATTCAAAAACCAACTTAAAACACTACCAAAACTTTCACTTTCTTCTTATATTCATCAAATAACTGACTTATTCTAGTATCGCAACATGACCGCACATCCTAAACAACATCCAAACATAAATCACCAATTCAAAAAAATACCATTCCTTTTACCACCTTCTTATTTTCATTAAATAAATGACTTATTACACTATTACAACATAACAATTTTCAAACCTCACGTCCAAAATTCAAATAGAACACTATCGAGTAACGATATCCATGAAAAAAGCATTAACAAAATGATCCTAAATCCATTACCTACTAATTCTAATCGAAAAAGTTCAAATTGATAGGTATCGAGTAAAATAACCAAAATACATTATAAATTTCACACTTTTTTCATTAATCAACTGATCTGTTGTTGCAGAAAGCAACACACTTTATCTCATAAATCCCTTAAAATCAACCAAGAAATCAATCTTGCCACCAAAATTAAATTTAAATCGAAACCTTAAAAAATAGTTGTACTATGAATCGGTACTTACCAAATCATCCATGTTGACAGCATACAAATCACTTGCACACGGATGTAACCAAAATGTTTTGTTGATTGTGGTTGAATCGGTATGGCATAGAAGAATGAGGGACATGATTTGAATTGAACGTGATATGATTTCAGTAGAAGGGAAGTCGTAGGTGGTGTTAATGCTTAACAAAGATAGGCTAAAATTAATTACAAAATTGGACTACAATGATTGAGGGAGCGTATAGAAGAAGTTTTAAGCATGGCTAAAGAAGAGTTGTACGCAATAAATCATCGACCAATAGGAGAAGAGACACATCAGCGCATTGGTTGCATTTGTTGCTTTAAAGAGTTGTAACATGTAGTTGTTTACTATATTGTATAGATTATACATGAAATGAAGAATAAAACTTATTGACAGAAACAAAACCTTGATATCAGGTCGCACTGTTTCAGCCATCTTCTCCGCAATCAAAGCCCATTTCAGTTCTCCGTAATGTTTCACCAGCCTGATCAACTTGCTTTAAACATGAAAAATTAAAATAGTTGGTAATTCTTGATAATGTGTTGATTATGCATGAATACGTAGAGTATGAGTTTTACTAACATATGCCCACTGGACACGTATTAACATGTAAATAAAATGAATGTTTTGGTTCATTTAAGTGAAAATTATGTCCAAATATAGTAATTTATCAATTTATTTAATATGTATTTAATGATTTTTTTTTGTTAAATTAGAAAGTTTGTGTTTATCAACTATACGCTAACTTATGCGCAGTGTGCACTTGTCAGCAAAACCTTTATATTAATAAACAAAATGATTGATCCAAAGGGATAAAACACTCAAAAAAATGACGAATTTACCTATCTTCTTCTCTCTATTGTCCCTTGATCGAAACCTTAGAAATGTAAAGATCTTTTCGGGTTTTATCACTTGGTTGGATTCTCGTTTCCGGTCATAATTCGGGTAACTTCCAAGTTCATCCAAACTTAGACACTCCCCAATGTTTAATAAACAAATTTCCATCATAATCAACCATAGAGTTTTTGGTCATTGGTAAATGGTGCTAAACATATTCCAGTTTCATTGTTGATCCCACTACTATAACAAGAAAATCCAGAAACCATTTAAAGAAACAAATGGCTCATTACTTTTTTGGTTTTGTGATTGAGTTTGATCATTTTGAGTTCGGCCCAATAAAAATGGATCAATGGCTGGTAATGGTAGCGGTACAGGTTTATACCAAGAATGACGATTTTGATAATTTATATAATTATAAAAACCACCACCACTGGAACCAACGTGACCGCCATCATAAGCACCGTGGCTACCATTTTCCATGGTTATAGAAAGGTTTATTAAAGTAATGCTTTTGGTGTTTTTATGCCTTGGTAACATAGTTAAGAATAACTTATAAATGTATTTAGCAATGGGTTCATTATGCCATGTTATGACGGCCGCTAGATCAATGGCTGATCTAATGGATGATAATCAATTTTGCTATGACCTTCGGACTTCACCACTTACACATAAGATTACGTTGCAAGGAATTATTGGTTCTTTTATCATTAATTGTTTTTATTCAATAAATAGTAATTATTGAGGGGAGAGTATTTGGGAAAATATGGAGATCATCAAGTCATGATTAGAGCATCCACTATTTTAAACCTTTATAAGGGTTTATAATTTTATTATGATTTTAATTAACAAACATTGAACCTGTCTTCACTATGTATAAATCTCATAATGCTTTATAAAAATTATAAAAAATTCAAATGCATTAAATTTTGAAGAGGTTTAATATTCTAGACCTATTCGTCATAAACCTATTTATAAACCTATCTTCAGTGTGGTTTGCAAGTTCTTAGACCTATTCATCATTTTACAAACCTTTTCATAAACTACTATAGTGGATGCCTTTAAATTCCTTAAAGAATCACAGCTCGCATTACTTGCTATTTGAGTTTTTAAGATAGTTTCTTTACTAAACTTCTTGTCATACATTTCAATCAGACAATTCAATTAGATAATCAAATTGCTGCCTGTGGCAAAACAAACAATATTTTTATCTCAAATTCCACCTAAAATATGTTTTACTTATACGTATAGATTTACAGTTCGCTTAGTGTTTTTCCCGTAAGGAGTCATTTGCTTGTTCGTTGTTCCTTTTTTTTCTCGAAAAGATATAATAATCTATATGCTAAAATCATTACAGTAATATACGTACAACGTGTTTTCGAATAAATTGATTTATGTTGTTCTATTCATCAAACTCATCTTTGACCTTCATTGTATTTAATTTTTTACATTAATATTTTACTTTAGTCGTTTGACTGGCATGTTGAAAAATAAACACTACCATATGCGGATATATATATATATATGGACAAGCCCAAACCATACGAAAAAAAAAAGCAGAAGGCCCGAATCATACAATCATAAATTCATAATCAAGTTTCATCGACCCAATGGGTTTAAAACCTGCCCTTTTCCGAAGGACATGACCCATTAACCCCCGGGAAGAGATCTAGTGAGAAGAGAAAATATAATAAAAAGAATGAGAAATAATTTTAGCCACACATTTCAATTGAATAAGGAGAAATTCATGTGAGTTGCATCTTTTATTGTGCATGCATTTGAAATGTGCGATTGTAGTTACTTCTCATTCTTCTCATTTTACTTTTATTTCTCATTTGATCTTTACGATTAACCCCCAAAGGTTTTAATAAACATCATGACCATCTCGTTTCTTTTTTTAAATGAAACAAGTATACACCTATCGTGATTCGTGACAAGTGACAACTTGACAAGTCACAGCAAGAAGTTACCACAAGCTGCCACGTTTTATGCACTATCTACTATCTCATTACACGATAGCAAAGTGTGTCGACATAGCAAAAGTGTGTCGACAATAAAACTATAAAATCAACATCAAACTAAGCATATCACAAACAAACAAAAGCAAAACTCAAGCTTACATTTAGCAAAAAAAGTAAACAAAAATGGCCAATGGACAACAAGAGGACATGAAAGTGAAGTGGATGGGGCGACGTAATATGTCGATGAGCCCTGCCACCATGGTTGTTCTTGGTATCGTCACTGCGGGTTCTATTGGTTACTTCTTTTATCGAAATAAAAAAGGCGAAACTATTGATGGAAATCGTAGGTATCCCGAAAACGTTCCTCCACCGCTGGCTCGAAATTCGTGAAGTTTCAAACGTTTTGTATGGAGTTTCTTCTAGTGTTTTATGTATGCATCTTTTGTGTAATATTAATAAAATGTGAACTACGCTCGAATACTAGGGTTATGATATATGAAGTTGTTACGTTTGACAAGTAGCCTGTGTATATCTATCATATTGTGTTCCCATTCAATATCTATCATATCCAACGGTACATCTTATAAATATTTAGGAGGTCAGAGTTACAGATAAATATATCGAATGACTTATGATATGGCCATAGTGAAAACCCCGCCATAGTAAATTAGTAAGGTATTTGTAAACTTCAAACCTAAGAAAATTGAGCCACAAACGGGTCTCAGGCCTACACAAATAATTAGTATACGGTCTGTTTTTGTTAAAACTCGAAATGGAGTAGTAACTTAGAGGGATAACATTTCGAAATATATCAACTTTGGCACGTTTTTTATTTTGAGTAGCTTCATATATCTAACTTAGACGCGTTTTTCATTTTCATGTAGTGTAGTCAAAATTTTTGCAACTTAATTTCTTAACTTTTGAATTTCGTCATTTTTACCTGTTTATTTTGTAACCACTTTATTGACAAAGACGGTAAAATTGTTATTTACATAAGCAAAATACAAGAAAGTGACGAAATTCAAAAGCATGGGGAGTAACTTGCAAAATTTTTATTATTCAGAATTTTTGAATGTCTCAAATTAAATGTTCACTCGTACTTTTTAACAAATAAGATGGGACGGAGGTAGTACTATATAAAAATGTTACAACTATTTTATTGACGAAGATATTCGTCCATAATGAAATCTTTGGATGTCTTAAATTAAATGTTCACTTTTACCTTTTAACAAATAAGATGGGACGGAGGTAGTACTATATAAAAATGTTACAACTATTTTATTGATGAAGATATTCGACAATAAATGATCGGGTCTTCAAACAACATCAACAACAAAAGAAAACTAAAGAAAAAGTGGCAAGAGCAAAGCGGAATTTTTGTTTTTTCTTTTGCGATATAGTTGGTTCCAGTGGCGCCGCCAAGTTTTATCTAGAGGGTAGCATCGGAGGTTTAGAGGTGGTAAATTGGAAGATTTAACGGGGTAGTTTAGAGGTAACGGCTCGTGGCATTCGAATAGATTTTCGTTGAAACCCGCTCTAAGATCATTTTAAATAGTAAAAACTCTCTAAACTATTATGTCTTAATAATAAGTATTTAGATTACAAACCTCATAAACTTGAAGAGAGCTAAGCCCACATAGAGATTAGGTGTACTACTTCTTATTTATTAATAAGGTATTTAGATTACAAACCTCATAAATTTTAACAGGACCAAGAGTGGTAGAACCTGGTACGGGGGAGCCTATTAAAATCTACGAAAATAATCTAAACGTGCCAGATTTCCTTTAATGTTAGAAAGGTTGTGAATTTTAATTGTTAATACAAATAATCGCATAAAAACATGATTTCTAGTTAACGATTTCTCTACGTTCTGTTAATGACAAATATAAAAACGTACTACGTAAAAGTTTACCTAAACACGTTTCAGACATAATGCATCAAAACACTTGCATCATTTTATAAATTAGCTTAAGTTATGAATATGAATTTCTAAACTAGCTTAATGATCAATGATGTTTTTATCACATATATAATGCATCACAACACTTGCATCGTTTTATAAACCAGCTTAAGTTAAGTATATGAATTTCTAAACTAGCTTAATGATCAATGATGTCTTTATCACATACATAATGCATCTCAACACTCGCATCATTTTATAAACATGTGTATCAGTTTATAAAACATATATGAATTTTATTTACTTTCATTCTAAATAAAATATTTTATAAAATGTGTTTTACAACTAGCTAGAATCTTCCAATTAGAGTCATTCAAACTTCATCCATCATTGAAATTAGGATTTATCACTTTTGGCATAGTCCAAAACAAAAGAGGAAACCATAATGTGTGTTCTTGAATAAAAACTCATTAACCATTTTTACCTAGTGTTCAACATCTAGGAAAACTGCTTTCTTCACTAAGCAATCAAACAAAAGTATGTTGAGATTTTCAAAACAAAAGTTGAAACACATTTTAAAAGACAGTATGTTGAGATATTCAAAACAGAAGATTTGCAGACCCACGAAACCTGCAAGGATACATGGATTCGTATGGGTCAGGGAAAGATCATCATTTATCTATATAAACAAGCCGTTTTGCTACAATTTTACATACCATTTGCAAACACATCTCAAGCATTACTAAAAGCTTTCATTCATAATAATATTTTATCATTATCTTGTTTAAATTCATTCAAAGTGATCAAGCCTAGCAAGGGAAGACCATAAGAAAAGTTGAGTCTTCTCTGTGAAGGTGACGGGAGGCCTCCACAGTGGAGGTGGCGCGTGAGAAGGTGAGGTGAAGGTGAGTGTGGAGTTTGTTAGACTCCTTGGACCGTTTTGAGCACTAGGGTTAAACAATAACAATGATAATAACATGCAGCGGAATAAGAATAAATCAAAGTTATTGACACAAGGTTTTTCCCAGTCACCTCCAATTATTATTTGATCAGAATAATAACATGTTACCTAAATGTAACAGGGATCTAAGACACCTCAGACCTTAGAGGATTCGAACAACTCTAACTAATTCTAGGCGTTTATAGTTTACACGCCCTAGAAAACACACACACACACCTTTCTGATATTTACATTGTGGAAGACATATGAAAACCTGTACCCTATGTCTCTTTATATAGAGAGATATTAGGGTTTACAAAGAGATAAGAATAAAACCAAATACATAATATTATCAAAATCGTTTCTTCATAATAGAATATTTCCTGTATCTTTATTCTTTGTAGCTTTCTCTCTTTATCATCTTTAGCCCTTCTTGTTTCATTCTTGTATTTATTTTGTCACATCAAATCTAGAATCCCAACAATCTTCTCCTATTTGATGATGACAAAACAAAGTCGTGTACGAACTTCCCTAGAGAAGTTGAGATGTAAACATCTCCCCGAATGAAACAATCTTGTCTTCCCCTTAATCCATGCTTTACCACTCTGAAATCTCTTCCCCTTTTTGTTATCAGCAAATAGGGAATGTAAGCAAAACTTCCCCTCGAGTGGTGCATGTAGATCAATTGATTAAACACATCATAATATGCTTCCCCTGAAATCAATGTGTTAACCATCTTCACGATTCTTCAAATCTGTAGGCTCTTATGTAATGATCACTGATGAAGAAAACCAAATATAACGAATTTGATGAAGAGGTAGAACAACCCAAACTTGTGTCTTATATCTTGTACTATCCATGTGACTCCAAACTTATACCCAAGACCAAATATAAGTAGACCGCGATCCCTTGATAAATCCTCATCTTCAATGAGACACTTAGGACTACAATGTAACTCCTTTAAATGATAGCCAACGTGTGCATAAAGCATCATAAGAAAAATCAAACATTGCTAGATTCATCAAGCTGTTGTCACCACCGTATAAAACAAACAAGTTACCTCCTACGATAGGGTATGATAAGAACACAAACCTGTGAAACTCAACTACAACATCAACTAAGTGATAATTAACCTTCTTCGTAATCAATTAATTAAATAAACCAAATACGAGCCTTTTTTTAAATCTCTAAGAACAAAAACCAACTTCTTCCTGTGTGTGAACCAATCTATGTGTGTAAAACCATCTTCAAACCAATCTTTAAATGCAGCAGCAGAATAAATCTTTCGAGCAGTAGAATCAATTAACTAGCAGTAGAGTCTCGAAAGTTGCAGTAGTATGCAGCAGCAGAATCACAAAGCTAGCAGCAGTTTCAAACTTGTAGCAGCAGAATGATTCTAACCCTTAAGCGTAGCAGCAGAAACATTCATAGAAGTAGCATGATTCGTTGTGTTTTGGTGCGTAAACAACAATTTATCAAAATATCAACATACGTGAAGTTTAATTCATCGTGAGACAAATAAACGTGAAGTAATACGAGTAAGCCGTTTAGGAAAACGGTTACCTCGCAAAACTTGTGAAAGTGATATTCAAATTGTGAGACCGGGAAGTGATTTCCCGGGTCGTACCCCAACGAGGTGTGAATGGAAAGCTTCGAATGAGATTGGGATTAAAATCTTGTATGATTGGAAAGGTTATTTGGTTTTATGGTACGTTAAATTAACGAATTTTGAAAATTAACGAGCGAAAGTAAAAATAAATGAACCTAATGCAACTAATTAACTTAGAAATACCTAAAACACTACGGGAAAACATAATTAGGTATCGGGAATCCTAAAACGTAAAACAAATTAGAAACGAGACGTTAAATTAAAAATAATGCGAATGCGCAAAATAAAACGTGAACTTTAAGTTCTAAACGCCCTACGGGTTCTCAAATAATTTTCCAACGTACTATAAGACAAAAGTAATTTTTAGAAAAAAGAAAATTAATTTTTCGACTAAAACTCTATTTAATATGAATTAAAAACTAGTTAACACAATTTAAATCCTAGTAAATAAACTACAAAGGCTAAAAATGTGAAACCTTTTTAGAAAAATTTTACAACCCAAAAACTACCAAGGAAAAATAAGAAAAATAGTGGTACGGTATCAAATAAGCTAGAAATAAGCAAATAAGGACTGAAAGAGCTTAATTAAACTAAAACGGGAAAAAAAAGTAGTTAAATGCCAAACTTTGCAAAGGTTGAATGAAAAAGACCCAAGGGCAAACGATAAGGATGGTGTGTTGTGGGCTGTGAGACCAGGGTTCGACCCCTGGTTTTTTACAATTTTATTCTTTTTATTTTCTTTTTGATCGAACTCAAACTCAGCCTAGGAAACAGATTCCAAAACCGCTCAAACAGTCTTAAATTTTTAAAGCAAACTAGTAGTTAAACAAAAAAATTTAAAGCAAACTAGTAGTTAAACAATTTAAGTGCAACAAACAACATCAACTAGCAATAAGAACACAGCCACCAATTAATAGGAACAAGAACAATGATAATGGCAGTAGCAGCAAACAACATTACCAATACATGTGACCCAATGAAACTTATACAAAACTGAGTTCCACAACAAGTAATAACAAAAACAATTGTAGCACCAATTCAAACAAGTAATTACTCTAGACTAAGAACAAGTTCGGTTGCTATTTTGACAACAACGTAGCAGCAGCAACAGTAGCCAAAGAGGCTACTTCGAGTCTAAAAATAAGTGACCTAATAAGCTATATGGCTAAAACTAAAGGCAATCCTAAATAGTATACCTAGGTGGCTTCTAATAACAACTAAGATCAATCCTAAATACCAACTAATGAACGATCCATCCTAATCCCAAATCTGCCAAAATCTGATGATGCAGGGGAATGTTGTGACCCAACAGTCAACTTCAACGGCAAATTCAAATGATCAAAACTTTTTCAAAATCGAATTTTTTTCTTGATTATGAATCTCAAGCTGTCAGACTCCACAAAACCTCAAACTTTATCCAATTTGATTAAAAATTAAACTCTATGCTACCACTTGAACATTGTCCCATTTTCAACAGATTTACAATTTTGACTTTTAAGGTGTTGAACAAACTTGACTTTTGTGAGACTTGAATTACCTTAGGTGATTACAAACGACAAACTAAGCTACTAAGAAACTATCTTAGGCAAAATTAACAAGTTTAAAGCTGATTCAAAAGATTAGAATACCTTAAGCGTTTAACAGGTGTGCATGATGGAAAACTCAAAGAGCATTTTGACTTTGTGATGAAATACCATACTGACTTATACTAGATTGGGTTAAGTTATACCCTAAGTGAGATGTCTAAACCAACTACTCCCCTAGATTAGAAAGTAAACTCAGCAAACCACAATGATCCAAACACCCATATTCCTACTAATTCCAAACAATCTTAAAGCTAATAGCTAAATTAAGTCCTACACTCTATCAATTCAGTTATGCTAAGTAATTTGAATCTAAATAAACAAACTAGAACAATGAATGACAACAGTTACCACTTAGCAACTTATATAGTGAAGTATGATATAAGAATTCTTACTTGGCATTCGACATAACCAATGACTGAGAACAAGGAACATAAGGACCACCTAAGTGTCTCCCATGAGACCCTAAACCCATACTCCATCTCTGCAACTGCTTTTGCTATTCACTTCTCTGTTCCATTTTTTTTTTCTTTTCTTTCAAAATACACAACACCAGATAATCAAATTTTGAATGAATAACTAGAAATTAAGCTGGAAGGTGATGGGAGGGGATGGTGATGGTTGATTTGGCGGTTTGTAGTCACGGGGTGGAGGTTAGGGTTTTTTTTGGGGAAGAAGATAATACTGGTGAACGTGTTTGACCAATTGACCCTACCCCTTTTAGGTTTTAATAACAAAAATCCGGTTTGTGGATTTCTTGGGCTGGATGTAATTTTTTTGGGCCAAGGGGGATTTAAGGTGGATTGGACGGGCTTAGTTTCTTTTTGGATTGGATTTGGATTGTGGATAAGTGACATGTCCGTTTGGTTGTAATACAAGGACTAATTCTGCTATTTTCTGATTCTGAAGGTCCAAATTTGCCAATTTTCCAAAGTTCAATCCAAGGACCATACTTGCCATCTTTTAATTTCTCAAGGACCATGATGTATAATTTTTCCATTTAAAATGTCCAGGGACCAAAACTGCCAAAGACTCAAAGTACAGGGACCAATTTTGCAATTTTCCAAATCTTTTTACCCAAAGATCATTTGTGATTCATTTTGAATTTTAAATAGCAAGGGTTGACTTTTCTTTGAAAATGATTGACCAGGGACTAGTTTTGTAAAACTTTGAGAGTCGAGGGCGACTGAAACTGCCAATTATGCAAATTTTGTTCATTTTTCGTTTGTTTTCACTCGTTTTGCATCAGAAACATATAAAATACGATCTTTGGGATTTTCTTCGCATTTTAGAGCGTTTTTGAGTATTTTTGATCGTTTTGCAGCTCAGATTTGACTAAAAATGATGAGTATTTACACACTTATCAATCCCCCACACTAAACTATTGCTAGTCCCTAGCAATCTTTTTGAGAAAAATTAATGGATTTGAAGTCTCTTTACCAAAAGCATCACTTCTGGAGTAGCCGGACGCTATTGGGTTCAAGTAAGAGTTATGGTCCATCTGATGACCATATGATTTTTAGCAAACCACCAGCTTTCAACGGTTTTGATTTGTCTTTACGAGAAGCCGTTTGCTCCTGGACTAGCCAACTCTTGATGGAACAGTCAACATCTTGGTGAGTTAATTACCAATCATGGTTTTTCCACTGCCTTTACCACAAGCCATAATCTTGCGGGCTAGCCAACTCATTAGCTTTTGAGGATGATGGGGAGTTGAGCAACCATACAATTTTTGGCAAATTGCAAGCCATCAACGGGTTTGAGTTATCTTTACCAAGAGCCGTTTGCTCCTGGATTAGCCAATCCCTTTTGTCGTTTAGACACGGCGAATTGATAACCACAAAAATTTTGAAATAAAGTGAAAAAAAAATTTAAAATTTTGGCCAAAAACGGGGGTACTAGACGGTATAATTTGATAAAATTCGCTAGAATTTTCCCCTCCCCCACACTTAGAGTTGAATATTGTCCTCAATATTCAAAGTCCCGGCGATTATGCCGAAATTTTGAATGAAAGACGAGAATATTAAAAGCTAACTGTGGGAATGTCATTTGTATTTTTCACTTTATTTATTCAAACACACATTTTTTTTTTTTTTTTTTTTGAAGAATATATACATCTCAAGTAGCTGCGGGGGGTGGCCACTCCCCCACACTAGGGTGTTAGAAAATAGAAGGAAATCAGATACACGGGTGAAAACCCATGTTTGTTGTTACTTGTTTTTGTTTATCGAGTCGCTAGCTTGACTCGATCCCCGAATTCATTGGTCCATGGGGAAAGTTTGGAGGTCCGGGACAATAGGTGGTATGTCCCCTCCAAAATAATGTTTCAACCGATGCCCATTTACTTTGAAATTTGGACCGTCGTCTTGAGATAACTCGACGGTGCCATAAGGATAAACTTTGGCAACGGTGAAAGGTCCGGTCCAACGGGTTTTAAGCTTACCCGAAAAGATCTTTAATCGAGAGTTAAAAAAAAGGACTCGGTCACCAACGTTAAAAACGCGGTTCTTAATTTTGGAGTCATGGATCTTCTTGGTTTTCTCTTTATAGATTAAAGAGTTTTCGTAAGCTTGATCACGAAGTTCATTGAGTTCATTAAGTTGAACTTTCCTGTGATCACCCGCAGATTTAAGATCAAAATTTGCATTCTTTAAAGCCCAGTAGGCTTTGTGCTCGAGCTCAATCAGTAGATGACAAGCTTTTTCATACACGAGCTTATAAGGAGTACACCCGATTGGTGTTTTATAAGCCGTGCAAAAAGCCCATAGAGCGTTATTAACTTATCCGACCAAGAGGCACGGTTTTCGCCTACGGTTCTTTCAAGAATTCTTTTCAAACCACGGTTTGAAACCTCCACTTGCCCACTCGTTTGTGGGTGATAAGCGGTAGCAAGTCGGTGAGTGACACCATACTTGAGCATGACTTTTGCAAATTGTTCATTGCAAAAGTGGGTACCGCGATCGCTTATGATAGCGCGGGGAGTTCCTAACCTTGAGAATAACGATTTCAAAAATTTTACAACTACTCGGGCATCGTTGGTTGGGAGAGCTTTTTCTTCGACCCATTTTGACAAGTAGTCAACGGCCACGAGTATGTACTTGTTCCCTCGTGAAGACGGGAACGGCCCCATAAAGTCTATGCCCCAAACATCAAAGATTTCACACACTTGGATGACATTTTGTGGCATTTCATCCGGTTGTGTAATCTTTCCTTGACGTTGACACGAGTCACAAGATTTGACTAGGTCATGGGCGTCTTTATAAATGGAAGGCCAATAAAAACCGGACTCAAAGACTTTTCGAGCGGTGTAGTTCGGGCCATGATGTCCCCCGGTGGGTCCATTATGACAAGCCTTAAGGATTTCCATGGCTTCTTGGCCATGAACACACCTTCGAATAACCTGATCCGCACAAATTTTAAACAGATAGGGATCGTCCCAAAAGTAGTGATTAACATCTTTGAAAAACTTGCTCTTTTGGTGGGACGACATCCCTTTGACAACGAAGTTCCCCGCATGGTAGTTTGCAAAGTCGGCAAACCATGGGGTACTAGAATCACCACGAGAGGAAATCACATTAAGTGTCTCGAGAGGAAACGTTTCGTTAATTTCCTTTTTCTCGAAAACACCTTGATGAGGATTCTCCAATCGGGAAAGATGGTCAGCAGCGAGGTTCTCGGCTCCCTTTTTATCACGAATGATGATATCAAATTCTTGTAGGAGGAGAACCCAACGGAGCAATCTCGGCTTTGCGTCTTGCTTGGCAAAGAGATATTTTAGAGCCGAGTGATCCGTGTACACTATGCATTTAGTCAAGATCAAATATGGCCGAAACTTCTCAAACGCATACACCACGGCTAGTAATTCTTTTTCCGTTGTGGTGTAATGAGCTTGAGCTTCGGTCAAGGTTTTGCTTGCGTAATGAATCGGCTGAAAATGTTTGGTTTTGCGTTGCCCCAAGACCGCACCCATTGCAAAGTCACTTGCATCACACATGAGTTCGAAAGGTTGGTCCCAATCGGGGGAAACTAGAATGGGTGCCTCGGTAAGCTTTTTCTTGAGAGTTTGAAAAGCTTCGATGCACTCATCGGAGAAGACAAATGGAGTTTCTTTTTCAAGAAGTCGGGTCATAGGCCTAGCTATCTTTGAGAAATCTTGAACGAATCTACGATAGAAGCCGGCATGACCCAGGAAACTCCGAACACCTTTGACAGTAGTGGGAGGAGGAAGCTTAGCAATGACATCGATTGTAGCTTTATCAACCTCAATCCCACTCTTGGTAATCTTATGGCCAAGGACAATTCCTTCCTTGACCATGAAATGAGTTTTCTCCTAATTTAGACTAAGATTGGTGTCTTCACACCTTTGAAGCATTTTGTCTAAATAGGCAAGACATGATTCGAATGAATTCCCAACGACCGAAAAATCATCCATGAAGACCTCCATTGTTTTATCGATCATGTCGTGAAAAATGGCCATCATGCATCTTTGAAACGTGCCCGGAGCATTGCATAAGCCAAAAGGCATGCGTCGATAAGCAAATGTTCCGTATGGGCACGTAAAAGTCGTTTTTTCTTAATCTTGAGGATCGATGGGAATTTGGAAATAACTCGAAAAACCGTCAAGGAAACAATAGTATTCGTTTCCCGCCAATCTTTCGAGCATTTGATCCATGAAAGGTAATGGAAAGTGGTCTTTACAGGTGGCGTCGTTTAATTTTTGATAATCAATGCAAACGCGCCAACCCGTTACCAATCGAGTTGGAATTAACTCGTTATCATCATTTTTTACAACCGTTATGCCACCCTTCTTGGGCACGCAATGAACGGGACTCACCCAAGGACTATCCGAAATAAGGTAAATCAAACTGGCATCAAGAAGTTTAATGACCTCTTGCTTTATAACCTCATGAATCTTAGGATTTACCCTTCTTTGTTGTTGAACCGCCGGTTTAAAGTCATCCTCCATCAAAATCTTGTGCATACAAAATTCTGGGTTAATACCCTTGATGTCGGAAAGTCTCCAAGCAATGGCTCGCTTGTGTGACTTTAAAACCTTGAGAAGAGCGGTTTGTTTTCCTCATTCAAGTCTTTAGCGATTATGACGGGAAACTTATCGTCACCCTCCAAAAACGCGTACTCGAGATGAGGCGGAAGTTCCTTGAGTTCGACATCAGGGAAGTCATCAGTTTTTTCAACATCTTTGACTTCCACATTATGAATTTCTTTTGGAGGAAGAGATGATGGATCATCATTAAGTAACTTCTCAAGTAGAAGTATGTCTTCCTCGGGATTGATAGAATCATAATCAACATGAGAATCACACGACAAACAAGCTTCAATTTCTTCCAAAATGAAGTCACCTCCCAAAAATGGAGTAAGAGAGGGGGAGAGACATCATTGGAAGGATTGATTGATCCTTGCACATTTAACACTTCTTCAATATGGTCATCACATGCAAAATCGATGACATCAAGTCGGTTGATTTCTTCTCGTTCAAGGTCGAGAAGATCTTTTGAAGTGTTTTCAATGTTTATGATCAATTTCTCATCGCCAACTTTAAGAGTCATTTTTCCTTCGAAGACATCAATTAGTGCACGAGCCATTTTTAAGAATGGTCTTCCCAAAATAAGGGGGACTCGAGGGTCGGCATCGAACTCAACGACTACGAAGTCGGCAGGAAAATGGAACTTGCCAACCTTCACAAAGACATCTTCGGCAATACCCTTCGGAATCGTAACCGAACGGGTTGCTAGTTCGAGAGTCATTCGTGTTGGTGTAAGCTCGGGAAGTGAAAGTTTTTGCCAAATAGAGAAAGGCATGAGGTTTATGCTAGCGGCAAGATCGGCCAAGGCAAAGCATTCCTCAAGCTTTTGGAAATCACATGGAATGAGAAATTTTCCGGGGTCCCCTAATTTTTCGGGAAGTTTCTTTAGGAGAACCGCCGAACAATTTTCATTCAAACGAGTTTTGGTGAGTTCGAATAGTTTCTCTTTGTTACTTAGAAGACTCTTGAAAGTGGAAGCAAACTTGGGCATATAGAGAAGAGCATCCGCGAAACTAATGTCGAAGTGTAATTTTTGAAAAATTTCAAGAAATTTCTTCATTTGATCATTAGTTTGCTCGCGGAGTCTTTGATCATTTAACCGCGAAGGATATGGTATTGAAGCTTTTGGTTGGACGGGATTTTCCGAGGGTTCAAAAACAATTCCCGGTTTAGATTTGGTTTTTGGGACAACATGAGGTTGGATGTGTGCGGTACTTCGTGTACTTGTGATTTGCACCTTATCCTTTGTAGCCTCGTGTTCACGTTCCACTACCTCGGGAGGAGAAGAAGATGAGGTAGTAGGAATCGCGGGTCCATCATAAGAAACTCCACTACGGGTCGTGATCGCCTTTACATCGCCCTTCGGGTTGGCGATCGTGTTGCTTGGTAGCGTTCCCGATCCCGAAGATCGATCATTTAAAGACTTCTTTAGTTCAGAAATTTGACCGATCAACAACCTGTTAGTTTCTTCTTGAGCTTTCATAAATTGCTTCAACAATTCATCGGTTGATGATTGAGGTTGAGCAACGGTTTGATTTTGAGGAAAGTTTTGAGCTCGGTTGTTTTGATTGAAACCTTGATTTTGAAAATTCCCATGTTTTTTATTACCATGAAAATTGTTTCCTTGATTGAAATTACCATAACCTTGGTTTCTATTCAAGTTTCCTTGATTTTGAGAACCTTGGTTGTAATTTCCCCCTTGATTTTGATATTGGTTCATAGGGGCTTGAAATTGGTTTTGAACATTCGGGTTTCTTTGTTGTTGATTTTGATTGAATCGATTTGGATTATTGGGTTGAGAAAAACCGGGTGGACCACTTTGATTGTTAGCATGGTAGTTTGGTTCCATTTGAGGACGGTATTGGTTACCTCCTTGGTTAGAACTACCAGCTATAGCATTAACTTCAAATGGATTGCCATCGGTGGCAGTACAATTGTAGTAAGCGTGTGGACCACTACAAGTAACACAAGTATCAACCTTTTTGACTTCAGCAGGTTGAGAAGAAACTTTCTTCGTTTTGGTGAGAACCAAAGCATGAATGGCTTCCGTGAGTTTGTCAAGTCTAGCATTGGTGCTAGATTGAGCCACGGGTGATGAGGAAGAAGGACCAACATTAATTTGTGAAACAAACAATTTGCTTCGTGGAATGCGGACCTTAGATTTGTTTTCAATGATCATCAAAGCATCTTTGGTGGTTCGATTCAAGAAGTTGCCTACCGCGGAGGCATTAAGAGAGTCTTGATCGACTTGGCTCACACCATTATAGAAAGTGTCGAGTTGCATTAACTCGGAGAAACCGTGATGAGGACATTTACGAAGCATGTCCTTGTAACGATCCCATGCCTCACCGATTGATTCATCAAATTTTTGAGTGAATTTCATGATCTCATTCTTGAGGGCGGTGGTTTTAGATGGAGGAAAGAATTCGTTCACAAACTTCTTGACTAAATCTTCCCACGTTTCAATCGATCGAGGGGGTTGTTTGTCTAGCCAATTTTTGGCAGCCCCATCGAGGGAAAACGGGAAGAGAAGAAGTTTGATAGCTTCCTCAGGGACATTTTTGCATTTGATGGTAGACGTGATTTTGTTAAACCATCGAATGTGATCTTGAGGATCGTCCCTCTCGAAACCATAGAATTGACGCGAGGTGACTAAGTTAATCAACCCCGTCTTTAGCTCGAAATTGTCAGCCACGATGGCTGGAATGATGATAGCATCTCCGTAACCCTCGATGGGTGCTTGGAGAAGCTCATTCATAGTGGGCTCGGCCGCCATGATGGGAATAGTACGAAGCTCGGGTTCGACTATTCGATTGGTACGTCTTCGATTACGCCTTCTCGGAATGTTATTAAGCGATTGCAAAGGACTCGTTGATGTAGACGAACGTGTACGCATGCACCACAAAAAATATCAATTAAAACAATACCACTTTAAAGACAAGGGAACTTAAACCAATAATCAAGTACGCAAGGTTAACTTCTAAAGAAAAACGCACAAAGGAGCGGGAGAGAAGAATGGATCTCTCACTGGGCGAAGTTCGTTGGATCGCCACATACCGTTTTGACTCCTCTTAAAGTGTGTTTCTCGTTTAAAAGTTTTCCAAAACGCAAGTGATACAAAGGCAAGTTTTGATCTTTGGTTTGGGAACTTATTATGGTCACACCCCCAGTTGGTAAGTGTTCTGCCTTGGTTTGCGGTGGTAAGATTTTAATGTTGTATTTATTAAACAATGAAACGGGAAAATCTTTTTGTGTTTTTTTTAACTTTTATAGATATAATACATATACTAGAAACAAAAGAAAAATATTTTTGGTTTTTTATACGTTTTATAAAAGCGTAACTTCTTGCGAAGGTTCTACAAGACTAATCGTCTAAATCTTATCGAGGCTTTCGACACACAGCCTCCCCGGTAGCGGCGTCATTTGATTCGTTGTGTTTTGGTGTGTAAACAACAATTTATCAAAATATCAACAAATGTGAAGTTTAATTCGCCGTGAGACAAATAAACGTGAAGTAATACGAGTAAGCCGTTTAGGAAAACGATTACCTCGCAAAACTTGTGAAAGTGATATTCAAATTGTGAGACCGGGAAGTGATTTCCCGGGTCGTACCCCAACGAGGTGTGAATGGAAAGCTTCGAATGAGATTGGGATTAAAATCTTGTATGATTGGAAAGGTTATTTGGTTTTATGGTACGTTAAATTAACGAATTTTGAAAATTAACGAGCGAAAGTAAAAATAAATGAACCTAATGCAACTAATTAACTAAGAAATACCTAAAACACTACGGGAAAACATAATTAGGTATCGGGAATCCTAAAACGTAAAACAAATTAGAAACGAGACGTTAAATTAAAAATAATGCGAATGCGCAAAATAAAACGTGAACTTTAAGTTCTAAACGCCCTACGGGTTCTCAAATAATTTTCCAACGTACTATAAGACAAAAGTAATTTTTAGAAAAAAGAAAATTAATTTTTCGACTAAAACTCTATTTAATATGAATTAAAAACTAGTTAACACAATTTAAATCCTAGTAAATAAACTACAAAGGCTAAAAATGTGAAACCTTTTTAGAAAAATTTTACAACCCAAAAACTACCAAGGAAAAATAAGAAAAATAGTGGTACGGTATCAAATAAGCTAGAAATAAGCAAATAAGGACTGAAAGAGCTTAATTAAACTAAAACGGGAAAAAAAGTAGTTAAATGCCAAACTTTGCAAAGGTTGAATGAAAAAGACCCAAGGGCAAACGATAAGGATGGTGTGTTGTGGGCTGTGAGACCAGGGTTCGACCCCTGGTTTTTTACAATTTTATTCTTTTTATTTTCTTTTTGATCGAACACAAACTCAGCCTAGGAAACAGATTCCAAAACCGCTCAAACAGTCTTAAATTTTTAAAGCAAACTAGTAGTTAAACAAAAAAATTTAAAGCAAACTAGTAGTTAAACAATTTAAGTGCAACAAACAACATCAACTAGCAATAAGAACACAGCCACCAATTAATAGGAACAAGAACAATGATAATGGCAGTAGCAGCAAACAACATTACCAATACATGTGACCCAATGAAACTTATACAAAACTGAGTTCCACAACAAGTAATAACAAAAACAATTGTAGCACCAATTCAAACAAGTAATTACTCTAGACTAAGAACAAGTTCAGTTGCTATTTTGACAACAACGTAGCAGCAGCAACAGTAGCCAAAGAGGCTACTTCGAGTCTAAAAATAAGTGACCTAATAAGCTATATGGCTAAAACTAAAGGCAATCCTAAATAGTATACATAGGTGGCTTCTAATAACAACTAAGATCAATCCTAAATACCAACTAATGAACGATCCATCCTAATCCCAAATCTACCAAAATCTGATGATGCAGGGGAATGTTGTGACCCAACAGTCAACTTCAAAGGCAAATTCAAATGATCAAAACTTTTTCAAAATCGAAATTTTTTCTTGATTATGAATCTCAAGCTGTCAGACTCCACAAAACCTCAAACTTTATCCAATTTCATTAAAAATTAAACTCTATGCTACCACTTGAACATTGTCCCATTTTCAACAGATTTACAATTTTGACTTTTAAGGTGTCGAAGAAACTTGACTTTTGTGAGACTTGAATTACCTTAGGTGATTACAAACGACAAACTAAGCTACTAAGAAACTATTTTAGGCAAAATTAACAAGTTTAAAGCTAATTCAAAAGATTAGAATACCTTAAGCGTTTAACAGGTGTGCATGATGGAAAACTCAAAGAGCATTTTGACTTTGTGATGAAATACCATACTGACTTATACTAGATTGGGTTAAGTTATACCCTAAGTGAGATGTCTAAACCAATTACTCCCCTAGATTTGACAGTAAACTCAGCAAACCACAATGATCCAAACACCCCTATTCCTACTAATTCCAAACAATCTTAAAGCTAATAACTAAATTAAGTCCTACACTCTATCAATTCAGTTATGCTAAGTAAATTTGAATCTAAATAAATAAACTAGAACAATGAATGACAACAGTTACCACTTAGCAACTTATATAGTGAAGTATGATATAAAAATTCTTACTTGGCATTCGACTTAACCAATGACTGAGAACAAGGAACATAAGGACAACCTAAGTGTCTCCCATGAGACCCTAAACCCATACTCCATCTCTGCAACTACTTCTGCTATTCACTTCTCTGTTCCACTTTTTTTTTTTTTTTTTTTTTTCTTTCAAATTACACAACACCAGATAATCAAATTTTGAATGAATAACTAGAAATTAAGCTGGAAACACAATCTTGAAATAAGAATACTTTCATTAAACTTGACAAATGTCGAATTACAAGAAAACTTTTAAAAACTTGAAAAGATAAAAACATAAGACTAAGATGAGATGATCCTCTGCCCTTAGGCTTACAACTAGTATTTATACTAAAACCTAGAAGTGGTAGGTATGCCTTAGCTAACTTCTTGTCTTCATCTTCAAACAGCCAAACCTAATCCTTGTGCTTTCTTCAATGATTCTCCACCTTTGGATCAATCTTAGATCATCCCAGCCCTTAAATCAATGCTTTGGCGCCCAAAAGATGTTGTGGATTGCCAACATGTCCTGCTGTGAATGGGTATTGGTGTTAGGTATGGATTTGAGGGGATTAGTGGGATTGGGAGAAGGTTTTGAGGACAAACCTTGAAGGTGATGGGAGGGGATGGTGATGGTTGATTTGGCGGTTTGTAGTCACGGGGTGGGGGTTAGGGTTTTTTTGGGGAAGAAGATAATACTGGTGAACGTGTTTGACCAATTGACCCTACCCCTTTTAGGTTTTAATAACAAAAATCCAGTTTGTGGATTTCTTGGGCTGGATGTAATTTTTTTGGGCCAAAGGGGATTTAAGGTGGATTGGACGGGCTTAGTTTCTTTTTGGATTGGATTTGGATTGTGGATAAGTGACATGTCCGTTTGGTTGTAATACAAGGACTAATTCTGCTATTTTCTGATTCTGAAGGTCCAAATCTGCCAATTTTCCGAAGTTCAATCCAAGGACCATACTTGCCATCTTTTAATTTCTCAAGGACCATGATGTATAATTTTTCCATTTAAAATGTCCAGGGATCAAAACTGCCAAAGACTCAAAGTACAGGGACCAATTTTGCAATTTTCCAAATCTTTTTACCCAAAGATCATTTGTGATTCATTTTGACTTTTAAAGAGCAAGGGTTGACTTTTCTTTGAAAATGATTGACCAGGGACTAGTTTTGTAAAACTTTGAGAGTCGGGGGACTGAAACTGCCAATTATGCAAATTTTGTTCGTTTTTCGTTTGTTTTCACTCGTTTTGCATCAGAAACATATAAAATACGATCTTTGGGATTTTCTTCGCATTTTGGTGCGTTTTTGAGTATTTTTTATCGTTTTGCAGCTCAGATTTGACTAAAAATGATGAGTATTTACACACTTATCAATCCCCCACACTAAACTATTGCTAGTCCCTAGCAATCTTTTTGAGAAAAATTAATGGATTTGAAGTCTCTTTACCAAAAGCATCACTTCTGGAGTAGCCGGACGCTATTGGGTTCAAGTAAGAGTTATGGTCCATCTGATGACCATATGATTTTTAGCAAACCACCAGCTTTCAACGGTTTTGATTTGTCTTTACGAGAAGCCGTTTGCTCCTGGACTAGCCAACTCTTGATGGAGCAGTCAACATCTTGGTGAGTTAATTACCAATTATGGTTTTTCCACTGCCTTTACCACAAGCCATAATCTTGCGGGCTAGCCAACTCATTAGCTTTTGAGGATGATGGGGAGTTGAGGAACCATACAATTTTTGGCAAATTGCAAGCCATCAACGGGTTTGAGTTATCTTTACCAAGAGCCGTTTGCTCCTGGATTAGCCAATCCCTTTTGTCGTTTAGACACGGCGAATTGATAACCACAAAAATTTTGAAATAAAGTGACCATGTGATTTTTAGCAAACCACCAGCTTTCAACGGTTTTGATTTGTCTTTATCTTTTACATATAAACTCAAGATCTGGTTATTCTTCTTCTTATTATGTATCGCCGACAAACAAAAACCAACCAGATAACACTGTCGATCTTCGGTTAATCCGAACACCAACAACCTTGGACTTTCTTTAACCTGTGGCGATAACCCCGACCACTCAAAAATCCAATAACCTTTGAAGTCTTCTCTGTCTCAAAACCCGGACTCGAAAAACGATCTTCAAAGAACCCTTAACTGTCGACGCCAACCTGCTGCTCAAGAACCTTCAAGACGATCTAACCTAGATCTTGTTAGTCTCCAACCGAGCTCTGATACTACTTGTTGGTATGCAGTCACAACCAACAACCCAAGACCTAGAAGCGGAACCGATCGACTTCTCGAAGAATATCGACACACCAACCAACAAGTATATCGTGACAGAAAAGTAAAGAGCAATGCACAAGTAAGTATCCCTAATCGACTCTTGATTAGTATTGAAAGAATGACGTACATAATTCGTCCCCCCCTCACCTCCTTTTATAGAGATGAGGGGGAGGTAAAACCGACTCTACAAGAGTCCAATGTCGGTTGTGATAACAAGAAACGGGTTGGGCTGAAAACAAGCCAATCAACCGACTACTACATGACTAAGAATACGAAAGAGACACTTAACACCATAGACATAGATAGAAGCTAAATAAAGACTAAATATAACAAAAACTAAATACAAAATATTATCAAAATCGTTTCTTCATAATAGAATATTTCATGTATCTTTATTCTTTGTAGCTTTCTCTCTTTATCATCTTTAGCTCTTCTTGTTTCATTCTTTTATTTATTTTGTCACATTAAATCTAGAATCCCAACAGTGAGCCGTCACCCATCATCGCGTTCAGTCTTACATAAGCATGTGAAGTTGAAATAAAAGTGTGAAAAGGAAGAGACTTGTTTTCACACTATTTTGGTAAGCATGTGAAAGCGGAGTTGACTGAATGCTCAAAAACAACACTTACTTCCCGTGCGATAAAAGTGTAGCCTTTAATCATGCTTTGACATCTTTTTCAAACAAATTAAATTTGCTACAGGTTGTCTAATTAACAAGGTTTGATGTTTATCTTAGTTTAAATTACAAACCGTTGCAAGTATTGTTTGCTTGTTTATGACTGCAGTAATGTTTGCGTTACAAACTCGTGAAAGCTTTTGGGTTGTTATCTTGCAACTCGTCAAATATTACTCAATGAATTTATGATCTCATATCAGTATATGGTGTTTAGATCATATAAATATGTCAGTAAAAATTGTTAAGTCATTGGCAAACTGTGTGAAGCCTTTTGTACAAAAAATGTAACAAAGGATAACACAGTCGTAGTGTATGTAACAAAGGAGTAATTGTTTTACTTACGAGAGTTTTTTGGGCATCACAAAATACACACTTAGCATTTGGCTGGATGGGCTGGTTTTTAAAATACTGTACACCAAAATTGTTCTTCTCATATATTTATCTTTCCCAGAATAGAAAGCCTTAAATCATAGCAACATGCAACTTTTACATGATATACTACGTACATCACAACACTGTCACTCTGATCTTAACCACTCCATCTCCGAGAAATTTACATGATATACTACGTACATTACAACACTGTCACTCTGATCTTAACCACTCCATCTCCGAGAAAGTACAAACTAAGCTAAACTACAAAGTGAGTCAATGCCATCATAGGCTTATTTTCTTTATCTTCTATCTATTTTCATAGCCGGAGATGTTTAAAACTCTTCAGAATTGACACTCTCAGGTGACTCGAGAGGGAAGCAAGTGTCATCAGCGCCGTTGGACCATAGAAAATGTGCATAGGATGCAGTATAAAAGGAATTAGTAGGATCAGCGGAAATGGCTTCTAAAAAGGTCTCTTCAGCAGCCCATAAGTCGTTTTTAGCGTGCCATAAAAAACTTGCGTATTTACTTAGTGTCTCTGCGTCCTTTGGCTCTATTTCAGAAGCCTTCTTGAAGTATACTTCTGCTCTGTTTCCCGAATAAAACAAACAAAAATAAATAAAAAAATCAGAATTTGACAAATTTGATGACTTTTATGCCATAAAAAAAACTATTTATACACCACCCATTTCTTCAATCTTATCAATCCACAAAATGATTGAATATAACGTTAAGGTTGCCGTAAATTAGTTAAATTTGATAGAAATGGTGTAATGAAACTTTGTAATATGTTGTGAACATGATCACTTAAAAGTCAACAAATTTTGGGCAAATAACTAATATGGTCACAAAGCCTTAGAAACTACTCCACAAAAACATTTCTCAATCCTCAACTCGATAAAACTTAACACAAGGTAAGATGAACAAAGATGGTTGTTATTATTGATCCTTATTTAGGTAGCATTATCTTAACTTAAATGCAACCAATATCCATTTTCCTATATGTGAACATTTTTGTAAGATGTTTAACTTTTATTTTCCCAATTTCCATAAAGTAAAACAAAGCTATTAAGCTTTAAAAGAATATGAAACAAGTCACATGACTATAAAAAGATTGTCGGTAGCCTTTTCAATCCGCTTTATTTGCAGCAAATCCAGCTAAAAAGGGCACTTAGAAAAGGATAATTAACTATGATGCCTTTCAACTAAATCAGAAACTTCATGATTATCAAATGAAAACTATCTAGTTAGCAAAGTCATTTATAATCTAGTTTGCATAGTCATTATCAGACTCCAAGAAGAACTAATCAGTTTGAAACTATCTTATTACACAACTAACAATCTAATTAGTCCAAAGTGCCTAATCTATCACAAAACGTAATGCTAAAGTGCCAAACACTCTCATTAACAAATAACACTGATTTAAAGGCATGATGAACAACTAAACATGTTTATATACTTATATTTTCCCAAAATTGATAAGAGAGTATGAGATTAGGAATTGTACCTTTTGTGATCATGGGCAAAGAGGTAAAGGAACTGAGCATAATTAGCCAAAAGAAGCGGATTATCAGGCTCTGTCAATAACGCCCTTTGATAAACAAGCTCCGTTTTCAAGTAATCCTCAGTATCCACTTCTTCTTCCATTTTTACCGTCACTGGCGAAACAAACTGTCCCATTGTTTCATGGTCAAGACCACCATCCCCCATAACTCCCCGCATCTCATCAGTTTCAGCCAACATCGACTTCCATAAACGCCATTCCTCATCCTGACCCGAAATGGACTCCTCACCAATTCTACTTGGAACAATCGTTTGATGCTCAATAGACTCCTCAAATTTCCCATCCCCATCTGTCCCACTCACAAGGGGGCGAGATTTCCCACCGCCCCCATTAATTCCATCTGTATTAACAAAAAACGTCTTGACTACCGAAGAGTCAAAACCGCTATTTGTTTGATCCTCCTCGGTCATCGAAATAGATTCCACGACCGAGGTAGGCATTGGGGTTGCTATAGTCACATGATTTGCAATCGAGTAAACGCTATAATTCGCTAAAAGGATCATCACATATACCATTAGTGTAGGCGTGAGCGAAAAAACTTGTTGGAACAACCAAACAAATGATGCATTCATTTCCTTTTGAACTCTTACCAATATGGATTGCAAGTCTTCCAAATATAAAATTTCTCGCATTTGTAGAGTGTAACTTTGAAGCTCCTGAATTATAAACACCATTGACGAAAATGCTTTTTTCATTGAACAATAAGCGGATTCACTTGCTTCCATTATCCCCTCTTCTAATCGTTTCTTCTTTTGAATAATTCTCAATGAAAATGGTAATTCCACTTTATTCGCCTTTCTTTCTATACTTCCCAAAATCATATCCATATCCTCATATCCAGACCAATTCGCTGGATAACCAGCGAACTGGTACTGGTTCACATTATGTGATTCTGGTTCCAGAATCACATCTCCAGACCAATTCGCTGATGAGCTAGCGAATTGGTCTGTATTCTTTAATTCTGACGACGAAGCTCTTTCGTCGTCAGACAAATACGAATCAAAATTTGCGCTTACGACTCGTCTAACAGGCCTTTTCGGTCCCGATAAATTTAAGGTTTCACACGACCGAGATCGACTAAGACTCTTTCCAAACATTGGTGTCCGGTGGGAAATCAATGTAAGGTCATTAAAGCTACCTCGTTTTGGTAAAGGTGTCGAAACTGTGGAAGCTAAGGTTTGTGGTGATGAATGTAAAATAGAAGATTGTGACCAATTCAAACACCCCTTCACTACCATTTCTAAACACCTATAACAAAATTACAAAAAAGAAATAAATACAACATATCATCATTCATATTCATAATATCATCAAACAATGCAAAATGACATGAACAAAAATTTAATAAAACAAAATGTACTAACCTTTTGACAAACTGTTTAAGCGTGGGTCGAGTTAAGAAAATAAAGGAGGTTGTGCTGTGACATATATATATATACACCTACCAATGTTGAATATTCATCACATGGGAAAAAGGCTAAAAAAATCTTTGCAAGTGTTATCGAATAATCAATGAGGTTCACATTTTTTATTCTATTTTATTTTATTTTTTGTACTTTTTTCTAAGAGCCGTATGTGCATGGAAGGTGAGGAACCGTGTATGGTAAAAGGATGTAACAGGTGTCGTTTTGTTTTGGGAGTCGGAACTGCGTTTTTTTGTCTAGCTGTTAGATTTGTTGCAATTTAGTACCTAAACGTTTAGACTTTATTAAAAGGCCACCTGTAACTTTACAAGTCAAGTATAATCACAATTCTTCCAAAATTTAGAGCATCCACAATATGATAAAAGGTGAACCGGGCAAACAGAGAGAAAAGATGACAAGGCTTGTGTTCTATAACATTGTGAAATTATCTTTATATTTGTGTCGGCTCGTATCAAGGCGAACGTGAAGATGAACTGGTCATGTTGGGTGGCTAAGCCTTCTCATATTTTCCCTTAATGGGTTTTTGTAGTTGTGATCTTGTATCGTTCTTAGTTTAATTTTGTGGTGTTTTTGCCTCCTGGTTTTTTTGTATTGCTCGGTTTGTGAGGTCCTGTTTTGAGTTTCTCTGTATATACGTAATATATAGCCTTTAAAAAAAATTACAATCTGATTCACTACACTGTCTACGAAGGAAGGAACTCGGCGGAAGATCGGTCTGCAAGAAAGGTCTGTCACGTGAGGAATGATTTTCTTTCCCCGTAGTTTAGTTTTGTAATGCATGTCTTGAATGTCATTGGCATAGTTATTTATTTTTTATGTAATTTTACGTTGTCAACAAATTTTAGATTAATAGTATTTGAAAATTTAAATTAACTATGAAATACAGCATTTGGTGATGCTTTATAATTTTTTATTAATTAAGCCATATTTATGTATTCTTAAAATAAGATGACGATGTAAAATTTATGAGATATAATGATATAACAGTGATGTGACAATGCATTGAACCCAGTATGGTCTGTGCTTTGAGGATACTCGCGAAACATCGTGTTGACCTTCAAAATTCTTGAGACCAAATTACATTGCTTCAAAACGTATATTTTTTTTTTCTGAAGGTCATAACGCTTTATAAAAATCATTACCAAAAATTTATCTATGGTTAATTACGTCGTCTGATCATTATTTCTTCGAATTTACGAGCACGTAACTTCTGTTACTTTAGTAACTTCTTCTTATGTATAAGATAGTCAACAAGTTATTGTGTCGAAAACTTTGTAAGGTTGTATTCCCATTCGTGTTTTGCTAATCTCTGCCTATCGGGCAAAGGATTAAGCGTAATTAATGAAGATAAAATTTCTTTTTAAATCAAAAAATGCATTTAATGAACATTTATTCATTTCTAAATTACCGTAATTAATCATCACTTTATAAGGTTGTATTCCCATAAGGGTTTTGCTAATTCTTTGCCTAGTGGGCAGAAATTAGCAAAACCCTTCTCATAATACCAATGTTGCAAAAATCGTGAATCGGTAGCCGGGCGGTCGACCACCCTGCAGCCTGTAATCGGTCAAGGCGGTGATTAATCGGTTTGGCATTTCCTGCATGTTTTGGGAATTTCTGGAGAGCAAACTAAAGATCTTAACTGATTCAAGCCTTCTATGTTTTCAAACCTCAATAAAAGGCTTCAATTCTGATTATGAGGCCCATTGTGCGTTATAAGTGAAATAAACGATCCCCAAATTAAGTAAAATGCCTAAATTTTTATTTTTTTAAATTTGACCGATTCGGCCGATTCGGCCGATTTTTTGCCGATTCGGCCGATTTTTTTCCCAGACCGATTTTTTTAGCCGATTAGCCTAAATCGCCAAGGTCTATGGCCGATTACCTTGGAATCGGCGATTAATCGGCCGATTTTTCCGATTTTTGCAACATTGCATAATACCATGTGTCGCGCATATCTGTTTTGAAACAAAAGGAGTACATGTAGTCATATATTAACCTAGATTACTAAGGGCCTTTATTAAAACTTCTTGTTTCAACAGGTATCAAATAGCAATCTAAGAAGTGGGAGGTGCATTAATTTACATGGTGTTTTCCACTTGGTGGGTCCACGTCAAGGGCCTCGATTAAAGGGTTTGGAGGGCAGTGGTGGACTGGTGGCGTCCGGTGTGGGTGCATGTCACTGGGTTTTTATGTTGCAGCTTGCAACGCTGACTTCACGTGTATCTAGATCTACTGTTCACCCATCTTTATTTTCTACCAAAACGTGAAATTAGACCTACATTTTACTAACATGAAATTTTCTTATGGGCATACGTGTATAAATTAATCACATAAAAAAAAAAAAAAAAAAAAAAAAAAAAAAAAAAAAAAAAAACTCAAACAAAAATACAGAAAAATATATTTTTATATGAATTCCTAAGCTCTTTTTTGTGACTTATAATAATTTAGTGTGTTTAACTTGTATTCTAAAGTCATAAGTTAGAAAAATCTTTTTACTCCCTCCATATCAAAATTATTTGACAAAAATTACACAGTTTAATAAAAATGAGTCCATTATAATTTTCAACTAATTAAATAAAATATTCTTTCAGTAAATTCTTTTTTTATTACTAAATATGAAAAATGGACAATTAATTTAAGACATTCTAAAAAAATATGAACAATTAATTTAAGATGGAGGGAGTAACATTTATATTTTTAAACAAACATTTATTGTCGACAGCTTTGGACTATTTGTGATACAATGGACGGTCAATATACGTTAAGAAATCAACGGTATCGTGAAGACTTACTAAAATATTTAGAACTTTTTGATAGCACCAACGAGTAAACAAACACTTGCCGTTAAATCGGACCATGTTAAATTGCTTCAGACTCAACGGGTTGTTTGATTTTGACTTATTAGACTTAATATTAAAAAAAAACTGAATTAATTAAGTCATATAAAAATTGTTTATTCGTTGCTTAATAGAGAAAGATGACTAAAAATATTAAGTAATAAAACTGAGGTTATAAGCATTAAGTCTTTTAATTAAATATGACTTAATAAAAAAATTTAACAAATAAACCTTAAGTTAATTATGCGGGTCGTTTAAATGATGATCCACTTAGCTGAACCATTTAACAAAATTGTTTTTGATAAATTAGGTTGGAGCTACTTGTTTAAATTAATAGCTAGAAGTTGATGTATTCAAACGAAGCTATTTGTTTTGGAGGAGATTATTTTTGTAATAAAAAGCTTACAGCTTCAAAAAAAACTGTGTACCAAATAGGCCAATGATTGTGGATTCAAGTTATGCTTAAAACGTGTGAAATATATTTTGATATAAATATTGTAAGATAGTTAGTTGTCGTCTCAAAAATATATGTTAAGCTAGTTGAGAAACGTATGTTAAGTTGTACCGTAAATATAAATTATTTTAATTATTTATACGAAAGTGACCTAATCAAAATTTGTTAATTTGTCAACTTCCTATTTGTAAAGTATGAGTGGTTATTTTTGAAGAAGTAACAACATTATACGTGTCACAACAAGTTACACTTGATATTGAAAGAACGAAAAGAAAATGTTCGCCATTATTGCCGTGGAACGTGCGTAATGTTCTGAAAACGAGATACACGTGTAAAAAACCAACGCGTTTCGCCATTGGAAGTTTCTTTTGTCCAATTAGGGATTTTCAAAAGAATATATATGAAAAAACTTTTTTAGGCAGAATTACATATATATCTTTTCGAAAATAAATAATTGCATATATGTATATCCTTTGTGCAAGTTTTTGATACACATAACATAATGGTTTTTATGCATAATTTGAATATATATGCAATTATGCATTTTCGAAATGATATATATGCAAAAACCCCTATTTTTTAAGTATGCAATATGATATTTACGGGGTGCTTGATTGGGGGTTAAGAGGGTGTGAATAGAAAAGGAAATAATTAAAGGTGCTTGTTCGGAGGTAAAGAATGCAATCAATACCTGATATTGAGTAATCAACCATTACCCAACAATTTGAGGACTAAAGTAATCAATACTGTATTGAATAACCATATCTTATCACTATCATCTTCATCACATCACCACCTCCACCTCCGGCAACTACTACCACCACCATCCCGTAGATTATCATCACCATCACCTCCGGCAACCACCAACACCACCATCAGCCACCATTCCGTATATATATATATATATATATATATATATATATATATATATATATATATATATATATATATATATATATATATATATATATATATATACATACTACATATAAAGCATGAATGACTCTCTCTCCAAAATTTTAAGACTTACAAGAAATTAAGCATGATTTACAACACTTTAAAGCACCCAATTTTCAGAATTACAACAAAGTAAACATATTGTACAACAAAATAAAGCATGGTGTCATTTTAAGACCAAAATTCAATCAAAAAACATTAATGCTATTAAAAACACCCCTTCACCAAAAAGTACAACCATTTAAACACAATGTACAATAGCTGCAACCAATTTTCAGATTTACAATAAAATAAGCATAGTGTACAACAAAACAAGCATGATATAATTTTCAGACTTACAACATTAATGCTACTAAAGTGGTCAATGTTATTAATGACTATAAATCTATAATGACTACTACTTACAAGAAAAGAAACATAGTGTACAACACTTTAATACACATAATTTTCAGACGTACAAGACAAGAAGCATAGTGTACAACAAAACACCACATTAATGCTATTTAATGTAGTCAATTATTTAACTGGTCAATAAATACAATTAATACAGTTATTAAAACACCCTTTACATAAGAAATACAAATTATTAAGCATATTGTACAACCAAATTAAACACAATTCCTGCATTAAATTTCACTACTACAAATAATAAAGCACATTATACAAATACTCAAGCCCGAACGGGCAACGAGCCAAATGGGCTTGAGCCCGAACTGGCGCGGACCAAAAGGGCTCGAGCCCGAACAGTCACGGGCCAACGGGTTCGAGCCCGAACGGGCACGGGCTATACGAAATTCTTGATATCCGTGAATTTATTGTGAAAAAGAACATAATAAACTAAAATACATTATTCATCGAAAATTTTTATTTTAGGGTACCCGCCGCTGCAACGCGCGGGTACCCTGCTAGTATATATATATATATATATATATATATATATATATATATATATATATATATATATATATATATATATATATATATATATATATATATATATATATATATATATATATATATATATATATATATATTTCTTATTTGTTTGATTTGAAGAATTAGGGGGTGCTTGGTGGGGGGTTAAGAGAGGGTGGAGAATGAGTAAGGTGTTGATTTGGGCACACCTTCCTCAAATACTTGTGCTTGGTTAGTTAGAGGTAAGGGACTGATTACCCCGTACTGGGTAATCAACCATTATAGAGTAAATTGGGGGGTAAGGTATTGATTACCACCTCACTCATTCCTTTGCATTCTCTTACCCTTACCCTTTCCCTTTCCCCACTTTAAACCAAACGGACCCTTATTATTTGTAATAATCATTAAATGGAATTAGGATGCATTTATTGATGATGATGATCGAAAAAGAAGCGGATGACGATGATGATCGGAAATGGAGATGGCGAAAGGGAGATGGTGGTGGTAGCGGAAACAAGCAACAACAATGGCAAAGGTAATACTCATTGTATTCCTTAGTATTTCCATTATCTTTTCTATTGCTTAACTTCAACCAAACACCCCCTTATTGTTGTGAAATGTGAAAAGTAAGATTAAAGAGTTCGAGGAAAATGAGAGAATCATCGTTATTTACTGGCGATTCTAAATAACAATAATATAATACTAAATAATAATTTTTATATACTAAATAAGTACTTGTGAAACCCTGGTGCCTTAGTAATATAATACTATGGTAGGAAATATACATAAGCTAATAATATATTTGCAACATTTCTCTTCGAATATTTACCGTTTATCATTGTTATAGATTAACTAATTAAAATCCTTATTAAGAAAAACTCAATGAGATAAATAATAATAATATATTTTTCTATGCACACATGTTCTCCTCGGGTCTTTGAGCGTGCTCAGATTTCATTTGATGTGGCACTTCGTTCTTCTCTTGAGCGTATTGTCACTGCTTCTGGACATGGTTTTAGTGATTGGCAATGGAGGCTTGCCACCTTACCTTTTGCATTTGGAGGGCTTGGTGTGTACTCTGCAGCTGATGTCTTGAACTATGCATTCCTTGCGTCTAGACTCCAATCTGCTAGCTTACAGACTAAGCTCCTCAAACATTCTGGTATTGTAACTCTTGGGCCTTCCTTTGATGATGCCTTGTGTGCTTTTAATGCAAAAATGGAGATTGATCTTTTCAGTAATCCAAGTGAGATCGTTGCCCCCAAACTCCTGAAGAAATTGGCATATATATATATATATATATATATATATATATATATATATATATATATATATATATATATATATATATATATATATATATATATATATATATATATATATTTCACATGTGTTACTCAAACGGTTAAATCCACTTTTTCCCTATCTACTCGGCAGATAGCGCTATGGAGATCGCAAATGGAGGACCACACTTCGGACTGGCTTAGGGTGGTTCCGATATCTGGGTTGGGACAGACTATAAATGCTAGGACTTACTGGTGTGTTATGTTATCAGCTAGGTGTTCCCCTATTCTCTGTACAGATGCCATGCTTAGCTTGTTCCAGGGTCTTTACTGGGGATATTTATGGGGACCATGATGTATCGTGCGTTGGTATTATTGGTATTAAATATCGGCACAACGTGGTGTATGATGTCCTGGTTGATATATGTTCTCGTTCTGGGGTTTTGGCTAGTAAAGAGGTTGACATTTGGCGTAGTGGGGAAAGGGACAAACCATTGCGTCCAGCTGATATGTTGCTCTACTCGTGGGACGGAGGACTTGATGTATATGTTGATTTGACAGAGTCATCGCCCTTGACGCAAACTGGTATGGTTGATTTTGTGTCGGGTCGTGCGGTGATTGAAGCTGCACAACGTAAACGCGTCAAGTATGAGGCTAAGTGTGCAAATATTGGATGTGTTTCTCCCTTCTCATTCTTTTCTTTTGCGGAACTTGAAAATGATGCGGTGACCTTACTGAAGCGAATCCGAAAGTTCTCTATGACTTAAGATATTGGGGCACGTGCTGCTATTCATATTTTTAGTAGAATTTTTGTTATAGCTAAAGGAGTTGGGGCTCAACTGGTATTTCGGCTCCTTACTAATTTCTTGTAAATCTTATAAGTTTCTAATAAACCAATGGTTTTATAATAATAATAATAATAATAATAATAATAATAATAATAATAATAATAATAATAATAATAATAACATATTTTTAGTAGGATTGGTTTTGTTGTAGCTAGAGGTGTGGGGGCTCAGTTAGTATCTCGGCTCCCCACTAATTTCTTGTAAAATCTTATTTGTTTTTCAATAAAGTGATAATAATAATAATAATAATAATAATAATAATAATAATAATAATAATAATAATAATCAATGTTGCAAAAATCGGTCAACTCGGCCTTGTAATCGGCGATTATAAGGCGCACGACCTTTCACCTTGTTGATTTTTTAAGGTAATCGGCCTTGTAATCAGCTATTACAAGATAATCGGCCTTGTAATCGGTTATTAATTGCTACAAGGCCTTCAACCGCCTCACTATCGACTCACGATTTTTGCAACATTAATAATAATAATAATAATAATAACAGCAACAGCAACAACAACAGCAACATCAGCAACAGCAACAACAACAACTTGATGGGAAAAAGAGTGCATTGTGAATAGTGCTCATTCTCAAAGTATATATCTTTCAAGGGTAAAAGCTATAAAATACCATCGTACTTTCAAAAAGGTACCAAGTTGAACCATTTACTTTTTTATTGCTTACTTGACTAACGAACTTTCAATTTTAATTCGACTCGAAACATTTCTTTATACCGTTAGTCATCATGTGGCAACGTTAGTCCTTTTACTCAACGAACGTTTGTAAAGTTGGTCCTTTTATACTAACGACTGTTTTTAATTAACTAAAAATTTGGTTTTTCTTACGTTTTCATACTTATTCGCCCGGTTTTACATGTTTTGATCCGTTTTCATACGTTTTGGCCCCGTTTTACAAGTATTCGTCCGTTTTTACACGTTTTCGCCTGATTTTACACGTTTTCATCCATTTTTACATGTTTTCGTCTATTTTTACATGCTTTCATCCAGTTTTTCACGTTTTCGTCCATTTTTACACCTTTCCGCCCGGTTTTACACGTTTTAGTCCATTTTTACACATTTTCATCCATGTTTTACACGTATTCGCATGGTTTTACACGTTTTCATCCATTTTTGCACGTATTCGCCTAGACAAAAATGTGTAAAAACGGACGAAAACATGTAAAAGTGGATGAAAACGTAGAAAGAGGATGAAAATGTGTAAAACCAGGAGAAAACGTGTATAAACGGATCAAGCGTGTAAAACCAGGCGAATGCGTGTAAAAAATGGATGAAAGCGTATAAAAACGGACTAAAAAGTGTAAAACCGGACGAAAACGTGTAAAAACGGATGAAAAAGTGTAACGAAGGATTAAAACGTGTAAAACTGTACGAAAACGTGTAAAAAAGACGAAAACGTGTAAAAATAGATGAAGACGTGTAAAACTACACGAAAACGTGTAAAAACGGACGAATACGTGTAAACGGGGCAAAAACGTACGAAAACGGATCAAAACGTGTAAAACCGGCGAATAAGTATTAAAACGTATGAAAACATAAGAAAACCCAAATTTTTAGTTAATTAAAAACAGTCGTTAGTATAAAGGACTGACTTTGCAAACGTTCGTTGAGTAAAAGGACTAACATTGCCACATGATGACTAACAGTATAAAAAAATGTTTCAAGTCGAATTAAAATTTGAAAGTTCGTTGGTCAAGTAAGCAATAAATAAATAAATGGTTTAACTTGGTACTTTTTTGAAAGTACGATGGTATTTTATAGCTTTTACCCATATTTCAAACGTCAAAAGTTAATCTTCTAAATCAGTTGCTCAGACACTTTTGTCAGCAAATATTTTGTAATAAAATCCACGAAATAAATAATTGATGCTATAAATAAGTCTTGCAAAATGATAAAATATGTGTGTAACTTCTAACCTAATATCAAATGCATTGATTGAAAAGTATACATTGCTAGTATCAGTGCTATAAGAGAAAAATACGCTTACCTGATGCATATTAATTAATAAAGCATCAATTGCACTTAGGGCTAAGCATGTGAGCTTCAAAACCGAACCGACAAAACCCACCGACCCGACAGCCCGTCGGTTAGGTTCGGTTTCGGTTTAGGTTTTTCACGATTTTTGGTTTCGGGTTGGGTCAGGTCGGTTTGACCAAAAACCGGCAAAAACACACCTAAACCGAACCGAACCGAACCGACGGACCCGACATAAAACTGAACCAAACCGACCATATTTGGTTCGGTTTCGGTTTAGGGTTTTCACATTTTTCGACTTTTGGTTTTATCGGTTCGAGTCAGGTTGGGTCGGTTTTAGACCGATTCTCAACCCTAGTTGCACTTGTGTATGATACTTGAGGTCCAATTATTTTTTTAAACATATGCAAAAACAATATAATACATGACTAATTAAAACATATAACTCAAAGTGGGGTAGGAGGGGGACCATTAGAGCAAACGGTGTGGTGACACGAAGCCCTCACCATTCTTACGTGGCATGCTCGCTGTTTTTTGCCGCTATACAGGGGTGGCTCATTGTTTGCATCTCGCCGTTTAAACGAAGCAAATAACGACAAAAAAACTTTTGGTAAAATCCTACCATTTAATATTTAGCCGCTGCATTTTTTTAAAAATATATCAATTACTTTTTTCTTTTCTTTTCTTAATTAATCCCACTTTACACACAATAAATAACACACCATTTTACCAACAATTTTCACACAATTCTCTACCAAAAATCATTACTTTCAATATATAAAAACACACACACAAAAAAAGTCTCAAGGTCCATATGACGGGTATTTTATTTCACTTCTCAACTTTAACCCACAACAATACTCGACTTCTTCGAACACCCCTCGAATCTGTCTACCTCATCGTCAAAAAACTCAAATTCTTCCTCGCAAATGATTCCACCATTTGATACGCAAACACCCGATCAAAGTTATCAACTACAACTTGCATATCATCAAAACCAACCACAAGGATTCCAACATTTCCAATATCCAAGAAATGCACCACAACAATTCTTTCAACCACAATTTTTTCAATCCCAACCATAATCCTTTGAATCACAATTCAAAGTACCACAACGCCCATCATAAGACGCAAAGGATGCACGACGTAAACGAAAAAAAAATCATGAAACTGTAAAAAACGAAAAAAAAATAAAAATCACTTATGGTGAATTTGGACGCGGGCAACGAGGATGACATGGAGGAAGTGACACTAGCGAATACCCGTTGGAGACGCGACGAAGAATTGTTGCAAGCCGAGACTTGGGTGGAACTTTCCCAGAACTCCGAGATTGAAATGATCGTTCCGACGAAGCATTTTGGAACCATATTATGGAGGATTTCATACCAAAAATATGTTCTCAGAGAAATAGAGCAGGCTTAACCGTGATTGCCAAAAGTTCAACACTATTTACAAGCATGTAAAACGTAGAAGCGAGGAAAATGATGTTGATCTTACCGATAATGCAAAGACCAATTTTAGCCAACGCTTTGGAGGAAGAAAATTTTCATATGTTCACGCGTGGCAGGTTTGAAACAATACCTAAAATGGGGCGCGGAGGCCCCGATTGATTTGGTGAATCTCGCTGATCTATTCTACCCTGATTCGAGACCTCGTCCCGCCGGCAAACCTCGGCCTGCAAAAAAAGTCAAGTCGGTGGAAACGTCGAGCATCAGGGAGCTCCGAGGGGGAGTCAAACGGAGTCTTTTTCGAGACTTTTATCTTTCGATTATAGATACAAAGCTGAAACAGTCACAGCCGCGTACGAGGCGAGGAGACAGAAAGAACTGGGGTACCTGGAGTGTAGAGAGTTGGAGTCTCATACTTGATCCCGAAACAATTCCACCGCACAAAGCCTCTTACATCCGGAGGAAACAAGAAGAAACAATGAAGAAATATCCGTCGAAAAAAATGTATTTCTTAAGTTTCATATCTTTTTATTCCGTATCGTTATTTTTATGTTTCATATGTTTTTTAAGATTTCTATTTAATTTTATTTTATTCCGGTGTTAGACCTATATTTAGTGATTTTTTATAGCTTTAAGGGTGGTGTCAATCATTCCAATACCTTTTAACCCACCAATAATATCATTCCACTTTATTCATATTTTTTTCATATCTCTCAACCCTTTTTAGTGACAACCATGATTTCATACCTCAACTAATTTTATTTTTTTTATTTTTTATTTTCATAAATTATATTAAACAATTTAATGAAAACATAAATATTTCATTAATAATTACAAGAACATTAATTGGCTCGCGACGCGAAGGACCTTCACGGTGGTCAATAAACGGGTCGAACTCACTTGTCATTGTTATATTATATTGGCTTGGATTTATCGATTGTGGAGATTGGGTATAATGTTGTTGTTGAAGGTATTGTGGATTCATCGGTGGTGGAGGTTGGGGATAGTAGGCCGATTGAGGACTCATTTGGTGTTTAGGGTATTGCTGATTCATCGGTGAAACTTGCGGACGAACGTCCACGAAAGCCCCGTCCACGACCTCTTGTTGACGATGAAACACCTCTTGATTTTCTTTGATCCATGCTACACTTTTTTTTTTTTAAAGTATGAGATATTGGAGGAATTTTTATTTGAATTGAAAGTATACAAATGTAATGTTAAAGTCTAGTATATAAAGGATTTTATTTTTTATTTTTTATTTATTTTTTGGTTGTTTTAAACCTCAAACAGTTACTTCCTTTCCAAATGGTGCAAATAATAAATGCTCCGATGGTACAATTTTTTTCAAACCGTTGAATTATTCTTTGCCGCCTAATCTATGCCGCTGCTTATACCGTGAAAGTGGCGGCGGTGTTTACAGCTGCCACTCTAAACCTTTAAGTCTTTAAACCTTACTTTCGTTTTAACAACTTTTTAATTTTAATCCTTAAAGACCGAGAAGTTTGTCAATATATGATAACCACCAAAAAAACAAAACACATCAACACAAAACCAACTTTGCCGCCATTAACAACCTCAACCATATTTCAAAAACCCAACGAACAATAACCGCCAAAACCAACTACAATGACAACACCCATTATTCCTATCACCTCATTATCACCGCACCACCGCGGATCGCCCCCAACTCCACCCACTTCCATAACGGTCAATAACGACCGATACTTTGCGACCCACCCCACACTTCTACTCCTCAACCAATGCTCAAACCCAAAACAACTCAAACAAATACACGCCCAAATGCTCCGTACCGGGCTGTTCTCCGACCCCTTTTCGGCTAGTACGCTAGTATCAGCTTTTGCCCTTTCTGATTTTGGAGAAATTGGTTATGCACATAAAGTGTTTGATGAAATTGCTAAACCGAATTTGTATAGTTGGAATGTGCTTATTAGGGCTTATGCGTCGAGTGAAGAGGCGATTGAAAGTGTTTTGCTGTTTAAAAGGATGATTTGTGGAGGGGAAGTGTTGCCTAATAAGTTTACTTTTCCGTTTGTGATTAAAGCGTGTGCTAAGATCTTGGATGTTAGGTTAGGGGAGGTGTTTCATGGGATGGTTGTTAAGATGTCACTTGGTTCGGATGTTTATGTACTTAATTCTCTAATACATTTTTACGCGTCATGTAAATGTTTGGATTTGGCGTATAGGGTTTTTGTGAATATGCGTGTGAGGGATGTTGTTTCTTGGAATTCTATGATTACGGGTTTTGCACATGGTGGTTGTGCTGATGAAGCGTTGGAGTTGTTTCGTGAAATGCAAGGTGGGAGTTTGAAGCCAGATAAAGTGACGATGATGAGTGTGTTGACTGCTTGTACGAAAAAGTCGGATTTGGAGAATGGGAGATGGGTGCATTCTAATATCGAGAGGAATGGGCTTGGAGGGAGCCTGAAGTTGAATAATGCGTTGCTTGATATGTATACAAAGTGTGGAAGCTTGGAGGATGCAAAAACATTGTTTGAAAAGATGCGTGAGAAGGATATTGTGTCGTGGACAACTATGTTAGTTGGGTATGCGAAATCGGGGGATTATGTTACAGCTAGGAAGCATTTTGATATGATGCCTAGTCAAGATATAGCTGCGTGGAATGCATTGATCTCGGCTTGTGAACAAAGTGGTAACCCGAAAGAAGCATTGGCTATTTTCAATGAACTAAAAGTGAGCAATAAAGCGGTACCTGATGAAGTTACTTTAGTTAGTACTCTCTCAGCGTGTGCTCAAGTGGGTGCTATGGATGTCGGTGGGTGGATCCATTTGTATATCAAGAAACATAACCTAAATCTCAGTTGTCATCTTGCAACCTCACTGATTGATATGTATTCAAAGTGTGGTGATCTAAACAAGGCTTTAGAGGTGTTCGGTTCTGTTGATAACAAAGACGTGTTTGTTTGGAGTGCGATGATTGCTGGTCTTGCAATGCATGGTCATGGAAGAGATGCGATAGATTTGTTCAGCAAAATGCAAGAATCCAACATCAGACCGAATGGTGTCACTTTCACGAATTTACTTTCCGCTTGTAGCCACACAGGATTAGTGAAAGAGGGTCAGAAATTCTTCAAGATAATGGAGCCCGTTTATGGAATTATCCCTGGCGTCAAACACTATGCTTGTATGGTGGATATGTTGGGACGTGCGGGTCATTTAGAAGAAGCTATAGAGTTAATAAAGACAATGCCAATGGCTCCTTTGGCTTCTGTTTGGGGCGCTCTGTTAGGTGCATGCAAACTCCATCTAAATGAAGAGGTTGCTGAGCAAGCTAGTGCTCGTTTGCTTGAATTGGAACCATGGAACCATGGGGCATACGTGCTTTTGTCTAATATATATGCAAAATTGGAAAAGTGGGATAAAGTTGCTAAATTAAGAAAGCGTATGAAAGATGTTGGATTAAAGAAAGAACCAGGGTGTAGCTCGATTGAGGTAGATGGCAGTTTTCATGAGTTTATTGTTGGAGATAACACACACCCACAATCCAAAAGAATATATTCCAAGTTAAATGAGGTTTTTGAGAAGATGAAGTTAATTGGGTATGAGCCAAATAGGTCTCAAGTGCTTCAGTGTGTTGAAGAAGAAGATATGCAAGAACAAGCCTTACATCTTCATAGTGAGAAGTTAGCGGTTGCCTTTGGACTTATTAGTTTGAAAAAAGGTCAACCAATTCGGGTTATGAAAAATCTTCGAGTTTGTGGGGACTGTCATACTGTTGCTAAGTTGATTTCAAAGGTTTATGACAGAGAGATTTTGCTGAGAGATCGTTACAGATTTCATCATTTCAAAGCAGGGGACTGCTCATGTAATGACTATTGGTAACTGGTGAATTTTCGATTTAAGAATTTGTACAAGGAGTTTGATAGATTATAGAACCTGGTCCATATAAGATGATTCTAGATGATATAGAATTGTGAAATATCTGTATTAATATGATAATAATACTTTTGTTTAGCTAAACACCAAATGTGTCAAATTGTTAATTTCCATTTTTTAGCTGTTAATATCCATAGTAGTTACTTATGATTAATAATGGTCAAAGTATGTTTACATGTCAACTCAACTCTCAAGCGAAACTCTTTTCATCTGTTATCCCACCTAACCCACTCCGTTCACCATCTTTGATTTTGCTATGATCTGAGACTGGCTGAAGAGTCACATTTAGCAACAAATTTATAGCAACCACAAACCTAAAAATGGAGATTAAACTGCAGAATGCAGAACACCATTTCCATTATGCTCACCAACTTCCAGACAGTCATAGGTTCAAGTTCTCATTTGAGTAAATGTCTTGGCCCTAAGACTGCAGCACTGCATCACAATGCACTAAACTACTAATTTAGGATTCAGTCAACTCATGTGTGACGAGAATATCACTCTACTGGTAGTTTGGTACGTATTACGAGTTCATAGAAACCAAAAAGAATGATAATCAGAATCCCAGAAGTTTCATGACATCTAGAGATTTAAAACGCAGGATTTACAGCTCTTAATTTGCAAACTCAAAATTATGTACCTATTAAACTAAACTTTAGGCCCCAACGAGAGGTAACTTGTCTATGTACATAAACAACCTCTTTGAGTTCTCTGTCGAGATTATGGCTTGCTCAATTATGTCACTGCTTTCAACACAGGTCCAGAGATCAGTTAAGTTCACTCCTTTCAGACTTTTCCTGCAGAATGGGCATGATTGTGATCGCCCATGCCTAGAAAACAAAAACAAAGGTCACTATTCGCAAGAAGTTAGGATACCTTTTACAGAAACTTATTTCAAGCTGAAAACCTAAAAGTTTTAGCTTGAAATCGTGAAAAATTAGAGAAAAGGATTCAGATGTATAATAAACAATTGATCTTAAAACATAAACCCGTAATCCTAAATTACTGAAATGGTCAACAGTTGACCAATATTATTGAACTACTTCAACCAATCGTAGGTTGAGCATTGTTACAGGTTTCTTCAAAATGGACAAAATGTGGATTATCTAATTTGTGTAACATGTAGGCATGATAATGGTCATCTTTAGACTAGTAGTAATAAGAAAATGACGAGGTTTGCTATGCCTATGTGGCACGCCAAAGACGCGTCTTCCCTTGTTACCCTCACCCCGAAGACGCGTGCTATGCTATGACTATGGGAGAACTCAGTCGTTCAGACGACCGAGTTGTGTATTTGTTGTTGTTGTTGTTGTGTGTGTGTTTATTAAATGGTTTTTGTGGGGTATATTTGTGTTTAAGTGGGGTATGTTGGTGGTGAAGTACTCAAGTTGGTTGTGGAGAAAGAAAATGACGTGACGCTAAGATGGCGGTGGTGAAGTTGGTTGTTATTGCCACTAGCCTTAGGGTCAAATATTGACTTTCATGCTAGCTGCGACAAAGCTACGAAAGTTATCCAGTCAAAGTGTAAGCTATAAAAAAAGAAAAATTAATCTTACCAATCACGATAGCACTTCAAGCATAGTGAATGAGTACAGTTGGGCAACACCACTTTGCCATTTGTTTCCATGCAAATCCCGCATTCGGCTTCTCTTTCTACATCTGCATCTGAGAGCTTTCCATTGCCCAACTCGTCCATTCGTGAGTATTTCTTCAACAAAATCTCCTTCTGTTTCCTCTCCTCCAAATCCGTGATCCCACTTTGGAGTTGCATAATCGAAGGAAATACAACACCTGTTCACATAAACTCATACACTTCATGAATTCCTAACACCAAGTTCCAACACGAATTTACACATTTCCAGTTTCTCACCATAAAATTGCCTGAGACTTGCCCTTTTTTCATGAACATGCATGGTTGTTTTTCCATCAGCATATATCTGTATCATTAAGCATTTTGCAATTTATTTGTATTTGTCCATGAAGTGCTTAACAACATGGGTTGGAACCCAATTAGCTTGTGTCATGTGCCGCCTCACTCAATCGCAACCAATCATGTCATCTGCATTATGCCAACATGAATGGATGGAACTAGAGGTGTTTGGGATTGTTATTTGGTGGAGATTATCTCATTATTGAGTTTGCAAAACTCAAATAATCAGAAACGATAGTTATGAGAAAACATTTGAAAAAAGTGATAATCTGCATTCTTCTCAGAGATAGAGCAAAATTTTGAAAATCCGCATTTCATAACTTTTCAAAAACCATTTTCTAACACCTATATTAAACATTCACTTTAGTAAGTGGACAAGTTACATAACTGATTGGTATCAGACTATCAGCATGACCTCAAACGTAACTAAATCCTGAAACAAATACAATAAAATGTACCATATAAATAAAAACACGGATTAAACCAAAAGCTCCTGCAATTTTACAATCTGCCCATGGAAAAAGACAGGGGAAAAAGTCTGCAGCTGGACTAAAATACAGTCTCATTTGAATACATCCTCCATTATCATCCTTAATTGTATTTAATGCCCTGAATAACATCACAAAATCATCATAAATTCACAATTCCTGATGCCAATCTAGAATAAAATCAACATGACCTTATATAAGAGGTTATTTAAGATTTTGCTTATTTGAGTGCTCATTTGTTTATTGCCAAAGCAAATCACCAGGCCACTTTGAAGTGTTTACATAAAATTGTTTGTCTGCTTTTTAATGGGGCGTTTGACATTGCATTTTCAAAACAGATTATGCTTTTGCAAAAACTGCTTTGTATCCCTAAGAAAATGCAGATAATCTCTTTTTTCAGAAAAAAAGGTTTCCCAAACATTATTTTCTGATTATTAAATAATCTCTTCAAAAGCAAAATCTTAATCGCCCTCTAAATAAGCACTCTCTATCTAGATCATGGTAAACACTAAACAGCTAAACATCAAGCCCAAACAGTGAAAATCCCACAATCTACCAATAAGAAAACTAAATTCACCATTACAAAGCACTCAAAACATTATAAACTTTACTTGAACCACAAATAATCATCACACACAAAGACATAAACCCTATAAAAACATTTAAAAAAAAAAAAAAAAAAAAAAAAAAAAAAGTACTTACAAAGTATTAGCATGTTGAATATCAGCTTCAAGAGCTTTAAGTGAATCCTTATAATTTTTCCTCATTACTACTAAACTATACTTCAAGAGAAACAACACTTGATTCAAAATATGATAGACATTGAAAATCCCAACTGCTTATTCTTGTTAGTGCTTCAAGAGGGACCTTGATGATTCACATTTATTACACAATAAAAACCCCATGAAATTTATTCAAACACAAATTTATTCAAACACAAATTTCGATAGACATTGAAAATAAAAACCCCATGAAATTTATTCAAACACAAATTTCGATAGACATTGAAAATCCCAAAGTGTTACTGATTTCGATAAATGCACTTTTGTTTTGCCTCGAAAAATATGATTGATATCTGCGCCTAGTAATGCCACTACGACTCACGATTCTTACTTTCTTACATCAGAACTGTGCACTTTTTATTCTTTTCAGTTTTTATATATTACTTTATTTATTCGTTTAAATACTTTTGTTATTACTCCGTATTTTTACTATTTCATTCAGTTTTTATTTACTAAAATAAGTTTTGCCATTGTGTGAGTTTTCGTGCATAATAATACATTCTATCTTTGTTTGGATGCGTATCGTGAGCTTATCAGTTGTCTTTATTAGGAGTATTATCTTTTCCTTTGCATGTTTACAAACTTGTCATATATAAAAGTAGGAAAAAAAAAAAAAAAAAAAAAAGAAAAAAAAAAAAAAAAACCCAGTTGTAACACATTTGTGGGATGTTTTGAAGTAATTATAACGTCCAGTGTCTTGCATGCATTGATTTGAAACAAGCGACTAACGTTTGCAATTTTTTAAACGTTGTAAAGGAAATGTTATTTGTGGGACAAACAACTAGCGTTTACACCAAGTAGAGCTACACATTTAGATTATTAAACACTTTTATATAAATAATAAATACGAGTAATAACCTATTGCTTCCAACTGCTTATTCTTGTTAGTGCTTCAAGAGGGACCTTGATGATTCACATTTATTACATCACGTACCATGAATCATTCGGTTTTAAGTCCACCCAAACATATTTATAGGTATGGCGAGATTCATATAAACAATGGAATTGATTTGAACACTTTGAGAATTGATTAGGACACTCCATATATGCATTAAATACTTGTATAATATTAAATATTCTGCTTCAACTGTTTGTATCTTGAGTGTGCAAATAACTTTTTAGAGTGTGCAAATCATTAGCCTATAAACAAAGGTACGGTCATTTTTTTTTCTTTTCTTTTTTTTTTCTTTTTCTTTTTTTTTTAACAGCGGATTTTATAAAAGAAAAAATCTAGCAATGAACTAGACTAATACAAATACAGGGGGTTTTTAAGTCACTCAACCCAATTAATACAAGATTTTGGGTTTCGAGACTTTAACCAATTAAAAGAATACAAAATAATGTTATCAACTAAGTCTCTTTTCCGCATCTTCACCGAATAAAAAATGACTGAATTTCGATATCTCCTCCAGTTTGACTTTACGATTTCGGATATTAGCATTTTGATCACACCAATCTAGCCATTCGGAGAAGTCATTCATATCCCTCACGGTAACTTGGCACCAATTATATACCCTCGTCCAAACCTCCTTTGCTAACGTACACGTGAATAGAACATGAGATAACGATTCCATTGAAACTCCGCGTATAGGACACATAATAGACGCGATTTCGATCCCTTTGCGGGATAGGTTATAGCGCGTTGGCAGCTTGTCTAATCTAGCTCGCCACATAAAGATGTTTACTTTCCTCGGCAACGAAGAGCACCATCTAGTAGCTATATATGAACCCAACAACGTCTCGTTATCAATATATTTCCTTGTAACTCCAACTGAGAACATACCTTGAATATCTATATATTTCCTTGTAACTCCGTATATTGTCACATCAGGAGGATTTGGTCAAACCATACAATCCGCGATGTATACTGTATGAATCGGCGATGCGTGCAATGATTGGAAACTCTTCCTATGAATGTCAAATAACTTGCCCCTTATGAAAAAGGGTGCAAAATAAAAGTTTGTTGATGGTGCAAGTTTTAACTTTTTCACTGAATGTGACATGTGTACGGGAATAGTGGATGGAATAGACCTCTTCGTGGGCCAAAAATAGTGATCGAAATGGCCAACCCGTATACAAACAAAAGGAGGCGTATTATTTGGTTGCGATATTTGTTACTCAGTCTTGTTCAAACTAAAAAGATATTTGTTACTCAGTAACTAAATTTATTTACGATCAAAGGACGAAAAGTAGATACAATATCAAAATATAAAAGCAAAATAAATATCATTTTAAAAACACACTAAACTAAAAATATTATTGTGAAATGAGATACACAAATTACAAATATGCATACTAATATGCGTGATCGATTTATCATAAATATATGTTTAGTAATTTTATCTTTTACCCTCTAAAAGTATTTCAATGTATTTTAAATTATACGGAGTAAATTTTGAATGTACCGTGAAAATTTGAATGTAGTACAAAATTTAAGCTATTTTGTAGTTAAAATTTTCATAACTTGTAGCATTATCATATTCTAAACACTATTTTATAAAACTATATGACTTCATCCGTTAAGTTTATTTTAAGAATATCATAAATATATTCTTAAGTTTATTTTAAAAATATCAGACATATATTGGCTCCCCGGCAACGCGCAACAAACTAATTACACATATTTACAATTGAGTAGATGTTTTTGAGAAAAAAACAGTTTATTTTTCTCATGTTTGTTGGCACAAAATGTTTGGAAGAAAAGCCGTTCATCTTTTTATTTTTTATTTTTTATAAGGGTTTTTCTAACTTGTACTCTATGAGCACCAGTTAAGCATACCAAAAATATACAAGAGCTCATGAAAAAAATACATAGTGATCTATATAAAAGTACAGACATATGTACTTTTATATAAGTTTTATATAAGTCTATGTATATTTTTAATTGAGATTGTCTAACTAGTGCCCTTAGGGCACTGGTTAAGAAGTGGGAGGACCCACAAAATAGTACCAAAATATATTTTAAATATTTAGAGACTCACACCTTTTTAATAAAAAATATATTTTTTTGATACTATTTTGTGGGTCCTTCCACTTATTAACCAGTGCCCTAAGGGCACTAGTTAGACAATCCCTTTTTAATTTATTTTTAGTGTTCTTAACTTGTGCTCCTAAGACACAGTGCTCCTAGGACACAAAGAAAAACCATTTTTATAATTGCAAGTACGCATAAGTTAGTGTTTAGCCCATGTTTCTAGAAGTCCGGTTATTTCATTTTAGTCACCATTTAGCCCATTTTGAAACCCAAAAAAACAATCCCTAAAAAGCCACACCGTAACCACGGCCAATAACAACCCACGTCATCTCCCGCCACTTCTTAATTACCCCTCATAGTCGGTTCACATACCCCGAGTCACTCCCCTTCACATTTCACACACTAAAAAACACACACAAAACTGATCACTGAGAAAAAATGACGGCACGTACAAGAAGAACGCTGTTTCCGAAAGTAGTTATTGAGAGGGATACCGATACTGATGAAAGCTCTGATGATGAAGAAGTTGAAAACGACGTCGTTGAGTCTGCTGATGAAGAAGAAGAAGAAGAAGTGGAAAATGAGGGTTCTGATATGAAAAGTGATGTGAAAGGAAAAGCGCCTATTACTATTAGTCTTAAAAAAGTTTGTAAGGTAACAAATAATTAAGTGCCCTAGATATGTTTTTTTATAAGTTTGGGTTTTTTTGTTTTTTATTGTTTAGTGTTGTAATTATACATTAATTGAAACAAAATGTAAACTAGATACTTATAGTGTGAGCTCAGAGGCGTATCGGGAGGGTGTGCAATATGTGCCGTCGCATAGGGCATCCACTTAATAGGGCCACATTTTTATTAGTTTTGCATATAAATACGTATAATATTAAACATATATGAGTTATATAATTCAAGTTTATATGCAATTTTTATTTAGTTTACAAGTATAATTTGTTGTTATTGCCCGGGGCCACCAAAAATCACAAGACGGCCCTTTGTGTGCTTAGTTAAAAGGAAACACTTTGGTTCTTAATTTTCTATTTTTAGATTTGTAAAAAAAAGGGAGGGTGTTTAATTTTCCGTAAAACATAGAAAACGCGTTCATATGATAGATATTGTTTTCTATTCTCAACAAAACAGGGGGTTTACAATGGAAAAAAAAAATGTGTTTTGTAATTTCCTTGTTAAGTAAGCAATGCAAATTTTTTGTTTTGTAGAGAATTTGATGGGAGACATTGATTTGAACGCAATCTCTATTTTCTTTGTTTTGTACATAACATTGTGTGGAAAATAAAGGTGTTTCCTTTCAACTAAACGCACCCTTTGTTTTCCACAAATGTCTCTTACAAAATAAGAGAAATAGAGATTGCTTTCAAAACAAATGTTTCCTATCAAATTTTTTACGAAATAGAATATTTGCATTTTCTACTTTAACAAATGAAACTACAAAACACATTTTTTTCCTTGTTTTCTTGATAATAGAAAACAATATCATATGAACACGTATTCAATGTTTTGTGGAAAATTAAATCCCCTCCTCCCTCCCTCTCTCTCCTTTTTTTTTTTTTTTTTTTTTTTAATATAAAATTAAGATTTTTTTTCTTCTCAAAACTCAACGCACCCTTAAGTTGCGTTTAGTTGCTGAGAATTTTTCTCACTTTTTCATTTTTGTCTTTCTTGAGCATGGAAGGGTTTTCTTCTCTAAGAAAGAGTTAAGAACTTGGAAAACCCGTTTAGATGGTGTTACATTTTTCATTTTCTAGTGAGGGAGAAAAGTAGAGAAGGGGAACTAAGTATTACTCTTAAGGGAGTATTTGGGATTTGATAATTTAAGTGCTTATATCAGTGTAAATTAAGCAAAGAAACCGTTTTTGCCAAACAATTGAAACTGCTTCTTAGTAACTATACATTTTTTGAAATGGACTATTAGTAACTATACATTTTTGAAATGGGCTCCTTGGGTAATTTTCAAGATACGCAGCCTTGTTACAAAAACAAATGCCACATAAGCAAGAAACTGGCGATTAGATGATCAAGTTAACAAAGTAGCTACTATTTAACATGATTATGGGGCAGTGTTAAGCTGGTGTGGTGATGCATAAAGTATTAATGGGCCAAAAAAGGTAGTTACTTGGATAAATTTCCAACAAGTTAACTCACATTAAAGGTCAGGAGGTTTTTTAGTATAGCTAGCAACATTTTGTTTGGTGACATTAGTGCTATAAGATATGTGTAATATGCTACATTTTGTTTTGGTGACCACTTGGCCCTTTGTGTATTAATGTGTTTATGCGATGTGATGTGTGTTTTAGGTATGTAAGAAAACCGGTCACCAAGCAGGTTTTCAAGGAGCAACTTACATCGATTGCCCTATGAAACCATGTTTCCTCTGCAAATTGCCTGGTATTATTATTTTTTTATTTTAAGCTATACACTAGTTAGCTGTGTGAATTAAGATTTGTAATGATAATAATGAATGAAGATATAGCTATAATTTGAGTATAGAAGATACAATAATTTACTGTTGATTCCCTTTATATGACTCATTTTTGGATGAATTTGTGTGGGTCCGTTTTTGATTTATGGATGATTTTGCCTTTCCAACATGCCATTTGAAAATTTGGTTGTTATGATATAGTTAGTTGGCGATAATGTTTGGACATACTTGTGGACTTGTGGTATCTGATGTGTTCATAGTCAGATGCTTTAACTGTTTGACAAGGTCTGAGTATTTGGGTGATTAATAAAGAATATAAGCTAATTACATTCCTGTTAAAACGGGCTTTCACGAAATGGGATTAGTCTCTTAAATTGAGATAAAGAAGGGGTTAATAGGTATTATTTTCAGACCTTTAGATGGTCAATTTTGTTGTAGTATTCTGCTTATGTAGTGTTATATATGTCTCCTCATTAATCAGATAACTAAAATCAGAGTTTTCCCCCTAAATGTTAGCTGATGCCGTTTTCTTTATCTTGTATATTAATGCTGAAGGTCACACTACCGTCGATTGTCCTCACCGAGCGGTTATGGAGTTTGGTGTTATTCCAGCTTCACGTAAACGCACAAATAACTCTTTGGATTATGTATTCGAACGCCAAATGCGCCCTAGAGTTCCTGCAGTAAGCTTGTTTGAGGAATTTATTTATTTTCATTGACTATTGGCATTGGTTACTTGTCTAACTTATTTCGTCTTTTGTTGTGACAATCTTTGCTAAATGATTCACAATAGATAAAACCGGCATTTGTGATCCCAGATGAAGTGAATTGTGCAGTGATCAGATACCATAGTAGACGAATTACGTGCTTAGAATTCCATCCAACTAATAACAACATTCTCTTATCAGGAGACAAGGTTATTCTCCATCCAAGCTGCTATGAGGCCAAATTTGTTTTAGTCTTCTTGATATAGTTTATTGTTCTTGCTCTTATTCCATGTTTTCTTCTCACTAAAGAAAGGACAACTAGGAGTATGGGATTTTAGCAAGGTGTATGAGAAGACCGTGTATGGGAATATTCACAGCGCCCTACTTAACAATATGAAGTAAGTTAATACCTTAAGAGGTGTTTGAGTTCAAGTTTTGGAACTAATTATCTTATTAGTCGCAATAATCAGATCTAATGTTTGGAGAAGTAGGCCTTGCTTCTGATTATATGACTATGTGAGGCCATTTAATCAGTTTTGTAATATAGCCGAAACAGTTTCTCTACTTTTTCATACTACTATATTACTATTTCACAAAATATACCTCATTTCATCATTTAATTGCCATTGTTAGTCGCTTTATCTATAAGTTTCTAAATAATTGAGGTTTATCGAATATGAGCGCTGTAGTTATCTCAAAACAGAACCACATCCAAATATTATTTCTACAGTCTGTTCTATTACAACTGATTATCTGATTCTGGTTATATAAGACTTATATAATGTCACATAGTAATTTACGAAACACACATGCCACGCCTAACTTTTTGAAGTTGTTCCTAGCGAATATGTTACTACATGTATAATGGGGTGAGGATCCTCTCCAATTACTTGACTCAAGTTGAGCATTTGTGAGCCATTGGATTTGATCCAATGGCTCAAATCAAAATAACTTTTTTTGATTTGAGCCATTGGATCAAATCCAATGGCTCACACTTCCCCAACTTGAGTCAAGTTGGTTTTCCAACTTGAGACAATCCTTATGCATGACTATGCACTCTTTCTCATATCATACCTGATATTATTATATATGCAGGTTTAGTCCTGCAAATGATGGAACAGTTTATTCAGCATCTTCAGATGGAACCGTTAGTTCCACTGACTTGGAGACTGGTCTCTCGACATCAATAATGAACCTTAATCCTAACGGGTGGCAGGTATTTGTTAAAATTTCACTTTTTTTGTGTGTGAATAGTCATTAATCTCAAAGTATGATCTAGTTTTCTTTATTAAAATTTTATGGTGTTTATAGGGTGTTAAAAGTTGGAGAATGCTGTATGGGATGGAGTTGAATACAGAGAAAAATCTTGTGCTAGTTGCAGATAGTTTTGGATACTTACACTTGTATGTTGTCCACCCTTTCGCTCTCACTTTCTTTATGGTTATCAAACAAAAATTGGTAATACCTAGTAAGCATGTCTAATTCATCTACACTTCATTTAAAATGTAGGGTGGATGTGCGATCTGATTCTAAAAAAGGGGATTCAGTTCTGATCCATAAGAAAGGAACCAAAGTTGTGGGACTTCATTGCAACCCTCTTCAACCAGATCTTCTGTTGAGCTGTGGAAATGATCACTTTGTAAACTTTCCTTTTTCTTTTTGCCTGTTTTTAAGTTTAACTTGATGGCTTCAATCAGCTTATGTTTTATATATTGTATGTTTATGAATCTTAGGCTCGTATATGGGATATGCGTCGTTTGGGAGCTGAATCTTGTCTTCATGAGCTTCCACACAAACGGGTGGTTAACTCTGCTTATTTTTCTCCTTTAAGTGGAAGCAAAATAATTACCACATCAATCGATAACCGAATCCGTGTGTGGGACTCTATATTTGGCAACTTGGACAATCCAAGCCGAGAAATTGTTCACAGCCATGATTTTAATCGGCACTTGACTCCATTTCGAGCTGAGTGGGACCCAAAGGTGATCTTTTTATCATATTTTATATATTATTCTAAACTTCTTGTTCTTTGTCAGAGGTGTCAATTTTGACTCATTTGCTTATGAATGGGTTGCTTGGGCTGTGTTTTATCTCAAACTGGTCAAATTAGAAAATTAAGCTAAACAGGGAATGGGTTGAATTAATATACGCAGGGGTGGACCGATCGGGTTCGCGGGGTGCATGGCCGACTTGAATGTCCCCCAAATTCTGTTCTTATAACTTTCGAAAGAACAATGATTTTAATCATCATAGTAATCATAGTTAACGTGTGAATTATGTACATTTTATTTAGGGTTAATGGCATCTAATAGCTACGAACTTTCTCAAATGTTCACATATTGAACCCAATAAAATACCACAATACCCATCAAACTTTGTTTGTTTTATGTTGATATCAACAAAAACCCGTTTTTTACCTCCAAAATGCACGTCAGCGACAAATGTACATGCCACTTCATAAATTTGTACCATTATGATCCACATCATATTGGGTTCATGTGTGATAAGTGATTTTCTGACAAAATTTGATGGGTATTTTGAAACATTTAACAAAGTTTGATGGGTATTTTGAAACAGCTAACTTTACACAATTAACTTTCAAAAAAAAAAAAAAAAAAAAAAAAAAAAAATCCATGTATGCAATTTAACCAGTGTAGCCGGTTGCGGGTCATGCCACGTAAGCAAAAGTATGATATCGAGCTAAAATTTGAAAGTTTGATGGGTATTGTAGTATTTTATTGGGAACTGATATGTGATCAACTGATCATTTGAGAAAGTTCGTTGCTATTAGATGCCATTAACCGTTATATTCAATCAAAATATTGACAAAAAGTTTTTTGCGGGGTCAGCCAGTTTGACTCAGCGCGTTTCGACCTGTGTTACAAAATGGCGCATCTCAACCATGACTTGTTTTGACTCATTACCTATCTGCCTGATTCAAGCATCTTGCCACTTTCAGTCGGTATTCACCATTAAAATGAGGAGACTTATTAAAGATTTTTTTTATATGCAGGATCCATCAGAGTCCTTTGTCGTTGTTGGGCGCTATATAAGTGAAAACTATAATGGAGCTGCTTTGCATCCTATCGATTTTATAGATATTAGCACGGGTCAACTGGTTGCTGAGGTCATGGACCCAAACATAACCACAATCAGTCCGGTTAACAAATTGCATCCACGAGATGATGTCCTGGCATCTGGTAGTTCAAGGTTAGTTCTTTCGCCTTTCTTGAATATCACTTTCTGTTAACGTCTGTATGCTGTTTTATCAAATTATAATATTCAAGAGATTACTACATAAAATGGTCAAAAAGGACATTCATGTGAAAAGCTAGATACTTGTCTTGTGAGACGAGTGTGGATATCACTTGCCGAAACTTACAAGGTGTAATTAGCATATTTTCGTTTTTACTGTTTGATTATCCATCTTAACTAATTATTTGACTTCTTTTAGGTCAATATTCATTTGGAGGCCAAGGGATAAGTCAGAGATAGTGCAAGAGAAGGAAGAGAAGAGAATCATTCTCTGTGATAGGAAAAACAATAAGAAGTTTGGAGATGGAAGTGACGATGACGACTCTGGTGATGATTTGGGCAAAAAAGGTAAGAGTTCAAAGGGTAAAAAACTGAATATAATAACAACTCCATGTAGCAGCAGCAAGAAGAAAAAATCATAAAAGGAAAACGTCATCTATGTGTAGTTAATTCTAGTGACTAGTCTTGTTTTTGTTTTTATCGGAGGGCTGTAGAATGATATAATGTCTTTTTGGGGTCGTGTAACATGCTATGGCCATTGTAGATATCTAAAATAGTAAGGCTGTGGTCTATGTTTTGCTGAATTTTTTGTTCCACGTTACAGCAGACATTCCCAGTCCCGCCTATAACTATTGTTCTATAAAATTTTAAAGGTTCTCGTTATAATCCGAATCTTAGCTGAAGCTATTCCACTATCTTCTAGAGTATAAAGCAAGCCTCTTGTATGCCAGTTGCTGCATAGTTGTAGCATGTAGTATTATCCTTTGCCCGACATTCTTGACCACGAGTTCATGAGGATTTGTAGCACTAACAATCGCTTTGTGAGTTGCTCAAAGGATAAAGAGCGCTCAACTCAATCTATAAGTTGTAAACTGGGGTTCTGAGCGTTTTAATGTACTTTAGCCAATGTTTTACGAACCCCGAATACCAACCATACCCACGTGTGTTTAGAATATCGGTCTAGAACGCTAATCAAGACATAGTTACTAAAAAGTACGACTTTTTCTTTAGTGAGGCTTTGTGTTGTTTATCATGCTCATATGCTGAACATAACTTGTAATTAGCATATATAGGTTGAAACAAATGTGACCAGCTAATTCTTAGAGTTTGTCAATGTATTTGAAGTTTGAATTAGCTAGCTTCCAATGCTAAAGCAGGTTGAGTTGTGTAACAACTTTTAATCGGACACACATTGTAGCTGCTAAGTGTTCATGTCGAGAACACACATTTTTAAGCAGTGAGACACCATGCCAACTTGATTTATATTGGTGATCGGGACCTCTTCAAACAACACCTTCTATGATCTCATAAGCTGAGTAACATTTGGGTAAGAAATACTTGGGATTCTACCATAGATACTGATAATTCACAATGTCCCCTCATAAGTGCGAGTCAGCTTATAGAGATATACAAGGTGTTGTTTTAAGTCACGTGCGCCACGGTTGATTTAGCCTGCAACGGTGTTCTCACGTACTAAGTGATTTCTCAATAATAACACTGCATCAAAGAGAGCTACTATTACTTCCCACTCGAAACCTGTTATAGAGCTGAGCTGTCATTGACATAGAAGTTGGCTCATCTGAACTTCAAATACATCAACAAACACTCCAAGAATGACACTAAGTTACGCATGAAATAGAAAGTAAATGTTCAATTTGATTACAAAAGGTGTTGACATAGCAAATGTGCAGTTTAGTATTCTTTTAGGCAAGAACCTCTAGAACTTGATCCTCTCACTTTCTCTCTTTGTTCATGTTAATTAGTTTTCTAACAAAAGCCTGATTTTTTATTTTATTTTATTTATTTATTTTTTTTCCCTGAAGAATGCTGACTATAGTAGAAACTCAATAAATTAATACTCGATTATTTAATAAACTCTCTAAGATAATATTTTTTGCCGGTCCCGACTCGGGGATAGGGTGCTAAATTAATAATTCGCTAAAATTATAAGATAATACATTTTTGATAATTTCTTTAGACCCCATATACAATATAAATTAATAATTCCTTATATATAGCATATTACATGAATGATTTATGAAGGTTTCTTGAAAAATGACTCAATTGTCTTTTGTTTTTTGTTGAAATCAATTTCCCCTTGAATCTCGTCTCTAATTTTCCTTAACATGGTAAGAACTTCTAGTGTTGTTTTCTCATAGCTCAACAAGAAATTGTTCAATGTGATTGCCGCTTTAATAGCTTCGTTTCGCGAAGGGGGCTCCATTGTAGAACTTTCATCATCTTCTTCATCGATATCAGCTTTAATAGCTTAACTGTATTCGATATTGTCGCTTGACTCACCTGCAAACCATAGTTACTATGAACCCATTCTTGCAATTGCTTTTGAGTGAGACTTGGATTATCCTTGTTGTGCTTGCATAATGCTCTTCGAATCTCGTTTGTTATTGTTGTTTTTTTTCACACCTTTAAGATGGGAAGTCATGTTGTGTGTATGATTTGTTTGTGTTAACCTATTTTGAACTTGTATTTATTATATAGAAAATATTTTTAATTTCCATAAAGTGATATATTAAACACAAGAAGCATAATAAGGTGGGAGATTGAAAGTTTCTTTCAAATTGGCCCATTCATTTAATATACATGCATTGTATACAATAATTAAGTGGAAGCTTGAAAAATGTTTGTAAACTAAGTATTCTACTATAAATTAATAAAATATTAATTAATATATAAATTAATAATTATTAATTTATCGATTAATTAATAACTCTTTTAATTAATAAATTTTGATGGTCCCAAGTGTATTATATTATAGAGTTTCTACTGTACTTGCAATTATAGTATGTAAATAAATGTAAATTTCTATTTTCTATTAGTATAATCCGAAAACAAAATTACAAAATGAAACTTGTAAGACCAATATTTATCTCTTATAAAAATAATAGTTTGCCTTATTAACACATTTGTTTATCGTTTTAACTCGTTAAAATACATGTTAAATACACTCTAGTACAACATTTTTTTTTTTTTTTTTTTTTTTTTTTTTTTCGTTCCGCTTGTATCACCTCCACAATTGTTGCCCACCACACTTAACTCCTAGTCCGAAGAAGCCTGAAAATGCATATAACGTTGCACCATATTTTAAAGTTTTACAGTTCACTAACTAAATACATTTTTCATCTGCACCGACTATGGGCTAGCAAAAGGGTAGTCGTCCTGGTATTAGTCGGCTTGCAATGTTGAGTTGGAAACCCAAGTAACCTAAAAAATATTTGTGTCATTGCAACACTTGCCTACTGTCAATAATCGAAATCTCATTATAGTTAGAAGAGAAAAGTCCAAAATACATCCCTGTGGTATGTCAAATGACCGATTTACATCTTTTTTCTTTTTTTGGCTCAAAATTCATCCCTGTGATTGTAACTTTGGAACAAAGACATCCCCCAGTTAGTAATATCAGTTACTATGGACTAACGATGCAAATGATTTTCCGTTATCTCCTAACAAGAGTTAAAATAGTTGCATCGTTAGTCCTCATTGAGTTAAAATATTTGCATCGTAAGTTAAAATATTTGCATCGTTAGTCCTCATTGACTATAGAGTTAAAATATTTGCATCGTTAGTCCTCACTGAGTTAAAATATTTGCATCGTTAGTCCTCTTTGACTATAGAGTTAAAATATTTGCATCGTTAGTCCTCATTGACTATTCTTACGTTTTTATCCTTTTTCGTCTGTTTTTCTTACGTTTCATCCGTTTTTCTCATGTTTTTATCAGTTTTCATCCATTTTCTCATTTTTTTTATCCGTTTCTTCCGTTTTTCTCACATGTTTATCCGTGCTCATACACTTTTATTCGTTTTCGTCTATTTTTCTACGTTTTCATCCGTTTTTCTTATATTTCATCTGGTTTTATCCATTTTTTATATAATATGTATGAAAACGGATAAAAATATATGAAAATTGATAAAAACGTATGAAAACTTGACATTTGATAAAAATGTTTCTGAATCGATTTTAAATCACGATTTTGACCCCTTTCTGGTCCGAATCGTCAAAAGTGTAAAACACGAAAGTTGTCCGGAATAATGTTTTACATCGAGACACGTGAGATTTTAACCTGAAATAGTGGCTTTTTACTACTAAAACTTAAGCGGTTTACGACCAAATTCATAACCGCTTAAGTTTTGGTAGTAAAAAGCCACTATTTCAGGTTAAAATCTCGCGAGTCTTGATGTAAAACATTATTCCTGACAACTTTCGTGTTTTACATTTTTGATGATTCAGACCAGAAAGAGGTCAAAATCGTGATTTAAAATCGATTCAAAAACATTTTTATCAAATGTCAAGTTTTCATACGTTTTTATCAATTTTCATATATTTTTATCCGTTTTCATGCATATTATATATAAAAAAATGGATGAAACCAGATAAAATATAAGAAAAACGGATGAAAACGTAGAAAAATAGATGAAAACGAATAAAAGTGCATGAGCACGGATAAAAACGTGAGAAAAACGAAAAAAACGGATAAAAACATGAGAAAAATGGATGAAAAGTGATAAAAACATGAGAAAAACGGATAAAACGGACGAAACGTAAGAAAAACGGACGAAAAATGATAAAAACGTAAGAATAGTCAATGAGGACTAACGATGCAAATATTTTAACTCTATAGTCAATGAGGACTAACGATGCAAATATTTTAACTCACTGAGGACTGACAATGCAACTATTTAACTCTTGTTAGGAGATAACGGAAAATCATTTGCATCGTTAGTCCATAGTACCTGATATTACTAACTGGAGGATGTATTTGTTCCAAAGTTACAACCACATGGATGAATTTTGAGTCAGAAAAAGAAAAAGGATGTAAATCAGTCATTTGGCATACCACAGGGATGTATTTTGGACTTTTCTCTAGTTAGAAACCATATGTATTTATTTAGCTGAGAAAAGTTGCCTGAAGATTATATATCTGATCTCATCAAGGAACAACGATGAAAACATGTGATGTGGCATGGAAACGTACATCCGTAAGAAAGAGATTCACCATGACAAGAAGAATTTGTGGTTTAATTTCGGAGGTGTTTGTTTTAGATTATATGTTGGCTTACGATATTGTGTAACTCACACAAGCCGCTAAGTTTTTTATGGTTAGTGATTTTATTTAGCTTGTAAACAATTTAAAATAAGGTTAACAGTCTATTCTGTCACATAAGCTCATCCACCCAACATATGAGATAAAACAAACAAACCGATTTGCAAGTTAACATCAACCTGATAAACCTAATATGATAGATACATACCAAATAGACGAATCTCATCTATAGACGAAATAAGACTAGTTGTAATGCCAGCATCTCCACGCGTTAACCTCCACCACCACGGTCATCCTTATTACGCCACCTCCTCCCGCCAAAGTTGTCCCCCTTTTTTATTGAGAACTCGGTAGTGCAGCCACCAAGTTGTGGAAGCGCCAAAATTTAATTGTGCGTGTGCAAAATAGTAAATTATGAGTATATTTATGTTTAAGTGAAGCATGTTTTGAGTGGTGAAGTCTTTTTTGTTGTTGGCAGAGTTGAAGGCGGTGACCATTACACCATTCCTAACTTCAAATGGTGCAATAACATAAATAGCAAGTGGTTTGAACAAAAATACAGATATTTAAAAGGGTTAAAATAACCAACTGGGCTAGCTCAGTTGGCCACCAAGATTCCTTAAGGGCTTGGGGAGGGGAGGTTTGACTAGGGAAGGTCTCAAGTTCGAGTCCCACCCGAGACTTTTACCCCTTTAGGCGGAATAGGAGGAAGTACATGCGGAGTTCAGGGTGAGCATACTGTCCAATTGGATGTCACTGCTACCTAAACCACTAACAACTAACAAGCCGAAAAAAAATGTTATGGTACCCTTGGCTGTTAGCCTTGGTGCATTGGCATCAACCTAACTCATGGCGCCACCACCATACCAGCTCTCGCGCCGTACCTGTCAGGCCATGCGGTGAGTTTTTTTTTTTTTTTTTTTTTTTTTTTTTTTTTTTTTTTTTTTTTGGACCCATGACATCATTTTTATCCATGATATCACTTTTGTCGGAAAAGGGTATTTTACGTTGAGTGATAAATTGTGAAGTTATAGAAAAAAGTGATGAATTGATGACAACACTTTTACCATGGCACCGGCCCGACACCATAAGCTTCTAAAGAACACATTTTGAAACCTTGTAACAAACTCTGACATTGCTTTGAATTATTTTTTAACTTTTCACTAATACCATGTAGTTGTACCATCAATAGTGCCTTTAACATCCAATTAGCTGTTGGGATGAGATATTGTACCCCTCTAAAACACAACTAATACACCTCTAGCTTTTTCATTTTACTTTTTATTTTTTTTTAATAATGTTTTCATTATAAAATTATGATACAGAAAGTACGAAATACAAAATATAAAGTTTGATAAGTCAAAAGTACTTAAAGACAAAAATATGAATGTGTTGTACTCTTAGCACGAAGATAAAATGTGGGGTGAGGATGTTTAAATGTGGGGTAGTTGATTGGTAGTGCAAGTGCTCCCATCTACCAGTTAACTATTGTTTTAGCCATACGATTATTTATGCATAACTTGTGGGTCCAATAACTTGTGGTATATGAAGGAGGGCATTTTTTTGGTTAGAGGAGTGGGTGTGGTCTAGCCACAGCTCCTCGTCGTCCGACGTGGAGCTCACCATGGTACTAGCCACCTCTCGTCGTCCCTCGTTGTTTGCTCCTTCCTCGTGCAGACGACGAAGTATATATTCTGACAATGTGTACGAAAAGTGGAGCAAGGAGCATGCATTATTTTACAAACGGTGCAATATTTAATTTTCAGATCTATATTTGTGTTTTTTTTTTTTTTTTTTTTTTTTTTTTTTTTTTTTTTTTTTTTTTTTCCAGATCTGTAAATTGTGTGTGTGTGTGTGTTTTGGAGAAGAAGACACTTTTTTTTTTCTCTAATAAAGAAATTTATAAAAAAAAGTGGACTGGAATTTGTTTTTAAAGTATTTGGATACAACGAAATGAAAAAAAAAAAAAAAAAAGAGATAACGTGTTCTTTTTTTTTTAAGTTTTTTTTTTTTTTTTTATTTCGTTATAAATTGATGTATTTTATTTCGTATCGTTTTTTTTTTTTTTTTTTTTTTTTTTTTTTTTTTTTTTTTTTTTTAACGTTATTTTTAGCTGTGTGTAATATCTATTGTATTTTATTTTATTTTAAGTATTAATGAAATGAATTTAGTTTATTTAATGAAATGAATAAAAAAAAAATAAAGTTGTAAGTGGTGAGCCCCAAATGAGTAAGTTGATGTTAGTTATGAGTGAAGAGGGGTTAGTTGTGAAGAGGTGTTGGGGTGATGTGGCCCCCGTGAGCCCCAAATGAGGACCACCTTCATTCTAAATATGTGTAAAACACGAAAGCATATCTGCCATGACGGGTGCTACACCTAGCTCTCTAAGTTCAGATATGCACCTTCTTCATTCTAAATATGCACCTTCTTCATTCCAAATCGTTGGATAAGCTAACGCAACATGTATTTACTTTACTGACTATGTTTTGAGGGTGTAAGTCCACCAATTAAATTTAATAGAGGTAAAGCTTTATTTTATGGGAGCTTTGCGTTGCCCATGAAAGATATAAAAAGGGTTTGAGTTCGAAAACCAAATGAAAAGAATAGAGAATAGTGAACCTATGATCCAAGTTTTGTGCCACAAACCTTGGTCTACAATGAGACTCGAGAGTGATAACTGATAAGCAAGAGTTGAAAGACTCTTTTGGATTAATGATCACGCATGGTCAACCCCATGGATTTCAAAATGAATGAAAAAGGTAAAATCAACAACTAAAATTCTCTAAAATGGGCATGAATGAATTTTCAAAATCTAATCTAAAAAAGCCTACAGCATCCTGGTTTGAAGGGCCCCTAACCTCATTTTGAACCTAATACAGAAAAGAAAAATCCCTCTAAGCCATCTTCAAGTCCCAGATGATCACATATACGAATATACCTTTGACCTTTCAGAGTTTCAGCTCACGGATAATGTCAATACTGATGAAGGACCTCAGGGCTACCCTACTAGTTGGAGGTTTAACGTGACGAAATACCAAGTTTCTTGGAGAACAACTGAATGCCCAAGTCATTGGCATGTGATTGGTCTGTGGAGAAATTTGGATTAAGGGTTAAATATGCAATTAGAATTGTCATTTTGGAAAATTAATTTTAATTCTGAGTATAATAAAAAGGTTATTTTTAAATTGGAACTAAAAATTTGGATGAAACTTGAGTACAAGTTATGTAGAGCACTTACTGGAGGGAACCTTTTGAACAAAGAAGCATGCTCCAATTACTACATAGGCAAGGCATAGGATCAGTCCTTTCAAGTAGTGTGACCTTCCATCCTGCATATCACCAGTAAATCTATTTATTTAAGTATAAATGAGATAACGCCCAGTACTATTTCAACCTTGTATTCAACTCTTTATTGCAATGAGATTCACAAGAATAACAGAACACGTATTTTTATATAGAGCAATTTGACGAATATGGGAAAATTTCTATTAAAGAAAACTAGTGTAGTCGCCACTATTCGTTCTACACGCTCATTCCGGTAAATTGCAAGTCTGAATGGTTCAGGAAGTCAGTCACCCAAAGCTCAAAGGTGACAAAATGAATATCTATTTCACAGGATATCAAACGGTCTAATATGATTTGCAATTATTCTCCGCCGACCTCATTAATATTTTTGTTTATGTTAGCAAGATACTATTCTGGTGTCAAGATTGTAATGAAAGTAAGTGTGATTTTAAAGGATATAACTACATACTACAAAACATGAATAGGATATTTGTTAAAACCTGTAAAGTTAAGGCTGTAAGGAGTATGGAGAAGGCAAGGCAACCAGTTTGAAGAAGTCCAAAATCCAGACTCATCGGAATTCCCATTATCCAAGCAACAATAACACACAAAGGAACCTGCAATAGAAGGGTCAGCATAATGTAAAACATGAGATCTTCATGTGTCAAGAGGTGGCAATTTTGACCCATTTACTTGGATCAATTTGAGTTATTTTTATCTCTGACGGGTCAACTGGCTAAAAATTTTTAGAACTAGCTATAAAGAAACAAGTCATATGTTCAAAATTCGCTCAAAGAGCATTGTTAATGCATACAACCTACTAATTGTTTTCCTTGAAATATATAGATATTATTATTGCAATATTATTATCTTTGTAATCATATCTAACACACAAATTAGCCATACAGAATGTACAAATTATGGAGAAACAGTGTATAAGATTAACCCAACCCATTTTGACCCATACTAAAATAATCCGTTTTGACCCGTTACCCGAACCACCTGGCCCGCCTGTTTTCACACCTCTACATATGTGCACTGATGTATTGAATCGTATAATTAGCTTGTGTGTATGTTATGTCTTACCAAAAATGTTGATATCTGAGTTGCAGAGCCCATGGCCACTCCCAAAGATATATCCTACACCACAAAAAAGAATTTTATCTAGCATGCAGGTAGAAACGCATTGATGGAACAACAATGCACATTGTATGACATTCAGAATGTGGGAATATGATTTTTTGTCTTACCAATTTGTTCTTGTAGGCAAATATAATTGAACCTGCATGTTCTGCTGCATTTCCAACAATCGGCAGCAAAATTACACTAATAAAGCTCACTGAGATCCCCCAAGTATCTGATGCAACCTAATGCACAACGTATAATTTACATATGGCAATGTAATCAGATGGTAAGGTGCATTGCAAAAAGGTGAATTCAGTTGGTTTTGTTTGGACTGTACAGCAGTTAAGAATGCAACACTTTGAGTTTGTTTTCTAGAGGTCTAGTTGTATCAGATATGTTGTCTATCTGATATTAGATGTATTGTGTTCTTGTATCTGATTTGGTCTGTCAAATCAGTGGTGTTATGCTTATATTGTACATTTTGGAAGTAATATAATTACATATGGACTTGTTTAGAAAATAAAATGATTGATTTATTACAAACCTCAATGGTGCCCACTACATATTCAGACAGAATGGCTATGATGACTGTCATTATGACTAACCATACAAATGCACTACAAAATCCTATCACCGCTTTTTCTTCTTTCACCTCCTCATCATTGTCTTCCTCCTAATTAGTAAAAAGCACGTCATGTAAAAAACAAATATCATTTGACTTCCAAAGTGAAAATCTTTTTTTGAAAGGCAAACTCACAAACACAACTATAATAAATACATTCTCACACAACCACAACTATCTCACTTTCGCCCTTGGTGGGAGTCGAACCCCCAACCTCTTGGTTGGGGACATAACGATCTCACGGATACCGCTAGACCAAAGGCCCATTGGTTCCAAAGTGAAAATCTTAATGACCAGAGTAATATAACGAACCTCTTGTGATTCAAAAACTCGACTTTGAGTTTTTAGCTGAAAGAAGATGTACGCAGCATATGCAATAAGCATCACAATGCTGCTTGCTCTCGACATCTCAAGAACTGAACTAGTAGCCGCATTAGGTGTCTCCAAGCCACCAAATCTAAATAGTATTGGCAGAATCTGACATAGTATCCCCAATAATAATAACAACGAGTTTGCGCCCACTTGTTTCTGTTGGTCATTAAAAAGACAGAGAATAAGTTATCTTGTTACCAATAAAAGAGGTCTTAAAGATTCTTTTGGGAATAAGAAAGATGTTTTTACTCTATCATATCTTTGCTCTTTATCTAGATTGGCTATGCCTCCACATAAGAGAGATGATCCGAGAACAAGGAGGAGGTTTGAAATAATAGAACCCAAAAGCGAGTATTTAAGCACGTGAATCTTTCTTTGATGCAAAGCAAATAAAGCTATTATCAACTCTGTTGCATTACCACATGTTGCATTAAGCAACCCTCCCACTGCAAATATGATCCAGCAATTAATTAATTTAATTTTCACATCCATTTTGTAAACAGTTGTATTTAAAATAAATAATAAAAAAAAAAAAAAAATGCATCTTTAGAATTTTCATGAAAAGTTGTAACAATACTAGTTGCGTAACATTTACATATTTAGACATCATCATTAAAGAAAATGTTACAGTAATATTCATTGGAATTGATAAGATAACATTTTTTTGTAGAATCATTTAACAATTGCCTATAACAAGGTGTTTATGTTATAACCACGATTATCAATCATATCGGTGACATTCCCGAAATCATATCATTTATCATAGATATACTGTTCAATATAGGCAAGATTACACATATAATTTACCAATTTTTATTTAGTGTTTACTTAAACTCATCTATCTTGCCATAATTTTTCAATGTCGACAATAGCCGGATAGAATAGAAAGTAATCAATGTTATCGTAAAATTCATCGAAGGGGTGTTTTTATGATTGCTTATTATGTTATTTTTTTATTGCGTTTGGAAAAAAACTAAGCAGTTTTAGAGTGTTTAGGATTTCCTGACTGATTGTTTGTGATTGAAATATGTTGTTTTCAATGGGCAACTTGAAACCGTTTACTCAAAATTTAAAAGGTAATAATAATTAACCAAACATAAATATGAACAATATTTCAAGAAAATGGAGTAAACAAATGAAACTGATTTAGAAATGTACCTGTAGGACCAGTGAAGTATGTAATTTGTCTTTAAAATTTGCACAATTAGAAAAATATAAAATGAGAGTTAGTCTTTTATACACCATAAACAGTAATACTTTTCAAAATAACTAATAATTTAATAGCTACTTACTCGGTAAGAAAGCTCACACGCTCTGCTAGCGGAGCAAGTCCAATCAAACTCAGAGCAAAAATCCATGGCTAGAGAATACAAAAATTAACTATCAGATTGTCATGTAGGATAACAAATGAATTAAATCCACTAGGTTTCTGTATATTATACTACCAATACACTAAATAACTATCACAGGGTGTTTGGGATTTCTTATTTATGTGCTTATCTGGTTATTCACTTATTCTTTAGCAGATACAGTTTTAAGTATTTGGATAAAACTGTATAGAGAAATGAGTAGCATGCCAAATCTTACTCGTACGCTAATGGATTAATGTCATGGTGGATTATACATCATACGTGTTTTTTAAACAATCATATGTTTAAGCATGTCAATCACAACTCAACTGCTTATTTTCTCATTTTGCATAAAAAATTAACAATTGCAATATACTAAAAATAGCAATTAACTGAAAAAATGCAATCTAGTTCATGTTCAAAAGTTTTAGGGGTAAAAGAATAATTTAAATTTCATCTCAAATAAATACGTTGAAATGAGCAGCTTCCTAGTTAACTACCTGCTCATCAGAATATGCTTATTTTCTTCAAAATGAGTTGTAAAAACCATAAGTAGTTTGGATAACACAAAACTGCTCGTGACCTAAAAATGAGCAATCCCAAACACCCCCTGACTTTCAAAATAAGCAGTCTAATGTTTAAGCAGATAAATACTCTAAAATAACCAATCCCAAACACCTCACTTTCCTTATACAAATTGGACTAAATTAGTTTTCATTATCTCGTATTAAGACGAAAATCGTCAATTCATCATTTATTATACACGCATTTGTACACTTTCTCCATATAGGGGGTGTTCAGGGACGGACCTACATGGATGCCCGGTTTGGCACGGGCCACACCCGATTTTTGGGTCGCGAAGTGTAGGCTTTTTTTTTTTTTTTTTTTTTTTTTTAAGTGTCGTTTTTTATATGTGCAAACCCCGTTATGTGTACTATTTTCTTTGTAGTGCAACTTGAGCCTAAAAAGTTCTTTTTGTACTTATGATAAGAAAAAATTTGTGACACTTATTTAAGGGCTTATGAGCTTATATGTTTTCGACTTATCTGAAGCTCAAAATTTTCGGCTTATATTGAAACTTGTGGGCTTATATAAGTTTGTTATGACATAATAAACTTATATAAGCTCATAAGTCCCAAAATAAGTAAAAAAATGAGGCTTATGATAAACCAAAAACAAATAAGCTCATAAATAAGCTTAAACAAACACCCCCATAATCAGCTCATACTTAAGGTGGTGATCATAATAGCACTTACTAAAAAAAAACTCTAAATCCAATATATTAATCAAACATTCAGATATTCCATTAATTTCTTTCACATAAATCAAAAGCTACCAGAAAACAACTTACACTCCCAAAATCGAAACATTTCGCAACAAAAGCCAAAGGAACAACCAAAAGCAGCAAACATAACCTCGTACCAAGCAACACTTGTCCAACATTTCCTAAAAACATCCCAACCTGGTCATCAGACATCAATTCGTCATTTTTCACGGCATGAATCACTTTCAAAAGCTGTTGGTTCTCCATATCATATGTTTCCAATGAACCCATGTCTAGAAAAGAGTTGTGTTGCCGGCTAACGGTGAGATCAAAGTGGGTGATGAAAGTTTGGTAGGTGTCAAATGTCAGAGGTTGTTACGTGTCAATAGAGGGCTTTTTGTTTTTGATTGGATGGAATGTGTTACTTTTTTCATTTTACCGACATGAAATATGTACGTTTTTATCAATATTTAAGCCATCGAAACTTTTAAATATTATTCTGATGCCAACGAAACACATACTTTTTCATCTCGGTTAAATGTTGGTTATATAAAAAACTTTGTGTCTTTTTTAAAGCAATGCTCGGACCAAATAAAAACCTAAAAAGAAAAAAATAATAATAATAAAATTAAAAAATAATAATAATAATAATAATAATCCACGTGTGTCAGCGGGTGATATACAAATTCTTTTTATAAATTTTTTATATGGGTCTAGGATCACTCCTTTTTTAGTGAAGGATTAAAGGTGATTTTTTTAAAACAAAAGGATTAACATGATTATAAATGAAATTTTAATTCTATTAAAAAAATAAAATTAATTTACGGCAATTCATATGTCCAATTTTTATGTTTTTAATGTAGCTATCAAAGTATCCGCACGATACGGCGAATGGTACATTATAATAAAATTTGTGGCGAAGAACGTCTTTTAATTATATATTTTTCTGTTACAATAACTTTATAAATAATGAGAGTTTTATATTTGAGTAAATTTAGTCATGTTGGTCTTTTAAGTTGTACAAACTAATCTTTTAATTTGCGTATGTTATGTTTTTATGCTGGTGTTTTAAGTGCTTGAGTTATTGGATTTTAACAATAAATTATTAGTAGATTGATTAGATTGTACTATGTGATAAAATACTTGTATTTTTAAGTGAATATGTGATTTAAGAAAAGCATTAATTGTATGTGTTAAATAAATATATTTGTGCTTTAAATAGTAATAAATCACTTTTTTTTAACGCTTATATAATTTATTTATAAAAATCTTAAAAAACAATTAGAAAGAAAATGCTAATCTCCTGTAGCCTATAGGTTGTATTGATTTTTTAATCTAAAATGAGATTTAACTAATGACTTCAGTGTAATTGTTAGATTTATTTATTTAGAGCACCAGGTGTGGTCAAGCCATGGCACAAAAAATGTTGTCACGTCAGTAAAAATCTCCACGCATCACATTTGCCCGTAACCGTTGGGTGCTGTCGGCAATTTTTTTTAAACATAAAATAAAATATACACAATATTAACTAAAATAAACTTCATTAATTAAAAAAACACACATTACATTAAAAATATATATATATATATATATATATATATATATATATATATATATATATATAAAAGTTCACGACGACCTTCGACAAGACCTTGTGGAGCATTTATGGAATTTCAATCATTTTATATATATATATATATATATATATATATATATATATATATATATTTAAAAAAAATAATTGAAATTCCATAAATGCTTCACAAGGTCTTGTCGAAGGTCGTCGTGAACTTTTCTATCTCGAAGTTCTTTATTTTTTCTAACATTGAAATCACATCTTTTGATCCAACTATCTGGCATGTTCGGGCGTGGATCAACGAATGTATGTCTTAAACTCACTTCGAATTCTTCATCTTCCAATATCACGTTGTGTAACATTATACAACAATACATGATTAGTTTCAAAGTGTTGATTTGCGAAGCACGTGCGGGTTGTCGTATAATCCCCCAACGACCTTGTAGGACTCCGAAAGCTCGTACAATATCTTTTCTAGCACTTTCTTGAACCCTTTTGAAGTTCAAATATTTTTCAGACCTTGCAACACTAAACGTTTTGACAAACACGGACCATGTCGGATAAGGGTCGTCGATTAAATAGTAACCTTTCTTATATGTATGTCCGTTTACTACAAATGGACTTTCCATTGTATAAAACATGTATGCATTTAGTAAAGTTCTCAAAACATTGTCGTGAACAAAGTTCACCAATTTGCAAGTACTCATCAAATGCATCAGGAGCAGTGTCGTACGCTAATTGGCGGATGGCGGATGTGCATTTCAAAAGAGCACCAATACTTTCACGATCGACAGCATCGTAACTTGGTCTAAAAAAACTAAAGTACTCGGGAAGAAGATGAACATCATATTAAAATATCGTTTAGAATTTTATTAAAATTTCTAGAACTCATATGATACCTTCGCCTAAACTTCTCTTCGGGATATTTAGGATCATTCTCATCGTCGCCAAAATAGTCGATGATTAAACGTTGTCCGCCGCTTCTCGTTCACGTGGTATGTATGTCCTCGTTCTCTTTTCACCTGATCCTGATCCACCGGCTTCTTGATCATACAAAGCTACAAATTGTTCATACGCCGCATAACCCCAAAGATATCGCTCCCGATCGTCATTAAAATAAACATCATAAGGGTCGTAATTAGGGTCGTTGGGATTGTTACCGAGATTCATTTTGGATGAAAAAAATAATAGAAGTAGAGATTAGTAGCATATTGGAAGTGTGTGGGAAGTATGAAATAATAAGAGGTATTGTTAATACAAATATCGCCTAAACGTTATTTATATTTTACGATCTTTGCTAAGTTTTGTTATCGAAAAAGTATAAACTTAGGTTTTAGTAAAACATGATTCTAGTTTTAGTCTTGTATAACTAGACTTTACATTTCATATTAAACATAAACATTGTTATATTTCCTAATATAGAAAATGTAACATGACATCATGACATGCATCATAAGCATTTATGGTAAGGTTACTAAATCTAGGATGTGACTTTGCATAAGATCTCTTACACATCTTAGAAGGATTCTCACTCAAACTATTGAGTGTGGACTTGTAGAATCTTGATGTGACATTGCTAGATATGAAAAGATTTCTTGTGGTCTTTGACTGTCAGACCTGGCGGAACCCTGAGAGTACAAGGACGGAACCCTTGTTTTGGTTCCGCCGGATCCGCCAGTCTGCAGGTTTGGTTGGCTATAAATACCAAGCCATTTCCAAGAAATCTCTCATCACTTTTAGCTATAGAATACATACATACTCTCAATACTCTTATCTAACTCAGTAGCAACTCACTTGTGTGATTCTCTTTTGTAGCTAAGAAGTTCACAAGTTCATCTGAGAAGTAACAAGTTTCAACTCAACGTTGCAAAACTTGTTAGCTTTGTATTGTATAAACTCTTATAGTTTATACTTCATTTGTATCTTGTATTGAAGTGATCGGTTAGTATTTTAGGCCTTAAAATACATAGTGTGACAGGAGTGGTTGTACCCTTGTAAAAGAACTCGACATCTAGCTTAGTGTCGGAAATAGTGGATAGGCGACGTTAGGTTGGTTCTACCTTGAACTAGGACCCGGTATTTAGCTTTGTACCGGATAAAGTGTAAGCGACATTTGTAAGGGTTTCTCCACCGGTGAAAGGAGCTTGTTGACTAGTGCTTGAAACTCTCGAGTTGGAAACTCGAGGCGTGGAGTAGGGCAAGGAAAAATAGCCCTTGTAGCCAAACCACGATAAACAATCGTGTTGTGGTTTGATCGTTTCTTTTTTTATACTTGCATATTAATTATTGTTAATTAGTTAGATTCGTTGATTACACGTAAAGCTTTTCAAATATTAACAAGTTAAAAAGCAATAAACTATTCAACCCCCCTTATAGTTTTCCACAATTGGCATCAAGAGCTACGTTACTCAAGACCTTTAAAATATATTGTATTTTAAAACATGGATCGATCCATGGATTTTGAAAATCTCAAAGAAGGGCAATCTATTCAAAAGCCACCACTATTTGACAAAGAAAATTTCCTTGAATGGAAAAGTAAATTTGAAAACTACGTGAAATCAATTGATCAAGATCTTTGGCATATTATTTCCATTGGTGATTTTAAACCAACTAAAACAAGTTTTGAAAATCAAGATGACTATCCTAAAGTTGATAAAAACACTAAAGCTAAGATAATGATTTATAAAGCTTTACCAATGATTGAATATGAAAGAGTGTATTTTTGCCAACCGGCTAATGACATTTGGAAAAATATATTAAATTTTCATCAAGAAATATGTCAAGTCAAAGATGATCAACTTGATCTTACATATGAATTGGTAGTCTTAGAAAAACTAATAGAGGCATTTAGTTGAAATAAATACATGTGCTACGAGTCTAAATGTTTTAAATGAAGGTATAAGTGAAGATGAAAACTTGTGTCAAGCTCAAAGAGGACTTGCTTACAAATCATGGAGTGACACGGATGAAGATGAAGACGATCATCCAGTGTGTAGTTATGAATTTGATAAAACTACAAACAAGGTACAACTTGAAACTAAACACTTTTGCTTTGACACTTTCATCTTAGAATTCTCTAAACTAGAAAATGAGTCTAAACATTTGTGTAACATGAACTTAAAAACAATCTTTAACAATGAACCTTCAAAATCTCTCAAGAACAATTTTGAAATGGAAATCATGTTGGAAGATAAAATGTCTAGGCTTAAGAGTAATGTTGAAATTGATTTAGAATGCAAAATATGTCAAGATTACAAACATGAAATTAAAAGACAAAATGAAAAGGAAAAATGTTAGTTAAATTTGAAGAAAGTTCAAAATCTCTTGAAAGATTGTTGATAAGTCAAAAGTCATTTAGAGATAAAACCGGATTAGGATTTAACTTGAATGCACCATCAACAAGTGAAACAAAGGAAGTAAAGTTTGTTAAGCCTAGAAGAAAAGTTTAGAAGTTGCTCAATCTCAAATATAAGCTTATGTTAAAAGGACAAAGGTCATTTTGTTATATGCTTTTATATGTTTGACTAACCACCTCGGATTCATGAGTACTTGAGTTCCCAAGCTTTCCTACAAGTTAAGATGAAACGCATTATGTATACCCTTCTCGTTAGCATCTCTTTGGAACTTAAAAGGTACACTTTTCTTCAAACTTGCCTAATGTTGTCTTGTGCTTTTTGCTTAAGATTTATCATGTGTAGTATTAGTAGTTCATACCTTAAGTTGTTCTTTCTTTAGTAAGTTATAGAGAGGATTGGATCCTCTATGGTCGAAGGATTTCCACATAACAATAAAATGGGAGACATAAGGTTCTTCGTCTTATTTAGCCCTCGGACATAGAGAATTGGAACTCTTGAGTGAGTCTCACTTAATGCTTGTTTATAAGTGAGATAACTAAGAATCACCTAAGTGATAAGATGACTAACACTTTTATGATGCTTGCAAATTCAATTAATAAAATGCTCCAAAATAATTTATGAGATAATATCATCTAAACTCAAAGACTTGAATTTTCAATCATGTCCTAAACTCCCGTTTAATAAATCTTCACATGAAGCATACATAAAGGAATAGAGTACATCAAAACAATTTAATAGATTTGAAGAAAACATTGTATTCTAAAACATCATGGTTTTACACATAAAAATTCAACTCCAAGTTTTAGGGAGACATAACTCTTGGATGATTTTATAATAACAAAGGTTATATTGTTCTAAACAAAGAAACCTAATGTATCGAGAAATCGTTAAACTTAACACTTAACTAATGACTATCTTCCTTTAAAACATCACCTTCGGTAGATGATGACTTAGTGAAAAATCGAACAATGATAAGATAAAAGAGCTTAGAAAATGACAAGGAAGATGAACTATTAAATAGAGAATTTTCTAACAGATTTAAGAGTCATTTAGTAGATTAGTGTCATTAGGAACATTAATAAAAGAAACCATAAAGACATAAGCTGACACTGAAATTAACATATGTTGTCTCATGTCAAACATTGGTTTAAAACAAGCATCTTGGGAATAAATAAGCAAATCTGATTAAAATGAAGTTTTGATCTTAGCATCTCAATTGAATAAGTAAAATCATAATTGGATCTTACGAAATAAATAAAGATGTTCGAAAGAAAATAAACAAAGTCAAACATACTCTAAAAGACTTTTCGCAAGCTCTAAAAAGTAAGGAATAATCACTTAGAAGACGTTCCTAGTTCCTCACAAGTACACAATGAATTACATGTCCTATGTCTCACCAAGGATTAGAAAATTGAATCCGTAGATAACACTAAATAAAGTGGTATGATTGAAAGTATACTTTACCTCATGGCTAGTAGACCCGAAGGTATGTTTAGTATTTGTCTATGTGATTGTTTTCCAGAAGATCCTAATCCACCTTGAAGTCGTTAAACGAACTTTTAGATTACTGCACATTTAGAGTTATGGTATCCCAAAGGAACGGGAGTAGACACCATAGTGCATGCCTACTTGGATTATGTTGGTGACTATGTTAATAAGAAAAAGCATAAATGGTATTTGTAACAAACGACTCATCCTACCTCAACATACTAAAGCCACGTCGGGCTAAAAGGCTTGTCAACAAGTTCATCAAGATCAAGAAGACTCCAGTCAACATCATATTCCTACTTGATGTCATCTTCGTCATTTAAGCGACAACAAAGGAAGCATCGACCTCAGTGATAATCCAATCTAATATGCTCTCACTAAACATATTGGAATTCATCATCATCGCCTTGGTAAAAATATTGATTGAGGGACATCTCAACCAAGAAATTTTTATACGAAAACCACATCGTCAACACTTTCACAAAACATCCTAAACAAGAATCATTCAACCTTCTTAGGCTTGGCTTAGGACTTATGGAACCTACATTATAGTTTGGAACATTAGAATAAAATCACAAAAATCAAAACAAATCAAAACATTTTTCACCTCTGCTAATGTGGCGGAACCCTGAGACTAAACGGGCGAAACCCTCTTTTTGGTTCCGCCGGGTCCGCCAACTCTGCAGATCAACTCATTCCTAGGATTAAACTAAACACTCCCTAACCCACAACTATAACTCACAAACTACCGTCATTCACTCATAAACACTTAAACACTCAAAAATTAGGGCTCTTTATCAAGTACTCTCCTTGTTAATCATCATTGTAAGTTTTTTTTATATTAATTACATGTTTAATCCATGTCTAGGATTTCCACTCAATCACAAAAACTAAAATCTTAGGGTTTATGCACAAATTTGTTCATTCTTGAAAAAACCTTGGTCATGAACTAATCATGTTTTCCCTTAGTTAGGAATTGCATCTTCTAAATTACTATCACAATTTACCAAACACCCCAAGTAAACTTTTTGAAAATAATTTTTCACAATTGGAACAAAACCCTTTGTCACATTGTTAATACAAATGAAAAACGTCACAAAAACATCATTTGCAGAAAATTTCTTGAATGCTAAAGGGAATACATAACTAATATGTATTTTTGGGTATATTCAACCGAAAGCCACATTGAATTAGGAACATTTGGGTTATCTTATCGTTTATGACAAAGACTTGCATTATAAAACGTTTTGAGCATTAAAATGAGTCAAGATAACCAAGTATCCACATCGTTTGCATATAGGCACACACTAGAACATCCACATTGCAATAATCGTCAACTTCAACTAAAAAGTGAAATTTTGTGTTTTCTAGGAATCAACATGCCTCCTGCAACATTTTCCAATCATAAAAACACCCTTAAGTATCTACCCAAACACCACATGACCAAAGGTCTTACTACAACCCAAGTCAAAATCTTTAAGGGCTTAGAAAAACGGTACGTCTATGAGGAGAGAACCATTGATTCATCCTTCTTAGAAGGAACTTTTATTCGTCAAGAATTAGCAACCATTAACTTTGATTGTCTTCTAGACATTGATGAACAAATTTGTTCTAGGTTTATTCTAAAGTTCTATGCTACCATGGTTCTCTCTAGTGATGAATACGGTTAAATCTCCTTAAACTTCACTACCAACCATCATCAAAACATCATTCCTTTAGAACTATTTGCTCAAATTCTTGGTATCCCAAGTAATGAAATGTGTCTCTACATGGATAAGTGGCACCTTATAAGTCTTGACTCCATTAATTACAATCCCGTGTATGCCTCTCTTCTTATTAGTAAAGAAGCACTTCGTGACCATCTCTTCGTAAGAACCTCCAACACTAGGAAAAATCGTTCGGAAAGTGAAGTGAACAAAGACCTGTTTGGAATGGAACTTAATGAAGTTAAAACTCAATTTAGGAAGCGGGAAGAAGTTCTTAGAGCTAATGTCATATGTTCTGTAGGAAATAGAGATCATGTGAACACATGTCTTTGTTACATGCTCTATAGTATCTCCATTAGACAACCCTTCAACTTGGTGTATTACATGGCTAGAAGAATGGCCGACATACCTTTGGATGGAAAAGCCGCTCTTCCATACGGAATGCTTCTCACCCGTCTCTTTAGAACCATCTCACCAATTCCACCCAATGACAAAGGAATTCGCCTTGACTACTCTCTAGTTCCTCATATCTTTGTCTCTCTTAGTGGTAAGAGAGTATCTAAGACCAAAGGAAAACGTCTTTGCTCTCCCTCGCCTTCATTTTCATCTTCATCAATGAGTGATGATGATGGTCTTCCTAACTCTAGGCTAGCCCCACTTGACTACCTCCAAGAACTTCCCTCTATTAAAAATGAATCCGAAGAATTCAAGCAAACAAAAGGAATGTCGAAATGCATTGGAAGGTATCTTGGAAAGCTCAAGAAGAAGATGGATCGCTTTTGAGATAGTTGCATAAGGAGCGTTTGGATTTACTATCTCTTAGAACTATGTAGTCATTAAATTATGAGAATTGTGATGGTTTATGATCTTAAATATTTCCGTATTCTAGTATTATTGATGAGTGCTCAAACACTCATCATTTTTTGTCAAATCTGAACTGCAAAACATACAAAAACACTCAGAAATGCATCAAAATACTAAAAATATTTCAAAATTGTGTTTTAGATGCAAAATGAGTAAAAATAGATGAAAAACGTACAAAGTTTGCAAAATTGGCAGATTCAGTCCCCCAACTTTTAAAAATTGGCAAAAATAGTCCCTGAGCACTTATTTGAAAAGAAAAGTCACCAAAGGTCCATATTTAGTCCTTTGGTGAAAAAATTGGAAAAGTTTTGGAAATTTGCAATTTAGTCCCTGGAGTTTCAAATTTTGGCAGAATTGGTCCCTGGTGGAATATTTTTGAAAGAAAAATCATTTTGAGTCCTTGGGAAGTTACAAAAGTCATTTTTAGTCCTTGGTGTGAAGTTTGGAAAAATTTACATTTTGGTCCCTCATGTTTGGAAAATTACACAATTGGTCCCCAGGAAACTTAATTTTGGAAAATATTAAATAATGATCCTTGGGTTTATCAAGCATGGCAGGTTTGGTCCTTATGATATCTATGGAATGATGGCATTTTCAGTCCTTGCATTTTCACTAAATTACATGAATGGTCCTTGTGTATTACTACTTAACCAAATTGGACCTTTGTTGTTTATTTTACCCAAATACCAAACCAAACCCAAACCTGATCCACATAAACCCCCAAGCCCACACACCAGGCCCAAAACTTCCCACCCTTCTTAATATTACATCCGGTCAACACCACCCAGTCAAACCACTGTTCCCCCATCCCCTCCCCCACAAAACCTGCTTCACTGTCTCCCCTATCCCCCCTCCTCTCCACATTTTTCTCACCTTCCTCCATTTATTATCACACCAACCCAACCAACCCCCCTTCCTCATTAATATCCCAACCAAACCCCACTCAATCTGCCAATTTGGATTTTTCCCGCCAAAAAGCCATTAAAAGGCTATGATCATCTAGAAGCCATCCAACGGCTCAGGAACATGTGGGAAAGTCAAGGAAGTCCTCCAGGACTTATAAAAAGAAAAGAAAATAAGGGAAGCAGGAGTCAGTTAGCTAGAATATTAGCAGTGTAGTTTTTTAGCTCGAAAATGTAATTTTTCCATTTTATTTGGCTTTCTTTTCCTTTCAAGTGTATTTTTAGACTCTTTAATGTAACCTAAACCTGTTTCAATCATTCAGTTCATGTTTACAATTATTACTCAGTTTTCACTTCATGTTGCTCAAAAATCCAATGTTGATTTAATGTTATTAAAAATTGTGTTAAGTGGTTTTTTAAGTTAAATTAGGCTTCCTAATAAGTTTTCAAAAGTTTATAAAATATACAAAAGCAGTTGGGTTGAAAGACTCAAAATTCTCAAAAATATTAATAAATAGTTAATAAATAAAAAGTTGTTGAAGAAGATGGATGAACAGTGAATCAGGGTCAAAAAGGAGTTGGAACTTGGTTTAGTGTCTCAGGGAGACAATAGGCCAGGGATTGGGAGTCCTATTTTGGTTTGAGCAAAAAGTACCTTGTAAGCCATTTTCCAAATTTTTTTTTAGTTTTTACTGTAGATTAACTTTTTAACTGCTTATTTGCTCAGATTGTGTTAATTTCATGTTTTTTATGCTTAAATATTGTTAGTGGTAAGAGTAGATAGTATGGTTTATGGATTGTTGATCATCTGTGCCCATTTTCTAATTTAACTGCCTGAATTTTGCTAATTGAGCTCTTGTTATATGCTTGATAGAAGTTGTGTACTCATGATGGAAATCCATTAATTGTAAGGTTATAAACCTGTTTCAACCTTCTTTGTTCACTGGTACATCAAAGATTATCATTTCCTTTTAAAAAAGTCAAATCAGTTGATCATAAAGGGGTGTTTGGCATTGCACTGCTCAGGGGTGTTTGGTTGTTGTTTTGTGCATGTTTTGGCTTGTATAACCCACATTAGCTTCCTGTAGGATAAATAAGTCACAAGACTTTAGGATATCTAGTTGGAAAGTCAAAATCATTTCTCTTGCCATTGTATTTGTTAACTGTTAGTGTTTTTTGATTGGTGACTCCACCATTTCAACTTATAACTAAAAGTTTTAGCTTAAATTAGTTTAATTATGGTCTAATATCCCATAACAAATCAGTGAAGAAGGATCAAAATCCAACAAAGTCAAAATAACTAGTTTCATCAAAAAGTCAAATGCATTCCTTTTCAGAAATCTCAAAAATTGCAAGAATTAAATAGAATTTTGTGTTTGTGTTCAGTGATTGAAACTTGTTCCTAGTTGAAGTATCCCACCTCATCTTCAAGTTCTTACCTTCATTTTATTTTTACCATTTTTTTTGTGGGGTCCACTTTCAACCAAACCTGCAGCCCCTTTGCTATTTTTTATAATTTAAAATAGTTTAATTAGGTAATTAATGTTTAATTAGTAATTAATTAATATAAAAATCACAAAAAGACAAAAATACATATTTTTAATTTTAAAACTTATTTTTAGTTATTTTATAATTTTAGAAATTTTATTTTCGTTTTTCTAGTATTAGATTAATATTATATAGTATTTAAGTTATTTAAATATTAATAATAAGTATTAAATAGTATTTAATTAATATTAAATAATTAATTAGTGTAAAAATTAATTTTAATTTTCTAAAATTTTTCTTTTATCTTTTAGTTTGTAAAAAAGTCATTTTCACCCCCTGTGGGCTTTCAGAATTCATTTTTCACGTTTTGTTTTGTACGTTTACGTTTTATTTAAATGTAAACGTACGCGTTTTAGGTTTTAATCGTTTCTGGTTTTTCTACTTTTCCAGTCTTATTCATATAGCTTGTTTAAGCTATTTTTTCATATATTCCTTAGTGTAATCACAACCAAACCCCTTTTCATCCAGATTCACCCGATCACAAACCCGTTTAATAACCATCACACCTCGTCGGGACATAACGACCCGGGGAAACACTGTACTTCCGCGGAGCATTGACTCTAGGCTGTTTGACCTTGTTGACCATCACCTGGTCAATTTAGGTTGACCGTTTAGAGCCAATCAATTATCTTTGGACAATGTATTGGCTTAACATTTATGCAGGATGACAACATTTTATATGTTGCCAAATGTTCAAGTACATGGAAAATTTCACTTAGTATAGTGAATTTCGTTAGCCCCCGATCAAAGTATAGCGGTAAGAATGTTTCTACATCCATTTTTTGCATTTCCTAATCAGTTATACCTTAAATTTTATGTTCCAAGATTTTTCGGAAAATTTGGATTTCGTCTCGACCCCCGTACACCTGTTCTGTCTCGTTTATGTGACTTAGCAGAACTGGCGGATCCAAAAACAGGGTTCCGCTAGTGCATTTTTCTGGGTAACCCAGTTTTGGCCCAACGGATCAGATGAAACCCAAAACAGGGTTCCGCCTGTGTATGTGTTGGGTTCCGCCAGTCACCTGCAGAAATTTTTTATTTCTTTTTATTTTACACTTTCTCAAACACCAAGTCATTTTCCTTAATGAGAAACATCTTCCCTAACTTCCAATAAACATATTAGGATCAGTTTCACCCATTAAAACAAATAGGAAGCCACTTCCCGCCAAAATTCAAATTCAAACATACTTTACCCAAGGAACCCTTCTACACAAAGAAATGAACCCTTTGAAAGGTTCCTTGAAATCCGTAGAATATCTAAACCAAATCATTTGACATGACCGCATAGCATTTAGTGTATATCTTGGTCATCTTACTCCATCAAACCTCATTGGGCTGACTTCTAGTGAAGTGACAACATTCATAGCCCTTCCAAATAATTACAAACCTCCATCTTTGAATGGAAGAACATCAAATCCAAACACACTTTTCGAAACTCTCCAACTCTATAAATTAGTTCATCTTGGATAGTTTGTACTCACATCTCACCATCATTCTCTTACTTCTTTGTCATCTCCTTAACATCCTTGTTTCACCATGACTAAGTCAAACCACTCATCACCACCATCTCGACCCATTAGAAGAACCGCTAGGATTAGTGTCAAACCTTGTTGCTTCAACACCAAAATCAACTTAAGTTCATCATCTTCGGATGAAACACCCCTCATCATTTCATCACCAATTCATAGAGAAAATTTTCTTGACCTTGTAACTCCTACATCATCTCATAGATCACAAAGTGTCACAATCACTTCATCACCAACAAAATCACCAATTGATCCAACATCACCATCGACACCAACTCAACCATCAAAATCACCATCACCTCCAAAATCACCCAAGAGTGAACCCATGGAACTTTTTGGTACGGCACCATCATCACCACTTTCATTTCTTGAAGGCTTGGAAAATCTTCCTCCAAGATCGCTAAATCCACCAACAAAAGAACCACAACCACTTCAATCTCCATCATCTCAACCATTCAAAACACAATCACCACCACAACCACAACCAATGTTGGTACATCCCATTCACAACATTACCCATGGTCCTCCATATGAAGAACCAAATTTCCAAAGAAACAATCAACCTCAAACTCAACTACCACCTCAAGAACCTCAATCACAACACTTTGAATCCTTGTTTCCTTCATTTGAGGAAATAAAGGAATCCTTATGGAATGACCCACCTAACATAAACCAACAACCAACTAGTATTCCACCACCACCACAATCAACCACAAATCGAATCCTACCTAATCCTCATCATGGTTGTACGCAATATGAGCGAACAATCCAAATTTGTGAAAGCATAAAATCCATGCTTCATCAAGTTCAAGATGAAACTCGCTTTGTCATCCAACACATTAGCAACAGTCTAAACACTCTTTTTCATCCTCACCAACCATAGACCTTAACTTAGGAGGATGTTTCTCATCAAAGGTAATGTTGGTCTTTTTATAGACATATGACTTTTTCTCTTCTAAGTTACCTTTTCACCTTTATATTTCTAAAAGTAGGATGGAAGTTGTAAGGAATTATTGAAGATACTACTGATTGATACTGCTGACAGGTTCCTGCGGAAGGCTTAGTGACTTTTTGCTGATGACTGGTTCCTGCGGACATATAGAGATCCTACGGATAGATTTTAACCGTGGATAGAACTTATGTATTTTAGGACAAGATATGTAGAATATCTTTTAATAGTTTATCATTATTCATTTCTTGTAAGAAAGGTTAGGGTTTCCACTAGTATATAAGGAATCCTAGGTTATTGTAATAAAAAAGTTTTACGTACGAGTTTCATTAATATTATTAGTTTATTGATCCATAGAGGATCAAGTTTAGTATAAGTTTGTTTTTATATTCCGCAATAATTACAAGCTCACAGAGATTATCTAACTTAGTCTTACTAGTGATTACATTAGTTGGCTAACGATCTATTGGCTCGTGATCTATCAAGGTATAGATCCCTACAAGTGGTATCAGAGCCACTAGATACTCTCTATAACCTTTACACAATCACATAACCGTTCAATCAGTACCAATGGGAGACAAACCAGGCAGTGATGTTGCTCTCTCAGAAGCAGGCTCTCTTACTCAACAACTACAACAGGTGGCCTTCTCCAACAGCAATGCAAAACTTCCTTTTCTTAGGAAGGATGAGTATGAGATCTGGGCCATGAAGATGCAGAACTGGATTGCAAGTGTTGACTATAACCTCTGGAATGTTATACTTAATGGTTGTCGTCCTAAATAGCAAAGTGTTGATGCTAATGGTAAAGTTACAATTTTGGAACCTGTTTCTGCTGAAGAAATTCTTGCTATTCAAAGGGAGAACAAAGCAAGAACCATATTGCTGCAGGCAATCCCTGATGACCACATGGGAGATTTTCATTCCATGACTGATCCAAGAGAAATCTGGTGGGCCATAAAAGCTAGATTTGGTGGGAATGAAGAATCAAAGCAGATGAGAAAGAGTATGTTGAAGTTGGAATTTCAAGAATTCAAGATTACTGAAGAGGAAGGTCTCCACAAAGGTTATGACAGGTTTCAGAAGATTCTGAGTCACTTGAATCAGCTGCTAGCCAGACCTGACAATGAGGAGGTGAACTCCAGGTTTCTAAGAGCCTTGCCCCCTCATGGTCTCAGGTGAGTATATCATTGAAAACCAAAGGTGGCTTGGACTACCTCACCTTTGATGACTTGTACAACAAACTCAGAGCTTTGGAAGGTGACATAAAGGGATTCTCTCCATATGCAGCAACTCCTTCACAATCTGCATTTGTTAGTTCTAACTCAAACTACATGCCACATACCTATACAAGTCCATCCCCAGCACCACAGGCTTACTCAAGTCCATCTACTCCAAGGCAAAGTCTTCCAATGACCACATTGTCTTTTTCAAGTGCTAACCCAATAACTCATCCAAAGATTAGTAATGTGATGGAAGATGTACTTCATTCATTTGTTGCTGAAGTTGATAAACAGCAACAAATTGTTTATGAAGACTTTGAGCAGATTGATGAACTTGGTTTAGAAGAGTTGGACTTAAAGTGGCAAATGGCTATGCTCTCTCTCAAGGTTAGAAGATTTGAGCAAAAGGTTGGTAAAAAGCTCAATGTTGATGGAAGAGATGCAGCTAGGTTTGATAGAAGGAAAGTAAAGTGTTATGCTTGTGGAGAAATTGGCCATTTTGCAAGAGAGTGCACAGCCAAGAAGGGTGAAGCCAGTACCAGATATTCAGCATACAAGAAGAAAGAAGTGGAAGCTGGAGAATCAAAGGCCTTGATCACTGCTATAGATACTAGTGTTGACTGGAATGAGCATGAAGATGCTACAAGCAGCTCTCCTCAAATCTCTTGCATGGCTAGCTGTGATGATAACTTTGGTCTCATGGGAATCTCTCCTCAGGTATCTACTTGTGTTTGTGATTATGATTCTAAATATACAACTCTAAAAGAAGCATATGATGATTTGCAACCAAAATATAATGCTTGTTTTATTGAAGCTGCAACTTATAAAGAAGCTTTTAAAACTTTAGAACAACAAAAGGTGTGGTTTCAACAGAATCAATTGGCCTATGAAGAAAAGATTAGAGTTTTAAGTAGAGATTTAGAATGTGCTAGCAATGAATTAAAGTTTTCTGACAAAGAAAAAGCTAGAATTGAGTCTGAGAAAAATGTTTTGCAAGAGAAACTAGATAAAGAAGTAGCTTTACATAAAAATTGGTTAATTTCAGGAGATAATTTAGCTAGTTGTCTTTATGGTAGTCAAGCTGTAAACTCAGGGATAGGTTTAGGATTTAAAAAATATGTTGGCTTAGAAGCAAGGCATGATGAGGGTAAATCTACACCAGCTGGCTTAGCACATTATGTTAAAGAAGGAAATTTGCATGCTGTACCAGGACCCATCAGAGGTGTATTTATGCCTACTACTAAAACCTCTTACTTTGATGGTTCACACCATCTCTTTGGCAAAAAGTCTAAAGAGTTGCCAAATAGGTCTGAAGACTCACCAACCATAGGAACCCCTAAGCCCACATCCCATAAGGTTGACTTACCAGAATCAAAGGAAACCACTGGCATTAGGATCAATGACTCCCCTGACACTAGAAGTATATCTAGTAATGATTCTAACACTTATGTCTCTTGTTCTTCCAGGGACAAGACCTTAGAGACCTCTAGTTATGCCAGCTGTGATTCCAAGACCAAGTCAGACTCACCCAAGTCCTCAATAAAGAATTCTGACAAGTCATCTTACAAGTCTGTGGACTCTGAAGTTGCTGCTGATGAAGTTCTTTCTAAGACAGCCTCTTCTGAAGACTTGTTATTTACTTCTTATGAAAACAATTCCTTTCAGTATTTACAAAACAATTCTAGTTCTGGTGTTTCTTTGAATAATTCTATGTTTAATCAGACATCTTTTGGATTTAATAAATCTTCTAAGAAGAAGAAGTGTTTTGTTTGTGGTAGGAAATTGCATTTAATTAAGGATTGTGATTTCCATGAGAAGAGGATGGGTGTTTCTGTTGTTAATAATAGACCTAGACAAAAGTGGACTAAAACCTGTACCAAACCCTCATTAGTTCCACAGGCAAAGTATAATGTCAGCAGAATGTATTCCACTCCTGCTGATTGGACTGTTCCTTCTGATAGGTCTGGTTTTCATAATAGATATCCCAATAGAAATAGATATGGGTCACAAACATTTTATGGTATTAATCATTGGTATGAATATGCTGACCACATGTTTATGGGAAGGGGTAATTGGGATTCTGCTAAAAAGTCCTCAGCAGATTGTTCTTGGACATACAAAAGACCATTTAACTACAGGGACTCCAGGAACAATTGTTGATCTAACTCAGCTTCTTGGGTTCATCATAATGATCCACAAGGCAGGCTCAAGTCTTTCATGACTTAAGTCTCTTAACATATTTTTGTTGTTGTATATTAACTTTCTTTGTTGTAGGAACATCCTCTTCTTAATAAAGACTTAGGTATTGTTGATAGTGGCTGTTCAAGAAACATGTCTGGTAACCAAGAAAAGCTGCATGACTTTGTGCCTATTAATGGAGGCATAGTGAGATTTGGAAGTGGAGTAGGAAGGATCACTGGCAAAGGTACCATTAGAACTCCAAAGGTGGATTTTGAGAATATCTACTTTGTGAAGGAGCTACAAGGATTCAATTTGTTCTCAGTCTCACAAATTTGTGACAAAAAGCTTCCTGTGCTTTTCACTGAAGATGGTTGTTTCATTCTTTCACCTGAATTCCAAATGCCTAATGACAATCATGTGTTACTTAAGGCTCCAAGAAACCATAATCTTTATACTTTTGACTTGAATGATGTCAAGCCAGAAGGTGATCTCACATGCTTGGTGGCTAAAGCATCCTTGGATGAATCTACAAAATGGCATAGGAGGATGGCACATGTTAATTTTAAAGTCATCAACAAACTTGCTAAAGATGGACTAGTTCATGGACTTCCTTCCAAGATCTTCACCAATGAGCATAATTGTGTGGCTTGTAACAAGGGAAAGCAACACAAAGCTTCTTATAAGGCCATTACTACTGTGAGCACAATCTCAGAACCATTGCAGCTGCTTCAAATGGATCTCTTTGGTCCTACATCCATCAGGAGTATTGATCATAAGTACTTCTGTTTGGTGATCACTGATGCTTTCAGCAGATTCAGTTGGACATTTTTCTTAGTGACTAAAGATCAAACCTTTCAGGCACTCAAAGAATTTATGGCTCTAGCTGAAAATCAACTTAACAAGAAGATTAAATGTATTAGGTGTGACAATGGGATAGAGTTCAAAAATGTCAATCTTATTGAACTTTGTGGTTTAAAGGGTATTAAAAGAGATTATAGCACTCCTAGGACTCCACAACAGAATGGAGTTGCTGAAAGGAAGAATAGAACCCTTATAGAGGCTGCAAGATCAATGCTTGCTAACTCTAAACTTCCCACTATGTTTTGGACTGAGGCAGTTGGTACTGCCTGTTATGTATTGAATAGGGTGTTGATTACTAGACCTCACAATAAGACACCCTATGAACTATTGACAGGGAAGAAGCCTACCATTGAACACTTGAAACCTTTTGGTTGTTAGGTGACCATTCTGAATACAAGTGATCACCTAGGCAAATTTGAAGCTAAAGCTGCTAAAGGATATATTGTTGGTTACTCAGCTCATAGCAAGGCTTATAGGGTCTATAATTTGGCTGCAAAGAAGATAGAAGAGACTCTTAACCTGAAATTTCTGGAAGAGAATGTTAATGTTCAAGGAAAAGGTCATGAATGGTATTTTGACCTTGATTATCTTACAGATTATTTGGGTTATACTAGACACAAAACTAAGCCCTCTGCAGGTGTACAAGTGTCATCTTCTAACAATGCAGGTACCCTACAGGATGATTTAGACAGTGATTCAGAATGTGATGAACCTACTATTGTTGTAACAACTCTACCAATCCAGATAGCAGATCCTCCTACCAAAGAAGCCTCTGATGCCAAATCTGCTGATGATGTGAAAAATTCAACCTATGCAGAAGATCTTGCTAGACTCAAAAAGCAAGAACATGCAGCTGCTGAGGAAGCTAGAAGACTAGGTCTTGAATTTGCTCAAGACACTGAAACCCTCTTAAACAAGCTGCTGTTGAAGAAAGCAGAAAATCTAGTTCTGCTGATGCATCAGCTGATGCAACTGTTGATTCTGCTGATGGAGATTCTGCTGAAGGCATTTCTGCTGCAGTTCCTGTTTCCACTGAAGCTTCCACAAGTTTAGATGAACCTTATGGCAGGTTTCCAACTCCCTCAGATCTTGCTAATGTTGAGCAAAGTGATGGTATTTTTCAATCAGCTTCTTATGATGAAGACTTTGCTCCTACTTTAACCAATCTTGATACCTCCATTGATGTTAATCCTGTTGCAACTAAAAGGATTAACACCATTCATCCACAAGATAATATACTTGGTGATCCAAATGCTATGGTACTCACCAGGAGTGCTATTAAGAATACCAAGTTTGGGCAATGTGCATTTTTTACCTATGTATCCACTCAGAAGAGAGACAACCACACAGATCAGAAGCATTGTTTGTTTGCTTGTTTCTTGTCTCAAGTTGAACCCACAAGCATTAAACAGGCTTTGAGTGAGCCTACCTGGGTTGAAGCTATGCAGGAAGAGATGCAACAATTCAAAAATCAAGATGTTTGGGTACTTGTTGATCTGCCTGCAGGGAAAATTGCAATTGGGACCAAGTGGATCTTAAAATGCAAGAGGGATGCCAGAGGTATTATGGTCAGAAATAAAGAAAGATTGGTGGCTCAAGGTTTCAAACAAGAAGAAGGGATTGACTACACTGAGGTCTTTGTACTTGTTGCTAGGGTTGAGGCCATTAGACTGTTTTTAGCCTTTGCCTCATATATGGGGTTCAAGGTCTATCAGATGGATGTCAAGAGTGCCTTTCTCTATGGCAAAATTAAAGAGGAGGTATATGTCACTCAACCACAGGGCTTTGAAGACCCCCATCATCCTAAGAAGGTTTACAAAGTTGTCAAGGCACTTTATGGACTTCACCAAGCACCAAGAGCATGGTATGCTAGATTGTCTACATTTCTTTTGGAGCATGGATATAGTAGAGGAGCTATTGATAAGACCCTCTTTATTAAGAAAAACTCCAGGGACATCATTCTAGTACAGGTATATGTGGATGACATCATCTTTGGATCCACAAAGGAAGCATGGTGTAGGGAATTTGAAGATTTGATGAAAGGTGAATTTCAAATGAGTGCAATGGGGGAGTTAACCTTTTTCCTAGGGCTGCAAGTCAAACAACAACCTGAAGGGATCTTTATTCATCAGGAGAATTATGTTAAAGATATTTTGAAAAAGTTTGACTTTGAACTTTTGAGGACTGCTACCACCCCATATGAACCACCCAAGCTTAAGAATCCAAATGAGCAAGATGAGGCTGTGAATGTTCATCTCTATAGGTCCATGATTGGATCACTCATGTATCTAACAGCTTCTAGGCCTGACATTACTTTTGCTGTCAGTGCTTGCTCAAGACATCAAGTCACTCCACTGACTTCCCACCTAAATGCTGTGAAGAAAATTTTCAAGTACATCAAGGGCCAACCTAAACTAGGCCTTTGGTACCCAAGGGATTCATCATTTGTGCTGGAGGCTTACAGTGATAGTGATTATGCTGGAGCTAATTTGGATAGGAAGTCCACAACAGGAGGTTGTCAATTTCTTGGTAGAAGACTCATCTCTTGGCAGTGCAAGAAACAAACCATAGTGGCTACTTCTACTACTGAAGCAGAATATGTTGCTGCTGCCAAATGCTGTGGTCAGGTACTTTGGATTCAAAATCAGATGTTGGATTATGGGTTTAACTTTATGAACACTAAAATCTACATTGACAATCAAAGTACTATTTCTATTGTTAAAAATCATGTTTTTCATCAGAGAACTAAACATATAGAGATGCAAATGAGAAGCATCTAATTCAAGTGCTTAAAATTTACACTGATGATAATGTGGCTGATTTGTTAACAAAAGCTTTTGATGGACCTAGGTTTAATCACCTAGTTGTCAACATTGGGATGGTTAACCCTTGAATGCTATGTTTGAGGGGATGCATAAGCCTCAGGGGAGGTATATGCCTCCGGGGAGGATTGTACATGTTGTATTTATGTAGATTATTATGTTTTCTAGAATTATGTTTACTAACTTTGTTTGCAGGTTTCTTTCTAATTTTGTATATTACTTTGGTTGTTCTTTTGTGTTTTGTTTGACTGTTTGGTTTCAGATCATGTTTCTGCTGATATACAAAGATCTACATTCAGTGGAATTAGATGTAAAGACATAAAAGTAAATTTTATTCATCAGTGGAAAGCTTGGTACATCAAGATCTGTCATTAGAAGAAACACAAAATACATCAAACAACAACAAACAACCACCACCACATCCCTAAACCTCAACTCCCTACTCCATCTTTCTCTTCCCTTTGCCCAAGTCCTTTGGGTCTGGCATTTTCTTGTGGACCCCTCTGGATTGCATGTCCTTGTTCCAGAGCTTGGGAGCTGCAAGACCAAGGACCACCTTCAATCGACCCTTCTTCCTTCTTGAGGACTGTGGCTCTTCAAGGATAGAGATCCTTCTCATATCTGCACATACTCTTTCCATTTCACTAGTTAAGAATGCATTGACAGGAGTGAAATCAGGGACAACCATAGCTAGAGGAGTTGGTGTTTCCTCAGCTTCAGTGGTTTCTTCTGATGAGGTTGGAGATGGACAAAACTCTGAAGGACCTTCACCTAAGTAATAGTATGATCTTTGGATTTGAGGTATGTCAAAGGTAGAGTCTGATGAATCAGAAGAGATTTCAATGACTTTGGGGGATGGCTTCATGTTTTGAATGTGAGAAAGACTTTGGGATATGTTATTTGTGGGATGGTGAGTTGATTATGACTTGAAGACTTATTTATAAAGACATGATTTGGGTTAAATGTGAGTTAATGTAAGTAAATGGGAGGTAGTTGAGTTAGTAGCAATTACTAATTGTGCAAGTTGTCCACTTAAGTGGATCCTTCGGATGAAAGTAAATGGTTTGACCAACATGCTGCTGATACTATCTAGTTTGTTGTTAAGTATGTTCCTGCTGATGACTGGTTCAAAATCAATTTATTTAGGGGAATGCTGATCTATCAGAAGAATTAAAACAAGTAAAAAATTAACAAGGCAAATCTTTATTGATTCTTCAAGAAGTACAATACAAGACAGTGAAATTGAAAGATTAACAACAAAGTTCCTATTCTACTTTGCCCTTGCCCTTACCTTCCACAGTCTTCTTCTTGCCCTTGTTGTTGATATTGAAGAGTCCTTGCCATTGAGGACAGGGCAAACCTAAAACAACCTTTCTGGTCTTTGGCAATGGGGAATTTACTTTTCTTTTTCTTGGACGAGAGGACTGAGGCTTCTCAGGGGTTGTAGGGTTGTAAAGTGCATCATTATCATCATCCTCTTCATTAGAAGAAGTGAAGATGAAGGGAGACTCCTTAAGATTGGGAACTCTGTTTGCCCTCTCCAATGCATTCCATCTTCTCTCCATCTCTCTCTGGTACTCTGGATCATCGATTTCAGAAGGGTATGGTGGAAGATCTTCTGATGATGAACTAGGAGCAGGGACATCATGTTTCTTCTTCTTGGCTTGTTCCTTTGTGAGACCACGAGGACGTGTTGGCATATTGAGTGGTGGTGGAGATGTTAGTGAGTCTGATGTATCAGAGGAGTCAGAAGAAAGGTTGATTATATGTTGATTGGAAGCCATGAATGTACTGTTGATTGGAGGTATTAAAATTAGGGATTTGATTTGAAGTGGAGTGATTTGGGGATAATTAAACTTTATTTATAAGATCCCCCAACCGCGTGTCTTTATTACCATTAATGCAAGGTAGTTTTGAGATACTTAAGGGTTCTTTGAAATTTGAATTAAGAGATATTTTTCAAAGATATTTGGTTTCCACTGACGGGTAGATTCTGCTGATTGATGCTGCTGATGGTTCTGTTGACCATAGTCAAAGTTTGACTATTTTCTGCGGATTGACCATTTGATTTCAGCCGATTGACTTGGTTTCTTCGGATGAGTCAGTTAATTGGGATTTCCCTTATTTGATTATTGGTCAAAGATTTCTTTCCAATAATTCATATCAGTTTCATTCCACGTTTGGTAACTTCCATAATTACCCAAGACGTGCATATCCCACTCCCAATTTAACTTATTTCCTCTTGCTATAAAGTTTCAAAAACCATTTCAATATTCTTCAGAACTTCCAACCCTAATTTATTATTCTTAATCAATGGCTGAACTACATTTCAAAGGTGATCATAACAAACATGCCTTTCTTAGTCGTGGTAAGAATGATGAAGATTATGTGGGAATGATGGAGTTTCTTCAAAGATCCAAGATTCGTTATGCTCTGCTTCAATATCCAAGTGTTATTCATGAATCTCTTGTTGTACAATTTTGGGAAACCGCACAAATAAGGACTGTTGAAGATGGACCAACAGAGATTGTTGCTGTCATAGATGGGGAAGAATATGTGGTTACTGAGTCATTGGTTAGGACTCAACTTCAGTTGGATGATGAAGGAGGGGTGACTGATTTGCCTAAAGCAGAGATACTAAGAGGCCTTCAGGCTGCCGGCTATAGTGGTGATGGGAAAGTATGGTACAAGAATCTGTTTTGTCCAAAATGGAGGTTTTTGACACATACTTTGCTTCAGTGCATGGGTTCTAAGTCTGGTGGATGGGACCAATTCTCTACAGACATTGCTCTTGCCATTGTGTGTCTCTCTCAGGGAAGAACATTTAACTTTTCTAGGTATATCTTTAATGCTATGCTTGAAAATGTTAAGGATACCAAACTTAAATATTTATTGTATCCTAGGTTTCTTCAAATCATTTTAGATATTCAGACCACTGACCCTACTCATTTGCCTGTTAAGGGTTTATCTAAAAAGTTGTTTACCCAAATGAAATTTAAATTTACTGGTGAACACAGACCCTTACTTCCAGCTATGTTGCCTGGTGGCAATGCTCCTGATGGAGTAGCTACTGATGCAGCTGCTGATGCCCCGGTGGGCAATCCCCCTGATGGAGAAGCAGCTGATGTAGCTGCTGGTGGTCAGGATTCTGCTGATGCTCAAGCACCAGAGGATTCTCCTGAAAGAACTGAAGATGCTCCTGATGCAAATGCATCAGTTGCTCCTGATGTTCAGCCACCATCTCCTCCTAGGTCACCCACACCTGTACCTTCACCAATGGATATCAATTCTCCTGAGCATGAGCTCAATGAGAATTTAGGCTTTGACCAACCTGTACACTCACCACAATTTACAAGACTTCCTTCACCTAGTCCTTTGAGACCTCACTTTGAGGATCATGTAAATGTAGATGTAGATGTAAATTTAGATTATTCTACTCACAGGACCAATGATGCTTCCAATACCACAAATATCCCTGTTGGTGGAGCTGAAGGTCCTGTTACTCTCACTTCTGTATCAGCTTTGTTGAACAGGTATGTATCTAAGGTGGACAAGTTGGAGAATGATCTGAACTTCACCAAAAAGAATCTCAGCAATGCTGTTCTGACTCTAATTGGAAGAGTTAAGAAGTTGGAGGGTAAACTTAAGCAAAGAAAGAAACAAGGTGTGGTGTATGACTCAGATGAGGACTCTACTAAAGCATCTGACAACATTGACTTGGAAGGCTTGAACTTCTTGCTGCTACCACTTTGGAAAGTGTTCAGAAGAATGCTGACATTAGGCCTGAACCATCTGTTGCTCCAACTGCTGATGTTGCTTATTCTACTGATGCAAGTGTTCCAAAGGACTCCAGAGATAAGAAGTCTGTTGATGTTGCTCATTATGTCAGAAGGAAGCATTCTGCTGATGCTCCTAGCAAGAAGACTTCTGCTGATGTTCCTAGAAAGGAATCTTTTCCTACTACTTTGCCAGAAATGGGCACTCATGGTCCATCAGTAGATATCCAAGCTGATCTCTCTCCTGCTTCTCCTGATAAAACTTTTGTTCCTCCTGAGAAGAAAGATAAAGGAAAGTCTATATTGATTGATCAAGGCATTCCTTCCAGAGTAAAATCCAAGGTGGAACTTGCTAATGAAAAACTTAGTGAGAATGTTGCTGCACATTTGCAAGCTCAAGAGGATGCTGCAGTTACTAAAGTTCAGTTGGATTTGAAAGCCTCAGAAGCATTGGCTAGGAAAATTCAAGATGATTTGGATAAGATGGGACCTCAATTTACTACCACCTTGCCTGCTGAAAGACAAAAGGAGCTTGATGAAATAGCTAAGAATCTTACTGCTGACCAATGGGAGAATTTGGCTGAACAAGCTGCTTCCAAGCCTAATTTGGGTGAATCTGAGCTTGGAGTTGATAATCCTGCTTTTGTTCAGATGATGGTTGAAAGAGGAAAATTGAAGAGGCAACAGGAGGCATAGAATAAAGCTAAGTATCAAAGGGAAAGGCCTTGGACTAAACAAGAAATAAAAAAATACATGAGGAATTTTGTAAAGAATCAGGGATGTTCTATGTTTGGGTCAGGCTGGAATCAAAAGAAGGTTTGGGGATTTTCAGATAAGCAGCTCAACTTCTACTATGACAAGATCATTTCAAATCTTCATTCCTCTGGTATAAATGTTCAAGATGTTTTGGAGTTTAGAGGAAGACTATTGGATGAGCCTCAAGCTAAGAAAGCTAAGCTTCATGATACTGTTGCTCAACCTGCTGAATCTATTGGGTCTTTTCATGGTGGTCAGGAGAATGTGCAACATTGTTTAGTATTACCTCAGAAGGATGATACTCCTGATGCTCAGAAGGGTGATACTCCTGATGCTCAGAAGGATGATACTCCTGATGCTCAGATGGATGATAATCCTGCTGCTTCTCATCATGATACTGCTGAATCTCATCCTGATCCCACTGAAGCTCCACATGATGTTATCAATGATGCTTCAGAAGATACTCCAATTGAAGTACCTGATGATGATGATTCTGCAGATGTTCCTGCTGATACTTCCAAACAAGTGCCTAAAGAAGAACCTACTGATGGTCCTTCTATTCCTGTTACTACTAGCATTAGGAGAAAGACTAAAGCTATCAAGAGGAAGGCTCCAAAAGATATTCCTTTAGAGGATAGTACTACTTTCTTTGATTATGCTTCTGATGATGGTCAAGACCCTGTTGTATGGGAGAAAATTGTGAAGTGGGAACTGGTTGATTCTGAGCTTGGTCAAAGAAAAGTGAATGTCATAACTAGACAAGATGGAACTACCAAGACATTCTTGTTTCTAAGTCAGATCTTACATATGGTGGATAAGCAAGATCTTCTCTCACTTTATGATTGGGTTACCAAGTACTATCAAACTCATTCCCCTGATGACATTGGAATGTATTTGATGGGTGATTTGCAGATTCTGTGTGATTCTTATAAAGGTGATTCTGGTGTAAGGTTTCAAGTATGGAAAGGTCAAAAGACATGGGTGGTTGAATATTGGAAGTTCTTTCCACTTCCTAATGTTCATATGATTGTCACAACCACTGGTAAGACCTTGTATTGCTGGGCTGATGTTCTTTACCCAATCACAAAGGAAGTAATGCATCTCATGCTGGAGACAAAGTTATCTGTTCCTTTGGATATGACTGAAAATGATCTTCATCTTGCTGAACAATTGGTAAGGTTCATCAGAAGAAGTATCTTGACTAAGAAGGAACTGGCAACCAAGCATGGCATTCAAATGGATTCATATCTGCAATGAGCTGATCTTGGTATTGTATTTTGTTGTATATATATTTTTTTTATTTTCTGTTAGTTTAGTAAAAAAAAAGAAAAAAAAAAAAAAAAAAAAAAAAAAAACTAACATATTTGTATAGTTTTGTGTATGTTGTATGCAGGTTTGGTGTTGATTCTTATCACACTCTTTGTGGTCATCAACTTGCCTGATGTTGACTATTCCATCAAAAAGTTGGCTAGTCCAAAGGGTACAGCTTTGGTAAAGACTCATCAAATCTGTTGATAGCTGTAATGGTTTGCTCAAAATCATAGGGTTTTCAACTCACCCATGCTTTATTGTTGAGTAGTTGAAATGGTTGTCAATTGACCATAGATTTTTCCTTTATGGATTCTAAATAATTGGCTAGCCCACATGTATATGGCTTGTGGTAAAGGCAGTGGAAAACCATATTTGGTATTCAATTGACCAAGATGATTATTCATCAATAATTGACTAGTCCTGAGCAAACGGCTACAGGTAAAGACATATCAAATCCGTTTCTAGCTGATGATTTGCTAAAAATTATGTGGTTATCAGTGTACCTTTGAACACTTGCTACTCCAGTAGTGATGGCTATTGGTAAAGAGACATCAAATCCATTATTTTCAATGATTCACCTCTCACAGGAGTTAACACACCTGGATGTGATGAGAATAGTATGAAACTTATATGTTTTGATGTATATTTAGTCTTGTGTTGCTGCAAAGAATGGTGCTTTTCAATTGTTTGCTGATCATAGAGATTCTACTTATGAAGATTCTTTGCTGCTGATGTTTCTTCTCAATCCTCTGGTTTGTACTATTGGAGATCTATCAAGAAATCTTGAACTTAACTATGTCAAATTCAAGATTAGGGAATGATTGTAAGGAATTATTGAAGATACTACTGATTGATACTGCTGACAGGTTCCTGCGGAAGGCTTAGTGACTTTCTGCTGATGACTGGTTCCTGCGGACATATAGAGATCCTACGGATAGAGTTTAACCGTGGATAGAACTTATGTATTTTAGGACAAGATATGTAGAATATCTTTTAATAGTTTATCATTATTCGTTTCTTGTAAGAAAGGTTAGGGTTTCCACTAGTATATAAGGAATCCTAGGTTATTGTAAAAAAAAAATTTACGTACGAGTTTCATTAATATTATTAGTTTATTGATCCATAGAGGATCAAGTTTAGTATAAGTTTGTTTTTATATTCCGCAATAATTACAAGCTCACAGAGATTATCTAACTTAGTCTTACTAGTGATTACATTAGTTGGCTAACGATCTATTGGCTCGTGATCTATCAAGGTATAGATCCCTACAGAAGTTTTCATCTCTTGTCTTTGACTTTTACAAAGTCAAATTTTACTTGGAATGTCATCTTTTCTACTATCTTGTTTGCATTGTTGGTTGATCATATATAAGTTGTGAGTGTGATTGCTTATATTCTCATTTTATGTTATGGCTCATTAAATATCATGTGTCATTATCGTCAACTAATTTTTTTTAGGTTCAAAATCCATGAATCCTTTCTTGGCACTCTATTTAGGGGGAGTATTGTCCAAGGGGGAGCATTTGCATTATTCCGCTACACAAATCTTCTTTTTGTTTCGACAAAAAGGGGGAGAAAATATATTTAAACTTACAAACTTAGAATGATTTTCATCAATTAAGTAAAACAAGTTTAAATACAAACTTTCATAGACTTAACACTAGAATTAGTGATTTACTTAAAAATAAAGTTTATGTTTTGTCATCAACAAAAAGGGGGAGATTGTTAATACAAATATCGCCTAAAAACGTTATTTATATTTTACGATCTTTGCAAAGTTTTGTTAACGATAAAGTATAAACTTTAGTTTTTAGTAAAACATGGTTCTAGTTTAAGTCTTGTATAACTAGACTTTACATTTCATATTAAACATAAACATTGTTATATTTCCTAATATAGAAAATGTAAAATGACATCATGACATGCATCATAAGCATTTATGGTAAGGTTACTAAATCTAGGATGTGACTTTGCATAAGATCTCTTACACATCTTGGAAGGATTCTCACTCAAACTATTGAGTGTGGACTTGTAGAATCTTGATGTGACATTGCTAGATATGGAAAGATTTCTTGTAGTCTTTGACTATCAGACCTGCGGAACCCTGGGAGTACAAGGGCGGAACCCTTGTTTTGGTTCCGCCGGATCCGCCAGTCTGCAGGTTTGGTTGACTATAAATATCAAGCCATTTGCAAGAAATCTCTCATCACTTTTAGCTATAGAATACATAAATACTATCAATACTCTTATCTAACTCATTAGAAACTCACTTGCGTGATTCTCTTTTGTAGCTAAGAAGTTCACAAGTTCATCTGAGAAGTAACAAGTTTCAACTCAATGTTGCAAAACTTGTTAGCTTTGTATTGTATAAACTCTTATAGTTTATAATTCATTTGTATCTTGTATTGAAGTGATCGGTTAGTATTTTAGGCCTTAAAATACATAGTGTGACGGGAGTGGTTGTACCATTGTAAAAGAACTCGACATCTAGCTTAGTGTCAGAAATAGTGGATAGGGGACGTTAGGTTGGTTCTACCTTGAACTTGGACCCGGTATTTAGCTTTGTACCAGATAAAGTGTAAGCGACGTTTGTAAGGGTTTCTCCACCGGTGAAAGGAGCTTGTTGGCTAGTGCTTGAAACTCTCGAGTTGGAAACTCAAGGCATGAAGTAGGGCAAGGAAAAAGAGTCCTTGTAGCCGAACCACGATAAACAATCGTGTTTTGGTTTGATCGTTTCTTTCTTTATACTTGCATATTAATTACTGTTAATTAGTTAGATTCGTTGATTACACGTAATGCTTTTCAAAGATTAACAAGTTAAAAAGTGGTAAACTATTGAACCCCCCTTTCTAGTTTTTCACATGTATTTATAAGGTTTTTTTTGGGTTTAATTGTGTGAATTAAAGTGTATTATTTGGGAAAATGGGGAAAAAACGAATATATAGCCGTTGGTACCAACGGTGCAAATTCAAAAAGTATCCAAAAGTTCCATTATATCTCAAAGAAAAAAGAAACAAAAATTCTCTACGACGTGGGCTAGCCACCACGGCGATAGGGGCCACGGCGCCAACCCTGATGTGGTGTGCCATCGAGGTTTTTGGGCTGGTGGTGATGGCACCACCGATGGTTTGACCACACCCCATGCTCTTATAAGTGTTTGAATTTGATTATCAACTTTTTTGTTTAACCACTTTTGCCAAATTTGAAGTAGATTGGTAATTTACATTAGAAATTTCTCAAATGACCTAATTTGATCCACCTTCTAGACGAAAAAAGAAAAGTCAACTCTCAAAATAAATCAGTGCGACTGACCGATTATACGACTCCATTAAAATCTTGACACATGTATATCCTTTTATGACAAAAGTACAATGAGTTGTTACTAGCTTTTTCTTTTGTGTACCATAAAGTGACAAGAATACCCTTATTGTCACATTAACTTCATCTTCTTCCACACACAACTCCAACACATTTCTCTTTTTTCACGCATCTCAACTCCACTGGTATGGTATTTTCTCCGGCCACCCACCTCTAAATCTCACCTACCAACTTGTAGATATAAACAAAAATAGCATGCTTTCTTTGTTCTCTCTTGGACGAAGCCACACCAAACAACAAACACAACTCTATAAAATTTGGTGACACTTGTAAATTTAATCCAAAAAAATATATTTTTTCAAATTTCGATTATTGCAACCCACGTCTCAAAGACCCTCGTTCTCGAAAGTTTCAGCTAAGATCTTTTTACAAGGTTTCAGGTAAGTTTTTTGTTTTGTTCAGATTTTTGATAGATCGATGACAAGTTTTTGAGATCTTTAAAAAGATCTTAATTAATATTGTTGTTCAAATATGTTATTTTTTGTTATGGAGATGGGATTATATTGTTGAAGTTGATTGTAGTTGGTTACTAATAGCGTATAGGACCTTCAACCCATCTGGCTAAGGCCCATACACTCTAAACTCACCCTGAATGTAAGCACATCAAGGCTAGATTTCATCCAAATGCCTAGGAAACACTTCCCCGGGTGACACCAAGACAAACCTTGCATGACGAACGCGTCCAGGCAAACGGCAAGCCTGGCGATCTCGCCAGGGGCATTAGTACAAGCACCACGTGCCTCCTTTATCCTTTACCCTGATCACCACGTGGATCATCCAGGGCCATCATATTACCTTTACGGGTTCCTCACAACCCTAAGGGTCCTCCTATAAATACTTGGCCATTTCCCCTAAATGGCCCAAGCAATTCACACCGAGCTAGCCTTTGTAAAACTACACCCAAGTCGATTATTCTCTCGCGAATAATTGACTGAGTCGACTCGTAAGCGTTAACCCAACTCGTGACTCTAGTCACACCTTGGGTCCTTACCGAACATGGGAAACCAAACGATCGACCAACCCAAACCCTCAATACGTACCATATGTAAATATGTCGCCATCCGTGCTATTCAATACTAATAGCCGCAACCTTGTCCTTTTTCCGATTAACCGGAAACCAAAAACACATAATTTCAGTTTTTAAGGAGCCGTTTGTTTTGAGGTATTGGCCATTGGGATTGGATGCCGATGACATAAAGCCCAAATATATGGGCTACACAAAAGTTACCTCATTTGCTCGATTTATCGACAATGTCAAGGTTTACTGACAATTCTTTTTATTTATTTATTTATTTTTATTTTTTTCGGTCTTCTTTCCAAGTAAGATGGGTCTCCTCCCATTTTAGCTAACATCTCCCTTTTTCTCCTCCCATATTTTATTTCTCAAATTCTATTCCAAATGCAAATAAAGCCGAATCCAAATCTAGTTCCATTAACAAACCAAACGGACCTAAGAAAAAATAGATTATTTTTGCTGCTTACATTTGTATGGGCTAGGCAATGTTGGCTGTGCGGCAGTGCTCTAAATCAAATAATGGGTCAAATTTCATATGGGCCCATAAATATGTGTTGTCCAAAACAACTCGCGGCATCGTCAATTTAATCTTCTATAAACTATAATCATATCCAAGCAAGTACGGAGTACGCGTAATTTGTCCAAAACCTTAAGCAAAAGATTGTAATCTTATTTTCTAAATTACAATATTATGTTTAAAGAGCCTTAATTATTTGATCCAAAATTATAATTTATCATCTCTCATTTTTCATTGTGGAGGTTGAAACGGATTAGTGGTTTGTAAGCACTCCCTGTTAAACTATGCAGGCAATTAGAGTAATAGTTAACTGTTAAAAATTATAGCAAAATTAAATTATTATAATAAAACCACAATCAAATGACCTGGTTATGGGATTGAATCGAGGTTATGGGATCAACCCTTGCTAGGTGTGTCATTTAGAGGTAGCTAAGGAAGGGTCAGAAATAATCTCGGGATTACCCATCTAAGCCAGCGTACATCTAAGTCAAAAATATTCACCAATTTCGGATAATCTCAATACGGAAAACCACGTCCATTTACCCTTTTTATATTACCACAATAATGTTTTTTCTTGAACTAATCTAAGTTTAAAAGATGCATGTATATATGTGACTATGTGAGGGTGTGAGTGTCTTAAGAAAACAGATACCTGTATTTCCATACACTTCGAATGACTTTTGATCGATACATCTGACCTATTTTTAAAGTTAAATTTTGCCTATTTCACTCTTTGACTACACCTTGTTCTGAAATCTTGGTTTGTGTCATATACAGAAATATATAAATTAATTGTTGAGACGTAAGTCGTTCACTAGTTTTTCATGTCGTCATATGTGGTCTATACATAAATGCATATTTTAAATTCTAAATAAAGACTAACACAAAATTAGTTCATCTAATTTTAGGCAGAAAAATTATGAGTATAATCCATTCAGATATTAATTTTGGCTGTTAACTTTGTGATTTCGAAACCATTTACGTATGTTCTCTAAAATATTCTTGTGGGATTATATATAGGATGTGCTGTTTAGCAATGTTCAATTGTACATATTCTATTTCAATGTTATGCATAGCATCCAGCAGCGTAACCCGGTTCTACTTGACTAAGCCCGTGCTCGACCAAGGAGGGAGTTTGCTTTACCCAACCCACTTTATGTAGATTACAGTATAGAAAGTACTTTCCCAACTAGTAGTGAAATTCTCGGCCGGTTATCCAATGTAATTCAAGACCCAATCAATAGACATTACATTAGCAGTAGAAGAGAATCTGGAAGTCTTGCTTCGGCCATTATAATCTTTCTTTGAATTTTAGATTCAAAGATTTACAATCTTTTACAAAATACCCAGAACATAAAAAAAATAGCGGAACAGAACAAGAGATTTCGATTCGTTATTTAATAGTTAATACCTACATATCTTTTTTATATAATAAAACAAAACCCCTATTGTAAATTTTTTATTTCAAAAAAATAGATTCATACCTTATTTAGTAATAATTTTATTTAAAAAAAAAAGATTATTTTCTTATTAGGTAATATTTTATATTTATCCATAACATTAGAAGATAAATACAAAAAATATAGATAAGATACAATTAAAAATAAGATTAAAATTTTTAAATAATTATCTTTAATAATAGAAAAAACTATAATTAAACATCATAAATCAAACAAAACAAAGATTAAATTATTTGTTTTTTAATAAATAAAAATATATGATTCAAAAAATTAAAAGAAAAAAATGCGCGTGCGCGGGAATAATAGTATGTGAAAACAATAATACACTAATACCTAGACTATTAAATTACTTACTTAAAATGTGAAATAATCGATAAACTAGCTAAAAACAATGTGATACTCAAGGCATTTATTTATGTACACCCTCCATTGTCTATGAGTTTTATAGAAAGATTTTAAATATCGATCAATCGGAAACACATGTAGCAATTAAAAGTATCATTATTTTTAGGCAGAACTCATGTTAACTTGTTAAGTCTATTTAAAATGTGATTGGGCTTATAGTATATTTAGAAAAGTTATCTGAAAACATATTTGTTTCTTAAATTACTATAAATACTATTACTCACATGAAATGCCGTGAAACCACGGGTTTTATGTGAGGTTTCAAAATAGCCTGACCCAAAAAAAATAAGCCCACCCGAAACTTTGTCATGCTTTTCTTTCGATTAATAAAATATACATTTATGAAACGCCTCCAAAACAATGTAATGAGTTATGAAAATTACTTTAAATTTTTACTATTTACAATTTTTTTTATATAACAAACTTTATTTATAAAAAAACTAATAAATATTTAATGATTTCTATAATAAAAAATAGAGTTATATCATTGAAAAGGCCTCTAGATTGCGAATAAAACGAGTCCAATATTAATATACTTTTGAAGTACATACGATTTTTTTATAAAATGTTAAAGTTTAATATATATTATTAAAAAATAATAATAATAAAATTTAAAAAAAAAAGAGAAAAAAAAGAAAAAGAAAAAAACCTTAACCTACCTAATAATTTAAAAAACTACCTAACATTTATTTAAAAATATACTCAATAAAAAAGGTTACGATGACCACTTTGTACTTTTAGCTATTTAAAAGATAAAAATACACCGTTGGTCCCTAAACTTGTCCTAAAACATTGTCATGCCCCTTAAATTTGCAAAATCGGCGCCATGTGTCCAAAGTCTGGTTTTTGAGGCCGAATGCGTCCCTTGGTCAGAAATGGTGAGATCAACGCTCATTTTTTGTTATATTTTCAAGGGCATAATAGTCAAACAACATTTATAACTATCATATGATTAAATCTAACACGACACTCCATTCTTATCATCAAACGGTTCTGTTTTGTTAGGGAGACAAGTACATTGTAGTGTGGTGAAATATGGGTTTGAGTGGCATGTACATGTGAGGAAAACATTGGTTCATATGTATGGAATGGTGAAAGAGGTTCGGGTAGCACGTAAGTTGTTTGATGAAATGCTTGAACCTGACTTGGTTGCGTGGAATACGGTTATTGATTGTTATGTTTGTTGTGGGGAGTATAGGGAAGGTTTAGAGTTGTTTTCGCATATGCATGATGCTGGTGTAAGACCACGTCGAATAACCCGGAGTTGTTTTCGCGTATGCATGTTTATTGTGGGGAGTATAAATATGAAAGAATCACAAGTTGTAACCATGAAAATGCATGCAACAATGCATGGTAACAAGCTAAAAAGTCAAGTGTATATATATATATATATATATATATATATATATATATATATATATATATATATATATATATATATATATATATATATATATATATATATATATATAACTAGTTACCAAATGGATACTTGTGTTGCAGTTGTTTGTTGGAGACTTGCAGTAGTCTTGCAATATTGCAAGTTACATTTTGCATCAGTAGACAAATAGTAAGATATTATAATAATAATAAGAAAATAAAAGAACAATATCCATGACTTGACATTAGTTGCAACTTACTTAGAAAATAGAATTGACAATCTTTGCACTAATTTTAAAGTGGATGAGATTGATCGTGTGTATATCATTCAAATAACAAGAACATATAATAATAAGCAAGTAGAATAACAATTGCAGTCTTGTAAACATAAGCTTTTCAAATAACAAACTTACAACAGTAGATAAATAACAACTAACCAGCTACTAGAAGGACCATTTAACTTGTGCATTTCAATTGACTAAAGATTAGGCAAAGTTTATATGAAAAATAACAAAAATACAAAAAGAAAAAGAAAAACTAACTCGAGTCAGTCGGGTTGACCAGAGCCCGAATAGGCAAACTATTTTGAACCCGATACCCGACCTTATTACATATTTGGATTAATCGGGTTGACCCGATTGACCAGAGTTAGATTTTGAACCCGAGTATTCAAATGTCGCAAAAACTCAAGGATAGCCTTTCAAGCCAATCGAGTACTGATTTGATCCTGATAACCTTGTTGTAAAATTCTACAATTATATAATTTCTGGAACTTCACAAAATAAATCAATCTTTTGGAAAGGGATAATGTCAATTAGTAGCAATGTATGTATCTCAGTGTTCAACATTAGTCATTTATACGTTGTTCCCAGTCAATTTAGCTCATCAGCTTGGTAAAACCTTCCATTTACGTCATGTTTATGTCCAAAAATAAGAGAGTACTTTCTCATACGTTTCACGTTACTCATTTTAAGATGATAAAAATGGGAACGTTTATACTAAGTCGGATGACTAAATTGGTATTAATCAAAGTATAATGAGCGACATGAAACATTGTGATAACTACATCATTTTATGATATTACCACATTTTGTAAACATAAAAAATGTGCAAATCTCATATACATTTTTTGAGTCCAGTGTATTGATAATACACAAACTGGCTTTACAAAACCATATCGACCTTTGAGTGGTTTGTAACATTTTGAAAACTGAGAGTCCAAAGTGGTGTTCCCCGAGCGGGTTATTCGACGTGGTCTTGCACCAGCATCATGCATAGGCGAAAACAACTCCAAACCTTCCCTATACTCCCCACAACAAACATAACAAGCAATAACCGTATTCCACGCAACCAAGTTCGGTTCAAGCATTTCATCAAACAACTTACGTGCTACCCGAACCTCTTTCACCATTCCATACATATGAACCAATATTTTCCTCACATGTACATGCCACTCAAACCCATATTTCACCACACAACAATGTACTTGTCTCCCTAATAAAATAGACCCGTTTGATGATAAGAATGGAGTGTCGTGTTAGATTTAACCATAATATAGTTATAAATATTGTTGGACTATTATGCCCTTGAAAATATAATAAAAAATGAGCGTTGACCTCACCATTTCTGGTCAAGGGACGCATTCGGCCCCGAAAACCAGACTTTTGGACGCATGGCGATGATTTTGCAAACTTAGGGGGCATGGTGATGTTTTTGGACAAGTTTAGGGACCAACGGTGTATTTTTGTCTATTTAAAATTTCTTTAAATAACAAACTTTACCTATCACGTATTTAATGAATTACCAATTTCCTTATAAAACAATATGCTGTTGAAAAAGCATTCAAATTGCGAATAAAATGAGCCCGATATTGCAATACTTTTTTTTACTTACATACGATTTTATATAAAATGTTGAATTGATCAGCGCATTTTCCAAAAAGCTCAATTCCACTATGACACAAAGCTTTTGCAAATCAATCTTAAATGCACACCTCTGCCTGCTGTTAGCCTAATTATACTCCTTGAGAAGTTCTTGGGTGAGGACAATGTTATCTATGATGTTTCTACCATGAATGAAGGCACTTTGGTTGCAGTTCACAATCTTATCCAAAACAATCTTCAATCTATCACTCATGATCTTGGTTATGCATTTGTAAATCACATTACAACAAGCAATAGGTCTAAAATCATACACTTTGCTTGTAGGAGTTTTAGGGACCAGTGCAATGATTGTAGCATTAACTTCCTTTAAAAGCTTCTTTTTGATGAAAAATTCTTTAACGGCCTTGCACACATCCTCCCCAAAAATATTTCATGCTTTCTTGAAGAAATTGGACGAGAAATCATCTGGGCCAGGGATTTTGTTGTCATCAATATCAAATATTGCCTTCTTAATTTCTTCATTTGAAACATCAGCTGTCATTTTAGAGTATTCCTTTGCTTTTATGATACTGTCAAAATCAAGGTTTAACTCTGCAAGCCTCTTAACTTGGACACTATTTCCTAAAAAAGTAGAAAAGTGTGACAAATTCATTAGCAACTTCATTACCAGCATGCTTGTTCCCATTATCATTACATATTCTGGCAATAAAACTTTGATGCCTTATGCCCTTCACCACCTTATGAAATAAGTAGTGTTCATGTCCCCTTCTTTAACCAATTAATCTTTGCTTGCTAAAAAGGAGCTTTTCCTCATCATTTACAACATCCATGTATTCTTTAAAGATCCTAGCACCATCTTCCTTAAACATACAATTATGAGGGTCCCAAATCAATTATGCTCTGCTCATCTTTCAATTTCAAATCAAGTTGCAACATCCTATTGATAGGGTCGTTGTGGGGCCCACAAAAAATAATTTGTAAATGGGAGGGAAAGATACGGATACAAATCAAAACACCTAAGTATAGATCTCCCAGATGTCGTTCTAAAGGAATGGTGAATTTGAGACTCGCGTTTAAGTTCTTGTTGGATGCTTAGATATCGCAAATTTTGGGTTTTTTTTTTAATAAATATAGGCTAAAGAAAACTAAAGGGAATCCTAAGACAAATAATAACTAAGGCAAAAACAACTAAAAGGAAAACTAAAAGGAATTAACGCAAAATAAAACTAAGGAAAGCTAAGGAATAAACTACGAGATAGGCTAAAATGATAACGACAAATATATAAATGAGGAAATATACTTGTTTGGATTATGGTTGATTCTAGTGATGACTAATTGGTAATTTGGATTGAATGATTAATAAGTTAAGGTAAAAAAATTTGACCCTTGGATTAAATTAAATACTAAATCAAATTTATTGGTCACCGGTTCTATTTACCCAATAAACTAGAATAAGAAAGTAATTTAATTCAAACAACGATAATCCACGACACTTTTTTAAAGCCAATTTTTATAAAATTCGTTTAAATTAATTAATTACTTAAAAGCTTTTGACTTTAAAAAAATAATCAATTTCTAAAATCTTACATGGTTTCATTTTTCAATTTTAGTTAAAACAAATTTTATAACTTTTTAAAACAACATTTTTGGGATTATCATTTACATCAAAAGTCCTAACTTAATTCATAATAATCATCTCCAAATCACAAATTAGTCACCACCTCAAATCAACCCATCACCAAACAAGTATATCAATAAATCTACTCTAACATCCTAAATAAAACTAAAAGACATAATAAAAAATAAATAAACATGACAAAACTAATTAAACGAAACATAGCAATTAACATAGTAAAAAGAAGGTAAAGAAAAGGATGAGAGAGCACCGGATATGGTTTAAGCATAACAACGACGATAAGAACACTAAACTAAAACCTCATCCATAGCTCATAAATAACCCAAAATACTCCTAAATCTCCTTTATAACCCCTTAATCTTCGTCAAATCTTCAAAAGATTGAAACTTTAAGTGAATTTGAGGTGAGGAAATAAATAAAGTTTGCAACTTTTTAATTTAGAAAGCATGAAAAAGATAAAACTTGATTTTTTAAAAGAAAGATTAAATTAAAAATATAAAAAGATTAAAACTTTAATAAAAATACTTGGTAAAAAAGAGTTTTAGAACTAAAAGATTCAAACTTTATAAATTAAAGTGACTAAAAATGATATTTTTTTATAAAAAGACTTAAACTTTATTTGATTTAAAATAAGAAAGATACTTAAACATTGACTTTAATGAAAATAAGCTAAAGATAAGCAATTAAAAAGCAAATGATAAAGGTAATTAAGCTAAAACATTAATTAAATAAAAGTCTTGAAGCATAAAACACATTTACACACATTAAATGTGTGCTATTACAAGAAACATAAAAATGCTACATGTTTAATTAAAATTAAATGACATTTAAGATGAAAGTAAATGTAATAAAAAAAAAGTTGCGTTTGATACAAAAAATGAAAGATAGATGATGCTCTCGATGTCTACTCTTCTGAATTTATAACCCACATTAAATTGGACCGTTGCAGATCGTTTTTTTTTTATTTGGAATTCGGCCCGTTGCTTTAATAACGTTCAAATAGCTGGCTTCTTTTGTAACCGTTGGATGGAGATGGAGGATAATCCCGTGCAATGCATCACACCATAACAAGATGGATGGTGACGTGGGTGGCTTCATTTGATTGGTTTGTGTAGATATCTACTAGTCTTCATTTTTATTTGAACGTTGGAGTATTCATAAAAAAAATGAAGTGGCGTTTTTCTAGAAGATGGATTTAATTTCCATGACCTTTGTTGTATAGCTTCGCTTCACTCAAGATTTCTTACTCCACTCCGTAAATGACCTTTTGGTATGTCTACATAAATCAATCTTGGACCGATATTTTGACAGATTTCTTTCAAGCTCGGGCTTCAAGTCTAGCATCGACCATTACATTACTTGGGCTTATTTTATCGGGCTTTATCTTGAACTTTTACTTAAGATTTATAAATCTTTGATTAAGCTCTAACAATCTTCTAAACATCTTTAATATCTTCTAATCTTCAATAAATCATCACTTTTTTTTGGAACAGTTCAATAAATCATCATTATGCTTCACTTTTGCTTCTCATTTGCTCCGATATTTCTCGAACGTACCTTAAAAACAAAATAATGAATAAACGTAATATTTGCAATAAAAATCGCAATATTGTTAAATATATTAGCATAAATAGGGGCATTTTTGGCAATAAAACATGTATAATCGTGATTTCATCACCTATCAGATAGATTTCTATCTTTCCAATTAAGTTGGGTAAATGGCTTTTTTAGCATTTTCACTTTTGAAACAGGCTGAAACATCTTACAACCTTCAACTTGATTGTCCCAGTTTTTCTGTACAATATCTAGGAAATCAACTTTGTCATATATGAAATTGTTGAATCTGAAAGATCTCTTCTTCTGCTTTAAGACATTAGGAATGCTTAGGATTGTTGAGCTGTGGTCAGAGATGATGTATGGGAGGAAATTAGCACTAGCATCCTTATAAATATCAATGAACTTCTCATTTCCCATAAATCCATATAATTTCTTTAGGATATAAGAATTGGGATTTAATAAGCTTTTAGTCCATGTGTAATGAAAGCTAGATTAAACCACATCAACAACACCAATTTCATTAACACAATCACTAAATTCAATCATATCAGCAGTCATAAAAGCACCGCCAAAAGAGTATTCATCAAGCTTAAGAGTAACATTTGTAACACCCCCAATTTCGTGATACGCAGCATAATTCAAAATGGGTGTTACTCGACGGCACAACAGTTATAACAATAAAAAACGAACAGGCCCGACCCTTGGGTTGGGCGAGCTGGGCGATGGCCCAGGGCATCATATAAATTGGGGGCATCAAATTTATGGTGTTTAGTTTATAGTATATTAACTTTTTCTGGCGAGAATGGTGGTTTAACAGGGAAGACCACCTATGTGCAAATATAACAAGGAAGATGAAGTGGTGCTAAAATCTGATTGGTCTAGACAGAGAGAGAAGTTTTGTATCACGTGGGGTTCCTAAAAAACTGAACTCTATTAGAATTTTTATTTATTATTATTTTAAAAAATTGTTACAGTACCTTGTTTTGTTTCAAACTTCTAAATTAACGTGAAATGGACAAAACATAGAGAGTGTCGTCTTTTTGTAAATCTTTTGGAAACAAGTAAGTTAAGCCGCTTAAGCGTATGTAGTCCCTTTTAGTAATAATAAATCTCAAAAAATTATGACATTGAATTTTTTTAAACAACAATAAATTTGAAAGTGAAACATAAGAAATATAACATGATTTTAGAAATTGCTCTGACTCCTTAAACCAATGAGGAGATCGATGGTTGTACTTTTTGTGTTGACTGGTGGTTGAGAATTTTTTTTGCGAACGTTTTGCCTTTCTTTCGAAAAAACACAAAATTCTTGAAAATAATAAAAAAGAATTATTGAAATATTTTAAAATTTTTTTTTTGCCTTTTCGAAAAATACAAAAAGGTCGCACAAAAATGTCAAGTCAGTCGCACAAAAAGAAACTACCAACCAAATGAACACTTGGAAACAATGTAGTGAAGTCGTACGGTTGAAAAAATCTAAAATTGAAATTTAGTGTCGCACGGTCTATACAGTAGAACTTGTACTTTTTTTGGCATTCTAGTTTATATGTGTAGAGTATACGACATCGATAGTGTGTTTTTAGTATACAATCTTTCATAAGGGCATTTTTTTATCGTCTCGCCCAGGGCATCATATAACTCAGGACCGGCCCTGAAAACGAACTCTAATGAAGTCGTTTTAAAAGATTTATCATCCGAATTATATGAATACCAGAGTTCACAAAATGAGGTCCCAGTAGTTTCACAATTTACAAATTATATTAAATGTGTTTTCGAATGATAATAAACTTTATAGCCTTCTTGAATATCCTTGCCCCTCTGTGCCAGCCTCGTTCATTATGAACCTGAAATAAGCATGCGTAAGTGTCAACACAAAGGTTGGTGAGTTCATAGAATTTGTGGAAATAGTTGTGAAAATCTTGTAAATAAATCCTGGTGCAAATACTAAATGTAGATTTTTAGGATTCCAAGTGTATGACTATTGTACTAAATACAATATCACGTGTAGGTAGTGTTTTTGTTGCTCTTAGTTCTTGACATCGAAACCTTAAGTTTTCTAGCTTCTCGTTTCTGGTAGTTCACATTTGTACCAAGTCCGTTAGTTTGTTATTATACCAATTCTATTAGTTTCGAGATTACACCAAGTCCATTAGATCACATAGTTTGTACCAAGTACATGTAATCGTTATTGGACCAAGTCCATTGAATCGTAGTCGGACCAAGTCTGTAGAAATGGCATCGTGGGTTATGTTGTTATACACCCACAATGTTGAAAATTGTTTGTTATTGTTTACTATCCTTTATGAAAACCAAAATGTAAATCTCGTACTAATAGAAATTGGAATAATTGTTGCAATCATAGCCTAGTAGGTAATCTGTTGTCATACCTAGTGTTCTCAAATGTTTGTTTCGTTTATTTGCTCTAACTGAGTCAACTTAATTGATACATTAATCTCAATAGATCTAATCATAATGTTCATACTCACTATGCATCGTGTTTAATGGTCCATGATACAGAAACTCTAACTATGGCAATAATGTTACTTAGCATAAATAAACATTTAAGGGGTGCTTGTTGGGGAGGTTAGGGGGTGGGGAATGGGTAAGGTATTAAAAAGGGCTCACCCCACTCATTGTTGTGTGCTTGGTAAAGAGGGTGCAAAGGGATTGATTACCCACCTCACTCCTTCCTTTGCATTCCCTTTCCTTTTCCCTTTCCCCATTTTGAACCAAGCGGACCCTTAGTTCACATACAACACATAGTTAGCAAATAATAGAAATTAAACTAAAATAGTTGAGCATGTATCTCCCACAAAGAGTTTGTAAACCAAGTAAAAGAGGGGCTATGACTCACAGGAATATGTAAAACTTTAGAGTACTTGTGAAAGTAAAAGCAAATAGTTGAGCATGTATCTCCCCCAAGCAGTTTATAAAGTAATTAAGCGAGTAAAAGTGGGGCTATGACTCACCGTGAGTGGACGATGTTTAAGGATATAACGAAATCGTTGGATAAGCCGGGAAAACCTCTACGTGCAACCTAGAATAATTGTTGCAACTTAGGTTTGGAATAATATCTAAGAAAACATAAACGAGCCTATATACATCCTTATATTGATCATGATGTAGTACTTGGTAGGTTGTGTATGTCGTTTTATAGAAACAGATTATGAAGCATTTTTAGTTTATATATCTCATACTACCGTTCGAGCCATCATAATTCAGAGGTGATTCGTTGTCTTTTGGTGTGTGCAAAAAAACAATTTATCAATATATCAACAAACGTGAGGTCTAATTTATCGTGAGACAAATAGACGTGAAGTAATACGAGTAAACCTTTTAGGAAAAAGATTACCTCGCAAAACTTGTGGAAGTGATATTAAATTGTGAGACCGGGAAGTGATTTCCCGGGTCGTACCCCAACGAGGTGTGAATGGAAAGCTTCGAGTGAGATTGAGATTAAAATCTTGTATGTTGGAAGGATTGTTTGGTTTTGTGATACGTTAAATTAACGGAAATTTGAAATTATCAAACCTAAGGGGAAATAAAAGGCATAGGTAAACTAGGGAAGTCCTAAAATACTAAGGGAATCAAATTTAGGTATCAGGAATCCTAAAATGTAATCTAAATTAAAAACGCGACGTTTATTAAAAATAAACGTCAACGTACAAAATAAAACGTGAATTTTGAGCTACGAAAGTTCTACGGGTTTCCAACTAATTTTCTTACGCACTAAATGACAAAAGAAAATTTTAGAAAAAAGAAAATTAATTTTTTAACAAAAATTCTATTTATTATGAATTTAGCACTATTTAACTCTAATTAAATTATATTAAATACTAAAACTATAGGGAAAAATCTGAAAATTTTTTGGTAACTAAATGAACTTAAAACTAATCTAAGAAAAATAAAATGAAGGGAAAACAGCCACTGAATAAAGCAGAAATCAGCAAAAGATAAGCTAAAAAAAAAGATTATGCTAAATGGATAACTATTATAAAAGAATTAAGGGTGAAAGGAATTACAAGAAAAGACCCAAGGGCATATTGGTTATCTGTGTTGTGTTACGTCTGTGTGAGACCAAGAGGTCAGGGGTTCGACCCCTGACTTTTGCAATTATTTTTAAACATTTTTTTTTTCAAATTTTCTTTTACCAACTAGTTTTAACAACAAATATATCAGACTTTTGAAAAGCAACTTTTTATTAAAAAGCTTTAAATAAGCTTATGACAAGCTTACAAACCAACAGTTGAGCTTTGAGCTAAAATGAGTTTGTTTGGTTAAACTTTAAGAAGTTGAGTACAAGCTAGAACAGTGGTATAAGCAAGCAAACATGAGCTCCATCACATGCAAACAACACAAATTCTACAATAAAACAACGGAGATAGAACAGGTACAAGAGATTAAGCAAGCTCAGCCGATATTCAGTGTATATCAACTATAGCAAGGCAGTCCTAAGGGGGCTGACTTGTGCTCACAAATAAGCACACTTAGACCCAAAATCTCAACAAGGGGCTGAATGCAACCCACTTAAGCTATCATTATCCTAAATAAGCAGAGCCGAACAGAGAAATAAGCACAAAAACCAGCAAGCAAATCAATTAAAAAGGGTGAGACTTACAAATCCAAACAGCCAAGAAGGCTACTTCACAAGCCTCAAAAGCTACTGATGAGCTATAGTTAAGCTATACTAAGGGGAATACTAAGCTAAGGTTTGCTAGGGAAGACCTAATAAGCTCTAGGGGAAAGAAATAAGCAGTTATCTATGCCTACAAACACTAAACTAAATAAAAACTAATCCTAAGGGCTGCTAAGATAGTGAAAGTAATGGCTGAATGAGCTACTTTGGGGCTGCAAAAAGCTGGTAAAATAAATTTCAAAAATCAATCTAAAAATACTCACATTCTCACAAGCTGGGAAATAAGCTACAAAACAATTTTTAGACCTTAGTATCCACTAATGAGTGAATGAAAAATGCAGCTTTTAGGGGGTTTGGGACTGCTATGCAGGGCTGCAAACAGTGGTGGACATGGGTTAAAATGGTGAGATTTGACCTAATAAAAGCTAAGTATCAGTATAGACAACTCAAATAGACTACGATGAGCAAGTTTTAAACAAAGGTTACCATTAATTAAGCCTTAATCTATTTCTACTCTAATTACCTAAGATAATCAGTTATGAATTACAACCTAGGAAAATCTAATCAAAAGCTTTTTTTTTAAATACTTGAAACTGACTAAATTTTCTCTAAAACCACCTCTAGTATTATATTACAGCTATCCTAACTTTTAGAAATGGCAAACTGTTGATACAAAAGTTGGGCGTTCCTGATTATGAGCTTTTGCTCTCGTACCAATCAGCTTCTTAACACTTGTAACCTGCGCGCTAAGAAAATAAACAACACCGTTAGGCTTATCGTGGGATTGTCTCCCACGATTAGACTCCGGCGTGAGAGTAAGTAATCGATTTAGGGTTCTCGCGAAGAGTTTAGGGTTTTTGTGAATCGTACCTTGAATGAGAGTTATGTCATTCTTTATATAGGCGCAGAATCCTTGTAGGGTTCGTGCTCCTTACGTTTCATACGCGTGGTACTTATCCGGGTTAAGGATATCTATTCCATAGATAGTTGATCCTTATCTATACCGTGTATAGTTTAATTGGGTTTGGGCTTACGTGAGCCTATTCCCATTATTGATGCGGCCCAAGTTATAATAGCCCACGCATGGTGGCTTTGGGCCTTAGTAATGTTTATCATTTGGGCTCGTGGCCCATATATAGACTATACGTCATCATGTCCCCCCAGTCTAGTGTGCGCAGCTCGTAGCCGCGGATGCTAGACTAATCACAACAGCGGTAAGTGTGGCGGGAGATCATTGAAATATTGCCGCCCATTTTTGGAGTGCAATGTACCGTTTCATAGATATTTCAAAGAAATACCTCGAAAGTCGGGGGTTGTGTCCACGTGTCCCTCGTAAATCGGGAAAAAGTGCATGTACCATTTCGGTTCTAGCCATACGTTTTTGTGAGTGGAATCCACGTGGACATCATCTAGGGTTTTTTACCCCCTATATAATAGTCACCGCCCCCATTTTTACAAAAACATATAGTAAAACCCACACTCACCCTTGCTTACTTACTTGAAAGCGTATTTTTGCAAAGAAAGTAATCGTTTCATTAGGTAATTTTGTGTGCGTTTCCCAGTAAGGTTATGAAAATGGTTTCCCAATTAGAAGATTTTCGCTCTGCGATGACTGAGAATGATGTTACTCAGTTTACATCTGACTACTTCATTTCTCTGGATGTGCATCCAGAGGCTCCAGATGTTGACGCGTGTATAGCCGATTTCCCCGAAGGGAAAATAGGATTATACACGCGCTTCTTCGAGTACGCGAATTACCGCGTACCGATATCTATCTTTCTGAGCGATTTGCTCAACCACTATCGCCTCCACATCTCACAACTGCACTGTATAGGTGCGGCTAAGGTGTCGAACTTTGAAGTAAACTGCCGTTTACTTGTGATAGAGCCGACCATAGCCTTGTTCCATGTCTTCCACCACACAACGTGGTCAAATGGATGGGTGTCCTTTGCGAAGCGCCCGGGGGCGCTTCAGTGTTACACTGAGAAGGTAGACTCCCTAAGACATTGGAGGGAGCATTTTTTCTGGGTTGATGACGTGGTTTTTACATCACCCTTTGAGTTTTATACTCAGGATACTTTGCCAAGTGATGGGCGCCCCGCACCCAGTTCCTATAGGCTGACCGATGCGCAGACTCTTGATGCCAACTGCATACCCATTAACCCTTACCCGGAGGAGTTTTTGGTGTACATGGGGTTGAGTCGCAATCACTTCGGCGGTGTTGACGAGGTGCCAACCTTCATAGATGAGGAAGGCCGGGGTGGGTGTTCGTCCATTCTACTTCAAATATGTAAGTCTTTTTATATGCGCACAGTTAGTAACTAATCCTTTCTGTTTTGCTGTTTGTTTATGTGCGCAGAGATGGATCTATTCGCTGTGGTAAAGCTGGAAAAGCCAAAGAAGGTGACGGTAAGAGTGCGCCCTCTGAGGGAGGGTGAGCAACCACTACTGGAGGCGACCGAGGGTCGTTTGACGGTGCTGCCGGATGTTATCCCTGAAAATACGCCGCCGCTCCAAGTAACGCCTGTTCAGAGCGTGGCGCCAAATGTGGAGATGGCGCAGGAGGAGGAGGCCCACGCTGAGTCATCTGACAGCGTGGAAATCCTAAAACCTGGGGAGGTGCTGAAGGAAGAGGTGGCGCAGAATCTGAAGCGCAAAGGGGAGACTGGGAGCAGTGGCACTTCGAAGAGACGACGCCACCTTATTGGGGACGCGGAGTCATCCGCGGAGGAAGATACGTCCGCTCCTGGCGCGGATAAGAAGGCTGCAGAGACCTCACCATTTCTGTAAGTATCTGAGTCTTTATTTTGTTTCCTTTGTATTACTTGTCGTAATATGTACTAACTATTTTCTTCATGTATTGTAGGGATGATGCCACGAAGGGTGATGGGGTCTTCGTGGATGTAGTTTCCTCTCCGCAGAATGAAAACAAGGAGGGGAAAGATAAGGTTGATGAGGGCGTACCTGCGCAACAGCTGATGGATGAGTTGGCTGCGACTGCTGTGCGTCAAACTGAGCTGGTGGCTCAGTTGAGGACTAGGTACGTCGGGGAGAGCGGTACTCTCGCCCAGAAGGATGAGGAAATAACGAGGCTCCGTGCGTAGCTGGCTGAAGCACAGTCGGAGGTGGAGTCCTCCAAGGCGTATACTGAGAAAGTTACCCATGAGAAGTTGTCCGCACTGGCTGAGGTGGAGCAGGCGCGCGAACAGCTTCATCACTACAAGTCCAACATGACTTGGGCTGTGAGGTATTTGGAGGAGAAGAAGGAGGAGCACTATGCGAGCATTGTTAAGTTTAAAGAGCGTATGGAGGAGGTCATCCAGATGCAAGAGAACAAGCTGCGTGGCTTAAGCATAGAGTACGATGAGGAGTTATATCCTCATTTGATGTCGACCATTGCAGAGCGCAGGTACTCCTTCTTTATCCTTCTTCAATTTATTATATTTTGTTGCGATGCCTTTCCTTGACATAAGTTGTTTTTGTTTGATGTAGGTGGTTGATCAGTCACGGGCTGCGCCTGGCAGCTATGGGCACTCTGGAGTCCCAAGAGGTGTTGGACGCCTTTGGGAAGGTGGTTCACTGTGCGGTGGCGCGCGGAAAGCCGCAGGCTATGGAGGATCTCCATGAAGCCAAGCTTTTGAGCAAGGACCTGGCAGAGGTACCTGGTTACAACGCTGCTGCATATGATGAGTTGATGCAGGCGATGGAGGGGTTGAAAGTCCTTGAGTTGCCTCATATTGCGCGGTTGGAGCGTGATCAAGACAACCCCATAAAGGTAATTATGGCGGGGTTGACCTTGGAGCGCCACCTTTTAGAAGATTCAGAGGCGCAACCGGATTACTTCCTGAAGCCGGATGAATCGCAGCTGCAGGTTCCCGTGTTTGCGCAGCCTCGCCACATGCTCAACCCGTTTGCCCTTGAGAGGGAAATTCCCTTGAAAGAAGTTCTAGAGCGTCATGCGCAGAGGGCTGCCCAGAAGAGAGGCATTCAAGGCAAGGCAGTGTTGTGCGGTGTGGGCGCTGCACACATCCCCAGGTCTGATGGGGTTCCTGTGAGTGTTCCCACCTTATCTCCCAAGGACGCTTTGATTTTGAGAAAGCCTCAAGAGGCGGGGAGTTCTGCTACCCCGGATGATAGCCCTGAGCATCGCCATAGCCTGTAGGCTATTTTTGTATATGTGTTATGTAAATAATGAAGTGTATCTTTTCCTTGTGATTTTTGTGTAAATAATGTGGAATAAGATACCCTTTTGTTAATTAAGTGCGTGACTTAAAAATATACTTGCATTGTTTGCTAAGTTTTATTAATTGATCAAGTGTCTTGGCTCGTTAAGTGCGTGACTTTAGGAAATATACTTGCATTGTTTGCTAAGTTTTATTATTTGACCAAGTGTCTTGGCTCGTTATTTGCTAATCTTGTATGGTGTACTTAATATTTGCGTACCCGTCGTGGGATGCGCACGTGAAACTTACCTCGACGTCTCAAAAGTAAGGCGCTTAGCAAGGATGCGTGATCCAATGTTGATGGGTTTGCAACCCTCTTACTCAACGAGTGAATTAGTAGGTTTACTCATCCTTTATGCCTTCGTGGGTCTTAATTAGTGCATGCATGCCATGTAGGCAAAAATATAGGATAACAATATTGACATATATAAGTATGTACGCAATAAAGTGAAATACGCTATGGAGTTAGCTAGAAACCATAACATTTTATTGATACTTGCAAGTTTTTTGAAGAAATAAAAATACAATTCCTAGGAAAGAAAAGAAAAACAAACACTTATTGGGCACCTCTTAGGGTGCAAAGGTGTCTATGTAATGGCCGTAGCCTAAAAGTAACATCTTTTAAGATTGCAGATGTTCCAAGTGCGCGCTAGGTCGTGACCTTCCGTATCGCGCAGTTTGTATGCACCGTTGCCGAGCGCATCAGTGACCTCGTAAGGTCCTTCCCATTTTGGTCCGAGCTTGCCTGTGTCTTCTGCGTGGCTCGCATCGTTGGCGCGGTATACAAAGTCTCCTGGCCTGAATGAAGTGTGTTTGACCTTTGCATCATAATACTTCTTCATTTTTGCCTTAGCCTTTGCTTCGCGTATAGCTGCGCGTTCACGCCTTTCTTCCAGTAAGTCCAAGTCTATGCGCCGCTCCTCGTCATTTGTTGTGACGTTGACCTCTACTGTTCGTATAGTTGGCATTCCTATCTCAGCTGGTATGACGGCTTCTGTTCCGTAGACAAGGGAGAATGGCGTGTCGCCAGTACTGGTTTTGATTGTGGTGCGATGCGCCCATAAGACATGCGAGAGCTCGTCCACCCACCTTCCTTTGTGTCTGTCAAGGCGCGCTTTTATTCCTTCCCCTAGACTGCGGTTTGCGCGCTCAACTAAGTCATTGGTTTGTGGGTGTTTTACTAAAGCGAAGTGTTGCGTGATGTTCAATTGCGCGCACCAATCTTTGAATGGGTTATCACAGAATTGTTTTCCGTTGTCTGATATAATCTCTCCCGGTAGTCCAAAGCGACAGACAATGTTGTCCCAGACAAAGCGTTTGACTTGGTTTCCTGTGATGCTCACCACCGCCTTTGCTTCAATCCACTTCGTAAAGTAGTCTATGGCTACGATGAGGAACTTTACTCCTCCTGCTGCAACTGGAAAGGGTCCCGCGATGTCAATGCCCCATTTGTAAAATGGCCATGGTGAGGTAATGGGTGTTAGCTCTTGTTGTGGTCGGCGCGGGATTGGCCTATGTACTTGACAATTGCTGCATTTCTTTATCAGATCGCGTGCGTCGCGGTGCATGGTTGGCCAATAATACCCCGACCGTAGAGCGCTTGCCACCACAGATCGCGGCCCTGAGTGCATGCTACATGATCCAGCGTGGATTTCTCGGAGTACGTAGTCTGCTTGAAGAGGTCCAACACATCTGAGCCAGGGTTGTAAGAAAGAGCGTCAATAGAGTATGTTGTCTCGTAGTTCAAATCGTTGCGCTGTGCGCCGCACTCTTCGAGCTTCCTTATGATCTTGCGGTAAGATTCCCTTGCTAATGAATTCAATTATGGGTGTCATCCATGTAGGATCTTGTTCATCTATCACTGTGGATATCTCCATTTTTAAGATTGACTTGTTTTGTAGGGTTTCTACCAATACCTATTTTGAGAGGTGCGCAAAGCTTGTGGATACGATCTTACTGAGCGCATCAGCCTTCCTGTTGTCTCCTCTGGGCACTTGTTTTATTGTGACCTGTCAAAGTTTTTAATTAAGGACTTGGTCTTTTCCAGGTATTGGATCATGTGTTCATCATTGGCTTCATATTCTCCTAGCACGTGGTTAGCGGACTAGTCGAGAATCTACATTTGCTTCCAAGTTGTGTACACCCATTTGGATTGCGATGCGTAGTCCGGCTAGTAAGGCTTCGTATTCTGCCTCATTGTTTGTGGCTGTGAATTCAAAGCGCAGCGCATAGGTGAATTCCATACCTTCTGGATTTGTGAGAATAACGCCTGTGCCTGATCCATCTACACATGAAGACCCATCTGTGAACAGAATCCAGGGTTCCTGTAGATCTGTTTTGGTTGCAGATGTTGGACTATCGCTATCTGGCTTCTCCACGATGAAATCGGCTAATATTTGTCCTTTGATTGCAGTGCGCGGTGTATATGAGATGTTATATTCACTTAACAGTACACTCCACTTTTGTAATCGTCCTGATGCATCCGGTTTAGAGATAACTTGTTTGATTGGCTGATCAGTGGTTACAGCTATTGGGTGCGCTTGAAAGTATCTGCGCAGCCTCTTGGCTGCGAACACTAGAGCTGAGACCAGCTTTTCCATAGCACTGTAGTTAGTCTCTGTCTTCTTCAGGGCTTTGCTAACAAAGTATATGGGTGTTTGGACGGAGTTCCTATCTGTTAATAGTACTGCGCTAACTGCTCCATGAGTTGCCGATAAGTACATGATTAGCTCTTCCCTTGGTCGCGGTGCGACAAGTTTGGGAAGAGATGCCAGATGGTGTTTAAGTTGTTGGAAAGCTTCTTCTGCTTCTTCGGTCCAGCGAAAATCTCCCTTTTTAGTACACTTCGTGAGTGTTTTAAAGAGAGGAAGTGATTTGTCTGCTAACTTAGATAAGAAGCGGTTTAGCCCTGCTAACTTTCCATTCAATGACTGGACTTCTTTGAGTGTGCGCGGTGAGGGGAGATCAATAACAGCCTTTGTTTTTTCTGGACAAGGCTTGATTCCATCAGGTTCTATTAAGTATCCAAGGAACATGCCTTCGGTTGCACCAAAGGTGCACTTCTTGGGATTTAACTTCATGTTTATTCGTCCCAATGTTCTGAACGTTTCCTCGATGTCGCGCACCAATTCATCCTCTGTGTGGCTTTTGATGACAAGGTCGTCAATGTAGACCTCCAAGTTGCGGCCTACTTGTTTCTCGAAAGCTGTGTCCACCAGTCGTTGGTATGTTGCGCCTGCGTTTTTTAAGCCAAAAGGCATTTTTGTGTAGCAGTAGACTCCTTGACTGGTGTGGAAAGCTGTCTTTTCTTCATCTTCGACTGCCATCTGAATTTGATGATACCCTTTGTATGCGTCTAGGAAGCATTTGAAAGGGTATCTGCACAGGGATTCTACCTTCCAGTCTATTTCTGGCAGTGGATAGCAGTCCTGTGGACATGCTTTGTTAAGGTCTGTAAAGTCCACGCACATTCTCCAACTGCCATCGCTCTTTTTTACCATAACTGGGTTAGAGAGCCAGTCGTGGTAGTACACTTCGCGCATCATGCCTGCGTCTACGAGTTTATGTACTTCTTCCAGAATAACCTTTGCACGATATGGGGCCTGGCCGCGCTTCTTCTGTCGTATTGGGGGATATCCTTGTCGGATTTGTAGCTTATGCTCTGTGATGGAGCGTGGCACTCCTGTCATGTGTTTTGGTTCCCATGCGAAGATGTCCTGGTTCTTTTGCAAGAGTGCGCACACGGCTGCTTTACCTTTGTCAGATAAAGATCCACCAATCGAAACTTTTTGGTCCGGGTAATCGGGATGAATAGCGACCTTTAGGTTTGGTGTTTTTTCTGTGCGCTGTTCTGGAATATTCTCTACTTCAGTTGTTACTGCGTTGCATTCCTTTGGTGGTACTGTTGTGTTATAAAGGGTGACAACTCCTCCTTCCACTGGAAATTTAAGCATTCCGTGCGCAGTGGATGGTACAAAACGCATGGATGATATTCCAGGTCTCCCAATGATGCCGTTGTATGGTGAGGGAGACTTTATTACCATGAAATTTATCCATGTTGCGGTTGAGTGTTGTTCATCTCCTACGACCACCAGCAAGCGTAACTGCCCCATGGGCCAAATCTTTTCTCCTGTAAATCCAGTCAATGACGTTGTTGCTGGTATCAGTTGACATTGGATTTCAGGTCGCAGTCTTTTGAAACAATGATCATACATGATGTCTGCGGACGCTCCTCCGTCAATGTACACGCGGTGGATATCATGTCCCCCCGAGTGTATTTCAAAAGTTAAAGGTTCTACAACTGCGTTGTCCGCAGCTAGAGTAGGGAAAGATATTTCTTTTTCTGGAGAGAATTTTTGGCTGACTTTTTGCTTTATCTTACGCTGCCATGACTGTATCATGTATATGGTATCAGCTTTTTCTTTAGGGGGTTCTTTCTTACCCCCGTTCCTTTGTTTGTCTTTTCCCTTTTTGATGTTTTTTACAAGGTGGTCCATTCTGCCTTCCCTTACTAATTTTTCAATTAGTTGTCTTAGCTGGACGCACTCGTTAGTTGTATGGCCTTTTTGACCATGGTACTCGCAATATCCATTCCCTACGCCCTTTTCCTCTGCGGTGCGCATTGGTGGAGGTTTTGAAAAGTTTGAACCTTCTGTTACAAATATTTCCCTCGGAGTTTTTGTGAGAGGGGTATACTTGTCATTGTCTCTTCCGCTGCGGTAATTCCTGCTGCGGTTGTTATTCTGATCGTTGGATTGTCTCCTAGGCTGTTCTTGCTGCCTATAGTTCGAATAACCCTTTTTGCTGTCTACAGCAGCTGCTTCTCCTTGTATGAAGGATCTGGTGCGCTTTGTTAGCTCATCGAAAGTCTGGGGAACTTTTTCATTTAGCTTTCGGATAAGTTCTGGGTTATTAATCCCATTCATGAACCCTGAAATTTTTAGAATTTCAGGACATGCTTTGACTTGTATGCACTTATCCTTGAAGCATTCCATAAAAGCACTGGTTGATTCCCCTTGGCGCTGTTTTACTCTTGCTAGTTCAACAAGATTTTTAGCGCACATCTTTCTCTGGGTAAAGTTAAGACGTAATGCTTTCCGTAATTCCTCGAACCCATCGATGCTCCTACGTGGGATTTTGCTAAACCATGTGCGCGTGTTCCCTACCAATGTAGAATTAAACATATGGCACCACACAGGCTGTGGCTAGTTTTCGATAGTGGCGGCTGATTCGAAAACTTTTAGATGATCATCTGGATCACCTGTTCCATCATATGTTTTCACATTAGTAGGCATGCGCCTGCGTTTACGGTCGGAGTAATCGCTGATGCGTCGTGTAAACGCATCAACTTTCTGGTGACGCCATGGAAGAGACATATCTTCATTCTCTTCTTCGTGACGTCTTCCTCTTGACTTCCAGTGTCCTGTTTCTTTATCCTCGTTGTCCAAGGAGTCACTGAAGGAAGAGTAGTTTCTTTTTCGGTGCTTGCGCCGGCTTCTTTCAGAATAAGAGCTTAAGGGGCTTTCACTTGGGGACATTCTTTTTCCCAACCTGTCATGAATTCTCCTGCTCCCAAATTTGGAGGACCCTTGGCTTGGTGAATGCTGAGGTCCTAATCGGTCTTGTATCCCTCGACTGCCAAGTCTGGAGTGAATATTAGTGTGCCTCTCGTTGTCTTCTGAGTACTGTGAATCAGATGTCGTACCCAGCCTATCGTGGATAGTAGTACGTTCAGTGCGTCTTCCTCGTGGGTGGCACAGTGGTGATGGTTCGCGTTCAGGACCAAAATTGAGTCGAGCTTGTAGGCTCGTGCTTGCCCTTCTCATTGCTTCTTCTTGCATGAGGGCAGTTAAGGTTTCATAATTTTGGGATACTAAATTTCCCAACGTTAGATTGGGTGTGTCCTCAGTTGCTGCAAGAATGTCTGCCTCAGTGTTAGGCACCCTATCTCGGTTAGGCGCGCCTGGTGGCACAGTGTTGTTCACTGTGGGTACAGTTTGATGAGGAGTAGTGAAGAGGGTGCGCTGGAGTTCCTCAATGCTTAGGACCACTGTAGTGGTTTGGGTAGTGCTTACAGGCAGTTCCACCGCTGGAAGAGGTTGGGTTGTCCCTGCCTCTTGGTGACCAGGTGCGCTGGTTGTCCCAGCAACCTGCCTAGGGGTCGAATCTTGTTGATTCTTCCTCTGGGGGTCACGTTTTTCTGGCTGCGGAGTCCGCTGGCTTGAATTCTTATTCTTCGTCATTCTAGTTCTTAGTTCTTAGTAGGGTCCCACTGATGAGTGTGTAAATACTCATCATTTTTATCGTATCTGAACTGCCAAAACATCCAAAAACACTTAAATACGCATCAAAATACACAATTTATCCCAAAAGTGTGTTTTATATGTTTTAGATGCAAAATGTTTAAAAACAAATGAAAAACAAACAAAGTTTGCATAATTGGCAGTTTCAGTCTCTCAAGTTTCAAAATTTGACAAAACTAGTCCCTGAAGGTTTAAAATGAATAAAAAGTCAACTTTGATCCTCAGATAATCAAACTTGTTCAAAATTAATCCCTGGATGAAAGTTTTAACAAAATGGCAAATTTTACCCCTCAAAATCCAAAATTGGCATAAAAGGTCCCTGAACTTTCAAAACTTGACAAAACCAGTCCCTGGTGAAATATTTTTGAAAGAAAGTCAATATGGTCCTTGGGAATTCAAAATTTATCAAAATTGGTCCCTGGGTGAAATGTTTGAGAAAATTACACTTTTGATCCCCGAACTTTCAAAAATGGCAAAAGTAGTCCTTGGGTTTTTAAAAATTGGAAATTTACATTTATAACCATCGTACTATTCACGTGTTACTACTTTGCCCTTTTTGATAAATTATGGGAAATTACAGTTACAACCCCTCAAAGTTTCAAAATTACAAAAATGGTCCTTGTGTAAAAATTAACCAAACGGTTCCCTTTTAATATCATAAACCCAAATACCAATCCATCTCCTTATAACCCAAGCCCACTTGATTTGGCCCAATCTCCAAAAACCCAACACCCCCCGTTTTTGTTATTCCCAGTCAAACCCCAAGTTGACCATCTCATCCCCCCCACATGTCTGATAATCAACTGCCATCCCCATCATCACCCCTAACCTATACTCCCCTGCAACACACAAACTCCCACCCCCTCATACACTCCAAACCAAACACTAACCTCCAAAACTCACACCCTAGCATCAATGATATAAAGAAACAGACAAACACCACTTTGGCGCCAAAAATATGATTCAAAGGACAGGATTGAATGAAGCCATCCAAGGGCTCTAAGTGACGTGGGATTTAACCATGGGACCCACAAAAACTTGAAAAAGCTATAAAGAAGAAGAAAGGAAGCAGATTCAAGTAGTTAGTTTTTTTAGTTTAGTTTTTAAATGTCGTTTTTAATGTAATTTAAATCTAAGTTGTAATTTTTAGTTCAAAAGAGTTGTAATCAAAGATTCTAGTGTAATAAAAACTTTATGTAACCTTAATTCAGTGTTCTTGTTTAAGTTTCAGCTTATGCCAATTTTTATGTAAAATTTCATTTCAAGTCTTATAATATTGTTAGAGGTTGTTTCAATCATTTAAGCTCTCTTAAGTCAATAATAAACTTTTATAAGCTTTTGATGCAATAAAAACATTCTTAGTTTCATAATCTTAAAAAAAAAAAAAAATACAAATAAATAGATGAAAATTTAAAAATCCAGGAAAGATGAACATGGAAGCTGAGCATTGTGGTGTTCTAGATTGAAGTGGGTATTAGAACTCCAAGGGGAGTATAGGTTTGTGACTTGGACCCCTTTGTTGCATGTGTTCTGAAATTTAGGACAATGGTAAGCCTTTTCCTTATTCACTGTAGGATAGCTTATCTCTGCTCATAGTTATGCTTATTTGTGTACTCTGAGATTATATGATCTAGTAGAATAAGTTTGTTTCCTGTGTATGTCCATTTGTTCATTGATTACCATTTTTCACTTCTTTACTAGTTTAATGTCACAATTAGCAATCTTTGCAGACTTTAGTTGTTGTAGTTATTTGCTGTTATCCTATGCTAGTTTAAGGTAATTTTAGCTTAAAATAATGTAGATAATCAATTTCTTGGCTCAAACCTTCCATTTCTTTTGAAAAGCTGCTAAAACAGATTTTTGAGGGGTGTTTGGTTCAAGATTTCAGCCCGTGCTCTTGTTGTTGTTTGGTGGTTGGTTTGGTTTGAATTGATTGCATCAGTTCATAGTGGGGTAGTAGAAACATCAAAACCACAGGTCATAGTTAGAAAAAGTCAAAATCACCCATTCAACCCATCAATCTGTTGACTGTTGAGACAGAAGGACTCAGTGTCACCCATTTTGCTAAAAAATGTGTCCTAGTAACTAAATTCAGTCACTTAGCAGCTTAATACTTCATGATCAACCAAAAAATCAAGCCCAAAGTTCATGAAAGTCAGCCTAGTGGTTTTTCTCAAAAAGTCAAAACTGATTTTTCATGGAAAAAGTCCAAAATTGACAGATTTATTGTGAGCTTGTGACTTTGATCTAGCTTATCATCTTTGGCACACTAGATTAGTCCCAGCTTGTCTTTACAAGGTTATTTTTACTTTATTTTTTAGAATTTTTTGGTGGCCCCCACTTAGCTTCAAACAGACCAACTCAGTGGTCTGCTTGCTCTGCTGCAGCAGTTAACACCACCCACCACCACCACTTGGTGGTGGTTTTCCAGCCACCCCAGTGGGTCCCATGGCCCCATATTTTCACTTTTCAACCCCCCCCCCTGGTGGGCTTTCTATTTTGACCCTTAGTTTGACCTCACCACTTATGGACCCCACCTGAATCAGGGCCTCATCTTTGTCCTTTTTTTCTGAGTTGAACAAGGTTTCCAAAGTGCTTATTGTTGCTTATAGCTTATTTTGTGGTCCACTAGTGCTTATTCCTGCTCTAAAAAGTTCAAACAAGTTATTTGGATCAGAAAAACCCATTGTGGGTCCCACCTAAGCTGATTTTAGCTTATTTTACCCCTTGGTCAACAAAAGTCAACTGTTGACCCAAATAGCTTGTACTTTGCTTATTTTTAAGTCCCATTAAAGTTGTTTTTATAAAAATTTTATGTTTTTAGTTGTAAAATAGTTTTCTAAAATAAAAATCCAGAAAAAACAAAGTAATTTTAAGTGATAGTTTCTATTTAATTTTATTTAAATTTTATTTTTCATTTTTAGATTTTTATTAAGTACTTAGCTTTTTTATATTTTTCTTAAATTCCTCTTATATTAAAGTATTCATAATAATTTTCTCAGATTTTATTTTATTATTTAGTATTTATTAGAATTAATCTTAATTTTATTAATTATTAATTAATAATTAGTTTTAAATAGCATAATTAGTTTTTATTAAGTAAAACCAAGTTTTTATATTTTTCCTAGCTTTTATATATTAAAATATAATTTTGGAAATTTTTCTAGAATTTTTACTGTTCACTTTCTATTTTTCTTAATTTAAAATAGTTTAATTAGGTAATTAATAATTAATTAGTAATTAATTAATAGAAAAATCACAAAAAGACAAAAAATATTTATTTTTAATTTTAAAACTTATTTTTAGTTATTTTATAATTTTAGAAATTTTATTTTCATTTTTCTAGTACTTAAATAATATTATATTGTATTTAAGTTATTATAATTAGTATTAAATAGTAATTAGTTAATATTAAATAATTAATTAGTGTTAAAATTTATTTTCTTTTTCTAAAAATTTTCTTTTACCTTTAAGTTTGTAAAAAAGTCATTTTCACCCCCTGGGGTTTTCAGATTTCCGTTTTCACGTTTTATTTTGTACGTTTACGTTTTATTTAAACGTAACGTACGCTTTTTAAGTTTTAAACGTTTCTGGTTTTTCTGACTTTCTAGTCTTGTTAATATAGTGTATTTAAGCTATTTTCTTTTATATTCCAGTAGTGTAATCATCACAACTCACTTACACCCCTACCTGTCCAGATTCACCCGATCACATAACCGTTTTATAACCATCCACACCTCGTCGGGACATAACGACCCGGGGAAACCCTATACTTCCACAGAGATTGATTCTAGGCAGTTTGACTTTGTTGACCATTCCCTGGTCAATTTAGGTTGACCGTTTAGCATCAATCAAATTTTGGCGCCGCTGCCGGGGAGGTTGTGCGCGTATTTTAAACGGTTTTACAGATTAGTGAATATGGATATACACTCATTGTATATTTACCATCCTTTGTTCATATTTTCTTATCATAAAAACAAAACTGTTTCCGAAAACTTTTTAAAATTAGTTTTCAACGAACACAAAAACACAAAAAGATTTTCCTTCTTATAAAATGTTTATCAAAAATCCCAAAAATATCCATCTTTACCCTCCTACCTTTTTGATTCTTCATCCCTTTACCCTCTATCCTTTTGATTCTACCTTCTTCCACTTGTCCCATAATTGATTCTTATGGCATCTCTCGATGACGATTTCTTTGAACAAAGGGCCTTTAAAAGCAAAGTTGAAAAACTTATGGCCTTGTCAAAAATGTCGAGATGTCGTGTTGATTATGATGGACCTTCGATTTCTATTCCCTCTCCGGTGAGGGAAAAAGATCATGAAACCGAGGTGACAAAGGGCCCTGTACTTTCCTCTAACCATGAAAGTGCTAAATACGTCCAACCTACGGTTATCCAAAAACCTAAGCTCACAAATGCTCCTGAACCTTCAAGAATCAACCCTGATCTTTCACGATATAAGGTTATAAGGTCATCAAGCAAACGTATTGAGCTTAGGGCAGTGACTGAAAAGAACGACTTACCCAATCTACACGTTTATCAAGAACCAAAACCCGAGACCATAACGGAAGTGGTGGAAATTGCTAGCTCTAAGAGCACACCACTTGTCCCACCTCCGGATTTTATTCCTTGTGTTGGTTGTGGTGAGCCACTTTTTGGTTTACCATGTCGTTGGTGTACATGTGTACAATGTGGTAATGATATTCGAGATGGAAGTTGTTTGTTTTGTGGTTCGAGGAATTCATTTTCTTATGATCCTAATCAGAACTCATTCAACGACTCTTCAAATTTTTCCAATTACCCATCACATTCATACGAGCAAGAATCATATTATCCAAACCACAATGATGCTTCGTATCAAAATACACCAAACCTTTCATGTGAATATTGTGGAGGTCCTCACCAAGGTTTTGATTGTCAAAATAGTCAAAATTTTGGTTACGACCAATATCCATACAATTTACCAAACCAGAATCAACAGTTTAACTGTTGTGAGTACTGTGGTGGTCCACACTACAGTTCTGATTGTCAATCGGGCAATACGCTTGTCTATGAACAGTTTCCCGATAACAATTATGACTCAAACACATACGACTCACAGCCACATCAGTTTTACTGTTGTGAATACTGTGGAGGTCCTCACTTTAGCTCGGATTGTCAAACAGGGAATCTGTAACAATTCACAATTTCAGGTTAACTTTTATTCCCGAAAATTTCACTATTCACTACTATTCACTTTTACTATTCACATCCAAAATTTTTATTTCATATTCTCATAAGTTAAACTATTTTAATGATAATCCGAGAATTTGACACTCGTCGGATCATTTCTGCAAAAATCACAAAGCCTTGTCCGAGATTTACTTTTAGGTTTAAACGTCATTCCAGCATCCCGATATGTCCATAAAACATTATAAACAATAGAAATATGTTTTTCTCTCATTTTAGGACAATTCCAAAAGTTTTGGAATTTTACGTTTTTCAGTTCAGCGTTTTACGCGAATTACGCGTTTTAGACCCGTGTTTCCAGTTTTTAGCAGGGTTTTAGCACCCGATAGATCCTACCACTCATTTTATATTTTATTATGGAGTATATTGATAAGTTCTAGCATATTTATAAGTTTCATATTTTTAGGATACCCGGTTTTACGTTTCGTGACTTAAAAACTTACGATTAGCAATTTACGGAGTCAAAACTAGCTACATACTTAGGATATTATCATCCAAAGACCATGACTACTCATCTAGTCACCCTTATCCTTTATAAACCGCCATTTAGGGGGGGGGGATTCACACTTGTGGCATCATCTCATGACTTTAGCCATTAGATCATACTTATTTACAACTTTGTCACCAAGTTTAGGCACTTTCCTAACACTTTCCTAACCTCCTCATCCTAGCCTATATAAATGAACACATATGACTTAGAAAAACTCATTCTCCTTTCCTTTCTTCATCATAAAAATGCCACATCTATTATACCTAGCACCATGATCCTTTGATCTTCAATATACAAGTTACACTACAAAGTTCAAGGTCTTAGTATTCTCTACCTAGTTCTTAAGTTTGTTTGGTGATTCCATGGTTGAATTAGGAGCTACACAAGGTTACTAGGGCTGAAGTTAAATGGTTTTCACAAGGGTTAGATCAAGGCTAGCAAGGGTTAAAAGAGTTATGGTGAAGGGTTTACAAGATTAGGTTTAGTGTCCTAGTTCTATACTTGACTTCCTTTCTTAAGTGAAAGCCAAAAGTTGTAAGAAACCCTTATACACTTTCTTGCTCATTATCATTTTCATGCTCTTTGTGTTCCTTTCATGCTATATATGTTCTTGTTATTGTGTTCATGATGTTTAAAAATGGATAAAACAAGTATTGGTATACATATGTTAACTTATGACAAGTAAACAAGCAAACTAGTGATTTTTATGGAGAACCACGACCAAAATAGTATAACTATGATATTTGACACTTACTTACTGTTATAAAGGACTTCAAAAGGTAAACATAGCAATTTGAATCACCTAAAACGAGTACACGAGTCAAAAGTTATGGCCATAAGAAGTTAGCGACACCAAAACGCCGAAACTGCCTATACCTACTGTTTTTGCATTCTGCCATTTTGAAAGTCACCCTTCTGGTCCGATTCATCAAAAAGTTAAAACACGAAAGTTGTCCGGAACGACGTTTTCGTTCAGGAACTAAGAAGCTCGAGCCCTGAAAATGCTTTCTGAGTGATAATTTTCTTCAAATTCTTAACAGCCATTTTTAGACCAAAGTAACTATATAATGGTTATAATTAGATGAGACCAAGAGGTCTAATGACCTAAAGCCAAGACCACAACCATGGCTAAAGCTAAGGTTGAGTCTCAAGACCATGGTAACAATGACCAAGGTCACGGCAAAGCCACGGCTAAAGACCATATAACTTTTAAAGATCAAAACTTATATATATGTTATCAAATACTACAATAGTAGGGAGCCTCATGTGAGGAGTTCATTAAGTAAGCCGTCGAGATGAGTTGTGGATTTACGAATTAAAGTATCCTGGCTCCTCAAACGTTTACTCCATGACTTCTGAATTATGTCGGCCCGAACGGTAGTAAGAGATTTACAACCTATACATGTTTCATAGACCACTTATATTCAACGACTTACACTATATACTAAGTACTACATCATGAACATTATGCAAGACATATATAGGCAATTCTTCGTATTCTTAGATGTTACTCCAAACCTAAGTCGCGACGTTCTATTATAGGTTACTCTTAGAGACTGTTGCGATTCGACTATCATACTCACTACATAACTTAAGGTGAGTCATAGCCCCTACTCTTTTCATACTTGTTTTAACTCTTGGGGGGGATACATGCTCAACTACTTGCTTACTTGTACAAATACTCAAAACATTTATACTTGATTGTGTTATACTTGATTGGCATTATACTTGAATGCGTTATACATGATAATTATACTTGATTGCGTTATACATACTTGTTACACTATAATTGCTTAATTTAAATACAAGATTTGTATTTACGTACATACACAATACTCTATGCTGTCAAAGGAGAGGTATTAATAGTACTAGTATGGGCCTACACCCCCCACCCAAGTCCAAGATTCGAGACGTTGGGTGACATGTACTATTTGGGATGGTGGTTCCCCGCCTATGGGTCCAAAATGACGTGACCATGGGTGAATATAATCCTGAGAAACTATATATTAGCAATGGGTTGTGAACACACAGGTTACCAGTCTCTTATGGCGGGACTTGTAACTGAGTGGATTCACGATGTCTTTGCTGTGCGAATATTCTTTTAAAGCTTTTCAACTGTTTTAAGACAAACTCTATGAACTCACCAACCATTGTGTTGACACTTTAGCATGTTTATCTCAGGTTAGTAAGGCGATAGCTAGTGCGAGGAACTTAGAGTCAAGCTGCATATTCTGAAGACTTACGCTTTTATCATTTACCATTCAAAACACTTTGTATTCATTTATGTATCATACTTTGGAATCTCATGTTTGTAACTTTGAATTCATTAATCGAATGGTAACTTTTCAAAACGTCTCATTTAGAGTTCGTTTTCTGTAACTTGTACTTTGTATTATGAAGTAGCACCCCTATGACATAGTCTTCCGCTGCGGTATTTTGGGGGTGTTACAGAATCCACTTCCTTGCAACAATTACGACTATTCGTTTCAAAACCAACCTCCACAGTACCCAGTTACCCAAGCAATCCCTCAATTCCCGCAAAACCTTTGTGATGAGGTTCTTGAAGCATTTAAAAAATTTAAGGAGGGGTTGGCTACTACATCGTTTCAAGAATCTCGTGAAAAATCAATGGCAGAATTACTTGCTAAAGAACGAGATGCTAGAAACGAAATGAGCATGGAAGAATTACTTGCTGAGCAAAGAGCGGCTAAAATACGTGCCAATCTTCGCTATGCTGCTCTATATGATGATGATGATGATAGTGATGATGATGAAGATAACATTGTTATTATTCAAAAAGATTCATCAGATTTATCCGTTGTGATTCCTTCCATGGAGAATCAGGGAGAAAATAATGTGACAAAGTCACTAGTCGTTGATCAAATGGAACTGGAAAATTCCATAACTGCTAGTACTTCTAAACTCCCTCAGTCTATTGATATCACACGTGAAGTTCACACTCACTCTCTAAATATGGGGAATGAGCATCTTAGCACTGTTCCTCAAAAGGAATCGGATGAATTCATAAAGTCTAGTGTTGAGAAACTTGTCCCAATCCCAGGAGAGTCACAGGGAACTTTTGATCATGTGTGTGATCTACCTTCTCACCCTGAAAATCCAAAAGATCATTTTGAGACTTTCTCCGATTTTAATGATGATTGTACATCTTATGGAGAAGTTGAGTATGAGGAGGCACCATTGCCTCATTCGGATGTTGACCCTCTTATTGAGGAGTTCACAAATGAACTTACTCACATCAATCCACTTCCATTGGGAAGTGATGATGGTCTCCTTGATTTTGAAGCCGATATGGGAGAAACTGAAAATCTTTTAAACTCTAATCCTAACATCGAGCTTAGTACTTCACATGTTGATGAAATTCTTTATCTTCTGAAGACATCAGTCATGTGGAAGGATTACCTTCTGAGCTAGTTAGCTTAGAAGAAGAGAATGATGAGATTGACACTGAAATCAAGGATGAAGCACTTCGTGCGACATTATTGAATGTCAGTCTCCTCATTGCAAAAATCGAGGCTTTCAAAGAGAAACCTATTTTGTCTCCTATCCCCATTAAGGATAGTGACATTTTCTCCGATGATCCTATTCCAGAGTTTGAAGCCTTTACTTTTGATCATATGGGAGAGAAGATTAGTGGCAGTACCACTCCTCATTCTCAAATTTCTCTCCTCGAATATGATTCATTCACCTTTGAGGAGTTCTCCGGTGAACTCACTCATCATATCATAACTCCTCCAGAGTATGATGACCCAGGGGGAGATGCACTCAATCATGAGAATTTGCAAATTCCCACCCACCTTCCCAGGATATTTACGAGCTTAACCCTTGAAATCCAAACTCAGGCTATGGAGCCTGATCTCGAGGAAGAAGATCAAATCATGATTTTCATCATGGTTTTCTTCCTTTTCTTCACCTACAGGGTGACTTCGCCCGTTCTATACTCCTTCGGGAATGAAGACATTATCTTTGACCCCGGAATCACCGCTTATAGTTTATACTATCTTGAGCCGGAATTATATCTCATCGGTGTGGAACTTTCACGTGCTTCAAATGTTTGTCCAAACATCTTGAATAAAAGTCCGATGGATATTGTCTCTTCCACATCATGCTTCCCCAAGGACAAATGAATTCGGGGTCGAGTCACGCTAGCGACTCGGTAAACAAAAACAGTAGCATGTACTTAGGGTTTTCACCCCAAGTGTGGGGGTGTCCCCTATGCTATGATTACAAAAGTGAAAAACAAAATGGTGTTTTCCACGCTTAGCTTGTAATTTTGCCCTTTTACGTTCAAAGAATCGGCATAATATCCGGGCCTTTGAATATTGAGGACAATATTCATCCTAAGTGTGGGGGGGTATTTCGCTATTTTAGCGAATTTTATCACATTTTACTATCTTATACCCCCGTTTTGGCCAAAATCTCAAAAATTTAAAAATTTTTTCACTAAAGTTTCAAAATTTTTGTGGTTATCAGTCCACCATGTCTAAACGACAAAAAGGATTGGCTAGTCCACAAACGGATCTTGGTAAAGACATCTCAAATCCGTTGACGGCTTGCAATTTGCCCAAAATTGTATGGTCCCTCAACTCCCCAAAAGCAAATGAGTTGGCTAGCCCACAAGATTATGGCTTGTGGTAAAGGCCGTGGAAAATCCATAATTGGTAATCAGCTCACCAAGATGTTGACTATTCCATCAAGAGCTGGCTAGTCCAGAAGCAAACGGCTTTTGGTAAAGACTAATCAAATCCGTTGACAGCTGGTGGTTTGCTCAAAATCACAAGGTTATCAGGTGTACCACAGTTCTTACACCTGGCTACTCCAGAAGTGATGGCTTTTGGTAAAGAGATTTTCAAATCCATCAAGTTTTTCTCAAAAGATTGCTAGGGACTAGCAATAGTTTAGTGTGGGGGATTGATGAGTATGTAAATACTCATCATTTTTATCGTATCTGAACTGCCAAAACATCCAAAAACACTCAAATACGCATCAAAATACACAATTTATCCCAAAAGTGTGTTTTATATGTTTTAGATGCAAAATGTTTAAAAACAAATGAAAAATGAACAAAGTTTGCATAATTGGCAGTTTCAGTCCCTCAAGTTTCAAAAATTGACAAAACTAGTCCCTGAAGGTTTAAAATGAATAAAAAGTCAACTTTGTTCCTTGGATAATCAAACTTGTTCAAAATTAATCCATGGATGAAAGTTTTAACAAAATGGCAACTTTTACCCCTCAAAATCCAAAATTGGCATAAAAGGTCCCTGAACTTTCAAAACTTGACAAAACCAGTCCCTGATGAAATATTTTTGAAAGAACGTCAATATGGTCCTTGGGAATTCAAAATTTATCAAAATTGGTCCCTGGGTGAAATGTTTGAGAAAATTACACTTTTGATCCCCGAACTTTCAAAAATGGCAAAAGTAGTCCTTGGGTTTTTAAAAATTGGAAATTTACATTTATAACCATCGTACTATTCACGTGTTACTACTTTGCCCTTTTTGATAAATTATGGGAAATTACAGTTACAACCCCTCAAAGTTTCAAAATTACAAAAATGGTCCTTGTGTAAAAATTAACCAAACGGTTCCCTTTTAATATCATAAACCCAAATACCAATCCATCTCCTTATAACCCAAGCCCACTTGATTTGGCCCAATCTCCAAAAACCCAACACCCCCCGTTTTTGTTATTCCCAGTTAAACCCCAAGTTGACCATCTCATCCCCCCGCCCCACATGTCTGATAATCAACTGCCATCCCCATCATCATCCCTAACCTATACTCCCCTGCAACACACAAACTCCCACCCCCCTCATACACTCCAAACTAAACACTAACTTCCAAAACTCACACCCTGGCATCAATGATATAAAGAAACAGACAAACACCACTTTGGCGCCAAAAATATGATTCAAAGGACAGGATTGAATGAAGCCATCCAAGGGCTCTAAGTGAAGTGGGATTTAACCATGGGACCCACAAAAACTTGAAAAGGCTATAAAGAAGAAGAAAGGAAGCAGATTCAAGTAGTTAGTTTTTTTAGTTTAGTTTTTAAATGTCGTTTTTAATGTAATTTAAATCTAAGTTGTAATTTTTAGTTCAAAAGAATTGTAATCAAAGTTTCTAGTGTAATAAAAACTGTTGAGGGTCGATTACACGGTAAGGTGGTTAAGCCTTCTTTCTTTGTGTATAAGATATGTTTGTGTGAATATGATTAAGTATGCGGAATCTACTTAACCACACTTTAGAAGATTTATGTTTTGGATATGGAAATGGAATAGTTAACACCAAATGATTCAATATTATTCAAAATAATACGAGTGATCTTTACTATCACTAGGGTTACAAGACCTTGAATCTTATGTGACTTATGTTTGTTCTTTGTATTGTCTGTGTATATCTTTTCACATGCACATTCTAGATTGATATATTTATACACATCTAAGATTTTCCTTTTATAGTCCAAGGAAAGATCTTTTACAAACTTCATGACTCAACAAATAACTAGCTTATGAATAATCACTTGTTCTAGCTTAGATGATGACTTATCATGTTAGTCATTAAGATACAACATGTATCTAGGATTACAACTCACTTGGAGTGTTCAATTTGATGACTACAACAAAGATATTTTCTTGTATATGAATCAGTAGAATAAGTCGTACTTATCTACACAGCTGTTTGTATGAGTCATAACTGCAGAGTCATAGCAGCATAGTCATAGTAGCAGCAGAATCAAGCAGCAGGATCCAGCAGCAGAATCACCTTCAGTGGAAACGGTCTTCAGCCGAATCCATCAGTGGAAACTCGCTTTGTGCTTTATCAGCAGAAACATACTTGTCGTATTTCCTTTAAACCTTTATGCTGAATCTTCAGATTCTTTTGATTATTTAATTCCAAACAAAAACTTTATGTAACCTTAATTCAGTGTTCTTGTTTAAGTTTTAGCTTATGCCAATTTTTATGTAAAATTTCATTTCAAGTCTTATAATATTGTTAGAAGTTGTTTCAATGGTCATTTAAGCTCTCTTAAGTCAATAATAAACTTTTATAAGCTTTTGATGCAATAAAAACATTCTTAGTTTCATAATCTTAAAAATAAAAAAAATACAAATAAATAGATGAAAATTTAAAAATCCAGGAAAGATGAACGTGGAAGCTGAGCATTGTTGTGTTCTGGATTGAAGTGGGTATTAGAACTCCAAGGGGAGTATAGGTTTGTGACTTGGACCCCTTTGTTGCATGTGTTCTGAAATTTTGGACAATGGTAAGCCTTTTCCTTATTCACTGTAGGATAGCTTATCTCTGCTCATAGTTATGCTTATTTGTGTACTCTGAGATTATATGATCTAGTAGAATAAGTTTGTTGCCTGTGTATGTCCATTTGTTCATTGATTACCATTTTTCACTTCTTTACTAGTTTAAAGTCACAATTAGCAATCTTTGCATACTTTAGTTGTTGTAGTTATTTGCTGTTATCCTATGCTAGTTTAAGGTAATTTTAGCTTAAAATAATGTAGATAATCAATTTCTTGGCTCAAACCTTCCATTTCTTTTGAAAAGCTGCTAAAACAGATTTTTGAGGGGTGATTGGTTCAAGATTTCAGCCTGTGCTCTTGTTGTTGTTTGGTGGTTGGTTTGGTTTGAATTGATTGCATCAGTTGATAGTGGGGTAGTAGAAACATCAAAACCACAGGTCATAGTTAGAAAAAGTCAAAATCACCCATTCAACCCATCAATCTGTTGACTGTTGAGACATAAGGACTCAATGTCACCCATTTTGCTAAAAAATTTGTCCTAATAACTAAATTCAGTCACTTAGCAGCTTAATACTTCATGATCAACCAGAAAATCAAGCCCAAAGTTCATGAAAGTCAGCCTAGTGGTTTTTCTCAAAAAGTCAAAACTGATTTTTCATGGAAAAAGTCCAAAATTGACAGATTTATTGTGAGCTTGTGACTTTGATCTAGCTTATCAGCTTTGACACACTAGATTAGTCCCAGCTTGTCTCTACAAGTTTATTTTTACTTTATTTTTTAGAATTTTTTGGTGGCCCCCACTTAGCTCCAAACAGACCAACTCAGTGGTCTGCTTGCTTTGCTGCAGCAGTTAACACCACCCACCACCACCACTTGGTGGTGGTTTTCCAGCCACCCCAGTGGGTCCTATGGCCCCATCTTTGCACTTTTGAACCCCCCCTGGTTGGCCTTCTATTTTGACCCTTAGTTTGACCTCACCACTTGTGGACCCCACCTGAATCAGGGCCTCATCTTTGTCCCTTTTTTCTGAGTTGAACAAGGTTTCCAAAGTGCTTATTGTAGCTTATAGCTTATTTTGTGGTCCACTAGTGCTTATTCCTGCTCTAAAAAGTTCAAACAAGTTATTTGGATCAGAAAAACCCATTGTGGGTCCCACCTAAGCTGATTTTAGCTTATTTTGCCCCTTGGTCAACAAAAGTCAATTATTGACCCAAATAGCTTGTACTTTGCTTATTTTTAAGTCCCATTAAAGTTGTTTTTATAAAAAGTTCATGTTTTTAGTTGTAAAATAGTTTTCTAAAATAAAAATCCAGAAAAAACAAAGTAATTTTAAGTGATAGTTTCTATTTAATTTTATTTAAATTTTATTTTTCATTTTTAGATTTTTATTAAGTACTTAGCTTTTTTATATTTTTCTTAAATTCCTCTTATATTAAAGTATTCATAATAATTTTCTCAGATTTTTATTTTATTATTTAGTATTTATTAGAATTAATCTTAGTTTTATTAATTATTAATTAATAATTAATTTTAAATAGCATAATTAGTTTTTATTAAGTAAAACCTAGTTTTTATAATTTTTCCTAGCTTTTATATATTAAAATATAATTTTAGAAATTTTTCTAGAATTTTTACTGTTTATTTTCTATTTTTTTAATTTAAAATAGTTTAATTAGGTAATTAATAATTAATTAGTAATTAATTAATAGAAAAATCACAAAAAGACAAAAATACTTATTTTTAATTTTAAAACTTATTTTTAGTTATTTTATTATTTTAGAAATCTTATTTTCATTTTTCTAGTACTTAAATAATATTATATTGTATTTAAGTTATTATAATTAGTATTAAATAGTAATTAGTTAATATTAAATAATTAATTAGTGTTAAAATTTATTTTCTTTTTCTAAAAATTTTCTTTTACCTTTAAGTTTGTAAAAAAGTCATTTTCACCCCCTGGGGGTTTTTAGATTTCCGTTTTCACATTTTATTTTGTACGTTTACGTTTTATTTAAACGTGAACGTACGCGTTTTAAGTTTTAAACGTTTCTGGTTTTTCTGACTTTCCAGTCTTGTTAATATAGTGTATTTAAGCTATTTTCTTTTATATTCCAGTAGTGTAATCATCACAACTCACTTACACCCCTTCCTGTCCAGATTCACCCGATCACATAACCGTTTTATAACCATCCACACCTCGTCAGGACATAACGACCCGGGGAAACCCTATACTTCCACGGAGATTGATTCTAGGCAGTTTGACTTTGTTGACCATTCCCTGGTCAATTTAGGTTGACCGTTTAGCATCAATCACCCACGGATGGCGCCACTTATTGATACAAAAGTTAGGCGTTTCTGATTATGGGCTCTTGCTCTCGTACCAATCAGCTTCTTAGCACTTGTAACCTGCGCGCTAAGAAAATGAACAACACCGTTAGGCTTATCATGGGATTGTCTCCCACGATTAGACTCCGGCGTGAGAGTAAGTAATCGATTTAGGGTTCTCACGAAGAGTTTAGGGTTTTTTGTGAATCGTACCTTGAATGAGAGTTATGTCATTCTTTATATAGGCGCATAATCCTTGTAGGGTTCGTGCTCCTTAAGTTTCATACGCGTGGTACTTATCCGGGTTAAGGATATCTATTCTATAGATAGATGATCCTTATCTATACCGTGTATAGTTTAATTGGGTTTGGGCTTACGTGAGCCTATTCCCATTATTGATGCGGCCCAAGTTATAATAGCCCACGCATGGTGCCTTTGGGCCTTAGTAATGTTTATCATTTGGGCTCGTTGCCCATATATAGACTATACGTCATCACAAACCTTTTTTTAACTAAGAGAATAAGTTTGTGCCAAACATTCCATTTAGGATTTGAAATATGGAATTCAAGACTGCAACAAGCTTATATGATCTAAATTCCTAGACCACTTGTACATAAACTAACTAATAACACCTAAAGGGAGCAAGGCAATGCAAGATAAGCTATTCTAATAAGCAAAAAGAATGATTGAGGCAAAAGCAGTCAACTAAAGTCAACCACGGATGTGGTCAATATAGTCAAACTCCTTAGGCTCAATACTCCGTGGAATACAGTGTTTCCCCGGGTCGTTATGTCCCGATGAGGTGTGGATTGTAATCAAAACAGTTTCGTGATCGGGTGAATTTGGATGGAAAAGGGATTTGTGAATGGTTACACTAAGGATTTATACAGTGAAATAGCTTAAAGAAGCTATATAAATAAGACGGGAAAGTAGGAAAAACCAGAAATGATTAAAACCTAAAAACGCGTATGTTACGTTTAAATAAAACGTAAACGTACGAAATAAAAAGTGAAATGGAAATCTGAAAACACCCAGGGGGTGAAAATGACTTTCTTACAAACTACAAGATGAAAGAAATTTTTTGGAAAAAGAAAATAAATTTTTACACTAATTATTTATTTATTATTAATTAAATACTAATTAATACTAATTAATAATATTTAAGACATTTAAATACAATATAATATTATTTAAGCACTAGAAAAATGAAAATAAAATTTCTAAAATTATAAAATAACTAAAAATAAGTTTTAAAATTAAAAATAAGTATTTTTGTCTTTTTGTGGTTTTTCTATTAATTAATTATTAATTAAACATTAATTATCTAATTAAACTATTTTAATTAAGAAAAATAGAAAATGAACAGTAAAAATTACAAGAAAATTTCTAAAATTATTTGATAACATATAAAAGCTATAAAAAATATAAAAACTAGGTTTTACTTAATAAAAACTAATTATGCTATTTTAAACTTAATATTAATTAATTACTAATAAAACTAAGATTAAATCTAATAAATACTAAAAGATAAAATAAAAATCTGAGAAAATTATTATAATTACTTTAATATAAGAGGAAATTAATAAAAATATAAAAATGACAAGTACTTAATAAAAATTTAAAAATGAAAAATAAAATTTAAATAAAATTAAATAGAAACTATCACTTGAAATTACTTTGACTTTTCTGGATTTTTCATTTTAAAAACTAATTAAATACTAAAAATATGAAACTTTTGTGAAAACAATTCTTGTGAAACTCAAAAATAAGCTGTTGGTGAGCTTATTTCCCAAACAGCTTAAGGGTTTAAGCTTTTGATGAAGCACAAGCTGCTTATAAGCTACACTACTGGCCCAAAGCACAAAATAAGCTAGAAAAGGATGGAATGAACTTAGGTCAAACTAAAACAACAAGAATAGCACAATGGATCAGCTAAAAATAAGAAATAAGCTAACCCAATTACACTGCCTGGCACACAGGCCAAGTGGGGACTTACAGGCCTAGGAATAGCTTAGCAAATAAACTGAGAGGTCCAAGCTAGGCTTGGAACCTACTAGTTGAGCTTAAAAGCTTCTCAAAGAACCAAAAGTCTCATTATATAACCCACTAATAAGCTCAAAAGGAGCTTATGATATTGGCTCCTTCATACTGACCACTCAGTACACTGGATGTCATGGACCAAGTAATAAACCACTTGTAGGCTTATCAAATAAGCTTGGAGGTGGCTTATGAGCCCTGAACCTTTGAGATTGGTGGAAGGGCTATCTAAAAAGACAAAATACATAAGCTCAAGTTCACATGAAAGCTTTTGAAGAGCTTGTGAAAGTGGCTATCTAAACTGTGCACAGGGTAAGATTGTGAAAAACAGCTAACAAAAAGCCAAGAAATAAGCAGTTTAATCAACTTAATAAAAATTACTAAAAATAGCTTAATGAAGTTGAGCAGCAAAATATTGATTATCTAAAAGCACAAAACATGAAACTCAATATTAAGTCCTATAGGAAATTATCTAGTTTATTCAAAAGTCTACTAACTGAAAATTTGACTTTTTACATTACACTAACAAGTTGACTTAAGTGAGATTTGATCCCCTCTAATCTACTGAATAAGTTATATGAAGCTGATTAAAAACTAAATTAAGTTGAATGTAAAGCTTATGCACCAATATCCAAACTCATGAAACCCAAAATCATCACAGTGAATAGCAGACTTGAAGTTAGAGGTAACTTTGACTTTTTTTTTTGCCTATGACTTGCAGAACTTATGTTATAACTAATCTATCTAATACCTAAGTGTGATGTCTCAACAACTTGCACTAACTGAAACACAAAGGAACAAGGTGAAACAAGCAAATCCAAACACTCCCTAATCCTATGACTGTTTTCTAATTAGTAAGGGAAATGGTGAATTAAGGCAATCTACTGATTCTACCCTAAATTATAAGCTATAAGGACAAGTTAAAAGCTGATTTAATCAGGGACTAAACACAATATCAAGCACAAACAAAAATAACTACTAAGTAACCACAGGTTTGGTTTGAGACAGAAATTAGAAATGCACACCTCAAATCAGAGTCAAAAAACTCATGAGAGCTTATCACCAAGCTGAGTAACCCAGAAACATCCACAAACACACTTGCGCATCAACTTTACATAATCACAAACCTCTGTTGACTTGTTGACCTTTGTTTGATTTTTGAACTAAAACTTGTTTAAACCTTTCTGAGCTTATGCAAGCTTATAAACAACTTAATTAGAGCTTATGAAACATTAACTCACAACTTTTAACAAGTTTTAAATCAAAATGATAAATACAATGAAAATTGCAGGAAACTGAATTCAACTAAGAGTATTTAACTTGATGCTTAAAACAAGTTTATTACACACTGAAATCACTTACTACAACATTTTTGAGCTAACAATTACATTTGAAAAGGAAATTTTACTAAAACGATATTAAAACTACACTAACTAAACTACATTCACTCACTACTACTTCCATCCTGCTTCTTTCTTTTCTTTTATACATCCTGGAGACACTCTCTTTCTTTCCCACTTGAATTTGAGCCACAAGATGAGATAAAATGATCTCAGCCCTCCAAATTGTTTTTTGGCGGGAAAAAGGTCAAAAGAAGTCAGGGGTTTCTTGGAGGGTTTTGTGGTTAATTAATGTAGTTTGGATGTTAATGGAGGTGGAGGGGACATGGTATGGAGTGGGTAGCAGAAGAGATGGGGAAGGTTGAGTGTGGAAGGGTGTTACAGGGCAAGTGGAGGTGGAACGGGTGAAGGTTTGACCTTCTTTGACCGGGTTCTAATATAAACGGGGGTGAGTTTTATTTAATTAGGAAGTGGGCTGGCTTGGTGGGCTGGGAGTGATATTGGATCAGGCATTGGTTTTGTTTTTTGGGTTTAAAAATGGTTTAGGTTTAGTTTGTTTATTTTGTAGAAAACCACAAGGACCACTTTTGTAATTATGTTGAAATTAAAGGGCTGATTCTGCCAAACATCCATAGTTATCATAAGGATAAAAATTGCCAAGTTTGACTATTAAAAGGACCAAAATTTATATTTTCCAAAATAAAACACCCGGGGACCAATTTTGTAAATTTCCAAATTCTGGGGACTAAACTTGCAATTTTCACCAATCTTTTCATCCAGGGATTAAAAGTGATTTTTGTGAATTCCCAAGGACCAAAATTGATTTTTCATTCAAAATTATCCCACCAGGGACCAAATCTATCAAAGGTGAAACTCCAGGGACCAATCTTGTAAATTTCCAAAACTTTCCAATTTTTCACCAAAGGACTAAATATGACATTTTATGATTTCAAAATGACCTTTGGTGGTAATTTTCCATTTTTTGAATGACTAGGGACTAGTTTTGTAATTTTATGAAAGTTTGGGGACTGAAACTGCCAATTATGCAAACTTTGTACGTTTTTCATATGTTTTTGCTCATTTTGCATCTAAAACATATAAAACACAATTTTGAAATATTTTTAGTATTTTGATGCATTTCTGAGTGTTTTTGTATGTTTTGCAGTTCAGATTAGACCAAAAATGATGAGTGTTTGAGCACTCATCAATCCCCCACACTAAACTATTGCTAGTCCCTAGCAATACTGTTTTGAAAACTTGATGGATTTTAAACTCTTTACCAAAAGCCATCACTTCTGGAGTAGCCAGGTGTAAGAACTGTGGCACACCTGATAACCGTGTGATTTTGAGCAAACCACCAGCTGTCAACGGATTTGATTAGTCTTTACCAAAAGCCGTTTGCTTCTGGACTAGCCAACTCTTGATGGAATAGTCAACATCTTGGTGAGCTGATTACCAATTATGGATTTTCCACTGCCTTTACCACAAGCCATAATCTTGCGGTCTAGCCAACTCATTTGTTTTTGGGGAGTTGAGGAACCATACAATTTTGGGCAAATTGCAAGCCGTCAACGGATTTGAGATGTCTTTACCAAGAGCCGTTTTCTCCTGGACTAGCCAATCCCTTTTGTCGGTTAGACAAGGCGGACTGATTACCACAAAAATTTTGAAGCACCAGTGAAAAATTTTTAAAATTTTTGAAATTTTGGCTAAAACGGGGGTATTATATAGTAAAATGTGATAAAATTCGCTAGAATAGCGAATACCCCCCACACTTAGCATGAATATTGTCCTCAATATTCAAAATCCCGGCTATTATTCTGACATTTTGAACGTAAAAGGGCAACATTACAAGCTAAGTGTGGAAAACACCATTTTGTTTTTCACTCTTGTAACCATAGCATGGGGGACTCCCCCACACTTAGGGTGAAAACCCTATAAGCATGCTACTGTTTTTGTTTACCGAGTCGCTAGCTTGACTCGACCCCGAATTCATTTGTCCTTAAGGAAGCATGATGTGGAAGAAACAATCTCAATCGGACTTTCATTCAAGATGTTTGGACAAACATTTGAAGCACGTGAAAGTTCCACACCGATGAGATAAGTATCCGGCTCAAGATAATGATACATGAAAATGCCGGGGTCAAATATAGTATCTTCATTCCCGAAGGAGTGAAGAAGAGAGGAAGGAACCTCGAGAACAGGCTCATTAGCCTGAGTTTGGATTTCAAGGGTTAAGCTCAAAAACATCCCGGGAGGGTGGGTGGGAATTTGCAAATCCTCATGATTAAGGATATCTCCCCCTGGGCTATCATACTCCGGAGGAGTAATGATAAGGTGATCAATGATGGGCTCAGAAGATATTTCATCAACATCACTGATGTCTCCATGAGATAAAGACTTTTCATCAGTGGGTGAATCATTAAGCCCGATATTGAGATAGGAATTGAGTGATGGATCATCATCATTCAATAAGCTTTCAAGGAACAGAATATCCCCTTCAGAATCCAGATAGTTATCATCAACTTCATACGAAGTTGAACTATCTAGAGCAAGGAATGCTTCGACTTCCTCCATATCATCTTTGAAATCAAAGAGATCATCATCACTTCCCGATGGAAGTGGATTGGTGTGAGTGAGTTAATCGGCGAACTCCTCGAGAAGAAAGTCGACATTAGAGTGGGGAATAGATGCATCAACATACTCAATGTCTCCATAAGATAAACAATCATCACTGGAATCAGAGACAATCTCAATTTGATCATTTGGATTATTAGGGTGAGAATGAATATCACACACTTGATCAAAAGTCCCCTGTGACTCTCTCGGGATTGGGACAAGGATCTCAACACTAGACTTTATTAATTCGTCCGATTCCTTATTAGGAAGAGTGCTAAGATGCTCATCCCCCATGTTCAGAGAATGAGTGTGAACTTCGGGTGTGATAACAACAGACTGAGGGAGATGAGAGGAGCTAGCATTCATGGAATTTTCAAGTTCCATTTGTTCAACGGCTAGTAATTTCCCCGTCGCATTATTTTCTCCCTGATTTTCCGTGGGAGGAATCACAAATGATGAATCAGACGAACCCTTATAAAATTGAAGGATATCAAGGGTGTCTTCATTATCACTATCATTATCACAGTCTAGAAGAGCAGCTTGACGAAATTTGGCACGTGTTACAGCTGCTTGTTCTAAGACAAGTAATTCTTCCATGCTCAATTCATTTTTAGCCTCTCGTCCTTCAGCAAGTAATTCTGCCATAGATTTCTCACGAGAGTCTCGAAACGGTGTAGTAACCAACTCCTCCTTAAGTTCTTTTAAAATATCAAGAGCCTTTAGTAAAAGGTCTTGCTCAGTATCATGAGGAGTTGTGTGAATCATTTGGTACTGTGGAGGTGGGTCTAAAAATGAATAGTCGTAATTGTTACAAGGAAATGGATTCCTTGTTTGACAATCCAAGCTAGAGTGTGGACCTCCACAGTAATCACAACAGTAAAATTGATGTGGCTGTGGGTTGTATGTGCTAGAATTACAATTGCTATTAGGAGACTGCTCATAGACAAGCGTGTTTCCCGATTGACAATCATAAATGTAGTGTGAACCACCACAGTACTCACAACAGTAAAACTGTTGAGTCTCATGGTGTGGTAACTGATGGAATGAATCAGTCGTGCCATGGTAGGAATAGGGATTCTGGTTATAGACAGACCCGTTTCCTGACTCTACAATGCCACAACTTGGGCAATTGCCACGATTATAAGGATTACCACACCAATGGCAAACCAGAAGGTGTGGGTGAGACATAGAAAGAATCAAATGTGTATTGAGGGTGAGGAAATGAGAATCAAAAGGGTAGGAGGGTGAAGAAGGATATTTTTGGTGTCTTTGGAAATCATTTTGTACAAATGATAAAGAAAATGTTTTTGTGTTTTTGTGTTCGTTGAAAACTGAGTTTAAAAAGTTTTCGGGAACCGTTTTGTTTTGAAAATAAGAAATTATGAACAAAGGATGGATAAATGTACAATGGAACGAATTCCAAAGACACTAATCAGAAAAACCGTTTAGATACGCACACAACCTCCCCGGCAGCGGCGCCAAAATTTGATTGAGGCAAAAGCAGTCAACTAAAGTCAACCACGGATGTGGTCAATATAGTCAAACTCCTTAGGCTCAATACTCCGTGGAATACAGTGTTTCCCCGGGTCGTTATGTCCGGACGAGGTGTGGATTGTAATCAAAACGGTTTCGTGATCGGGTGAATTTGGATGGAAAAGGGGTTTGTGAATGGTTACACTAAGGATTTATACAGTGAAATAGCTTAAAGAAGCTATATAAATAAGACGGGAAAGTAGGAAAAACCAGAAATGATTAAAACCTAAAAACGCGTATGTTACGTTTAAATAAAACGTAAACGTACAAAATAAAAAGTGAAAATGGAAATCTGAAAACACCCAGGGGGTGAAAATGACTTTTTTACAAACTATAAGATGAAAGAAAATTTTTGGAAAAAGAAAATAAATTTTTACACTAATTATTTATTTATTATTAATTAAATACTAATTAATACTAATTAATAATATTTAAGACATTTAAATACAATATAATATTAATTAAGCACTAGAAAAATGAAAATAAAATTTCTAAAATTATAAAATAACTAAAAATAAGTTTTAAAATTAAAAATAAGTATTTTTGTCTTTTTGTGGTTTTTCTATTAATTAATTATTAATTAAACATTAATTATATAATTAAACTATTTTAAATTAAGAAAAATAGAAAATGAACAGTAAAAATTACAAGAAAATTTCTAAAATTATTTTATAACATATAAAAACTATAAAAAAATATAAAAACTAGGTTTTACTTAATAAAAACTAATTATGCTATTTTAAACTTAATATTAATTAATTACTAATAAAACTAAGATTAAATCTAATAAATACTAAAATATAAAATAAAAATCTGAGAAAATTATTATAATTACTTTAATATAATAGGAAATTAATAAAAATATAAAAATGATAAGTACTTAATAAAAATTTAAAAATGAAAAATAAAATTTAAATAAAATTAAATAGAAACTATCACTTGAAATTACTTTGACTTTTTCTGGATTTTTCTTTTTAAAAACTAATTAAATACTAAAAATATGAAACTTTTGTGAAAACAATTCTTGTGAAACTCAAAAATAAGCTGTTGGTGAGCTTATTTCCCAAACAGCTTAAGGGTTTAAGCTTTTGATGAAGCACAAGCTGCTTATAAGCTACACTACTGGCCCAAAGCACAAAATAAGCTAGAAAAGGATGGAATGAACTTAGGTCAAACTAAAATAACAAGAATAGCACAATGGATCAGCTAAAAATAAGAAATAAGCTAACCCAATTACACTGCCTGGCACACAGGCCAAGTGGGGACTTGCAGGCCTAGGAATAGCTTAGCAAATAAACTGAGAGGTCCAAGTTAGGCTTGGAACCTACTAGTTGAGCTTAAAAGCTTCTCAAAGAACCAAAAGTCTCATTATATAACCCACTAATAAGCTCAAAAGGAGCTTATGAAATTGGCTCCTTCATACTGACCACTCAGTACATTGGTTGTCATGGACCAAGTAATAAACCACTTGCAGGCTCATCAAATAAGCTTGGAGGTGGCTTATGAGCCCTGAACCTTTGAGATTGGTGGAAGGGCTATCTAAAAAGACAAAATACATAAGCTCAAGTTCACAGGAAAGCTTTTGAAGAGCTTGTGAAAGTGGCTATCTAAACTGTGCACAGGGAAAGATTGTGAAAAACAGCTAACAAAAAGCCAAGAAATAAGCAGTTTAATCAACTTAATAAAAATTACTAAAAATAGCTTAATGAAGTTGAGCAGCAAAATATTGATTATCTAAAAGCACAAAACATGAAACCCAATATTAAGTCCTATAGGAAATTATCTAGTTTATTCAAAAGTCTACTAACTGAAAATTTGACTTTTTACATTACACTAACAAGTTGACTTAAGTGAGGTTTGATCCCCTCTAATCTACTGAATAAGTTATATGAAGCTGATTAAAAACTAAATTAAGCTGAATGTAAAGCTTATGCACCAATATCCAAACTCATCACAGTGAATAGCAGACTTGAAGTTAGAGGTGACTTTGACTTCTTTTTTTTGCCTATGACTTGCAGAACTTATGTTATAACTAATCTATCTAATACCTAAGTGTGATGTCTCAACAACTTGCACTAACTGAAACACAAAGGAACAAGGTGAAACAAGCAAATCCAAACACTCCCTAATCCTATGACTGTTTTCTAATTAGTAAGGGAAATGGTGAATTAAGGCAATCTACTGATTCTACCCTAAATTATAAGCTATAAGGACAAGTTAAAAGCTGATTTAATCAGGGACTAAACACAATATCAAGCACAAACAAAAACAACTACTAAGTAACCACAGGTTTGGTTTGAGACAGAAATTAGAAATGCACACCTCAAATTAGAGTCAAAAAACTCATGAGAGCTTATCACCTCAAAAGAAGTCAGGGGTTTCTTGGAGGGTTTTGTGGTTGATTAATGTAGTTTGGATGTTAATGGAGGTGGAGGGGACATGGTATGGAGTGGGTAGTAGAAGAGATGGGGAAGGTTGAGTGTGGAAGGGAGTTACAGGGCAAGTGGAGGTGGAAGGGGTGAAGGTTTGACCTTCTTTGACCGGGTTTTAATATAAACGGGGGTGAGTTTTATTTAATTAGGAAGTGGGCTGGCTTGGTGGGCTTGGAGTGATATTGGATCAGGCCTTGGTTTTGTTTTTTGGGTTTAAAAATGGTTTAGGTTTAGTTTGTTTATTTTGTAGAAAACCACAAGGACCACTTTTGTAATTATGTTGAAATTGAAGGGCTGATTCTGCCAAACATCCATAGTTATCATAAGGATAAAAATTGCCAAGTTTGACTATTAAAAGGACCAAAATTTATATTTTCCAAAATAAAACACCCGGGGACCAATTTTGTAAATTTCCAAATTCCGGGGACTAAACTTGCAATTTTCACCAATCTTTTCATCCAGGGATTAAAAGTGATTTTTGTGAATTCCCAAGGACCAAAATTGATTTTTCATTCAAAATTATCCCACCAGGGACCAAATCTGTCAAAGGTGAAACTCTAGGGACCAATCTTATAAATTTCCAAAACTTTCCAATTTTTCACCAAAGGACTAAATATGACATTTTATGATTTCAAAATGACCTTTGGTGATAATTTTCCATTTTTTGAATGACTAGGGACTAGTTTTGTAATTTTATGAAAGTTTGGGGACTGAAACTGCCAATTATGCAAACTTTGTACTTTTTTCATCTGTTTTTGCTCATTTTGCATCTAAAACATATAAAACACAATTTTGAAATATTTTTAGTATTTTGATGCATTTCTGAGTGTTTATGTATGTTTTGCAGTTCAGATTAGACCAAAAATAATGAGTGTTTGAGCATTCATCAAAGAATAAGCAGCTTAAAGGGCTAATGTGGACTGACTTAATGAAAACTTTGAAGCAACAATTCTTAAACTACCACTTAAGCTTTCACAGCATATAAGAGTTAGATTAAGCAAATTAAAATAGGGAAAAACACAAATAAGCAGTGGATGAGTAAGGTTTCAAGCTAAGCTATTTTGTAGAGAAGAGCTAAAAATTTGGAATACTTTAAATTAAAACTTTCATTGATAAAATTAAAGGGTACATAAACTGAAAAATTAAGAAAATTACTTAAAACCCTACTGAGCCTCAATGGCTTTACAACTCATCTATTTATACTATTTTTTAGCTAGGGTTTCTCTTGGATGCTTCTGCTTTTTCTTCTGTGTTTCTTGTCAATGAATCCCAGCCATCCATTGCTTTTTGAGTACTCTCGACCCTTTAATCTGTTTTGGCGCCCATTTGAGTTGTGGATTGGTGATGTGGCAAAGGTGTTAGGTACGGGTTGTGAGATGTTGGGGAAGGTGATGGTGGAGACTGCTTTTGAGGTCTTGGGAGGATGTTTGCGTGTTGTAGGATTAAAGGAGGAAGGGGAAGGTTGTTTGGTGGGCAAAAGGAGAGGTTGGGGAAGACAGGGGAGTGTTTGACTGGTGCTTTGACCAAGGGGGAGCGTACTTTCATTAGTGATAATTTTAGGTTTCAGGTGTGGGCTTGTAGGGTAATGGGCTAGGAAACAAATTTGGGCCAAAAGGGAGGTATGGGGTTGGTTTTATTTGGATTGGAGTTGGATTTTGTGGGATAATATTAACTTGGTCCGTTTGGTTTGAGAATTTAGTAACACAAGGACCAATTTTGTACAAACTGAAAATTCCAAGGTCTGAAGTTCCCATCTTTCCAAAGTAGTCACAAGGGGAAAACACGCCAAGTTTTAATTTTCCAAGTGCCTTAGAAGTCTATTTCCAACAATGAAATACCCGGGGATCAAAATTGCAAATTCTGAAACTTCAGGGACCAATTGTGTAATTTCTTTAAAAACTTTCACCTAAGGACCATAATTGCCATAGATGAATAGTACAAGGACCTCAATTGATTTTTCCAAAATTTTAAATTCCCAGGGACCATTTTTGCCAACTTTGAAAGTGGATGGACCAAACTTTTAACTTTTCCAAAGTTTTTACCCAAGGACCATATTTGATAACTTTTGACTTTTAAATGCCTTGGGTTGACTTTTTTTGCAAAACGAATGTTCAGGGACTAGTTTTGTCAATTTTTGAAAGTTGGGAGACTGAAACTGCCAATTATGCATGCTTTGTTCGTTTTTCGTTTGTTTTCAATCACTTTGCATCTGAAATATATAAAACACGATCTTTGGGATATTTTCTGTATTTTGATGCGTTTTTGAGTGTTTTTAGACGTTTTGCAGTTTATATTTGACTAAAAAAATGATGAGTATTTACACACTCATCAATCCCCCACACTAAACTATTGCTAGTCCCTAGCAATCTTTTGTGAAAATTTAATGGATCTGAAGTCTCTTTACCAAAAGTCATTACTTCTGGAGTAGCCAAATGTTTCGGTTCAAGTAAGAACTATGGTACACTGATAACCATATGATTTTGAGCAAACCATACGCTTCCAACGGTTTTGATTTGTCTTTACCAGAAGCCGTTTGCTTCTGGACTAGTAACTCTTGATGGACACAGTCCACATCTTGGTGAGTTGATTACCAATTATGGTATTCCACTGCCTTTACCAAAATCCGTAATCTTGCGGGCTAGCCAACTCTTCACTTATCAAAGATATGGTGAGTTGAATACCATCCAATTTTCGGCAAATTGTCAGCCATAAACGGATTTGAGATATCTTTACTAAGACCCGTTTGCTCCTGGATTAGCCAGTCCTTAAGTCGGTTAGACATGGTGGACTGATAACCATAAATTTTTTGAACTTAAGTGAAAAAAAATTTAAATTTTTGGCCAAAAACGGGGGTACTAGAAGGTAAAATGTGATCAAATTCGCTAGAATTCCCCTTCCCCCCCACACTTAGAATTAAATATTGCCCTCAATATTCAAAGTCCCGGCTATTATGCCGATTCTTTGAACGTAAAAAGGCAACATTACAAGTTAAATGTGGAAACACCATTTTTCACTTTATTTCTATACATACATTTTTTTTTGAAACTTATATACATGGTAACAACAGCATGGGAAACTCCCCCACACTTAGGGTGAAAACCCCATATGTATGCTACTATTTTTGTTTACCGAGTCGCTAGCTTGACTCGACCCCGAATTCATTTGTTCTTGGGGAAGCAACATGTGGAAGAGACAATCTCCATCGGACTTTCATTCAAGATATTTGGATAAACATTTGAAGCACGTGAAAGTTCCACACCGATGAGATATATAGACCCTGGCTCAAGATATTGGTAAATGAAAATGTCAGGGTCAAAGATAGTGTCTTCATTCCCAAAGGAGTGAAGAAGAGAGGAAGTCACCAGGTAGGTGAAGAAAAGAAAGAAAATCATGATAACAATCATGACAAGATCTTCTTCCTCAAGATCAGGTTTAGTTTCCTGAATTTAGATTTTATCGGTCAAGCTCTTTGATTTGGACAACATATCAGGAGGGAGGGTGGAAAAATTTGTCATAGGAATACAAACTCTCATGATTGAGACTCTTTCCCCCCGATCATGGTTTTTCTTGTCATCCAAGTAATCATACTCCGGAGGAGTCATGATATGAGTAAGTTCATCAGAGAACTCCTAATGACGAGAATCAATCACATGATATAAATCAGTGAATTCTTGTTCCGTTGTGGATTCATCACCATCCTTGTTCTGAATATCAAAGAGTGGATTATCATAAATCAAAGTGAATTCGGATTCGAATTCAAATAGAGGATTGATGATAGTAGTTTTGAATGTTTCGGGAACAAAATGATTAACATTCTCTTGTGGACTATTGGGATAAGAAGTGAGTGACGGATCATGATATAAGAGACTTTCAATTTCTCCTAGATCGGCTTCAAAGTCAACTAGATCATCGTCACTTCCCGTTGGAAGTGGATTGATGTGAGTGAGTTCATCGGTCAACTCCTCAAGAAGATGATCAGCATCAGAATGTGTAACTGATGCCTCAACATACTCGATGTCTCCATAAGATGCACAATCTTCGCTACAATCAGAGAAAGTCTCAAATTGATCTTTTGGACACTCAAGACGGGAAGTAAGATCACACATATGCTCAAGAATACCCTGTGACTCTCTTGGGATTAGGACAAGGTTCTCAGCACTAGACTTTATGAATTCGTCCAATTCCTTTTCAGGAATAGTGCTAAGATGCTCATCCCCCATGCTCAGAGAGTGAGTGGAAACTTCGGGTGTGATAATAACAGACTGAGGGAGTTGAGAAGGACTAGCAGACATGGGTTTTATAAATTTCATTTGTTCTTCTGCTAGTAATTCCATCATAGTCTTTCTCCCTGTGATTTTTGGATTGGCGGGATTTTAACTGATGTACTCGATGAATCTTTTTGAATAATAACAACGTTATCTTCATCATCATCACTGTCATCATCGTCAAAAAATAGAGCAGCATTGCGAAGATTGGCACGTATTTTAGCTGCTAGTTGCTCAACCAGTAATTCTTCCATGCTTTTTCCAGAATCTAGTTCTTTAGCAAGTAATACTGCCATAGTTTTCCCACGAGAATTTGGAATGAGTGGAACTTGTGGGGGTGTGGATGTGTCAAAACCGGAAGGTTGACATTGAAAATCATCATGAGGACCTCCACAATATACACAAGAAAAACTGGGGGCATTTTGAAATATTGTGCTATTCAACTCCTCCTTAAGTTCTTTTAATATTTCAAGAGCCTTTAGATAAAGGTCTTGCTAAGTTTCTTAAGGAGTTGTGTGAATCATTTGGTACTGTGGAGGTTGGTCATGATACGGATAGTCATAATTGTAACAAGGAAAGGGATTCCTTGTTTGACAATCTGAGCTAAAGTGAGGACCTCCACAATACTCACAAGAAACATTCGGTGCATTTTGAAATGATGTATTATTGAAATAGCACGGTTCTTGTTCAAAGGAATTATGAGGAGGGTAACTGACATAGTTTTGAAAATTTGGAAACGCGAATGTATTTTCGATTTCAAAAGTGCAACAAGTACAAAGTCCATGGGTAAACCCACATTCCTTGCAAAAACATCGTTTACAAAGTGAACCATCTTCTAAGAGATCTCTACAAATATAACAATGATGTTGATCAAACGAAGATAGTTGGGGTTGTGGAGGGTGGTCGGGAAGACTTTGAGAATCATTGAAAGCATTCGGATGTGCTTTGCACCATTTACAAAATCCGTCACTAATATCACTCCCACACCGCCTACACATGCACTTGTAACAATGATGATTGTCATCCACTGGACCTTTACATTGAAAACAATTGTAGTCGAGTGACGACATAAGAGTTAAACATTAACGACGGATGAGAAGAAAGAATTAAACGGTAAAGAGGATAAGAAGATAAGAATTAAACGTATAGAAGACGAAGATTATTTTTGGATTTTTCGAAAAACACATCAATTAAAGCGTGACCAACTCAAAAAGACAATTGTGAACTTAAACCAATAATCACAATGTAAATGGCTTCTTTGAAAAAGGTACACCAATTCACAAGGATAAAATGGCAAGTTTTAATCTTTTGTTTGGGAACTTATTAATGTTCACAGCCCCAGTTGGTAGGTGTTCTGCCTTGGTTCTCGACGGTTGTTTTTTTATGTTTCTTTTATTTAACAAAAAACGGAAAATTGTTTTTGTAGTTTTTATATGATAAATATATATTTTTTATATGATAAATTTATATACAAAAGAAAAGGAAAAATATTTTTGGGTTTTATATATTTTTGAAAGCGATAACTTCTTGACGAAGGTTCTACAAGTCACTAATCGTTAAAATCGTAATGATATTGTCGCAACACAACCTCCCCAGCAGCGGTGCCATTTTGATTCGTTGTGTGCAAAAAAACAATTTATTAATATATCAACAAACATGAGGTCTAATTTATCGTGAGACAAATAGACGTGAAGTAATACGAATAAACCTTTTAGGAAAAAGATTACCTCACAAAAATTGTGGAAGTGATATTAAATTGTGAAACCGGAAAGTGATTTCCCGGGTCGTACCCCAACGAGGTGTGAATGGAAAGCTTCGAGTGAGATTGAGATTAAAATCTTGTATGTTGGAAGGGTTGTTTGGTTTTGTGATACGTTAAATTAACGGAAATTTGAAATTATCAAACGTAAATGAATTATAAACAACCTAAGGGGAAATAAAAGGCAATAGGTAAGCTAGGGAAGTCCTAAAACACTACGGGAATCAAATTTAGGTATCGGGAATCCTAAAATGTAATCTAAATTAAAAACGCGACGTTTATTAAAAATAAACATCAACGTACAAAATAAAACGTGAATTTTGAGCTACGAAAGTCCTACGGGTTTCCAACTAATTTTCTTACGCACTAAATGACAAAAAAAAAATTTAGAAAAAGGAAAATTAATTTTTTAACGAAAATTCTATTTATTATGAATTTAACACTATTTAACTCTAATTAAATTATATTAAATACTAAAACTATAGGGAAAAATCTGACTTTTTTTGTAACTAAATGAACTTAAAACTAATCTAAGAAAAATAAAATGAAGGGAAAACAACTACTGAATAAGCAGAAATCAGCAAAAGATAAGCTAAAAAAAAAAGATTAAGCTAAATGGACAACTATTATAAAAGAATTAAGGGTGAAAGGAATTACAAGAAAAGACCCAAGGGCATACTGGTTATCTGTGTTGTGTTACGTCTGTGTGAGACCAAGAGGTCAGGGGTTCGACCCCTGACTTTTGCAGTTATTTTTAAACATTTTTTTTTTCAAATTTTCTTTTACCAACTGGTTTTAACAAAAAATATATCAGACTTTTGAAAGCAACTTTTTATTGAAAAGCTTTAAATAAGCTTATGACAAGCTTACGAACCAACAGTTGAGCTTTAAGCTAAAATGAGTTTGTTTGGTTAAACTTTAAGAAGTTGAGTACAAGCTAGAACAGTGGTATAAGCAAGCAAACATGAGCTCCATCACATGCAAACAACACAAATTCTACAATAAAACAACTGAGATAGAACAGGTACAAGAGATTAAGCAAGCTCAGCCGATATTCAGTGTATATCAACTATAGCAAGGCAGTCCTAAGGGGGCTGACTTATGCTCACAAATAAGCACACCTAAACCCAAAATCTCAACAAGGGGCCGAATGCAACCCACTTAAGCTATCATTATCCTAAATAAGCAGAGCTGAACAGAGAAATAAGCACAAAAACCAGCAAGCAAATCAATTAAAAAGGGTGAGACTTACAAATCCAAACAGCCAAGAAGGCTACTTCACAAGCCTCAAAAGCTACTGATGAGCTATAATTAAGCTATACTAAGGGGAATACTAAGCTAAGGTTTACTAGGGAAGACCTAGTAAGCTCTAGGGGAAAGAAATAATCAGTCATCTATGCCTACAAACACTAAACTAAATAAAACTAATCCTAAGGGCTGCTAAGATAGTGAAAGTAATGGCTGAATGAGCTACTTTGAGGCTGCAAAAAGCTGGTAAAATAAATTTCAAAAATCAATCTAAAAATACTCACATGCTCACAAGCTGAGAAATAAGCTACAAAACAATTTTTAGACCCTAGTGTCCACTAATGAGTGAATGAAAAATGCAGCTTTTAGGGGGTTTGGGACTGCTATGCAGGGCTGCAAACAGTGGTGGACATGGGTTAAAATGGTGAGATTTGACCCAATAAAAGCTAAGTACCAGTATAGACAGCTCAAATAGACTACGATGAGCAAGTTTTAAACAAAAGTAACCATTAATTAAGCCTTAATCTATTTCTACTCTAATTACCTAAGATAATTAGTTATGAATTTCAACCTAGGAAAATCTAATCAAAAGCTTTTTTTAAAAAATACTTGAAACTAACTAAATTTCCTAGACCACTGGTACATAAACTAACTAATAACACCTAAAGGGAGCAAAGCAATGCAAGATAAGCTATTCTAATAAGCAACAAGAATAAGCAGCTTAAAGGGCTAATGTGGATTGAATTAATGAAAAATTTGAAGCAACAATTTTAAACTACCACCTAAGCTTTCACAGCATATAAGAGTTAGACTAAGCAAATTAAAATAGGGAAAAACATAAATAAGCAGTGGATGAGTAAGGTTTCAAGCTGAGCTATTTTATAGAGAAGAGCTAAAAATTTGGAATACTTTAAATTAAAACTTTCATTGATAAAATTAAAGAGTACATAAACTGAAAAATTAAGAAAAATTACTTAAAACCCTACTGAGCCTCAATGGCTTTACAACTCATCTATTTATATAATTTTTAGCTAGGGTTTCCCTTGGATGCTTCTGCTTTTTCTTTTATGTTTCTTGTCAATGAATCCCATCCATCCATTGCTTTTTGAGTAATCTCGACCCTTTAATCTGTTTTGGCGCCCATTTGAGTTGCGGATTGGTGACGTGGCAAAGGTGTTAGGTACGGGTTGTGAGATGTTGGAGAAGGTGATGGTGGAGACTGCTTTTGAGGTCTTGGGAGGATGTTTGCATGTTGCAGGATTAAAGGAGGAGGGGGAAGGTTGTTTGGTGGGTAAAAGGAGAGGTTGGGGAAGACAGGGGAGTGTTTGACTGGTGCTTTGACCGAGGGGGGGGGGAGCATATTTTTATTAGTGATAATTTTAGGTTTCAGGTGTGGGCTTGTAGGGTAATAGGCTAGGAAACAGATTTAGGCCAAAAGGGAGGTATGGGGTTGGTTTTATTTGGATTGGAGATGGATTTTGTGGGATTATATTAACTTGGTCCGTTTGGTTTGAGAATTTAGTAACACAAGGACCAATTTTGTACAAACTGAAAATTCCAAGGACTGAAGTTCCCATCTTTCCAAAGTAGTTACAAGCGGAAAACATGCCAAGTTTTAAATTTCTAAGTGCCTTAGAAGTCTATTTCCAACAATGAAATACCCGGGGATCAAAATTGCAAATTCTGAAACTTCAGGGACCAATTGTGTAATTTCTTCAAAAACCTTCACCTAAGGACCATAATTGCCATAGATGAATGGTACAAGGACCTCAATTGATTTTTCCAATTTTTTAAATTCCCAGGGAACATTTTAGCCAACTTTGAAAGTGGATGGACCAAACTTGTAACTTTTCCAAAGTTTTTGCCCAAGGACCATATTTGATAATTTTTGACTTTTAAATGCCTTGGGTTGACTTTTCTTGCAAAACGAATGTTCAGGGACTAGTTTTGTTAATTTTTAAAAGTTGGGGGACTGATACTGCCAATTATGCATACTTTGGGACATTTTCTGTATTTTGAAGCGTTTTTGAGTGTTTTTAGATGTTTTGCGGTTTATATTTGACTAAAAAAATGATGAGTATTTACACACTCATCAAGAGGTCATGTAGTAAACGTTCGAGGAGCTATGACACTTTAAATCGTCAATCCAGCAACTCGTCGATCCGTTTACCTAAATGAACCCCTCACATGAAGCTCCCTACTTTTGTAGTTTTCAATATGGAAAAACATTTATGGTTACACGATTCTTAATTACTTGTATTGTGAAAACCAAATTTTGACGTCGAAAACTATCCTTACCATTTGAGGCAGAAAACTGCCATTTTTTGGCGTTTTCAGGCCGAGTTACAAAGTGTTGAACATAAAACATCATTCCTGACAACCTTCGTTTTTTAGCGTTTTGATGAATCAGACCAGATTTGCCTCTAAAAATTACTCAGATTCGTATTCAGCAAGGTTTTGGCAATTTTAGTTTCTAGGTTTCGCTAACTTGTTTTTAAGCATTAATAAAGCATGATAAAATATAATGACCTTATATATAGCATGTAAACAATATAATTAGGACATAGCATGCATGAAATCATAAAATGATGGTGGTGATTGTGTGCTTACAACTTTTGGCCTAACAAAAGGGAAATCAAGAATCAAGAACTAGTTCAAGGACTTAGATCTCTTCTCTCTTGGATTCCTTCTCTTCTATTGTATGATTAAGGTTGTGCTTAGAGCTTGTGCAAGACTTGGATAAGTCCTTGGTGACTTGAGTGATCTAAACTCAATAGAATCACCAAAGAATGCAAAGGACTTTATGTAGTTTACTTGTAACTTTAATACTTTTGTAATACTTGAAGTAGAAATAAAATGGTGAAAGTGTTTGTGTGTGTGAGGTTGTGAAAGACCAAAAGGGGGTGAGGAGGGTTTTATAATGTGTTGAGGAAGTTAGTTTATAAGAATAAATGGCTTAGAATGGAACACATGACAACTACATGTAAGTTTTTAGGCGATAAGTCTTTCTAAGGCTTCTAATGTAACACATGAGTGTATAATAGTTTCATGGTTCTCACAAAGCCTCCAAGGCATTGGTGATTCAGCCTATACACTTTCATGGACAAGGGGAAAGGACTAGGTGGATGATTCTTGGCCTTATATAAGTTACGGAGTCAGTTTAGTCCCGATAATCGCTAACAGTAAGCCGTTAAGTCATGAAACGTAAAACCGGGTATCGTAAAACTATGAAACTTGTAGAAATGATTAAACTCATCAATATACTCATTATTATCTTATAAAAATGAGTGATAAGTTTAATGGGCCGCGAAAACGCTGTTAACGCTGGAAACATAGGTTTAAAATGCGTAAAACGCAAATTCGGAAAACGTGAAATTCCAAAATTCTTGAGAATGTCACGGAAGGTGAAAAACTTATGTTTCTCGTGTTTGTGATGTTTTGGGGATATATCGGGATGCCTAAATGACGTTTAAAGCTTAAAGTAATTCTGAGACACGGTTTCGTGATTTTTACAGAAATGATATGACGAGTGTCAAACTCTCATATTATCATTAAATTGGGTTAACTTAAGAGAATGCAAAATAAAAATTTTAGGAGTAAATAGTGAAAGTGAATAGTAAACCTGAATAGTAATCCTAAAATGCGAACTGTTATAGTCTTACCACCTAAACGGGAATCCTGTCCGAAATTCTGTGTGTGTTATATATTAATATACTAGTATGTTCGTGTAGCATAAAATGTCTAAAAGTCACATAATCGTCTTGAGGATGGAAGGCACGGAGAGTGAAATGGTATATGATGAGTGCTCAAACACTCATCATTTTTGGTCAAATCTGAACTGCAAAACATACAAAAACACTCAGAAATGCATCAAAATACTGAAATATTCCAAAATTGTGTTTTATATGTTTTAGATGCAAAATGAGTAAAAACAGATGAAAAATGAACAAAGTTTGCATAATTAGCAGTTTCAGTCCCCTAACTTTTAAAAATTGACAAAATTAGTCCCTGATCAATTATTTTGAAAGAAATGTCAACAAAGGTCCTTTTGAATTCAAAAGTTGTCATAATTGGTCCCTGGGTGAAAGTTTCAAAAATTTCCAAGTTTGGTCCCTCAACTTTGCAAAGTTGGTAAAATTAGTCCTCGGGTGATTTTTTTGGGAAAATGTATAACAATGGTCTTGTGGAATTGCAATTGGCAAGAATAGTCCTTATTGGCAACTTTGGAAAAATTACACCTCAGGCCCCTCAAGTTTGCAGCTATTACAAAATTGGTCCTTATGGATTTACTAGTTATCTACCAAAGGGACCCTTGTTATTTAGCTAATAATCCAATCCCAAAAACCAGCCCATCCTACTTACCCTGGCCCAATCCATTTCCCAAGCCCACCTCACTTTTGATACTAAAATCCACCAGAGTCAACACCCTCAGTCAAACCCTCGCACCCTTTATCCTACCTCCCCCATTTTAACCTCTGGTTACTCCACCATCTCCTAACACCACCACTGCTACACGCCAACCCCCCTCCTCAAAAGTCCACTTCTCCATCTCAAAGAAAGGAGTCACATGTATCCACTCCATGTCATCAGTCCTCCACTCTTCTTTTAGCGCCCAAATACAATTCAAGGGCTGTGATAAAAGTGGATGCAATCCAAGGGCTGGGAATGGTCAGCAGAAGATGACAAAGACACAAGGAACCCAAGAGGAGCTCATGTGAAACCCTAATTTCATTAGTATAAATAGATTAAGATGTAGCCATTGTATGGCAGTAGGAATTTAGGGTAGAAAGTAGTTTTAGTTTATTCTTTAATTATTGTTAGCTGTTAATTTCAATTTGTAAACTCTTCTTTTTAAGGTTAATGAAAGTTTTATTTTACAATCTAAAAATATGCACAGCTTATTTTCCTGCTTAACATCTTCTTAATTTTTATTGTTTATTTTCTATCTAAACCACTTATTTCATTTAGCTTATATGCTTAAAGACAACTTATCTATGCTTAATATTGCTTAATCAAACAAGTTCTGTGCCCTGAATAAGTTTAAAATTGATTTTTAGAAGTTTAAGGTAGTATTTGGAATTGCATCTTAGGTTCACTTGTAGGCTGAGTTTGGTAGTTGTTATCATGGTTAAGTTTTTTTTTAGTGGCAATTCAGTTATTTCAGTTGCTCTTAAGGTAATTTTGACTTAATAGATTAGGTTTGTTGGTTCACTGTTCCATTTCCATTTCTTTTATCCAAGACATGTTCTCAAAAGTTTAATATAGGTAGTTCGGTTTCAAGCTTTGTGGAAAACTAGAAGGGGGGTTGAATAGTTTTACGTCCTTTTAAAATTTATAAAAACAAGTTCGTTTTCAAAACTTCGATTCTAGTTTATGTGATCTCAATACTTGCACTTTATGAACAATTATATATTAACTAACTAACTAAGCTAATATAGTATAGGTAAATAAGTAAGTAATGAAAAGAGTTGGAGAGATCAAACCACAACACAAGGATTTATAGTGGTTCGGCTACAAGGTCACCTTCCTTGTACCTACTCCACTCCCCGAGTCACCTACTCGAGAGTTTTCTTCACTATGTCAACAAACTCCCTTATGGCGGAGAAAACCTTACACACCACAACTACGTCACAACTTGATCACAACTTCTTCACACCTATTTACTTCACACCTATCTTCTTCACACCTTTCTTCTTCACACCTATCTTCTTCACTACAATCTACTACACACCTATCATCTTCACTTCAATCTACTACACACCTATCTTCTTCACAACTACACTACTTCACTACTAATCAACTTCTACTTCCTACACAACTTCTATTTCTTCTAAACTACTTATTACAAACACAACACAACTTTACAAATATATATATACACAATGCACAACTACTCTTCAATACTTCTTGAACTTAGTTGTAGAAGGAGTGTTCTTATTTTGCACTTTGGATGAGGATGGATGAGAAGGGATTGAATCACTTGAAACAAGGATTAATATACAAATGATTAAAGGGTTTTGGAGGATGTTTATAGGGTTTCAGATCTGAAAATTTCGTGCAAAAGGTAAAGCAAAATTCCAGAATTAAGGTGGTATTTATAGGCAACAAATTTTGACAGAGGAGCATGGCCGGTCCCCTTAAATCAAGGTCGGCCCCCTTAAAATTAAGGAGACCGCCCCTTATAATTAAGGGGGCCGCCCAGCTGTAACGGCCAGAATTTTTGTTTTTTAGTGGGGATTGTTTATTTGGTGAAAAACTAACTGATTTTGGTTAAAAATTTGAAATCATATATTTAGTATGATTAAAACATTTTTCTTTATTACCAAAAGTGTTTTTCAAAAATATATAATATGTTTATTAAATAAACTTTGTATTCGATAATTAAATACCCCTTTGATCATGAAATGTATTAAACACTTGTTTATCCATACCTTAAGTGATTAAGTTGGATATAGTGATATAAACTAGCTTAATACTTTTTTACGTACTAATCTTACGTTTGATGAGTTTACATTTTGTGATCGTCAAAATATAGAGATATCGAAAAATATAAATAACATTTTCATATATTATTTATGTCAACAATCTCCCCCTTTTTGATGATTACAAAATCTAAACTCATTAATAAAAAATTAGTATATATACAAGTATTCTTGTGAGTTTATATCACTTCTCCCCATTTTTGTTAGCATCAAAAAGGTTATCCCGATTTTATAGAAGCTCCCCCTTGAAGTATACTCCCCCTCGTTTTGAGGTCAAAAAGAAATCGAGATATGGATATCCTGCAAAAATATTTAGTGGACAAGCAACATATATATGTATATAGCATGCAAGAGTAGAGACTAAACATAACCATAACATTAATAAAGTTAAATAGATACATCAAGCATTAAATTAATAAACATAACAAGTAATGCAACTAACAAAAGCCTTAAAGGCTTACAATCATCACTTAAATAATAAACCAAAGCTCAAACATGAGAGTCATCTCTAGAGCTTGCCATCCAAAATGGTTTAAGATAATTTTATTTGTAAGACACCAAACATGTTTAATTGGGAGGAATGGATGGTGAACATGGAGATGGTGATGGAGGAGGAGTGTTTGTTGATGGTGGTGGAGGAGTTGTGTTTGTTGTTGGTGGTTGATGCAACAAGTTTTCAATGTGAGAAAACATGTATTGCATTTCATCTCTTAGTCCGAACATAATTGTTCGGTTATGGATGCAACAAAGGCAAGTGTCTCCATGAGCTTGAAGTAGGCTTCATGGGACGGGGTTATAGGTTGGTGGATTAATTGGGGATGATGAAAGTGTGCATCAAGAGGTGTTAATGGTGATAATGAGAGAGTGAGTGCAAGAGTTGTGTTTTCATTGGTAGGTTGTGATGGTTGATCAATTGTTGGAGGAGATAAGTGGGTGTTTATGTAGTCATTTATAGATGAAGTGGATGGTATGGAGGAAGTAGAGTTTCCATTTGTTGATGGTGTTTTGGAGGGTGCATTTGGTGCACTAGGAGATGAGCATTGATGTGGTGGTGATGGGGTGATGTTGTCTTCATTTGTAAGATCAATGAATAGTTGTTTTGGTGGAATAATGACAAGTTTTTGTTTCTTGGCATTGTTTAAATAGGTGGTTCTTGGTGATGACATGATAATAAGATGATGTTTGATTAAGGTTGAGGATGATGGAATGAGAATTAAACATGCATGGGGATTATATAGGATGAAAACATGTTTAGAAGTGGAATTAATTTGAAATTGTAATGTTAGATTCCAAAATCAGTTTAGTTTTTAAGGGAAATGGTAGCTGGGACTAGCAAAAGAGATCACAAGGTGCAAAAGAAAACAGTGTAAAAACTGTTCCAGATGGCCGGTCCCCTTAAATGGAGGCCGGTCCCCTTAATTTTAAGGGGGCCGACCTTATGAATTAAGGGGGCCGCCCATCTGACGACCCAGAAATCAAAATTTTTCAAAATTTTTCTGGAAAAATGTTATATTCTGTTTTGTTTTTGCCGCAAGCTCTATTTGGACATTTCACATTTGTTTTGGTCTATTAGAAAACATACATGTTATATATAAACTAATCATGCAAGCATATAAATAGATTAAGTAATAAAACATGCATTCATAAGCATATATTAAATATAAATAAGCAAGTTAATAGTCTAATCAAGTACTCAAAACAATTATCCAAGAAAATAACAATTACTACCGAATATACTTCGGGAAAATAGCACACAAGACATAAATATTGTTCAACAAGCATAATCCAAGCACATCATCTCTTTTTCTTCCCGAAGATACCCTTCAATGTCTTCCCGATAGATTTGAAGCCACCTCTAACTTCTTCATGCAAACTCTTTTGTCTTCTAAGCATCTCGGTAGTTCGTTCATGAAGCTCTTCTTCGGTTTGATCACTAGGAGATGGGGTAGAATACTCGGGATAGTCAAGATCCTCTAAATTGTCAACGAACTCAGAAAACGAAGGGGTACTAGCATCATGGATGTTTTCCTCCTCATCGTCATTGTCTTGTCTAGAAGATGATCCATGAAAGCTATGATGACGAGATTTTCCCTTGTCACTTCGAGTTCGTCGAGCTTGTTTTAGAGCGAGAGGATGTAAGGTGGGATAGATGGACTCATAGATGCTATTGTCAAGATCGGGGTAGTACTCGATAACATGACGATAGAGACGAGTGAGGAACATTCCATATCGAAGATTGGCTTTGGGAGTTTTTCTAGCACACTCAATCCGTTTGATAAAGAAGTAGGTCAAATTGTATGGCTTTTCGACAGCTATACAATACAACATGTGAGCAAGGCACGCCGGGAGATGGTCCCGGTGACCTCCAGTACCAAACGCATTGTCACGAATGAGTTCTTCCCAACGCTTCATGTGGGGGCCTAATTCTTTGAGGAGAAGTTGGTACGAAGAGATTTGAACATTTTTTGATTTTATTTTTCGGGTTGTAGTGGCACGTTTCACACCAAGGATTTGACGAATTTCGTCAGGATGAGGGATATCAGATAGATAAGGACCAAAGGTTGGTTGACAACGATGAAGAGATTCGAGGTCCCACTCGTTTGTGAAAACGGCTTGACCTCTAAAAGGAATTTGGAGGATTTGACCAAATTGTTCGAGAGTTAAGGTGATGAATTCATTTTGAACCATGAAGGAGATGGTGATGAAACCAAGATCATTGGTTTAGACGGTGACTTAGCTATAGAAATCGACTATGAAACGAGGAACGATTGGTTCATTAATTTCATAAAGGCAATTGAGGTTGATGCTTGAAAACAAGTGATAAATGTAGTCGGATTGAGTAAAGGCTAGATCTACTACACGTCCCTCATGAACGTTTCTATCTTCAATTTCACGATATATACGTCCAATGGAAGGAGATGTAGTAGGGAGTTGGGAAACTTTGGGAATGTAGTTTTTAGTGTGGGAAAGATCTTCGGTAGTCGCTTTTGGCATTTTCACCTAAACACATCAACAATACAAAAGACCAAAATAAATATAAAGAAGAATAAGAAAAAAAAATGTATATCTATTTTTAAGACTTATGTTGGAACGTAAACTTACTTCGACTCTAAGACGATAATCCTAAGAAGTAGTTTACCATATTCCTTATTTTAAATTTTAACTCGTTCTAGATATATTTTACGATGTTTAGTAAGTAGTTATGGACAATTCCAAACACCCTTTTTTAAACATCTTAATATATCATGAAATTTGCTAGATTTACATTAGGTTGTAAAACTAGCCATTTCTTACGAGTTTCTTATGCATGTGATTAGTTTTCGAAAAAGATGGTTTATATTTTGACTAAAAAATGTCGTTTTTCGTACTAAACCAAACGCTTCCTTAACTAGTTACTTATACTACTAGTATGTCAATATATATATATGAATTATATATCTTGACAAGTCCGATTTGCAATTTTTAAGTTTATAATCATAACAACGTTTTATAAAAATTATAATGACTTAGCTACGACATCATTTGGACATAATCCAAACACTCTCTTATTGTGAGCAAAAATATTTTTTCTTGGTCGAAAAATGTAGTTTCAAATTTTACAAGTTATAAAAGTATAATGTGATTAGTTTTAACAAGTTTTCAAAACATTATTCAACAATGTGTTTATTAAATTTTTTGAAACGGAGTGTATGATATTTTTCAAAAATTTTCGACAAGATAGTTTATAATTACTAGTTTCAAGTGTTGATTAATCATCCTAATCCTAGGGGAAGCATTTAGTTATGGAGTTTTAAGATTCAATTCGAAAGAAATTGTGAAATTGAAGAAATTAATAAAACATGCATAATCATGAGTTTGACCAAATTAGATGGAATTAGATGAAATGTGTTATGAAAAACTTACAATACGTAATGGTGATTGTGTTAGATGAATTTGCCCTTTGCGAATTAACCCGAATTATGTGATTTGGAAGTGATTTAAGGTGTTTTTTGGGTTTTTGTTTTCGTCACAGCAGTAGCAGAGGAAGGGGAGTATGAAAAAGTGGAGTGTTTGGCAAGAGGAACAAGAGGAAAAACGGGTTGGAGTAATCAGATGGCCGGGCCCCTTAAACATTAAGGGGGCCGCCCTTCATTAGGCTGCCGGTCCCCTTAAACATTAAGGGGGCCGCCCTCCAAAATTTTTATTTTTCGTGTTTTGGTTTCTGGAATGAACAAGAATATATATATATATATATATATATATATATATATATATATATATATGTGTGTGTGTGTGTGTGTGTGTGTGTGTGTGTGTGTGTGTGTGTGTGTGTGTGTGTGTGTGTGTATATATATATATATATAGTATGGGCTTATAAGACGAGAATATAGGAGGGAGAGGTATGCAACGGAAGCCGGGAGTTTGTTTCATCCATAGATTTTTCAACTCAACTCTCTTCATCAGCATGAGTGTTGTTGAACATTAAAGTTCAATAAGGCAAATGGGGGAAAGAAAGGGTTCGTAAACGAACAATTTCTAGTTCTAGAAAATCAACAAATGAATTTTCTAGGTTATATGATCCTAGATGTAACTAAGTATATATATATATATATATATATATATATATATATATATATATATATATATATATATATATATATATATATATATATATATATATATATATATGTATATATATTTAGATATATTATAATTAGATAGGTATATATATATATATATATATATATATATATGTATAGATATAAAGACTAGAAGAAACAATGAGCTAAACAAAATTACATAACAACTAAATACTAAACTAAGCATGCATTTCTTGGCAGGGAAATAAAAGGAAATGTGTACCTTTCGTCTTCAACGCGTTTATCTTGAAAGTCTTCAAGGAATAGTCCGAACAAGAAGTGACATCAAAAGTTTCCATATTTGAATGGCGAATATTTTTACGTTGGTCCCCATTGTCTCATTTGACCAATACATGTTTTGTATTTGACTTGGGTGCATATATGGTGGAAACATTCCCCACGGATTGAAGTTCCACATTTGTTAATTATTGTTAAAGTTTCGTCTATTTTGGTTTGCTCTTTGTTGAGGTGTTTTAGGTCTAGGGTAAGAATTATTTGGTTTCCTAGGTGGTGGAGTTTTAGATCTTGTTTTAGGTTTGGACGATCCTACTTCGGTTTTTAAAGATGGTTTATAAAACGGTTTTATTTCTTCATTACTAGAGATAGGTATTTTCTTATCATTTATGAGTATATACTTAGGATTAGATTTTGAAGGTTTTAATTCCTTGAGTTCACTTTCAAATTTAACATTTTTTATTTCACTTGTTGAAGCTTCAGTTGAGTTAAATCCTAAACCGGTTTTATCTCCGGATACTCTTTGAATACTTATGATTTTACTAAGTGAGTTACTACTATTTTCAAATTTATCAAGTTTGCAAATTTCTTCCCTAAGTTTGTTGTTTTCACTTTTAAGCTCTTGGCATGATTTACATTTTTCAACAATTTCTTTACCTTTTTCAAGTTGATGTATTTTAATTTTTAGTTCTAGTACTTCATTTTCTAGTTGGTTGTTTTTGTATTTTAGTGATTTGTTTTTAGCCATTACTTGTTGTCATAGTTTGTATAATCTATTGTATTCACTATCTAAATCTTTTTCATCTAATGATAAATTTTCATCACTAAAGTATTCGGTTTCGGAACGTACCTCACTTGATGTCTTATCCATGAGACACTTTTCTTCCTTTGTTGTTTCTTTCTCATCTTCATCGCTATCTCTCCAAGCTCCTCCAACAAACGCTCTTTGATTTTGATCTCTTGTCATCATTGGACATTTTCCAATGAGGTGATTCGGATCACCACACTTGAAACACTTTCTCTCATTCTTGCTATACTTGTCATCATTATTCTTTTGAGGTGCTCTCTTCTCATCGTGTGGTTGTCTAACGAATCTTCCTCGCCTTTTGAAGAATTTCTTGAAATCTCTTACGGCCATGGCAAATTCTTCGTCATCGCTTTCGGAAGATGAGCTATCTTCGTTGTTGGATTCCTTTCTAGCTTTCAAGGCGATTGACTTGCTTTGCTCTCGTTTTTCTTTAACCATTTCGGAGTCCTTCTTTATAATTGCTTCATAGACTTTCAAATTTCCAATTAATTCATCAAGTTGTAGTGTTGACAAATTCTTTGATTCTTCAATAGCCTTCACTTTAGCTTGCCATTTTGGGTGAAGAGCTCTAAGAAACTTCCTAACAAAATTCTTACTAGAAAAATTCTCATCAAGTGCTTTTAAACTTGTGATGATAGTGTTAAATCTAGCAAAAGCATTATCAATTGATTCCTCTTCCGGAATCGTGAATTGCTCATATTGTTGAACAAGTAGATCTATTTTATTATCTTTGACTTGATTATTACCTTGGTGAGTTATTAATAAAGAGTTCCAAATTTCTTTTGCGGTTTCACACATAAAAATCCTTTCGTACTCTTTACGTGGTAGCGTATTGTAAATAACCATTTTTGCTTCATTATTTTTAGCAAGTTTTGTTTTTAAATCATCATTTTGTTTTTCAAAAGGTACGATTTCATCTTTCTTAGTTTCGTGGTTATTTTGAATAGGTAAAAAGTCACCATTGGTAATAACATGCAAAAGATCTAGATCTTTTGATTTCACATAAGTTTCGAATCGATTTTTCCAATATAAAAATCCATCACTTTCAAATAGTGGTGGTCTTTGCATAGATTGCCCTTCTAAATATTTTTCAGATTCCATAGATCGTTACAAGTTTTAAAATACAATATATTTTAAAAATCTTGCAAGACGTGGCTCCTGATACCAATTGTGGAAAACTAAAAGGGGGGGTTGAATAGTTTTACGTCCTTTAAAAATTTATAAAAACAAGTTTGTTTTAAAAACATCGATTCTAGTTTATGTGATCTCAATACTTGCACTTTATGAACAATTATATATTAACTAACTAACTAAGCTAATATAGTATAGGTAAATAAGTAAGTAATGAAAAGAGTTGGAGAGATCAAACCGCAACACAAGGATTTATAGTGGTTCGGCTACAAGGTCACCTTCCTTGTTCCTGCTCCACTCCCCGAGTCACCTACTCGAGAGTTTTCTTCACTATGTCAACAAACTCCCTTATGGCAGAAAAAACCTTACACACCAATTTACACACCACAACTACGTCACAACTTGATCACAACTTCTACACAACTTCTTCACACCTATTTACTTCATACCTATCTTCTTCACACATTTCTTCTTCGCACCTATCTTCTTCACTACAATCTACTACACACCTATCTTCTTCACTTCAATCTACTACACACCTATCTTCTTCACAACTACACTACTTCACTACTAATCAACTTCTACTTCCTACACAACTTCTATTTCTTCTAAACTACTTATTACAAACACAACACAACTTCACAAATATATATATACACAATGCACAACTACTCTTCAATACTTCTTGAACTTAGTTGTAGAAGGAGTGTTCTTCTTTTGCACTTTGGATGAGGATGGATGAGAAGGGATTGAATCACTTGAAACAAGGATTAATATGCAAATGATCAAAGGGTTTCGCAGGATGTTTAGAGGGTTTAAGATCTGAAAATTTCGTGCAAAAGGTAAAGCAAAATTCCAGAATTAAGGTGGCATTTATAGGCAACAAATTTTGACAGAGGAGCGTGGCCGGTCCCCTTAAATCAAGGCCGGCCCCCTTAAAATTAAGGGGACCGCCCCTTATAATTAAGGGGGCCGCCCAGCTGTAACAGCCAGAATTTTTGTTTTTTAGTAGGGAAAGTTTATTTGGTGAAAAACTAACTGATTTTGGTTAAAAATTTGAAATCATATATTTAGTATGATTAAAACATTTTTCTTTATTACCAAAAGTGTTTTTCAAAAATATATAATATGTTTATTAAATAAACTTTGTATTAGTTAATTAAATACCCCTTTGATCATGAGATGTATTAAACACTTGTTTATCCATACCTTAAGTGATTAAGTTGGATATAGTGATATAAACTAGCTTAATACTTGTTTACGTACTAATCTTACGTTTGATGAGTTTACATTTTGTGATCGTCAAAATATAGAGATATCGAAAAATATAAAGAATTTTTTCATACATTATTTATGTCAACAAGCTTTGTAAGGTAGTTTTGTTGCTCCAATTTAGCTCTATATAGGTTTATATGTTTGCTCATTATTTAGTTTGGTACATCCCTGAGTCAATACTCACCCCTGCTCCATAACCAGTGGTCCAACAGACCATTTTCACTGGCCCCTAGCTTGTTCATTTCCTTAGTTCATCCTTAGGATTTTGGCTTGTTGGGAAGCCCACACAGCTAGCTCCCCATACCTGAGCTTTGCTTGACTTTTGTAACTCATTTGAACAAGTAGAAGCATGCTAGCAAAAACCAACCTAGGACTGTTTGTATTGGGTTGTTGCTTGGTATTCTAGATGGTTTATTGTTGTTGTTCTTGCACAAGTAAGTCAATTTAGGTCAATTTAGGTTAGTCATATCAGAAAGATAGTAGGTTAGTAAGTAAAAAGTCAAAATTCCCTTTTCACATCTCCTAATTATTAACTGTCAAGCTTATTAGTATCATAATCACTCATTTTAGTTTATAAGTTGTTGAATTAGCATATTTCAGTCTCATGTTTACTTAATATCACATATTCAGTAGGTAAGGGTAGGCAGAAACTCAAAAAAGTCAACCTATCAAGTTTTTCATAAAAAGTCAATTTTCATGGTTTGTTAGTTACCCAGTTTTAGAAAGAATTTTCATTTGGTCATTACTTGTCTTGAGCCTCTAAAATTTTGAATATTTGTTCCTTGTCAGCTTGTGTTACCTGTAATATTTTTGCTACACTTTTTAGATTTTTTTTCCATTAGCTTAATTAGAGCTTAAAGTGACCTGTTTGACCACTGTATGCCCTGCACCCAGGGTATCTCAGTTCTGACCCATTTTGCTTGGCTTTGATCTTGCTAAATTCTTGAGCTTTGTCCTTGGTCTAAGGTGTTTTGAGGAGTCACATATGCTAGCTTATTAGATCCTTTAATAGTTTGAACTATTATGCTTGTTAGCTAGCTGGAATTAGCCTCCCAAAGTCTCCCCTAACCCACTGTTTCTGCTGTGACCTCAGCACTGAGCGTATGTGATTTTTCTTGATTCCAGCCCGCTTAAGCTTGTTTTCTTATTGTTATAGGTTCATTTGTGTTAGTTTGAGCTTGTTCTAACATTTTCTTACCTTGTTGTTACATTATGTGATCAATGGTGTAAAAAAAAATAACTTAATTCAAAAATCCATAATGAGTTTTTTTGTGTCCACTGTTAAGCTTTTTAGCTCATTAACAGCCTTTATTTGTGCTTTACAAAAGTTGTCTTTTTAAAAAAGGTTGTTATTTATTAGTGTTTAGTTGTTTGGAAAAGAGAAATATATATATATATATATATATATATATATATATATATATATATATATATATAATTTGAAAAAATTGGTATGTGTGGGATTCGAACCCTGGTCACTAGGTTCACTCTGACACACCAAACCAACAGGGTGCACCATCTGAGCCATGTGTCACTTAGTGTTTTAAGTTTATGTTGTTATTTTTATAGTAGTGTTAGTTCCATTTGAGCTTATAAGCTTTATAGCTTATTTTCCCAGCTTATTTTTAAGCATTACCAGTTTTTTACATTTTTCCCTAGTAACTTATACTAATATGTATTTTAATAAAAAGTTTTAGATTTTTTACTATTCATGTAGTATTTTTTATAACTTAATTTAGTTTAATTAGTTAATAAATAGTTTTTAATTAATAACAATTAATTAAATAGTTGTAAAAATCATTTTCTTTTTCTAATAATTTTCTTTTATCATTCGCATTGTAAAAATATAATTTTCATGTCAGTAGGGTTAATGTAGCTTAAAATTCACTTTTTATTTTGCGCGTTGACGTTGTTTTTAACGTAAACGCGCGTTTTTAATTTTAAATCCGCTCTAGGGTAATGTAACTTTACGTTTTAGTTAATTTAGTTTATTTAAGTTGTTTTCACTTATATTTTCTTAGCGTAATCATTCAAATAACTCAAACCCCTTTCCTATTCAGAATCAACCGATCACAAACCCGTTTTCTATACCATCCACACCTCGTCGGGACATTACGACCCGGGGAAACCACTATACTCATCGGAAGTATTGGTCTAGGGTATTTGACTTTAGTTGACTGCTTTAGCAACCAATCAAATGGCGCCGCTGCCGGGGAGGTTGTGCGCGTATTCTAAACGTATGTGAAGATTGGTGATTTTTGGATATTCACTCTTTGTATATTATCCATCCTTATTCATATTTTCATATTTTCATAAAAACAAAACGAATCGTGAATTTTACCATATCAGAGTACTCAAGGATTACTTTGTGTGGTCTATGAGGAAACGATTTGGTTTTTCAAAACGATTACCAAAAACATTTTAAATAAGTTTTCAACAAACACAAAAAACCCAAAAATATTTTTCCTTACCCTCTACTCGTTTGATTCTACCTTCTTATACCCCTCTCATGTATAATTCTTATGGCGTCTCTTGGGTACACGTGTTTTCACTGTAAAAGCCCGATTGATAACGACTATCGTTGTTTCCGGTGTATTTGTGAGAAATGTGGAAATAATTGTAGTAACAGATTTTGTACTACGTGCAATCTGTTCATAAGTCCAAATTCTCTCAATGATTCACCAAATTCTTCCAACTACCCTTCACACCCCGAGATACGTGCTATTAATGACAAACCATCAAGAATTGATCCTAACCTTTCACGATTTACAGTTAAAAGTTTGCCAAGCAAACGTACGAAGCTTCGAGTAGTGACTAAAAAGAACGACTTACCTAATCTTCCCGTTTATCAAGAACAAAAACTGGGGACCATAATGGAAGTGGTAGAAATTCCTAGCTCTCAGAGCACACCACTTGTCCCACCTCCGGATTTTTCAAAATGTTCTTCGAGACTTGATAATCATTCGAATTATTTTATGGATTCTTTGAATGGTCCGATTCCTTCTCTAAGGCAATCATTTATTCCTTGCGTCGGTTGTGGTGAGCCACTTTTCGGTCTACCATGTCGTTGGCGCACATATGAACGATGTGGTAATGATATTCAAAACAGAAGTTGTTTGTTTTGTGGTTCGAGTAATTCATCCGCTTACGATTCTAATCCGAGCTTTTGCAATGAGCCACAAAACAATTTCATTTCATATGAGCATAATCCGTATTATCAAAATTGAAATGCCGAATCGTTTCAAAATGCACCAACTTCACAACAATACGGTTGTGATTATTGTGGAGGTCCGCATTTTAGCACCGATTGTCAAATTAGGAATCTTTTTCCTTGTGACAACAATTATCACGACCAACCTCCACAATACCAAACTTTTGAAACACAACCTCAACCATTTCCTCAAGAACTTTTGCAAAATGTTTTAAATACTTTAAATGATCTTAAGGATTTGGTTAACAAACCTACTCCGGAAGAACCTCGTCCAAAGTCTTACAAAGAAATACTAGCTGAAGAAGCAGAAGAAGCAGCTAGAGTAAGATTTCGAATGCGTAAAACTATCATCTACGATGACGATGACGATAGTGATGATGAAGATACCCTTGATATTCGTCAAGGCTCATCAAATTCATCAGTTGTGGTTCCTTCCAAGAAAAATCAGGGAGAAAATAATGTGACGAAGTCACTAGCCGTTGATCAAATGAAACTTGAAGGATCCATAACTGCTAGTACTTCTCAACTCCCTCAGTCTGTTATTATCACACCCGAAGTTCACACTTACTCTCGGAACATGGGGGATAAGCATCTTAGCACTATTCCTGAAAAGGAATCGGACGAATTCATAAAGTCTAGTGTTGAGAACCTTGTCCCAATCCAAGGAGAGCCACATGGGACTTTTGATCATATGTGTGATTCACCTTCCCCTCCTGAAAATCCAAAAGATCATTTTGAAACTTTCTCCGACTTTGATGATGATTGTACATCTTATGGAGAAGTTGAGTATGTAGAGGCATCAATGCCTCATTCTAATGTTGACCTTCTCCTTGAGGAGTTCACAGATGAACTTACTCACATCAATCCACTTCCATTGGGAAGTGATGATGATCTGTTTGATTTCGAAGCCGATCTGGGAGAAATTGAAAACCTTTTAAATTCTAATCCCAACATCGAGCTTAGTACTTCACATACCGATGAAAATTCTTTATCTTCTGGAAACATCAGTCATGTGGAAGGATTACCTTCTGAGCCAGTCAGCTTAGAAGAAGAGAATGATGAAACTGACACTGAAATCAAAGATGAAGCACTTCGTGTAACATTATAGAATGCCAGTTTTCTCATTTCCAAAATCGAGGCTTTCAAAGAGAAACCTATTTCATCTCCTATCCCCATTAAGGATAGTGACATTTTCTCCGACGATCCTATTCCGGAGTTTGAAGCCTTTACTTTTGATCATATGGGAGAGAAGATTAGTGGCAGTACCACTTCTCATTCTCATAATTATCTCCCCGATTATGAATCATTTACCTTCGATGAGTTCTTCTGTGAACTCACTCACATAAATCCCGAATATGATTCATTCACATTCGAGGAGTTCTCCTGTGAACTCACTCATATCATATCTCCACCGGAATATGATAACTTCTACTTTGATCTAGACACACCCGGGATATGTCTTGATCACATGAGCTTAAATGATGAGATTTATGATGATGAATCCATGAATCCTCCTCTTGATGATGATGATGAGTTAGTCAAGATGTTTATCATGACTTTCTTTCTCTTTTTCACCTATCGGGTGACTTCTCCTGTTCTTCACTCTTTCGGGAATGAAGACATTATCTTTGACCCCGGCATCACCGCTTATAGTTTATACTATTTTGAGCCGGGTACTTATATCATCGGTGTGGAACTTTCACGTGCTTCAAATGTTTGTCCAAACATCTTGAATGAAAGTCCGATGGAGATTTTTTCTTTCACATCTTGCTTCCCCAAGAACCAATGAATTCAGGGTCGAGTCAAGCTAGCGACTCGATAAACAAAAACAGTAGCATGTATATGGGGTTTTCACCCTAAGTGTGGGGGAGTTACCCCTGCTGTGGTTACCAATAATGTGAAAAACAAAATAATGTTTCCAAATTTAGCTTTTAATGTTGCCCTTTTACGTTCAAAGAGTCGGCATAATAGCCGGGACTTTGAATATTGAGGACAATATTCAATTCTAAGTGTGGGGGGGGGGGGTATTCTAGCGAATTTGATCATATTTTACCATATAGTACCCCCGTTTTGGCAAAAATTTTAAAAAAAATTCAATTAAGTTCAAAAACTTTTGTGGTTATCAGTCTGCCATGTCTAAACGACAAAACGATTGGCTAATCCAGGAGCAAACGGCTCTTGGTAAAGATACATCAAATCCGTTGACGGCTTGCAATTTGCCCAAAATTGTATGGTATCTCAACTCGCCATATCCTAAAAAGTAAAAGAGTTGGCTAGCCCCCAAGATTATGGCTTGTGGTAAAGGTAGTGGAAAACCATAATTGGTAATCAGCTCACCAAGATGTTGACTTTGTTCATCAAGAGTTGGCTAGTCCAGAAGCAAACAGCTTCTGGTAAAGACAAATCAAATCCGTTGACAGCTGGTGGTTTGCTCAAAATCACATGGTTATCAGGTGGACCATAGTTCTTGTGGAAGGATTCTGTATTGAATTATGCAAACACTTGGGATGTTAATCTCAGTAATGTGTTTAGGATATTTATGAATGAATGTGAGTTAGCACGCGGAATTTACTAAAACACACTAAAGGAACAAAGGTGGTGAATAAGTAAATGAGAATGAACACAACATGAATAACACAAAACGATTCAATATTATTAATGAAATAATACGGGTGATCTTAACTATCACCAGGATTACAAGTGTAACCTTGAATCTTTGATACGTGAAAGGGTTCAAATATGGAAGTTATGCATGGGAAAGATGAGTGTAAGAGATGTCTAAGAAGGTGTCTTAAGGGTTCCTTTTATAGTATAAGGAGCCCATATTACAAGTGGTCAAGTTGCTTAATATAATATATTAGAGGTTTATCTTATCCTAATATTACACCTTTCAAGGTAAAACACTCCATTATATCTACTGAGACTTCTGTACTACTTCTACTTAACATATAACTTTATACAAAGACTAATAATACAACTAAATATCTCTAAATAAAATATAACAACTTGTCGTGAAAACTGGCAGGACCTTCTTAAACTAGCAGTACCTTCTTACCCAGAAGGTATTGTTAGTATATCTTCAATATCAGCAAAACTGAAGAGGTAGGCTTGACTTATCAACTAGCAGGCTCTTCTGGCAGACTCTTTACTTTGTGCATTTTACTCCCAACAATCCTCCCCTAAACTTGTTATTCCCTTTTAAAAATAACCAAGTTTCTTTGTGAATAAAATTCATACCTTGAGGATTTGAGGGAACTCTTCCAAAACCTTATCTTTTCTCCTTAGGCTTTCATACTGATCAAATATGCTCTCCTTCAATCTTTTGACTGCATCTTTCTCTTCTTCACACAAAAGCTTATTTGAGATCAAGACTGATAATACTTCATAGCTTAAAGGATACTCCTTCTCACCTAGCATAAAGAGCTCCATTCCACTCTGAGTGGAAAGATGATGAACATGACTCATGCTGAAGTATTCCCATGTAACAGATAAATCATAGTAAGGAAATTTCCAATGAGTATAAGAAGGATTTGGATCATACAATCTGCTGAACTCAACCCATAGCTCTTGCTCCTTTGCATCTGGCTTATACTTGGTTTTCAGCTTCTCTTGAACTAATACCCATAATTCATCTAAATCCATTCTGCTACATGCTCTAAGTAGATTTTCAAAGTTCTTGAAAATCTCAACCTTATTTCCAACTCTTGTTATCTTCCATGCTTTGCCAAACTTGTCATTGAAAATTTCCCAATCTATGACTGGATGCCTTGCATGTAAAGGTTCATAAAAAACAACTTGTGGAACATGGACAACCATTTCTCTTGATTGAACAGGAGGCAATTCTGCTTTCTCTTTTTGTTCCTTCTGATCATCTTCTCTTCCTTTGGAAGGCCTTTCTTGAGTATCCATGAGAAAACTGGTTTTGTTTCTTCTGTAAGCCTCTAAGTATAGAAGCTTCAATTCATCAAAAGATTTACCTTTAAGTTGATGATCTTTCATGTTCACCTCTCTTTTCAGATATATCTTGAAGAACTTCTTCGGATCTGCTTCAGAATGTGGCATTTTAAATCCTTTCTTCTGATTCTTCTGAATCTGCTGATAGACATCATCCAATGCTTCTTGATTGTATTTCTTGGTGATGAAATCATTGAGTTTGATTGTCATTTCATCTGAGCTAAGAGACTCATCACACACTAGAGTGTAAGCTTCACCTCTTACAATTGGATCAATGGAAATGATGTATTGCAGCTGAGCATCAAACTTTTCTTGCAACATTCTTGATTCTTCTTCAGCCCTCAATACTTCTTCTTCATGAAGCTGTTTGGACAACTTTTCATCTACAGCTAATTGTGCTTGCTCTTTCTGCTTCATCTTTTTAGGCTTTGGTTCATCTTCAACCACAATTTTCTTGCCCTTGTCTTTTGGTAATGATACTGGACTTGGAGCAGCAGATTGTTCATCAGAAACAAGAAACCTCCCCTGAGGCTGTGATCCTTCATTTCTTTTGTAAGACACTTGATCAGATCCTTTTAAATTCATAGCTAATAGCCTCTGAATCCCAGCAGGCTCTTGCTCTGCTTCAGCAGTATCTTGCTCTGCTTCAGCAGTATCTTGCTTTGCTTCAGCAGTATCCGTTGCAGCAGTATCTTTCAAGCTAACAGGCTCTTGTTCTTGAGAAGCAGGCTCTTCATCAATCACTGGAGTTCCTTCATGAAACTGAAATTGAATCTCTTCTTCATTTTTAGAACTACCCATCCTCCCCTTTTTAGAAGAGAGACCCAAACCCTCTGCATCTGAACTTGAGGAACTAGAAACAACCAACTGAGATGTTCTTTTACCCTTCAACAATTTCACCTTCAACTCTAATTTCTCAACCCTCTTAACTAACTTGGTGTTGATCTCTGTAAAATGTTTGTTTTGACTTTCAAGAGTAGTTTGCAAGTGCTGCACTTGCTCCTTTAATTCCCTGATAGTCTGAGCATCTACACTTTGTTGTGGAGGAGATTGGGGTGGTGAGTTATGATGTGATAATGATGTTGATGTTGCAGATGGTGTTTGTGTTTGTTGATGAGATGGTAATGGTACTGGTGATGGTGGTGTGACTGATGGTACTGTTGGTGTGAGTGATGGTACTGGTGATGGATGTGGTGATGAATGATCAGGTTCTTCAGAATGTTGTGGTAACATTTCCTCAAAAAGTGGTACTTCTTCTCCTTGAAAACCAATTTTCATGTTTGAAAACACCTTGTGTGTAAGTTTGGGAGTTTTAAAAGGTTTGTTTGGGGGAAGTAACAAATGTTTGGATTTGTTGATGAGGCACTGAATGAACCTTGGGTACATCAAAAACTTTGTTTCACTGTCCACATTTTTAACCAGTCCTTCAAAAATATATTTTGAAAAGTTGAATTTCTTATTTGTTGCCAGGCAAATGAGAGCTGCAGCCATGTTACCACTAAATTGCTCCCATGAGGTTTTCTTTTGGCTTAAACAATGAAGGATGGTATGAATCAAAAATCTCCATTGAAGGGTAAAATGCTTTTTAAGAAATGTAAGCTTTGTAGAAGTTACATTATACCCCATTTTTGTCAAATTTTCAAAGATTTTAGTATCAGGTAGTTGACTAATGCCATCTGAATCATCCAAATGAAGATGTCTTCTAATGGATGATTCGGTAAAAGTCAAGGTTCTACCATCCACTTTGGCCTCTAACTCTTGAACCCCATTCCTAAGAGTGTTAACTCTAGCAGTTTGCCAAAATTGTGAAATTTGATATTCAAAAATAGTGGGATTCACGAGTAAAGCAAACCTAACATAAGAATTTTTTAGAAAATCCACTGCTTGATGAAAAGTTTCATTGTCATCAGACTTTTCCAAAAATGCTAATTGGTTGTGACGTTTGACAAAACTTAGACGAGCCATGGTGAACGGTTTGATGAGAATTTTGTTATGATGGTGGGGTTTTATTGTTGTACTGGTAGAAGATGAAAGGTGAGTGTGAATTATGATAAGGATTGATTATGAGAAAAATGACTTTTGATCGACTATAAAAGATATGGATAAGTAATTGAAGAGGCGGTCAAAAAGATCTTTTATTATAATAACTATATCCTTAATTCGAGGAAAACATGAATAATTCACAAAAATACCCTTTAAAAACAACAACGGCTATATTTTAACCTGACAGACTCAACGGCTATGTAGCAGTACCATTTTACTCTACCAGTACTAAAATTTGAACTACCAGTACCTTGTTTTTGAAATAAGACTTGGCAGTCTCTTTGAAATTTTAGAAAATATCCCTTATAATTTTTAGCAAACTATCAGCTATCAACGGATTTGATAAGTCTTTACCAACAGCTGTTTGCTTTGGACTAGTCAGTTCGTTAAGTTTTTGAAACTGGGTGAACTGATTACCTTATAGTTTTTAGCAAACTATCAGCTATCAACGGATTTGAGAAGTCTTTACCAAGAGCCGTTTGCTTTGGACTAGCTAGCTCTTAAGTTTTGAAAAACTTGGTGAACTGATTACCATTTCCATATCCTGATGGTGTTAGCAAGCTTGAGTAACCTGAAATGGTTAGTTGTAACCAAAAGAACAGAGTGCAAAGCACTTGTTTTATAGTATTGTTAACATTTAAACATCAAGATGAGCAAAAACAGAGCAAACTTTGAGCTACCAGTACCAATTTTGTACTGATAGTACCTTATGACTAACTAGCAGTACCATGTTTAGAGGCCAGAACTTGTTTATTTATATACAAAACACATGTTTTTCAAAGATTTATCATACCAATACCTGCTACCAGGTATTTAAACCTACCTAAATCAAAAGCTTTGGTGAGAAGGTCTGCAAAATTATTTTCAGAATCAATTTTGACAACTTGAATTAACCTTTTCTCATTGCAATCTCTTATGAAATGGTGTCTGATTTCAATGTGTTTTGTTTTTGAATGTTGAACTGGATTTTTAATGATACAAATAGTACTACTGTTGTCAATGTAAATAATGGTGTTAAGAAAATTGTACCCATAGTCAAGCAATTGATTCTGGATCCAAAGAACTTGGCCACAACAACTTGCACTTGCAACATATTCTGCTTCAGTTGTAGAATTGGCCACCATTGTTTGCTTCTTGCATTGCCATGATATGAGTCTGTATCCAAGAAATTGACATCCACCAGTTGTGGATTTTCTGTCTAGGGTTGCACCAGCATAGTCACTATCTGAGTAAGCTACCAAATCAAAAGATGATTCCCTTGGATACCATAGACCCAACTTAGGCTGGCCCTTGAGGTATCTGAAGATCCTTTTGACTGCTGTGAGATGAGAAACTTTTGGATTGACTTGAAACCTTGCACAAACACATACTGAGAACATGATATCTGGTCTTGATGAAGTAAGGTACATTAGGGACCCAATCATTGATCTGTAGTTGTGCACATCAACATCTTCACCCTCAGCATCTTTGTGTAACCCCTTTTCTGGATCCATTGGTGTACTTGCAACCTTTGAATCTGCAAACCCAAATTTCCTTAGGATCTCTGCTACATACTTATCTTGGCTGATAAATATGCCTTCATTAGATTGTTTCACTTGGAGACCCAAAAAGAAAGTAAGTTCCCCCATGGAACTCATTTCAAACTTACTATGCATAAGTTTTTCAAACTCTACACACAATTCCTGATTTGTGGATCCAAAGATAATGTCATCAACATAAATCTGCACCAGCAAGATGTCTTTCTTGGTTCTTTTGATGAACAAAGTTGGATCAATCTTGCCTCTTTGAAAACCATTTTCCAATAAATAGAAAGCCAATGTTTCATACCATGCTCTAGGAGCTTGGTGTAGACCATAAAGAGCTTTGGTAACCTTGTACACCTTGTCTGGATATTCTGCATCAATGAAGCCTGGAGGTTGAGAAACATACACCTCTTCTTCAATAGTACCATATAAAAAGGCACTTTTGACATCCATTTGGTAGACAGTGAATCCTATGAAAGAAGCATAGGCCAAGAATAGCCTAATTGCTTCAATTCTTGCAACTGGAGCAAAAACTTGTTCATAATCCACTCCTTCTTCTTGAGTATACCCTTGGGCCACCAATCTGGCTTTGTTTTTTATCACTATTCCCCTTTCATCTTTCTTATTTCTGAAAACCCATTTGGTTCCAATTGCCATGTAACCTTTGGGCAAATCAACCAGTACCCAAACCTTCTACAGTTTGAATTGAAGTAGCTCTTCTTGCATTGCTTCAACCCAGCTTGAATCATCTAAGGCTTTTGTAATGTTTTTGGGTTCTACTTGAGAGAGAAAGCATGAAAACAAGCATATGTGAGCAACTTCATGGTTCTTTTCTTCATACACAGCTAGGACAAACCCATCTTTGTCTGAAGATAAGACTTGAGTTCTTGTTTTAACACCAGAATCAATGCTGCCAATCACATTATCAATGGAGTGATCTTTGAGAATTCTTGTGTTGTGTGTTGTAGGAACATCATAGGAAATTAGAAGGTTTCCAATCCCTACAGCTTCCGGTAAGGAATCATCTGATAGAACATTTAATGGTTCAGCAGGACCAATTTGTGAACTGGCAGTACCATATGTTGAACTGGCAGTACCATCTTGTGAATTGACAGTACCATTTCCATTTTCAGAATTTTCTTGATTCCCTTGATCTTTAGTTCCATGATCATCTTCAACACCTTCATTTGTAGTATTTGAAGGCTCTCCATGACTTGAAGATGAATCCAATCCTGTCCAAATTGGCATCAAGATGTAATCTTGATCCTCAGTTGTTTCATCATTGTCTTCAAAACCTGCATTATCATTATAATTTGTACCTGTGACAGGCACATAATTGATAGATTTTGAATGCTTATCAATGTCAAAACACCAATCTGGTCTAGTGCCGGCAACATTTGGTAGTTTCTCTTGGAACTCTATGTGTAGGTTTTCTTCCACTAGCCTAGTGCATTTATTATACACCCTATAGGCCTTACTTTGCAAAGAATACCCTATCATATAGCCTTCATCAGCTTTTCCTTCAAACTTTCCTAGATGATCTTTGGTATTGAGAATAGTGACATGACATCTAAAAGGTCTCATAAAACATAGAGATGGTGTTCTACCAAACAAAAGTTCATAAGGAGTCTTTCTATGAGGTTTAATCACAAGAACCCTATTCTGTACATAACAAGCAGTACCTACTGCTTCAGCCTAAAATGAAATAGGCAACTTAGAATCTACTAGCATTGTTCTAGCAGCCTCAATAAGTGTTCTATTTTTCCTTTCTGCTACTCCATTTTGCTGTGGGGTTCTAGCTACACTATATTCTCTTTTTATTCCTTTTTCTTTGCAAAATTCATCCATAACTCTATTCTTGAATTCTGTCCCATTGTCACATCTAATTACTTTTACTTTCTTATCAATTTGGTTTTCTATCCCTGTAATGTAGGACTTAAGGATCTCACTTGTTTCATCCTTAGTACTTAAAAAGAAAACCCAAGAGAATCTGCTGTAATCATCAGTAACTACAAGACAATATCTTTTACCATTCAAGCTATTCACAGAAGTAGGACCAAAGAGGTCCATATGAAGCATGTATAGAGCTTGAGAAATTGAGTTATGGGACTTGGGCTTACAAGAAGCTCTATGTTGTTTGCCTTTTAGACAATCAACACAGGTTTGGTCATTTTGAAAAATCTTTTTGGGTAAACCTCTAACCAAATCATATTTTGCAATTGTATTGATTGTTTTAAAGTTTACATGACCAAGCCTTCTATGCCAAAGCATAGATTCATCCAATGAGGCTTTTGCTACTAGAAAGGTTAAACTCTCTTTAGGAACAATGTTCTTTAAATCGACAATGTACATATTGTTCTTTCTAGGGATTTTAAGAAGAATCTGACTTTCATCAGGAATTTTAAAATCAGGAGAAAGTACAATGCATTCAGTGTCAGTAAAAAGAACTTTGTTCTTTGTGTCACACATTTGTGAGACACTTAAGAGATTAAACTGTAGTTCTTTCACAAATTACACATTTTCAAAATCTAATTTACTGGTTTTAATTGTACCTTTACCAGTAATCTTTCCTTTGATTCCTCCCCCAAAGGTAACATATCCTCCATCAAATGATTTGAAGTCTGTGAGGTAAGACATGTTGCCTGTCATGTGCCTTGAACATCCACTATCTACATATCCTTGATCTGCAATATCATTTGAATGTTCTTGCACATGTATACACATATTAGTTTCCTTGGGGTACCCAAGCCATGACTGACTTGGGTTTGCCTCGTGCATCAATGTAATCAAACCTTTTTAGGACTGTTGATGCACCATTTGGTTGGAGTGGTCTCCAAATCCAACATGCTGAGGACTTAACAGCATTTTCATTTTTGACACATTTTGTGGCTTTTGGTTTGACAGTACCAAATTTGGCAGTACCATTTGTTCTAGCAGGACCATATGGTCTAGCAGGACCTTTTGGTTTTGGTCTCCAATTTTGTGTTTTAACCACATAATCCCTTTTAGTGAGACTTTTCACAACTCTTGGTGTATGTTTGAAAGTATTATTTGCACCCTTAGTAGTGAATTTTGGGTAAACAGACTCATTTGGTCTAACAGTATGATTAACTTTTGGTGTGTTAGATTTCACATAACCTTTTCTGGGGTTTGTTTTACTTGTTTTAGACCTTGATGTACTCCCAGAAACCCAATTGTTACAATAAGCATGAGTATGATTAAAACTACCATAGTAATAGCATGCCTTATTGTACAAAACAAAGTTATCACCAAGTTGATGTGACTTAAGATTGTTCCAATTTCTCTGACTACCTCTAGGTTTGCTATTACATTTAGCACAACATTCAACTGTTTTTAGAACAACTTTAGTCTTTGTGATACTTTCTACACTTTTAGGACTGGTTGGTCCTACTTTGTTTCCTTTCTTAGAAACAGTCTCTTTTCCATTTTCATCAGATGTCCAACCTTCATTAGATATAACATCTGAGCTCTTATCAGTGAGCACCTTTTCTTTGGAAAGTGAAGTATCACTTGCACTCTCAAAAGGTTCACTATTTTCTACAGGTTTTACTTTTTCTAGTGGTTTATTTGTGAGCTCATGTAAACCTGATTCAGCAAGATCTAAACCTGGGGGACAGGGAATTCCTCTGTAAGGAGGTGGACATATGTGTTGTATCCAATCCCAGATTTGATTTTCTTGTTCATTTGATTCTCAACTATACTTTTAGTACAAGCAGAAGCATTTTCTAATGTTGTAACAGTTAGTTGAATATTATCTTTTGCTTGTTTCACTTTAGCAAACTCAGTTCTTAACAGGTTTATTTCAGCATCTTTAAGAAATATGTCTCTATTAAGAATAGCTTTTGTGTCAGAAAAGGTGAGTTCATTCTCTCTAAAGTGAATTATCTGTTTCTCAAGTTTGGACATACCACACTTATGATTAACTAGGTCTTGATGAGTTTTTCTTTGTTCTTCTTTCAGTTCATCATAAAGTTTTCTTAAGATTTCTAGTTCTTTAAAAACTTCACGAGTATCAGAACATTTAGTAATTTGTACCTCAGGATTGGAGAGAGCCATTAAAGCCATTTCATTTGAGGATGACTCTTCTTCACCCATAAAGCTCCAATCAAAAGCCAGCCCATTAATGGCTACCATAGCTTTTGTTTCAGTGATGTCCACTTCCTTGCTCTTGTTCTCATTGTTTCCCCTGTTCTTGTTCTCAAAACCTCTTCCCTTATCACCCTGCTTCTTTGGTCTTCTACATTCTCTTGAGTAGCGACCCTTCATGTGGCAGTTGTAACACTCCACTTTAGATTTGTCATACCCAGCAAGTTCATTGCCATTGATGACAATCTTCTTTCCAGTCCTCATCAAATATTTCTTAGCCCTCATGCTAAGAAGTGAAAGCTGCCATTTTATGTCCATTTCTTCAAGATCATCATCACTGATCTCTTGAAGATCTTCAAAGGTCAATGTGGAACCATTGTGTTGTGATGTTAGGAAAGCACAACCAATTGTTTCATATAAAATGGCTTTGGTACTGCTGGAAGTACTGGCAGTACCAAAATTTGTGTTGGCAGTACCTTCTTCTCCACCATCTTTTTCTTCATCAACTTTCTTGGTAGTACCAAGAGATGACATAAATGCCATATTTCCTGAGCTTGAACTAGTAGACTTCTTTAGTTCATGCTCTACTATTTTGAAGTTGCTGTAAAGATCATTGAGACTCATGGAATCAATATCTGGTTTGTTTTTCCAGACAATGACATGCATGGCCCATTCAGAGGGTAGACTTCTAAGAAATTTGGAGTTTAAGTCTTCTTGAGATATTATCACTTCATGAATGGCTAATTGACTAGAAAGCTTTTGTAGTCTATTGAACATGCTGTCCAAAGACTCATTTGGTGTGGCTGAAAAGTTTTCAAACTGTTGTTTTAAAAGCGTTTTTCTGGGTTTCTTGGTGGCATCATTACCACCAAATCTAGCTACAATAGCTTGAAAAAGGGTTTTAGCACACTTGTATTTGTTAAAGACTAGAAGCTGGTCATTTGGAATAGACATGAGAAGCATACTCCTGGCTTTAAGATCATTTCTCTTTTGAATTCTTTCTTCAGCGGTTATTGGGTTTACTTGCACAGTTGTGACAAGTGCATCATTTACTGTGGAGGTGGTGGTTACTGGTTTAAATGAGTTTCCTTCTTCAATAATCTCCCAAAGTGCATAGTCTTGCACTTGGAAGTATTGTTCAACCCTCAGTCTCCACATCTCAAACTCATTCTGTTTGAGTAATGGAAGTTTTGCAGCCACATTGGTTTGAATGTGCTCAAAATCCATTTTTGCTTTGTTCTTTTATGTCGTAAATATCAGCCTTGCTCTGATACCACTTGTGGAAGGATTCTGTATTGAATTATGCAAACACTTGGGATGTTAATCTCAGTAATGTGTTTAGGATATTTATGAATGAATGTGAGTTAGCACGCGGAATTTACTAAAACACACTAAAGGAACAAAGGTGGTGAATAAGTAAATGAGAATGAACACAACATGAATAACACAAAACGATTCAATATTATTGATGAAATAATACGGGTGATCTTAACTATCACCAGGATTACAAGTGTAACCTTGAATCTTTGATACATGAAAGGGTTCAAATATGGAAGTTATGCATGGGAAAGATGAGTGTAAGAGATGTCTAAGAAGGTGTCTTAAGGGTTCCTTTTATAGTATAAGGAGCCCTTATTACAAGTGGTCAAGTTGCTTAATATAATATATTAGAGGTTTATCTTATCCTAATATTACACGTTTCAAGGTAAAACACTCCATTATATCTACTGAGACTTCTGTACTACTTCTACTTAACGTATAACTTTGTACAAAGACTAATAATACAACTAAATATCTCTAAATAAAATATAACAACTTGTCGTGAAAACTGGCAGGACCTTCTTAAACTAGCAGTACCTTCTTACCCAGAAGGTATTGTTAGTATATCTTCAATATCAGCAAAACTGAAGAGGCAGGCTCTTCTGGCAGACTCTTTACTTTGTGCATTTTATTCCCAACAGTTCTTACTTGAACTGAAACATTTGGCTACTCCAGAAGTAATGGCTTTTGGTAAAGAGACTTCAAATCTATTAAGTTTTTCTCAAAAGATTGCTAGGGACTAGCAATGTTTTATTGTGGGGAATTGATGAGTGCTCAAACACTCATCATTTTTTGTCAAATCTGAACTGCAAAACATACAAAAACACTCAGAAATGCATCAAAATACTGAAAATATTCCAAAATTGTGTTTTATATGTTTTAGATGCAAAATGAGTAAAAACAGATGAAAAACAAACAAAGTTTGCATAATTGGTAGTTTCAGTCCCTCAACTTTTAAAAATTGACAAAATTAGTCATTGATTAATTATTTTGAAAGAAATGTCAACAAAGGTCCTTTTGAATTTAAAAGTTTTCATAATTGGTCCCTAGGTGAAAGTTTCAAAAATTTCCATGTTTGGTCCCTCAACTTTGCAAACTTGGCAAAATTAGTCCCCGGGTATTTTTCTTGGGAAAATGTATAACAATGGTCTTGTGGAATTGCAATTGGCAAGAATAGTCCTTATTGACAACTTTGGAAAAATTACACCTCAGGCCCCTCAAGTTTGCAGCTATTACAAAATTGGTCCTTGTGGATTTACTAGTTATCTACCAAACGGACCCTTGTTATTTAGCTAATAATCCAATCCCAAAAACCAGCCCATCCTACTTACCCTGGCCCAATCCATTTCCCAAGCCCACCTCAGTTTTGATACTAAAATCCACCAGGGTCAACACCCTCAGTCAAACCCTCACACCCTTTCTCCTACCTCCCTTATTTTAACCTCTGGTTACTCCACCATCTCCCAATACCACCACTGCTACACGCCAACCCCCCTCCTCAAAAGTCCACTTCTCCATCTCCAAGAAAGGAGTCGCATGTATCCACTCCATGTCATCAGTCCTCCACTCTTCTTTTGGCGCCCAAATACAATTCAAGGGCTGTGATAAAAGTGGATGCAATCCAAGGGCTGGGAATGGTCAGCAGAAGATGACAAAGACACAAGGAACCCAAGAGGAGCTCATGTGAAACCCTAATTTCATTAGTATAAATAGATTAAGATGTAGCCATTGTATGGCAGTAGGAATTTAGGGTAGAAAGTAGTTTTAGTTTAATCTTTAATTATTGTTAGCTCTTAATTTTACAATCTAAAAATATGCACATCTTATTTTCCTGCTTAACATCTTATTAATTTTTATTGTTTATTTTCTATCTAAACCACTTATTTCATTTAGCTTATATGCTTAAAGACAACTTATCTATGCTTAACATTGCTTAATCAAACAAGTTATGTGCCCTGAATAAGTTTAAAATTGATTTTTAGAAGTTTAAGGTAGTGTTTGGAATTGCATCTTAGGTTCACTAGTAGGCTGAGTTTGGTAGTTGTTATCATGGTTGAGTTTTTTTTTTAGCTGCAATTCAGTTATTTCAGTTGTTCTTAAGGTAATTTTGAATTAATAGATTAGGTTTGTTGGTTCACTATTCCATTTCCATTTCTTTTATCCAAGACCTGTTCTAAAAAGTTTAATATAGGTAGTTCGGTTTCAAGCTTTGTAAGGTAGTTTTGTTGCTCCAATTTAGCTCTATATAGGTTTATATGTTTGCTCATTATTTAGTTTTGGTACATCCCTGAGTCAATACTCACCCCTGCTCCATAACCAGTGGTCCAACAGACCATTTTCACAGGCCCCTAGCTTGTTCATTTCCTTAGTTCATCCTTAGGATTTTGGCTTGTTGGGAAGCCCACACAGCTAGCTCCCCATACCTGAGCCTTGCTTGACTTTTGGAACTCATTTGAACAAGTAGAAGCATGCTTGCAAAAACCACCCTAGGACTGTTTGGATTGGGTTGTTGCTTGGTATTCTAGATGGTTTATTGTTGTTGTTCTTGCACAAGTAAATCACTTTAGGTCAATTTAGGTTAGTCATATCAGAAAGATAGTAGGTTAGTAAGTAAAAAGTCAAAATTCCCTTTTCACATCTCCTAATTATTTACTGTCAAGCTTATTAGTATCATAATCACTCATTTTAGTTTATAAGTTGTTGAATTAGCATATTTCAGTCTCATGTTTACTTAATATCACATATTCAGTAGGTAAGGGTAGGCAGAAACTCAAAAAAGTCAACCTATCAAGTTTTTCATAAAAAGTCAATTTTCATGGTTTGTTAGTTACCCAGTTTTAGAAAGAATTTTCATTTGGTCATTACTTGTCTTGAGCCTCTAAAATTTTGAATATTTGTTCCTTGTCAGCTTGTGTTACCTGTAATATTTTTGCTACATTTTTTAGATTTTTTTTTCCATTAGCTTAATTAGAGCTTAAAGTGGCCTGTTTGACCACTGCATGCCCTGCACCCAGGGTATCTCAGTTCTGACCCATTTTGCTTGGCTTTGATCTTGCTAAATTTTTGAGCTTTGTCCTTCGTCTGTGGTGTTTTGAGGAGTCACATATGCTAGCTTATTAGATCCTTTAATAGTTTGAACTATTATGCTTGTTAGCTATCTTGAATTAGCCTCCCAAAGTCTCCCTTAACCCACTGTTTCTGCTGTGACCTCAGCACTGAGCGTATGTGATTTTTTTTTATTCCAGCCCGCTTAATCTTGTTTTCGTATTGTTATAGGTTCATTTGTATTAGTTTGAGCTTGTTCTAACATTTTCTTACCTTGTTGTTACATTATGTGATCAATGGTGTAAAAAAAATAACTTAGTTCAAAAATCCATTTTGAGTTTTTTTTGTGTCCACTGTTGAGCTTTTTAGCTCATTAACTGCCTTTATTTGTGCTTTACAAAAGTTGTCTTTTTAAAAAAGGTTGTTATTTATTAGTGTTTAGTTGTTTGGAAAAGAGAAAAAAAAATATATATATATATATATATATATATAATTTGTAAAAATCGGTGTATGTGGGATTCGAACCCTGGTCACTAGGTTCACTCTAACACACCAAACCAACAGGGTGCACCATCTGAGCCATGTGTTACTTAGTGTTTTAAGTTTATGTTGTTATTTTTATAGTAGTGTTAGTTCCATTTGAGCTTATAAGCTTTATAGCTTATTTTCCCAGCTTATTTTTAAGCATTTCCAATTTTTTACATTTTTCCCTAGTAACTTATACTAATGAGTATTTTTATAAAAAGTTTTAGATTTTTTACTAATCATGTAGTATTTTTTATAACTTAATTTAGTTTAATTAGTTAATAAATAGTTTTTAATTCATAATAATTAATTAAATAGTTATAAAAATTATTTTCTTTTTCTAATAATTTTCTTTTATCATTAGCATTGTAAAAATATAATTTTCATGTCAGTAGGGTTAATGTAGCTTAAAATTCACTTTTTATTTTGCGCGTTGACGTTATTTTTAACGTAAACGCGCGTTTTTAAGTTTAAATCCGCTCTAGGGTAATGTAACTTTACGTTTTAGTTAATTTAGTTTATTTAAGTTGGTTTCTTTTATATTTTCTTAGCGTAATCATTCAAATCACTCAAACCACTTTCCTGTTCAGAATCACCCGATCACAAACTCGTTTTCTATACCATCCACATCTCGTCGGGACATTACGACCCGGGGAAACCACTATACTCACCGGAAGTATTGGTCTAGGGTATTTGACTTTAGTTGACTGCTTTAGCAACCAATCAGTATAAAACATTTTTGTGGAAAACCAATTATAGTTTAGGTCTCAATTAGACCCGTTTCTCTATAACCTGGCTCTGATACCAATCTGTAACACCCCCAATTTTGTCATACGCAATGGAATTCAAACTGGGTGTTACTCGAAGGCACAAAAACTATAACAATAGAAAACGAACTCTAATGAAGTCATTTTAAAATATTTATCATTCGAATTATATAAATACCAAAGTTTACAAAATGAGGTCCTAGTAGTTTCACGGTTTACAAATTATATTAAATGTGTTTTCGAATGATAATAAACTTTATAGCCTTCTTGAATATCCTTGTCCCTCCGTGCCAGCCTCGTTCATTATGGACCTGAGATAAACATGTTAAAGTGTCAACACATAGGTTGGTGAGTTCATAGAGTTTGTGGAAATAGTTATGGAAATCTTGTAAATAAATTCTGGTAACAAAAATATGCAAATACTAAATGTAGATTTTTAGGATTCCAAGTGTATGACTATTGTACTAAATATAATATCACGTGTAGGTAGTGTTTCTGTTGCTCTTAGTTCTTGACATCGAAACATTATGTTTTCTAGCTTCTCGTTTCTGGTAGTTCACATTTGTACCAAGTCCGTTAGTTTATTATTATACCAATTCTATTAGTTTCGAAATTACACCAAGTCCAATAGAGCACATAGTTTGTACCAAGTACATGAAATCATTATTGGACCAAGTCCATTGAATCGTAGTCGGACCAAGTCCGTAGAATCGTAAATTGGACCACGTCCATGGCATCGTGGGTTACGTTGTTATACACCCACAACTTTGAATTGTTTGTTATTGTTTACTATCCTTTATGAAAACCAAAATGTAAATCTCGTACTAATAGAAATTGGAATAATTGTTGCAATCATAGCCTAGTAGGTAATCTGTTGTCATACCTAGTGTTCTCAAATGTTTGTTTCATTTGTTTGCTCTAACTGAGTCAACTTAATTGATACATCAATCTCAATAGATCTAATCATAATGTTCGTACTCACTATGCATCGTGTTTAATGGTTCATGATATAGAAACTCTAAGTATGGCAATAATGTTACTTAGCATAAATAAACATTTAGTTCATATACAACACATAGTTAGCAAATAATAGAAATTAAACTAAAAAAGTTGAGCATGTATCTCCTCCAAAGGGTTTGTAAACCAAGTAAAAGAGGGGCTATGACTCACAAGAATATGTAAAACTTTAGAGTACTTGTGAAAGTAAAAGCAAGTAGTTGAGCATGTATCTCCCCCAAGAAGTTTATAAAGTAATTAAATGAGTAAAAGTGGGGCTATGACTCACCGTGAGTGGATGATGTTTATGGATATAACGAAATCGCTGGATAAGCCGGGAAAACCTCTACCTGCATCCTAGAATAATTGTTGCAACTTAGGTTTGGAATAATATCTAAGAAAACATAAACGAGCCTATATGCATCCTTATATTGATCATGATGTAGTACTTGGTAGGTTGTGTATGTCGTTTTATAGAAACGGTTTATGAAGCATTTTTTGTCTATATATCTCGTACTACCGTTCGGGCCATCATAATTCAGAGGTCATGTAGTAAACGTTCGAGGAGCTAGGACACTTTAAATCGTCAATCTAGCAACTCGTCGATCCGTTTACCTAAATGAACCCCTCACATGAAGCTCCCTTTTTTGTAGTTTTCAATATGGAAAAACATTCGTGGTTACATGGTTCTTAATTACTTGTATTGTGAAAACCAAAATTTGACGTCGAAAACCATCCTTACCATTTGAGGCAGAAAACTGCCATTTTTTGGCATTTTCAGGCTGAGTTTCCTTGCAGTTGATGTAAAACATCATTCCGGACAACTTTCATGTTTTAACTTTTTGATGAATCGGACCAGAATTGCCTCTTAAAATTACTCAAATACGTATTCAGCAAGATTTTGGCAGTTTTAGTTTCTAGGTTTCGCTAACTTGTTTTTAAGCATTAATACATCATGATACAATATAATGACCTTATATATAGCATGTAAACAATATAATTAGGAAATAGCATGCATGAAATCATAAAATGATGGTGGTGATTATGTGCTTACAACTTTTGGCCTAACAAAAGGGAAATCAAGAATCATGAACTAGTACAAGGACTTAGATCTCTTCTCTCTTGGATTCCTTCTCTTCTCTTGTATGATCAAGGTTGTGCTTAGAGCTTGTGCAAGACTTAGATAAGTCCTTGGTGACTTGAGTGGATTTAAATTCAAGAGAATCACCAAAGAATGCAAAGGACTTGATGTAGTTTTACTTGTAACTTCAATACTTGTGTAATACTTGAAGTAGAAATAAAATGGTGAAAGTGTTTGTGTGTGTGAAGTTGTGAACGACCAAAAGGGGTGAGGAGGATTTTATAGTGTGTTGATAAGGTTAGTGTATAAGAAAATTTGGCTTAGAATGGAACACATGACAACTCATGTAAGTTTTTAGGCCATAAGTCTTTCTAAAGCTTCTAATGTAACACATGAGTGTATAATAGTTCCATGGTTCTCACCAAGGAACCAAGACCTTGGTGATTCAGCCTATACACGGTCATGGACAAGGGGAAAGGACTAGGTGGATGATTCTTGGCCTTATATAAGTTACGGAGTCAGTTTAGTCCCGATAATCGCTAACAGTAAGCCGTTAAGTCACGAAATGTAAAATCGGGTATCGTAAAACTATGAAACTTATAAAAATGATTAAACTCATCAATATACTCATTATTATCTTATAAAAATGAGTGATAAGTTTAATGGGTCGCGAAAACGCTGTCAACGCTGGAAACGTAGGTTTAAAACGCGTAAATCGCGTAAAAAGCAAATTCAGAAAGCGTGAAATTCCAAAATTCTTAAGAATGTTACAGAAGGTGAAAAACTTATATTTCTCTTGTTTGTGATGTTTTGGGGACATATCGGGATGCATAAACGATGTTTAAAGCTTAAAGTAATTCTCAAACACGGTTTCGTGATTTTTACATAAATGATCCGACGAGTGTCAAACTCTCAGATTATCATTAAAATAGATTAACTTACGAGAATGTGAAATAAAAATTTTGGGAGCGAATAGTAAAAATGAATAGTAATTCAAAAATGCGAATTGTTACAACACTGAACTCACCCATACAAATCCAAGGATTATCCCTGAATATCTACTATGCAAGCATAAATCTTCCTACAACTGTTTTCTTTCCCTTCCATAATTAGAGGCATAGACAAACAAATAAAAACATTTTATCCTTATTGGTATGTGTTAATTCACATACCATTTCATGGCTAAATACCGACCCAAATTGGCTAAATGTACTAACAAACGCCAAAGAAAACATGTTTTTGTGATTGTGAATGTGCAGGTACGGATATTACATAAAATGACGAAAAACAAACGGAAATCAACAAAAACGGGCACGAGAGTAGATACATGTGCAGATTAGTCAAGGAAAGTCAATCCAAAGCCTTAGAAGTCCTCAGAGATATGAGATTTATCAGATTTGATCCCGGGACGAAGTTTCATGAGATTGTCATTCCTAGTCCCTCAAGTTTCAGAAGTTGGCATTTATGGTCCTTGATAGAAACATTTTGAGAAATGCCAAAGACAACCCTTAGAGATTTGAGAAAAGCAGTTTAAGTCCTTTGATATATTTTGGAATTATGACAGAAACAGGCCTTGAAGTTTCAGAATTATGCACATTTAGTCCTTGTTTATTTCTAATATTAAAACTAAATTCACAAATGCATTTAGTCTGGTCCAAATCAAAAGCCCAGGTACAAATTAAATAAATTCAACACCTAAAGCCTATCCACCCAAAAGCCCATATCTGGTCAAATGGTCAAAGTCAAAATGAGTCAAAACCAATATTAATAAATCCCCCATTTACCCGCCCCCCTTTTCACCCCACTCAACCCAGAATCACTATTCACCTTAGAACCCTAATTACCCCACCTCTAAATTAACCACAATTAAGGGCAAATTGGTACAATTACTTGGTTCTAGAAGGTTGTCATATGTTGTCAGGACTTGTTAGAGCTAAAGAAGCACAAAATGGTACACGTGGTCTCATTCCATTGGTTTGAACGCGTCATTTGATCTAATCTAAGGGATGAGAATCAAAAGCAATGATTGGGAAAGGATCTAAGGACTCAGGATGGCTTTGAGAAAGCACACCACACGGATTGCCAAGCTGGCAATCCGTGAGCCTCTCTCTTCTAGAATTCTCATTTCAGTAGTATAAATAGATGTGATAGGATGCTTTATTGAGTGTGGAATTTTGATTAGCGAAGCTCTGCCCAATTACTGTCTCAGATTTTAGTGTAATTGTAATTTCTATTTTTAATTAAAATCCGTTTTTATCTTTAATCATTTCTGCTTATAACATTTATAGTATTGATTTTAGCTTATAATCTCTTTAAATTTCAGCAGTAGCTTAGTTGTATCATCACCTTGTTTATTTTTCTTATTGAAATTCAGTTTCATTTTAATTCCAAAAGTTTGTTGAAAAATAAGAAAATATAAAAAGAGGTTCTGTTGATTTAAGCTTTCAATTAAGGAAGCTTGTTGTTATTGCATTTCAAATTATCTTTTAGGAAAAGTGAGCTTGTTGTTTTAGTTTAAAAACTGTTTTTGTTAATTTCTCATAACACAGTCAAGATAAGTCAAAGGAGAATTGATCATTAGTTCCTGTGGTAATTTGGATAAGTTTGGTCAGACATGGAAGGACCTGCTTATCCTAGAGATAGGCAAGCTTAGTGAGTCCCCCTCTGTTCATGCTGAGGGGGTAGAACTTTGTAAGTTTTTGATTCCTGATTTAAGTTCTAATTCTTTGCATCTTAGTTAATTTTGTTACTGTAGTTGTTATTGTTTCATTATATTAGTTAGTGATTAGTTTAAGTAATTGATATAGTTGGAGCTTATTTGATCATTATTCTATCTGTTTTCAGTTTGGATCTGTAATTCTAGCTTGTTTAGAATAATTGTATAACTATATTTGAGTCAGTTTTAGTGTAAGTTTACTGTTTTATTGATTCATATTAGTGATAAGCTAGCTGATTAGTTCATTGTTATGGAATTTGATAGTTCATAACAGATAGTTATAGTTAGAACTGCAATATAAGGGGGTGTTTGGATTTATCATTTGCTGAGTGTTGTTGTTATTGTATTGTTGTTTAACTATCATTCATTAGTTATATTAGAATAATAATAGGTCTTTAGTTCATACAGATAGTGTAAGATAACTATAATAGTCAAAGTTAGATTTCAATATGGTTAAACATTTGGAATTATTAGAATCAGTTTGAATAATTGTAGAAGTAGTTAGATAGTAGGTTAAATTAGCTTTATCTAGTTGTAGTACAGCTTGATATTTCAAAAAGTAGTAGAATAAGTAGTTTTAATTTGGAATAAGTCAACTAGTGAAGGACTCATAAAAAGTCAATTGTTTCAACTTTCATGATTGCACAGGCTGCTGTATTTGCCTCTTTTTATAGTATCTAATGCTTAAATCTGAGTAGGACTTCAATTAGTTTGTGATCTCAGTAGTGTAGAGTAGCTTTTGCCCCCATAATATTCTTAGTTAGAGCTTATTAGTGGCTGCATTTCTGGCTTATAGAACTAGATTTCTGATTTGATAGCTAGAACTGCTAGTTCTTATCTGAGCTTGTATCTGAGTAAAATTGTTATTCTGAGCTTCACTTAGAGTTTAGTAGATTACATCTGTATTTCATCTTTTGGCTTAAGCTGTGGCTTTTCAGCTTATTGTATGGCTTATTCTTGATTGCTATTTGCTTGTTACTGTTATTTCTTTGTGATATCTGATCATTTCTGAGCATTTTTGAGTTCATCTATTCATCTTACATCTGTGGTTCAAGTATCTCACAGTTTGGTCACAAGTGCTTATTTATAAGCACTTGTGATAAGCTGATTTAGCTATAATTAGCACTTCTGCTTAACTTTTTCTTTTCAAAATTTTTCTGCAAGCTTTCCAATTTATTTTTGATTTTCTGGAATTTTTCCAAATAGTTTAAATATTTTTCTTAATTTCTTTTTTATTTTATTCATTTTTAAATAGTTTTTAATCAACAAAAATCCATAAAAATTTAGAAAAAGATTTAAAAAATACAAAAATAGTTTAGAAAATTCTTTTATACTATTTTAGATTTTTCAGATTAGTTTTTATAATTTTCCCATTATTTTTCACATTTTCTTTTATTTTTAATCACTATTTAATTCAATAAATAGAATTTAAATCATAGAAAATAAATAAAAAGTCAAAAAAATATTTTTCTTTTTCTCAAAATTCTTTTTAATAGCTTAAGATTTTTAAAAAATTGTTTCACACTTGTAGGATCATTTTTAGAATAAAAGTCGCGTTTTATTTTGAACGTTACGTTTTAAAAATTGCGTTTGCATTTCCGTTTTCTAGTTTTAAACTTTTGTGCATATATAGCTTGTACCTTTAGTATTATTCACTATATCTTTTCACATTTTGATTTCACAATCACTTTTCACTTTATACTTTACACTACACGATTCCCAATTCGATTATTCAAAATTCCATTCGAGCCTTCGTTGGGAGAACGACCCGGGAAATACTTTCCTAAGTATTTCTTTGGATAATAAATATATACTATAATTGATACACATCACTTATGTCTATTGTCTCAGCAATACAGAAGATAGCTTGTTTAGAAGAGTGTAGAACCATGATGTTGACAATAGCAGGATTCCAACCAACAATATTTTTACAACCTCTTATACTATCTCTTAGATGAATGACCCATTCCCAACTGCCATACACCTTTTGACATATTATTTTTAACTTTTTCTCCTTTATGTGTGTTCCCACAATAGCACATATACTCAGGTTTTCATTCTTTATTAACTTTTTATTTCTTTTTGTTTAGAGACTTTACCTAAGCCTCTAATATTCCAAATTCCTGATTTGAAATCCATGTCAAGCAATGTTCTGGGAATCCTTACCACCTCCTTTATCATTACTCAGAATCTTACTATAAGAATAATGAAACTCTTTCCCTTTCATACACTGAGCAACACCATTGTCATCATCTAATACATCCTACTCAATCACTCCATTCTTTACATTCCCACTGCTATCACCATGAGTTTTTTCCTTTCTTATCTTAAAGTAATGCACCATATTATGTTTCCATTTGTTCCTTACTTTTGCACTAGGATAGTCCTTATTGTTTAAGTTTATTAATCATAACAATTATAAAATTAAACAAGTAAACATCAAAGCATGTAGCGGAAGTAAAGATCATAATACTTGTATTACTTAACCGAATTTAAATGATATGCATACCTTAGCAATTTCTAGCCAAACAAGAAAGAGTAAAACCCTAATTAGGGTTTATGGTGATCGACTTGTGGGTGAGTCGAATAGGGAAATAAGCTAACAAAAAAATGTTAGATCTTCGTTCTTGTACACACGTATTAGTAGCGTTTCATTGTGAAAAGCTAGGTTCTTGATCACAAATAATCCAAACACAATGATCGAGTTTGAAGATCGCGTAGGAACCCTAGAAGGGTGTAGTTGATCGACTAAACACAAATTATTTTGAGCTTAGGAAATCTAGTAGAAACCCTATTAGGGTGTAGTTCGATTTCTAGGCTCAAGAGAGGAGAAGAAGAAGTAGGTTATGATTGCTAGTGAATTAAGATATGAAAAGAATGAATACATGAGCCTTGTATTTATACTTTTTCACATCTTGGACCAGAAGACAACAAACCCGAGTCCCCTAGGGGTTGGGTTCGGCCGAATATGAGCCCAAGAGATCCATTCCGGATCCTTCTTGGCTATTATTTACAATCTAGTCCTTCTTCTTTCTCCTAACGTCCGTTAGTCACATTTCCGTTAAGTACTAATGACCATTACGTGTTTTATTTGTGAAATTAATAATTATTCATAACTTAACATAATAATTATTAATCATTGAAACTCAGACGTAATGTGTGCAATCCCGAAGTCTCGTGTTCGAATCCGGACATACAACATTAATTTTTATCCGCAAAACTAACACTTATTAGCAATAAACTCCTCCACAACTTCTTTTTCCTTCATTTATGTGATGAGATCAAAATCACTTTCTTCATTATCAGCTAATGCAGAAAAAGAGTTTTGGTTATTCAAATTTTTTTTATCATCCTTTCTTATGTTAACCCTTTGACCCTTATTGCCCTAAGTAGATACCTATGGATTTGGTTTTGGTTTGTAAGAAAATTTAGGTGGTTGGGTATTTTCACAGGTTTATAAGCCCCCGTTCTTTCATTTTTCCTTTGACCATGTTCTGCATTCTCTTTTCTACAGTAACATTTTCCCTTTCTTGTGCAATAAACTATTCAACAGTCACTAGTTTAAGCCTGCAATTCTTATCACCATGGCTAAATACACCACATTGCATACATACAAGAGGTTTCCATGTGTATTCCACTCTAGCAATCTTAGTAGCAGCAACGTTTTGTTCCTTATTCTTGTACACAATCTCAACAGAGTTTGGATGCACTCACATCAACCAATACCATTGCACAACCAATTCTACCGTTCCCAGTGTAACACATATTAGTGGTCATGGCATCCATAATGATAGGTTTGCCCAAACTACTTGCAATAGTATTAATGTCTTTCATTGTCCATGCTTCCATAGGGATGTTTACTAACTTTGCCAAACAGGAACAACAGTCACTGGTTTAAGCCTGCAATTCTTATCACCATGGCTAAATACACCACATTGCATACATACAGGAGGTTTCCATGTTTATTCCACTCTAACAGTCTTAGTAGCAGCAACGTTTTGTTCCTTATTCTTGTACACAATCTCAACAGAGTTTGGATGCACTCACATCAATCAATAACCTTGCACAACCAATTCTACCGTTCCTAGTGTAACACATATTAATGGTCATGGCATCCATAATGATAGGTTTGCCCAAACTACTTGCAATAGTATTAATGCCTTTCATTGTCCATGCTTCCATAAGGATGTTTACTAACTTTGCCAAACAGGAACAACTACAGGATCAATAATCTCCAAATCAACTTTAGGGCTCCACTTTTGAACAACTAAGGGCTTATTGTTAACCATCCATGGTCCACTATCAACAACATGATTCAAACCCTCTTCATTTGAAACTTTAAAAAACACATGCCACTTCCATTACTAATACTTCTTTTAAGCCAAACTCTCCCCACATTCTTTGCAAATTATACCTCATTTCATTAAAAGGCATTTTAATCCCACAAAAAAGAGTTAATTTCCATTTCATGCTTCCTTTTCTAACAAAATCTTCTTCAAAGACAACTCTCTACTTACCATCATTATTCTCATCACAGGGTATATAGTGAGGCTTATTATTTAGTTTATCCACATTATTACTAACAATATTAGCATATGACTTCTTATTCAAGTTCACATTGATATTAGTACTTTGCCTATTATCTTTCTTATTCAACATGCATACATTCATCAGTCAAATCAAAATTATTCATAGGAGTACTTACATATGGGCATTCACTAGCAGACCCAAACACTCCTACATCCTCCTCCTTATCACTGGTTCCACTTTCCCAATTTGTCCTCCAAACCATCCCTATTTTCCTCACTATTTGCATCAACACCACTATTAACCTTCTTTTGATTAACAAAACAAACAACATGACCATTAAATCTTACCAGTAACTTTACTTGCCGTTTCAATAATTTACGAGGAGACATTGTAATTAAATAAACCAATCACAATAACCTTCAGTTAGTACAGTGGATTGAATGATAAACCTAGATATACAGAAACAGGACGAAGCTACGCTAGGAACGAAACTATACACAAAACTGAATGAAATTGCAAAATAAAACTGACATGAATGATTAATACTGGCTTACAAACAGATTGTACGATTTAGAATTTGAAAATGTCTTAAAATTGATAGGTAATTGAAGATTTTTTTTTTTTTTTTTTTTTTTTTTTTTTTTTTTTTTTTTTTTGGTGTGTGTTTTAACGGCGAAAACAGCAGGAGGAAACAGTTAGATATGATGAATAATATATGGAACATTAAAGCACAAATTATATGATGAATAATATATAGAGATATGAGTTGTCCATTATTGATTTATGTGTTATATATATTTTCATGTTCAAATCCCTGAATAATGTTAGGTTAAGCATATACTCTACTATAAGCGTAAACCTTGATTTATTCTAGAATCCGTAGTCGACCTTGATTGTATTGTGAGAATGATATGAGCACATACTGTTTATACAGAAGGATTCGTGAAATATGATCTATAAGATATTCATGGTTGGATGAATATTGGAATGACCCATAATGGAAACGTCACATCATGGATCTTAGTCGAATTGTGAGTTTCTACCTGGCTAGTCTATTATCCAGACTTGAGATATATAATATTGTATTAATGTGTGGTGAGTTTTCCTTTGATTTGTCTAAACCGCTCTCCGTAATAGGTAGTCAAAAAGTTCATTTCAGGTATTATGATGGACACATTAAGAGGTGGATATAGTCAAAAGGATTTGTTATTCTATTTGATAGTTTAATATTTTAGTGACCTCCTGTTGAGATGATCTGATATTTGTGTGGCCACGCCCAAAAGATCATTTTTGTGATCACATCATTTCTTGAGTAACAAACTAAGTGTTGGCATAAGAAAGATTTTATCCATGTCCTTGCCAACTGGTATTGAACAAAGAGATAACGGATTTGTAATCATAAGATCATTAACAAGTAATAATGTTTGTTTATATTGGGGAAACAAACATTCGTAGGTAGTGGTGCAACAGTAGCACTGTTGTTAGACGGATGATATTGCTTATATAAATTTTGGGAGTGTTGTCACCATGCACAAGTGAGAGTTTGTTGCTATTGTACGTGCATGAAGAAACATACAAACTTATATTGGTCATTATTTATGAGACTTAAGGGTCATACATATAGCACGAGAGGCCTGAATAATATATATATATATATATATATATATATATATACATATATATATATATTAGAGTTAATTATAAGAGACGTTAAATGAGTCATTTGCGTAATAAACTTAATTAGCAAATAGGCTTAATTAAGGTTATAGGATAATGAACATTTAATTAAGTTGGACTGAACAAAGAATCCCGATGAGCCTATAGTGGGGCCACACTCGACTGACCACCTTAGGATGTGTTTAGTTAGGCGGGAAGTGTAATTATCTTGTTAAACAAGATAATTATCTTTTAAATATGATATTTATATTATTTAATATAGAGTTTATCTATTCATTTAAATTTAGTAATTATCTATTTAATTATAGAGTTTATCTTTTACTTATTGGATAAGTATTGGAAACTATTATAAATATAAATCAATTGTGATTGATTTAATATAAAAGTAATAAAACCCCAACCCTCCTTCTCATCTCTCTTGTTAGGCTGGTCACACGTACCACATTATGTTCGTGTTATTGTGTTTTGGTCATTCTCTTGTTACGTGAGATATATCTGACCCAAGACTAGCAGCTATAGGAGTTCGTTTGAGTGTTAGTGTGGATACTGCCTAAATTGATCTACCATTTGATCAAAGTTTGTCATCCGTTGTATTTATGAGCTTAGTGTAACATGTAGATTAAGTACGAAATGAATCATCTGTTCATGTTTGTTGTTTGGCCATAAGGTAGGTCTTTACTGCTTTTATGCATGATTAATTAAGGTGGTTGTATATTATTCTTAATGGGAGGAAAACCTTTTTCATAAACAAGTGTTTTTAATAAAGTCTTTCGTTGTATGTTTTCTCTGATAAGCATGTTAAGTCTTTAATAGTTAAAGCAAAATTTTTTAAATCAATTGCCTATTACACTATTGTTTTCCATCAACCCGTGGGGTAAAAGGTACGTGTCAAACTTTTACTTGTGTGGTATAAAGCTTCTATTCCTAGGATAAGTCTACCCATGCGTTATGGAACAGTATTGACAACTATTTATATATATATTTTTTTTTACCAACTATAGTACTTTCTTAAATTTTTTATAAGCACTTTGCACTTATCTTCCCAAAAAAATTTCTTGCTTAAATTTCAGTAACTTAGATACTTTTCATAAGTATACAAGTCTTAGAATGTCTTCTAGTGTTGAGGAGATCTTCAAAGAGTCAGTGAGTTATTGTCATCACTCACTGACTCCATCATCTTCTTCTTGGTTCTAACCTTCACTCTCAGAGTTCCACATCAGGTTGTATTGAGTCTTTTACTTATACTATGAATAACTTATTGAAGATGACTCACTTAATACTTCTTTCCATTCAGGGATCAGTTTACACTTAGGGTATCTTTTTATGCAAATCCTAGTAAAAGATTATTAATGGCCATTAAATTGACACAACAACTTGATCATTAGGGTCTACTATCTTCATTGAGGTCTCCCAAGTCTTTAACTCTGTCTGATAAGCTCTTTGTATCATGTAGACCTTTTCCTTAGACCTCCATTTTTTTATTTATTCTTTCTTAAAAACTCAATACATTTTATTTTATACATTTAAACCAAATTTTATACAGTTTAAGGAATAAAAATATAAGAAAAATAACTCGAGGACTAACATTGTGAACATAATAAGAACTAACGGTGTAAGAAAAATAGTTAAAGTGACTACCAATATAAAAAGACAACAAAGGTTAAATGAAAATGATAAAAATAACATTTTCATACCATCTTTTTCCTTGCTTTGTTTTTTGGCGCCAAACAAAACCTTGAAAAAAAAATATATGAAATTTATAAACACAAACACAAAAACTAACACAACACACTAACACAAAAACCAAATTAAGAATAAAAAATAAAAAATAAAAATAAAAATGTGAATGAGATACAAAGCCATCCATAAGAGCACTCAGTATCATCACATTTTTACCGAGTAAAAGCTTCACATTTGGCGTTAAACCCGCGAACCACACCATCCTCCCACGTTAAAGCTGCGTTAAGGGATTTAACGTTGCGTTAAAGGGTGGAAATGAATAAAAAAAAAAATCACTTCACCCCCTCAAACGAAATTACAAAACCCACCTCTGCAAGCTTGTGCAAGTATGAAACAAGAACAAGGTAAGAAAGATGAGCTTCGTTGTACCTGCGTGTGAATTTTTTAGGGTTAATAGTGTGAAGATGATACGTGGGAATCGCACCAGGCTTTACCTCTCAAGAGATCTTGAGAAGCTTACAACCCCCACCAGGCAGTGTACCTGATCGTTGTAGTATAGTATAGTGACAAGTACCGGGGGATTGATCGTTCAGCTAGGAATAGTGTCGTTAGGATTGAAATTAATCTAACTAGGTCTAAAGGTGAGGGATGATTATTTTTGTGTTTTTATATTTTATAGAAAGCAATTAAAAATCTCGGGTTTGAAGGATTTGGGCGGAATTAGTTGCTAATCAACTAACCCAATACTAAAGATGCAATCAAAATAAAATACAAGAAATGAAAATAAACTAAATTATACTAAAGTTGTGAGCAATAAGTGGAGAGAATGTGTTTACTTAGATTTCACTACTCCCTAGACATCTTTTACACGTTAATTACTTGTTATAATTGCATGGATGACGGATCGTATTCCTTAATACCATTCATCGGGTGGCACACTTAACTCCCCAATTCTATGAGCTCTTATCTCCTCCTACACCATGCCCAGCACAACTATAGGGATTGTAAACAGTGGCTCATGCATTAAATACAACCAATAAAGACCTAGTGTGCGTCGCTTCATGTTTCTTAAGACGTTCAAGCATGTTACCAATTGGAGATCTGCCAGTTTTCTTAAGCCTAACATATAAATCATTCATCCAAGACAAGTATAAACAAGTAATCAACACATAATTAACATCTAGGTTTCATTAGATCCAAGCAAACACAAGATAGATCTAGCCTAGCATGATAGAATTAAGACAAGAACAAGATATAGACAACCAACACATAGACATATTGATTGAATTAAAAGAACACTTATCTTAATTACACATGAAAGGTATCAAGGGCTTGGAACCCTTGAAAAATCTGTAAAATTCGTACCAAAATCGTACTTAGGGTTTCTCCAAAACTTCTCTTTTTTAATGTGAAAATTAGAAAACTATATATAGGAAAAGGGGTCTGACAGCGTCAAGCCAAACATTGTGACGCCGTCACCTCGCCGCCAAAACTATTCTCGGACTGCCTTGATCTACATTTGACGCCGTCAAGACTTAATCATTTCCAGGCCGTCAAGACTTTTACTCTTAACGCCCTACCTTCGTGACGCCGTCAAATCTCTACTGGGTCGTCATGGAATTTTGCTCTTGACGCCGTCAGGATGTTACTCTTGACGCCATCACCTACTGTTCCCAGCATGGAAAATTAAGACTTTGGCGTTTTCTTCACTTTTATGCTCCAAAAACGTCCGAATTGCTTCCTTCTCCAGATTCCTCTCCCAAAGTACCTAAAATCACAAAAGGATCGATTTAGGGCAAAATTTGATCAAATAAACTCGAATTCGGGCTTAAATGACCCCCTAAAAACGGATCATTTTTCGCCTCATCATATACCCTTACACTTGAGATTTGCTTGTCCTCAAGCAAATGCGCTTTTATTCTACTCAAAAGACAAGTTAGGGGTCATTTAACACTAATATAAAAGTAATTACAACAAATAATCGTTCCACTAAAGACCAATAGACAAGCACGGAGGTCATACACAAGCACCTCACAAATAGTGTTTAGATACTCACATCTCTCGGGTGTAATAAAGTATAAATTACAATATGGAAATGGAAGATATCTCTCACTACCTGTCATAGCAAAATAGATTACCATAGGCTTGGGAAAGGATCAAACCTCCACCACATGGCGTAAGCACCTAGGATAAACTATCAAAGAGGTCTTTTAAAGGGTTGTAACGTTAGGTGTAGGGATATGAAATACACGGTTTTGTTGGATAAAGGAAGTTTTACTGGTGGCGAGTTAACAATCTTGGTTAATTACATGTACAATATGGCGTTGCTAAGCCAAGACTAGACTCGACTTAAGCTAATAAATGAAAAATAATAAAAACATAAAATGAACATAGAATAAAAAGGGATGGTAGTCCGTATGTTTTTTCTCTTTATCCTTTTTCCATTTTTTTTTTTATTTTTTTTTTTCAATTTTTTTTTTTTTTTTTTTATTTTTTTTTTATTTTTTTTTTTTTTTTGCATACACTCTTACCCTACCATTCAAAATAATACATCATAGGGAATGAACATTCCCCTTACACTTGAATCTTTACATACTTTACATTAAACTAATCTAATGACTCGAATTAAGATAATCAAAACACTTGGAGCACTTTTAAAATTAACGTACATATGGGGGTAATAAATGATGTTCTTCCCCATTACTCCATAAAATAAGTACTTACCCATGAGTCCCAATCGTCCCAAAACAATATGTACAAGGATATGAGTCGACTTAGCAACCATGTAATCAATTAGATAGTTAACTTAGGGTTTAACAAATAACAATAATGCACTAAAAATGAGCGCATACACGGAAGGCTAAGGCGATTTGGTTGTACATTTAAGTGGGGTGTAACAAATTCTTCCTTTAAGTAAAATTCTTAAAGTTAGAAACGAAAAGATAGGCTCGGAGGGGTGTACTAGGGGTATCGTGTACTAAAAATAAGTACAACGCTAAGGGTGTGGGAAAATTAGTTGACTTAACTAGCCAAGTAATATGACTTAAATGGTCAAGTAATTATGATACGGGTTTAACACAAGGGTAATCCTAATGCCTCTTATCATGTAGTAAATCCTACTACACAAATGTAGTCTCACTAGCGGTCTCGGGATGCATCACTAACGCAAGTTCTAGAATCTAAATACTACCGGCACACTCATAAGCACTAATAATAAATGCTTTTCCTATCAAATCTAAAGGCGAACCTCACATATTTGGGTGGAAATTTTTTTTGAATATACGGTTATGTGCTAGTCATACAATCTCCTATCCATGAGATGCTTGCTATGGCTAAAGTTTCACTCCTAAATGTTGTAAAAAATTTTAAATTTGGCGCTAAAATTGCACTAACAAGTATTTCTCATAGTTTTATTACACATCTACCATTAAACAAAACAAACTCAAGCGAAAGTGCATATGTAAGGTATCATCTTTTTACCCTCCCCTTACACTTAATATGAACATTGTCCCCAATGTTCAAGTAAAGAATGTAAAAGTGAAAAAGTAAAGAGAATGAAATCAAATACTCACCTGATTCGCTCGGTATGGATAATAAGGTGGCCAGGTTAAATCTTCCTCCAAGAAAATGAACAATCAAAGCTTCCCTTCCAGAATATAAATCATCTTCTTGTCATACATAACCTGTAAAACCTGATAAAATAGACAAGACAACCTCGCATAAAATCGGTGGCATCCTATATAAGTTACTAAATCCTAGAAAACAAGATAAGATATAATGCTTGTGGAATGAAGTTTGCAGATTTCCTGGAGATTATAAAACTTAATAATTCACAAAAACCATAAGACTCCGTTAGAAAAACATAACTGGTAAAATTTCCAGATTTTTACACTTGACGCCGTCAGAAATGACCTGCAGAAATTCTTATGTTAAGTTTCCGGAAAATTTCTGGAAAAACTTGGTCCTACTTTCTGGAAAATCCTGCAAAACTTCATTATGACTCTATACAAGCATTTGACTCTAACAAATACGAATATACATGTTCATTTAATATTGTGGAGAATCATGATCGGTTTGTTTCTTAAAAACATATTTGGGGTTTCCCCTTACACTTATCTTTTGCAAAAATACTTTTAGGTGGAGTTAAGACTAGGCCAAAACAGCAAAGTAAAGTATTTCCACTTTTTAGTTTAGAAACATGATCTACCAACAATAAAAATTAAGCATGCATACGGAAGCAAATAACAAGCAAACAAACAAAATCACACAAAACATGGGTTGCCTCCCAAGAAGCGCTTTTCTTTATTTACGAGTCTTGTAGCTAGACTCAAGGTCGTGGGTTACTACGTGACCTCATCGTTGGTTCCACTCTCTAGGTCGTCTTCTAAACCAGTTTTGTATTCTGGACCTAGTTGCAAGCATTCTTTGTAGAAACCAAGCATTCTATTCTTTACATACTCTACTCCTCTACGTCTATCCTCCTCATTCCTATAATAAGCCGCTTGCTTGTGTTCCTTTTCGAAATTAGAGAGAAGGCGGTATTGCTCAATTTTGTAGGGCATTTGATAGGCAACCTCGTCATTCTCTTCCTTAAATCTAACTATCCCTAAAGTCGGATCATAACTCATCCTAGTGGCCTCAACAAATGGTTTTCCGAATATTATTTGGCTTAGGCAATCATCTATCACCGGACGAGTGTCCTCAACTATCATAAAATCGATCTCATAGGTGAGATTCCCTATAATTACATGCAGTCCCTTCACTCTTCCTGCAAAATTACTTATCAGATTCTTACCGGGCATCATCCTAAAATCAAGTTGCTTCTTCATCACCCAATTGTAATAAGTCCTAGTCATGATGTTCACGGGGGATCTAGGGTCGATGTAAGCTTTCCATATATGCATGTGCCCGATATTGCATGGGATGTTAATGTTAGAGGGGTCTCCCATTTTGATAAGGGGGGTGCCAAGGATATATGGTCTCTCGGGACTATCGAATAAATCCTTATGGTATTCCCGTTCTTCCTTGGTGGGCAACTTTTCAAAGTACTTTTCTATAGGTTCTACCTCCTCTAATTCCTCTTCCTTCTTAGCCTCAACTTCCCTACTCTCATCCTTAGTCTCGGCTTCTATTCTATCTTCATCCTTGTCACTCTCTTCAATCTCCTTATCTATCGGCTTAATGGTGACAACATTGACAAAGTGGACATGTTTGGATGATGAGGGGTCCTTAATTTGGCTTCCGTTATTGGTGTCCCTAGTGTCCTTCCTAGGTGTGACTAACGCTTGGTTGTTGAGGGCTTTCAACAAGTTGTCAATCTTGTTGGTTATCTCTGTTTGTTGTTGGTTGAATTCGGTTTCAAACCTAGCTATGTGAGCCTCTTGAGATGCCATGAACTTAGACATCAATCCTTCAAGATTGTCGGTACTACCATAGTTGTTAGAAGGATTGTTGTTGAAAGTACGATTGGAAGGTGGACCGTTTGGTTGGTAACGATTAGGCGGATTGGAAGAATTGGGTTGATTTTGTTTCCACCTAAGGTTTGGGTGATTTTTCCATGAGGGGTTGTATGAATCACCGTAAGTGTTTGGCTCGGGCTTGAAAGTGTACCACTTATCTCCCGCTTCGTCGGTATGCGTGGATGCGTAGTCTGCAAAAGCTGTTCCGAGGAGTTCCACACAATCACGAGTGTCGTGGGGACCACTACATAATTCGCATGAAGAAGTGATTTTTTTCACTTGGCTTGAAGGCTTAGGAGCTTCGTAAGATTTCATGAGAAACTTGACTTGGTCCTCAAGTTCCATGATCCTACGGTCGGGAGTGCTAGAATTGTTCGAAGGCAAAGATATTGCCTTGACCGTTTTGTTCAAGTCACGGGGATCATTCCAACTTTCGTTGTCATAGAGAGCAAGATCTTCTATGAGTTCCCATGATTGTTCCGCACTTAGATCACGTAGCTTACCACCGGCCGATTGGTCAATGGCTCGCCTCGTGGAGATGTCGATATGGTCATAAAAGATTTGGACTTGGAGCCAAAGATCTATGCCATGATGAGGGACTTTTTGGAGTAAGTCCTTGAAACGAGTCCATGCTTCATAAAGAGATTCATTTTGACGTTGTTGGAACATCAAGTTGTCATTTCTAAGCTTAGTAGTTCTCCCCGGTGGGAAAAATTGAGCAAGGAAACGAGTGGTGAGATCATCCCATGTGGTGATGGATCCCGCGGGTAAACGCTCAAGCCATTGACTAGCTTGATCCCGTAGAGAGAATTGGAATAGGCGTAATCGGGTTGTCTCTCTAGTTGCAACATCTAGGTCTATGGAATCTACGATTTTGAGGAAGTCCTTAAGATGTTGGTTTGGATCTTCGGAACGAAGTCCATGGAATGCACATCCGCTTTGCACCAACCGGATGGTGTCGGATCGTAAGGGGGTCACATTGGCTCCGGTGAACTCAATGGTGTTTCGGTAGCCTTGGTGGCTAGGTCGGGAATACTCTCCTAAGGTTCGGGGCATAAGGGGTTCTAATGGTGGGTTTTGTTGTGGTGGGATGACGGGTTCAAAGATGTTCTCGTTGTCCATGATGTTGGGTGGTTACGAACAAAGGCACAAAGAAATAGATAGACTAAAGAAAACCTAAAAATAAAAATAAAATCTTACTAGAAAGGAATCTAGCAAGTAGACCTAATAAAAAGAAATTCTAACCTAGACAATAACTATTCCCCGGGCTGCGGCGCCAAAAACTTGATACGTGGGAATCGCTCCAGGCTTTACCTCTCAAGAGATCTTGAGAAGCTTACAACCCCCACCAGGCAGTGTACCTGATCGTTGTAGTATAGTATAGTGACAAGTACCGGAGGATTGATCGTTCAGCTAGGAATAGTGTCGTTAGGATTGAAATTAATCTAACTAGGTCTAAAGGTGAGGGATGATTATTTTTGTGTTTTTATATTTTATAGAAAGCAATTAAAAATCTCGGGTTTGAAGGATTTGGGCGGAATTAGTTGCTAATCAACTAACCCAATACTAAAGATGCAATCAAAATAAAATACAAGAAATGAAAATAAACTAAATTATACTAAAGTTGTGAGCAATAAGTGGAGAGAATGTGTTTACTTAGATTTCACTACTCCCTAGACATCTTTTACACGTTAATTACTTGTTATAATTGCATGGATGACGGATCGTATTCCTTAATACCATTCATGGGGTGGCACACTTAACTCCCCAATTCTATGAGCTCTTATCTCCTCCTACACCATGCCCAACACAACTATAGGGATTGTAAACAGTGGCTCATGCATTAAATACAACCAATAAAGACCTAGTGCGCGTCGCTTCATGTTTCTTAAGACGTTCAAGCATGTTACCAATTGGAGATCTGCCAGTTTTCTTAAGCCTAACATATAAATCATTCATCCAAGACAAGTATAAACAAGTAATCAACACATAATTAACATCTAGGTTTCATTAGATCCAAGCAAACACAAGATAGATCTAGCCTAGCATGATAGAATTAAGACAAGAACAAGATATAGACAACCAACACATAGACATATTGATTGAATTAAAAGAACACTTATCTTAATTACACATGAAAGGTATCAAGGGCTTGGAACCCTTGAAAAACCTGTAAAATTCATACCAAAATCGTACTTAGGGTTTCTCCAAAACTTCTTTTTTTTAATGTGAAAATTAGAAAACTATATATAGGAAAAGGGGTCTGACGGCGTCAAGACAAACATTGTGACGCCGTCACCTCGCCGCCAAAACTATTCTCGGACTGCCTTGATCTACATTTGACGCCGTCAAGACTTAATCATTTCCAGGCCGTCAAGACTTTTACTCTTGACGCCCTACCTTCGTGACGCCGTCAAATCTCTACTGGGTCGTCATGGAATTTTGCTCTTGACGCCGTCAGGATGTTACTCTTGACGCTGTCACCTACTGTTCCCAGCATGGAAAATTAAGACTTTGGCGTTTTCTTCACTTTTATGCTCCAAAAACGTCCGAATTGCTTCCTTTTCCAGATTCCTCTCCCAAAGTACCTAAAATCACAAAAGGAACGATTTAGGGCAATATTTGATCAAATAAACTCGAATTCGGGCTTAAATGACCCCCTAAAAATGGATCATTTTTCGCCTCATTAGAAGAGAATGAGATGGGGGCACAGGTTTTAGAGAGAAGATAACTAGGGTTGAAAATTTAGTTTAATTAGGGATTATGGTCTTATATATACAATATGTATGGGTTTAAGTGTGAATTGGGTTTGGGCTTGGGCTTGGACAATTTATTGAGTTTGCTATCCCAATTATCTTTATAGTTGTTATTTTAATTCCTATACATTGGTTATATCCGAATGTTTGGACAAGTTATGTTGTATTTTTTTTTTTTTTTTTTTTTTTTTTTTTTTTTTTTAATATATATTGTAGTTTTTATGTTTATTGATATAATGTTAGGTTGTTTAATAATGAAATATTAGTTTAGGGGTTGAATTTGTAATTTTTTTTAAAGAAAAGTAAGGCCTAAAATGTTGAGTTAAGGTTGAGTTATGATAAGAGGTGTTTTTTTTTAGTTAAAGATGAAAATGTTAAAGCTGATATGATGCTAACGTGAAACTGGGTGAAACTTTCACCTTGTGTTAACACACCTTATTCTCTAACATATCTATGATGCGGATAATGGTGGCATAGGTGCCGTTTTTCACCTAGTGCAATCGGTGACTTTCGTCACCGTTCACTCTGTGCAATGTCATTTAGTTTTTTGAATAATTGACCACCAACTCAGATTATAACTTGTAACATGGTGTTAGTTTTAAATAGTTGCATCCAGTTAATTGTTACACATTATTTTATAAGAGCATATGCAATGGTAAAAACCATTCTTAGCTTTTTGCATTTACTTTTTGTGCTTATTGCATTAATGAATGAGTTTTCTAATTATATACTCCTTTCGTCTCAAAATAATTGTCAAGGGACAAAACTCACAAGGCTTAATAAAAGTGGGGCCACTTTATTTTTCAACTACTTAAATAGAATATTCTCCCTTCAAATTCTCTAGTTTTTACTAAAAAATGAAAGTGGACAATTTTTTTGAAACATCTTAAAAAGGAAATATGGACAATTAATTTGAGACGGAGGGAGTATTTTGTTTCACAATGAATGTTTAGTTTATTTTGGTGCAATAGCTTTTCACTTTTGTTGTCAAATGCTTGCTACTGCAAAAGTCATTGCTAAAATTTCATCAACCAAATCTTTGCTCCAATGTTAAAAAATATACTAAAAGCTTTTCTAAATAGTAAAAGATCTTTTAAAAACCACCTTATTGGAGATGCTAAAGCATCCATAATGGTGAAACTTTATATAGGTCTATAATCATTGATTTATAAATATTTTGATGTTATAAACATATGTTCATTATGCATAAATCTTTTACAACTCTTAAAATGATTCATAATAATACATGCATTAAATTATGAATAGGTTCAAGAATATGAACCTTTTCATGCCACATGTTCATGAAACAAATGATCACTATAATTAAAATGAAAGATAAAGCTTTATATTGATTTTAGACCTTTTAATAAAACTACCGTAATAATACATAATAATAGATGCGCTAAGTACTGAGTACTGTTTTGTATGATGGGTGACTCAAAGGCTATTTACAAGCGGGAAAGTCTTTCGTCAACCCTTTTTAACATTAAATAAGACCAGTCTTTAATTGACATCAACTACCGCAATCAAACACATCTCACATTCACACCAAACAACTTATTATAAAAACACAACATGTTTCACACACATATACAAACTAGATCTCTATCGTATGATATCAATGCATGTGTCAGCCCTCACATATGCAACTCATAAACTATAACAAACTGCATCCACACTCATAACTTTATTACTATTTGTACACAACCCTCAAAAACCTTAGACCAGATCTATCAGCGTTGTCAGTTATCAACATTTTACCAAGTCCTAACAAATGGGAAGTTATAGAGTATGTTGTTGCTTCACTAGAAAATTTAAAGTGACTGAAGCAGATCCACCAGAAGATGTTAAAGAAGCATTTCGTAATCATTCAGAAGGTGGTCATATGACAGTTGATCAGTTACGAAAGTTTATAGATGAGTGTCAGGGTGGTAATGGTATTGGTGGTTCGATAACGGTTCCGGAAGTTGAAAAGATTGTGGAACAGGTTTTGCATAAAAGACATCCGATTACTTCTTTGATTAACAGGAAGAGTTTTACGTTAGAGGATTTTCATCATTATTTGTTTAGTTCTGAACTTAATCCTCCTATTGGATCTCAGGTATGTTTTTGTTTTGTTTTGTTTTGTTTGTGTTAATATGATTTATGTTTTCCGCACGTTTTTGGTTTTTGGACAAGATTTAATAGATTATTGTGTTTGCAAAATGCAAATAATCAAGGACATTAGGACAGTCTGTTGTATATTTTGGGCAATATTTTGTTAACCTGTTTTCTATTGGTTTCCGGTTCAACTAGTTTAACCGGAAATTTAAGTGGGTTTTTTCTTACGCCAATGCTAATGGAAGCGTCCCCTCCCAACTAACCGACCCCCTGACCGCGTCCCACCCCCTAGCAAAACGTACCCTGACCGCGTCCCACACCAACTCCCAACTAACCGACCCCCTGACCGCGTCCCACCCCCTAGCAAAACGTACCCTGACCGCGTCCCACACCAACTCTTTCGATCTTTCGTTTGGCTACCCAACCAAAACTTTTAATTTTTTTTTTTTTAGTGTGTATTTAGTTGTGGTTGCGCTCGTCTTATTATTAAATTGTGGTTGCAAGCACTAATGTGGCAAGGGTGACCATAAAAATTATGGTCACGATTAGCATCGGTTTCTATCGATCAAAATCGTTGTCGATCGAATTAACTTGCTGGGTCAACATGGTTTTAAAACACTGCTTTTGGGAAATGATTATGTTTAGTCAACTTTAGTATTCAAACCACAATTTGTGAAACGTGACGATGTCATAGTATTTAAAGTATTGTTTGATAGGGACAAAAAGTAGAAAATAAAGATACTGTTCATTTCTATTTATTTTAGTCTGTAACTGATGAAAATGTCGGTTCTGTGAAAATATGCTATTTTGTAAGGAGCAACATGTCGATATAGCGAATATTTTCTCCAAACTTTTAATCCGTTTGTTATTCCTCGTTAGTTTTGAGTTTGACATATTACTTGTTTTTATTAGGAAGCAGTTGGTTTGTTATACAGAATATAAATTAGATGTAGGTGTGATTTTAGAATTTTATTGTAATTTATTTATACTTCGTATTATTTTGTAAACAAACAAAAGGGTGGTTGACACAATGATAAAACAAAATGTGACTACAATGAATAGTAGAAAAGAAAGAGACGTGTCGAAGAATTTTTGAAATCTCCCATTCTTCTGATGTGGAATGAGGTTATTGGATTCGTATTACCAAGCAAATGTTCATTGTCGTCATTTTATCACTTTATCAAAGTGGACCAAATATATTACGTGTACCAAAGCAGACCTAGCAAGTGGTCCATCATATGATTTATCAATAACAATAAAAGTAAGGCACCTCTTATGTGCATGTCATCTTCGTCATTCAAAATTAGGCACCTCATTTTATACGCCATTTTCTTTTGCAACATTCATTGATTTCATTGTATCTTCAAAAATCAAAACCAATGAAACTCATCTTATATTCCGATCCGACAACACCACCGTGGTAAAACATGTTCTTATCAACTTTCACCCGCAAACCTCTACCCTAATTTTATATCATCTTCATTAGAAATCGAAGTGCTACCTAAGTTCAAGTGCATAGACATTGATAAGAGAAGTGCTTTAGTCGCCTACCAAGTCACCCAACACAAGGTCGCCTAGAATACAAGGTCTCATCAAAGTCGCCTTCCTAATCGCCTAAATGCTACTACCAAATCACCTATAACTACTATGACTACCAAGTCGCCTAAGGGTTGCCTAACTTGTGCTTTAGTCGCTTATGATGTCGCCTAGGAGGTTGCTTAATGTGTTTTAGTCGCATTTGTACTTTTCAGTCGGTTACAACGTCGCATAGAAAAACAAGAGACGTGTACGGTTGAAAATGTTGTCCTCAAATGAATCTAATGGATGATATGTTAGAAGTTTATTTTCGTAAAGATGTACTTGTTATGAGTATTTTTTTATTTATTTATTTTTTTCTCTTATTCTAAACCCTTAGACTACTCCCAGCAGTCAAACAACTTCACATTTCAGCTCAACATTACATCAACTTTTTATCTCCCCTAACTCCTCTCACTTTTCACTTTCAATAGTCACCACTCCCCTCACCTTTTATTGGTTTTGCTAACAACCCTATGAGTTGTGGTTAAGCATCCCTTAATTAAAAGATCAACAATAATGTTTAACTTCACATTTCATGTATAAGACGAATAAATATGTATAATTATGGAATTTATATATATATTTTTTTGAACGGCAAATTTTATTAAACTAGAAAGATGCTAGAAGGAAATTATTAGTTCATTAATAATCTGTAAATTAAGAAATGTTTTAACGACAACCCTATGGATTGTTGTTAGCAAAACCCTTACGTATAGCAATTACTAATAAAAAACCTTCTATTTTTATTTTATTTTTTATTTATTTATTTATTTTTTATTTATTTTTTTTTTACAATTTTGATACCAAAAGTCACAAGTGATTTACCTTTTTGGAAACGGTCAAATGTATTCATTGTTGTAAAATATAGGTGATGAATCAATGCTTGATTGTGACTTTAATTAGTTATTGTTCACATTGAAAACATCTTGTAAATGGAAAACGAAAGGTTAGATAAGGACAAGCTAATGCCTGATAGTCTTGGTTACATTGACTTCCTCAACTTAGTATAAATATGACCGGTCATGTTTTTTAAAAAAAAAAAAAAAAAGACCGTGTACAATAGTAGACCTCATAATTTTTTTTGTGAGAGAACATGACCGATAATATTCATACTAACGGAATCTCAATCCATATATAAGTACTCCGTATTATTTAAAATTGATTATCCACTTCTCATGCATCTTTAGCCATTTATTAGTCCTTCCATCTCAAATGAATAGTTTATATTTTCTAATGATAAACTAATATAATTTTTCACTACTAAAAATAAATATAAAATTTGACCGAAGCTACCAAATTATTTTTTTTATTGAAATTAATATTACAAACTTTAAAAAAGACATTTAATAATTACTTAAGAGTAAAGCTATTATTCTGTAAAAAGTAAAAAAGATAAAACAATAATAATTATATTTTCTTAAGCTTGCTTCATACTTGTCATTTCAACATTTCGTAATCCCTTAGTCATAAATTTGGCTGAAAGTTGATACTATATACATAGTTGGATAAGTTATGAAGATAATAAATGGGTAAACGGATGTGGTTTTCTTTGTTCGGGTTATTAAGGGAGGGCAAACCTTTTGACTCAGATATACGCGGTCTCACTAGGTTAAGCCTGGGACCGTTTCTGACCCTTCCCTAGCCACTCCTAAATATACACACCTAGCGAGGTTTGAACCCTTAAGCTCTTTTTTGAAAGTCAAGAACCTTACCACTTGCCATTTGGTGGTGATTAAAGATAGAGTATTGCTATTGACATCTAAATTATAATGCATGGTTAAGTACAATTCATCTGTGTAATTAACGTCTGATCGAAAAGATGCCCTCCCCCCCCCCCCCCCCTCGGCACGTTAAGGCCGCTAGGGTTACTTTTGGCACCAATTTGGTGGTGCAGACCACCAATTTTCTTACTTTTTATTTTTTATATGTTGTGAAGAATGTTTGTATTTAAGTTAAGTATGTTTATGTGTTTGGTTTGTTGGTTACAACTATTGTTATTTGATGGTTGGTTTGATCAAAGGAATGGATAGTCTCGAATAGTCCAAACACTAAAAACCTGTCAGCATGTGCTTGTTTAAAGTGGGCAACATTATTCTTGTCACCTCTTTTGGACGAGGACCCATCAAAATTAACACCTTTCGAACATGTGTATATCTGAATTTATAGACCCTTAAATTTAAATTCTCAAAATCATTTTCTTATTCACAAAAAGTGGCAAAAACACCTAAAAAGTAACATACTAAAATGTAAAAAGCTATAAATTTTGAAAAAGGTACATAAAGTAACATACTAAATGTAAACTTTGTGAGGTCTTTTTAAATTTTGCAATCTATCCTTCAAAATTCATGGATAGTTTATGGCTGAAATCCTGTTGTTCTACTTATTCCCATGATGAAGGCTCTATTATTTTCAATTTTGATTAAAGATTTTAAGCGGAAAATTTTGAGTGATTTGCCAGTTCTTGTGAATACCAAAATTTATTTAGCAATCTCATGGCATAGAACCAATATACATGTTTAGAGGGTATAAATTGTGATAGGCCCACACTCAAAAGAGTCAATGAGGTAATTTTCTCTTTAAACCTTTAAAGTATGGTACCTCACAACACGACGGATCGAAGGGGGTTCTCAGGGTATCATGTGCACAGTGCATCACATGGGTTTTTCTTTGCAGTGTAAATTTTGTGAAGCTTTGGTAAAACTCCTGATTTTCTGAAAATGCACGTGGTACAAAAATTTGTGCTACAAGGTATATGTTTACTTAACTCATTTATAACTCGTAAAAATTTTGTGGAACTGGCGATGTTGATTTAGGTCGTCCGCCCTGCCTCACATCGCACTTTCTGCATACTTGTATGGAAATAAGGGACGAAAGGATATGGACTAGTAAACTAAAATGTATATTAGTGCCCTTTTTATTATATTTATTTGCGTAATTTTGCTCTCGTAACAATAGTGATACCTGTATAATAACCCGATATTATTGCAAATGGCAACAATGATTGTTTGTAAGTGCTAGTAGTTAATGCATTGTCATATTGTACTTCTGAGTCATTTCTCTACATTGAACAGTTTTTAAGGCACTTGATGTTTCTGATGTTAGGTTCACCATAATATGACCTCTCCATTATCCCATTATTTCATATACACGGGGCACAATTCTTACTTGACTGGAAACCAGCTAAGTAGCCCTTGCAGTGAAGTCCCAATCATTAAAGCGCTAAAACGAGGTGTGAGAGTAATAGAACTTGATTTATGGCCAAATTCGTCTAGAGATAACGTGCATGTTCTTCATGGAAGGACCCTGACAACACCCGTGGATCTCTTAAGGTGCTTGAGATCAATCAAAGAGTACGCTTTTGTAACTTCCCCTTATCCAGTCATCATAACACTTGAAGACCACCTTACACCTGATCTTCAAGAGAAAGTGGCTCAGGTGAATATCCTCCTTTAATGTGTCTCGTCAGTTGTGACTGTCCATCATCTTAACTTTTTTCTTATTTTTCACGCACTCTTTCTGTAGATGCTCACTGAAACATTTGGAGAGATGCTATATTACCCTAAAGAGAGTAAATTGAATGAGTTACCGACACCTGATGAATTGCAGTGTAAGGTTTTAATTTCAACCAAACCTCCAAAGGAGTACCTTGAAGCTGAAGAGGACAAACGTACCGAGTCACAAAGGATTAAAGATCCCAATAATGATGATGTTTGGGGTGAAGAACCTTCAAGGGTCGCATCATTCAAGGAAAAAAATGATAAGGTGTGTTGGATCATGATACTTTTTTATTTTAGAGTCTGATCCTGATTGATGCTAAAATTCAGAGGTGGCAGTCTCGACCTCTTCAGTTATTTATGGCCAATTTGGATTGTTTTAAATCTTGAATGTGTCAAATTCAAAAAGTTTAGGTAAAAGGGAACATGTCAAACGGGTTAAAGGTTTCTCAAAGTCAATATTTAGCACATATTGCCTGTTAGACAGATTTAAATCTGCAGATTTAGATAATGGTTGTAATAAGCTGTTTTTGTAATAACAATTAGCGCATTAATTATTTATATAAGTCTAAAAAATGACAAAAAATATGTGAGTGGGTCAACTTGACCCAGCCTGACCCATATTAAAAATGAACCATTTAAATCCAACTCTATTATGACCGGTACCCATTCCCAACCCGCCCATCTTGCTAAATCTATCAAAATGCTTGTTTTGTTTAGTACTTTGTGCTGCTTGTATGCAGGATGCCAGTGATGAAAGTGACCATGATATTGAAGAAGTAGAAGACTGTGTTAAGAAAACCGATTCATGTCCTGCTTACAAGAATTTGATTGCTATTCATGCTGGCAAACCCAAAGGTGGACTAAAGGACGCACTGAAAGTCGAAAAGGATAAAGTTAGGCGCCTAAGTTTAGCAGAACAGGCATTGGAAAGAGCTGCAGAACGCTATCAACAAGATATAGTGAGGTATAGACTAGTACTATCTTTTGCAAATACAGAGTGATAAATATATTTTATACAGTAACTGCTGTAAATCCTTTCAAAAGTTAAGTTTTAAAACTTTTTTATCGTTCCAGGTTTACACAACAGAACATTCTTAGGATATACCCGAAAGGCACTCGTTTTACATCCTCCAACTACAAACCACTAATTGGTTGGCTTCACGGGGCTCAAATGGTTGCATTTAACATGCAGGTGCGCATCAGCTTTTAGTATTATGAGTTTTGGTTGCATTTAATTGTTTCAAAATGTAACGAACTTACCACGTTTTACAATGTTGTGTATGTTGCTTTTAATTTTACTAAATAATGCGAATAATTGCCTAATCAGGCTATTGTGTGTAAAATATAAAGCAACATACACAACATTATAAAACGTGGCAAGTTCGTTACATTTTCAAACAATTATTCCCTTTGTGTTATTCTAATATAATAAAGGGAATAACTGTTTGAAAATGTAATGAACTGGTTTTACAATGTTGTGTATATTTTACTAAATAATGCACACAATAAACTGATTAGGCAATTATTCGCATTATTTAGTAAAATTAAAAGCAACCCACACAACATTGTAAAACGTGGCAAGTTCGTTACATTTTCAAACAATTATCCCTTTTTTATTTGGGTAACCATGGTTTCCAACCTTTTGATTGACTAATCCACGGGGTATGAACCCACCGCCACACAGATTCAAACTGGGTAAATCCCTCACTTTTCAGGAGGGTGGCGTGGCCACTTTAGGGTTGTTTACACCTAGAATTGAACCTGAGACCTCACACATTTTATTGGTACTAGTCACTAAGGCTTTTACCACTAGGGTGTTACATATCATGTCTAGTATCAATGAAAAGGAAATTAAAGTTTCAAATTATTTAATATAATGTAATTTTTAGATAACCGGGCACCTTTTTAGGAATAGTCAATTAGCCAGTATGATCAAAAGTTTCTGTCATGTTATCATTTTGACCTATTAGCTGGTCAGCTTTTCACACCATACAAAACCATCAAGTCCCAAAACAAAAAATTATTCAAAAACTATGTTTTGAGGTGGTTTTACCTATACTATATATTAGACCTGAGTTTGTAACCTTTTTATGCATTTGTTGGGTAGTAAAACCCTGAAACTGGATTTGAAAATTTGCTTGATTCTGCAATGCTAATGTAGGGATATGGTAGATCGTTGTGGTTGATGCATGGAATGTTCAGAGCCAATGGAGGATGTGGTTATGTTAAGAAACCAGATTTCTTAATGACAAAAGGGCAGAATAATGAGGTTTTCGACTCCAAAGCAAAGCTTCCAGTAAAGCAAACTCTAAAGGTCAGCACCCTTTACCAAAATAAAAACCAGCTTTACCAATAATTGAAAAATACTTGTTACTTAGTGCTATGATATGTAACAGGTAAAAATTTATATGGGAGATGGATGGCATCTTGATTTCAAGAAAACGCATTTTGATACTTACTCCCCGCCAGATTTCTACACAAGGGTAATGAACTGAACAATCTTAAATCTCTGTGGTAACAATTACTATAGCCGTCTATTTCTTGTGTGTTGGTCATTTTCATATCCTTGTTAAATATGTATGTTAAGAGATGCCAATTTTAGCCTGTTTGCTTATAAATGGGTCAACTTGGGTTATGTGTTACTTCTAACGGGTCAAATGGGTCAAGTTAAGAACTTTAGTTTAAATGGCTACGGGTCAAAATGGATCAACATTCTTACTTTGATGCGTATAACATCCTCACTCATCTTATGCCAAAAAATAGATTACTCCGTATACGCACTAATTGTTTATAATTAAGCATCAAATTGAAAGCTTCTATCTTTGTCAATGAAAAAGTATATATATGAACAAGAACAATCTCAAAACTTGTTTGTAAGTTTTTTGTCAATGATCTTCGAAGTAAAAGATCGTAAACTGATTAATAGGTGGGTATATCTGGAGCACCTGCTGACGAAATAATGAGAAAGACGAAGCAAAAGGAAGACAACTGGACACCTGTTTGGAACGAAGAGTTTACATTTCCATTGACACGTCCTGAAATAGCTTTACTTCGAATTGAAGTACATGAATATGACATGTCCGAGAAAGATGATTTTGCTGGCCAAACTTGTCTTCCTGTTTCCGAGTTAAGGCAGGGAATCCGTGCAGTTCCATTGTGTAACCGCAAAGGAGATCCGTACACTTCAGCAAGGCTACTTGTGCGGTTCAAGTTTGAGTAGTAAAATTGTCTCATTTCTTTGGTTGATTATTATGCCATATGTCTACTTGTTTTAATCTTAATATTAATATATCCAAATAAATTTGTTGTATGTATATCTAAAAGAAACTGATTCACGGGGCCGTAGATTGTGTCCAAATGCATGTGATCATTGAACAGTTAACACGTTTGGATCTCTTGTTCCTTAAATGCACCAATTGTTTGCATAGAAATCAGAAATGTTCATTAGTATTGCTTAGTTCGTAAGTATTGACGATCAAAAATGAAACAAATAAACAAAATTAACATACAAAGTGGAAGCTTTATTCACTGTAAAATCAAATACAAAACTAAATTCAAAGGTTTCAAGTATAAAATTCTAAATCAAATGCATCAAACACAAAATTCTAATTTAAGAATATTGATCTCTATTTATAAAAAAAAACCAATTAATTAATGAGAAATAATACATGGACCTAAAAATAGACCTAATTGTTGACTTAAAAACACATGGCGTCATCCTGATGGCTGCAGAGAGGGACCCACTTATGTTACAACCCATCAGGATCATGACACATGTTTTTAGGTCCACAATTAAGTCTATTTTTAGGTCCATGTATCATAGACTCACTCAAATTTACATAACGTCCCTTAAAGTTTAAGTCACTTTTCCTAACAATGTCAACCGTAACTTGAACTCATGCACTTGTTCCATACCAAACTCAAAATTTCATACGCTAGAGATACTAGTTTAATTCAAACTAAATCAATCCAAAGCAAACGTTGACCACTTCGAAACGAACAATCAAAAGTTAATTGACAAATTCAAAATAATCAACCAAAGAAACACATCCGCCCAAACGATTTTCAGCAAAGACAATCAAATTTAGGCAACCAACTTCAAAAGCCGACATACGAAGATCCAAATTTTCAAAGTGATAAGTTCTCAAACGATTGATCAAAATCCAAACGACTATAATGAATTTTTTCAAACACCAAATCAATCTATAAATTTCAAATAACAGATTCAAATTCTAATGACCAACTTAATTTAAAGGTCCAGCTTTAAACTTATTATCCAAGTATCAAAACTTGACGAACGAAATCTTATACTGTAATTCATGCTTTCCAAGTATAATATGGATAATACTTCTAGTAACCTAATTATATGAAAAGAATTACGTACTAAATTCAAAGTGAAATACAAAATCCCAATAACCTAATCGCAAATTAGCCTTTAAAGAAATTCAACGATTAAGATTCTTGAGATCGACCAAATAAAGATGCCAAGAAAGTGAAGAAACCGATAACAATGAAAGATCCTTAAGGATCCAACAACAAATAGCCCATTCACCAAAGACCTAACAAAATCACTTTTCACCAAATTATACTCAAAAGCAGTTGGGCCAATACTAACAAATAGCCCAATCACCAAAGCCCTAACAAAATCACTTTTCAGTTTTCACCAAAACAAAAAACGTGAGGCAATCCCAAATAGAGGTGCAAGTTTGCAACCGGTTTTTTTTAACCGAAAAAAAAAACCCAACCGGTTTTTTAAAACCGAACCAGTTAGACAGGTTTTGGGTTTTTTCCCCAGACCGGTTTTAATTCCGGTTTTTTAAAAAACCGGTTTTTATTTATTAAATATATATATATATATATATATATATATATATATATATATATATATATATATATATATATATATATATATATATATATATATATATTTTAATGTTACCGTTCGGAAAAAACCGGTTTTAACCGGCTAAAAAAAACCGCCCAACGTTTAAAATTTTGACCGTTTGAAATAAAACCGATTTTAACCGGTTTTTTCCTTTTTTTTTTTTTTTTTTTTTTTTTTTTTTTTAAATCGAGGCAACGGCTACAAAGGCAAAACTAGCTGTTTATTTTGAGTTTTTTTGTGTTTTTTATGCTTTTAAGCCATGGATTGTTAGTATAAATAGATGTAATGTGTTGTGGTTGAAAACACATAAAAAACAATCTAATTTCTTTATTTAATCTCTAAAAAACGCTCTAATTTCGCTAATTCGCTATAATGGAAAACTTATCACAATCACAACAAGCTTCCACTACTCCCTCCATTTCTACTAGCAATGCCCGAAAAGTTTACACAAATGAAGTGTTGTGCAAGTTAGACCAACTAACCGAAAAGGTGATGTTTGATCTAATTTCGAATTGTGTTTAATGGTTGATAATATAAATAAGGCACGTTGCAAGAAATGTGGGAATTTTTATAACCCCACGTCTAACACTACACTTAGGAATCATTTGGGTAGTTGTAAGGCGGTTCGAAATGATATGTCGCAAGGTACTATTGGTGCGGATGGTCAAGTTTTTATATATGGTGCGGATGCGCTTCGACTTGATTTTACGAAATTTGTCATTCAACAAGGGCTTCCATTCAACCACTTCGACAACGTCAAGCTTACGGAGATCATCAAAAGGAGGCTACAACCGCGGTATCAACATGTAAGTCGTACTACTCTTAGAAGTGATGCTTTTAATTTATGGAAAACGGCTAAAAAAGATATTATTGATGGTTTTCGTGAATATAAATATGGTGTTGCTATAACTACGGATACTTGGACCGCACCACATGGTACGGCAAATTCTTTTCTCGCCGTTACGGCTCATTGGTTTAATCCCGAATCTTGGTTAATGAAACGGACAATTGCTTTTAAACTATTTGGTTATCCTCATACGGGATCTAATTTAAGAAAAATTTTACATGACACTTTAATTGAATATAATTTAGATGATAAAGTTTTTACGATTTAATAATGCATCAAATAATACTAGAGCTATGGAATTGTTAAAATTACGTGTAAAACCTATTTTAGATGGTGCTTTTTTTCATTCCCGTTGTGTTGCTCATGTTATAAATTTATCCGTACAAGCGGCTTTAAAAATATGTGATAGTTTAAAGATGAAATTTAGGAATTTGTTAGTAACTATATATGGTGTGAGCAACGAACGACAAATTAACTATAAACGTTTTCGTGTTATGTGTAATGAAAAATCCCTAGGACCTTGCTTATAATACTAGGTGAAATTCTACTTGTATAATGTTTGAAAATATATTACGACAACGAACAACTTTACATGCTTTTAATGAAAGACTTCTTAATAAAAATAGGTCCGTTATAATACTAGATGAACAAGATTGGAATCCATTAAATGAATTAACTATGTTTTTACAAGTTTTTAAAGAGGCAACAACTATATTATCGGGTATTTATTACCCAACTAGCCTATTAGTTTTAAACCAAATTTATGCTATGATGGAAAAATTATATGAATTTAAAAACTCGCTATGTTTAGAAAAATGTTTAAAATTATAAAAAAAGAAATTTATAAAATATTTTGCTAGTTTACATTTGGTTTTTACTTGTTCCGCCGCACTTAATCTATGTTTAAATGTTGGAGGTGTAAAACTTTTAATAACAAAAATAATGAAAAATTTAGACTTATCTTTTGAGTTAGACGGTGAAGACCCCAACTATATAACATCTCAAATTTTTAGATTTAATGATAATTTTAAAAAAATATTTGAAATTTATGCAACAAAATATGGTCACCAACAAAACTCAATTGTTGACCAAATGCGGGCCGGATCGTCCAGAATGACAAGAGACATTAATATAAACCTTTATAATTCTTTATTTGAAGACGCTACAAAGCGTCAACGAACGTCGACTCCAACAAACGAATTGGGACAATATATGGCTACAAACTTTTTAAGAACTTTAAGTCCCGATGAGTTTGCAAACTTTGACATTTTGGCTTGGTGGAAAGAAAGAGAAATCCAATTTTCAATTTTATCCGCTATGGCTCGTGACTTATTAGCGGTCCAAGCTTCGACGGTAGCTTCCGAATCAGCCTTTTCTACTAGAGGTCGAATTATATCGGATAGAAGGTAAAGACTAACCCCCTAAGCCGTGGAAGTATGTGTATGTTCGAAAGATTATTTGGACGGAGTAGATAGGATACAACATGAATCATCGTTGGAATGTCCAATATTAGATAAAGAAGATGAAGAATGTATAGTAAGAGAAGAAGAAGAAATGTGGCTATCACCTTCGAATACCGAAGGCGAAGGCGAATTAGATGAAGGTGAGTTTGAAAATTTTGATGTTGAAAATGTAGATGTACAAGATTTTTTGGAAGAAAATGATCTTGAGTAGTTGAGTATAACGGGTGGTGGCAATGCCGAAGCTCGATATACTTGATTACACTAATATGTTTTCGGGTGATGGCGATACCGAAGCTCGAAATGTATTAGTATTTATATATTTTTATGATTATATTGTTTAAATAATAGTTATGATTGTATTGTATAAATAAAATTTATGATTGTATTTTTTAGTTGTATAATTGTATTGTTTAAATAAAAGTTATGATTGTATAATTGTATTGTTTAAATAAAAGTTATGAGTATATTGTTTAATTATATGTTTGATAATTAACAAGTTTATTAAATAAATGTTCGAAGTTTTTAGTAAAATTCTGTAAAAAAACGAACCGGTAAATAACCGATAAAAAATCTGAATCCGAACATTTATAACCTATAAAAAAACCGATTCCGAACATTTTTAACCGAAAAAAACCGATTCCGAACATTTATAACCGAAAAAAAAACCGATACCGAAAAAACCAAACCGAACCGAAACCAATTATTAGAAAAACTGGTTTTTTTTAAACAGATTTTTCTAAAACCGAAAACCGGTTTTAACCGGTAAATTTGCACCTCTAATCCCAAAATACCCCACATTCAAAAACATTGTCTGTAGCAAAGTGAGAACGAAACAGAACAAACCAGGACAAAGGATTTTCAAAACAACTATGGATTCTTCAAAACTAAACATCTAAACTTCAATCCAAACAAAACAAAAAACGAATTCTTTTTTTTTTCTTTTTTTCATGGCTTAACGAACGTAGTTGGTTGTATATTGCCAACTATAAGACGAAACAAATATATAAATCAACAAACGAAGCGGAAACTTTACTCAGATTACCAAACCAAATACAAAATCAAATTCAAATGTATCGATACAAAATTCTATTTAAAGGCACAAAATACAAAATTCTAATTAAAAAAATAAATTAAAAAAAAAAAAAAAAAAAATTAATTGCAAAATTCTAAATTGACTCAAAACTAAAAAATAAAAATAAAAATAGATAAATAAATTACCTTTAGCAATATCAAGTCATTATGTCCTTCCAAATTAGAAGACTTAATGAGTGTTTGATTTCGACTTAATTGACTTAATATGAAAAAAACTGAATTAGTTAAGTTAAATAAAAACTGTTTGTTTGTCACTTAATAAAAAAAGATGACTGAAAATAAGTAATAAAACTGAGGGGGTGTTTGATTTCGACTTAACTAAATTAATATGAAAAACTGAATTAATTAAGTCATATGAAAACTGTTTGTTTGTGACTTAATAGAAAAAGATGACTTAAAATATTAATTAATAAAACTGAGGTTGTCTGCATTAAATCATCTGTTAATTAATATGAATTAATGGAAAAAATTAAACAACCGTGCCCTGAGGTTGTGTGCATTATATCACCTTTTAATTAAACATGACTTATTAAAAGAATTTAACAAACAAGCCCTTAAACAAACTTAATATCAAAAGGCCTCATATCTTCTAAATTCTTTGTATAGGCTACATTTACCTCATAAAGGTGATCTACAAAAACCACCTGCAGCCCTTCCTCACAAATAGCTCAGCAAATCAGCAATCCATGAATGGCTTTACCTAATACAAAGATTCTTGTTACTATAGACTTTAGAATTACATTTCTTGCATGAAGGTGGACTGCTGCTTCTTGTGAAACTACATTACCACAGCAAAAAGCACAAGACCAGCATCTATAATAGGCATCATTCACAGTTATATAGCCCAACCATCTCTATACCTCCATTTCTTCAAAATCCATGTATCCCAATTCCCAATGAGCAATTCAATTCTGTTCTAAAACCTCCATTCTTTTAACAGACTTACATATACCTCAAGCTCTGCACATTCCTTATATCAGTAACTATTTTCTAACTTGAAACTACACATTCCTTAAAACAACAACTTTTTGAGTTTGAATTGACATTTTTACTGTCAAACCCATCAGTTATAGTCTAACCTTCTCAATAATACTTTGAATCACCACCTCTGCATACTTTTTCCCATTGTTAAACATTCTATCATTCCTTTCCTTCCATATATGATATATCCTATCTATATCTATACTTACTATATTATAATGCATTTGGTACTATTCTATAATTAGAAAGGCTTAAAATTTAGACTTTTTTCTTGCTTATCATGGAAAGATTTCAAAATTAATTTGTTAGAAAACAAGTTGCTTAAAAGTTTGTTAGGAAGCTATTGGTTGTTAACTAAAATTATTTGACTTAACCATCTCTAATATTTCTACTTATAAAGCATGAAGACAACTAAATGTATAATCAAATAACACAAAATATAATCACACGCTACCCGCCGCCACATTGCGCGGGTACCGTTCTAGTAATACTATATTATTAGCAACAATTTTCTTGTAATACTCCAAAAGGACTTGTTACATGGAAGTGAAGTAAATTGTTGCACAATATCCTTCCACACACTAGGAATATTTGCACCATTCATCTCCCTTTTACCTCACCTCAGTTTTTTTTAAAGAACTCGCAGTTGAAAAACAGATGATCATAGATTCAAACATGAGAAACACAAACATCAAATGTTAGACCAAACCATCCTCAAATAAATATTTTACATTTATCAATTAAAAAACTATTTTAATTAAAAAACTATTTTAAGTAATTACCTACCACATAAATTCAAAACAAAGTAATGTATACATTTATGTAGCTCACAATAATTATATAACAAATTTTTATATCATAATTATACATTAATATAATATTATATAACAATTTTTTTTTATCATAATTATGTACATACACAGGTGTTATAAGTTTATAACTAGTAACTATTAGAAAGAATATGCGTTCGTTGATGCATTAAATCCAACAGTTGTTTATTAGGATTTAGGACCGCTCGACACAACTATTTTCGCTTCTAGTAAATTTGTTGCCCTCAAAAAGCTTATAAGTTATAAAACCCCAAAATAAATAATCTCTAAGTCCAAAATATGGTAGATAAAATCCAATTAAGCCCGGGTACTTGATCCAAGCGTAGCCCTACATAGGTATATTTCATAGAAAAAAACTATTTGTCATCTTTTTCTTAAGGATAAGCAAATGCAACAACAACAACAACATACCCAATCCCGCGAAGGCTAGGTATGGGAGAGGTAGAAATGTAGACAGGTCCTACCCCTACCCCAGGTAAAACCTGGGAGTAGAGAGACTGCTTTCAGGGAGACCTCCAGCACGTGCACCAGTGCGAGTGATAGAGAAACTAAAAAGAAGCAAGTAGCAAAAGAGCAATAAGTAAAAGGAAATAGAAGCAAACAACCAACCAACAAGGGGCCTAGTACAAAAGACAAACATAAAAAATCATGCAAACAAACAGAGCACCAAAACAACAAACAAACAACAAACAAGGGGCAAGACAAACAAATCATGCAAACAAAGCAAGTAGGGCAAAAGAAAGGAAGCAAAAGAAAAGCCAAAAACAAACACAACAAAGCAAGGACGCAAAAGCAAGCGGGCAAAAGGCAAGAAGAGCAACACAAAAACAAAGCAAGGCAACGCAAGGGGGCTAAAGTTAAGGCAAAGCAAAGGGAAAAGAGGCACCACTAGCCTACTACAAACCTAAAAGGGAAGAGCAAAGGGGCCACTAAACCTAAAGTGCAAAGGGTAAACTAAACCTAAAAGGCAAAGGGGCAGGACAACAAAGGGAAGAGAAAAGACCCAGACGCAAAGGCAAGCACCTACTACCCTTCCGATACTACCCGCAAGTCCTAATCCTAGCTCTCCACGCATTGCTATCTGAGATCATGTCCTCGGACAAGAGAAGCTCCTTCATGTCTAGCCTAAGTCGATCCTCCCACCTGAGCTTAGGTCTTCCCCTCCTCCTCAAACCGTCGACCATCAGCACTTCGCCTCTCCTAACCGGTGTTGTTTGTGGCCTCCTCCTGACATGACCGAACCACCTCAACCTTCCTTCTCGCATCTTCGAGATGATAGTTTCAACTTCAAGTTCCGCTCTGAAAACTCCGTTCGGGATCATGTCAAGCATCGTCTTACCACAAATCCACCTTAGCATCCTCAGTTCTGCCACTTCCACTCTGTTAGCTTGAGCTTTTGTGATAGGCTAACGTTCTGACCCGTACAAGATAGCTCGTCTGATTGCCACCTTATAAAATTTTCCCTTAAGCTTAAAGGGGACTTTCTTATCACAGAGTACTCCTGACAACGCCCTCCATTTCGCCCAACCTGCTCTAATACGGTGGGTAACGTCATCGTCTATCCTTCCTAATTTGTGTATCACCGAACCCAAATACCTAAAAGACTCCTTAGGTTGAAGAATCTGGTCTCCGATACGAACTTCCTCCTCGTTTCGGCCGATCTCGTAGCTACCGAAATCACATCTCATGTATTCGGTCTTCTCTTTGCTCACCCGAAGCCCATTGTCTTCGAAAGCCTCGCGCCAGTGTTCCAGTCTGTAGTTTAACCCTTCGGCAGATTCTGCAACCAACACAATATCGTCTGCGAATATCATGCTCCAAGGGATGCCCTCTTGTATCCCTCGGGATATCTCATCGAGAATCAAGGCGAAAAGGTAAGGGCTAATGGCTGATCCTTGGTGAAGTCCAACTTTCACCAGGAAAATCTCAGTGTACCCCACCGTGCACCGTACGCGGGTCTTCGCCCCATCGTACATATTCCTAATGACTTTTAAGTATCTCCTTGGGGTCCCTTTTTCTATTAGAGTCCTCCATATCAACTCTCGTGGGACACTATCGTATGCCTTTTCTAGGTCAATGAAAGCCATATGCAAATCTCTCTGTCTTTCTCTATACTTCTCCATAAGACTTCTAAGGAGGTGGATAGCCTCGACCGAGGACCTCCCTGGCATAAATCCGATTTGGTTTTCAGATACCCTTGTCTCCCTTATTAACCTCCTCTCTATAACTCTCTCCCAGAGCTTCATGGTGTGACTAAGAAGCTTAATACCCCTATAGTTGCTTCACACTTGAGCGTCTCCCTTGTCCTTGAAGATGGGGATGACTTCACTGAGTCTCCATTCATCTGGCATCTTTGCGCTAGAGAAGATCTTGTTGAAGAGACAAGTCAACCATATTACCCCCTCATCTCGTAGGCTCCTCCAGGCTTCTATGGGTATTTGGTCGAGGCCTACAACTTTGTTTCTACCCATCTTCTGTAGAGCAACCTTCACTTCTTCTTGGCTGATCCTCGAGTAGTAGCATTCGGGTACCAAAAGTTGGCTAGGGTTCTCTCGTTCGCCCCTTTCTTCGGTGTTCCCCTCATTAAAGAGAGAGGAAAAATATTGTCCCCATCTCTTCCTAATACCTTCTTCGTTCACGATGGTACGTCCTCCTTCATCTTTGATGTATTTGATGTTTCCTAAATCCCTTCTTCTTCTCTCACGGGCTTTAGCAATTCTGAAGATATCGTTTGCTCCTTCCTTGGAGTCCAATTTCTTATACAAATCTTCGCACGACTTGTCCTTTGCCACTGCTACAACCTTTTTTGCTTCTCTTTTAGCCATTTTATACCTCTCTTCAGCAGAGGCCCTATCTGTTTGGTCGCTCTCTCTGCTCAAAAGAAACTCTTTGAACCGATCCTGTTTCTCCACCACTTTAACTTGCACCTCCTCACAGAACCACCAAGATTCCCTGCGGGTAGACTGGGTTCTCGCTGGCCCACTAGTCACGCCTATGGAATCCTTTGCTGCGTCTCTAATGGTGCAGGCAAGGATGTTCCACATCTGATCTGCATCATAAGAAGTTAAGTCTTCTGCCCGAGCCGAAAAACCCTCTGAGACTTTCGCTCTAAACGACTCCACCGCTTCTCCGTTCAGTTTCTTCCACAAAATCCTTGGCATCCCTGTCGCCTCTCTCCTGTAACGACGTCTCTGAAAAAGAGCGTCCAGGGCAATCAATTTGTGTTGTGATGAGCATGCCTTGCCCGGGAAAACCCTGCAATCCTTACACGCCCTAAGGCCATCTCTGCGCACCAGCAGGTAGTCAATCTGGGTGCTGTGACCCCCGCTCTGAAAGGTAATTAAGTGGACGTCTCTCTTCTTGAAGAAAGAGTTCGCAACCACTAAGTTGTGAGCGGTAGCAAATTCTAGAATCGAGCATCCTTCATCATTCCTAACTCCATATCTGAATCCTCCATGAACCCCCGCGTAACCATCTGCTGTAGCTCTATATGACCGTTCAAGTCCCCACCTATGATTAGTCGTTGGTCTGCCGGGCACTCCCTCACGAGCTCGTCGAGGGAATCCCAGAAAATCCTCTTCTCTTCTTCACTGCGGCCCACCTACGGTGCGTATGCACTAATCACGTTAACGGTCTCTCCATCAATAACTAGGGTAATATTCATGGTTCTATCGCCCTTCCTGATCACTTGCACTACGTTATCCTTAAGATCGGCTGCAAGAATGACTCCAACTCCGTTTCTCGCTGACCTAGAGCCCGAGTACCAAAGCTTGTAGCCGTTTCCCTCCCTCGTGCTAGACCCCTTCCATCTAGTCTCCTGGAAACAAGTTATATCAACCTTATGCCTCCCCAAGACGTCTACAAGCTCAAAGAGCTTACCGGTCAAAGACCCTACGTTCCAGCTCCCCACTCTAATCCTACGCGAACCCGCAAATCTACCATCACCCCTACGCGCTCTAGACCCACCTACCCCTACCCCTACCATTAGAGTGGGGAGCTGGAACGTAGGGTCTTTGACCGGTAAGCTCTTTGAGCTTGTAGACGTCTTGGGGAGGCATAAGGTTGATATAGCTTGTTTCTAGGAGACTAGATGGAAGGGGTCTAGCATGAGGGAGGGAAACGGCTACAAGCTTTGGTACTCGGGCTCTAGGTCAGCAAGAAATGGAGTTGGAGTCATTCTTGCAGCCGGTTTTAAGGATAATGTAGTGCAAGTAGCAAGCAAGACACGAACCCATAAAGTCATAAACAATAGATCTAAAAGTCTTTACTGTATTAATTATTAGATGGTAGTTAAACAAAATGATATTGTGTTGCTTGGTCTACTAATAATAGTGTCAGGTATAAAGACATGTCAAAATCTCATTTTTAATGTCATCTCAGCTAACTAATTATCTTCACTTTTAACACTTATACATCAAAATACGCCCTCGAGCATAACACCTTTTCACATGTCATTTGGGCTCACTCACAATTTTAATTTATTTTCATTTTTTCTAACAAACTAATTTTTCGTACATTCAAATAAAAATACAAATTACAGTATTTATTTAATTACACAATTTATTTTAATAAATATGCATATTTAGAATATATAATATGAAATTTTTAAATTAAAAAAAAAAAAAAAAAAAAAAAAAAAAAAAAAAAAAAAACTTTTTACTATTATCATCATTCTAAAGTCTCAATATCTTCGTCGTACCCCACTCATTTTAAACTTGTTTTAAATTAATAATAATAATAATAATAATAATAATAATAATAATAATAATAATAATAATAATAATAATAATAATAATAATAATTAAAAAAACAAAAATACAAAACGAATACAAACCGAATACATTTCACGTCCGCCAAATAAGTGGCATGGGACTTCGCGGATGCGTGCCGAGGGGTTGGGGGTCGGTATGATGGTGCGTGGCTGGCGGCGCCAAATAAAGTTTCGCGTTGGACTTCGTGTGGTGTGCGTAAGGGTACCTTTTTTTTTAGCTATGCTGCAACTAAAAAAAATTTGTTTTTGTTGAATTTATCAAAGGAAAGAGAGATAAATTATTATAAAAGCCATCAATTAAACATAACACTTCATTTTGTTAATGGTTTTTTTTTTTTTTTTTTTTTTGATCATACGATAGCTTTTTCTCCGTGGTTTTATTATGTTGTTTTATTCAAATGTATCCAAGACAAGACGATTGACACGGGTCTTTAACGTCTAATGTTTTGTACATATTTTTATTCTGATTCTAGAGAACATATTAACCAAAAAAAAATGCGATTGCGAGGAATATGGAAAGAGTAAACGTACCAAAACACAAGGAAAAAAAGATAGTGTTTGGAGGAATATAAGTTTAGAGATGAGATAGATTTGACCAAACTTTACACATAAAAGGTAGCTTTTTTTAAAGATTGTCAAAGTGGAAGATTGAATTAGATTCAATATCTTTATTGAAATTTAGATTTTAAATGATTCCCACACCACAAAGGGAAAGGGGAACTGTTCACTAGTAGTATAAAGATGGCAAATCTACTTTATATAATTACATGTATCACACTAAAGGGTATAAATGCTATTTTATTATGTGCTCTTTATGTTTGCTACATGTATCACACTAAAGGGTATAAATGTCATTTTATTATGTGTTCTTATGTTTGCCAAAGCACTACATGTATCACACCATAGGGCATTTATGCCATTTCATCTTGTGCTCCTCACGTTTGCCAAAAGACAAGTGTAGTAGATTTCCCTGTCACACCCTTTTTTGTGCAACAAAACAAACAAAAAGGTTAAAATTTTGGGTTTAGGCCGTAAAATAGCTACGTACTTTCATTAATGTATCGTTTTGGTACGTGTACTTATTTCCGTTTCACTTAATGTTGTATACTTTTATGTTTTGTTCCATTTTGCACAAATTTTACTGGCAACCGGCTAAACTTTTGAAAAACTGGCTAAAGTCTCAAAGACTTTTGGGTTTAGGCCGTACAATAGCTACGTACTTTCACTAATGTATCATTTTGGTACGTGTACTTATTTCCGTTTCACTTAATGTTGTATACTTTTATGTATACTTTCGGTAAAACAAGTTTAGCAGTGCAAAATGGTACAAAACATAAAAGTATACAACATTAAGTGAAACAGAAATAAGTACACGTACCAAAACGGTACATTAGTGAAAGTACGTAGCTATTTTATGGCCTAAACCCTAAAATTTTATTGATTTTCTAAAGGAAGTATTAGCGATAAATTGAGGATATCAAACTCAAGATATGTTTAACATACAGACCCAATTTCACTTTTTCAAATATAATATTTCTAGGTATCCTTCATGTTGGAGTATGCTCGTGTCATAATAAATAATTATATGGCTAGTTATATGTGAGTCTATTGGGTCACACACATATATACACTTAGGTACCACTTTATATATCGTGTTTATTGTATTTACGATATATAAATAACCTTACATAACTAGGAAACTCTATCGGGCTTCTAATAATTAAGTAATGGACTTAGTTTTTTGGACTTGGAAAACTTATGGGAGGCCCATAAGAGCCCACATAGAGGCCGGCCTAGGGGAGGATTTTTAGGGGGGATTGGTTTTGATTTTTGGTCAAGATATATGTGAGATATCTCCTCACAATTAACCAACTACATACCATAATTCTCTCCCCCTCTCTCTCCCTCTAACTCACGGCACAAACAAACCACCCTTCTAGGGTTTTGTTTTTCTAGATCTCTTGCTTTGAATCTTGTTCATTCAAAGGCAATAGAAAGGTTACGTGGTTAAGGACTAGCATCAAAGGGGTAACCAAGGAGGTGTAGTGTGTTTCATTCTTAGAGGAGATCAGCCTTATTGATCTCTTGGGTTTCTTATTCCAAACGTGGGTTTGGTGATTGTTGGTGACTCCCGGTGCACGCTACAAAGGTATAAACATGTTGTGTTTATTATTTGATTAATCATATTGGTTATATGGATCCGTGTGGGTGATGTTGTTCCGCTGCGTTTATTTGATTCATATATATTTTATATTCATATATCACCTATAGTGGTATCACGAGCCATCATATGTGCCATATGATTATCGGGTACGTGTAAAATGGCCTAAAACGCATGTTTTTTATCGATTTATGAAACGATTTCAAATCAGGCCCTATGGCTTAATTTTCTGTGGTAAAAAGATTATTAAAAGGTCCTAACATCAGTGAGTTTTGAACCTAAGGCCATTTGACACAAGCACCAAATGGGGTTTTAATTCTTGTCAATTAATTTCTTCGTTTTCGTTGGCTAACAATTTAATTCTTGTTATTATTTTGTTTTCCATGGCAAATACATGCATGTTTGTCCATGGAGTTAGCCAACACCATGTTTCATTCATAATATTATGGTATTATTATGTTTATATGCAAAGCCGATGAAAACCTACACCACTTGTGCATTGAATGGTTGTTTATGTTGTTTAATTTCGTGTTTTGGGGTTTTGCCATTGTTTCGGCATTTATGTAATTATATTCTTTTGGTTGTAGCCATTGTTTGGGCACTTTTACAGTAGATTAAAAGTAGATTAATTGTATTTTACTTTCAATATAATGTAATCGTGGCTTGGTGGTGAAAGGCGAAAGAGTTAAAGACGTTTTTGCCCAAAAATGACTGCTGGAACACCAGTTGGTAAAACGGAGTTTCCCGGTGATTGGTAAGGTCTTTTTGGCTGAAATTGTTTTTGCAGGTACCCAAGACATGGGCCTACAGCTTTCTAGTTTTGAGCTAAGCCCGGGGAAGCCTCCTTCATGGACTTTTGGGCCCTCTAACACAGAAATTCTGGAAGGACAGAAACTGCTTTTCATGTGCATCATGGGCTTCCAACTTGCTCTTGATTGTCTTGGAGCAAGTGGGAGTCCTCCGTGTGGTTGTGTGGTTTGTCCCTAGTTGACTCTTGGTTGTCGTGATGGCTCACGAGACCAAGCATAGGTTTTTTCATCGGTTGAGGCTTTGCATATTGTGGTTGTGTGGTTGTTTTTGCTTTTTATATATCTTATTTCATATGTAAAATTGCAAATAGTTTTCTATAAACTTAAAATGAATCACAAACCATTTTCAAAACTAAGTCTTTTGATTTAGTTTTACTAAGTTTATGAAACTTGAAATCATTGTTTTATAATAACACCTTAACTTGTTATGTATGTTATTTTATTTATGTTTTGTCCAAACTTTATTATCCATGTTGGCTTAATATTAGTCATGAAAATGGACAACTTGACACACATAAATTAAAACAATGATTAAACTTAAGTTAAGAAATGTTTTTAACTTGTGCTACGAAGGATGAATGCATGCTCTTTTCGTACACCTTTTGATCTACATCAAAAACTTTTACCCGTCAAATTTAAGTCACGCCGTCCAATTTTGAGAACACTTGCAATTACTTTTTGCCTATGCGTGGGACCTAGGTTGAATTGTAACCCAAGGTGACTATTCTCTTTGCGTGGGACCTAGATATATTCTCGCACGTTTTCAAATTGGATGACTTTGTTAGCATCGTATTTTATTTATAAAAAGTGTCGGTCATTAACGTATTGTTTTAGGTTGCTTTAGAATATCATTATGATGAAGTTTATGTGTAGTTTTCATGATTTTATAAAGTCTAAGGGCTAGTTATGTAATAAGGTCAAAGATTAGAGAAGCCCTAGACTTCAACTATAAATACTCTTGTAAACCTCATTTTAGAGGTTGGTTCTCTTAGTGGTTCTCTTAGTCATTAACAAGGTTATTATTTTTACACACTAGAGTTCCCATCCACTCTCTCTCTCTACTTACTTTCTCTCTCTAGGTTTAAGCTTGATTCAATGGTGAAATAGGTTGTTCTACGGTCCTACAAGTGGTATCAATCGCCTAGGGATAATATAGGTTGTTTTAGGTTTGATTTGGTTGAAAAACTTGGTATAAAAGTGAATTTTGAGGGATTCGGTTACTGTTCATCAAGTATTATCGAGTTAGAAAATTCTGTTATCGAGTTAGGTGTAAGATTTTATCGAGTTAGGTGTAAGATTTTATCGAGTTAGGTTACAAATTTCGAGTTAGGTGCTCATCCTATCGAGTTAGGTGTAAGTGATCTATCGAGTTTGGTGTTTCATCTTATCGAGTTAGGTGTAAGTGATCTATCGAGTTTGGTGTTTCATCTTATCGAGTTAGGTGTAAGTGATCTATCGAGTTTGGTGTTTGGCGAGTTAGCCTTGTTTTCCTAATCGATTATCGAGTTAGGAACAGCGTAGCTACCTTCTAAGTCGATACTCTGCCAAAATTTTATCAACTTATCGAGTTAGGGACTTCACCTCGACCTATCGAGTTTGGTTACTTCCTAGTGTTATCGAGTTTGGACCACTATCATCAGACTTATCGAGTTACATTACCTATCGAGTTTGGAAATCATTTGGACTTATCGAGTTTGGGTATCATTTCATCTTATCGAGTTAGGATATCATTTGGACTTATCGAGTTAGATACCAAAGCCATATCGAGTTAGATACCTAAAGACCTATCGAGTTAGAAACATAAAAACCTATCGAGTTTGAAGCACTAACATATCGAGTTAGATACCTACATGAACTTATCGAGTTAGATACACTAGTTATCGAGTTAGGCACCAAAAAAAAAAAAAAAAGTTTTTTGGCGGGAAAATTTGAGTAAAATTTATTTTTCACACGAGACTTTACGTTCAATTTTTACGCGAGATTCAAAGTTTGGTATAACGTTGAAAATTTTGGCCCGAAATTCAAATTTTTAGGCTAAAATTCAAAAAATTTCGGTAAAATTTGGCGAAAAATTTTTCAAAACTCAAATTTTTCTAGTAACCTTAGAATTGTATTTCTTTGAGATTTTCAAATTTTGAGAACGGAAATTTTCATACTCGATTTTTGGCGGGAAATTACGAAATCAATCAACCGAGAACGAACTTTCATCTTCACCAAATCAACTAATCTTCAACAACAACCTTTGTTATCTTTCAAAAGATCCTCAGAACAACGTTTCACTTTGAATTCAAATCATGGCAACTCAACAAGACATTCATGCTGCCTGTGCCGAAAACCGACCTCCAATGCTTGAAAAAGGTGGATATCTTCCATGGACAAGCCGCATGCTTCGTTACATCAAAACAAATCCTGATGGTAAATTAATGATCAATTCCATTACAAATGGTCCATTCAAGCCAAGACAAGTTCAAATTGAAGGTAATCCAAATGACACACCTCCTACTCAACCATTCGTGCGTGAACAAACAGAAGCAGATTACACAGAGGAAGACAAGAAGCAGATCGCTGCAGATGATATGGCAATGCATTTAATCCAACTTGGATTACCACGGGAGATCTTTGCTGCGGTCGACAGCTGTGAAACTGCTTATGCTATGTGGGAACGTGTTAGAAGGATATGTCATGGAACTGAGATTGGACAACAAGATGTTGAGAACAAACTTCTTACTGAATGGGAGAATTTCACATCCACTAAAGGTGAACAGATTGAATCATACTACACCAGGTTTTGCACTTTGATGAATGAGTTAATCAGAAACAAGTTGACACCTCGACCAATTGCAACAAACATCAAATTCATCAATAACCTTCCAGAAGAATGGGGTCGTTATGTTACAATTGTCAATCAAACAAAGGACTTACATAAGGTGAATTACGATCAACTCTATGACTTTTTGAAGCAAAACCAAGCTGAGGCTAATGAAGTAAGGAAAGAAAGATTGGCAAAGAATCATGATCCTCTTGCATTACTTGCTAATACACCAACACCATTACCAGTGAACACTCAACCACCATCATCATCTTCCACTCACAACTACATGCAACCATCATGCATTCTACAACCAACACCGGTCTACCAACAACAGTTCTACCCACAACAACAAGTTATTCCACAACAGCAATACCCACATTTCCAAGAACCAGAATTCACTGACAATGATGAAGCTACTGCAGCCTTGACACAAGCGTTTGCTTTTCTGACAAAAGCATTCCAAGGACGCTATTCTGCTCCAACAAACAACAACCAAAGGATTTCATCGAACACTCGCAACAAGCAGTTTGCTCAGCCGAATTTCAATATGGGCAATGAAGGTCAAATGGTTGGAGTTTATGGGAATCAGAAGGGATATCAGAATATGCAGAATGCAGGGAATCAGAATGCAGGTCAGTATGCAGGGAATCAGTTGGGTCAGTTTGTTGGAAATCAGAGGGGTCAGAATGTTGGTAATCAGGCTATGGGTAATCAGAATAGAAATGTTGCAGCTCCAGTAGTTGGGAATTTGGGAAATGTGAATCAGGGTAATCCGGTAAAGTGTTTCAACTGCCAGGGTGTAGGTCATATGGCAAGGAACTGTCCTACTAAGCCGAACAAAAGAGACTCAGCGTACTTGCAGAAAGCAGTGATGTTGGCACAAAAGAAAGAGGCAGGATTTCAGTTGAACGCAGAGGAGAATGACTTTATGGCTCTTATGGATGACATGGAAGACATAGAGGATATCGATGCGAACTGCATTTTTATGGCAAATCTTCAGGAGGCAAAGTATGACACAGATTCTGACACACCTCCGGTCTATGACATCAATGCAGTCTCTGAGGTATCAAATTTCAACACATGTCACAATAATGATATATTTGATATGTCTCCTCATGAGGAACAGCATTTTGAGAAGCAAGCACCCACTTATGATACATATCTGGACACGCCAAGTAGTAGCAATACTCCTTCAGCAACTCCAGCTGTGAATCATAATGGAGACTTTGTTCACAGCATGCTGTGAATGATGAGGAAACACGTGCTTTATTTGAATCATTATTAAATAATTGTGGTATTGAAATCGAAAAAGTGAAAAAGGTCAATCGCGATGTTAAGGCCGCGAATGCTAAATTGACCGCTGAGCTTGAGAGTTACAAGGAAAACGCTAAAGCTTTTGAATTTCATAACAAAAGATTGTCTGAATTAGAAACTGGTTATCAAAATTCCGTTTCAAGGGAAAAACAATTGCAACTCAAGTTTGATACACTTGATGTTAATTCTTTCAAGAAGATAAAAGCTTTAAACGCGGAAATTTCTGATTTACAAAACCAACTTTCTAAACAAAAAACAGCTTATACCAATCTTGAAAAAGAAAGGGATGAGTTGAAAAAGGATTTTGCAAAGAAAGAAGACAAACTTTTGGCCGAAATCGTAGAGTCAGAACACATGATTGCACATTTAGAAGAATTAGTGGTTAAGTCGGGTCAGTCAAGTCAAACAATGAAAATGATTTCAAATCAAACTAATCCAGTTTACCATACGAAACATAAAGTGGCTCTCGGTAACAACACCCCCAGTAATCTCAAGAAAGCTCAGCAAGAACAGAATGTTTTGTACAATGGTAATGTGATTTACACTAAACATGATCCTCCCGTCGTTCGGGATTCTGTGCAAACGATAGAACATGTCGAAGAGAGCATTTCTAAAATGAAACAAAAGGATTTGAAACCCATTGATTACAACAAATTGAACAAACTTTCGGGAATTACTTTTGTTCCACAAAAAGAACCATCTGTGTTTTCCATAAAACGACCATTCTCAAAAATGTTTTCTAAGAAAGTAATTGTTTCAAAATCTCTTTCAAAAATGGAACAAATGTCTTCTAACAACACTTTTAATACAAGTGAGGCTAGAAACATTATGGATGACGTTAAAAAGAGAATTCAAGAACTTCAAAACATTGTTGCTTCTAAAACTACAATCGATATTAACAACTGGCATTCCAGTTTTCATATTGAGCAGAAAAAAGTTTTTGAAAACGAAATTACTATCCCACTGAATAACATCAGTGCGAGGGTAATCCATTTTGAAAAAGCTTTCTTAAAAGAAACGGCCGACTTTGTCAAGGACCACAAATCCCTGGTAAACGAAGCTAATGATTCTCGTGAAAACATGAATGTTTTGGAAAGGTTAAATGATTCTCTCTTCGAAGCTGTTATGACCACTGACATTATGTCCATCATTTTACAAACATACTCTGTTCAAGACGATGAAAGACTGAGAGCTGAGACCTCCGAAATTGTTTCCAAATATGAAAATGCTCTTATAAAGCTTGAACAAGAAAATGTGTCATGTTTTAAACAACTTGATCGAAAAAAGGAAGAATGCAAGTATGACAAACTGTCGTATGAGCGTGCTTTCAAGAACATGAAAGAGCAAAATGATCTTTTGAGGACTCAGCTTGAAAGTCAGAAAAGGAAGGGTGAGGAAACTAAGTTTGCAAAACCATCGACTTCGGAGAAACCAAATGTTCCAAATATGGTTCAAAAACCAAAAATGTCGATTTCACGGTTTGCTCCAAAAGTCGATGAGAAAAAGGATTTGACAAAACCAGTCACTCCAACACCCTTGCCCAAGAAAATTGAAAAGGAAAAGATTGTTGATAAAGGAAAAGCGGTTGTCGAAACACCAAAAGTTCTAGCACCTGGCCTTTTTAGGATTAGTCCCACTAATGCGTCTGCCTCCACATCTAAGACAAATGCGTGCACAAAGGATAATTCTAAAGAGTCTAGTGATGCTAAAAAGGAAAACAATATAAATTCTAATGTGTGTGCCTCAACTTCTACAGGATTAGACAGCACCTCTAGGAGCAGCAGACTAAAGCCTAGGAGCAATACAAGGAACAATAGAGTCTCGCATGCCTCTAAGAGTAGTTGCAAGAATAAAGTTGAAGAAGTAGAAGAACACCCTAGGAATTTATCGCTTTTTAATAAGAAACATGATTCATCTGAATGTAATGTTGAGAGTACTGGTTCTAATACTGTTTGTTTAATATTCAAGAAATGTTTAATTAATGATGTTCATGATGAATGTGTTTCTAAGAATGTGAATGGTACGCCAGAACAGAAGAGCGTTTCGAAAGGTCCTAGTGCTAAATCTAGATTTGTTGGAAACCTAATCAAAAGAATTAGGAACACCACTAATAGTCGCACACCTAGGAACTATCTTAAGTATTGTGTTTGGATTCCAACGGGTAGAGAATTTATACTCAATGATGGAAAATTTGAAATAGTTCAAGATAAACATGTAGAAACTGTCTTTGAGTGTGATTCAGAATGTACCCCTAACCCCATGGAACCAAATTCAAAACGGTTTCCAAATACAAATTCTTCTGTTATTGGCAGGTTATCGAAATATGTCTTTGGATCGTCGACTCGGGTTGCTCCAAGCACATGACCGGGAATTTAAAGCTGCTGATCAATTTCATCTGGAAATTCATGGGAACTGTACGCTTTGGAAATGATCATGTAGCAGCTATTCAGGGTTATGGAGATCTTCAGTTTGGGAATTTTTTGATCACTCGAGTTTACTACGTCGAAGGGTTGGGACACAACTTGTTTTCAGTTGGGCAGTTTTGTGATGCAGATTTAGAAGTTGCATTCAGGAGAAACACGGTTTTCATAAGAAATTTGGTTGGTGATGATCTCTTAACTGGTAATCGTGGTACAAACTTGTATGCTATCGACATCAACCAAATGGCTTCTACATCACCAATTTGTCTTATGACAAGGGCAACCGAAACTAAGTCCTGGCTGTGGCATAGAAGATTATCCCATCTCAATTTCGACACTATCAACAAGTTAGCCAAAGACAACATCGTCACCGGACTTCCAAAGTTCAAATTCACCAAGGATCATCTATGTCCATCATGCGAACAAGGAAAAAGCAAAAGAGCATCATATAAACCTAAAACCGTACCGAGTTCGGAAGCAAGGTTACATTTGTTGCACATGGACTTATGTGGCCCAATGAGAGTTGAAAGCATTAATGGGAAGAAGTATATTCTCGTTATTGTTGATGATTATTCAAGATATACATGGGTAAAGTTTTTAAGATCAAAAGACGAAGCACCAGGCATCATCATCACCTTTCTGAAGCGTATCCAAGTTCTACTTCAAGCTCCAGTAAGGATTGTAAGAACAGATAATGGCACAGAATTCACAAATCAGGAGTTAAGAACCTACTTTGAAGATGTGGGAATCACTCACCAAACATCAGTTGTTAGAACTCCACAGCAGAATGGGGTAGTTGAAAGAAGAAATCGAACTCTTGTGGAAGCTGCTCGCACAATGCTGATTTATTCTAGTGCACCACTATTCTTATGGGCTGATGCTGTTGCCACTGCTTGTTTCACTCAAAACCGATCCCTAGTACATCCAAGATTCAATAAAACCCCATATGAGCTAGTGAATAATCGAAAACCTGACATCTCTTACCTTCACGTGTTTGGCGCTTTGTGCTATCCGACGAACGACAGAGAAGATCTAGGAAAGTTGAAAGCTAAGGGTGATATTGGAATCTTCATTGGATATTCAGAAAACTCGAGGGCATTTAGGGTGTATAATAGAAGGACGTAAAAGATAATGGAGACGATGAATGTGAAGTTTGACGAGATTTCACAAATAGCTTCTGAGAGATACGCTCTAGAACCCGCGCTTAATCCGATGGCTTCTAATCAAACCAGATTAGGACCCGCACCAAACAGACAGACTTCTGGACACATCAGTTCAGGACTCGTGCCTAATGGAGCTCAGTCAACAAACACGGACAAACCTTCAGAACAAGAACTGGAAAATTTCTTCGAGTTAATGTTTGATGAATATTATGGTGGAACTTCGACAAATGCATCTCAACTACATTCCGCTGCACCTGCTCTAAACCATCAACCACCATCACCATCACTGGATGCATCTACAACAATCGAAGCTGAAGCACCAACTACCTCAACATCATCTACATCTACTCAAGCCACTCCAGTACTTGAAACTGAACTACCAAGAGTTGATGAGCAAAATCAAAACACAAATTTTCAAGAAGAACCAACAACTAATTCAAACGATGTTGCGTTAGAAGAAGAAGAAGAAGTATTTGAAAACCCGTTTGCATCAGACTCTGCTGAATCTTCTTCAAGGTTACAAGAACCATCTAACACACATTTGTTCAACCAAAGGTACCCTTCTACGTTTCAATGGACAAAAGACCATCCGTTAGTACATGTTATTGGTGATCCTTCAATGCCAGTTCAGACGAGGAGACAACTTGCCACCGATCTCAAATTGTGCATTTACATTTGCTCAATAAGCACCAAAGTACCAAAGAACATTCGAGAAGCTATGGCAGAAAACCCTTGGATTGAAGCGATGCAGGAGGAATTTCTTCAATACCTGTTACATGACAGTTGGGAACTTGTTGAACGACCACTTGATAAACGAGTTCTTGATCTCAAGTGGTTGTGGAAGAACAAACTGGATGAGGAAATGACTGTAATTTGCAACAAAGCTCGTCTCGTGGCTAAAGGTTATCCACAAGAAGAAGGGATAGATTTCGAGGAATCATTCGCGCCTGTAGCTAGACTTGAAGCAGTCCGGATTTTCTTAGCCTATGCAGCTCACAAAAACATCACAGTCTATCAGATGGACATTAAGACAGCATTCTTGAATGGAACTCTGAAAGAAGAAGTGTATGTGAGTCAGCCAGAGGGATTCATCGACAAAGATCATCCAGACTACGTCTACAAGCTTAAGAAAGCCATCTATGGTTTAAAACAAGCTCCAAGAGCGTGGTATGACGAACTATCATCTTTCTTGCTCAAAAACAATTTCACAAAAGGAACGGTTGATGACACCTTGTTTATCAAAAAATTTAAAGATGACATTTTGATCGTTCAAATTTACGTGGACGACATAATTTTTGGATCAACCAATCCTAACCATTCAAAACATTTTGAAAATCTCATGAAAAGTAAATTTGAAATGTCCATGATGGGGGAACTAAAATTCTTTCTTGGTTTACAAATACATCAATCCCCTCGTGGTATTTTTATCAATCAAGCTAAATATACAATCGAGATTTTGAAAAAACATGGAATGGAAAACTGTGATTCTGTTGGTACTCCAATGGTCACTTCACCAAAAATAGGTGCTGATTTGTTTGGGAAACCCATTGATCCGAAGAAATATCGGAGCATGATCGGTTCTCTCATGTACTTAACTGCTAGTCGACCCGATATTCAATTTGCTGTTTGTTTGTTAGCACGGTTTCAGGCTAAGCCTACCGAACTTCACCTCAAAGAGGTTAAACGGGTCTTTCGGTACCTACGAAGCACCATTAACATGGGACTTTGGTATCCGAAGGATTCGGAGTTTAATCTAACAGCATTTTCAGATGCAGATCATGCCGGTGATCAAGTTACAGCAAAGAGTACATCAGGTGGAGCACAATTTTTGGGTGAAAAGCTAGTATGCTGGTCGTCAAAGAAACAGGATTGTTCTGCGCTATCAACCGCCGAAGCCGATTATGTGTCTCTATCTGTGTGTTGTGCCCAAGTTCTTTGGATGAGGACACAGCTCACAGATTATGGCTTTACTTTTGATAGAATACCTATGTATTGTGACTCAAAAAGTGCCATAGCCATCTCGTGCAATCCCGTACATCACTCTAAGACGAAGCATATCAAAGTCCGCTACCATTTCATCAAAGAACACGTGGAAGAGGGTACTGTTGAATTATTTTTCGTTAAGACTGATTACCAACTCGCCGATCTATTTACTAAAGCCCTTCCAAAAGAAAGGTTTGACTATTTAGTTCGACGAATTGGCATGCGAAGCCTAACTCCTGAGGAGCTAGAACGTCTTCTCGAATCTTCTTGAAAAATGTTTTCAAAATCGCTTCGCTGTAAATATTTTTTAAAAAACAAAATACAAAATTTGAAAAACCAACAAAAACAAAATATAAAAATATAAAATTTTCAAAAAATACAAAAACAATATAAAATCAAAAAATCCAAAAATATTCTTCTCACGACATGTCTCTCGTATAAATCAATATTCTGTACGTTTCTAGAAATGTCATTCAACAATGATACGGACATGTACAGATGCTTGAGCGGGAGTTCTTTTTAATGTTTTTCTAAAACATGTCGTTTCTCAAAAGTTTCTTCACTATGGCTTTCGTATACTTCTGTACGAAACCCGTGCTTCAAAGTGAAATCTTTTCAAAACATGGGTCCGGGTTTAATAACTCGAAAAGATTTCAAATAAGGACCCGAATGATGACTTCTGATTATTTCAAATCAAGGACTCGCATTTTCAAGGACGAAATCTTTTTCAAAAAGTTCGAGTCTAAACAAACGAAAAAGACTTCAAACAAAAACTCGTTTTCAAACAGAATTCTTGAGCACTTTTTCAATATTGTTCAAAAGATTTCTCAAAATCTCCCAAAATGAGTGCTCAAGATAACTCCCTCAAAACCCTTAATTGATTTTAAAATGTGCTATCATTAAGGGGGAGTACAAAAACAAAATGTTCCGAATTCATGCAAAATGAAATCTGTCTATCTCTCCAAAAAGTTTTTCTTAATCAGTTGATATCAAAAATATCACGATATGCTATTTTTGAGGGGGAGAAGACATGATTAAAATGTGATCAAAGATGTTTAAAGATTGTGACTGAATCTCAAAAGAGCTCGACTCAGCATGTACCAATGAATTGACGAAGCTTAAAATGTCAGTAATCGAAAAGACTTGTCCTGGACGGGTAATAATTTCAAGCTAGTCTAACTAGTGATGTAAGCGTGTCTCGAATAGGACTTGTCTGAGTAGAATGTACCGTATCGAGAGGCTTTCTTTGGACTTGACCAGGACGGGTAATAATTTCAAGCTAGTCTAACTAGTGATGTAAGCGTGTCTCGAATCGGTCATGTTCAATGAAAGTGGATCAATTCAAAAAGTGCAAACTCCTCACGCATGTGCAAATTTCTTAAAAATTCATGAGCACATGTGAAGGGGGAGTCCTTCAAAAGAAACAAAAACTCTCAAAGTGTCAACAAAAATGTGTTTATATTCATAAACACTTTGAGAGATTTTCAATCAAAGGTTTTCATGGCAATTATAGGATTCATGGAGTTATAAGGTGACTAAGGTTAGGGAAAACCGTCCTATGATCCGCCAGAGCCGGAGGGATCTACCCAAGGACAAATCCAATAGATTAGAATTAGAAGTCCTTAGGTATGATTGAAAAAAGGAGAAAATGAGAAAGGAGAAAGAAGGGGTTGAAGAATTAAAAAGAAAAGTTATGAAAAAGGGTGAAAAGAAATAGCCCTCCATATGTTCAACCTTAGGGCAGACACCGGGTTCAATTCATATGCTACTGGTTGTTACTAAGGTGACACCGGTATTGAAGATAAAGACGTCATGGACCCAGTGACGCACTGCACTAAACCTTCTAGCCACTCAAGTTCTCTTAAAAGAGCTTGTTTCATTCTCACGGGGAACCGACATAATCTATCGACCTGTCTCTTAGAGATGGTTGATATTGAAGCAGGAGACCTCTCCCTAATCTCCGCATAGGAAACCAAATGTGCACTTATCGAGTCTAGAGCCCCGAGATTCATCAAAAGATCTCATAGGAACACATGATATTTCTACACTGGTTGTTCATCATTAAGGACGCCAGATGTAAACTTTAGAGTCCTACGCAGATCTTAGCAATCTGCCAGAACATTTATGAGAGGATTCACACTTGTGATTCTCAATGATTGAATGGAAATTCCTGCCAGGGTCAACATCAAGCAGCCCTGACAGCAGGTCACTTCGGTAATTCTTTATGGGTTACGCTTAGTGTTCGCGGTGGTTTCAAACGGTCTACAGTCGTGGAGTGATCCCCAGCGACTCACCCAGTCATTGAGCTACTTAGTAGGTCTCGTAAGCTCTTTCGGGAGTATCTGATATGGGAACGGCCATGGTAAGGGTTAGAAGGAGTCTTCACACTATGCTGTTGACGATCTCTAATTCCTTATCTGTAAGTACCGGTTGTTTATTGCTAACTATTTACCTGCAGCTATACATCATCTCCATGGCGAAAGATTCCACATGCTCATACATGCATCAACAAAATCAAAGGAAAGTTCTCACAAAGATCAAAGGATAGTAACAGTCAAAGAAAGATTCTTCGTCAAAAAGAAGAATCTACAAAGTAAAGTGACAAAGATCAAGGTGAAAGAACGGGAACAACAAATGCATGTATCACAAAGACTTAAGATGTATGAGCATGTTGGAATGGCAGACAACCACCACAAACACAGAAGTGACGAAAGGCAGATGACATCATCGGATCACTTCATCAACAATGAACAAGGAACAATGAACAATGTACACTGACTCATCTAGTGATTCTTAAAAGACGTCAAGAGCTATGAATGATCAAGGTTAAAGACAAAGATGATGACGTTGCGCAACCTTCAATGACCAACACTTAGGGGGAGATTGTTAGCATCGTATTTTATTTATAAAAAGTGTCGGTCATTAACGTATTGTTTTAAGTTGCTTTAGAATATCATTATGATGAAGTTTATGTGTAGTTTTCATGATTTTATAAAGTCTAAGGGCTAGTTATGTAATAAGGTCAAAGATTAGAGAAGCCCTAGACTTCAACTATAAATACTCTTGTAAACCTCATTTTAGAGGTTGGTTCTCTTAGTCATTAACAAGGTTATTATTTTCACACACTAGAGTTCCCATCCACTCTCTCTCTCTACTTACTTTCTCTCTCTAGGTTTAGGCTTGATTCAATGGTGAAATAGGTTGTTCTACGGTCCTACAGACTTAATCGAGTTAAGCGGTGAGACCTTGACCCGAGGTAAAGATGGGACTTAACATGCCAGCTTGACACTAGTTGCTTGTTCACTAGTGCCATGAGTCCCATAAAGATCTAAGAGTTGCACTTGTAATGCAATTGGTCGACGTTACCTACCTACTGAATCCTCCATTGCTAGCAGATCAACTGATGTGATGGTGAACCTCAATGAGGATCTTAGCCTTTTCGTAAAATTAATTGTTTTAATATTGTAAACATGGGTAGTTAATTTTAAAAAGGATTAATTATTGATAAATTACTAAAATTGAACTTTGTTTATTTTGTAGATGACAACTCCAAATTCAACCATGAACAACTCGTCAATCAGATCAATTCTTGAGAAAGAGAAATTGAATGGTAACAACTTTTTGGACTGGTACCGCAACTTGAGGATTGTCCTCAAGGCTGAACAAAAGTTTTACCATCTGGAGGAAGCTTTACCTGAAGCACCTCCTGCTACTACTACCCTTGCTGTTCGTAACGCCCACACTCGTAGGAGTAACGAACAACAGGAAGTGGCTTGTCTTATGCTGGCTAGCATGATCCATGAGTTGCAAAAGAACTTAGAGAACTTTTCAGCATTTGACATGCTGCGAGAACTGAAAGTTATGTTCGAGCAGCAAGCAGAGCAAGAATTGTTTGACACGGTCAAATCTTTTCATGCCTGCAAGCAGGAGGATGGGCAATCGGTCAGTAGCTATGTCATGAAAATGAAAAGCTATCTGGATCAGATGGAGCGACTGGGATACCCCATGCCTCAGATCCTTGGAGTGAGCATGATACTTACCTCACTATCGAAGTCTTATGACCAATTTGTGCAGAACTACAACATGCACAGCATGGGGAAAACCATTGCCGAACTGCATAACATGTTGAAACTTGCAGAGAAAGGCATGCCCAAGAAGGCTCCACTTGTCCTACCTATCAACCAAGGCAGAATTCAAAAAAAAAAAAAAAAAAAAAAAAAAAAAAAAAAAAAAAAGGAAAACCGCAGGCACCTGGCAAGGGACAAGGGAAAGGCAAGGCTAAGCTTGCTTATGCCCCCAAACCCAAAATCCCCCCACCTGCCAAGAAGGAGAACCCGGCCAAGGACACCCCCTGCCACCATTGTGGAGTGGTAGGGCACTGGAGGCGCAACTGTCACGCCTACCTGGAAGGGCTAAAGAAGAACAAAGCTAGCGTTGCTAGCACATCAGGTATCTTCACTATAGAACTTTATACTTTTTCTAACAAAACCTGGGTATATGATACTGGTTGTGGTACTCACATTTGTAATAATGTGCAGGGGCTTAGGGGAAGTCGAAAGCTGAAGCAAGGAGCTTTACATCTGTACGTTGGTAATGGCGATCGTGCAGCTGTGGAAGCAATTGGGAGCTTTGATCTCATCCTCCCAAATGGACTAGTTATTGTTTTAAATAATTGCCATTTTGCACCTACTATCACTAGAGGTGTTGTTTCACTTTCGCGTTTGAAAGATGATGGTTACATTCATACTTTTACGGATTTTGGCATTTCTGTTTCTATGGATAATGTGTTTTATTTTAATGCTATTCCACGTGGTGGCATTTTTGAAATTGATATGCGTGATCCTATTTCAAACAATAGTTCTATATATACTGTTAGCAATAAGAAATCCAAACGTAATTTGGATTCTAATTTTTTATGGCATTGTCGTCTTTGCCATATAAACAAGAAACGCATTACGAAGCTACAACACGACGGGCTTTTAGAGTCAATCGACAATGTGTCGTTTGATAAATGCATTTCTTGCATATCTGGAAAGATGGCACGAAAGCCTTTTTCCCATGTTGGAGAAAGAGCTACAGATCTACTTGGACTCATTCATACTGATGTATGTGGCCCATTTAGAACAATGTCTAGAGAAGGAACTAACTACTTCATCACTTTTACTGATGATTTCAGTAGATATGGTTATGTTTACCTGATTAAACATAAACATGAAGCCTTTGAAACGTTTAAAGTCTTCCAAAGTGAAGTAGAGAATCAGCTTGGCAAGACCATTAAGGCTCTTCGATCCGATCGAGGAGGTGAATATATGAGTCAAGAGTTTTTAGATCATCTAAAAAGGTGTGGGATAGTCTCACAATTCACTCCTCCATATACACCACAACACAATGGTGTATCTGAAAGGAGAAATAGAACCTTGCTAGACATGGTTCGATCTATGATGAGTCTAACAACGTTGCCAATGTCCTTTTGGGGTTATGCTCTAGAGTCTGCTGCACGCATACTCAATATGGTTCCAACTAAGAAGGTTGATAAGACTCCATACGAAATATGGCATGGGAAGGTCCCTAATCTGTCTTACTTGAAAGTCTGGGGCTGTGAGGCTCTCGTTAAACGAGATACGCCAAACAAACTTGAGCCTAAAGCTATCAAGTGTATCTTTGTAGGATACCCAAAGGAAACAATGGGTTACTATTTCTACTACCCAACCGAGAACAAAATATTTGTTGCTCGATATGCTGAGTTTTTTGAGAACAGTCTCATCTCACAAGAAGCAAGTGGGAGCAAAGTAGACTTTGATGAACTTCAAAGCGAAGATGCACAACCTTCTAGTAACACTAGTGAACATCAAAATGAGACTGAGCATGAAAATGTTGAGCCTCTTCGAGATGTTGCTCCCATTCGTAGATCCGAAAGGATACCTCAAGCACCTGAACGATATGGTTTTTATATCGATGCTGAGGAACATGAGTTAGGGGATCATTGTGAACCCGCTAACTATCGAGAAGCTATATCGTGGCCTGAACGCGAGAAGTGGAACGAAGCTATGAATGTGGAAATGAAATCCATGGAAGACAATGATGTCTGGGTCGAAGTAGAACTACCTCCCAGTGCTAAAACCGTTGGGAGCAAATGGCTCTACAAAATAAAGACCGACGTGGATGGAAATGCACATACCTATAAAGCTCGTCTTGTAGCAAAAGGTTTCACTCAAATCTACGGAATTGACTATGAAGAAACCTTCTCGCCTGTTGCAGACATAAAAGCAATTAGGATTCTTATAGCCATAGCAGCGTATTATGACTATGAGATTTGGCAAATGGATGTCAAGACTGCCTTCTTGAACGGCCACCTAAACGAGGACGTTTATATGGTGCAACCCGAGGGCTTCGTGAATCCAAAGTATCCTAGCAGAGTATGCAAGCTTAAAAGATCCATTTATGGATTGAAGCAAGCATCTAGAAGCTGGAACAAGAGATTTGATGAGGAAATCAAGAAGATTGGTTTCACTCAAAATCTCGATGAGCCATGTGTATACATGAACACTAGTGGAAGTATAGTAGCATTCCTAATCTTATATGTCGATGACATATTACTCATAGGAAACAACATTCCAATGCTACAAGATGTAAAATCCTGGCTTGGAAAGTGTTTTGATATGAAAGATTTAGAAGAAGCATCGTACATACTTGGAGTCAAGATCTATCGAGATAGATCAAAGCGGTTAATCGGCTTGTGTCAAAGTGCCTACATTGAAAAAATCCTGAAGAGATTTAGAATGCAAGATTCCAAACGTGGAAGTCTTCCAATGCAACCAAATACGGAATTGAGCAAGGCTCAAGGACCCTCTACACCCGCCGAGGTGAAGAGGATGAAGGGAATCCCTTATGCTTCGGCTGTGGGATCCATCATGTATGCGGTTAGGTGCACTAGACCTGATGTAGCGTTCTCTCAGAACCTAACGAGTAGATTTCAACAGAATCCAAGAGAATGTCACTGGACTGCTGTTAAGAACATATTGAAGTATCTGCAGAATACTAAAGATATGTTTCTAGTTTATGGTGGTGATGTCGAACGTGAGCTCAGTGTTACTTGTTATACTGATGCAAGCTGGGAGACAGATCGTGATGACATCAAATCCCAAACAGGATATGTTTTCGTCATGAATGGAGGTGCTGTTGACTGGAAGAGTGCCAAACAAAGCACACTTGCGATGTCCTCTACAGAAGCTGAATATATAGCTGCTTCAGAAGCTGCAATGGAGGTAGTTTGGATACGGAAATTCATTTCTGGGCTTGGCGTTGTCCCAGCAATGAACGACCTATGGATATGTACTGCGATAATTCCGGTGCCATAATCATAGCTAATGAACCAGGTGTTCTAAAGTGTGCCAAACACTTTCGTCGGAAAGTTCACTATATTCGAGAAGTTATCGAAAGTGGTGATATTCGTCTCCTCAAAGTTCACACAGATGACAATTTAGCTGATCCTTTTACTAAACCAATGTCTTGTACAAAACATGTAGAGCATGCTAGGAACATTGGGCTGTGACCTGCTAATAGTCTCATGTAAATCTGTTTTTAGTATTTTAAATAATTGGAATGTTGAACAGTTTATATCTTTAATGAATTGATGTAATGGTTATTGTCGTTTTCATACATATCAACTGTATTCCATTTTTGCATGTTTAATCCATGAATGATTTAATCATTCAAAATTGTCCATTGTCAGTTGACGATACGGGAGTATCATCGAATTAAGGCAAATGTGAGCGTGTTGGTGATTTATTTGCCAAACTCATATGTTGTTCATTGTGATGAACATTGGACTGACCCAACCTTTGAGATTTCACTGCATGGATCGGCGTCAATAGTGAATCTCACAAATGGTTATGTCTCTTATCCTTAGACTTGAGATGCAAGTAGGTCTTGCATGTGCGGAATTTTATTCTTTGATATGGTTAAACGCTGTCCTGAATAAGGTAGTTATAAAAACCATTTTCAGGAGTGATTTGAAACACATGAATGACACTTGCAGTCAAAACAGGATTTGTTCCTCCACATGTCATGGAGTTAGATACTATTGGGCCCCTCGATGAATTGAACAGATGTTTGTATGGCCGTACCCAAATGAGATTAAGATGAATCTTAATTCACTTGGTAATCTTGTTCAATATCTAGATCGAGAAACAGAATAGTTGAACAAATGGAATGACTTTGATCCATGTCTTGTGTTCAACATAGTATCTGTAACAAAAGGAAAGATGGCATTAAAACCATTTAATTGAGACGTTTAAGAAACTACCCTGACATATTTCTAGGGGCATTGGCGTGTTGCTAGACGCTAACCTTTGCTTGTATAATTACTTGATTATTATGACGTCGCAAGTGGGAGCTGTTGGAGTATGCTCGTGTCATAATAAATAATTATATGGCTAGTTATATGTGATCCTATGGGGTCACACACATATACACTTAGGTACCACTTTATATATCGTGTTTATTGTAATTACGATATATAAATAACCTTACGTAACTAGGAAACTCTATCGGGCTTCTAATAATTAAGTAATGGACTTAGTTTTTTGGACTTGGAAAACTTATGGGAGGCCCATAAGAGCCCACATAGAGGCCGGCCTAGGGGAGGGTTTTTAGGGGGGATTGGTTTTGATTTTTGGTCAAGATATATGTGAGATATCTCCTCACAATTAACCAACTACATACCATAATTCTCTCCCCCTCTCTCTCCCTCTAACTCACGGCACAAACAAACCACCCTTCTTGGGTTTTGTTTTTCTAGATCTCTTGCTTTGAATCTTGTTTATTCAAAGGCAATAGAAAGGTTACGGGGTTAAGGACTAGCATCAAAGGGGTAACCAAGGAGGTGTAGTGTGTTTCATTCTTAGAGGAGATCAACCTTATTGATCTCTTGGGTTTCTTATTCCAAACGTGGGTTTGGTGATTGTTGGTGACTCCCGGTGCACGCTACAAAGGTATAAACATGTTGTGTTTATTATTTGATTAATCATATTGGCTATATGGATCCGTGTGGGTGATGTTGTTCCGCTGCGTTTATTTGATTCATATACATTTTATATTCATACATCACCTATACTTCATAATTAACTAGTAAAAAAATATATAGTGTATCCATTGCTAGAAGACATAATTTGCCTCTTCGAATAAGTAGTATTGTAGTAAGGCCGAAGTACATATTGATGTGTCGAATCCTTCCATTGAGTATTTGTGATTGCATCCATCTTGCTTGATTAGACTTTTATTGATGTGTTGCGTGAGTCAAAATACGTTTTAGGAACTAAAATGCACGCCATAGGTTATAAGTAGGGGTGAGCAAACGGACCAGATGGATCGGACCTACCGACAAAACCAACCGGACCGGACCGATCACATTCGGTCCGGTCTCGGTCTAGGGTTTTTCATAATTTCGGTCTCGGTCCGGTCCGATCCGGCTTAAAAACCGGACATTTAGCCTATTTAGACCGAGACTGGACCGAACCAATACCAGAACGACGACATTCGGTCCGGTCTCGATCTAGGTTTTTTGCCGGATTCGGTCTCGGTCCGGTCCGGTTTTTCTCGGCCCGGCCCGGTTTTGGACCGATGAGCAGCCTTAGTTATAAGACTATAATTATTTTAAGGTTAATTACATAAAAAGACATCATATTTGTCACTTTTTGTTATTATATGTTGCGTACTATTTTTCTCATCTTAACACTAATCTTTTGAAATCATGCAACTGTTTGTATTTTGCGACTATTTCAGCTATGAAAATGATCATTTTACCCTTCAAAATTTTTAAAAAAAAATAAGGATAAAATGGTCACAAAATACACACGATAGCACGATTTAAAAAGGTTGGTGTCAAGATGAGAAAAAAATAATGCGCAACATACAATGACAAAAAGTGACAAGTATGCTGACTTTTTATGTAATTAACCAATTATTTTAAGAGTGGAGTTATATTGGAAACCAAACATACCTCGCGTACAGTGGGACAAATCCAAAGCGTCGATCACAATTTCATCCAACGGTCCAGATTAAAAGCAATAAATAAAAAAAATAAAAACACGGAAGGGTATTACAGTAATTAACACTGACACCACCCACCCCCTAAACTCCCGCTACTCACACAACTTCAATTCATTCTCTCACACTCAAAACACGCACAACTCACAAAAAACCGATCAAAATTATAGATAACCATGCCCTAGATATGAAAAACCCCTAGAAATGGTATAAAAATGAAAGATAAAGACGCCGACTGCACCGTAATGAAACAATAAATGATGGAGACGGAGACAGAGGAGGAAGACGACGGAACTCTGACCAAAACTCCGAGTAAAAAATGGTTTTCAGGTATAATAATCAATTTTTTTTCTTCCATTTACATCTTTTTTTACTCGCCATTACTGTTTATAGAGTTTATGATGAAAATATTGTGACATTATTTGAAAGTGTATGATAAATAGTTAGAACTCAATGTTAAATGAGATTTTGTTCATGTTGTTGTGAATTTATTGAAAAAACTGTTATAAGAAGCTAGGTTTTCAGTGTCTAAAGACATTTTGTTGATGTTATTGATATTTTAGTGAAGAAAAAAGTGATAGAAAGTTATATTTCAGGATTTAGAAAGTTTAGTTTGATTTTACTATAAAAATGAATGAGACGTTTGGCTTAAATGAAGGCATAGCCATCGGTTATGCCTTCGTCTAAGATATGCACATAGTCATAGACGAACACAAAGCATTCGGCAATGTGTTCTCCAACAACTAAGCCTTTTTCAAATATAGACAATTTATGTTGATGTTATTCTTATTTTAATGAAAAAAAGGAATGAAATGTTTGGCTTAAATGAAGGCATAGAAGACAAAGGATAGAAATAGACAAACACACAAACATTTAGTGAAATATTCTAGTGAAATATCACATGTGATATACTATGTATCACATGTGATATGCTATGTATCACATGTGATATACTATATATCAAATGTGATATGATTTATCACATGTGATATATCAAGTATCACATGTGATATGTTTGGAAATTACATCTTATAATTGAAAATTTATGTGTGTAATTGCAGAGACAGAAGAAAAGGACGACGATAGTGATGTCGATGATGTTATGCAAAATATTTCAAAAATACTGTTCATATCAGAAACTTCAAAGTCAAAAGCAACCAAGAGTAAAGGTAAATTTAATATTATCATATATCACATGTGACATTACATATGAAAGCTTGCTTCTATATTATTACAGCTTTGACATTACATATGACTTATAATTGCGTATAAAAATTTAAATACAAATAAGAAGAAGAAAATGTCAGTAACTGAAAGAATTGATGTGCTACAAAAGAAAGAAAGAAAGTTGAAAAAGAAGTTAGAAAGAAAGGTAAAGAGAGCAGCTAGAAAAGAAGAAGAAAGGAAAGCAGCAGACGCTGAAAAAGCAAGGAAAGCTGAAGAAGCCGAGGAGAAAAGGAAAGCTAAGGAAGCTAAGGAGGCTAGGAAAGCCGCAGAATCCGAGAAAGCTAGGAAAGTGGCAGAAGAAGCTAAAAAAGCAGAAGAGGAGACAAAAAATGTTGCTGAAGAAGAAGAAATACCAGATATGAAAGGGAAAAGAAAAGTCGGTACAGTAAGGAAGATGGTGGGAAGAAAAGGAAAGAAGCAAAAGATTGCAAAGAAAACAGTTGATGAATCACCAAAAAGAGTAACAAGAAGTACTACTATGAAGCCAATTGAATAAGAGGACGAAGAAACCAAAGAAGAGAGTGAGAAAGAAAAATCAGAAGATGGGAAGGAGGTTCAGTTGTCTGACGATGCAGAAGAAGAAATTTCCAGAAGATAAACATGTGCTTCACCCAAAAAACCACAAAAAACAGGGAAGACAACCGTTTATCGTACATTCAGAACAAGGTCTTCCCCAAAGTCAATGTTTGATGCAACAAACAACTTGACTAACGAAAGAAAGAGGTGTCTAAAGGAAATGGGGTTTGATACAATGATCAACTTCCCATTAAACGAACTTCCAGGTGCTTTAGGATATTATAGCAGGGTACCCGCGCATTGCAGCGGCGGGTACCCTAAAATTAAATTTTTTGGTGAATCATGTATTTTAGTTAATTATGTTCTTTTTGACAATAAATTTAAGAATATCAAGAATTTCGTTTATCACGTGCGGCCGTGCCCGTTCAGGCTCGAGCCCGTTTGGCCCACACCCGTTCCAGCTCAAGCTCATTTGACCCGTTGCCCGTTTGGGCTTGAATATTTGTATAATGTGATTTATTATTTATGATGACGTTTAGTTTTTATTTGGGCCACGAGCCCAAATGATAAACATCACTAAGGCCCAAATCCACAATAAGTGGGCTATCATAACAAATGACTTGGGCCGCATTACAAAAGGGATTGGGCTCACGTAGGCCCAAACCTAACCAAACTATTTATGGTCTAGATAAGGATCTTCTATTTATGGATAAAGATCCTTGGACCGGATAAGCACAATGCGTGCGAAATGTAAGGAGCACGAAACCTACAAGGATTCTGCGCCTATATAAGGAATGACATAATTCTCATTAAAGGTACGATTCTCAAAACCCTAAGCTCTTTACGAGAACCTTAAAACCGATTACTTACTCTCACGCCGGAGGATAATCGTGGGAGACAATCCCACGATAAGCCTAACGGTGTTTATTTATTTTCTTAGTACGCAGGTTTCAAGCATTAAGAGCGAATTGGTACGAGAGCAAGAGCCTAAACTAGGAACGCCCAACTTTTGTATCAACAATTTGTATTAGTAACACTTAATGTAGGAGTTGTGTTTAATTTGGTTGTACAATATGCTTGATAATTTGTATTTCTTATGTTAGGGGTTTTAATAACTATATTAATTGTATTTATTAAAAAGTTAATTAATTGACTACATTAAATAGCATCAATGTTTTATTTATTATTTATTATTTTTTATGTGTGCATTAAAGTGGTGTACACTATGCTTCTTGTCTTGTAAGTCTTAAAGTTTTATGCATTAAAGTGGTGTAAACTATGTTTTTTTTTTCTTGTAGACTTTTTAAGACATTTAAATTTTTAAGCTTTTAATTATATGTGTATGCATCTTTCCTATTAAAGAAATATTTTTGGTCATAAACATTTTAAAACTTCTAAATATTGATGTACTAAATACATTATAAGGCAGTATAGATTTTTATGTAATTACTTTCCTTTTTTCCTCTTAGATAGGGACGGAGCCAGGGGTTTCCGCGGGTGCCCAATGGATTTTTCGATATAGTGTTAATTTTTGAAAAAAAAAATCGATTTTTCCTAAAGTCATCTTAAATGCACCCGATCCATCAAAATGTGTCTCTCGTATTACTGTTCAATTTTTTTGTGCACCCGGACATATTTGGTCTTGGCTCCGTCCCTGCTCTTAGATCATCCATTAAATTGATCCGTTTTCCAACATTCAAACAACATGCGATTTTAGGAAAACAAGTAGAAATATTCTCATTCTCATAATCTTTTGGAAAATTAGCATAATATTGTCATAATCTTGTGTGCCAAACATGCCTTAAAAAGGAAAAGGCAACACCAGCTGCTATTGCAAAGGAAATTAGCAGCACAAGTAATGCCGATTTCATGTTCAAAATTAATTTCGTGACACTATTTGCAAGCACAATGTGCACACTTGATAGTGATGGAAAGTGCCCATACAATGTGCTAAGAAATGTAAAAGCGGATGATGACATAGCCGACATCGACTGGTGTGGCTACATACTTGATTGCTTGAAGGGACACAAGCATAACTGGGATGATGTGAAGAAAGCAAAGAACTACTATTATGGTCCACTAACGTTACTCAATGTAAGTTATTTTTCACATGTGATGAAAAAACTTACACAATCTCTTATTCTTATGTACAAAAGTTGTTGTACCTCAATTCCATACACTTCCTAGCATTTCAAGTAATGCGTCACAGGCCAGCACTCAGAAGCTGGAACACACCAATGATGAAAAGGAGAATTGAACTTGAAAAGAAAGGAAAATGTTTGGGAAAGCTCGAGCATCATGGTGAATTCAATCCGGATGAAGACCAATCTGGCTGTCTAAATATATACCAAGGGACTGATGTTTACTTAGAATAAGAAGTTGAGAATGAGACAACACCAGGGACAAAAAGAGGTAAATATACTATTTTTTAAAATTGTTAACATATACTCAATATCATATGTGATATTGGATCATTAAAAAGGAAAGAAATGTTTTAAATTGTTATACTTGTTTTGCACGATTTTTATCGATTGATTGGCTCATCGTTGGATAGAATTTCAAAAGAAAGAAAATAATTGGTTGATACTCTGCATGAGGGATGCACCAAGTTCAACGAAGACATAACAATGTACAAGTTATCTAAGCGATACATGAAGATGTTTTTTTTTGGGTAAACATGGGTTTCCGACTCGACATTGCGAGCCGACTAATCCCACGGCGACTACCCTTTTTGGATAGCCCGATGTTCAATGTTAAAGATTTGATTATGCCAGTTTCAGACTCAGATCATGAAAGTGACGATGAGAACGAAGACAATTCTGATAATAACAACGAAGGAAATGTTGATAGTCAGAATGAAGAGTCAGTGAATGAAAAGACTGAAAACGGAGAGATGGAATATGAGATGCTCGATTCTCAAATGCAAGTAGATGATGGTAACAAGAATGATCAAATGGATGATGAAAAAGAAAATGAAAGTGAGAAAGATGAGAAGATGATGACCGACAATGAGATGGAGACTGAGGTGAAGGATAAAGTTGATGTGAGTGTTGATAACGAAAAAGAGGAGCCTGCGGTGGAGAAGATTGGGGTAAATGAGCCTGCGGTTGAAGAAACTAAACTACAGGAGCCTAGAGCCTGCAGTAGAGGAACATGTGGTTGAAGAGACTGCAAAGGATGAGTCCCCTTTTAAAGTGCAAGATACTCAGTTTCAAACACCTCAAGTGAATATGACATCAAAAGAAGCTACTTTTTGGGAAACTGAGAGGATCACTTGATTTGATCACACAATAAAGGTGTTGGACCTTTTAATGCGTAAATATGATACTTTGAGTGAATATGATTAAGTATGCGGAATCTACTTAACCACACTTAGAATTTTTATTGGAAATGGAACTGTGATGCTTGTGTTTATTTAACAAAGAACAATGAAAGTATTTCACCAAACGATTCAATATTATTGAAAATAATACGAGTGATCTTCAGTATCACTAGGGTTACAAAGACCTTGAATCTTGTGTTTGTTCTATTCTTTTTCTCTATGTATATCTCTATCACTGTCTATTCGTATATATATATTTAACTCATATCTAAGATATTCCTTTTATAGTCCAAGGAAAGATCTTTTCCAATCTATATGACTCATTTTAAATACTAGCTTATGACTAATATTCATTCTATCTAGATGATGACTTATCATGTCAGTCATTAAGATACAACATGTATCTAGGATTACAACTCACTTGGAGTGTTCAATTTGATGACTACAACAAAGATATTTTTCTTGTATATGAGTCAGTAGAATAAGTTGTACTTATCTACACAGCTGTTGTATGAGTCATAGTAGCATCAGCAGAAACACTATCAGTAGAAAACGTTCTTCAGCAGAATCCATCAGTGGAAACGTGCTTTGTGCTTTATCAGTAGAAACATACTTGGTGTATTTCCTTAAGCCTTTATGCAGATTCTTCTGATTATTAATTCCCAACAATCCTCCCCTAAACATGTGAATTACATTCAAACATGTTTTTCTGAATTAAATGAGGACTTTGTGAAGATCTTTCAAACGCTTCATTGTCAGACTGTGATCTGAACTTTCTTCTCTTTTGAGTGATTGAATGTCTTTCTCTGTAACTCATGTGCTTTATGTTCTTTGCTCCAATCTTGGACTAAAAGATGGTGCAATATTCAACTTGAAGAATTATAAGAGGCAATGATGCTGTGTATCTTGGATGCTTGTTCCAAGAAGTAGAAATCATCTTTCAGCATGTCTTTGGAAGTGATGAACAAACGTAGTGAACTGAACTTGAAACCTTTCATCTTTTTTATCTAGATAGAACTTTCTCCTATCAGCTCTGTTCTTGCTCTTTATCAGTAGAAACCATGTCATCATTTTGTATGCGCTTATCTTTTCCTTCTTTTTCTTTGGATAATCTTCCTTTTAAAGGGCTTTTTGTAACCTCCCCTGAGATTTATTTCTCTCCTGAGCAATTTCCTCCCCTGTTTGGAAGATCTCTGATTGATGCTAAACCGTCAACTAAAGTCAACCACGGATGTGGTTAACCAAGTCAAACTCCTTAGGCTCAATGCTCCGTGGAATATAGGGTTTCCTCGGGTCGTTATGTCCCGACGAGGCGTGATGGTTAACAAACAGGTTTGTGATCGGGTGAATTTGGATGGAAAGGGGTTTGTGATTGATTACACTACTGATTTGTACAATGAAATAGCTTAAATAAGCTATATGAATAAGACGGGAAAGTTAGAAAAACCAGAAACGTTTAAAACTTAAAACGCGTACGTTCACGTTTAAATAAAACGTAAACGTACAAAATAAAAAGAAAAAACTGAAATCTGAAAACCCACAGGGAGTGAAAATGACTTTTTTACAAACCTAAAGTTAAAAGAAAATTTTTAGAAAAAGAAAATAAATTTTTACACTATTTAATTATTTATTATTAATTAAATACTAATTAATACTAATTATTAATATTTAAAATACTTAAATACAATATAATATTAATTTAATACAAGAAAAATGAAAATAAATTTTCTAAAATTATAAAATAACTAAAAATAAGTTTTAAAATTAAAAAATAAGTATTTTTGTCTTTTTGTGTTTTTTATATTAATTAATTACTAATTAACTATTAATTACCTAATTAAAGTATTTTAAATTAAGAAAAATAGAAAATGAACAGTAAAAATTATAAGAAAATTTCTAAAATTATTTTACATTATAAAAAATCTAGGAAAAATATAAAAACTAGGTTTTACTTAATAAAAACTAATTATGCTATTTAAAACTAATTATTAATTAATAATTAATAAAACTAAGATTAATTCTAGTAAATACTAAATGATACAATCAAAATCTGAGAAAATTACTATAAATACTTTAATATAAGAGGAATTTAATAAAAATATAAAAAAGCTAAGTAATTAATAAAAATTTAAAAATGAAAAATAAAATTTAAATAAAATTAAATAGAAACTATCACTTAAAAATTAAATTAACTTTTCTGGATTTTTATTTTAGAAAACTATTTTACAACTAAAAACATGAACTTTTTATAAAAACAAATTTTTTATAACTTAAAAATAAGCTGTTTGAGGGCTTATTAGTGAGACAGTTGACTTTGGTCAACTGTCAAGGTAAAAAGGTGATGTAGGCAGCTAGGGGGGCCCACAATGATGAAATAAGATGTGAATAAGCTGAGTGAACTAAAATAAGCTAGAAAAAGTAAGAAAGTAGCACTGAATAAGCTAAGAAAGTGATTAAGCTAATCCAAAACCAAACAGCCAACTCAGACAATGGACAAGGTTTTTGGACCTTGCAGCCCTATCAAATGGGGTTCAAAATTCAAAATAGGTTAGGGACTTGAAGATGAGCTTATTGGCTTCTTAAAAAGCTAATAAGCTCATTGTGGGGCCCACAGATGTGCTCAAGAGAGACCACAGAAGTGGGAGTGTTGGCTGAGTGTCTGTGTAGCAGGGCAGGTTGCAGCCCTGCAGCTACTTTTGGGGGCTTATGAAATGCTCAGGAAAAATGGTAAAAATCAAACAAATATGAATTCTCAAAGACAAGCTGGTAGACAACAAGTGTAAACAAGATTCACTAGTTAACTCCTAACACAAAAATCAAAATAAATCTGGCAACTTTTGGAAAAAAAAAACTGAGGAATGCAAATTTGACTTTTTCCAAAAAACTTGATAAGTTGACTTATTTGAGTTTCTAATGAGCCTAACTGATTAAATAAGTTCTACTAAGATGGAATGACTCTGAAATAAGCTAAATGAACAGGTTCTAAACCAAAATGATGAGTATTGAAGTCTAAAACCTCAACAGTGGACTGTGAATGATCTTTGATAATGATTTTGACTTTGGGACAAAAGACTATTGCATATTATGATGTAACCAACCTAACTTGACCTAAAGTAGTGTTTCTAAACTAAAAGCAACAACAAAGACCTATGGGAACATGTATGAACTGCCTAAACCAAACACCCCCTTACAAATCAGTTTTGAAATTTTAGGAAGCAATTGGTGTTTCTGATCCAAACTTAAGATGTAATGACTAATGTTAGACTATAATAACTATAATTGAGCAAGAACAAACAGCAATGAACAATAAAAAAATCACTATAACAGATTGTGCAATGAATTGTGAGAAATCTTACAAACTGTCACAGCAAAGAACCAGGATACACAGGGATCCAATACTACACACCTAATGCTCCCAAGAGCTTCTAAACCAGAGCATTCATCACCTCCTCTTTTCTTCTTCTTTTTCCTTTTTATTTTTCTTATTTATTTATGATTTTTAGTACTTTTTTATGATTTCCTTAGATTCTAAACCATGACTGTTTAAATGGCTTTGAGGACTTTTAGAAAGCTTAAGATTAAGCTCAGATAAGCTTATACAACTACTAATCTCAACTGTAAACACCTAAACAATAATTCTAATTTAAGAGAAATGCCAACTTGGAGATTATAAATTAAAACTTAAATTCATTTATTAAAATAACTTTAAAGACACAAGAATTCCTTAGTACAATACTTGTAAGATGAAAATTACAACAAGATTAAGAAATTACACTGATTCGACATAAAAATCTACATTATAATTATTCTACTCCTAACTACCCTCCATCTTCCCTCTTTTTCTTTTCTTTTATAGGCCTGAGGATATCTCTGACTTTTTCCCACAATTTCTGACCCTTGGATTGCTTCAATCAATCCCCACCGTTCAAACAACTTTTTTGGCGGGAAAAGGGATTGGGCAGGCTTGGTGGAGTTGGTGTGGGAATTAATTGAGGAGGGGGGGTTTGGTTGGGTTGGTGAAAGATATTAATGAAAAGGTAAATGGTTGGTATAGTTTGGAGAGGAGGGGGGAACACAGCTCCTGGGATTAGGGGTGGGTTAGAGAAAATGAACAATAAACCGTGGGGTGGTGTTTGACCGGGGATTGACCATTTGACCGTTTGACCCCCAGGTTTTATTAGTCTTAGGTTTGGGCTTTGTGGTGGGCTTGGGTAGTTTCATGGATCAGGGGTGGGCTGTTTTGGTTTTGGGTGGTAATAAATAAAAGGGTGCATTTGGTTAAGTAGTAAAAACAAGGACCATATTTGTAATTTATGAAAAGTTTAGGGACCTGTGTTGGCAAGTTTCACAAGATATCAAAGGGACTAAACTTTCCATGTTTAAATAACCAAAGGACCAAAAATGTAATTTTCCCATTTTAAATCACCCGAGGACCATTTATGTCAATTTTCAAAATCCGGGGACTAAAATTGTAATTTCACCAATCTTTCATTCCAAAGAATATTTTTGACACATTTTGATTTTCCAAGGACTACAAATGATTTTTCATCCAAAAATATCCCACCAGGGACCAATTCTGTCTTTTTCTGAAACTCCAGGGACTGAATTTGTAAATTTCCAAAACTTTTGAGATTTTTCACCAAAGGACAAAATATGACAACCTATGATTGTAAAAGGACCTTTGGTGATAATTTTCCATATTTTGAATGACTAGGGACTAGTTTTGTAATTTTATGAAAGTTGGGGGACTGAAACTGCCAATTTTGCAAACTTTGTACGTTTTTCATCTGTTTTTGTTCATTTTGCATCTAAAACATATAAAACACAATTTTGAAATATTTTTAGTATTTTGATGCATTTCTGAGTGTTTTTGTATGTTTTGCAGTTCAGATTTGACCAAAAATGATGAGTGTTTGAGCACTCATCAATCCCCCACACTAAACTATTGCTAGTCCCTAGCAATAATTGTTTTGAAAACTTGAGGGATTTTAAATTCTTTACCAAAAGCCATCACTTCTGGAGTAGCCAGGTGCAAGAACTGTGGCACACCTGATAACCGTGTGATTTTGAGCAAACCACCAGCTGTCAACGGATTTGATTAGTCTTTACCAAAAGCCGTTTGCTTCTGGACTAGCCAACTCTTGATGGACAAAGTCAACATCCTGGTGAGCTGATTACCAATTATGGATTTTCCACTGCCTTTACCACAAGCCATAATCTTGCGGGCTAGCCAACTCATTCGCTTTATGGGATATGGCGAGTTGAGGTACCATACAATTTTGGGCAAATTGCAAGCCATAACGGATTTGAGATGTCATTACCAAGAGCCGTTTGCTCCTGGACTAGCCAATCCCTTTTGTCGGTTAGACAAGGCGGACTGATTACCACAAAAATTTTGAAGCACCAGTGAAATTTTTTTGAAATTTTGGCTAAAAACGGGGGTATAAGATAGTAAAATGTGATAAAATTCGTTAGAATAGCGAAATACCCCCTACACTTAGAATGAATATTGTCCTCAATATTCAAAGTCCCGGCTATTATGCCGATATTTTTAACGTAAAAGGGCAACATTACAAGCTAAGCGTGGAAAACACCATTTTGTATTTTCACTTCATAAGTAACCATAGTGTGGGTGACTCCCCCACACTTAGGGTGAAAACCCTATAAGCATGCTACTGTTTTTGTTTACCGAGTCGCTAGCTTGACTCGACCACGAATTCATTTGTCCTTGGGGAAGCATGATGTGGAAGAAACAATCTCAATCGGACTTTCATTCAAGATGTTTGGAAAAACATTTGAAGCACGTGAAAGTTCCATACCGATGAGATATACAGACCCAGGCATAAAATAGTATAAACTATAAGCGGTGATGCCGGGGTAAAAAATAGTGTCTTCATTCCCGAAGGAATGAAGAACAGGAGAAGTCACCCGGAAGGTGAAGAAAGGAAGAAAGATCTTGATGACAATCAAGATTGATTCATCATCATCAGAAAGAGAATTCATGATTGGTGTATCATGAATCTCATCATTTAAGCGCGTATGATCTAGACATATTATGGGTGGGAGGGTTGGGATTTTGATATCAATCAACTCAAGGTTGAGAATATTTCCCTCCGGAAAACAAAGATCAACTTTGTCTAGATCAAAGTGGAAGTTATCATACTCCGGTGGAGGTATGATATGAGTGAGTTCACCGGAGAACTCCTCAAAGGTGAATGCATCATACTCGGGGAGAGAATTATGAGAATGAGAAGTGATAATGCCACTAATCTTCTCTCCCATATGATCAAAGGTAAAGGCTTCAAACTCCGGAATAGGATCATCGGAGAAAATGTCACTATCCTTAATCGGGATAGGAGATGAAATAGGTTTCATTTTGAAAGTCTTGATTTTAGAAATGAGGAGATCGACATTCAATAATGTTGCACGAAGTGCTTCATCCTTGATTTCAGTGTCAATCTCAACATTCTCTTCTTCTAAGCTAACTAGCTTATAAGGTAATTCTTCCATAAAAACGATGTCTCCACAAGATAACAAATCGTCATCAGTAGAATCGGAGAGCATCTCAGCATGATCAGTCGGGAAGACAAGAGGAGGAGGGATATCACAAATATGATCAAGAATTCCCCGTGACTCTCTTGGGATTGGGACAAGGTCCTCAACACTAGACTTTATGAATTCATTCGATTCCTTATCAGGAACAGTGTCAAGATGCTCGTCCCCCATGATCAAAGAGTGAGTGGGAACCTTGGGTGTGATAACAGTGGGTTGAGATGGAATCTCAACTGATGGTATCTCATCTGATGAATCTTTATAGAGTTGAAGAATATCAAGGATATCCTCATCATCACTATCATCCGGAATGAAACGGAATCGAGAGCTAGATCTGGCTGCTTTTTCTTTTGCTATTGATTCCCTAATAGATCTTTCATAAGCATCTTGGGAATTTATTTTAGCAGCCTGTTCGTCAGCTAACAATTCTTCCATCGGTTTTTGTTTTGGATTATCTGGGGCATGTGTGATTCCTTTCAAGTCTTTCACTAAATCCAAAAGATCAAGGAGAAGACTTTGAGGAATTGGCTGAGATGGAGGTTCGTCATAATACGATGTGTCACAATTGTTACAAGGAAATGGATTCCTTGTTTGACAATTGGAGCTAAAGTGTGGACCTCCACAGTAATCACAACAGTAAAACTGATGTGGCTGTGAGTCGTATGTGCTAAAGTCATAATTGTTATCAGGAAACTGCTCATAGCCAAGCGTGTTTCCCGATTGACAATCGGAACTGTAGTGTGAACCACCAAAGTACTCACAACAGTAAAACTGCTGAGTATCATGATGTGGTAGCTGATGGAATGAATCAGTGGTGTCATGGTAGGAATAGGGATTCTGGTTATAGACAGACCCGTTTCCTAACTCTACCATGCCACAGCTGGGGCAATTGCCACCATTATGAGGATTGCCACACCATTGGCAAACCAGAAAGTGTGGCTGAGACATAGAAAGAATCAAAAGGTTTGGGAGGGGTAGGGATGAAGAATCAAATATGTGAGAGGGTAAAGGTGATTATTTTCGGATTTTTGAAGAGATATTTTATACAAATAAGAAAGAAAATGTTTTTGTGTTCGTTGAAAACTGACTTTAAAATGTTTTCGAGAACAGTTTTGTTTTTATATGATAATATGAACAAGGGTGGTAAATATACAATGGATGTATATCCCGATTCACCAATACGCAAAACCGTTTAGAAAAGCGCGCGCAACCTCCCCGGCAGCGGCGCCAAAAATTGATTGATGCTAAACCGTCAACTAAAGTCAACCACGGATGTGGTTGACCAAGTCAAACTCCTTAGGCTCAATGCTCCGTGAAATATAGGGTTTCCCCGGGTCGTTATGTCCCGACGAGTTGTGATGGTTAACAAACGGGTTTGTGATCGGGTGAATTTGGATGGAAAGGGGTTTGTGATTGATTACACTACTGATTTGTACAATGAAATAGCTTAAATAATCTATATGAATAAGACGGGAAAGTTAGAAAAACCAGAAACGTTTAAAACTTAAAACGCGTACGTTCACGTTTAAATAAAACGTAAACGTACAAAATAAAAAGTGAAAACTGAAATCTGAAAACCCACAGGGGGTGAAAATGACTTTTTTACAAACCTAAAGTTAAAAGAAAATTTTTAGGAAAATAAAATAAATTTTTACACTATTTAATTATTTATTATTAATTAAATACTAATTACTAATATTTAAAATACTTAAATATAATATAATATTAATTTAATACAAGAAAAATGAAAATAAATTTTCTAAAATTATAAAATATCTAAAAATAAGTTTTAAAATTAAAGAATAAGTATTTTTGTCTTTTTGTGTTTTTTATATTAATTAATTACTAATTAACTATTAATTACCTAATTAAACTATTTTAAATAAAGAAAAATAGAAAATGAACAGTAAAAATTCTAATTTAAGAGAAATGCCAACTTGGAGATTATAAATTAAAAATTAAATTCACTGATTAAAATAACTTTAAAGACACAAGAATTCCTTAGTACAATACTTGTAAGATGAAAATTACAACAAGATTAAGTGATTACACTGATTTGACATAAAAATCTACATTATAACTATTCTACTCCTAACTACCCTCCATCTTCCCTCTTTTTCTTTTCTTTTATAGGCCTGAGGATATCTCTGACTTTTTCCCACAATTTCTGACCCTTGGATTGCTTCAATCAATCCCCACCGTTCAAACAACTTTTTGGCGGGAAAAGGGATTGGGCTGGCTTGGTGGAGTTGGTGTGGGAATTAATTGAGGAGGGGGGTTTGGTTGGGTTGGTGAAAGATACTAATGAAAAGGTGAATGGTTGGTGGAGTTTGGAGAGGAGGGGGGAACACAGCTCTTGGGATTAGGGGTGGATTAGAGAAGATGAACAGTAAACCGTGGGGTGGTGTTTGACCGGGGATTGACCATTTAACCGTTTGACCCCCAGGTTTTATTAGTTTTAGGTTTGGGCTTTGTGGTGGGCTTAGGTAGTTTCATGGATCAGGGGTGGGCTGTTTTGGTTTTGGGTGGTAATAAATAAAAGGGTGCATTTGGTTAAGTAGTAAAAACAAGGACTATATTTGTAATTTATGAAAAGTTTAGGGACCTGTGTTGGCAAGTTTCACAAGATATCAGAGGGACTAAACTTGCCATGTTTAAATAACCAAAGGACCAAAAATGTAATTTTCCGATTTTAAATCACCCGGGGACCATTTAAGTCAATTTTCAAAATCCGGGGACTAAAATTGTAATTACACCAATCTTTCATTCCAAGGACTATTTTTGACGCATTTTGATTTTCCAAGGACTACAAATGATTTTTCATCCAAAAATATCCCACCAGGGACCAATTCTGTCATTTTCTGAAACTCCAGGGACTGAATTTGTAAATTTCTAAAACTTTTGAGATTTTTCACCAAAGGACAAAATATGACAACCTATGATTGTAAAAGGACCTTTGGTGATAATTTTCCATATTTTGAATGACCAGGGACTAGTTTTGTAATTTTATGAAAGTTGGGGGACTGAAACTGCCAATTTTGCAAACTTTGTACATTTTTCATCTGTTTTTGCTCATTTTGCATCAAAAACATATAAAACACAATTTTAAAATATTTTTAGTATTTTGATGCATTTCTGAGTGTTTTTGTATGTTTTGCAGTTCAGATTTGACCAGAAATGATGAGTGTTTGAGCACTCATCAATCTCTCACAATCATATCATATCACAATCATCTGATCTAGCAATTTCCATGTTTTCAGACAATTTGTACATGAAGCCATCAATTCCTTAAGAGTTTAAATGCTGCCCTCATCACTTCTAGGTGTGTAACCTCCTATGAGTGGTGAATCACTGAGCATTGACTCATAATCCATCATAAGATGATTTTCTGAGCCTCTTTGAAAATCCTTTTTAAGAAATATTTGACTTAGCAGTATGAACATGATTTTATGATTAAAAATCATACTGCTTCTAACCATTTTGAAGGGATTAAGTGTGGTAACTAACACTTAATCAAAATTTCGGTTTAAAGCAACCTCTGGTTGTGTGAGAACCAATGTTTTCAGTTATAAATAACTGCATGTGTACAGATAAACCTATTCAAAAGGCTTTCTTTATAGGGTTTCCAGCTCGTGGCATTTGTTACCTCTAACACAAGTGTTAGATTCACTGTTGCTCGTTGTTCTTTCTATCAGATATCCGTAGATTAGTCACATTATACTTGAGAGTATAAAATGATAGAAAGTGAGTTGTATCAGTTGTTTAACTGATCAACTAATTTATCAATTCAATGTGAAACATCATAATCAGGTTCCAAGAAAGAAGTTTTAAGGAGTTTTGAAATCCCAAACTCTTTCTATCATGAACCTATTATATCAGCAGCAATGATCAGCATTTAGCAGCAATGATCTGAAATTTGTTGCTTACAGATTTCACTTGAAATAGCCTTTGAGCTCAAACATTCATACCTGAAATTGTTAGTCTAAAACCAAAAGAACAAAGTACAAAGTACTTGTCTTGAATTAAAATTATGCATAGGACTAACTGTATGAATAACTTTTAATTGGTAATAGTAGTTTTAGATGACAAAGTTAGATGCATTAAGAAAATCTATATACAAGAACACATTATGTTGAAAAATTTAAAGATTAAGCATTCCAATACCTGCTACCAAGTACTGAAATCTACCAACATCAAAAGCTTTTATAAGAAGATCTGCAAAGTTTTGTTCTGAAGCAATTTTCATTACTTGAATTAACCTCTTTGCATTGCAATCTCTAATAAAATGATGTCTAATTTCAATGTGTTTTGTTTTAGAATGTTGCACTGGATTTTTAATAATGCAAATTGTACTACTATTATCAATATGAATAATGGTATGTAAGAAATTGTACCAATAGTCAAGAAGTTGGTTTTGAAGCCATAGAACTTGACCACAACAATTTACAGCAGCTACATATTCAGCTTCAGTTGTTGAAGTAGCCACCATTGTCTGCTTCTTACACTGCCATGAGATAAGTCTACACCCAAGGAATTGACATCCTCCAGTTGTTGACTTTCTGTTCAAGCTAGCACCAGCATAATCACTATCTGAGTATGCTACCAAGTCAAAAGACGACTCCTTAGAATACCACAGACCCAACCTAGGTTGACCCTTGAGATATCTAAAAATTCTCTTGATTGCTGTTAAATGAGAAACCTTAGGAGTTACTTGATATCTTGCACAAGCACAAACAGAGAACATGATATCAGGTCTTGATGATGTAAGATACATCAAAGAACCTATCATAGATATGTATGTGTGTACATCCACATTAGTTCCTTCTACATCTTTAATAAGTGGCTTCTCAGGATCAATTGGTGTGCTTGCTATTTTGGAATCAGCAAATTGAAACTTTCTAAGAATCTTTGCAACATATTTGTCTTGACTAATAAAGATTCCTTTTCTTGATTGTTTAACCTGCAGACCCAAAAAGAAGGTAAGATCCCCCATGGAACTCATCTGAAACTTATTGTGCATAAGCTTCTCAAACTCCAAACACATCTCCTTCCTTGTAGATCCAAAGATGATATCATCCACATACACTTGAACTAGCAAAAGATCCTTCTTATGCTTCTTGGTGAAAAGTGTCTGATCTATCTTGCCTCTTTGAAATCTATTTGAAATTAAGTAGGAAGCCAGTGTTTCATACCAAGCTCTTGGTGCCTGATGTAGGCCATATAGAGCTTTAACAACCTTGTACAGTTTGTCTGGATGGTCAGGATCAACAAAACCAGGAGGTTGTGAGACGTACACCTCCTCTTCAATAGTACCATATAAGAAAGCACTCTTGACATCCATTTGATGAACTGTGAATCCCATAAATGAAGCATAAGCCAAAAAGAGTCTAATGGCTTCAATCCTTGCTACTGGAGCAAAAACTTCTTCATAGTCTATCCCTTCTTCTTGTGTGTACCCTTGAGCTACTAATCTAGCTTTATTTCTTATCACTATGCCCCTTTCATCCCTTTTATTCCTAAAAACCCATCTAGTGCCAACTACCCTTACACCACTTGGTAAATCAACTAGCACCCAAAACTTTTGAATCTTAAACTGAAGAAGCTCCTCTTGCATAGCCTCCAACTAGCTTGAATTCTCTAGGGCTTTATGAATATTCTTTGGTTCATCTTGTGAGAGAAAACATACAAATAAGCAAGAGTTTGAAAACTCATGCTGTTTTGAAGCATAAAGGGCATCAAAAAGCCCTTGTTGATCTGAAGACATCAATTATTGTCTTGTCTTTACTCCTGATTGTACATCTCCAATTACATTGTCCAGGGAGTGGACTTTATGAATCCTTGAGCGTGGAGTAGAAAGAACTTGATAATCAGGTGGAAGGTTGTTGAAATCCACCTCATTTCTGAGAGATTTGCTTGTGTTTCTTCTGATGGTCCATCAGCAGAAACATTTTGCTTATCAGCAAGAACGATTTGCTTATCAACAGAAATAGCAGTGTTACTTCTAACTTGAAACTCTTGTTCTTTATTTCTATCTTTCTTGCATTCATCTTCAACATCTTCTTTAGATTTACCAGAAGAAGATTCACCATTAATTGAAGTTGAATCCACACTTGTATTTGTCCATATTGGCATCATCACATAATCTTGATTTGCCTCATTCTCTAATCCTTCTCCATTTGTTGCATCAGCTGTTTGTGAACCTGAAAATTCATTAGTTTCTGCAACAAAAGGCACATAATTCATTGATTTGGATAGAGATTCAAGATCAAATAGCCATTTGGGACTTTGACCTTCTACATTGGTTTTATTTTCCAAAAACTTCACATGTAGATTTTCCTCTACTCTTCTAGTTGTCATGTTGTATACTCTGAATGCTTTGCTATTGATAGAATATCCAACTAAGAATCCTTCATCTGCCTTACCATCAAACTTTCCTAGATGGTCTAAGGTATTCAGAATTGTCACATGACATCCAAAAGGTCTAAGAAATCCTATTTCAGGAGTTCTACCTCTAAAAAGTTCATATGATGTCTTATTGTGAGGTTTTACAACTAAAACTCTATTTTGAACATAGCAAGCAGTGTTGACTGCTTCTGCCCAAAAAGTTATAGGCAACTTAGAGTCAGCTAACATAGTTCTAGCAGCTTCTATTAGTGTTCTATTTTTCCTTTCAGCAACTCCATTCTGTTGTGGAGTTCTTGCAACACTAAATTCTCTTTTAATACCTTTTCTTTGCAGAAATCATCCATAACTCTATTCTTAAATTCTGTCCCATTATCACATCTAATGACTTTTACTCTTTTGCTTACTAGGTTTTCTATCTCTGTAATGAAGGTCTTAAGGATGCTAGAAGTCTCATCCTTAGTTCCTAAAAAGAATACCCATGTAAATCTACTAAAGTCATCAGTAATAACTAGACAATATCTCTTATGCAACAAACTTCTAACATTTGTAGGACCAAATAAGTCCATATGCAGCATAAACAATGATTGATTGATAGAGTTAAAAATTTTGGGCTTACAAGTGGCTTTATGTTGTTTGCCTTTAAGACAAGCAATGCATCTTTGATCATTTTCAAATCGTTTTTTAGGTAAACCTCTTACCAAACCATCTTTGACAATCTTATTTATGGTTTTGAAGTTAATATGACCAAGCCTCCTATGCCATTTCATAGATTCATCCAATGTGGCCTTAGCAAAAAGACAAGTAAGAGAATCTTTTGGAACAATTTTCTTCATATCAACACTGTACATGTTGCCTTTTCTTGGAATTCTAAGAAGTGCTTGACTTTCATCAGGCATCTTAAAATCAGAAGAAAATACAAGACATTCAGTGTCAGTAAAGAGAACTTTGTTCTTTTTGTCACACATTTGTGAGATACTAAAAACATTATACTTAAGCTCTTGCACATAATACACATCTTCAAATTCTAATTTACCGGTTTTAATAGTACCTTTACCAGTAATTTTTCCTCCAATTCCTCCTCCAAAGGTAACATATCCTCCATCTACTGATTGAAAATCTGAGAGGTAAGACTTGTTGCCTGTCATGTGCCTTGAACATCCACTATCTGAGAATCCTTGATCTTCAATATCTGCTGCTGAATGTCTATGCACATAAATAAAGGAATTAGTTTTGTTTTGGGATCCAAACCATTTCTGACTTGGATCCGTCTCTAGCATCAATGGGATGTAATCTTTTGAGAATAGTTGATGCAACATTGTATTTAAGAAACCAACATGCTGAGGCCTTAACAGCATTTGCCCTGATTCGCTTAGCAGCAATATGCTTAGCAGAAACTGCTAGCTTTGTAGTTGTACCCTTTGGTCTCCAAACTTGTTTTTGGACCACTGCTTTTGTTTGAATGGGCCGTTGAACAATATTAGATGCATGTTTGAAAGTTGTTTTTGCACCCTTAATTGTTGATTTTGGGTAAACAGTCATATATGGTTTTTCAGCAGAAACCATTTTCCTTTTAGCAGGAACAGTTTTTGTGACTGTTTTGGGTTTTGATCTTTTAGAATTAGAGTGAAAATGAGATTTAGGTGTTTGCCTTTTGTAGTTCACTCTATTACTTTCATACCCAGATACCCATTGGTTGCAGAAAGCTGCAAGATGGTCAAAACTACCACATGTGTAACAAACTTTGTTATCTCTTTGTTGGAGAGACTTGAGGCTATACCAATTCCTTTGGTTACCTCTAGGCTTGTTTATGGTTCTATATTGTTCACAATATCTTACTGGTTGCCTAACATGTTTTTCATTGGTCTTAGGCCTATCAGTATTGTGTTTGACTATCTTAGGAACTCTTGTTCTTGCTTTCTTAACCACTTCAGGTTTAGACATAACCTGTTTATCCTTTTTATTATAAGATGTTAAGTCCTTAATGATTGGACCATCTGACTTTCTACAAGAACACACCTTGTCCTTAGGAAGTGAAGTTTTACTTAAACTTTCACTCTCTTTCAAAGGTTTATTAACAACTACATTAGATTTTGGTTGAACACCATAATTTAATTCAGGTAGTTGAAAATTCAGGTAATCCTGTGTGTTCTAGGTCAATTCCTGGGGGTGAAGGAATACCTCTATATGGTGGAGGAACAGATTTGTATCCAACACCAGACTTAGCTTTATTTATAACTTGACATTCAATTAAGTTAGTCTCACCCTTAGATGCATAATCTAGTGTTTCTACACTCATTTGAATATTCTCTTTAGCCTTACTAAGCCTATCTACTTCAGCTTTCAAATTACTAATGTCATTATCTTTAAACATTATTTCTCTTTCAAGAAGAATTTTGACATTAGTAAAGGTAGATTCATTTGTTCGAAAATGTATGACTTGTTCCTCTAGAGTAGCTATACCTCTTTTATGATTTGTTAAGCTATGAGCTGTATCAATTAATTCTTTCCTTTGATTCTCATAATGTCTGGTTAAGGTTTCTAAACTTTTAAGAGCAGAACAATTATTTGAACAAACTTTATCAGGTTGTACCTCTGTGGAGAAAGCCATAAGAGCTGTCTGAGGAGAAGTTTCTTCTTCATCAGCAGTAAAGCTCCAATCAAATCCTAATCCATCAATAGCTACCATAGCCTTTGGATTGGTTGATTCCCCTGTCTTGGACTTGCTTCAAAATCCTCTATTCTTGCTATCTTGCTGCCTTGGCCTTCTACATTCTCTTGAAAAGTGCCCCAACATATGACAGTTATAGCATTCTATCTTTGACTTGTCAAAACCAGAAGTATCATTGCTGCTGATGGTGAGTTTCTTCCCCGTCCTCTGATAGAATTTCTTAGCTCTCATGCTAAGAAGAAAAATTTACCATTTTAGGTCCATCTCTTCTAAATCATCATCATTGATTTCTTGAAGATCTTCATGAGTGAGCACGGACCCATTATTCTGACTTGTGAAAAAGGCACAACAAGCCTTTTCATTCAATATACCAAAGGTACTGCTTGATGAACTAGCAGCACCAGCTCCACTATCAACCTTTTCATCTTTAACTGGGTTTGAGATACTAGGAGATGACATAAAAGCCATGTTCCCAGTATATGAACTAGAGACACCAGTTTTCTTTACTTCTTGTTCCACAATTTTAAAGTTGCTATACAAATCCATAAGATCCATAGTGTCTATGTCTGGTTTATTCTTCCAAACAACAACATGCATAGCCCACTCTTCTGGTAAGCTTCTCAGAAATTCTGAGTTTAAATCTTCTTGAGGTATGTCAACCCCAAGAACAGCAAGTTGACTTACAATTTTCTGTAGCCTTGTAAACATGTGGTCAAGAGATTCATTCATGGTTGATGAGAAATTTTCAAACTGCTGCTTGAGAAGGGTTTTCTGGGTCTTCTTGGTGGCTTCATTCCCTCCATACCTTGCAACAATTGCCTCAAATAATGACTTGACATCGTTGAATTTGCTGAAGTTTATAAGTTGATCATTTGGAATGGACATCATCAGCGTACTTCTAGCCTTGAGGTCAATCTTCTTTATTCTTTCATCAGCAGTTGTAGGGATAGTTTGAACAACTGTAATTTCCCTACCTTCAACTGTTGATGAAGTGGTTGTGAGTTTGAAAGAGTTTCCATCTTCAATGATTTCCAAGAGAGTGTAATCCTGCACCTGGAAAAACTGTTCTATTCTTACCCTCCACAATTCAAACTCATTCTGTTTGAGAACTGGCAACTTTGCAGCAACATTTGTTTGAATAGATTTTGTATCCATTTCTTCTTCTTCTTCTTCTAAATCAAAGATATCAACCTGGAAGCTCTGATACCAATTGAGAGGATCACTTGATTTGATCACACACTAAAGGTGTTGGACCTTTTAATGTGTAAATATGATACTTTGAGTGAATATGATTAAGTATGCGGAATCTACTTAACCACACTTAGAATGTTTATTGGAAATGGAACTGTGATGCTTGTGTTTATTTAACAAAGAACAATGAAAGTATTTCACCAAACGATTCAATATTATTGAAAATAATACGAGTGATCTTCACTATCACTAGGGTTACAAAGACCTTGAATCTTGTGTTTGTTCTATTATTTTTATCTATGTATACCTCTATCACTGTCTATTCGTATATATATATTTAACTCATATCTAAGATCTTCCTTTTATAGTCCAAGGAAAGATCTTTTTCAATCTATATGACTCATTTTAAATACTAGCTTATGACTAATATTCATTCTAGCTAGATGATGACTTATCATGTCAGTCATTAATATACAACATGTATCTAGGATTACAACTCACTTGGAGTGTTCAATTTGATGACTACAACAAAGATATTTTTCTTGTATATGAGTCAGTAGAATAAGTTGTACTTATCTACACAGCTGTTGTATGAGTCATAGTAGCATCAGCAGAATCCATCAACAGAAACACTATTGGTAGAAAACGTTCTTCAGCAGAATCCATCAGTGGAAACGTGCTTTGTGCTTTATCAGCAGAAACATACTTGATGTATTTCCTTAAGCCTTTATGCTGATTCTTCTGATTATTTAATTCCCAACAGAAACCTTTGAGACCCCTGAAATAATCAAGCCATCAGAAGAACCAAAAAAGCCAACACAAGAAGATGATTTCTGGGACACGCACATCAGTAGCGGAGAAGATATTGATGAAACAATTACTGAAGCAAAAGAAAAAAGTCCGCAATTGAAAGGAATGGAGCCTAGTCCGACAATAGATAGAAAATCAGTCACACCACCAACCAAAAGAATACAAAGGAAACGGCAAGAAAAATAGTCGCATCACCAACAATGAAAAAGGTAACACGGCAATCAGGAAGACAATCATACACACCACCATCCTTCTCCTTTGGAATGGGTCTGAGCCAATTAGACACGAACAAAGATGCTGAGAACAAAAATGTAACACCCCCAATTCATGGTTGCAGCGGAATTCAAACTGGGTGTTACTCGACGGCACAATAGTCACAATAATAGAAAACGAACTCCAATTGAGTCGTTTTAAAAGATTTATCATTCAAATTGTATAAATATCAGAGATTACAAAATGAGGTCCCAAATGGTTCCATGTTTACAAATCACATTAAATGAGTTTTCGAATGATAATAAAATTTATAGCCCTCTTGAGTATCCGTGTCCTTCCGTGCCATCCTTGATCGTCATGAACCTGAAATACATGCTTGAGAGGTCAACACAAAGGTTGAGTGATATTCATAGAGTTTGTTTAATCTTTGAACACAATATGTTGGTAGTGTGAGCTATAGACTCACACCAATGTTTGGAAAACAAAGATGGGCCACGTTGTTATACGCCCGGAACAGTTATTATCAAATACTAAGCTTATGACACCAAAACGTTAACGTGTACCAATATCGATCGGCGGAGTTATCCCGGTAGGTACTTTGCCGTCATACCTAATGTCTCAAATATTAATGCATTTGTTTGAACTTAGTCAATACAAATAGGATTCGTCAATCCCAATAGGCCTATTCACAATATTCGCGCTCAGTATTTCTAGTGATTAAATGGTTCATAATAAGGGATCTCGGTTTGGCAAGGATGATACTTAGTGATAATAAAACAATCAGACAAGCATACAATTTAAAAACATTGTGCTCGGTTAAAAATAGCATGTATTCCCCCCAAGGGTTTGTAAAACAATTAAGTAATGGAAAATGGGCCTATGAACTCACCTTGAGTTGAATGATGTATAATGAGAATAATGGATATGCCGTAAGAACTTCTACGAGCAACCTAGAATAATTGTTGCAACTTAGGTTTGGTATAATGTCTAAGGAAACATAAACATGCCAATATATATCTTGCACTTAGTCCATGATGTGGTACAATGTATAGTGTAAGTCTTTGAAAGAAATGATTCATAAAACATGTATGTTTTATATATATCGTTTACTACCGTTCGGGCCGACATAATTCAGAAGTCATGTTAGTAAACGTTCGAGGAGCCAGGACACTTTAATTCGTAAATCCACAACTCATCTCGACAGCTTACATAATGAACTCCTCACATGAGGCTCCCTACTATTGTAGTAGTTGATAAAGTATATATATATATATATATATATATATATATATATATATATATATATATATATATATATATATATATATATATATATATATATATATATATATATATATATATATATATAAGTTTTGATCCGAAAATTACATGTCCGATATTTGAATAAACTTATGAAAGTTTATTATTACATGAAGATTGTTATTAGGGTAAGTTTCATAAGTCTTGTATGACCATTTTTCTTTGTAATATCTCATGGTTCCTTTTAAGTGAAGTAGATCCAAATTGCGTGTTCAAGTTATCGCCAATTCCTTGTTTCATGTTTACGCCTAAGTAAGCTTACATGGTCATTTCGTCATGGCCTTGCCATGACCTTTGGTCCTTGTTCCATGGTCATGAGACTCAACCTTGGCTCTAGCCATGGTTGTGGTCTTGATTATAGGTCATAAGACCTCTTGTTTCTTTTAAAGTATAACCATAATCTAGTGACTTATAAATATGTAAATAGCTGTTAAGAAACTGAGAAATATCTCATTCGTTATTGATTTTCTGGAGACGTGCTCCTGAGTTTTTGAAGAAAACATGATTCCGGACAACTTTCGTGCTTTAACTTTTTCATGAAACGGACCAGAAATGCCTCTTTTTGCGTGTTTTAAGTTTCTGTAACAGAAACTATTTTGGCAGTTTTGCCGGAAAGTTTTGGTAACTTCAAATCGTCATAACTTTTGACTCGTATACTCGTTTTAGGTGGTTCAAGTTGCTATGGTTTCCTTGTTAAGTCCTCTACTGTAATATGTAATGATCCAATATCATATTTTTACCATTTTGATCAGGTCTTACAAAGAAAGTCACTAGTTTACTTGTTTTAGTAACTTATCTTAACAATCAATTACAACAACATGTTTTACTCATTTTTATACATCATGGACATGCATACAAGACATATATAGCATGAATAATATGTAAATAGCATGAATATGATATTTAACAAGTAGTATGTTAGGGTTTTGCTTACAACTTTTGGCTTTCAAAAAGGGAAACATGAACTAGGACAAGAACTATACCCTTCAACAATATCCTTAGCTTCCAATATTTAACCACCCTTGCTAATCTTTTTCAGACTTGATCTATTCCTTGTAAGAATCTTATATACTCAGCCCCTAATCACCTTGATCATCTTCAAGAAAACCCTAGGATTTATGATGAGATTATGGTGTTGTTTATGATGATTTATAGTATAAATGGAACTTGGAATCAACAAGGAACTTAAGGTTTAATTTATGATGGATGAAACTACCAAATACAAGATCAAAATGGTAAAGAAAAGGTGTGTTTGGTTATTGCTTATGATGAGAGAACAAAGAGATAAGTTTGGTCTTATAGCAAGGTGAGGAGGTTACTTAACAAGACTTGTCAAAGCTTACAAAGGAAGATTGAACACTTGGTTGAATCCTAGGGCACTTTGCATGAGATCAAGACACACAAGGGTGTGACTCCCCCCCCCCTAGAGGCTGTTTGAATGAGATAAGGAGGGTGACTTGGTCTTTGGATGATATTATCTAACTTATGTAGCTAGTTTTTACTCCGGGAAATGCTAACCGTAAATGATTAAGCCTCAAAACGTAAAACCGGGTATCGTAAAAATGTGGAACTTGAAAGTATGGTTAAACATGTCAATATACTTCATAATAAAATATAAAATGAGTGGTAGGTTCCATTGGGGTGCTAAAACCCTGCTAAAAACTGGAAACACGGGTCTAAAACGCGTAATACGTAAAACGTACGAATATTGCGTAAAATTGAGAAAAGTAAAATGTTACTTTTCTAATATGATAATAATGATTTAAAATGACTTATAATGTCTAGACTGGGCTCAGTCTAGTGTCGCTTGGTAATAAATGTCTTTTAGACATCAAACCGTAAGCCTAAAAATCAAGGAATGACTTATAAAATCAAGGAATGACTTTTGGTCAAAGGAGGAGGGAAAAATATGTTGACTTTTTCTAATAAGTTGAAAACTCAAATCGTCTTAGAAATGCGGTGTAGGTATAGGCTAAGGTTACGGCTGAGTAAAAACGCTTAAAAACTGAAAATTTCAGTTTTTCACGGCCGAGACTTATTTTGGTCATGTTTTTCACAGTCATGATTAATTCTCAAATAAATCATGAGTGTGTCAAACATTTTTCTGATGTGGGGTCACTTAACGCGGTCGAGTTTCGTTGTGCGTAGAATTTTTGAATGACGTTTTACCCTAAAATGTGCAATTCCTTATTAACTTTCACGAAAATGAGCTTATGAATGTCAAACTTTTAATTTGTCATAGAAATGATTTATCACTCTAGGCCAAGAAACAAAAATCAGATTTCGGGAAAATTTCAGGAAAAATGAATAGTAAAAGTGAATAGTGAAATTTTTCGAGAAAAGTAATTAACCTGAAAATGCGAATTGTTACAAAAAATCAATCCACAGAAGAAAACAAAACTTCAACAAAAGAAAAGAAGGAAGTAGAGGAAGATATTGCGGAAAAAAGAGTACGAAAGCCTTCAAGATTTCTTGTTTCACCATACAATAACAAGAAAACTGATGTCAGAAAGGCAACACCTCCTGATGAAATGATGGTGACGGATGAATTGTTTTCAATGCTGGGAGACCTGATGTAAGTATTTTTTTTAGTTAATTAGACAATCATATGATAGTAGAAAAAACAGTAATTGTGCTTATAATATGAAAATACATATTGTACAGGGAATTCGTGATTGAAACTGAATCAGGAGGTGTTACAATAAGAGATAATATGCAGACCTTAGCTCCAACTCTAAAGATAGAAGAGAATGTCATCGACATCTTCACTGCAGTCCTAAACTCTGAAGAAAAGAAGAATAACAAAGGAGTGAGAATGAAGCACTATTTCCACACAGCAACGATTGTAAGTATCTAAAAGTTTGAAAATTAATCACTTAAATGTACATATGTTCGTTGACAATATTGTTTGCTTATTTAAAAAAAACAGTCAAAAGATATGATTGAAGGGAATATGAAGAACGAAAAAAGTAAATTGAAGCTTTCCATGAGAGCATGGAAAGTGTATTCAAAAAGAATGAAACTGACATGGCAATGCAACATATTGAATGGGTAATATATTGTTTCAAATATTATCTATAATTCATTTGTTATCTTTCCTGTAGAACTAAAATTCAATTTTTTTTAAATATGCATTCTTTCCGATCATTGCTCATCACTACTACTATCTGGTAGTATTCAATATTGTAGAACCGTAGAGGGGGTGAATACAGTTTCTTCGGCTTTTTAGATGTTTGATGTACGCGGGATTTCACCCTCGCAACAGGTTTTACCTCTCAAGGGATCTTGAGAAGCTTGCAATCCCCGCCAGGCAGTGTACCTGATCATTGTAGTATAGTATAGTGACAAGTACTGGGGGATTGATCGTTCAACTCAGGAATAGTGTCGCTAGGATTAGAAAGCCTAGTAAACTAGGTCTAGAGGTGAGGGATGATTCTTTTTGTATTTTTTTTATTTTATGGAAAGCAAGTAAAATCTCGGGTTTTGAAGGAGTGGGCGGAATTAGTTGCTAGCCAACTAACCCAAGTAACTAAAGATGCAGTCAAAATAAAATAACAGAAATGAAAATTAAACTAATGTACTAATGTGGTGGAAACAATAATGAGAAAAGTTGTGTTTACTTAGATTTCAGTACTCCCTAGATATCTTTTACCGGTTGATTAGCTTGTTACAATTGCATGGATAACGGGTTATATTCCTTAATACTAGTCGTATGGCCATGTACAATATTCCCTAACTCTATAAGATCCTACTTCACTCCTATGTCGAGCCGATTAAAAGCTCCTAACATGGGATCATTAGAATTCACTTATGCATTAAATACAACCAAAAATCATAGTACACATCCGATCATGTTTCTTAAGACGTTCAAGCAAGTTACCAATGGAAGTCTGCCAGTTTTTTTAATCCTAAAATCGAATACAATCATCCGTAACAATTATAAACAAACAATCAACCAATAATCAACATCTAGGTTTCACTACATCTAAGCAAACACAATAAAAACCTAGCCTAACATGTTAAAAGAAAGATAAACAAAAGATACAATCAAACAATGCATAGAAATATTGAATGATTATTGAAGTACTTATCTTTATTAAAACATGGAAGAAAGAAGGGTTTGAAACCCCTTCAATATGCAGGAAATTCGACCTAGGGTTTGTGTTAAGTATTCCACAACTTGTTCCACGCTTTACATTGAAAAATTAGAAGAATATATATAGACATAGCATCCTGACGGCGTCATGTATTAGCCTCTGAAGCCGTCAACTCGCCGCCAAGTTGAAATTCGTATTGCCTAGATCCACTTCTGACTCCGCCATATAGAAATAAGCTCTGGGCCGTCACTAGTATTTGGACCCTGACGGCCTTGGTGACGCCGTCGGGCCATTAACAAAGAAAATGTTCTGGGCCGTTACGTTATAAATTCCACATCCACCTTTTTTATCACTCTTGACGCCGTCACGTGTAATGGCTTGACGTCGTCAGGTACTGTTCCCAGCAAGGAATTTGAGACTTTGTCGTTTTCTTCACTTTTTCACTCCAAAAACGTCCAACATGCTTCCTTTTGTAAATTTCCTCTCAAAAGTACCTAAAATGACAAAAGGAACGATTTAGGACAATATTTGATCAAATTATTATGATTTAGGGCTTAAATGACCCCCTAAAAGAGGTACACTTTTCGTCTCATCAATGTTTAAAAAAACTTTAAGCCAAAAGAAAACCAAGTGGTTGTACAATCAATCCAAACAACCACAAACACAACCAAAGTATTAAAGCGAGTAAAGAAAGACACCACGATATATACTAGTTCGGGATGGGGGTTTATACCATCCGTATGTCCAGTTGCGAATCCGCGACTCCGATACTATTCACTAGTATAATCCTTTCGGTGGACTACAAACCGTTACAATTCACTGCACTGATATTCACCAATATCGATGCTCACAAAGAAGGAGTTACTCCCCAACGGTATTCCGCCCTCGGAAACCACCCAAAAGAATCTCATGATTCGACTTCACCTAAGGGTCACCAAGACCACTACAAAGACTTCCCACCGGAAGTATCAAACCCCAACTAGATCCCGAATGATCTAGGCTTGGTCACCAAGACACAAGACCTCCTTTACAAACAATTGAATGAATGAATGAATGAGTGTTTATTTAATCAAGCCCTGACCTACCTAGTGACTGGATTGTAATAGAAAGGGTATAAGAAAGAAGACCCTCAACATAATCTCAAGAGTGGATTAGGTTTTTGTGATTCTTCCCTTACAAGTGGATGTGTTCTTTCAAAGATGTTAGTATGAAAATCAAGAACACAAGATTAGAGATAGAGAGATAGAGAGATTTGAGAGTGTTTAGAAAGAAAGAATCTAGAGAGAAAGAATAATCACAAGGGGTGAGGAATACAAGAGGCAAGGCATGGTATTTATAGGCAAAAACCCAACTTGGGAAAATTTTACCGAGGCCGGCGCGCTGCCCACACGTTGACGCGTGGGTGGCGCACCAGACACCCTGGGAAAATTTTCCCAAAGCTTTGGGTGTTGGCTTTATAAATACCTTACCTTGCTAAATCCCCAATTGTACTTCACACTAAACCTTAACATTAATCAATCTAAGGTTTACCAACTCAAATAGCCAATTTGGAAAATGTTTTGTGAAGTGTTTATGAGAAAACAAATTACCAAGGGTATAAGGTGTAGATTGGGTAATTTGGAAGGGGTTGAAGTGTTATTCCTCACATGGCGTAGAAAAGAGAGAAAGAATATGCCAAGGTATATTCCAATGCTTGGGGGGGTGGAGAATGTGATGGAGGGTTGAGATGAGATGGTTTGAATTGAATGGCTAGGATCAAAGGGAGCCTCCTTTGGTTTTCAAATAATTTGACATGTGGGGGAAAATAAAGGGTTAAGATGTGTTTATTTGAAATAAATGGTTAGGATCAAAGGAGCCTAGGTTTGGATTGAGAAGGGATATTCCAAGGAATATGCTTTGCTTGGGGGAAAGGGTGAATCAATGGTTAGGGTGGTTTTGGTTTGAATTAGATGGTGGAGATCAAACACATGTGATGGAATGGAGAGGAAGAAAGAATATGCTAATAGAATATTCCAAATCATGGGGGGAAGAAATAAGATGGATGGTTGAGATGGTTTTAGTTTGAATTGAATGGTTGAGATCAAAGGAGCTATATTTGAGATTCAAATTAAATCCCATGTGTTGAAATTGGAAGGTTGAGATGTGTTGTAAGGGAATGGATGGTTGAGATGTAGAGTGTGTAAGGGAATATGTAAGAGTGTAAGAGATTGTGTAAGAGAATATTTGATTTGGATATGATTGGATTTGTCTTTTGTAGAAATGAGATTAAGAGGAGGATTAAGACATAATCTAATTGTCATTAAGAAGAAAGTGTTTAGACAATTAAGATTATAAGTTGAGAAAATCATAAGTTACTTGTAAGTTCAAGTAACACAACGTCGAGAATCCATAGGTTCATATCTCGTGACTTTCCACGACTCGACGTTCTCAACTAATACCTTGGTTCAAACAAGTTAAGTGCTTTGCCTTAATGTAAAGCATATCCCAAGTGGGAAAGGATGCGTTTATGCAAAGTGACATTTGACTTAGTTTGACCAATAAGCGAGTAAACCCGTTACGTAATTAGAGAAGACGTAAGCACAAGATATGAGCATATGGATGATTCAACACGATGTCACGTGAAATATATAAGCTCCCTAAGTTTAGAAAATCCTTGGCTAGAGGCGATAGTTAAAAATCATGAGTTGACGTTTTCCCGTAAATAGGTGTTTTAAAAATGGGATCTCTCAAGTCCCAAAACTCGTTTCGAGTGTTCTCAATTAAGCACATAACATATTCATACCTGTATTGAAAGATCCACATTTGTCGGGTAAGGGGAAAGCCGACTTTTAAAATTCGCCCGGAACCATACAGTGTCCTGGCGCATCACCCGCGCGTTGATGCGCGGCCAGCGCGCCAGGAGAAGACATTGGCTCCGGCAATTTTGAGCTTACGTTTGTTATTTTATGTGTTTCGATGGTTTATTTGTCATCATTAAAACAAGAAGAGATCTTGATCATGTTGTCTCAACAAATCTCTTCAAGGAACATCAATAATCATTGACAACTTAATTTCTGGAGCAACTTATGATTCAAAGTACAAACACGTTTGTGATCTTCTGGTAAGTAATGCAAATTTAATAACTACAATAATGTATGTAATTGTTGTAGAATACACTAGGCCTGCAGCTTATCACATGTGATAAGAAGTAATAACATCAACTTGATAAAAAAAAATATACAGAAAAACTTGTTTTCAAAACACTTGGAGAGATACAACCATCCAAAAGCATTGGATGTGAAGAACAAGAAGACAACCATCATGAAGTTAAAATGGGGAACAAAGAATAATGTAGTTGATTGTGGCATTTTACTGATGATGCATATGGAAAACTACAATGGAGAACCAGCATCGAAATGGAACTTGGGTTTCCCAACTGAAGAAGAAGGTCAAACAGTAGAGCTGATAAAGATGAGAATGAAATTTGCAACGAAGATGTTGATGCATAAGGTAAACAAGAATAGGAAAATGATGAGTGAGCATGCCCACCAGTTTGCAAGAGAAAACACAAACAAGGAAGAAAAACAACAGATGATAAAAGAAAACATCAAGAAGAAGAAAGCCGAACAGGAATCCATTCATGTTGCAAGTGCAGTGTAGAAACTGAAGGAGTTTGGGGTGGAGCGTAGAGAAGAAGTTCACTTACGCTATTTAAAAAACAATGTTGGTTCTATCTTTATTCTATTTAGACAATTTGCTACATTGTACTATGTCAGGTCATTTATGTCGTATGTTGGAACTCTAACTATCAAAACTTCGGTTACGTTTATGTTGTCTAATTACAACAACAAAATGAAAAGAAGAAACATCTACGGATGTTATTTTGGGTTTAAAATGTCATGTTATATAATTTCTATTACAACCATTGTTAATCGACTATACGTTAAATAACAAATTGCATAAAAAGGAGAATGAAAGGCAAATGATAAATAAAAAAAGTGGTAAACTTAGTTGAAAATCATAAAAATAAAAAATGTGGTAAACTTAGTATCACATGTGATATACAACTGAAAAATCATCAACTTCAAAATCACATGTGATAGTAAAAAATGTGGGAAACTTAGTTCAAAATCACATGTGATATTCATTTGATATACATATGATATACAACTGAAAAATCATCAACATCAAAATCACATGTGATAGTCGAAAATGTGGGAAACTTAGTTCAAAATCACATGTGATATTCGTATAATATATACAACTAAAAAATCATCAAAATCAAATTCACGTGTGATAAACAAAAAAGTGGAAAACTTTGTTCAAAATCACATGTGATATACATATAATATCACATCTGATATGCAACCGAAAAATCATCAAAATCAAAATCACATGTGATAAACAAAAAAGAGGCAAACTTAGTTCAAAATCACATGTGATATACGTTTAATATCACATGTGATATACAACTGAAAAATCATCAACATCAAAATCACATGTGATAAACAAAAAAGTGGCAAACTTAGTTCAAAATCACATGTGATATACATATAATATCACATTTGATATACATATAATATCACATGTGATATACAACTGAAAAATCATCAACATCAAAATCACATGTGATATACAACTAAAAAATCTAAAATATTCTATTTAATGTAAAAACTCAGTAATAATCAAACAATCATAATCATGTATAAGTCTGTTATTCAAATTTCTTCAACACAATATGGAAAATTTAAAATTAACAAATATACTAAAAAAAAATATGCGGACAATTTATGTTGTAATTTCTGCTTGATCCAAGTCGCCCTTTTCTCTTTGTGGAAAACTAGAAGGGGGGTTGAATAGTTTTACGTCAATTTTATTTTTATAAAAACTTTGTTTGCAAAATAATCGATTCTATTTTTATGTGAGATCAATAAACAACACTTATATAAACTAATTTCTACGAAATGAAATGACAACAATACAAGTAAATAAGTAAAGAGATAGAGATGGAAAGATCGCACCACAAGACAAATGATTTATAGTGGTCCGGCTACGAAGCACCTCTTCGCCCTACTCCACTCCCCGAGCACCTAACTCGAGAGTTTTATTCACTACGTCAACAAGCTCCCTTATGGCGGAAAAAACCTTACAAAACTTTTGCTTACACCAATTTACGACATAAGCTAAATGTCGAGTCCTAATAGTAGCTAGAACCAATCTCACACCACTACACACCTTCTTCACAACTTATGCACACCACTACTACTACACAACTTCACTACTTCTCTTTTACAACACTACTTCTACTTCTACCCAACACAACTACTTCTATTCACAACTACTAACACACCTAGATCTATCTATTACATAACTTCTACACCCTTACAATATACACAAGCCTACAATACTTCTTAACAAGATGTTGGAGGAGTGTTCTTCTATTGCACTTTGAATGATGAAGGTTTGGATCACTTGAAACAAGAACTAATATGTTTATGATCAAAGGATTTAGGAAGATGATTTTAGAGAATTGGAACAGAAAGTTTTAGTGCAAAAGGTTAGGAAAAAATTCATATTTGAATCAGTATTTATAGGCAAAGAAATCTGACACAGGAGCGTATGCTGGTCCCCTTAATTGTGTGCCGGCCTACTTAAAATTAAGGGGGATGCCCCTTATAATTAAGGGGGCCGCCCATGTGAAACGGCCAGATTCTTTGTCTTTTTCTGGGGAAAGTTTATTTGGTGAAAATTTAACTGAATTTGGTTAAAAATTTGAATTCATATATTTATTATGAAATAAACAGTTTCCTTTAATTACCAAAAGTGTTTTTCTTAAATATGTAAAATGTTTATACCATTTTATATAATTTGTAATTAGTAAATAAACCTTCCTTTGATCATAAAATATATTAGGCACTTGTTTATTCATACCTTAAGTGAATTAGTTGGATATAATGATATTTTGTCACTAAATACTTATTTACGTAATGATTTTACGTTTAATGATTTTATATTTTGTGATCGTCAAAACATAGGGATATCGAAAAATATTAATAACGTTTTTACGCATTATTTATATCAACAATCTCCCCCTTTTTGATGATTACAAAATCTAAACTCATTAAATAAAAAATTATTATATATGAAAGTATTTAGTGAGTTTTATATCACTTCTCCCCCTTTTTGTGAACATCAAAAAGGTTATCCCGAAGACGGATGAGCTCCCCCTTGATGTGTACTCCCCCTCGTTTTAAGGTTAAATGACAAATCGAGATATGGAATGCTTGCAAAAATATTTAGAACAAACAATATATATGCATGCAATAAACTAAATATATAACTAGAAAACATGTAAAAAGCAAACAATAAATCTCAACAAGCATTTATTATTCATAAAAATAGATTATGTTAGAAAACATAATCATGGTTACACAAGCATACATATATGCTTTTCTTACTAAACTACATTAGATAATACTAAGTTGCCATCTTGAGGTCTCTAGGACTTGCTTGGAGATGTGAGTCATGGATTTAATAGAGGTAGACATTGGTGGGAGTTTTGGTTGGAGAGTTTGGAGTGGTGGATGGTGGTGAGCTTGGAGCGGAAGAGTTTGACTGTAGTGTTTGTGATGGTGGTGGGGAAGACCTTGTGAGGAGATACTCAATCCAAATAAAGTGCTCATTGAGAGGAATGGTTTGTTTTTGGAGAAAAATTGAACAAGGACAATTGTTGACATGATTCTCAAGTGGAACGATGTTGTTGGATGGTGAGGATGGAGTGATAGAGGGTTGTGGAACCAAATTGCGTTGAGCAAGATGTAGGGCAAGGAGAGCACTAAGCTCATGGGCTTCTTTGAGCTCCTCAATGAACTTTTTATGTTCGGAGGAAGGTGATGATGGAGGAGTTGGGTTATTGTTGGGGATTGAGGTTTGGATATTAGACATAGGATTCATGTCTTGGTGAGAAAGATGGATGTGGTTTTGGGATTGAGTATGTTCCTCAAAAGGATCATTTGGAAGATTTGTGGTGAGTGAGATGGTAAGGTTGTCTTGTGGAGGTAGAGTAAAGGTATCATTTGGATGAAGTGAATGTTTGGTTGTTGGTTGGTTGGAGATAACATCATTAATGGATGAGAATTTTCGACATGTGTCAAGTTTTCTTCTCCATACGAGCTTGACGGTGATTCTTGCACCTCTTGTGGGTTTGGTTCTTGGATGATTGGGGGAAGACATGATGGAGTGAGTGATAACAAATGATGAATAAGGATATTTATAGTGTGATGATTTGGTGTTTATGGAAGGATAATATGTGGTGGATTTGATAGACAAAGTATGTTTGTGAATTTAGGGAAGTGGGGAATCAAAATAGGGTGAAATGAGCTAAAAAGCAGAAAGCAAACAGGGAACCTTGACCATCATGTGGCCGGCCCCCTAATTAATGGCTGGCCCCTTTAATTTTAAGGGGGCCGCCCGTTATAATTATGGGGGTCGCCTAATGTCTGGTTCCCAGATTGCCAGAAATGGTTTTTGGCACAAATTTTTCCAGAAAGACGTTTGTTTTGAGGTTTGTTTTGGGCAAGTCCATCTCTTTAGGCAACTAAAAAAATATTATCTTGATGAAGTATGCATGGAAAGTATATATATATATATATATATATATATATATATATATATATATATATATATATATATATATATATATATATATATATATATATATATATAGGCAATTAAGAAAATATAATAGTTTACATGCAAAGGCAATAATGATAAAGAACAAATAAGCAAGTTATGTATTCTAAGGCAACAAATAAGGTATAGGGCAACTAAGTGAGGGAGAAACTAACGATGGAACAAATTAGGATCAAGTGATACTTGACATTTTTCTAGTGTGTGCCTATATGCAACAAATGTGGAGATGCGATTGCTTCGACTCCTAATGCAAAGAAATATATGTATCCTAAGAAGCAATCTAAAAACTTCTTGATTTAATTTGCTTAGTCCATGATTGCCAAAGATATATATTGGATTATATATTTTGACACTTCATGTCAACTCTTGTGCATGATTTTAGAAAAAAAAATGTTTTTACCATTATTCAACAATGTAAAATTTGAAAGTGATGAGTTTTCCTAATCGTGAGAATGATTTCAGAATGAATTGAGGTTTTCTTTTGAGAGTATATATGCAAAAACAAAATATCTCAATTCCTGATTTTTGTGCAAAATAAAATCCTAGACTCAGATTTGAGAAGAAAGGAAAGAAAATTTAAATGTTTTTAATGCTCAGATGTCCGGCCCCCTTAAGGCCGGCCCCCTTAATTTTAAAGGGGCCGCCCTTATAGATTTAGGGGGTCCGCCCATCTGACAGTAAAAAAAAATTTCAGAATCATGAAATTTCAGAAATAAAATTTTAATCTATTTGTTCCATCATTCCTAATTCTAAACGCAAGTGGTTAAATAATTCACGCTTAAGGGGCTTAGTAAATATATCCGCAATGTTATCTTCCGAGGCTACTTTTTCTATAGTTATGTTCGCCTTTTGAACGTTATCCCTAAGAAAGTGATGACGTATTTCTATGTTTAGTCCTAGAGTGTTGAACGGGGATTCTTACTTAAATCTATGGCTCCTTTATTATCACACATTATAGGAATGTTTTCTAACCTAACGCCATAGTCTACGAGAGCTTGTTTCATCCATAGTGCTTGTTGACATGCCTTTCCAGCGCTTACATATTCAGCTTCGGTGGTTGAAATAGCAAGAGCGGTTTGCTTCTTGGAAAACCAAGACTTTAGGCAACATCCCATAAACATGCAAATATCACTATTGCTTTTTCGATCCACGTAGTCTCCCGCATGATCCGAATCCGCATAGACAATGGTTTCTATGCCGGATCCCTTAGGATACCATAATCCTAAGTGTATAGTGCCTTTAATGTATCGGAAGATATGCTTAACCGCTTCTAGGTGAGAGGTTTTGGGATCCTCTTGAAAGCGGGAACAAAGGTAGACACTAAACATGATATCGGGTCTACTTGCCATTAAGTATAGTAAACTACCTATCATTCCTCTATACTTAGTGTTATCTACGGACTCACCTTCTTCATCTCTTGTGAGTTTCACTTCCATAGACATAGGTGTCTTAAGGGGTTTTGAGTCTTCTAGGCCAAATTTCTTAAGCATTTCCTTAATGTATTTTGATTGGTTAAAAAATATTCCATCTTTTAGTTGTTTTATTTGTAATCATAGGAAGAAGTTAAGTTCACCCATCATACTCATCTCAAACTCATCATGCATGATTTTGGCAAATTCATCACACATATCCTGACAAGTCGATCCAAATACAATGTCATCAACATATATTTGAACAATGATGATATTTGGGTTACTTCTTTTAGTAAAGAGAGTGTTATCTATCATTCCCATGGAATAATTATGCTCAACTAGGAAAGTTTTGAGTCTATCATACCAAGGAATCCCGGAGGTTGTAAACATAATCAGGTTTTGCGAAGTCAATGAATCCCGGAGGTTGTGCCACATAAACCTCCTCATTGATAAAACCATTGAGGAATGCACTCTTCACATCCATTTGTTATAACTTAAAGTCTAGGGCGCAGGCATAAGCTAACAGGATTCTAATGGATTCTAATCTAGCTACAGGAGCATAGGTTTTGTCATAATCAATTCCCTTTTGTTGATTATAACCTTGGGCGACTAACCTAGCATTATTCCTAGTTACTATTCCATTTTCATATAATTTATTCCTAAATACCCACTTAGTTCCAATTACGGTTGCATTCCTAGGATTTGGGACTAGTTCCCAAACATCATTTGTTTTAAATTGATTTAATTCTTCTTGCATAGCCATAATCCAACTTTCATCCTTTAAGGCTTCATTTATATTATTAGGTTCTATTGTTGACACAAAACAAAAGAAGTTATTTTTATCTTAAGCTTGTGATCTAAGAGTTCTTTGATTTAGGTGACCTATTATGTTATCTAATGGATGTGACTTTGATTCTTTAACATTTACAACTTCATTTTCTTCTAAAGTTTCTACTTCAAGATCATTACCTAAGGGTTTAGTTTTACTAACCTCAATAGCTTCTTCTTCTATAACATCATCATCTTTTAAGGGTAATGTTTTAGGTAGTGGAGGAGTCTCATCAAAGGTTACATTTAGGGATTCTTCTACTTTCATGGTATGTTTATTAAGAATTATATATGCCTTACTATTTTGAGAATATCCTAGAAAAACTCCTGCATAAGCCTTAGGGTCGAACTTAGTGAGATAGTCTTTTGTATTAAGAATGAAGCATTTACTTCCGAATACTCTAAAGTAGCCTATATTAGGTTTTCTACCTCTTAATAATTCATATGGTGTTTTTCCTAAGATTCGTCTAATGGAAACCCTATTAAGTATATATGTTGATGTATCTACGGCGTGACACCAAAATTTTTGTGGGATAGATTGTTCATTTAACATCGTTCTACTCATTTCTTGCAAAGACCTATTTTTTCTTTCTACTACCCCATTTGATTGCGGAGTACGTGGAGCGGAAAAGTTGTGAGATATTCCATTATTATCACAAAATTTTCCGAATTGTACTTCGTTATCAAATTCCCTACCATGGTCCGTCCTCATTGATATTATAGAACATCCTAACTTATTTTGTATCATTTTACTAAATATCTCATATTTTTCAAAGGCTTCGGTTTTATCACTTAAGAACCTAGTCCACGTGTATCGTGAATAATCATCTACTATAACTAAGGTGTAACGATTGCCACCATAGCTCCGCACAGCGGATGGACCAAAAAGGTCCATATGAAGTAATTCTAAGCATCTAGTTGTGGATAACATATTTTTAGCTTTGTGACTAGCATGTGCTTGTTTTCCAATTTTACAAGCATCGCAAAAGTGTTGATCATATCTTAGACTATGTAAGTTTCTAACTAGTTCCTTAGAGGCGAAAGATTGTATTTGTTGCATGTTTGCATGACCTAATCTCCTATGCCACAAAGTGGAGTTTTCACCTATAGTAGCTAGGAATATCTTGTCTTCCGGTTTGTCTCCTAATTTCATAACATATATACCTCCTTTCCTAATTCCTCTACCTATAACTTTCTTATCCTTAATTATTTCACTATCTTTTTCGGTAAAGGTAACCCTACACTTATTATCACATATTTGGCCTATAGTAAGCAAGTTATAAGTTAGATTATCTGCATGCTCGACATTTTCAATAGTTAGAGAGTCTTGAGAGATCGTACCTTTGCCTATGATTTTTCCACAATGATCACTACCAAAAACAACATTACCTCCGTTGTATGCCTTATATGTAGAGAATAGCTTGCGATTCCCCGTCATGTGTCTTGAGCATCCACTATCCTTTATCCACTCATCGGGCTCCAAATCTACTCCTAGACATATTTCATCAGGTGCATGAGCCACGAAACATTTGTGCTTCATTGTTTCGTCTTCGTCACTAGAAATTCTTCTTCGGGTGGTTTTCCTTTTATCTTGTGCTTTTAGTCGCTTCTTAATAATATTCTCAAATTCTTTAACGACCTTTGCATATTCTTCATCTTCACTTTCGGAACTATAATCGTCATCATTATTATGTTCGATCGTTGAATTTGTACACCCTTCTTGTTTGCTCTTGGTATGACTCATGAAGTTTTCGTCATTATTACCTACACATGCAAAATTTGAACTAGTAGTACTTGTACTCATTTCAACTAAATACTTATCCACTATACTTTCATTTTCAACAATTTTATGTATAAAATTTTCTTTGGCTTGACATTTCTCTTGATGAAAATTTAATAGACTTTTCCACATATCGTTTGCCGTTTGACAAAAAAATATTCTTTCATATTCAATATTTGGTAAAGATTTATATATAATCATTTTAGCAATATCATTTTTATCAAGCACTATTTTGAAATAATTATCTTGTTTTTCAAAAGTGGTTTTTGTTGATTGAAAATTACCAATTAAAATGACATGCCAAAGATCATAATCTATTAATTTCACATAACTTTCAAATCGATTTTTCCATTCAAGAAAACTTGTATTTTCAAAATATGGTGGTTTAAATGTCATGTTCCCTTCTAAATATTTTTCCGATTCCATAGATCGATTTCAAGTTTTAAAATACAATTTATTTTAAAAATCTTGTTTAACGTAGCTCTGATGCCATTTGTGGAAAACTAGAAGGGGGGTTGAATAGTTTTACGTCAATTTTATTTTTATAAAAACTTTATTTGCAAAATAATCGATTCTATTTTTATGTGAGATCAATAAACAACACTTATGTAAACTAATTTCTACACAATGAAATGACAACAATATAAGTAAATAAGTAAAGAGATAGAGATGGAAAGATCGCACCACAAGACAAAGGATTTATAGTGGTTTGGCTACGAAGCACCTCTTCGCCCTACTCCACTCCCCAAGCACCTAACTCGAGAGTTTTCTTCACTACGTCAACAAGCTCCCTTATGGCGGAGAAAACCTTACACAACTTTTGCTTACACCAATTTACGACACTAAGCTAAATGTCGAGTCCTAATAGTAGCTAGAACCAATGTTGGGAATTAAATAATCAGAAGAATCAGTATAAAGGCTTAAGGAAATACATCAAGTATGTTTCTGCTGATAAAGCACAAAGCACGTTTCCACTGACGGATTCTGCTGAAGAACGTTTTCTACTGAAGGTGTTTCTACTGATGGATTCTGCTGATGCTACTATGACTCATACAACAGCTGTGTAGATAAGTACAACTTATTCTACTGATACGTGTACAAGAAAATATCTTTGTTGTAGTCATCAAATTGAACACTCCAAGTGATTTTTAATCCTAGATACATGTTGTATCTTAATGACTAAACATGATAAGTCATCATCTAGCTAGAATGAAGATTAGTCATAAGCTAGTATTTAAGATGAGTCATATAGATTGTAAAAGATCTTTTTCCTTGGACTATAAAAGGAAGATCTTAAATATGACTAAAATACAGAATAAGTGATAGCGATATATGTGAGTAAAGATACACATAGAGAAAAACAATAGAACAAACACAAGATTCAAGGTCTTTGTAACCCTAGTGATAGTGAAGATCACTCGTATTATTTTGAATAATATTGAATCGTTTGGTGAAATACTTTCATTGTTCTTTGTTAAATAAACACAAGCATCACAGTTCCATTTCTAATAAACATTCTAAGTGTGGTTAAGTAGATTCCGCATACTTAATCATATTCACTCAAAGTATCACATATACACATTACAAAGGTCCAACACCTCATAGTGTGTGATCAAATCAAGTGATCCTCTCAATTGGTATCAGAGCTTCCAGGTTGATATCTTTGATTTAGAAGAAGAAGAAGAAGAAATGGATACAGAATCTATTCAAACAAATGTTGCTGCAAAGTTGCCAGTTCTCAAACAGAATGAGTTTGAATTGTGGAGGTTAAGAATAGAACAGTTTTTCCAGGTGCAGGATTACACTCTCTGGGAAATCATTGAAGATGGAAACTATTTCAAACCCACAACCACTTCATCAACAGTTGAAGGTAGGGAAATTACAGTTGTTCAAACTATCCCTACAACTGCTGATGAAAGAATAAAGAAGAAGAATGACCTCAAGGCCAGAAGTATGCTGATGATGACCATTCCAAATGATCAACTTATAAACTTCAGCAAATTCAAAGATGCCAAGTCATTATTTGAGGCAATTGTTGCAAGGTATGGAGGGAATGAAGCCACCAAGAAGACCCAGAAAACCCTTCTCAAGCAGCAGTTTGAAAATTTCTCATCAACCATGAATGAATCTCTTGACCACATGTTTACAAGGCTACAGGAAATTGTGAGTCAACTTGCTGTTCTTGGGGTTGATATACCTCAAGAAGCTTTAAACTCAAAATTTCTGATAAGCTTACCTGAAGAGCGGGCTATGCATGTTGTTGTCTGGAAGAATAAACCAGACATAGACACTATGGATCTTATGGATTTGTAAAGCAACTTTAAAATTATGGAACAAGAAGTACAGAAAATTGGTGTCTCTAGTTCAAATACTGGGAACATGGCTTTTATGTCATCTCCTAGTATCTCAAACCCAGTTAAAGATGAAAAGGTTGATAATGGAATTGGTGCTGCTAGTTCATCAAGCAGTACTTTTGGTATATTGAATGAAAAGGCTTGTTGTGCCTTTTTCACAAGTCAGAATGATGGGTCCATGCTCACTCATGAAGATCTTCTAGAAATCAATGATGATGATTTAGAAGAAATGGACCTAAAATGGCAAATTTCTCTTCTTAGCATGAGGGCTAAGAAATTCTATCAGAGGACGGGGAAGAAACTCACCATCAGCAGCAATGATACTGCTGGTTTTGACAAGTCAAAGATAGAATGCTATAACTGTCATATGTTGGGGCACTTCTCAAGAGAATGCAGAAGGCCAAGGCAGCAAGATAGTAAGAATAGAGGTTTTGGAAGCAAGTCCAAGACAGGGGAATCAACCAATCCAAAGGCTATGGTAGCTATTCATGGATTAGGATTTGATTGGAGCTTTACTGCTGATGAAGAAGAAGCTTCTCCTCAGACAGCTCTTATGGCTTTCTCTACAGAGGTACAATCTGATAAAGTTTGTTCACATAATTGTTCTGCTCTTAAAAGTTTAGAAACCTTAACCAAACGTTATGAGAATAAAAGGACAGAGTTAATTGATACAGCTCATAGCTTAACTAATCATAAAAGAGGTATAACTACTCTAGAGGAACAAGTCATACATTTTCGAACAAATGAATCTACCTTTACTGATGTCAAAATTCTTCTTGAAAGAGAAATAATGTTTAAAGATAATGACATTAGTAACTTGAAAGCTAAAGAAGATAGGCTTAGTAAGGCTAAAGAGAATATTCAAATGAGTGTAGAAACACTAGATTATGCATCTAAGGGTGTGACTAACTTAATTGAATGTTAAGTAATTAATAAAGCTAAGTCTGGTGTTGGATACAAATCTGTTCCTCCACCATATAGAGGTATTCCTTCACCCCCAGGAATTGTCCTAGAAAACACAGGCTTACCAGAATCTCAACTACCTAAATTAAAATATGGTGTTCAACCACAATCTAATGTAGTTGTTAATAAACCTTTGAAAGAGAGTGATAGTTTAAGTAAAACTTCACTTCCTAAGGACAAGGTGTGCTCTTGTAGAAATTCAGATGGTCCAATCATTGAGGACTTAACATCTGATGATAAAAAGGTTATTCAGGTTATGTCTAAACCTGAAGTGGTTAAGAAAGCAGGAACAAGTGTTCCTAAGATAGTCAAACATAGTACTGAAAAGCCTAAAAACAATGTTAAACATGTTAGGCAACCAGTAAGATATTGTGAACAATATAGAACCATAAACAAGCCTAGAGGCAACCAAAGGAATTGGTATAGTCTCAAGTCTCTCCAACAAAGAGATAACAAAGCTTGTTGCACATGGGGTAGTTTTGACCATCTTGCAGCTTTCTGTAATCAATGGGTATATGGGTATACAAACAATAGGGTGAATCTAAAAAGGCAAACACCTAAAAGTCACTCTAACTTTACTAGAACAAAACCCAAAACAGTTTGTTAGAATCGTAATTTTATTTATAAAAAGTGTCGGTCATTAATGTGTAGTTATAGGTTGCTTTAGAATATCATTATGATGAAGTTTATGCTTACTACTCATGTTTTGTAAAAGTCTAAGGGCCATTAATGTAATAAAGTAAAAGATTAGAGATGCCCTAGACTATTAGTATAAATACTCTTGTAAACCTCATTTGAGAGGTTGGTTCTCTTAGTCTTAACAAGGTTATTATTTCACACACTAGAGTTCCCACTCTCTCTCTCTCTCTCTCTCTCTCTCTCTACTTACTTTCTCTCTCTAGGTTTAAGCTTGATTCAATAGTGATTTAGGTTGTTCTACGGTCCTACAAGTGGTATCAGAGCTAACCGGGGGTGAATCGTGGTGTTTTTGGGTGAATATCTCGAATCTGGGTACTGTTCATCGCAATTTTGTCGAGTTTGAAAAATTTCTGGCGAGTTAGGATCCTTGCGAGTTACAAACTTATCGAGTTTGGATTTAATTTTTCGAGTTAAAAATTTTTTTTTATCGAGTTTGAGTGGTATACCGAGTTTGGATGCTATTTATCGAGTTAGGTTTTCTGGCGAGTTATCCATTTCTGCCGAGTTAGGCATTCACCTTATCGTTTATAGAGTAAGGTTTTTTACTTGGTTAACATTAAACGAAACTCTGCAAAAATTCCTCTAGCTCTATCGAGTTTGAAAGGTTTACCGAGTTTGACAGGTGCTTATCGAGTTACAAAATGCTTCTCGAGTTTGAAGGTTACCGAGTTAGGGAATGGTTATCGAGTTGCAAGGTTATCGAGTTAGCAAGGTTATCGAGTTTGCAAGCTTACCGAGTTAGATATTCTGGATATCGAGTTTGAAAGGTTACCGAGTTTGAAGGTTACCGAGTTAGGGGCTTATCGAGTTAGGATATTTTACCGAGTTAGGGTCAATTATCGAGTTTTTTGGCGGGAAAATTTGAGTAAAATTTATTTTTGAGAGGAGACTAAACGTTCAATTTTTACGCGAAATTCAAAGTTTGGTATAACGTTGAAAATTTTGACCCGAAATTCAAATTTTTAGGCCAAAATTCAAATTTTTTTGGTGAAATTTTGCGTAAAAATTTTCAAAACTCAAATTTTTCTGGTAACCTTAGAATTGCATTTCATAGTGATTTCCAAATTATGGGCGAGAAAATTTTCCAATTTTATTTTTGGAGGGAAAATACGAAATCACTACGAATCACCCGAAATAGAATTTCAAGCTTCACCAAAACACACCACGGATTGCTTAAACGGTCCTGATCAAGAATCACAATCAAATGACAACGGCTAGTATCAGATTTTTGTAGCTATGGAGTTTTTGTACGATATTGCTTATCTAGGTTTAAAGTTCATTTCAAGGACATGTGTACTTATTTATCTCAAAGTCTAGGGGTGGATTGATGCATGACTTTCGGTTGATATTTCTTTGTGATTTTCAAATTTTGAGAAAGAAAATTTTCGTATTCATTTTTTTTAGGGAAAATTTGAAATCACAAAATATCAATCGAGATCGCTTTTCAACTTCACCAAAACATCTAATCTACAACAACAACCTTTGCTATCTTTCAAAAGATCCTAAGAACAACTTTTCACTTAGAAGTCAATCCATGGCAACACAACAAGATATTCATGCTGCCGGTGCCGAAAACCGATCTCCCATGCTGTCAAAGGGTGGATACTCAGAATGGGCTAGTCGTATGATGCGCTATCTTAAGAGCAAAACAAATGGAACACTTCTTATAAAATCCATTATGGATGGACCCTTCAAACCAATACAAGTACTAGACCCTGGTGATCCAAATGGAACCCCCCCCCCCCCCAGTACAACCATACTACATAGATCAGAATGAGACTGAATACACTTTGGAAGACAGAAAACAGATTGAAGCTGATGATCAGGCATTTCATTATGTCATTCTTGGTTTACCTGAAACCATTTATGCTACTGTTGACAGTGAAGTAAGTGCTCATGCAGTCTGGGAAAGAGTCAAGAGGTTAATGTATGGGACAGACATCGGGAAACAGGAAATGGAAACACAATTGCTTAAGGAACTTCGCAAGTTTACTTCAATTCCTGGTGAATCCATAGAGTCGTACTACCACAGGTTCTGTAAGATCATGAATGATTTATCAAGACACAACCTCAGTTAGACAAATATTGCTAACAACACCAATTTTCTGAATGAGTTGCAACCAGAATGGGGGAGATACGTCACTATTGTTTATCAGACAAAGAATTTGCATGAAGTGACTTATGATCAGTTGTATGACTTCTTGAAGCAAAATCAAGATGAAGCTAATGAAGTAAGGGCTGAAATGCTTACTAAAAAGCATGATCCTCTAGCATTAATGGCTAATACACCAACACCTTTACCAGTGAACACACAACAACCATCATCATCCTCCACTCACAACTACATGCAACCATCCTACATTCAACAACCAACACCTGTCTACCAACAACAATTCTACCCACAGCAACAACATGTTATTCCACAACAGCAATACCCACATTTCCAAGAACCAGAATTCACTGACAATGATGAAGCTATTGCAGCCTTGACACAAGCGTTTGCTTTTCTGACAAAAGCATTCCAAGGACGCTATTCTACACCAACAAACAACAACCAAAGGATTTCATCGAATACTCGCAACAGGCAGATCGCTCAGCCGAGTTTCAATATGGGCAACGGAGGCCAAATGGTTGGAGTTTACGGGAATCAGCAAGGATATGCTACTGGAATTAACATGGGTAATCAGAATATGCAGAATTCAGGTCAGTATGCAGGGAATCAGTATGGTCAGTATGCAGGGAATCAGATGGGTCAGTATGTTGGAAATCAGAGGGGTCAGAATGTTGGTAATCAGGCAATGGGTAATCAGAATAGGAATGTCGCAGCTCCAGTTGTTGGGAATTATGGAAATGTGAATCAGGGTAATCCGGTAAAGTGTTTCAACTGCCAAGGAGTAGGTCATATGGCAAGGAACTGTCCTACTAAGCCGAACAAGAAAGATCTAGAGTATTTGCAGAAAGCAGTACTGTTGGCACAAAAAGAAAAGGCAGGGTTTCAGTTGAATGCAGAGGAACATGATTTTATGGCTCTTATGGATGAAATGGAAGACAGAGAGGATATCGATGCGAACTGCATATTCATGGCGAATCTTCAGGAAGCTAAGTATGACACGGATTCTGACACACTTCCTGTTTATGACACCAGTGCACCATCTGAGGGATCAAATTTCAACACATGTCATAATAATGATATATTTGATATGTCTCCTCATGAGGAACAACATTCTGAGAAGTAAGCACCCACTTATGATACATACCTGGACACGCCAAGTAGTAGCAATACTTCTTCAGCAACTCCAGATGTGAATCATAATGGAGGCTTCGTTTCACCGCATGCTGAGAATGATGAGGAAACACGTGCTTTATTTGAATCATTATTAAACAATTGTGGTGTTGAGATTGAGAATGTTAAAAAGGTCAATCGCGAAGTTAAGGCCGCGAATGAGAAATTGACCACTGAGCTTGAGAGATACAAGGAAAATTCTAAAAGTTTTCAAATTCACAAAGAACGTGAGTCGGAATTTGAAATTGGTTATAAGAAGTTACTTGTTAAAGATAGGGAATGGAAAAAGAAGTTTGCTAATCTTGAAATAAGTTCAACAAAAACCATTAACTCTTTAAAACAAGAAATTTCCGACTTAACAAACCAAATTTCAAAACAAAAAACAACTTATACCAATCTTGAAAAAGAAAGGGATGAGTTGAAAAAGGACTTTGCAAAGAAAGAAGATAAACTTTTGGAAGAAATCGTAGAGTCAGAACACAAGATTGCACAACTAGAAGAATTAGTGGTTAAGTCGGGTCAGTCAAGTCAAACAATGAAAATGATTTCAAATCAAACTAATCCGATTTACCATACGAAACACAAAATGGCTCTTGGTAACAACAATCCTTGTAATCTCAAGAAAGCTCAGGAAGAACAGAATGTCTTGTATAATGCTAGTGTTATTTACACCAAACATGATCCTCCCGTCGTTAGGGATTCTGTGCAAACGATGGAACTTGTCGAAGAGAGCATTTCTAAAATGAAACAAAAGGATTTGAAACCCATTGATTACAACAAATTGAACAAACTTTCGGGAATTACTTTTGTTCCACAAAAAGAACCATCTGTGTTTTCCATAAAACGACCATTCTCAAAAATGTTTTCTAAGAAAGTAGTTGCTTCAAAATCGATTTCTAACATGGAACAGATTTCCTCAAACAACACTTTTAACATAAGTGCTGCACGGGGATATCTTGATGATCTTAAAACCAGAATTGGGCAACTTAAAACGACTTTAGAATCTAAAACGAGACTTAATGAGATCAACTGGAATTCCACGGTTCATTTACAGCTTAAAAAGATTCTCGAAAATGAATTTGCTCCTCAAATTAATAACATCCATGCTCTAGTAATTCATTTTGAACAAGCATTTTTGAAAGAAATAGCTGACTTCGTCACGTATCACAAATCCCTGATAAAGAAGGCAAATGAATCTTTTGAGCAAATCAATGTTTTGGAAAACCTAAATGATTCTCTCTTCGAAGCAGTTCTGTCTACTGATATTATGTCCATCATTTTACAAACATATTCTATTCATGGCGATGAAAGACTGAGAGCTGAGACCTCCGAAATTGCTTCAAAATCTGAAAATGCTCTTTTTAAGCTTGAAAAAGAAAATGTGACATATTTTAAACAACTTGATCGAAAAAGCAAAGAATGAAAATATGACAAACTGTCGTATGAGCGTGAATTAAAGAAAATGAAAGAGCAAAATGATCTTTTGAGGGCTCAGCTTGAAAGTCAAAAAGGGAAGGGTGAGGAAACTAAGTTTGCAAAACCGTCGACTTCGGAGAAACCGAATGTTTCAAACACGGTTCAAAAACCAAAAATGTCAATTTCAAGGTTTGCTCCAAAAGTCGATGAGAAAAAGGATTTGACAAAACCAGTCACTCCAACACCCTTGCCCAAGAAAAGTGAAAATGAAAAGATTGTTGATAAAGGAAAAGTGGTTGTCGAAACACCAAAAGTGATAGCACCTGGCCTTTTTAGGATTAGTCCCACTAATGCGTTTGCCTCCACATCTGAGACTTATGAGGGCAAAAAGGATAATTCTAAAGAGTCTAGTGATGCTAAAAAGGACAACAATATAAATCCTAATGTGTGTGCCTCAACTTCTACAGGATTAGAAAGCACCTCTAGGAGCAGCAGACTACAGCCTAGGAGCAATACAAGGAACAATAGAGTCTCGCCTGCCTCTACGAGTAGTAGCAAGAATAAAGTAGAAGAACACCCTAGGAATTTATCGCTTTTTAATAAGAGACATGTTTCATCTGAATGTAATGTCGAGAGTACTGGTTCTAATGCATGTAATGACTCTGTTTGTTTGATATGCAAGAAATGTTTAATTAATTACGTTCATGATGAATGTGTTTCCAAGAATGTGAATGTTACGCCTGAATAGAAGAAAGTTCCAAAAGGAACTAGGGCTAGATCTAGATCTATTGAAAGATTAGTTGCACGCTTTAGGTCTACCACTAGTAGCCAAATGCCTAGGAACTATCTTAAGTATTGTGTATGGAAACCAACCGGTAGAAAATTCATTCTCCAGGATGGAACATTGAAAGTTGTTCGAATTGAACATGTTGAAACATTCTATGAGTGTGATATGGATTTTACTCCTAACCCAATGGAACCAAATTCAAAACGGTTTCCAAATACAAAATCTTCTGTTCTTCGCAGGTTGTCGAAATATGTCTTTGGATCGTCGACTCGGGTTGCTCCAAGCACATGACCGGGAACTTAAAGCTGCTGATCAATTTCATTTGGAAATTCATGGGAACAGTACGCTTTGGAAATGATCATGTAGCAGCTATTCTGGGTTTTGGAGATCTTCTGTTTGGGAATTTTTTGATCACTCGAGTTTACTACGTCGAAGGGTTGGGACATAATTTGTTTTCAGTTGGGCAGTTTTGTGATGCAGATTTAGAAGTTGCATTCAGGAGAAACACGGTTTTTATTAGAAATTTGGTTGGTGATGATCTCTTAACTGGTAATCGTGGTACAAACTTGTATGCTATCGACATCAACCAAATGGCTTCTACATCACCAATTTGTCTTATGACAAGGGCAACCGAAACTAAGTCCTGGCTGTGGCATAGAAGATTATCCCATCTCAATTTCGACACCATCAACAAGTTAGCCAAAGACAACATCATCACTGGACTTCCTAAGTTCAAATACACCAAGGAACACCTATGTCCATCATGCGAACAAGGAAAAAGTAAAAGAGCATCATATAAACCCAAAACCGTACCTAGTTCGGAAGCAAGGTTACATATGTTGCATATGGACTTATGTGGCCCAATGAGAGTTGAAAGCATTAATGGGAAGAAGTATATTCTTGTTATTGTTGATGATTATTCAAGATATACCTGGGTAAAGTTTTTGAGATCAAAAGACGAAGCACCAGGCATCATCATCACCTTTCTGAAGCCTATTCAAGTTCTACTTCAAGCTCCAGTAAGGATTATAAGAACAGACAATGGCACATAATTTACAAACCAGGAGTTAAGAACTTACCTCGAAGATGTTGGAATTACACATCAAACATCAGTTGTTAGAACTCCACAGCAGAATGGGGTAGTTGAAAGAAGAAACAGAACACTTGTGGAAGCTGCTCGCACAATGCTGATATATTCTAGTGCACCACTATTCTTATGGGCTGATGTTGTTGCCACTTCTTGTTTTACTCAAAACTGATCCCTAATCCATCCAAGATTCAATAAAACCCCATATGAGCTTGTGAATAACCGGAAACCTGACATCTCTTACCTTCACGTGTTTGGCGCTTTGTGCTATCCGACGAACGACAGAGAAGATCTAGGAAAGTTGAAAGCTAAGGGTGATATTGGAATCTTCATTGGATATTCAGAAAACTCGAGGGCATTCAAGGTGTATAATCGAAGAACTAAAAGGATAATGGAGACGATGAATGTGAAGTTTGACGAGATTTCACATATGGCTTCTGAGAGATACGCTCTAGAACCCGCGCTTAATCTAATGGCTTCTAATCATAACGGATTAGGACCCGCACCAAACCAGCAGACTTCTGGACTCATCAGTTCAAGACTCGTGCCTCAAGGAGCTCAGTCAACAAACACGGACAAACCTTCAGAACAAGAACTGGAAAATTTCTTCGAGTTAATGTTTGATGAATATTATGGTGGAACTTCGACAAATGCATCTCAACAACATTCCACTGCACCCGCTCAAAATAAACCACCACCACCACCGGATGCATCTACAACAATCGAAGCTGAAGCACCAACTACCTCAACATCATCTACATCTACTCAAGCCACTCCAGTACTTGAAACTGAACTACCAAGAGTTGATGAGCAAAATCAAAACACAAATTTTCAAGAAGAACCAACAAATAATTCAAACGATGTTGCGTTAGAAAAAGGAGAAGAAGTATTTGAAACCCCATTTGCAACAGACTCTGCTGAATCTTCTTCAAGGTTACATGAACCGTCTAACACACATACGTTAAACCCAAGGTACCCTTCTATGTTTCAATGGACAAAAGACCATCAATAGAACAAGTTATTGGTGAACCTTCAAAGCCAGTTCAGACGAGGAGACAACTTGCCACCGATCTCGAATTGTGCATTTACATTTGCTCAATAAGCCTCAAAGAACCAAAGAACATTCGGGAAGCAATGGCAGAAAACCCTTGGATTGAAGCGATGCAGGAGGAACTTCTTCAATACCTATTACATGATAGTTGGGAACTTATTGAACGACCACTTGATAAACGCGTTCTTGATCTCAAGTGGTTGTGGAAGAACAAACTGGATGAGGAAATGACTGTAATTCGTAACAAAGCTCGTCTCGTGGCTAAAGGATATCCACAAGAAGAAAGGATAGATTTCGAAGAATCATTCGCGCCTGTAGCTAGACTTGAAGCAGTCCGGATTTTCTTAGCCTATGCAGCTCACAAAAACATCACAGTCTATTAGATGGACATTAAGACAGCTTTCTTGAATGGAACTCTGAAAGAAGAAGTGTATGTGAGTCAGCCAGAGGGATTCATCGACAAAGATCATCCAGACTACGTCTACAAGCTTAAGAAAGCCATCTATGGTTTAAAACAAGCTCCAAGAGCGTGGTATGACGAACTATCATCTTTCTTGCTCAAAAACAATTTCACAAAAGGAACGGTTGATGACACCTTGTTTATCAAAAAATTCAAAGATGACATTTTGATCGTTCAAATTTACGTGGACGACATAGTTTTTGGATCAACCAATCCTAACCATTCAAAACATTTTGAAAATCTCATGAAAAGCAAATTTGAAATGTTCGTGATGGGGGAACTAAAATTCTTTCTTGGTTTACAAATACATCAATCCCCTCACGGTATTTTATCAATCAAGCTAAATATACAATAGAGATTTTGAAAAAACATGGAATGGAAAATTGTGATTATATTGGTACTCCAATGGTCACTTCACCAAAAATTGATGCTGATTTGTTTGGGAAACCCGTCGAACCGAAAAAATATCGGAGCATGATCGGTTCTCTCATGTACTTAACTGCTAGTCGACCTGATATTCAATTTGCTGTTTGTTTGTTAGAACGGTTTCAAGCAAAGCCTACCGAACTTCACCTCAAAGAGGTTAAAAGGATCTTTCGGTACCTACGAAGAACCATTAACATGGGACTTTGGTATCCGAAAAATTCGGGGTTTAATCTAACAGCCTTTTCAGATGCCGACCATGCAGGAGATCAAGTTACAGCAAAAAGTACATCAGGTGGAGCACAATTTTTGGGTGAAAAGCTAGTAAGCTGGTCGTCAAAGAAACAGGATTGTACTGCGCTATCAACCGCCGAAGCCGAGTATGTGTCTCTATCTGCGTGTTGTGCCCAAGTTCTTTGGATGCGGACACAGCTCACAGATTATGGCTTTACTTTTGACAGAATACCTATGTATTGTGACTCAAAAAGTGCCATAGCCATCTCGTGCAATCCCGTACATTACTCTAAGACGAAGCATATCAAAGTCCGCTACCATTTCATCAAAGAACACGTGAAAGAGGGTATTGTTGAATTATTTTTCGTTAAGACTGATTACCAACTGGCCGATTTATTTACTAAAGCCCTTCCTAAAGAAAGGTTTGACTATTTAGTTCGACGAATTGGCATGCGAAGCCTAACTCCTGAGGAGCTAGAACGTCTTCTCGAATCTTCTTGAAAAATATTTTTCACAATCGCTTCGCTGTAAATATTTTTTGAAAAAGCAAAATACAAAATTTGAAAAACCAACAAAAACAAAATACAAAAATATAAAATTTCAAAAAATACAAAAACAATATAAAATCAAAAAATCCAAAAATATTCTTCTCACGACATGTCTCTCGTATAAATCAATATTCTGTACGTTTCTAGAAATGTCATTCAACAATGATACGGACATGTACAGATGCTTGAACGGGAATTCTTTATATGTTTTTCTAAAACATGTCGTTTCTCAAAACTTTCTTCACGATGGCATTCGTATACTTCAGTACGAAACCCGGACCCGAATGATGACTTCTGATTATTTCAAATCAGGGACTCGTATTTTCAAGGACGAAATCTTTTTCAAAAGTTCGAGTCTAAACAAACGAAAAGGATTTCAAACATAAACTCGTTTTCAAACATATTTCTTGAAGCACTTTTTAAAGATTGTTCAAAAGATTTCTCATAATCTCTCAAAATTAGTGCTCAAGAAAACTCCCTCTAAGCCCTTAATTGATTTTCAAATGTGCTATCATTAAGGGGGAGTACAAAAACAAAATTGTTCCGAATTCATGCAAAATGAAATCTGTCTTTCCCTCCAAAAGCTTTCTCTTAATCAGTTGATATCAAAAATATCATGATATGCTATTTTTGAGGGGGAGAAGACATGATTAAAATGTGATCAAAGATGTTTAAAGCTTGTGACTGAATCTCAAAAGAGCTAGACTCAGAATGTACCAATGAATTGACGAAGCTTAAAATGTCAGTAATCAAAAAGACTTGTCCTGGACGGGTAATAATTTCAAGCTAGTCTAACTAGTGATGTAAGCGTGTCTTGAATAGGACTTGTCTGAGTAGAATGTACCGTATCGAGAGACTTTCTTTGGACTTGACCAGGACGGGTAATAACTTCAAGCTAGTCTAACTAGTGATGTAAGCGTGTCTCGAATCGGTCATGTTCACTGAAAGTGGATCAATTCAAAAAGAGCAAACTCCTCACACATGTACAAATTTCTTAAAAAATTCATGAGCACAGGTGAAGGGGGAGTCCTTCATAAGAAACAAAAACTCTCAAAGTGTCAACAAAAATGTGTTTATATTCATAAACACTTTGAGAGATTTTCAATCAAAGGTTTCATGGCAATTATAGGATTCATGGAGTTATAAGGTGACTAAGGTTAGGGAAAACCGTCCTATGATCCGCCAGAGCCGGAGGGATCTACCCAAGGACAATTCCAATAGATTAGAATTAGAAGTCCTTAGGTATGATTGAAAAAAAAATGAGAAAATGAGAAAGGAGAAAGAAGGGGTTGAAGAATTAAAAAGAAAAGTTATGAAAAAGGGTGAAAAGAAATAGCCCTCCATATGTTCAACCTTAGGGCAGACACCGGGTTCAATTCATATGCTACTGGTTGTTACTAAGGTGACATCGGTATTGAAGATAAAGACGTCATGGACCCAGTGACGCACTGCACTAAACCTTCTAGCCACTCAAGTTCTCTTAAAAGAGCTTGTTTCATTCTCACGAGGAACCAGTGTAATCTATCGACCTGTCTCTTAGAGATGGTTGATATTGAAGCAGGAGACCTCTCCCTAATCTCCGCATAGGAAACCTAAGTGTGCACTTATCGAGTCTAGAGCCATGAGATACATTAAAGATCTCTTAGGAACACTTAGTATTTCTACAACTGGTGTTCTACATCAATGGACATCAGCTGTAAATTATCGAGTCCTTCGCAGATCCTAGCAATCTGCCGAGAACGTTTATGAGAGAATTTACAAATGTATTTCTCAATGATTGAACGGAAATTCCTGCCAGGGTCAACATCAAGCAGCCCTGACAGCAGGTCACTTCGGTAATTTTTTATGGGTTACGCTTAGTGTTCGCGGTGGTTTCAAACGGTCTACAGTCGTGGAGTGATCCCCAACGACTCACCCAGTCATTGAGCTACTTAGTAGGTCTCGTAAGCTCTTTTGGGAGTATCTGATATGGGAACGGCCATGGTAAGGGTTACAAGGAGTCTTCACACTATGCTGTTGACGATCTCTAATTCCTTATCTGTAAGTACCGGTTGTTTATTGCTAACTGTTTACCTGCAGCTATACATCATCTCCAAGGCGAAAGATTCCACATGCTCATACATGCATCACAAAGTTAAAGGAAAGTTCTCACAAAGATCAAAGGATAGCAACAGCCAAAGAAAGATTCTACGCCAAAAAGAAGAATCTACAAAGTAAAGTGACAAAGATCAAAGTGAAAGAACGGAAACAACAAATGCATGTATCACAAAGACTTAAGACGTATGAGCATGTTGGAATGGCAGACAACCACCACAAACACAGAAGTGACGAAAGGCAGATGACATCATCAGATCACTTCAACAAAAATGAAGCATGATGAACTGGAACTATGATTCATCTAGTGATTCTTAAAGACGTCAAGAGCTATGAATGATAAAGTTTAAGACAAAGATGATGACGTCGCGCAACCTCAATGACCAACACTTAGGGGGAGATTGTTAAAATCGTAATTTTATTTATAAAAAGTGTCGGTCATTAATGTGTAGTTATAGGTTTGCTTTAGAATATCATTATGATGAAGTTTATGCTTAGTACTCATGTTTTGTAAAAGTCTAAGGGCCATTAATGTAATAAAGTAAAAGATTAGAGATGCCCTAGACTATTAGTATAAATACTCTTGTAAACCTCATTTGAGAGGATGGTTCTCTTAGTCTTAACAAGGTTATTATTTCACACACTAGAGTTCCCACTCACTCTCTCTTTCTACTTACTTTCTCTCTCTAGGTTTAAGCTTGATTCAATAGTGATTTAGGTTGTTCTACGGTCCTACAAGTTTCAGTTCCTGCTGATAGGAAAATGGTTTCTGCTGATAGACCATATCTGACTGTTTACCCAAAAACAACAGTTAAAAGTGCTAAAACAACTTTCAAATATGCAGTAAATGTTGTTAAAAGACCCATTCTAACAAAGGCAGTAGTCCAAAAACAAGTTTGGAAACCAAAGGATACAACTGAAAAGCCATCAGTTTCTGCTGATAGCCAAACAGTTCATATCACTGCTAAGGGAAACAAGGCAAATGCTGTTAAGGCCTCAGCATGTTGGATTCCAAAATCCAATGTTGCATCAATTATTCTTAAAAGATTACATCCCAGTGATGCAAGAGGCGGATCCAAGTCAGAAATGGTTTGGATCCCAAAACAAAACTAATTCCTTTATTTATGTGCAGGGACATTCATCAGCAGATACTGAAGATCAAGGATTCTCAGATAGTGGATGTTCAAGGCACATGACAGGCAACAAGTCTTATCTTTCAAATTTTCACAAGATTCAATGTCTTTGTAACCCTAGTGATAGTGAAGATCACTCGTATTATTTTGAATAATATTAAATCGTTTGGTGAAATCCTTTCATTGTTCTTTGTTAAATAAACACAAGCATCACAGTTCCATTTCCAATAAACATTCTAAGTGTGGTTAAGTAGATTCCGCATACTTAATCATATTCACTCAAAGTATCACATATACACATTACAAAGGTCCAACACCTCATAGTGTGTGATCAAATCAAGTGATCCTCTCAACCAATCTCACACCACTACACACCTTCTTCACAACTTATGCACACCACTACTACTACATAACTTCACTACTTCTCTTTCACAACACTACTTCTACTTCTACCCAACATAACTACTTCTATTCACAACTACTAACACACCTAGATCTATCTATTACACAACTTTTATACCTTTACAATATACACAAGCCTACAATACTTCTTAACAAGATGTTGGAGGAGTATTCTTCTCTTGCACTTTGAATGATGAAGCTTTGGATCACTTGAAACAAGAACTAATATGTTTATGATCAAAGGATTTAGGAAGATGATTTCAGAGAATTGGAACAGAAAGTTTTAGTGCAAAAGGTTAGGAAAAAATTCAGATTTGAACTAGTATTTATAGGCAAAGAAATCTGACACAGGAGCGTATGCCGGCCCCCTTAATTGTGTGCCGGCCCTCTTAAAATTAAGGGGGCCGCCCCTTATAATTAATGGGGCCGCCCATGTGAAACAGCTAGATTCTTTTTCTTTTTCTGGGGAAAGTTTATTTGGTGAAAATTTAACTGAATTTGGTTAAAAATTTGAATTCATATATTTATTATGAAATAAACATTTTCCTTTAATCACCAAAAGTGTTTTTCTTAAATATATAAAATGTTTATACCATTTTATATAATTTGTAATTAGTAAATAAACCTTCCTTTCATCATAAAATGTATTAGGCACTTGTTTATTCATACATTAAGTGAATTAGTTGGATATAATGATATTTTGTCACTAAATACTTATTTACGTAATGATTTTACGTTTAATGATTTTATATTTTGTGATCGTTAAAACATAGGGATATCAATAAATAATAATAACGTTTTTATGCATTATTTATATCAACACTCTTGTTACTTCTGGTTGAACTAACTCGTCCTCTACTGTATACTTCTTTGGGCACGTCCTCCTGTTGTGACCATCTGTCTCTCCACATAGTGAACATGCATTCTTGTTCTTGGAATTCTTATCAAGAGCTTGCTTTTTTCCTCCTTTTATGCGCAACTTTTTACGACCTTTGAGGTTACAAACAGATGGATTGTTAACGGTTTTTACAGCCGGCTTCAGGACTCCAACAAGTTCCTCCAAATTATTAGCCTTGTTTTTAGAAGGAGGATTTAGGCAATCAGCCTCAACATCAATCTCTAGCAACCTCAATTTCTTAACAAAATCAGACAACCTTGGCTCGTCTTTACTCAAAATATGGACACAATGATCAACAATGGAACTCGCCTCGTTTGCATTATTCTCAACAATCTCATTCTTTTCACCATATCTGTTCCTTTTGTTCCTCAAAGCATTAGGTATAAGATTCTTTGTCCAACGCCTCAATATATATTGACTTGGAATCACTTCAATGTTGGCATTCTTAAATACACAGAAAACATGCATGCATAATATTCCAACTCGAAGAAAAAGCTGACAGGAACATACAACTGATCCATCTTCTTGGTTACGCAACACCTTATACAATCCATCTACTCTATAAAACAACCTAACTGCTCTTCTTCTTCTTCTTCTTCTTCTTCTTCTTCTTCTTCATCTTTACCCTTATCCTTAACTTTCTTCTTAGCTTTCTCTTTCTTCTTAGCTTTCTTCTTCTCAATATATTCATCAACAAATTTCGTCTCTTTAATAATAGACACCTCAGATCCTTCAACCATACTTTTGGTATCTATTTGGCAAAACCATGTGCGAGCAAATATCTCTGCTTGAACCAACTCGAACAAAGGACGAGTATAAACATTCGATGCATGACGTTCAATATTAAGATAGGTTCTAAACGTCGAAACAGAATCAATAGTCTTATGATCTAACCTATCTTGTATATCCCTCTACTTTTCCATTGCCGTCTCAAAACAATTCATTAAATTCACAATAGTAGAACCTGAATTCATAAAATGAGAGAAAAAGTTGTTCTCACTCTCAGACCTAGACGTCGTCCTCATCAAACCATACAAGGGGGAATCAATAAAATAAGCAGGAATCCAACAAGAACGTATACGAAACATATTTGTTAACCACTTATGACTATGCAAACTAAACTCGTCCAATAACTTTCCCCATCTAACTTCAAACTCCTCCGGACCGATATACATATTCCAAACAATTTGATTGAACTTCTTTTTAAAGTCAGTATTATCATAGATTTTTGAACATATCTGTAAACAATATATCACATGTGATAAAACAATAAGAAACTACTAAGTATAATGTATCACATGTCCTATAACAAAAGAAATACCAAGAAGGCAGAAAAATACCTTGCCAGGAAGCTTATGTGTAATATGCCACATACACAGCCTGTGTTTCAAACCAGCAAATTCAGATTCAATAGCATTTCTCATCGCCCCATCCTGATCAGTAACAACAATATTTGGAGCTTTACCGAATGCCTTTATGAATGCTTTCAACTAGCATATATACGAAGTTGTAGTTTCGTTCTTCAACAAGCCTGCTGCGACTGTCACACACCTCCGATGATTAACTATGGCTGTAAAGCGAACCAACACCATTTTGTACCTGAAAAAACAAAAAAAATAGATAAAATAACAGATTAAACAATAAAACGCAAATCATATCATCAAATCTCATATTTAAACATACAAAAACTTACTTGTTTGTTCTGTACGTAGCATCAAAGGAAACAACATCAAAAAACTCCCGATAGTTGAACTTTGAAACTTCATCAGCCCAAAAAATTGCAGCAAGCTCAGCATTTTCGACCAAATAATCAAATGAAAAATCCGGCACATGCTTCTTTCTATTTTCCATCTTAGAGATAAGCATTTGGGCATCACTATGGCCTATATAGCAGTTCGCACTCCTAAAAAAGTTCTTGAAATAAAAACCGTTGTATCATGAACAAGCAAGTAAGAACCCTTCAAACCGGTTAAGATGTGATGAGCTTTCGTTGCACCTATATTTACGCTAGCAGCTTTAACAATAAAAAATTGCTCAGCATAGGTTAACTGCCTCTCAGTCTTTGACAAATGCTTATATTCTTTATGTTCAAGTTCATGATTATGAATACTATCAAAAACACTCAACTTGTACTTACTAGTACTAGGAATAAAGTCAAAAATAACACGCGCTTTGCAGCCTGTGATATGCAGGTTCGAACTTATAATATGCTTGTCACTATTCTCTAAGTCTAACGTGTCCACATGTATTCCCTTAGGACAACCTTCCTTATTACACACTAGATACTTTCGTTTAACATCACCATTCCTCAATCTTTTCTAGCATGATTTCCTAACCACAAACCCTGCTTTAGCAACATATCTCATATAGGCGGTAATGCACTCATCAATCGACTTATAAACTTTGCCCTTAACTAATAAAACATCCGCAAGAACTTTAGGAATATAATAAACAGTTCCACCAGGAGTATCAAAATTAGAGTAAGTAGCAAACGATTCAGGAGTTTTAATAACATTCAAATCTGAAAAAATAAAAGCACAAATAAAAACACCGACAAACTAAAAACAAAATAACAAAAACATTATCTTAATATCACGTGTGATATAACACTTGTAATGCATGCAACAAAGCAACAAAAATATATCACATCTGATGTATCACATAAATGATATATCACATGTGATATATCACAAAAGTGTTATATCACATGTGATATATCACATAATGATATATCACATGTGATATCACAAAAGTGTTAATAAGCTACAACTAAAAGCTTAAATTTGCTATTCGGAGATTAAAACTGCTTAATTCAATCAACAACAAACTAAAAGCTTATTCAGAGCTTACAACTAATAACATAGCTTATTAATACTGAACATACGATTTATAGTAAAAAATTAAAAATAATCAAAAGGCTTACTCTTAATAGCTTTAGATTCATCTTTGTGTTCATAACCTACAATCTCCTCACTATACTTAGCTGAAACATCATCACTAACAACGATCTCTTCAAAAGTTGTAGAAAGATCAGCAACAATCTCTTCAGAAGCTGTAGAAAGATCAGCAACGATCACTTCAAGAGAAGATGAATCGGAATTCTGAAGCGAATCCATTAAATCCTGAAAATTAGATGAAAAAAGTAAATCAGTTAGCTCATAATTAAGCTAATAATAATGAGAGAATGTGATCGCTTATTGAATTGAGGAGCAAAAATTAGGGTTACGTGATGAATCAGGATGAAGAAGACGGTTAGATGAGAGAGAAGAAGGAATGAAGAAGACGGTTAGATGAGAGAGAAGAAGGAAACACACACTTTGTGTGTGTGAATTAATGAGCGTTTAATTGAGACGGGATATAAAATATGACTTTTATATTGACCAAAAAGACCCTTGTAGTGTAAATATTAAGTTTAATCTCAGCCACTAGATTAAAATGAATGGAGGGTAGGGATTGGTCCCTTTCTATGTGAACAAACTTTTGTCCTCAAAAGATCTTAAATCTTATTTTAAACGCTAATTCAACCAAGTTTTAATTCTTAACCATAGCTTGACTAAGAGCATAAGGTAACATGCCCATGAGTTATTCCATAACTCACTGACACGTCAACGCCACATCAGCTTTAACCTTTTAACCTTAACTTATCACTTTCCACCATGGTACCATAACTTACCTTAACTCACCTTCACCTCAATTATTTTCAATTTCAACCTCAAACTTTAACTAATACTTCATTTATTTAAAACATGACATTAATTCGAGCAACACATTACAATACGAAATTAAAAAAAAAAAAAAAAGTACAAAACAAATAAAACACAACATCACACAATTATTTATTCTTCACGAGGAGGCAACCCAAGTTTCTTGATGATTCGGTCCTTTTCCATATTAACCAACGCCACATACTGTGGATCTTTGTCGGTAGTGTCGACCATCAAAAATTCAAGCTCCCTCAACCTCTGTTGTGTAGCTTGGTTTTCCGTCGTCGCCTGATACGCCCTGGCCACATCTTCACGTTTTGTCCGATACTCTTCGAGCATAATCTCCCCGAAATTGAACGAATAAAAGGAACCTTTGGTGCTAGCCGTGCCTCCGGTGCTTGTCGTTGTCTGGGATTTTTGTTTCTTCAAAGCCCGCTTTTTTCCAATAGGTCGTGGTATTTCATCATGACCAAACAACGCCTCGTTTGTTTGGCTTGGAACGTCGCCGGTTAAATCAATCGGCTCGATGAGTTCCATTTGGAATGTTTACGCAAAACGTTCCAAGCATCTTCATTCGAGAACGGTGTGTTGCCGCTTTCTTCATGATAGTAGCGGTTAGCCCGTTGTAGGATATCAACTTCACTTTTCCCACTTTTTTGGTCGCGTTGCGCCGCTTGTAAGCAGCGTTGAACTTAGTGCAATCATAGTTCAACGTTTTCCACTTAGATTGTAGCATATCTTTGTTGCGGGGTCTTGAATTCACTCTATTGAACTCAGATTTTATACGTTGCCATAACGTATCACGAGTTTGGGAACGGCCGACACACGGATCCTTTGAACATACCACCCAACAATCGACAAGTAATTTTTCCTCACTTGGCGTCCAGCGTTGCTTCAACTTTTCAGCTTGTTCTTCATTGCCCTCGTCTTCTACAGGTTGTCTGGATTTTTTTGCCTTAACGTTTGCTCTAAGGTGATTGATCTTATCAAAATGACTCGTCTAGATTTTGTAACTTCGTTTGAATGCTCTACTTTAGTGAAGTCGAATAATTACGACCCATTCCAAAATGGCTATTATCCCCTCGTTTTAAATTCAGTAGTGATTTATGCATATTATAAGCACAAAATGAAATGAATTAAGACAGGATAGCGATTGAAGACATAATATGGTTGCTATATGTTTGTTTTCCTGTAGAATAGTGACACGTGTAATTGTGTTGAAAAGGAAAATGCCCTCAACTGTTGGACCAAAAAGGAAGTAGTAGACTTTAAAAGCAATAAAAGGGAGGATAAGGATTGAGGGGAGGAGAATTATTTAATAAATTTGTGTATTTTTGATTTTTTTGTATATATTTGCCAAATTCAGCAAATAAAACATATTATACTTGCCAAATTCAGCAAATAAAACATATTTTCAGCAGAAAGTATGAAACCTATGCACCCCAATATTTGTGCTCATATAGGCAGATGCACCTACCCAAGTTTCGTCTAGTGGTGCATCGCTAATCAGTTGGGCCGTACTCGATCAACATGTAAAACTTTTTTTTTTTTTTTTTTTTTTTGGAAAGGCAAAAAAAAAAGAAAAAAAAAAAAAAAAACTTTTAATAAAAAGAAATAGTGACGATTTTCCTGCAACCTTAAGTTAAAGCCTTAAAACATTACTTAAAAAGAAAAATATTACTCGCATCATAAATGAAATACTCCGTAGCTAACAAGATATTAGAAACAACGTCGACAACAACCCATAATTATAACCGGAACAACTCCAAAAGAACTATGGGCCTAAAACTTAATATTGATCAAAAAGTCTAAACTTTCAACAACCATATGTAAGATCTAACAAATAACAATCGAAGAAACATTTATCATCCACAAACCAACACATCAATTAAAAGGACACATATCTTTTATATAATAAAATAAAACTAATATTGGAAATTTTGCATTTCAAAAAAATCAATTCATACCTGATTAAGTATTAATTTTATTAAAAAAAATTATTTTCTTATTAGGTAATATTTTATATTTATCCTTACACAAGTAGAAAGATAAATACAAAAAATGTAGATAAGATATTTAAAAAGAAGATTATTTATTTTATATTTATCCATAACACAAGTAGAAGATAAATAAAAAAATATAGATAAGATGCAATTAATAATAAGATTAAAATTTTTAAATAATTATTTTAAAATATTAAAAAAAAAAATATATATATATATATATATATATATATATATATATATATATATATATATATATATATATGTATATGTGCGCGGGTATTATAACTAGTAACTAATAGTAACCAATTAAAGGACATCAAGCACTCGAAAAACTGTCAAACATGTGCAGTTGTGCACCACGTGCACCGATATTGAGCTTATATAAATATAGGTGCGTATTTTCAATTTTTAAAGATTTTGTCGTAAAATAACAATATATTTTTTTTAATGTACCGAATTAATACGTGTATTATTTTTTATTCCACTTAATATAACGTACTTTCATTTTTGTTTTAATGTAGTACGTGATGATGATTTGGCATACTTAACAGTCTGACACATGTCACCATTTATAACATAACACGTTATGATCATGTACTACATTGGAACAAAACATGAAAGTACGTTATATTAAGTGAAACAAAAAATAGTACATGTACTAACTCGATACATTTGAAAAAGTACGATGCTATTTTACGACTAAAACCGCAATATTTATTGACACACTCAAATGTACAAACAATTAAAACATATTATATTTAAAATACAATTGTCTAATGCATATATTAAAGTGTGTTAATAAAAAGGGTTAATGGCATCTAATAGCAACCTACTTTCTCATTTATTTAAATATCATATACGAACACAAAAAAATACCATTATACCCATCCAACAATTTGTACCGTTAGTCCTTTCGGCATGTAATTGCAACGTACGTTCGCATTTGTTTCATTATCATACGTTTTGACTAACGACTGTGTGTAATTAACACAAAAATATGTTTTCTTACGTTTTCATGCGTTATTATCCGTTTTCTTACGTTTTCATACCTAACAGTCTGAGCTTATATAAATATAGGTGCGTATTTTCAATTTTTAAAGATTTTGTCGTAAAATAACAACATATTTTTTTAAATGTACCGAATTAGTACGTGTATTATTTTTTATTCCACTTAATATAACGTACTTTCATTTTTGTTTTAATGTAGTACGTGATGATGATGTGGCATACCTAACAGTCTGACACATGTCACCATTTATAACGTAACACGTTATGATCATGTACTAGATTGGAACAAAACATGAAAGTACGTTACATTAAGTGAAACAAAAAATAGTACATGTACTAACTCGATACATTTGAAAAAGTATGATGCTATTTTACGACTAAAACCGCAATATTTATTGACACACTCAAATGTACAAACAATTAAAATATATTATATTTAAAATACAATTGTCTAATGCATATATTAAAGTGTGTTAATAAAAAGGGTTAATGGCATCTAATAGCAACCTACTTTCTCATTTGTTTAAATATCAGATACGAACACAAAAAAATACCATTATACCCATCCAACAGTTTGTACCGTTAGTCCTTTCGGCATGTAATAGCAACGTACTTTCTTATTTGTTTCATTATCATACGTTTTGACTAACGACCGTGTGTAATTAACACAAAAATATGTTTTCTTACGTTTTCATGCGTTATTATCCGTTTTCTTACGTTTTCATACATTTTATACATTTTCGCCGTTTTCATACGTTTTTGTTTGTTTTTAAACGTTCTCGTCTATTTTTTATATGTTTCAAGCGTTTTTATACGTTTTTGTCCGTTTTTATACGTTTTTGTTCGTTTTTTAACGTTTTCGTCCATTTTATATGTTTTCAAGCGTTTTTATACGTTTCTTACGTTTTTATATGTTTGCGTCCGTTTTTACACGTTTTGTTAATTTTGTATGTTTTTTATGTTTTTATACCCTTTTATTTGTATACGTTTTCATGCGTTTTTATTTATTTTTATATGTTTTTATACGTTTTATCCGTTTTATATGTTTTCTTATGTTTTAGTCTGTATTTATACGTTTTTATCTATTTTCATCCTTTCATGATTTTTCATCCGTATAAGAACGGGCAAAAACATATGAAAACGTATAAAAACAGATAAAACGTATAAAAACGGATGAAAACGTATAAAAACAGATAAATACTTAAAAATATATATATAAATAGACGAAAACATATAAAATCATACGCAAACGTATAAACACGGATGAAAACGCTTGAAAACATATAAAAACAGATGAAGACATTTAAAAACGAATAAAACGTAAGAAAAACATATAAAAACGGACAGAAACATATAAAAACGCTTGAAAACGTATAAAAACGAACGAAAACGTTTAAAAACGAACAAAAGCGTATGAGAGCGTAAGAAAATGGTCAAAAACGTAAAAAAACGGATAGAAACTTATGAAAACGTAAGAAAAACATATTTTTAAAGTTAATTACAAACGGTCGGTAGTCAAAAGGACTAACGGTGCAAACAAAAACGTATGACAATGAAACAAAATTTGAAAGTTGGATTGTTATTGTGGTATATTTTTTGACACACTCACAAATTTGATTAGGACACATAAGTGTACAAACAATTAAAACAATTTGTATTTACAGTACAACTATTTAATGTATGTTTTGGAGTGTCCCAATCAAATATAGGAGTATGCAAATCACTACTCAAAAGAAAATTATTAGGAACAAATAAAAACAAACAAGTAACAAGATACTAAAGGTTACCAAAGTATGAGTTCATAATATTGATTAGAACGACTTTAGGGAACTACAACCCTAAAACTTAATTTCAACCATAAAGTTACGATGAGCTAATGGAAGATCTAACAATCGAAGGGGAAACTCTTATCAGCGAATCCCAACATAACCATTTATGGGCCATCACTCATATAAAGCATTAAAATGGCCATGACCTTCACGACTTATACGAAATATATATAGGAACATTATGTTAAACTCTTTCAGCAATATAATCAGATAGAATGGTGGTACGGTGATATAACAATCCATAAACACCCATTACTATCATTCCCATTACAAATACATATAGTATGTATTTCACAGGTAAATTTTTGCTTTTTATATGCATTATTACTTGCATGACTCACTTGACTTGCTCACGTATCTACACAAGTCAAATAACTCAACACTCACATCCTATAAACCCCAGGTATGTCAAGCATAAAATCATAACAACACCATAATAAGTAATTCACCAATCTAAAATACTAAACATAACATAAAACCCTAATAAACACTAACTAAAACTTAAGTAGGATTATGTGCTTATTTGAAACTATATGCTTAATATAACTAGTATAAATGTGTCCAAGGCTTAAGTATAAGTTTCCTTAGGAATATTAGGATATATTAGGACCATTAGGCTATAGAATAAACCCTTTAGACCTTAGATACAAACCCCATAAGCCCAAAACCATAATTAGGTCATAATTAACTAGAATTAGGTCTAAACCATCCCAAAACTTCCCCATAGGTCACTACCACTTAGTATAAGCCTCTTAGAACTTAGGAATAGTTATTAGACACTCATAGGACACTAATCTAGGCACTAAACCATAGGATAAACCCTAGTCTCTCACTAAACACACTTAGGTCATTTAGGTTACAAAACTAGGTCAAACCTTCCCAAACCTTTTCCATAAGTTACCCTCTTTTAGAATAAACCATTTAGGACTTAGGATTAGTCACTAGACACTCTTAGAAACTTAACTTAGGCAAAAAAACCTTAGGTAAAACCTTAAACACTTAATAAGTAGAACTAGGTCTAAACTTAACTAAAACAAGTAAAACCTAAACATGAGCACCTCAAGCACCTCAACCTAGCACCCTAACACCTTAGTCATACCCAAGCACACACCCTAACCCCTCTAAGAACCCACACAAGTTGGTGCATCACCTACTTGTCTAATCCACCACTAATCCACCCTAAACCACCCCTAAACCTCCACTAATCCACCCATAAACACCCTAAACCATCACTAAACACCCTAAGCAGCTTACAAGCACCTCCAAGCACCCAAGCAAGGAGGTGCATCACCTCCTTGTAAGCTACTACCACCAAACCACCTCTCTCGGCTCTCCACCACTACAACCGGCCTAGCTCCGCCCCCTAGCTACCTCCTAGTTTATCTTCATCACCACTAGACTTGCCACAACCCCCTCTAGCCTTGCTTGCTCACCCCTCCCTCTGCTCGACACCTACACCTCATTTTCACTCCAAACCGCCTCTACGCGGGTATAAATACCCCCTCCTCCCCTCCATTCTTCTTCACACCTCTCCTTCCCTTCTATACTTGATATTTCTATAGTTTAAGAACCTTAGAAGCCCTTGGAAATGAGTAGCTAAGCTTTAGTTATGTTGAGTTGTGGTTTGAAGTCGAGCGAGCCCTAGAAAACCCTAAACCCACGTAAACCCTGCCCTAGCCAAGTAAGTCTTACATTTTAGTTTATTTAGCTTTAGTTTAGCCTTAGGATAGATTTAGGTTGCCTCAGAACCCATAGGATACCTTGCCTAAGCCTTGAATGCTAGAACTAGTTAGATTTCAATTTAAAACCCTAAATTGGGTCGTATACTTGCATGCATGCTATAAGTAACTTCTTTAAGTCATACACTAGTTATAAATAACCTAGATAAGTTAAAATAAGTAAAACATAAGCTAGAAAACTTAGTTGCTAGATAAAATATAAGTTACATGCATATTAGGACTAGTTTTGCAAAACTTTACATGCATAAGGGTATATATCATAAATTCCTGAAATTATAATGTCTAGGGACTGTTTTTGACAGTTCCTAGAAGTTATAAGTGTAAGGACTAGTTTTTCATAATATTAAAACCCTAGGATAGATATTAAAATAAGTATAAACTAAAAAGGACTAAAACATAAATATTATAAAGTTAATGGTCTAAAATGGTAAATATAGAAAAATTAAGAGTCTAAAGGTTAGTTACTTAAAATATAGAAGTCTATGGACTAGTTGTGTCAAGTATATATAGTTATTAGTATAAGTAATATAAGTAATATAAATTTAGGGTAGAAAACGTAAATATTTATACTATACGGGTAAAAAGTGAAAATATCATATAAGTATAAAACCTAAACAAAGTTAGAAGCATAACACAATACTAGGGAGCTTCAAGTGAGGAGTACTATGTGGATATTTCGTTTTGACGAGTTTGTTGGGTTTACGAATTAAAGTGCCCTGACTCCTCAAACGATTATTGCATATACTTCTGAGATATGATGGCCCGAACGATGATATGATTATAACTAAACCCTAATAACAACATAACTCAATAATAGGGAGCTTTGTGTGAGGAGTATTAACTTTTGAATTATGATGGCCCGAACGGTATTATGTTGATAACATAATACAATAGTAGGGAGCTTCATGTGAGGAGTCATATACTTCTGAATTACAATGGCCTGAACGGTGTTATGTTATATATAAAACATTAACAAACCTAAAAACAATAAACATAAACATGATAACTAAAGCTTGACATACATCCAAAACCAACAACACACTAGGATACATGAGTAAGGCGGTCTAGTTTCCGAGTCACTATTTGCATCACTTAGATTGCTTTAAACCCAGGTGAGTTTTCATAGCCTCATACTTTTTTTAAAAATGCTTTCACTCTAAATGCTTTACAAACCCTATGAGGGGGATACATGCTAAATGCTTTTCTTAAAACCGAATACAAGTCTTTTTCTTTGGTTGTTTGCATGAGTAAACTAACTGCCATCACTACATAACCAAAATTCATGAATCTAATCGTTTGAGATATTTTACCCACGTTAACGCGAATATAGTTGATAGAACTATTGGAGTTTGACAACTCCCGTTGGTATTAACACCCCACTAGGTGGTACCAATAAGTACTATATTTGAATCCACTCAAGGAATAACTTTGGCAAGTTATCCTTCTATCCCCTCATGTTGGGTCTGCAACCCACATGACCCGGATTGTTAAGGTGTGATTCATGAGCTTAGTGCAACATACTCATCTCCTGATAATTGTGCATGCATCACAATTATCATAAAACCTACATTTTCCCATATGGGTGTAACAACTGAACCCATGGAACTTGTATTCACTAACCCCTAAACCTATGATTCTCACTCAACACCTAGTGTTGACCTTTTAACCATGTATTCTAGGTATATTACTTCTATGGATCCATGGGAGAAGGAGGTACTGAACTCGGAGGACTTTTCATGGTTATCATTCAAACACAACCTAACTCTTAGATTTTTGGGACCTCAATAAAAATAAAAGTATATCTTTTATAATTAAAACTCTGATAATTATGAATGATAACTAAATTTCCAAAACGTCTCTTTTCGAGTCGTTTTCTATTACTGTATCTGTGATTCTATGAAATAATACCCCAGACACTTTATCCGCTGCAATCAGTGAAAAATGGGGGTGTTACAGATTGGCATCAGAGCTTCAGTTGTAGTGAACAAGGTCAAAACCTAAACTACAACTATTTTTCCTAAACTCGAGAAAGTCCTCAGTACCTCTGCTATCCTCCATAACCATACGTGCTAAGGTAAGTATAATAATTGCCTGCTTAACTGCTTAATAATTTACAGTATTTTCTTTATTATATAGTTATGTCTACTCCCCACTACTCTACCCCTGTCTCATCTAGTCTACATCCGTAGAATGATCTTTTCTCTCCGAATGTACTAGATTATTCCCCTAAACCCTATAACTTAGAAGATTATAGGAATAGTTTAGATAAAGCTTCACCCTTAGGATATACCCCTTCTTTAGATAACCCTCATTTAAAACACATAAGAGATTTCTATGCTAAGACATCACCCTTACCTCCCCTAGACCCTATTATACATCCACTTTTCCTACCTCTAGAACAGAACCCCATGGTTTCTTTCTTCCGAGAGAACCATATATACCTAAACACCCTATCCCTACCTATACCCCTAGATATGACCTTAGGCAACCCTATACCTTAAACCCTACCCCTTACTTAATAAACCCTCCCATTTCATCTTGGAAAGATGAAATTGGAGAAAAACCCTCTAGGTTAACTCTAGAAGATGAGGAAAACCAATTAGAGGAGATTTTAAATAACTTAGATGAAATTTTTCTTGATCTCCTTGAGAAGATAGAAAAAGGTCATAATAATAATAACTTAGATAATCAACCTGACTATAGTAGTTTAAGAAAAACTTTACAAGAAAACCGTTTTAAAATAGCTAAAATACAAAAAAACCAAATGAAACATCACCATAAAATAGCCTTTTCCGCTTTAGGATTTGCACTTTAGAAAAGATAATAGATAATGACGAGGAAAACTTAGAAAACACTAACTCATGGAATTAGGAACTTAGGAAACTTTAGAAAACCCTAAGTAAATAAATAACCTTAGGAGATATGCCTTAGAATAGTTAGTGCCTATAGGATAAGTAGAATAGAAAATAAATAAAACAGGTTAGGATTTAGAAACTACCTAGTACCGCTCAATCAGGATAGATTAGATAACTAGACTTAAGAATGCCTTTCACCTTATGACACCCTTAACCTAATAGTAAACCCTTAGGAAAATTAGGTATAACCCATAAAACATAAAAAGTTGGGTACTTGTTACAACCTACCCTTAAACTTTACCCTTAGGATCTTAGGAAACCTACCCCGATGTCTTAAGTATATAGAATCTCTAAACTGTTTTAAATTTCCCTTACCCTAACCTTTTCAAAACACTTTCCCCTTACCGATGGTGAGACTTCTCATTCTTCACCATAGAGATCTGAATCCTTTCTCCTCCGATCTCTAAGCCTTCACTTTTTTACGTAGCTTTCTTAAGCTATCTTCGTTCTAGTTAGAGATTCTACCCCTAACTATTCCATATGCAAAATATGATCTTCATATATAAGCATATTCCTACCCTTTATTCCCCTAGATTACTATAATTCCCGAGCTAGTTTTCCCCAATCCCCTTTAGTAAACCCCAAAACCTTAATTAGGATTCCTATACTTGAGGTTAGAAATAACATTAGGATAACCCTAGAAGACATAAACTTAGGAATAGAAAACCTTGGATTATTAGGATAAGAAACCCTTGAGGAAAATTAGGAAATTTTAGGAATTTTAGGAATTTTTAGGCTAGAAACCAAAACCCCTACCCCAATAGATAAAAAAATACCCCAATAGGATAAGATTTAGTAGGAAAACATTAGGATTAGAATATATATTAGAAAAAACCTAGGATTAGATAACCCTCACCCTAAGCCTTTAGTCCCCTAGTTTAGGATGGATACATTAGCAAACTTCTACCATATAGGAATAAGTAGATTTAGGTAATAGATTACCCATACCTAGCCCTTAGGATACCCATACCTATACACTTGAGGATTTTAGATTATACCTTAGAATTTGACAATTTTTAGAATACCCATTAGGAAACTTCACTTAGGAGATACTATGGATAGTGCGCTAGCTGGTTTCAAATTCCTAGGAATAGTAATACTCATAATAATAGTAATAATGGTAATAATAGATAACCTAAAACAAAAGAGAAAGCCTGAAACTACACCTAAAAATAAGGATATACCTAGTCAACCCTTAGGAAAGAAAACACTTAAACCTAATCCCTCTTTAGAACCCTCTACCTAAATGGAACCAAACACCTCACCTTTAGAAATTAGGATTAGTTAGGAAAAACTAAAAGAACCTTAGGGGGAAAACAAAACTCTGGGAAGAAATCTAGTAAATCTAAAACTCCGTTAGGATATTCTTCTTCAGGTATCCTATACTCTTACTCTTCCATTTAATCTCATCTTTTCATTTCTCTCTTTCTATCGTTTAAATCTTTTCCTCCCACTTTTTCCTACTCTTCCGTTTAAAATCCCATTTTTCCGCCTTTTTCCCCACTCCACAAATTAAAACCATACTTTTCCATTTTCCCCACTCCTATACTTTTTCCACTCCACCCACTCTAAACTCCTTTTCCTTTTCCATTTTCCCCTACTTTGACATTTCATCCTTTTTCCTTTTTCAATCCACTCCACTCCAATAAATCCTTCACTCCATTTCCCTTCATTTTTATTTCTTCGTCATTTTACACTCTATTTTCTTCTCTCTATAATCTCTCCCTACCTCATCCTGCAATATTCTATTTACTAGAACTTGTATTTCTCGCCATACCGCAAGTTTTCATTAGTTAGAACTTGTAAGAATATCTACATCGAACTTTAATCCTCATTATGTTCGACTATGATATTAAATCTGGCTTTGCAAGAAATTGCAAAAAAAATGAGATGTTCTACGTCCGTTATTCTAGTCTTAACATGGGAACCTACCATGTGACAAGTTGCTAAACCGGAGAACTTTAGAACTTGTCTCTATCATTACTAGAACTTGTCTCTATCATGACTAGAACTTGTCTCTACCTTGACTAGAATATTCCTCTACCGTATCTAGAATTTATCTCCACCTTGATGACAACTAGTTGTCATCTCGGTTGGAACTTGTCTCTTAAATATTCCCTTACCATATATCCTTAAATATGGTAAAACTCTCTTCATTTTCCACCGATACTACTTAAGGATGTTTTATGATTACTATCCTCTTAAAATGAATTAGGATGTTCCTACATTTTAATGAGAAAGTTATAAATCAAATAGGTTAAGAATTTATACGCTCTTGTTTTCAAATATTGGGACGCCTTTATTTGCACATAATGATATATAAAAACCTAAGTATCTGGTATCTGTACAAGCAATTCCTACTCCGCTTGTGCAAAATCTTCCTTCTTTTTACAACATTTTCCTTGGTATCAAAAGATAATCCTCTTCTTCATCTATTTTCTCGATTTATTCTCTCCCCTACTCCTATAATCGTCTAAATCTCGGGATGAGATTTTCTCTAAGGGGTAAGACTATAACAACCCACAAACACCCATTACTATCATTCCCATTACAAATACCTATAGTAGGTATTTCACAAGTAAATTTTTGCTTTTTATATGCATTATTACTTGCATGACTCACTAGACCTGCTCACGTATCTACACAAGCCAAATAACTGAACACTCACATCCTATAAACCCCAGGTATGTCAAGCATAAAATCATAACAACACCATAATAAGTAATTCACCAATCTAAAACACTAAACATAACACAAAACCCTAATAAACACTAACTAAAACTTAAGTAGGATTATGTGCTTATTTGAAACTATATGCTTAGTATAACTAGTATGAATGTGTCCAAGGCTTAAGTATGAGTTTCGTTAGGAATATTAGGATATATTAGGACCATTAGGCTATAGAATAAACCCTTTAGAACTTAGATACAAACCCCATAAGCCTAAAACCATAATTAGGTCATAATTAACTAGAATTAGGTCTAAACCATCCCAAAACTTCACCATAGGTCACTACCACTTAGTATAAGCCTCTTAGAACTTAGTAATAGTTATTAGACACTCATAGGACACTAATCTAGGCACTAAACCATAGGATAAACCCTAGTCTGTCACTAAACACACTTAGGTCATTTAGGTTACAAAACTAGGTCAAACCTTCCCAAACCTTTTCCATAAGTTACCCTCTTTTATAATAAACCATTTAGGACTTAGGATTAGTCACTAGACACTCTTAGGAACTTAACTTAGGCACAAAACCTTAGGTAAAACCTTAAACACTTAATAAGTGAAACTAGGTCTAAACTTAACTAAAACAAGTAAAACCTAAACATAAGCACCTCAAGCACCTCAACCTAGCACCATAACACCTTAGTCATACCCAATCACACACCCTAACACCTCTAAGAACCCACACAAGTAGGTGCATCACCTACTTCTCTAATCCACCACTAATCTACCCTAAATCACCCCTAAACCTCCACTAATCCACCACTAATCCACCCCTAAACCATCACTAAACACCCTAAGCAGCTTACAAGCACCTCCAAGCACCCAAGCAAGGAGGTGCATCACCTCCTTATAAGCTACTACCACCAAACCGCCTCTCTCGGCTCTCCACCACCACAACCGGCCTATCTCCGCCCCCTAGCTACCTCCTACCTTCTCTTCGTCACCACTAGACTTGCCAAAACCCCCCTATAGCCTTGCTTGCTCACCCCTCCCCCTGCTCAACACCTACACCCCGTTTTCACTCCAAACCGCCTCTATGCGGGTATATATACCCCCTCCTCCCCTCCATTCTTATTCACACCTCTCCTTCCCTTCTATACTTCACATTTCTATAGTTTAAGACCCTTTGAAGCCCTAGGAAATGAGTAGCTAAGCTTTGGTTGTGTTGTGTTGTGGTTTGAAGTCGAGCGAGCCCTAGAAAACCCTAAACCCACGTAAATCCTCCCCTAGCCAAGTAAGTCTTACATTTTAGTTTATTTTGCTTTAGTTTAGCCTTAGGATATATTTAGGTTGCCTTAGAACCCATAGGATACCTTGCCTAAGCCTTGAATGCTAGAACTAGTTAGATTTCATTTTAAAACCCTAAATTGAGTCGTATACTTGCATGCATGCTATAAGTTACTTCTTTAAGTCATACACTAGTTATAAATAAACTAGATAAGTTAAAATAAGTAAAACATAAGCTAGAAAACTTAGTTGCTAGATAAAATATAAGTTAAATGCATATTAGAAATAGTTTTGCAAAACTTTACATGCATAAAGGTAAAGATCATAAATTCATGAAATTATAATGTCTAGGGCCTGTTTTTGACATTTCCTAGAAGTTATAAGTGTAAGGACTAGTTTTTCATAATATTAAAACCCTAGGATAGATATTAAAATAAGTATAAACTAAAATGGACTAAAAATGTAAATATTATAAAGTTAAAGGTCTAAAATGGTAAATATAGAAAACTTAAGAGTTTAAAGGTTAGTTACTTAAAATATAGAAGTCTAGGGACTAGTTGTGTCAAGTATAGATAGTTATTAGTATAAGTAATATAAGTAATATAAATTTAGGGTAGAAAACTTAAATATATATACTATAAGGGTAAAAAGTGAAAATATCATATAAGTATAAAACCTAAACAAAGTTAGAAGCATAACACAATACTAGGGAGCTTCATGCGAGGAGTACTATGTGGATATTTCGTTTTGACGAGTTTGTTGGGTTTACATATTAAAGTGCCCTGACTCCTCGAACGATTATTGCATATACTTCTGAGATATGATGGCCCGAACGGTGATACGATTATAACTAAACCCTAATAACAACATAACTCAATAATAGGGAGCTTTGTGTGAGGAGTATTAACTTCTGAATTATGATGGCCTGAATGGTATTATATTGATAACATAATACAATAGTAGGGAGCTTCATGTGAGGAGTCATATACTTCTGAATTACAATGGCCTGAACGGTGTTATGTTATATATAAAACATTAACAAACCTAAAAACAATAAACATAAACATGATAACTAAAGCTTGATATACATCCAAAACCAACAACACACTAGGATACGTGAGTAAGGCGGTCTAGTTTCCGAGTCACTATTTGCATCACTTAGATTACTCTAAACCCAGGTGAATTTTCATAGCCTCATACTTATTTTAAAAATGCTTTCACTCTAAATGCTTTACAAACCCTGTGAGGGAGATACATTCTAAATGCTTTACTTAAAACCGAATACAAGTCTTTTTCTTTAGTTGTTTGCATGAGTAAACTAACTGCCACCACTACATAACCAAAATTCATGAATCTAATCATTTGGGATATTTTACCCACGCGAACGCGAATATAGTTGATAGATCTATTGAAGTTTGACAACTCTCGTTGGTATTAACACCCCACTAGGTGGTACCAATAAGTACTATATTTGAATCCACTCAAGGAATAACTTTGGCAAGTTATCCTTCTATTCCCTCATGTTGGGTCTGCAGCCCACATGACCCGGATTATTAAGGTGTGATTCATGAGCTTAGTTCAACATATACTCAACTCTTGATAATTGTGCATGCATCACAATTACCACAAAACCTTCATTTTCCCAGATGGGTGTAACAACTGAACCCAGGGAACTTGTATTCACTAACCCCTAAACCTTTGATTCTCACTCGACACCTTGTGTTGACTTTTTAAGCATGTATTTTAGGTATATTATTTCTATGGATCCATGGCAGAAGGAGGTACTGAACTCGGAGGACTTTTCAAGGTTATCATTCAAACACAACCTAACTCTTAGATTTTTGGGAACTCAACAAAAATAAAAGTATATCTTTTATAATTAAAACTCTGATAATTATGAATGATAACTAAATTTCCAAAACGTCTCTTTTCGATTCGTTTTCTATTATTGTATCTGTGATTCTATGAAGTAATACCCCAAACACTTTATCCGCTACGATCAGTGAAAAATGAGGGTGTTACAGGTGAGTTGTAGGAAATGCTAGTGTAGATTAAAAAAAATATTGTATTTGGATTGAAGCTATGGCACTAACGGTCGAACAAAATCATGAAAGACATCTTGTTTGTAGACTCGCAAAAGTAGCCAATGAGTTGGATCTACGTGAAGTGAGATTGTAAGGTCGAAGCAACGAATCCAAAAATTTGAATGCTGACAGAGGAAGACCAGATCTGAACCAACATGGAAAATCCTAGATTAGGAAACCCATTCGTGTATGTTTGTGATCGAGGATATTATCAAGGAGGGATTCAGAAAGACTTATTTTGTAGTCTCATGTTGCGAGTTGATATACCTGAGTTAGTTGGTTAGGCACCTTCAACCTATCATGGTTTCTAATGTAGGCTTATGATGCAAGTTTCGAGTCCTTAGTGCATCAGTAAGGTCACATGGTATCATGGTTTTAGTGATTACCACTAGGATTACCCTTTGAGACAGACAAAACTGAACCTGAAGCTATCGTCTGAGACATACGTGAGGAGGAAGAGAAGAATTATTTTATTGAAAATACGAGATATATCATGATGACTACCGAGATAATCCTATTTGAAACTTTTTGGCGGAAAAAGTTGTTTGTTTACATTACTGATGTTGATGAGGAAGAAAATGTAATGAAGAAGCAACATTTGAAGTTAGTGAATCTTTTTTGAAGATCAAGTTTAGCCCTTAATGATCTGACACATTTTTAATGTTTATAAGTCCGTGTGGTTGACAATATGTGATGATGAAACGCCATTTTCAGCACCAAGTGTACGAAAAAAAAAGGAAAGTATGTGGTTGTTTTCTGGGTAAAAAATTATTACTCTGGTAAATATATTAACAAAAAAACATTGAGGTTCAGGCAATATGGTAAAGCACAATATAGACTATTACAAACAAACGCATCATGTGTGCTTCCAACCTCTAAACATCACAAGATTGATACATTAAACTTGTGGAATGTGATCTCTACATACATGGTTGAGAAGCTATATTTGAAAACCAAAGATCATTCATGCCCATACTACATGATGTGGTTGCTGAAAGGTAATATGTGTGATCAAAAATTCAAGGATGACGGGTTTTTTTTGCTGAAAGTTTTACGTGTCACTTTTATTTGTGAACAATGCTTAACTTATCGGGTCATTATAACGTGTTGGCTATTCATTGTTGCTAAATTTTATCCTTATATATGATTTCAATGATGACTACTTTTCCCGAGGGGGGGGGGGGGGGGGAAGGTTTGTGAGGAGGATTTGGAGGTTTCGACGAGTGTTACACTGCAAGTAGACCACATAGTGTAATTGCGTCGCAACACTGTATCAACTTTTGTTTTAGGGGTTTATTTTGAACACTTCCAATTTTGTGCGGTTTAGAACTCATTTTTTGTTTACTTTAACTTTATTTTCTAAATAAGGTCTTCCTTCTTATTATGATGTTAGTATGTTTTGAAGTTATGTTGCGTTTGATATTGCTTAATGAAACGTTGCTTTTGAAGAATCGTATTATTTGAATTGCTAGTTATCATTCTTTTTATGCATTGTTCGGCTGTTACGGTCCTCGTCCCAACCTTAACCTGTTTATTGAGATAGTTTTGAACTGTAATTTTGTCCTAGCGTAGCAACTCATACAACTTTAATAGCATTTCGTACAAAGTACCAAGAGCTTTATGTGCAGCTGAAAACTTTGGATCCGAAGAAAAAAAAAACAAATAGTGTTTAATGAAGGGGTGAATAAGACAATAATAAATGGTACAGGTGGAAAATGCAATTGTGACCACCGAATGTTGGAAGATGAAGAAAAGTCGAAAGGTGTCACAGGCAAGTAGCTTTTTGAAATGGGACCCACAAAGGGTAAAACAAGAAATTTATATAAAAAAGAAGAAGTGCGTTATCAGCCAAAGGAACCCAGCGATATCGTTACATAATAAAAGAGGAGAAAAGGGTATGATGTGACATTATTTTCTCTTTTCATAATAATTCATATGGCCCCATTTTTCATAATTTCAGTAAATTATTACAAGCAAGTACGAGGGTTAAAACGACTTTTTGACAACTTCTTCGTGTTTTAGCATGATTGGATTTTCTTAATACCTAGTAGTCGAGTTTAAAATTGTTTATTTTTTATTTTAAATAATAAAAAGAGAATTTACTGAGAAATTATTCTATATGAATAGTTAAAAATTGTAGTTGTCTCATTTTTATTAAACTTTGTGATTATTTTTTGACAATAATTTTAATACGGAGAAAGTACTTGTGTGTTGTATTGAGATTTTAAGATTCAAAGTCTATGGATATTTCAAGACATTCAAGTGTTCTATTAGTTGTGGTACATATTTTTTTGATATATTTAAGCTTACGGATCGACTCAAAAATGTTCTTACGATTTGCTAAATAGTACATCAAAAAGACGTGCGGAGTTTCATACAATGCTTGAGCTAAGCTTAACAGTTTAATAACATCAGAGTTCAGAACAAGGTTAAACAATGTTGAAATTAAGTTTTCTTAATTACTCATATTAAACTACTTGCAGTCATCTATCGATCACGTGTGAATGTTAACGTGACATGGGTGACACGTGTTGATGCCCATTACATTTGTGTAGGTTTTTATTGGTATAAGAAAGCTTTTTTTTTTTTTTTTTTTTTTTTTTGAACGACATTAAATATGAAAAAAAAAAAAAAAATAGCAAGGAGAAAAAAAAAATAGAAGAAAGAAAGTTTAATGAACAACATCCTAAAATTCTTTCTCATCATCACCTTATTCTTGATTTTGTCAAGTACAAAAAGTCAAAGAAGCAATTAAAAATGTATAGAAAGCAAACAATACCAACAATAAATAGATAATAAGCATGAATGCAATAGTATATTGATAGATACACTATCAAATACTCAAACGACTTTCTTCCCTTTTTGCTTTTCTATAATTTTCATTCTTGATAATTTGATATAAATAAAATTATAACTTTTCTATAATTAACTCTTGAAAATTTTACTTATATTACGTACTCTTTTTTAATCTTCAATATTTTTTAAGCATATATATCATTTTAAAAGCTTATAATTGCACATATATCTTATCAAAACTCATAATTATGTATACGTCTTTTTAAACACATAAATATATATATATATATATATATATATATATATATATATATATATATATATATATATATATATATATATATATATATATATATATATATATTCAAATATTGATTTTCACATATTTAAAACAAAAACAATACTGATAAATATATTTTAAGTATGAAAATCCGTTCTAATTGTATTTTTCACCGTTGTTGATTGTACTCATTTACCGAAATAATGTTCTTGCTAGTTGACTGATTGATTGATATTGCTTGGGGAGGTGATATGCACACCATTAAAAATGGTGTGCACATCAGTAAATTACACCGATAATGCACACAGTATAACATCAAAATACAGAATTAGTGGTGTGCATACCACTTTTAGTGATGTACATATCACATTTTGTTTAATTCTTATCATTAATAAGCCAAATCTTATGCAAGTTAAAACCATCTATTAACTAATTTTCCACGAGCATCTTTGATTTTTGGATGATTTTCATTGAAATCAATTGGAAATTCCGTGGACTGTTGATGTGATTAGAAGAAACATATACATGATTTTTGTTAGAATTTTTTGGCTTATTCATATAATTAATTAAACCCATGAAATATTAATTGCTTCTTAAAGACTTGTTTATGTTAATGTGTTTCAAAGGGCAAGGAGATATAATAAGAACAAGGATAGAATTGATATTTTTACATTTAAAAAAGAAATTATCGTATTTTAAAGTTTTAATTGTGCATCTAAAATGTGTAGGTTTTTTCACCTTTCTTATTTTAATTTTTCTTATCATTCATATATGAATTGAATCTATGAAAAAATTAGATAGAAAAGTGAGAGAAGTAATATGCCACGTCACATTAAAAACATATTGTTTTCCCTGAACTTTAGGAAAGTTTAATGTTGCTTATGAGCAACTAATAACTTTTAATTATATGCTTTTATCTTGTATGATTAAACGATATTTGAAGCCAAGGGTGTAACCAACGTTTTGAAACCCGGGTCGACCCGGCCGGTCGAACCGGTCGGACCGGAACCCGGTCAAAAAACGGGCTGTTTTGACCCGGGTTTCTAAAACCGGGTCAACCGGTGTGACCCGCCGGGTTTTGAGTGACCCGGGTTGACCCGGGTTTTGAAACCCGGCCGGGTTTGTATTTTTTCTATATTTTTATTTATTTATTTTTTTAAATTTAAATTTTGATTTTTTTTTTATTTATTTGTCATTAGTAAGGTGCTATTTTTGTTTGATATGACTTTCTTATGGTGTTTATTCACTCATATTTGTGCGTAAAATCGATTTTTGAAAATAAGCGTAAAACCGGGTCTAACCGGGTTGACCCGGTGACCCGGTAACTCGGCCGGGTCGATCCCAAACCCGGGTTTCAAAACATTGGGTGTAACAAGTAATATCAGATGCCACTCAAGGTTTAGTAGGTTAGATACATACATCTTGACTAATTACAAGTTGCAAGTTATGTGTCACACTATAAATTATTTGGCAGCCTTTATAAATCATCATAATGTAATTTTGCCAACATCATAATTGTAGCCTCTCACATATGTTTTCCATAACTAAACAACATCATTTCAATTATCAACTATATAGAAATATGGTACTTCTGAATATATGCCATCTTCTTTTTTCTTACACTATAGGTGACATTCGATTTCCAATTCTTCCCAGACCAATTTGATTATGATAAACCATTGACAAGAAACAACTAGTCCCACTAAATGAATCATCATTTCAACTTTACATTTTCTCGAACAAGTTGGTGTTCAAATATCGACATATAGAAAGTCAACAAGTTAGACAAAAGTTCATAATACTTTCAACAATACTGTAAGGGATGACACTTACATTGTACCTGGCACATTTTTGTAGCATATTGTTAAATATAAGGCTGAAATAGAAAATTGTGATGGTTTGTCAAGGCAAAACGACATTCTTTCATATACCGTGATTAAATATGTGTGTTGTGACAGAATTTGCAAGTGAATTGCGAATTATTACGATTTCATATTCCTTGTTTACAGCTACCGGAAAATCTGTGTTATGTATTAGCTTAGTTTGACTAAAATCTCATCTCAAATGTTAAACCGTCAGTTTCATATAAAATATTAAAAGTTTTTAAAGCGGAGTCTTTGTCACTACCAAAGATTACAAACTCAGACTTCGTTAATACACTTTGGTTAATTCATATACTTTGGCGCAATAATAAGACGTAAATTACGTTAAAGTCAAGTGTTAATACAAATAATGAGTAAAAATATTATTTATATTTTTTGATTTCTCTTTGTTTTAACAAAATATAAAAATATTTTACGTAAAAGTGGTAAACAAGTTATTAATCTTAAATTTTCATTTCTGGCGCAAAATCACTTAAGTTATGAATAATTGATATTGAACTTGATTGATGATGATCAAAGAAATATATTTTTTTTTTTCATACACCTTACATTTTAACACATTACATTTTAACGTGCACACAACATTTTTTCAAAAGTTGATTTACAAATAAGTAAAAAATGTTTTAATGAAATATAAATTTGAATTAGGCTTCTAGAAATGTAATCTTGTAAGATTATTCAAGATTCATTAAATATTTTGTTAACATTTGCAAATCTTCACAAAAGACAAACAAGAGATGGAATTCGACAAGGGATGACTCCCTTGAAGGGCCATGACTCCCTTATTAATAAGGCTTCTAGAAATATAATCTTGCAAGATTATGCAAGATTCAGTAAATATTTTGTTAAGATTTGCAAGTTTTCACAAAAACAAACAAGAGATGGAATCTGAAAGGGGATGACTCTCTTAAAGGGCCACATCTCCCTTATTAATGAGGGAATCATGGAGCCGTGAAGGAGCGTCCGGCTCTTGGTTTGCCTATATATAGCGGCTCATTTTCACACTTAAAAATCCCCTATTGCCAATATTTTTTCTACATACTTTCCCACCATTAAACCTTTCTTTCTTCGATTATTTCATTTGTTTAAATCCATTTTAAGTGATCCAAGAACTATACATTCTAGGTGCAAGATAAAAACACAAGAAATCGTCAAGATTCAAGTGTTGTAGTGTTAGTTCATGCATTTGTAACATTTGTTACATCATCATAGTTTTCCATCATACACTTTGTTTATAACCACTTATCATACACCATAGAGACATCCGGTTAGTACTTTAGTCCTAAAAATACGAGTGTGTTCTGGTTAGTATTTTAGTCATGAAAATACGAGTGTGAAAGGTTGGTTCTACCTCAACAAGAACTCGACATTTATCTTAGTGTCGGAAAATATAGTAAGCAACGTTGTACGGTTTTCTCCTCCTAAAGGGAGCTTGTTGACATAGTGCAGTGAATTCTAGAGTTGGGTATTCAGGGAGTGCAGTAAGGTGAAGAGGAGTTTCATGGCCGAACCAATGTAAATTCTCATGTTGTGGTTTGATCTTTCCATCTCTCACTTATTATCTTGCATTATCTTGCACTTTATTTATTGTCCTTTATTACTTATTGTCTTGCATTTACACTAATTGCATATGTATCGTTACTCTAATATAAATTTATCGAAACTTAAATTTTAGAAAGGTAAAAACTATTCAAACCCTCACTTCTAGTTTTTCACATCCAGCATGATTCATCTTGTGAAAACAAGAAGCGTCTTTGGGAATTTAAATACCTCTTAACCACATGTTCGAAATAGTTATGTTGGTGACTTGACATCTTCATGGTTTCAATACATATATAGTCTGCTTCATCCAATTCCTTATGATAAATCTATGCCGTTGTAAGAATTAAGGTTGTACAAGCTATGTAAAACGTGATAAGTATGATATTGAAAATTCGCAATGACAAATGTAATCAAATCATAGATTTATTAAATGTCATTGTAATAATAAATTGAATTTCACAATACACATCTAGAAAAAGAAAAAAAAAAAAAAACAGTCAAATGTCCGAGATTTGTACACTCTGGCAATAGAATTGCCATGCTATTGTCTTAAGAAGATAGAAAACATCATGAAATTGTCCTAAGCATGAAACTACTTCATATCAGTAAAAAGTCATCTAGCCGTAAAATGCTAAAGAACAGTGGCAAAGTTGCTGTCAAATATTATGTCACTATATTGTGTAAGAAATAACACATATTTGACATTAGCATCAGTATTTCTATTCAACACGAGAGTTTCACATTTTTCACCAAATAAGGTTAATAATATGGGGAATGAGTTACTTGTGAACCTTTTGACAGTAAATACAATCAACCCATATACTCCTCCACTCTGAGGTCTAGAAGAATATATAGCTACATGAATGTAATCCGTAGAAAATGGGAGTCTCATATCACATTTCTAAAAATTGGTTTAATTGAAATATATTCCACTCACAATATAACAACATCGGATTTCAATGAGAGCTCATAACACCGTCCTTGAACTCAGATGTTGTCTCCGAACTCTATCGTTGACCTTTGTGTACTAGAACACAAACTTCCCTATAAAGTCGATAGAGGACATTTTTTCATTGATAGATTCATGGGTATGAGTAGAATATGGTTTATATAGTGAAAAGATGTGATAGAAGTAATCACATTGTTGTGAAAGAAGCATTGATGGTGAATATATCCAAATGTACTGAATAACTAACGGTTCATATAAGAAAATTTAAGCTAGCTAGTATTTTGTAGATGCTTCGTAATTTTATATTTGGCAAACTGATTTATATATGGAAAGTACAATTTTCGTTACCACTTATGTAGTTAAGTATGAAGTTGCTTTATTAAACCCATCATCTTCAAGATTTAATTTAGCACCCTCGGAACTGGTGAAAAAGACTCATCTTTTTACAAACTTCTTCCATATCACATGAAGAATATTTTTTGGTTTTGTCACCAAGGTTCTAGGTGGAAACAAATCAAGATTTGACCAGTTAAAACAACATCAACAAATGATAGCTTTTTCTTTGCTCACTCGTATAAAAATAAACATAGGGAAGATCATCTTTGTTGATCTTGTAAGTAAGCTCTCAGAGAATCCCAGTCTAAGAATGTAGCATATTCTCGGTTTATCTTTCTTCTCATAGAGCCTCACTTGGGAATGAGTATACTCAACCTGACATAGAGGGTGTTCCTCAAGGTTTACCCCATGATGTCTTAAGTAAGAAAGCTTATCACTTTTCCAACCCTTCAACCTATGTGGTGTTAACACCATATATCAATCCTAGATTGAATAGGCTCCTAAGTCACCACCTGAAACTAAAGTAGTGGTGACTAAAAAGTCAAAGAATAGAAAGAAAGTGACTACACCAAAGTCACAGTCTTCCCAATCTTCTTTACAAAAACCTGAACCTGGAAAGGGTAAGTTTACATAGAAGGACCTTAAAAATATGACTCTCCCACCAAGACCCCAACCAGCACAAGAAGGGTCATCAAAGGGTTCTGGCAAATCACAACCAGTATCCTTGGACAAACCCCCCACTGCATCCTTAATTGGTCAGAACAAGCCATATGGGATGGCAACAATCAACATCTCACATCCCAATGAGGACACTCGTACATGACAGCTTTTTTCTGAGGGAGAAATGGTCCTATACCCTCATGGGAGCAACATTACTCCTCATAGAAGGGGACCCATACCCATTCACATCCTGAAAATGATATGAGTACATCACAACTCGGATCCGAGGGAGGAACTCATGGTCCTATACCCTCAGATGGTCAGAACAAACCTGATGAGACGAGGACCCTTCTACAATCATAACTAGCAAGCTCCCAAGAAGGTTTCACTGTTCAACAGCCAAGGTCTAAGGAGCATATTATTTCTTTTGCCGACTTTCATGTTGTTACGGATGAGTCTGATGATGATACAAGTGAACTAATTCTAAAGTTCAGTGAGGAAGAAGAACATTTCATATTATAAGAGGATGATGATGGCATTGATGATGATACTAAAATTCCATCTTCTCCTGAGGAACCTCAAACTCAACATTGTTCTAATGCTCCACCTTCTTCACATCCTAAACCTTCACAACTAGGAACTTCTACCTACATCCCTGATGTTGTCAGTTAATACAAATAATGTCAAAAATGTTATTCGCATTATTTGGTCTTCTCGTGTTTTGATAATCATAAAATATAAAGACATGTTACGTAAAGTTACGGTTTATAAGTTTTTAATCGAGGAAGCTCATTTCTTCCACGTAGCTACTACAATGTCACTTCAGGTATGAACAAACTTTATACCGTCATTAGTTGAGTGATCAAAGAGTTTTATTTTCTCATAAACTTACATTTTTAAGTTTGACAAAACATTTTCACAAAAGTATTTTTGTGTTTTTAAAGAAATGTTTTATTAAGAAAATATATATTCAAATTCAACCTTATAACAACTACTTTTTCCCCCAATTCAGTTCAGCTTACACTAGATAAGTTTTCACCACGTCAGGACAAAAATGGGAGCATCTGTCGAGATGGTCCCTTAAAGTGGACGCGGTCCCCTATTGATAAAGGACCGTCCAGCATTTAAGGGACCGTCCACCTCTTTCCTGTCGTCTATAAATACTGAACTGTTCCCTTTCAGAAAACAGGCTTCCACACACACAAAAACTTTCTGTTTTATTTTTCTTTTGTCTTTGATCACTATAACATGTCGGTATATGTTTATAAGTGATTTCCTCTTCCGCAAAGTGCAAGAGAAGAACTCTTGACGTAGATGAAGATTTGAGAAGTTAAAGTCAATGCCTCTTCCCAAAGTGCAAGAGAAGAACTCTCAACGTAGATGAAGATTCGAGATGTTAAAGGTGTCCACACACAAACGTAACAAGTGTTATGGTTATAGGTTTTTTAAACATTGTAATATTTTCGACTTGTGTGTGAGTCGAGGATGGAGATATATGTGTATGAACTTAGATAAGATGAAGATCCAAGAAATCTTGTAACTAGATTAGCTCTTGTATTTGTTGTGAGGAGAGTGATGTCCTAAGTGGTTAGGTTAAGACTTGGTTGAGTCTTTGTGTGAAGGCTTGGATCGGGAAAGGATCCAAGTGTGTCGTGTGTGAAGAATTGGATTAGGTGAAGATCCAAGTGTGTCTTAATATGAAGAATTTAGTGAAAGGGAGTGCTCGTTCACCTGAAGAGTTAGAGATCTTGTGTCGATCTAAGTAGGACAAGAGTGCTTGTTCGTGTGACCACGTGGGCCTTGGTGTAGATTGGTTCTAGCTAGGATTAGAACTCGACATTCCGCTTAGTGTCGTTAAACCTTGTGTAAGCTTGTGTACGGATTGCTCTGCCTGAAGGACTGTGTTGATATAGTGATTGATAACTATCGAGTGTGTTACTCGGGGAGTAGAGTAAGATGGAGGAGTGAGCTTTGTGCCGAACCACTATAAATCACCGCGTCTCTTTGGTTGTGTTCTTTCCTTACTCTTTATATTACTTGTTTGTTTATATTTTCTAGTAGCTAAATTGATAACACACAACTAGTAGATTTCAACAAGTTTGCAAATGTAAATTAACCGGACCTAAAACGGCGAAATGCTTTAGAAAGTTTAAAAGAAGTGGTGAAACTATTCAACCCCCCTTCTAGTTTCTATAATTGGTATCAGAGTTTCATTTATCAAGATCTTTAGAGTATATTGTACTTTAAAACTTGAATCGATCTATGGAATCAAAAAGATATCTAGAAGGGAGTTCTTTGAATGAGCCACCATTTTTCGAAAATGAAAATTTTGTTATTTGGAAAAATGAATTTGAAAGTTATGTGAAATCTATAGATCATAATCTTTGGCATGTCATTTCAATTGATGATTTACAATTAATGAAAGGAAGTTTCGCTAATCAACTTTTCATGAGAAACTTTTGCGAATTATTGAAGCAAAAATATTGATTTATGAATCTTTGCCGAAAATTGATTTTGATAAAACAATTTTGTGGCAATTGGCAAATGAAATATGGTAAAATGATTTAAACTTGTATCAAGGAAATGTTCAAGCAAAAGATGATGAAAATGTGCTATTAGGAAAACACTTAATTTAAGTAGAATCATGTACTACTAGTTTGAATGTCTTTATTGTAGGAAATGTCACCGACAAGGATCACACAAGCAATCTAGTTGATGCACTAGTCTTCAAGTCTTGAAGTGATGCCGATGAAGCAGACATTATGCAGTTTTAAATGTGTAAAGAGAATTGCTAGCGGACAAGACAATGTGCGCCTTGTATGTAGAACCAATCAAGTAGTTGTTTCACCAAGTGAGTGTCATCAAGTCTTGCATCACATACTACACATGTCTTTGATATGTGTTATTAAGGATAGCTAGAGGCTAAGCTAAGTTTTCTTACAACCTTGACTATTATGCTTGCTATTTGAGTATTTGCAATATGATTATGTGATTAGTTGTTACTCACTTGCATGCTAGATGATATTTGTGTGCTAATACATGCTAGATGCTTTGTGTTATTTAGACGTTATGTCTAAGTGCTTATCCTTCTTTGGATTCAAGCAAACTATTTGGAAAAATAATGGTCTTACCACAACCATTATTAATATCAAACTTTTCGTCAATCAATCACTATACACGATGCACACTTGTTTCACACTTTATCCTTTCTCTAGTTCTCGTCTATGACTTTCCTTGAAACTTACATGATTGACTTCTAGCCTTCCTCGATGCTAGTCTCATCCTTGAATCTCATTTAACGTCTCTCTCTCTCTCTCTTTTCTTCTGTTTCGACTCAAAATCCACTCTTTATTCAAGCGTATTGAGTCTTTTTCTTTTCTTCTGTCTCGATTCTACTCCATACCTATTCCTTAGCCTACTCGTGCGTATTGAGTCTATTTCGTGTCTTAAAATGCAAAGGGTCATATTTTAAAACGATTTAAAACCAAAAAATTTTTATAATGACCAAAACACCAAAAACCGGCAAAAATCTCACACCTACTAACCACGGTCCTTTATCGACTGGCGGTCCCTTATCGATAAAGGACCGTCCCGTATTTTCTGCTTACGCCCCGTTTTCTTACTGCATAACACTCAAAACAAAACCAAACACTCCTCTTGTTTCAAAACTGAAGAAAATCAACCTTATACCCCAAAATCTCACTCACTTATAATCAAACTGATTCAAGGTTTACAAATTCAAGATCATCAATCACCAATACTTACTAATCACTCCATTGTAAGTTAATTTCTTTAATTTCATTCAATTATCTAGAATTAAATTATTAGGGTTCATATGAACATAAAATTAAAAATTGGGGATTCTCATTTCTTTGCAAAATTAACAACAATTGAAACCAAATTTAAACAATGTAGCTCTAATAACATGCAAATTAACATACGAATTAATACAATTTGTAAATTTTGAAAATGGGTCAAAAATGAGGAAATCCTTAATTCGAATTTGTTGTTATTAATCTTGTTTAATCACGTAACAAAAACGTAGTTATGCATTATTAATACATGTCATAAACGTTTTCATAACCATGCAACGAAATGAATCAGAAATCTCATAATTAAAATGTATTATGGTGTATGGGGGTGTTTGGGATAAGCATGAAAATCATAAAGTAGTCTACTCAATATTTACTATATTTTATTTTTTTTATATAGGAAAAACATGCCTAAACCAAACTGGGTTGATCACACAAAAACATGCAAGTACATACCCATTGTTTCCACCGACTACCCTCTACCTATTTGCTATAACTTCCAACGTTTTGAAAAACGTTGTATCCATGAAGGTCGAGTTATTTACCCAGACTTTGAGGACTTTAACTACCTTGAAGCCATGTTAAGTTTTGCCAAACTAGAATGTCTTTACAAAATTAATGAGTTAGTTGTTCCTCGCTTTGTCCTAGAATTCTACCGTCAGTTTAGGTTGAGAGCTGAGTCCATGAATGAACTCTACATTGAGCTTGTTATTCAAGAAAAATTCTTTTCTTATTCACTTCCTGATTTTGGTCACATCCTTGGTATTCCTACCACGGGGCAATGCTCGTTCACTGACGAATGGAGCCTTGATGCTCTTGTCAGTAGCACCCCCAGACGTGGGAAATATGCCACTATTCCCCCACTCCAAATGAAATTAAAACTATCATTCAAAAATCACGAACCTCATCTCTTACCCGCACTCATAGGGGTAAGAAAATTCCCATTGAAGAAAACCAAATCCTTACAAAAGAAATTGAAAATCACCTCAAGGTCTTTGAGGAGATCATACGTGAAAACGCCTTTTTCCTAGGTGGTAATAGGGATCATCTTCCCGCATGTCTCGGTCACATGATTTATTATGTTGTCTCATCGACACCCTACAATCTAGCATTTTACATGTTCAGGAGAATGGAGTTTGTTACCAAAATGAACAAGTTAAATCTACCCTATGGTATGCTTTTAACCTGTTTGTTCAATCATATCATAGATGAATTTCCGGAACTCAAATCGGAAAAGTACCTTATCCATGATCGTGTCATGTTCCCTCTCACTACTTATATTGAGCGTAAGACAAGGTCTGATTCAGGGTCAAAAAGGACCTTGTTTCCCGAGTCATCTTCCGGTGATTCATCCTCTCATCACATAGATGATTATGAACACATTGTAGTTCCAATGCTAATGCATCTTCTTCATCCCAAAACCTCTTGAATGCCCTTCCTCAAATCCCTCAAAATCTTAACTCCCAAGACCCATCGGTGGTCACTCTTCTAACTCAAATTCGGGATGAGCAAAGGAAAGGGTTAAAGTTAATCAAGAATCTCCTCAAGAAAAAGAAGAAGTAGTAAATGTTATTTGAAGTGAACTCATTTCATGATTATGTGTAATGTACTTGATACAACTATGTTTATTTTTATTTTTGCAAACCCTTAAGACATGTTTAATTGTTGATTATGTTTGGATTTGGATGAGATTATGAGATGTTTAGTTGATTTATGACATTTTTTATTGTTAAACTTATGTTTATGTAGTTCTGTGACAAATGGGAATAAATTGTATATGCTGGTTGCAGAATTGAGAAACTGGGCAAAATCATGTGAACTCACTGCCGACGGTCCTTTATTGACCTGGCAGTCCTCCAGTGATAAGGGACCGTCTGGGATTTAACGGACCGTCCCTCTGGGATCACGGATTTTTGCACTATTTTTTTCTTTCCTGCAATCCTAAACCTATTGCATGATTATCACCACTTTACCATGTTTAGATAAACAACTTGAAGTGCTTAATATTTCCTAATGCATGCTTTGCCAAAATCATAACGATGCTTGATTATTTAATCACCTCTCTTCTTCTCCAACCTCATTACAATCACTTCTCATTTCATATTTATCACCTACAATGGCATCATCTTCCACTTCCTTACCTAAATAAAACAAAGGATTCATAACCTCACTCAATTCACAACTACCAAACAAAAGGCCTAAGATCAAAATCAATCCACCACAAACCAACTTCATTGATCTCAATCTTTGTGACACAACTCCCTCTCCAAAGTCACCACCATCATCACCTCAAGCACCAAGTGCACCACTCAAAACACCATCCACAAATGGAACATCCTACTCTTCATCAAAGTCATCATCCAGCTCAAAGCCAACCACATCACCTTTCTTATCATTCATCAAAAACTTGTCACCTTTGCTCACCCAATTTAGCTCGGGTACTTATACTTCATTTGCGAGTAATCAACCATCATCTCCTATCTCTTTTAGCTCTCAACCAAGAAACTCACATCACCTTGCAATAAACTCACCAAATCATACCACCACATCACCAAACGGGCCTTTGGAAAACACTCCTCCCACTCCACCATCATCTCTAAACCTTGGCAATACCGTTCCTTACTACTTTGTTAACAACCACACCATGGGATGTGCATGTTGTTATCACAACTTTCATGCCATCTCAACTCTAAGAGATGAACTCCACACCATGTTTGGATACATTGAGTTTCTTTTTGCTCAACAATGAGCAACCAACTCCCATTTCCACCATGCCACCTTCGGCTCCACCTTCATCCTCACCATCATCCTCTCCACCCTCTAACTAGATATCTTCAAAATGTCTAGTTAAGAATAATCAAGTGGAAGCTATGTTTTGGGTCAAGCATGCTTTGGGAGATAGTTTGTTGCATTAGTTGATAACTATTGATGTAGTTCAATGATGTCTTAATCATGTGATGATTATGGTTGCCTTTTTGTACCTTTATGCATGAAATGAATGAATGATCATGTTTTTAGATTACGTTAACATGTTGTGATATGATTCATAGTTGAATTGAAAATGGACTAAAATTATTCAACCTTAAAAATGGGAAGTTACTAAAATCACAACACATCTGCCAACCTAGTCACCTTCTGGTGGCGGTCCCTTATTGGACCGGCAGTCCCATAATCATTAAGGGACCGTCCCCAATAGGAGTCAAAATTTAGACTTTTTCTCTGATTGTCTATCTGATTCATGTTCTACCTACTTGATTTCACATTTACATTCGTCTTATTTCTCCATATTCTTATATATATATATATATATATATATATATATATATATATATATATATATATATATATATATATATATATATATATATATATGTATGTGCTTTGCTTCTAACTTGGTTTTATAGCACATCACCATAGCTCGATTCACCGGTGCCCTCATTTAAGGGGAGCACTTGGCTAGGGGGAGCTTGTTTATCGTTGATTTCTACAACGATGCCCTTTCATGGATGCTTGTGTCTCCTCTCCTCACCGAAAATGGTGTTGATCCCAGTTGAGCAAACGATATTATAGAAGTTGACTTGAATAAACACTTAAGCTATAACGCGGAATATTAAAGCTTAACTTAAGAAGAACAATATTAAAGACTTTCAACACTTCAATATATTACTTATACGAGCACTCAACAATGCTAGGGTTTTACAACCTTGAAGTGAAACGAGAATAAAATAATACGTACATACTCTAACCCTAGGCACCTCCTCTTATAGACCAAGGAGTCCTATTAGGTTTACAATAACTTTCTACACAAGATAAGATCTTCCTAATCGTATAAGACATACACACTATCTATTCCATAATTATCCATCCGTGTATACAAGTTTATCTCTTAAGCAGCAGATTCACCCAGCAGCAGTTTGATAACACTAGCAGCAGATTCATTATACTTAGCAGCAGATTCTCATCATCAACAGTTTGACACTTAGTTATATTTTGAGAAGTAGAATCTCAAAAACCAACAAACGACACCTTTTTGATTCTACAAAAATGGGGAGAAGTAATGGGAAAACTCATTAAAAACTTATCAACGCACAATTTTACTTAAAATGAGTTTATATTTTGTAATCATCAAAAAGGGGGAGATTGTTAATACAAATAATGTCAAAAACGTTATTCGCATTATTCGGTCTTCTCGTGTTTTGATAATCACAAAATATAAAGACATGTTACGTAAAGTTACGGTTTATAAGTTTTTAATCGAGGAAGCTCGTTTTGTAACACCCCAACCCGAAAAGGGCTAAAGTGTAACATTATGGGGTCAAATCAGAACATAAGCAAGCGGAATACATTAATAATACAAGGTTCACAAAACAGTTTCAAAGAAAAGATAAATGACTAATTCTAAGCATTACAACTTCCAAATTAATTACAAGTTTAGAACCAAGAAGGAAATCTCTAAGTCTATCTCTAATCCATGGGGAGCTATCAACAGTGTAGTCCACTAAAAGCTCCTAAGCACTCTTCACCCAACCCAGCTTCCTTCTAAAAACCTGCCGCAGGAAAAGAAATGCGGCTGAGCTTAAAAATCCCAGTGAACAGATTATACTTAGCAGCAGATTCTCATCATCAACAGTTTGACACTTAGTTATATTCTGAGAAGTAGAATCTCAAAACCCAACAAACGACACCTTTTTGATTCTACAAAAATGGGGAGAAGTAATGGGAAAACTCATTAAAAACTTATCAACGCACAATTTTACTTAAAATGAGTTTATATTTTGTAATCATCAAAAAGGGGGAGATTGTTAATACAAATAATGTCAAAAACGTTATTCGCATTATTCGGTCTTCTCGTGTTTTGATAATCACAAAATATAAAGACATGTTACGTAAAGTTACGGTTTATAAGTTTTTAATCGAGGAAGCTCGTTTTGTAACACCCCAACCCGAAAAGGGCTAAAGTGTAACATTATGGGGTCAAATCAGAACATAAGCAAGCGGAATACATTAATAATACAAGGTTCACAAAACAGTTTCAAAGAAAAGATAAATGACTAATTCTAAGCATTACAACTTCCAAATTAATTACAAGTTTAGAACCAAGAAGGAAATCTCTAAGTCTATCTCTAATCCATGGGGAGCTATCAACAGTGTAGTCCACTAAAAGCTCCTAAGCACTCTTCACCCAACCCAGCTTCCTTCTAAAAACCTGCCGCAGGAAAAGAAATGCGGCTGAGCTTAAAAATCCCAGTGAACAGATTATACTTAGCAGCAGATTCTCATCATCAACAGTTTGACACTTAGTTATATTCTGAGAAGTAGAATCTCAAAACCCAACAAACGACACCTTTTTGATTCTACAAAAATGGGGAGAAGTAATGGGAAAACTCATTAAAAACTTATCAACGCACAATTTTACTTAAAATGAGTTTATATTTTGTAATCATCAAAAAGGGGGAGATTGTTAATACAAATCATGTCAAAAACGTTATTCACATTATTCGGTCTTCTCGTGTTTTGATAATCACAAAATATAAAGACATGTTACGTAAAGTTACGGTTTATAAGTTTTTAATCGAGGAAGCTCGTTTTGTAACACCCCAACCCGAAAAGGGCTAAAGTGTAACATTATGGGGTCAAATCAGAACATAAGCAAGCGGAATACATTAATAATACAAGGTTCACAAAACAGTTCCAAAGAAAAGATAAATGACTAATTCTAAACATTACAACTTCCAAATTAATTACAAGTTTAGAACCAAGAAGGAAATCTCTAAGTCTATCTCTAATCCATGGGGAGCTATCAACAGTGTAGTCCACTAAAAGCTCCTAAGCACTCTTCACCCAACCCAGCTTCCTTCTAAAAACCTGCCGCAAGAAAAGAAATGCGGCTGAGCTTAAAAATCCCAGTGAACAGATATAAACAAACGAAAACTAATAACAAAAGGAAAACGAAGGTGAATACGACATAGGTCCAAGCGAACCTGCTGAGATAGAAATCAATAATATGGAAACATAGAATATGATCCAAGGAAATACGGATAATGGATATTAAACACTCAACGAAATGAAATGAGTCATAAGTGTAAGCAAAAGAAATAAAGAAAGCATAAGTTAATCACATTAGAGATGACAAGATAATAAGAATCATAGAGAAGTAGAACAAATAGGAATGCCCAACAATATATATACTAATTGTACATAGGAGTCATGACCTCCATTATACCAAATGTGAAAGCGGTGTATTGCACACACACCAAAACATTCACCAAATAATACCAAACTGAGTACCTAGGATGCATCCATACGCCCCCTGTAAAACAAATATATATGCACAAAGCTCTAGGCTAAGTAAACATATACAATAATAAATATACACCTGAATAGCTAGCTTAAAGGGGACGCTATGGACTAAAAGCCACCTCCACAGATAGTGTCAATACCACTGGTGCATCAGTGGCAAGGCCATGGACTCCCCATGACTGGCTAGAAATTAATCAAATTATATACAAGTAACACATAATGGGCATAGAATCAAGAATGCTATAGAAAAGAAGTATAGCATGCAACGAATATCAAGCTCGTATCAATATCAAGTATCAACAAATACGAATCAAGCAAAGGGAACGTAGCAATGGCTTAACTGAAGGGATCATAATCAAAGCAATAAACAAAAGGGAGAAGGATGACCTTTACTAAAAAGGCAGAATATATGTACCTTAGACCTCAAGTGCATACATAACAGAAAACATAAAGACCGGGAAGCAACTCCTTCTTCAGCGAATCTACACGAAATCATGATCGTCTCATTATTAATAACTTGTTTTGAATCAGATTACTCATTTTAGTCGGTTTCTCATTTTTAGTAACTTCCTATTTTTAGTAACTTTCCTTTTATAGTAGCTTTCCAAAAATAGTAACTTTCCTCTTTAAGTAGTTTAACGATTTAAGTAACTTTCTATTTTAGGCAAGTTTCCCAATTTAGTAAGTTTCCAAAAAGGAACCGGTTTCCATATCTCGTATCTTTCCAGATTTACAAATTCTATAGTTATTAACCAAGGATTACATTTATCATAATTAGGGTTTACAAGTGATCACAATCCTGTTTACTTACTTATTATGGCTATTAATGTAATATTAGAGTTTCATGACAAAAATAATAAGTTTAGGATTTTATGCATCGTTTAACGTTCATAAACATACTAATCATGTTTTATATCAAATTAGGTTATGAGAGGTATTTAGTTATCTTAATTATATCCTTAAATGTCATATTAATGAATAAGTATAACATAGGGTCAAAATACATCTTTTATGGTTAGATGATGATCAAAGTCATATGTATGTCGCATTTTTGAAACCTATACAAGATCAAACAAAATAAGCTTTTATGGAAGAGTCGTGTGAGTAGTTTGGTTAACTTTGTTATCAACATTTAATCAAACGGGTTTTTATGTTGAAGGTTTTATTTTATTAACAATTATGTCAAAACAATTGTTTGATTAATTTACACTAATTCAATGAACTCTTTTAATTAGAAAACATTTGAATGGTTTGATTATACCCATTTGAATTAGTTCTTGATAATCTAGCCCTAGAATTAATTTAGAAGCAAAAGATTAAAAGAGATGATGTAATTACTAACAAAGATGATTAGGAGGTTTGAATTTGAGGAAGATGGAACCCTAAAGTGAGAGGGTTTTGATTTTGATCGATTTTGTTGTAATAAGAGGGAAAGAAGATTGTTTGTTTATGTTTGAACTACATGGGCTGTCATCTGATGTGCCGATTCCACCGGATCTTTTTTAGAAGGGATCCAGCACGTTAAAATGAAGGGATCTGGGATGACAATATATTTTTGACACAAATAATGTTTGGCGTTTTAATTCTTTTAATTAACTTGGTTTAACGTTGATTATAACTAGTGTTCCTAAGCGATAAGGAAGAGGTTAACTATAAGAGGTAGGATTTAGACAAAACTTATATTGGTAATGAGACGAAAAATGAACCACTTTTAGGGGGTCATTTAAGCCTGGAATTGAATTTATTTGATCAAATATTGCCCTAAATCGTTCCTTTTGTGATTTTAGGTACTTTTGGAGTGAATTCTGGAAAAGGAAGCATTTTGGATGTTTTTGGAGCATAAAAGTGAAGAAAACGGCAAAGTCTTAAGTTTCCTTGCTGAGAACAGAACCTGATGAGGCGAAAAATGATCCGTTTTTAGGGGGTCATTTAAGCCCGAATCCGAATTTATTTGATCAAATATTGCCCTAAATCGTTCCTTTTGTGATTTTAGGTACTTGGAGAATGAATTCTGGAAAAGAAGCCATTTTGGACGTTTTTGGAGCATAAAAGTGAAGAAAACGGCAAAGTCTCAATTTTCCATGCTGGGAACAGTAGGTGACGGCGTCAAGAGTAATTTCCTGACGGCGTCAAACCTCAATAATAAAATCCGAGAGTTCATGAAGGCGTCAAGAGTTTTCCTGACAGCGTCAAAACCCCAAGAATTAAAATCCGTAGTTGATGACGGCGTCATATACAGGGCGTCAAAAGTAATTTGTGTGACGGCCTAGGCCTTGACGGCGTCAGAAGTAGATCAAGGCCATCCGAGGAAGTATTTGGCGGCGAGATGACGGCGTCACACCTTTGTTCTTGACGCCGTCATCCCTATTTTCCTATATATAGTTTTCTAGTTTTTCACATTTAAGGAGAGAAGTTTTGGTAGAAACCCTAAAGACGATTTTGGTGTAACTTTACAGGTTTTTCAAGGGTTCCAACCCCTTGATACCTTGCATGATTAATCAAGATAAGTGTTCTTCTAATTCAATCAATATGTCTATGTGTTAGTTGTCTATATCTTGTTCTTGTCTTAATTCTATCATGCTAGGCTAGATCTCTTTTGTGTTTGCTTAGATCTAATGAAACCTAGATATTGATTATGTGTTCATTACTTGTTTATTCTTGTCTTGGATGAATGATTTATATGTTAGGCTTAAGAAAACTGGCAGATCTCCAAATGGTAACATGCTTGAATGTCTTAAGAAACATGAACCGAGGCGTACTAGGTCTTTATTGGTTGTATTTAATGCATAAGCCACTGTTTACAATCCCTATAGTTGTGCTGGGCATGGTGTAGGAGGAGATAAGAGCTCATAGAATTGGGGAGTTATGTATGCCACCCTGATGCGTGGGAATCGCACCTTGCTTTACCTCTCGAGGGATCTCGCGAGGCTTACAACCCCCACCAGGCAGTGTACCTGATCGTTGTAGTATAGTATAGTGACAAGTACCGGGGGATTGATCGTTCAGCTTAGGAATAGTGTCGCTAGGATTAGAAAACCTAATTAAAAGTTCTAGAGATGAAAGATGATTATTTTTGTATTTTTATATTTTTATGAAAGCAATTAAAATCTCGGGTTTTGAAAGAGTGGGCGGAATTAGTTGCTAATCAACTAACCCAAAAACTACTTTGTAACTAATTAAACTAATGAAAATAAAATTAAACTAATATTAAACTAAGGTTGTGAGCAGTATATGGAGAAATTGTGTTTACTTAGACTTCATTACTCCCTAGATATCTTTTACATGTCAATTACTTGTTACACTTGTATGAATGACGGGTTGTATTCCTTAATACCATTCGTGGAGTGGCATACATAACTCCCCAGCTCTATGAGCTCTTATCTCCTCCTACACCATGACCCAGCACAACTATAGGGATTGTAAACAGTGGCTCATGCATTAAATACAACCAATAAAGACCTAGTACGCCTCGGTTCATGTTTCTTAAGACGTTCAAGCATGTTACCATTTGGAGATCTGCCAGTTTTCTTAAGCCTAACATATAAAATCATTCATTCAAAACAAGAATAGACAAGTAATCAACACATAATCAACATCTAGGTTTCATTAGATCTAAGCAAACACAAGAGAGATCTAGCCTAGCATAGTAGAATTAAGATAAGAACAAAAGATAAACAACCAACACATAGACATATTGATTGAATTAAGAGTATACTTATCTCAATTACAATGCAAGGTCTCAAGGGTTTGGAACCCTTGAAAAACCTGTAAAAGAGGCACCAAAATCGTCTTTAGGGTTTCACCAAAACTTCTCCTCCTCTTTTTAATGAAAAAACTAGAAAACTATATATAAGAAAATCGTCCTGACGGCGTCAAGAGTAAAATCTGACGCCGTCAACTCGCTGCCATACACTTCCTCAGACGCCCTAGATCCAATCGTGACGGCCTATGTGACGCCGTCACCACCTTCGGTAAATTAATCTTGGCCACTTTGACGCCGTCATAACTCCATCTGACGCCGTCACCAGCTACGGTAAATTATTCTTCATGTCTGACGCCGTCAAGAGCAAACCCTTGACGCCGTCACCTTGTATTTCCAGCTTGGATTTTTGGTACTTTGTCGTTTTCTTCACTTTATGCTCCAAAAACGTCCAAAATAGCCTCTTTTCCAGAATTCACTCTCCAAACACCTAAAATCACAAAAGGAACGATTTAGGGCAATATTTGATCAAATAAATTCGGATTCGGGCTTAAATGACCCCCTAAAAACGGATCATTTTTCGCCTCATCATATACCCTTACACTTGAGATTTGCTTGTCCTCAAGCAAATGAGCTTTTATTCTACTCAAAAGACAAGTTATGGGTCATTTAACACTAATATAAAAGTAATTACAACAAATAATCGTTCCACTAAAGACCAATAGACAAGCACGGAGGTCATACACAAGCACCTCACAAATAGTGTTTAGATACTCACATCTCTCGGGTGTAATAAAGTAATATAACATTATGGAAATGGAAGATATCTCTCACTACCTGTCATAGCAAAATAGATTACCATAGGCTTGGGAAAGGATCAAACCTCCACCACATGGCGTAAGCACCTAGGATAAACTATCAAAGAGGTCTTTTTAAAGGGTTATATCGTTAGGTGTAGGGATATGAATTACACGGTTTTGTTGGATAAAGGGAATTTTACTGGTGGCGAGTTAACAATCTTAGTAAATTACATGTACAAGATGGCGTTGCTAAGCCAAGACTAGACTCGACTTAAGCTAATAAATGAAAAATAACAAAAACATAAAATGAACATAGAATAAAAACGGGATGGTAGTCCGTATGTTTTTATTTTTTCTTTTTTTTTTTTTTCTTTTTCTATTTTTTTTTCTTTTTCTTAATTTTTTCGATTTTTTTTTTTTTTTTTTTTTTTTTTTTTTTTTTTTTGCATACACTCTTACCCTACCATCCAAAATAATACATCATAGGGGATGAGAATTCCCCTTACACTTGAATCTTTACATACTTTACATTTAACTATTCTAATGACTCGAATTAAGAAAATCAAAACACTTGGAGCACTTTTAAAATTAACGTACATATGGGGGTAATAAGTGATGTTCTTCCCCATTACTCCATAAAATAAGTACTTACCCATGAGTCCCAATCGTCCCAAAACAATATGTACAAGGATATGACTCGACTTAGCAACCATGTAATCAATTAGAAAGTTAACTTAGGGTTTAACAAATAACAATAATGCACTAAAAATGAGCGCATACACGGAAGGTTAAGGCGATTTTGGTGTACATTTAAGTGGGGTGTAACAAATTCTTCCTTTAAGTAAAATGCTTAAAGTTAGAAACGAAAAGATTGGCTCGGAGGGGTGTACTAGGGGTATCGTGTACTAAAAATGAGTACAACGCTAAGGGTGTGGGAAAAATTAGTTGAATTAACTAGCCAAGTAATATGACTTAAATGGTCAAGTAATTATAATACGGGTTTAACACAAGGGTGATCCTAATGCCTCGTATCATGTAGTAAATCCTACTACACGAATGTAGTCTCACTAGCGGTCTCGGGATGCATCACTAACGCAAGTTCTAGAATCTAAATGCTACCGGTACACTCATAAGCACTAATAATGAATGCTTTTCCTATCAAATCTAAAGGCGAACCTCACATTTTTGGGTGGAAAATTTTTCTGAATATACGGTTATGTGCTAGTCATACAATCTCCTAGCCATGAGACGCTTGCTATGGCTAAAGTTTCACTCCTAAATGTTGTAAAAAATTTTAAATTTGGCGCTAAAATTACACTAACAAGTATTTCTCATAGTTTTATTACTCATCTACTATCAAACAAAACAAACTCAAGCGAAAGTGCATATGTAAGGTATCATCTTTTTACCCTCCCCTTACACTTAAGATGAACATTGTCCCCAATGTTCAAGTAAAGAATGTAAAAGTAAAATAAGTAAAAAGAATGAAATCAAATACTCCCCTGATTCGCTCGGTATGGATTTTAGGTTGGCCAGGTTAAATCTTCCTCCAAGAAAATGAACAATCAAAGCTTCCCTTCCAGAATATAAATCATCTTTTTGTCACAAATAACCTGTAAATCCTGACAAAAGTAGACAAGGCAACCTCGCGTAAAATCGGCGGCATCCTATATAAGTTACTAAATCCTAGAAAACAAAATAAGATATAATGCTTGTGGAATGAAGTTTGCAGATTTCCTGGAGATTATAAAACTTAATAATTCACAAAAACCATAAGACTCCGTTAGAAAAACAAAACCGGTAAAATTTCCAGATTTTTTGACTCCTGACGCCGTCAAGAGCAATGCCCTGACGCCGTCATAATGAACCTGCAGAAATCTTTATGTTAAGTTTCCGGAAAATTTCTGGAAAAAATCTTGTCCTACTTCCTGGAAAATCCTGCAAAACTTCATTATGACTCAATACAAGCATTTGACTCTAACAAATACGAATATACATGTTCATTAAATATTGTGGATAATCATGATCGGTTTGTTTCTTAAAAACATATTTGGGGTTTCCCCTTACACTTATCTTTTGCAAAAATACCTTTAGGTTGAAGTTAAGACTAGGCTAAACAACATAATAAAGTATTTCACATTTTAATTGAGAAACATGATCAACCAACAATAAAAATAAAACATGCATACGGAAGCAAATAACAATCAAACAATTAAAATCACACAAAACATGGGTTGCCTCCCAAGAAGTGCTTTTCTTTATTTACGAGTCTTGTAGCTAGACTCAAAGTCGTGGGTTACTACGTGATTCGGGTGAGTTCCTCATTGAGGACATCTTTGGGATCGAACTTAGGTTTCAACTTTCTATTGGTTCCCTTAGTGTGGTATGACCTTTCAAACTTTTCTCCATCCGGATCATACAAGGTCATTCTAATATGCCATGACCCGTTACCTTCTCTAGGTGGCTTGTCCCACCTCCATTTATACCTATCTCCATCTCTTTTCCATTTATTCAACTCTATATTAATAGGCATTACGCTCAAAAACTCAATCATCTTTCTAAAGACTATGGGGTCCTCAAAGGGATCTAGCTCCTCATCCCTAGCTATGAGTTGTTCTACCGAATGTGTCTTCTCAACGAAATCCTTTTCTAGATAAAATGGGCATTGAGGTCCTATGAAGTTCCTTTCTATCCAAGGTCCATATCTAGATGGTCTCCTATTCATCTCTACCCAATGCGGTGTTGGTTCATCATCACAATCATAACTATGCTTCTTAACATCATACACCGACCAAGTATCGCCTTCTCCTACCGCTATCTTGGATTCCTTGCAATCTATCATGGCACTAGCGGTTGCTAAAAATCCTCTTCCTACCAATAATGGGCATGTAGTGTCACTAACCATGTCTAGAACGTGAAAATCCGCTAACATAGTTAACCTTCCTACGTGAACAACTACATCCTTAATCATTCCAACAGGGTGGGCAATACTTCCATCCGCTAGCCCTATCAATACCTCCGTTTCCTCTAACTTTCCTAGCTTAAGAGCGGTGAATAAGGATAAGGGAATCAAGTTGAGGCTTGACCCTAAATCGGCTAGTGTCTCGAAAGCTTCGGATCTCCCTATCTTACAAGGCAAAACAAATATACCCGGATCATCAAGCTTTTTAGGCAACTTGTTTTGAATGAAGGTGGTCCCATTTTTACCTAGCTTATACTTCTCATATTTTTCTAGGAGGGCACTATAGTAAGGAGCACGCGCTAAGACATCAATGACGGGGCGTTCAAGGTGAAGTTCTTTGAATTCATCGTCAAGGTCTTGCGTAAGAGGTGTTTCAACTATGCTTTTGACCGGCTCTATAGTGGGTGTTTTAGTTGATTGGTCCTTTTGGGGAACTTGGTGTTGTTTGAAACACGTGCTCGTTGATTTAACCGAGTAATATTGTGGACACGAAGTGGGTGACGAAACTGAAGATATGGCATTAACGTTTAGTTTCGGATTCTTGATGGTGTCGCTTGGGAGTGCTCCCATTTCTCGGTCATTGAGAACTTTCAACAATGCATCAATTCTATTGGTCATCTCGCTTTGATTTTGTTTGAAATCGGCTTCAAACTTAGCTATGCGGGCTTCTTGAGATGCCATGAACTTTGACATCAATCCTTCAAGATTGTTGGTACTACCATAGTTGTTAGAAGGATTGTTGTTGAAGGTACGGTTGGATGGTGGACCGTTTGATTGGTAACGATTAGGTGGGTTGGATGAATTGGGTTGATTTTGTTTCCACCTAAGGTTTGGGTGATTTTTCCATGAGGGGTTATATGAATCACCGTATGTGTTTGGCTCGGGCTTGAAAGTGTACCACTTATCTCCCGCTTCGTCGGTACGCGTCGATGCGTAGTCCGCAAAAGTTGTTCCGGGGAGTTCCATACAATCACGAGTGTCATGGGGACCACTACATAATTCGCATGAAGAAGTGATTTTGTTCACTTGGCTTGAATGCTTCGGAGCTTCGTAAGATTTCATGAGAAACTTGACTTGGTCCTCAAGTTCCATGATCCTACGGTCGGGAGTGCTTGAATTATTCGAAGGCAAAGATATTGCCTTGACTGTTTTGTTCAAATCACGGGGATCATTCCAACTTTCGTTGTCATAGAGAGCAAGATCTTCTATGAGTTCCCATGATTGTTCCGCACTAAGATCACGTAGCTTACCACCGGCCGATTGGTCAATGGTTCGCCTCGTGGGGATATCGATATGGTCATAGAAGATTTGGACTTGGAGCCACAAATCTATGCCATGATGAGGGACTTTTTGGAGTAAGTCCTTGAAACGAGTCCATGCTTCATAAAGAGATTCATTTTGACGTTGTTGGAACATCAAGATGTCATTCCTAAGTTTAGTAGTTCTCCCCGGTGGGAAAAATTGAGCAAGGAAACGAGTGGTGAGATCATCCTATGTGGTGATGGATCCCGCGGGTAAACGCTCAAGCCATTGACTAGCTTGATCCCGTAGAGAGAATTGGAATAGGCGTAAACGGGTAGTCTCTCTAGTTTCAACACCTAGGTCTATGGAATCTACGATTTTGAGGAAGTCCTTAAGGTGTTGGTTTGGATCTTCGGAACGAAGTCCATGGAATGCACATCCGCTTTGCACCAACCGGATGGTGTCGGATCGCAAGGGGGTCACATTGGCTCCGGTGAGCTCAATGGTGTTTCGGTAGCCTTGGTGGCTAGGTCGGGAATACTCTCCTAAGGTTCGGGGCCTAAGGGGTTCTAATGGTGGGTTTTGTTGTGGTGGGATGATGGGTTCAAAGATGTTACCACCATCCATGATGTCGGATGGTAAAGAGTTACGAACAAAAGCACGAAGAAATAAGATAGACTAAAGAAGACCTAAAAATAAAAATAAAAAATCTTACTAGAAAGGAATCTAGCAAGTAGACCTAATAAAAAGAAATTCTAACCTAGACAATAACTATTCCCCGGCAGCGGCGCCAAAAACTTGATGCGTGGGAATCGCACCTTGCTTTACCTCTCGAGGGATCTCGCGAGGCTTACAACCCCCACCAGGCAGTGTACCTGATCGTTGTAGTATAGTATAGTGACAAGTACCGGGGGATTGATCGTTCAGCTTAGGAATAGTGTCGCTAGGATTAGAAAACCTAATTAAAAGTTCTAGAGATGAAAGATGATTATTTTTGTATTTTTATATTTTTATGAAAGCAATTAAAATCTCGGGTTTTGAAAGAGTGGGCGGAATTAGTTGCTAATCAACTAACCCAAAAACTACTTTGTAACTAATTAAACTAATGAAAATAAAATTAAACTAATATTAAACTAAGGTTGTGAGCAGTATATGGAGAAATTGTGTTTACTTAGACTTCATTACTCCCTAGATATCTTTTACATGTCAATTACTTGTTACACTTGTATGAATGACGGGTTGTATTCCTTAATACCATTCGTGGAGTGGCATACATAACTCCCCAGCTCTATGAGCTCTTATCTCCTCCTACACCATGACCCATCACAACTATAGGGATTGTAAACAGTGGCTCATGCATTAAATACAACCAATAAAGACCTAGTACGCCTCGGTTCATGTTTCTTAAGACGTTCAAGCATGTTACCATTTGGAGATCTGCCAGTTTTCTTAAGCCTAACATATAAAATCATTCATTCAAAACAAGAATAGACAAGTAATCAACACATAATCAACATCTAGGTTTCATTAGATCTAAGCAAACACAAGAGAGATCTAGCCTAGCATAGTAGAATTAAGATAAGAACAAAAGATAAACAACCAACACATAGACATATTGATTGAATTAAGAGTATACTTATCTCAATTACAATGCAAGGTCTCAAGGGTTTGGAACCCTTGAAAAACCTGTAAAAGAGGCACCAAAATTGTCTTTAGGGTTTCACCAAAACTTCTCCTCCTCTTTTTAATGAAAAAACTAGAAAACTATATATAAGAAAATCGTCCTGACGGCGTCAAGAGTAAAATCTGACGCCGTCAACTCGCCGCCATACACTTCCTCGGACGCCCTAGATCCAATCGTGACGGCCTATGTGACGCCGTCACCACCTTCGGTAAATTAATCTTGGCCACTTTGACGCCGTCATAACTCCATCTGACGCCGTCACCAGCTACGGTAAATTATTCTTCATGTCTGACGCCGTCAAGAGCAAACCCTTGACGCCGTCACCTTGTATTTCCAGCTTGGATTTTTGGTACTTTGTCGTTTTCTTCACTTTATGCTCCAAAAACGTCCAAAATAGCCTCTTTTCCAGAATTCACTCTCCAAACACCTAAAATCACAAAAGGAACGATTTAGGGCAATATTTGATCAAATAAATTCGGATTCGGGCTTAAATGACCCCCTAAAAACGGATCATTTTTCGCCTCATCACACCCCATGAATGGTATTAAGGAATACGATCCGTCATCCATGCAATTATAACAAGTAATTAACGTGTAAAAGATATCTAGGGAGTAGTGAAATCTAAGTATAATTAGTTTATTTTCATTTTTAGTATTTTATTTTGATTGCATCTTAGTATTGGATTAGTTGAATAGCAACTAATTCCGCCCACTCCTCCAAAACCTGAGATTTTACTTGCTTTCATAAAAATATAAAAACACAAAAATAATCATCCCTCACCTTTAGAACTAGTATTTAGGCTTTCTAATCCTAGCGACACTATTCCTAAGCTGAACGATCAATCCCCCGGTACTTGTCACTATACTATACTACAACGATCAGGTACACTGCCTGGTGGGGGTTGTAAGCTTCTCGAGATCCCTCGAGAGGTAAAGCCTGTTGCGATTCCCACGCATCAAGTTTTTGGCGCAGCAGCCCGGGGAATAGTTATTGTCTAGGTTAGAATTTCTTTTTATTAGGTCTACTTGCTAGATTCCTTTCTAGTAAGATTTTATTTTTTATTTTTAGGTTTTCTTTAGTCTATCTTATTTCTTCGTGCCTTTGTTCGTAACTCTTTAGCATCCGACATCATGGAAGGTGGTAACATCTTTGAACCCGTCATCCCACCACAACAAAACCCACCATTAGAACCCCTTAGGCCCCGAACCTTAGGAGAGTACTCCCGACCTAGCCACCAAGGCTACCGAAACACCATTGAGCTTACCGGAGCCAATGTGACCCCCTTGCGATCCGACACCATCCGGTTGGTGCAAAGCGGATGTGCATTCCATGGACTTCGTTCCGAAGATCCAAACCAACATCTTAAGGACTTTCTCAAAATCGTAGATTCCATAGACCTAGGTGTTGAAACTAGAGAGACTGCCCGTTTACGCCTATTCCAATTCTCTCTACGGGATCAAGCTAGTCAATGGCTTGAGCGTTTACCCGCGGGATCCATCACCACATGGGATGATCTCACCACTCGTTTCCTTGCTCAATTTTTCCCACCGGGGAGAACTACTAAGCTTAGGAATGACATCTTGATGTTCCAACAACGTCAAAATGAATCTCTTTATGAAGCATGGACTCGTTTCAAGGACTTACTCCAAAAAGTCCCTCATCATGGCATAGATCTTTGGCTCCAAGTCCAAATTTTTTATGACCATATCGACATCTCCACGAGGCGAGCCAATGACCAATCGGCCGGTGGTAAGCTACGTGATCTTAGTGCGGAACAATCATGGGAACTCATAGAAGATCTTGCTCTCTATGACAATGAAAGTTGGAATGATCCCCGTGACTTGAACAAAACGGTCAAGGCAATATCTTTGCCTTCGAACAACTCTAGCACTCCCGACCGTAGGATCATGGAACTTGAGGACCAAGTCAAGTTTCTCATGAAATCTTACGATGCTCCTAAGCCTTCAAGCCAAGTGAACAAAATCACTTCTTCATGCGAATTATGTAGTGGTCCCCATGACACTCGTGATTGTGTGGAACTCCCCAGAACAGCTTTTGCGGACTACGCATCCACACGTACCGACGAAGCGGGAGATAAGTGGTACACTTTCAAGCCCGAGCCAAACACTTACGGTGATTCATACAACCCCTCTTGGAAAAATCACCCAAACCTTAGGTGGAAACAAAATCAATCCAATTCTTCCAATCCGCCTAATCGTTACCAACCAAACGGTCCACCATCCAACCGTACTTTCAACAACAATCCTTCTAACAACTATGATAGTACCAACAATCTTGAAGGATTGATGTCAAAGTTCATGGCATCTCAAGAAGCCCGCATAGCTAGGTTCGAAACTGAATTCAACCAACAACAAACGGAGATGACCAACAAGATTGACAACTTGTTGAAAGCCCTCAACAACCAATCGTTAATCACACCTAGGAAGGACACTAGGGACACCCATAGTGGAATCCAAATTAAGGACCCCTCATCATCCAAACATGTCCACTTTGTCAATGTTGTCACCATTAAGCCGATAGATAAGGAGATAGAGGAGAGTGACAAGGATGAAGTTAGAATAGAAGCTGATAGTAAGGATGAGAGTAGGGAAGTTGAGGTTAATAAGGATGAGGAATTAGAGGAGGTAGAACCTATAGAAGAATACTTTGATAAGTTGCCAACCAAGGAAGAACGGGAATACCATAAGGATTTATTCGATAGTCCCGAGAGAATATATATCTTTGGCACACCCATTATCAAAATGGGAGACCCCTCTAACATTAACATCCCATGCAATATCGGGCACATGCATATATGGAAAGCTTACATCGACCTTAGATCCCCCGTGAACATCATGACTAGGACTTATTACAATTGGGTGATGAAGAAGCAACTCAATTTTAGGATGATGCCCGGTAAGAATCTGATAAGTAATTTTGCAGGAAGAGTGAAGGGACTGCATGTGATTATAGGGAATCTCACTTATGAGATTGATTTTATGATAGTTGAGGACACTCGTCCGGTGATTGATGCTTGCCTAAGCCAAATAATATTTGGAAAACCATTTGTTGAAGCCACTAGGATGAGTTATGATCCGACTTTAGGGAGAGTTAGATTCAAGAAAGAGAATGATGAGGTTGCTTATCAAATGCCCTATAAGATCGAACAATACCGCCTTCTCTCTAATTTCGAAAAGGAACATAAGCAAGCGGCTTATTATAGGAATGAGGAGGATAGACGTAGAGGAGTAGAGTATGTTAGAAACAGGATGCTTGGTTTCTACAAAGAGTGCTTGCAACTAGGTCCGGAATACAAAACTGGTTTAGAAGACGACCTAGAGAGTGGAACCAATGATGAAATCACGTAGTAACCCATGACCTTGAGTCTAGCTACAAGACTCGTAAATAAAGAAAAGCGCTTCCTGGGAGGCAACCCATGTTTTGTGTGATTTTATTTGTTTGATTGTTATTTGCTTCCGTATGCATGTTTAGTTTTTATTGTTGGTTGATCATGTTTCTCAATTAAAATGTGGAAATACTTTACTTTGTTGTTTGGCCTAGTCTTAACTCCACCTAGAAGTATTTTTGCAAAAGATAAGTGTAAGGGGAAACCCCAAATATGTTTTTAAGAAACAAACCGATCATGATTCTCCACAATAATAAATGAGCATGTATATTCGTATTTGTTAGAGTCAAATGCTTGTATTGAGTCATAATGAAGTTTTGCAGGATTTTCCAGGAAGTAGGACCAAGTTTTTCCAAAAATTTTCCGGAAACTTAACATAAGAATTTCTGCATGTCCATTCTGACGGCGTCAGAGGTTTACTCTTGACGGCGTCAGGAGTTAAAATCTGGAAATTTTACCGGTTTTGTTTTTCTAACGGAGTCTTATGGTTTTTTGTGAATTATTAAGTTTTATAATCTCCAGGAAATCTGCAAACTTCATTCCACAAGCATTATATCTTACTTTGTTTTCTAGGACTTAGAAACTTATATAGGATGCCGCCGATTTTACGCGAGGTTGTCTTGTCTATTTTGTCAGGATTTACAGGTTATGTTCGACAAGGAGATGATTTATATTCTGGAAGGGAAGCTTTGATTGTTCATTTTCTTGGAGGAAGATCTAATCTGGCCAACCTATAATCCATACCGAGCGAATCAGGGGAGTATTTGATTTCATTCTTTTTATTTTTTCACTTTTACATTCTTTACTTGAACATTGGGGACAATGTTCATCTTAAGTGTAAGGGGAGGGTAAAAAGATGATACCTTACATATGCACTTTCGCTTGAGTTTGTTTTGTTTGATAGTAGATGTGTAATAAAACTATGAGAAATACTTGTTAGTGCAATTTTAACGCCAAATTTAAAATTTTTTACAACATTTAGGAGTGAAACTTTAGCCATAGCAAGCGTCTCATGGATAGGAGATTGTATGACTAGCACATAACCGTATATTCAGAAAAATTTTCCACCCAAATATGTGAGGTTCGCCTTTAGATTTGATAGGAAAAGCATTCATTATTAGTGCTTATGAGTGTACCGGTAGCATTTAGATTCTAGAACTTGCGTTAGTGATGCATCCCGAGACCGCTAGTGAGACTACATTCGTGTGGTAGGATTTACTACATGATAAGAGGCATTAGGATTACCCTTGTGTTAAACCCGTATTATAATTATTTGACCATTTATGTCATATTACTTGGCTAGTTAAGTCAACTAATTTTTCCCACACCCTTAGCGTTGTACTCATTTTTAGTACACGAAACCCCTAGTACACCCCTCCGAGCCTATCTTTTCGTTTCTAACTTTAAGCATCTTACTTAAAGGAAGAATTTGTTACACCCCACTTAAATGTACAACCAAATCGCCTTAGCCTTCCGTGTATGCGCTCATTTTTAGTGCATTTTTGTTATTTGTTAAACCCTAAGTTAACTATCTAATTGATTACATGGTTGCTAAGTCGAGTCATATCCTTGTACATATTGTTTTGGGACGATTGGGACTCATGGGTAAGTACTTATTTTATGGAGTAATGGGGAAGAACATAATATTATTACCCCCATATGTACGTTAATCTTAAAAGTGCTCCAAGTGTTTTGATTTTCTTAATTCGAGTCATTAGATTAGTTAATTGTAAAGTATGCAAAGATTCAAGTGTAAGGGGAATGTTCATCCCCTATGATGTATTATTTTGGATGGTAGGGTAAGAGTGTATGCAAAAAAAAATAAAAAAATCAAAAAAAAATCAAAAAAAAATCAAAAAAAAAAAAAATCAAGAAAAAGAAAAGAAAAAAATAGAAAAAAGGAAAAAGAGAAAAAACATACGGACTACCATCCCTTTTTATTCTATGTTCATTTTATGTTTTTGTTATTTTTCATTTATTAGCTTAAGTCGAGTCTAGTCTTGGCTTAGCAACGCCATATTGTACATGTAATTAACTAAGATTGTTAACTCGCCACCAGTAAAACTTCCTTTATCCAACAAAACCGTGTAATTCATATCCCTTTACCTAACGTTACAACCCTTTAAAAGACCTCTTTGATAGTTTATCGTAGGTGCTTACGCCATGTGGTGGAGGTTTGATCCTTTCCCAAGCCTATGGTAATCTATCTTGCTATGACAGGTAGTGAGAGATATCTTCCGTTTCCATATTGTAGTTTACACTTTATTACACCCGAGAGATGTGAGTATCTAAACACTATTTGTGAGGTGCTTGTATATGACCTCCGTGCTTGTCTATTGGTCTTTAGTGGAACGATTATTTGTTGAAATTACTTTTATATTAGTGTTAAATGACCCCTAACTTGTCTTTGAGTAGAATAAAAGCGCATTTGCTTGAGGACAAGCAAATCTCAAGTGTAAGGGTATATGATGAGGCGAAAAATGATCCGTTTTTAGGGGGTCATTTAAGCCCGAATCCGAATTTATTTGATCAAATATTGCCCTAAATCGTTCCTTTTGTGATTTTAGGTACTTGGAGAATGAATTATGGAAAAGAAGCCATTTTGGACGTTTTTAGAGCATAAAAGTGAAGAAAACGGCAAAGTCTCAATTTTCCATGCTGGGAACAGTAGGTGACGGCGTCAAGAGTAATTTCCTGACGGCGTCAAACCTCAATAATAAAATCCGAGAGTTCATGAAGGTGTCAAGAGTTTTCCTGACGGCGTCAAAACCCCAAGAATTAAAATCCGTAGTTGATGAAGGCGTCACATACAGGGCGTCAAAAGTAATTTGTGTGACGGCCTAGGCCTTGACGGCGTCAGAAGTAGATCAAGGCCGTCCGAGGAAGTATTTGGCAGCGAGATGACGGCGTCACACCTTTGTTCTTGACGCCGTCATCCCTATTTTCCTATATATAGTTTTCTAGTTTTTCACATTTAAGGAGAGAAGTTTTGGGAGAAACCCTAAAGACGATTTTGGTGTAACTTTACAGGTTTTTCAAGGGTTCCAACCCCTTGATACCTTGCATGATTAATCAAGATAAGTGTTCTTCTAATTCAATCAATATGTCTATGTGTTGGTTGTCTATATCTTGTTTTTGTCTTAATTCTATCATGCTAGGCTAGATCTCTTTTGTGTTTGCTTAGATCTAATGAAACCAGATATTGATTATGTGTTGATTACTTGTTTATTCTTGTCTTGGATGAATGATTTATATGTTAGGCTTAAGAAAACTGGCAGATCTCCAAATGGTAACATGCTTGAACGTCTTAAGAAACATGAACCGAGGCGTACTAGGTCTTTATTGGTTGTATTTAATGCATGAGCCACTGTTTACAATCCCTATAGTTGTGCTGGGCATGGTGTAGGAGGAGATAAGAGCTCATAGAATTGGGGAGTTATGTATGCCACCCCATGAATGGTATTAAGGAATACGATCCGTCATCCATGCAATTATAACAAGTAATTAACGTGTAAAAGATATCTAGGGAGTAGTGAAATCTAAGTAAACACATTTTCCCCAATTACTGCTCACAACCTTAGTATAATTAGTTTATTTTCATTTTTAGTATTTTATTTTGATTGCATCTTAGTATTGGGTTAGTTGAATAGCAACTAATTCCGCCCACTCCTCCAAAACCCGAGATTTTACTTGCTTTCATAAAAATATAAAAACACAAAAATAATCATCCCTCACCTTTAGAACTAGTATTTAGGCTTTCTAATCCTAGCGACACTATTCCTAAGCTGAACGATCAATCCCCCGGTACTTGTCACTATACTATACTACAACGATCAGGTACACTGCCTGGTGGGGGTTGTAAGCTTCTCGAGATCCATCGAGAGGTAAAGCCTGTTGCGATTCCCACGCATCAGTACCTGACGGCGCCAAGAGCATTTTGATGACGCTGTCAAGAGTAAAAGTGGTGATGCCCCAGAAGAAACGTGAAGGCGTCACCCAAGGCCGTCATGTGTTAACTTGTCAAAACTTGCGCGCGGAGTAGCTGATATTGTTTTGGTTATAACTTTTGCATACAAACTCGAATTTAGGTAATTCAAAAGCTCACGCGAAGAGGATGAAGAGTTCTACAATTTGGTGAAACAATGGTCATGACAGCGTCAAGAGAAACGAGCTGATGCCATCAAGATGGGCCAATAGAAAACATGCCTATAAATATAACATCATAACTTCACTTTTTGTAAGCCCTAAACCCTAAGGTCAATTCCTGGGTTTAGGTGGGTGTTTTTCCAGCAACTTAGAGGGTTTCAATCACTCCATAAATATCATGTATTGGTTTGATGATTCTATCTCAATTATGTCTTTCATTATTATTGTTGATTGTCCTTCTTTGATTATGTTTTGCTAATTCACCTTGTGTCTACTTATGATTGTGTGAAACTTGTGTATAATTGATTAGATCTCATTGATTTCTTGTTGATGTTTGTGTCTATCTCCATCAATGAGGGCTTGTTGTGTGTGTGTCTATCTCCATCAATTAAGGCGTGACAACTTCAATAGATCTAGTTGGTTTAGCTTATAATTCTTGTTTCCTATTGTCTCTTGTTTTAATTGAATGATTTCAATGTTAGGCTTAAGAAAACTGGCAGATCTCCATTGTGTAACTTGGTTGAACGTCTTAAGAAACATGAACCGATGTGTACTAGGTTTTTATGGTTGTATTTAATGCATGAGCGAATTCTAGTGATCCCATGTTAGGAGCTTCTTAGTCGGCTCGACATAGGAGTGAAGTAGGAGCTTATGAATTGGGGAAGTAAGTACGCCACCCCATGATTGGTATTAAGGAATACAACCCGTCAATTAAAACAAGGTGTGACAATTCAATAGGTAGAATTGGATAGCTAGCAAGGAGTAACATACCATAGGTAGACATGCTTCACTTATCCTGTAGAACCCTAGTTTACTTTTCTTGTTAATTAGTTTAATTAGTAGCTTTTGGGTTAGTTGATTAGCAACTAATTCCGCCCCTTCTTCCAAAACCCAAGATTTTCACTTGCTTTCATAAAATATAAAAACACAAAAAGAATCATCCTTCACCTTTAGACCTAGTTAGATTAATTTCAATCCTAATGACACTATTCCTGAGTTGAACGATCAATCCCCCGGTACTTGTCACTATACTATACTACAACGATCAGGTACACTGCCTGGTGGGGGTTGTAAGCTTCTCGAGATCCCTCGAGAGGTAAAGCCTGGTGCAATTCCCACGCATCAATTGGAGATAGCTAAGAAATCATAACGAACAAGTGGTTATGTTCAACTTTAATGATTAGAAGAAGAGAGAGATATACAGGAAAGAATAAATGCCGTGGATGACTTTGTGATGAAAGAACATTTTATTCTTGTGTCGATGAGTGAATTGAGGATGATCTAGAGAACATTAGAGGATTATCACGAGTGTGATTGGAACGATGAAAAAGTTTTCCTTGTGTTATTTAATGTTGGTTGTGAATGAGTTTCGAGAATAACGAGGATAATGGAATATAATTCCTTATGGTTTGAGAGACTAGTGAAGAAAACTCCTTTGAAAATTGTGAGTTGGATATAAAAGATTTTTGCTTTGACGTGAATTCTTTTTGAAGAAAATAAGTGTAAGAAAATAAATCATGTAACTACAAGTATAGCAAGTAATTGTGTGCCATACAAATCAACATATTTTAATGAAGGAAAGCATACCTTTGCTATGTTATCTTGGAGAAGAGAGCATTTCTAGATAAGCAATACTTCACGTGTTTTTAACGAGCTTCCTATCATGAAGATTTCTAAGAAGAGGTATGTTTAAAAATAATAGTTTTTATCAATATCCAATTTTAGAAGTTTTTTGTTATTTTTGTAAAAGATGAGTTAGATGTCAATTTTTACAAGAGATTTTCCTTTGTTGTAGTTTTCAAAACATACACGGATCATATCAAGTTTTTAAAGTACAATATACTCTAAGAAACTTAGTAACGAAGCTCTGATACGAATTGTAGAAAACTAGAGGGGGGGGGGTTGAATAGTTTTACCGATTTAAACTTCTTTTTAAAACTTATAGACTGACTTATGTCAATCTAGTTTTGACGTGTTGGGTATTGATAATATAAAAGCATATAAATCTAAGCTGCGAGAAAGATATAGAGAGACACAACCACAACACAAGTATTTATAATTGTTTGACTACAAGGACACCTTCCTTGCCCTACTCCACTCCCCGAGTCACCTACTCGAGAGTTCGTAAACACTTCACAACACAAACTCCTTTCACTTGGCGGAGAAGCCTTCAAACTCCTTTCACTTGGCGAAAAGATGAAGTGCAGAAGCTGGAAGCAGAATTTTGGAACCACTTGATGGTAGGAGTAGAAGTTGACAAGTACACGACCCGTTTCCACGAGCTGACTAGGATGGTTCCTCATATGGTCTCCACTGTGAAGAAGCTGATTGATCGATATGTTTGGGGGTTGATCCCTGAAATCAGGAGGGATGTCACTTCATCAAACCCAACCACTCTGCAAGCTGCTGTGGGCATGGCATACCGCTTGACAAATGATGTGATCAGGTCTGGTGGACTAACGAAAGGAAACGATGGAGGACGAAAGAGACAGGAAGATCAGCAAAGAAGCCGTGATCAAGACCAACAGGACAAGAGACAACGAGTAATGGGAAACTACGGAGCAACAACTCAAAGGCCCAGAAGATATGCCGGTACACATCCTATGTTTACTCGATGTAACTACCACCACTCAGGAGACTGCCCAAGATGCACCAAATGCGGACAGTCGGGCCACTTCATGCGAAATTGCTCAAACAGGACTGTGAACCAAGGACCAAGGCCAGCATGTTATGAGTGTGGAAGCTTGGATCATCTCAGGAATACCTGTCCAAAGTTGAAAAGAACTCCCAACCAAGGACAGAATCGTCCAAACCTGGCGTTGGCAGTTGAAGGCCCTCAAGATCAGAACATTGAGATTCCCCCCGCACGTGGTAGAACTTACTTCCTAGGGAATCATTTAACCCCGCAGAACCATGACAACATACCAGGTACATTCTCTTGAACGACCTCCTCACTTCACTACCCCTTAATCTTGAGTGCATGACTTATTTCCATTTCTTACCAAGTTCACGACATTGATATAATCTGAGACCTAGCGTTTTCGACCTTAGTTGCCTCATCAAATTTGACCACGATCACATACATCTATAGAATGAACGAACTGAATCTCGAGGACGAGATTCCTTTTAAGGCTGGTAGAATGTAACAACCCGTAATTTTCCACGTCTTCATTTATTTCCAAACTTCGACAATTTACTATTCACCAAACACTATTCATCATTTCACTATTCATCGTTTTTAGAGTCGGTTAGTAATATTGAGATGTTTTTCAAAAATTTTACTATTCACGAAACACTATTCACTCCCGGAGAAAGTTTGTCATTCATGCGTGAGTTTGCATCATTTCTGTATACGTACGGTTATCTATCTAATAAACGTTATCCTATGAGCTATTATTTTGAATAATTGATCCGACAATCCCGACTATGGTCCTAACAAATTTTTACACTCGTTATAATGATATAAAAGTTATATTATTAATTTACGTTAAAAACTTATAATTACGACGATTTACGTAATTACGATTTTTATGCATTAGCAATGTACCCGATACTACTAATTAAAATGCTTACTAAAATATCTAGATATTATCATTATCCATTGAAATTACCAAAATACCCTTGGACTATAAAAGGAAATTACTAGCTTTTACTTCAAAAATCATCACAATCTATCTTTGTTTTTCTCTCCACCATCGACGGCGAGAACACAACAAGGAAGAACCATGGAATTTTTTTTAAGATCAAATGTTATTCTTGTTTCATTTCTTTTAGATTTCTAGGTTTTGAAATATAAACCATTAGGATTAACTTTCTATTTTGCTACAAATCACTCCATCATCATCAAGTAAGTTTCAAGTAATGTTTTTCATCATCTAATACTTTCATTTTAATTATAACATGATGGGTTCTCAATTTATTTTAGCATACATGCAAGTATATATGCTAAAGATACCACTTTTCAAGTATATATGGTTTTCATTAATTTATAATAATCCTATGATCATCCCCTTGCTATCCTACAAATTTTATGAGTACTAGGAAACCATGATACCCTAAGAAGGTATATGGTAAGATTAGATTAGTCTTGTGGTGTTTTGAAGAGATTTGACAAGGATTTGAAACTAGAAAAGTGATTTTTGACAACTTTAAAAAGCTACTGTCCATTTTTGCCAAATCCAGAAAATCCAGGGGCTGTGGCGAATTTTTGGTTTTCATATTCCGGAAATACTTTAAAAAACGAAACCGTAGCCGCTGGAATCGCTAAAAGATCATTTACGACGAAGAAGATACGATGTTTTTATGTCAGCGACGAAAACTATATTTTCAGAAAATTACTTGCTGTCCCACGTTTTTCAATGGCAAATCTGAAGCATTAGCCGTAATCTAGCCGTCCCTACTTATCAAAAATATATTAGTATCTTGTCCCACGATTCCGGGGATATAAAGAACGTAGAAAACAAGCTTAAAACGAAGAAGATACAAGCATTTGAACTTTGACGAAATATATATATTTTTGGCAGCTTTGCTATAATTGAATTTTCTAAGTGTTAAATATTATATTTTTCAAGTAACAACATTTGGAGCTATATTTCTTATCGTTCGAGGCACATACAATCAAAAGTTAAACAAGACTACATCTAGACATTATTCCAAGGTTTTCAAAAACAACGAGTTTGAACATTAACACTTAACGTACTATATTTCACGACTAGTTTTGTGAAGCCGTTTGGACATATTTTTCTAAAGTTAGAACAAGGTTAAACTACGCCGAAAACGTTATATTTGCTAATAAAACACTAAACGATAAACGTTATTTTCAAAAACTACAAGTGGTATTGATAACGTACGTATACGCATGTGTAACATTGTTTCATTTCTTACATTGGAAACACTTCATTCATATTAGGTTGCTGTTAGGGAATCGAGCCTATTTCTGTTCAATCACTAGCCTTTTGTATCTGTTGCATAAAGTGAGTATTCACGAACCCCTTTTTCTAACTATTTTAATCGCTTTGGGGTGGATGCATGAATTATTACTTGAACACTTTGAACATTGTTTTGAACCCTTTGATTATTATGAACTCTTTTGACTTGTCATGACCTTATAACTTGTTTTGAACTCTTGAACTCAACTTGAAATTTTGAACTCAATGTACCAAACGTACTATGACCTAAAGTCTCGCCATTTTGGTGGAGCGTTCTTAGCCCTAAAGTCTCGCCTTATTGGTGGAGCGTGCTAAGTCTCCCATGTTTGGAACGTTCTTAATCGTATATAATAGTTGTATGATATACTATTCGTACATTCGCATTGTTCGACACCTATTAGTAATATGGATAGCGCTATTAGAGGTCGGCCAACCTCTCGTCCACTATGTTACAGGACGCATATTATTTAATTAGGGGCTTTGCATGGCATACATTATTATATATGTGGTGCTTATATTGTGACTTATTATGACCGCGGGTGCTTGACTACAAGACATAATATTTGACAACGCCTTTGGCTTGTGAACTTTCTCTAATGGTTTCTCATATTATATAAAACGTGTGTGCTCACCAACTATTTTCATAGTTGATCCGTTTTCTCTCATGCATTTCAGGTGATCGTCAGTAAGCTTTTCTTCAAGGTCTTTGCATAATGAAGTTTTCACATGTCACTACGGATCATTATATACTAAAATGCTATCTTTTGGAAACCAAACTTTATGTTTTAAATTGCCAAGGTCGGCTATAACAATGTTGTAATGATATACTTTTCCTTTAATGTAAATTATGGTATTGTTCTATTTCTCTTTGGCAATGTATATTGATTCGTTGCACCTCGTGTTTCCGCCTTCGGCGAGGGTGTGACAGCGTGATCTCGCCTTATGGAAGGAACCTAGAGAATCACAAAGAGAGACTACATAGAAAGATCCTTGGACTAACGACTCAACACACCTAGCACAACATGACTAAAGGATCCAACGTCTTTTTATACCTAACGACTCAACACATCTACAAAACCCTTTTGAGAAGAAGAAAGAACAAGATTCCTTTCTATGATCTTGGAAGAGAAGAATACAAGCAACTCATATCACGAGCTTGCAAGTCTTCGAGAGAGCGTGATCTCGCCTTATGGAAGGAACCTAGAGAATCACAAAGAGAGACTACATAGAAAGATCCTTGGATCTGAGGTTAGAGTACTTAGAATGTAGAGAGAAGATATATCTAAGTGGGGTGAGAAACAAGAGAGAAATGACTCACTATCTATAGGCAAAACTGAGCACTGTTCACCTGGATCCGGTGGATCCCTTCCTAAAGGGATCCGCTATCTGGTAGTACCTGTTTGGATTTTGGGTTACAATTTTGGGTTTTGGGTTATGGGTCAAGTGATGTCAAGAATGATGTTAAAGACATTTTGGGTTATGGGCTTTGGGTCATGGATCATGGGTTTTACCTATTTTGGATGTCATAGACGATGTCATGCAATGGGTCATGGGATATGGGTCACGCTCCATGGTTTATGGGCTTGGTTTTTCGATCATGGATAGTCCAAGTATTTTCCTAATTAATTTACAAGTAACATGCATTTTATAAAAATGTAAGTAACTATTTTACTTAAGTGCTTTTATAAAATGGTTTTGGCTTTATGTAAACTTGTTTAACTAAATATATTTAAGGTTTGTTTAGTGAAATGAATTAGTAAACTATTGGCTTAAAACATTATGTATTTTACTTATCTCGTTAAAATGATTTTACGTTTGTTATCGACAAAACATTAGAAGATCGTAAAATATAAATAAACGATTTTAAGGTTTATTTGCATTAACACAACCAAACCAAGACACAGAAATTTATAGTGGTTCGGCTGTGACGCTCAATCTTTGCCCTACTCCACTCCTAGAGTATCACACTCGATAGTTCACAATCACTATGTCAACAAACTCCCTTCAGGCGAAGAAAACCATACATCTTTGTTTACACCAATTCCCGACACTAAGCGGAATGTCGAGTTCCAATCCTAGCTATAACTAATCTACACGCACATCATGGATGTACACACCATCCAAATCAACACCTAACAATTCACGGACGTACACACCGTCCAAATCTACTTACACACCACTTCATGGACTTTCACTTCATCCCTATCTTCACACACTACAACATGGATCTATACCACGTCCAAATCTACACTAACATAACTAATCTCGACTCATGCACAAGTCGAATATACAAATATTCAAGAAGGAGGATTAAGAGAGTTTAAATGAAGAAGAGAATCGTAACACAAGTTATGTGTGCGTGATGCCTAATTTGTAACACTTCGTTTCTTGGAGAATATGAGTGTTCTTCTCTTGCACTTTGAGGTAGAAGGTAGCGGGATCACTTATAAACACATGCCAAAAAGTTATTGTGATCAAGAAGGGAGATTAAAAGAACATAAGATTTTTGTGCAAAGAGGCCTTATTTTTCTGTTTACAATAGTGCAGTATTTATAGGCGCCAGGAGGAGCGGGGGACGGTCCCTTAAACATGGATGGTCCCCTTTATATAAGGGGCCGTCCCTCAAGACGCTCCTGTTTTTGTCCTGATGTGGTAAAATGTTTATCTGGTGAAAATTTAACTGATTTAGGCGGGAAAAATAGATGTTGGAGATTTCAAATTCAAATTTAATTTTCTTATTAAAATATTTCTTTATAAATACAAAAATACTTTGTATAAATTTTTTTTGTCTTATAAAAATGTGAGGTTTAAAAACAAAATAACTTCTTTGATCACTTAACTAAATTGGTATCGTGTTTGTTCATACCTTAAGTGATGTTGTAGTCGAAACAAACTTTTGATTAAAATCTTATCAAGTATACTTTTACGTAACGTGTTTTTACATTTTGTGATCATCAAAACGTACATAGGTCGAATAATGCAAATGACGTTTTTGACATTATTTGTATTAACATGCACAAAAGAGTGTTATTTCACGCAACTCCTGATTATCCATCCGTATTGCACTTTTACTAACTTCCTACAAAAATTAATGCATATATCGACCATTTTTAGTGCACAAAATAGTGTTCTTCCACACAACTCACGATTAACTATATGTATCACACTTTTACTAACTTCATACAAAAGTCAATGCATATTTTGACCACTTTTTAGTGCATAAACGAGTGTTATTTCACACACCTCATGATTATCTAAACTCTATCACACTTTTACTAACTTCCTACGAAAACTATCGCACATCTAACATATTTTTAGTGCACAAAACAATATTATTTCATAAAACTCATAGTTACCCAAACATATCACATTTTCTACAATTTATGAGAATTGATGCACATTTAGCCATTTTAGTGCACTAAACATGTACAATAAATCTGATGAACAATTTGATAGAATATAAATTAACAAAGCAACTCTAGGTTAAAAAGATCGTTACCTATGAATTTCAAGTTTTTGAGAGACGATCATTCTTCATTCGCCTATCATCACGTATATGATTGTCTCTTTTGTCGTTAAAATTTGAATATTTATCCTTATTCCTCACGCTGCTTCTTGTTATTGTTAATTTTAATGAGCAAAATGAATTATAATCGTGTACTATGATAATATTTCCGCTATTGTTTAACATCATTTTTGTTTGTAAAATCACCGATTGGAGATTCGGTTGTCGTTAAATCATTATTCGCATCTTTGATCAGAAGCATGATTTATTTTCAATAATAAATTGTGAAATCAAAGTTTAATCTGTTTGTTTTTTTAGAGAGAGAAAGTAAAGTTAGAGAGAGATAATAAAATTTTAGTTATGACGCATCAGAGAAATTTGATTTTGATGATATGATGTTTATTAGGAAATAGAACGGTTTGCCCATATGATTTTAACTAGTGTACTATTATTATTTGACCTAGTCTGTCGATCGCAAATCAAGGATCAATAATCTTTTTTTTTTTTTTTTTTTTTTTTTTTTTTTTTTTATGAAAAACCTGTTTTTATCCAAATCTTGAGCAAACACGTTACTAACTAGGATTGCAAGCCGCGTGTTGCCGTGGGAGTCGGATTTTAAGTGTGGTGCCGTTAAAAAAAAAAAAAAAAACTATAGCACTGTAGAAAAATTATTATTTTAAAAAAGTTACTGTAGCTACTCACAAAAAACACTGTAGCAGAAGAGGGAACAGTGACACCACGCTAAATGTAATATACTAGGATTGTAAGCCGCGTGTTGCCGCGGGAGTCGGATTTTAAGTGTGGTGCCGTTAAAAAAAAAAAAAAAAAAAAAAAAAAAAAAAAAAACTTTAGCACTGTAGCACTGTAAAAAAATTATTATTTTAAAGAAGTTACTGTTCACACTCACAAAAAGTACTGTAGCAAAGATGAACAGTGACATTCACGCTAAATGTAATATATATATATAATATATAATTTCAAACCTTAAAGTTACATTATTTAAAAAGCTGTTCATCATACACGACTTATAAGAGAAAGTCAAACTACATGCTAGAAAGTTGACCTATATGGCTATGCTATATATCGCACTACATTCTTTTTCAAAAATCTAATCGCATACTTTACAAACGCCCACCATTATGGCACCTAATTACGTAATTATCTCAAATCGGTTGTTGAAATAGGAAAAAACAACTTTCTTTCTCTCCAAAAAGCATGACAATGACATTGACCTCCATTGATGCTGAACTTTGGCCCATTTGTTTATCAAGTGGACACGGCATCTTTCTCTATCACACACTCACACTGCTTAAAAGACACTACTATTCTGCAATATAAATCCAAATCCCCAAAGATCTTTCTAATCTTTCTTTCAAGAATCTATTCTCATCACTACCATGTGTGTGATGCATCCATGACCCTACTTCAAAATTTCATTTCATTTTTGTCACACCTTTCACTTCATATCCTAATAAATAATTGCACAAACCATTGAGCTAGAACTTGCTCGATCATTTTTTTATTCACTTCTCTAGCAAAAATATATTCTATAACATAAAAGTGTAACAGTATTATATTATACTCTTGTATTGTATTATACTATATTATATTATACTATATTTTATTTTGTTTGCTAACCGGCGATGCCAACGCCGGTAAGCACAGCGCGCCAATGCTTAACAGACGAAGCGGCGCGCGCATTAGATGACGCAGTAGCAGTCGCGCGCCGCCGCAGCCACTCACAAACAACCTCCCTCCACGCCGTCTCCTCTCTACTTGCTCTCCGAACTTCCACGCTCCGTGACGCGTGCGCGCGCGCACGGAGCTCATCGTACTCACCCAGACTCCAGTTCCGCGCGCTGGAGCTCTGTGTGAGCGTGTCACTAGACCGTATGACTTCTTCGAAACATAAACCGGTAGACGAGGAGCCGCCAGTATCGAATTCCTTAATGGCAGCTATCAAAAGATCACAAGCTAACCAAAGGAGACATCCTGAGACTTTTCACTTGTACCAAATGCATCAACAGTTGTACGGTTCACAATCTTCATTATCTTGTGTTAAAGTTGAGCTTAAGCATTTTATATTGTCAATACTTGATGACCCAATAGTTAGTAGAGTGTTTGGTGATGCTGGTTTTAGGAGTTGTGATATAAAGATAGCTATATTGCACCCATCACCTTTGTTAAAGTTCCCACCTTTATTTTTATGTAATTTACCCGATTCGAATAGTACTGGTACTGGCAGTACTAATCGAATCGGGTTTAATTTCCCTTTTGCGGTTGATCAAGGGGAACAAGATTACAAAAGAATAAGTCAGGTTTTAGTTAAGAAAGAAGCAAGAAACCCATTGTTAATAGGTGTTTGTGCCGAAAACGTTGTTAAAGGGTTTAAAGATTGTTTAAACAGCGGTAAAGATGGTTTCTTGGATGAAGAATTACGCGGGTTGTGTGTTGTTGATATAGATAAGGATGTTAGCGAGTTCGGTTTAGGGAATTTGAGTGAGGAGTTGATGGATTTGAAGTTTAAGGAAGTGAGAGATAAGGTTGAGAGTTGCGAAAGTTGTGGTGTGATTGCGGATTTTGGTGATTTGAAGGTGTTTAATGAAGGGGGGTTAATGGAATATGTTGTTTCGCGGTTGAGTGGTTTGGTTCGAGTTTGTGGTGGGAAGTTGTGGTTGATTGGATCAGTTGGGAGTTATGAGGTTTATATGAAGATTTTGGCCAAGTTTCCCGGGTTGGAGAAAGATTGGGATTTGAATTTGGTTCCGATTACTTCATCAAAATTGGATACTAGTGGATCACACTTGAAATCTAGGTGAGTTTATTTTTTTATTGCACAAGCATGGTATTTAATAAACTATAAACTCAATGACACTTACTTTAATATTGCATATGATGTTTGCACATGGATTACATGCCTAAGGGGTGTTTGGGATAACTTATTGGAGTGCTTATGTGCTTAGTTATAAAGAAGATAAGAAGTTCTAATTTTTTGGATGAAACTGCTGTTCTGCTTATATTGATGTAAATAAGCACTTAACAGTAAGCTGGTCGGTACCTGCTTATATTAAAAGCAGGTAAGTTGTACAAACTAAACAATTCCAAACAACCTTGTATCAGAAGTGCTTATCCGCTTATAGGGTTTTGATACATCACATAAACAGTTTTGATGGTATTTTGGGCTTGTTTATTTAAACTGCTTATCTGGCTATTTTTGAGCGAAACAAGCTGTTTGAATAAACAGCTTGAAACTGCTAATTGATTACAACTTGTTTTAGAAAGCAATAAGCAAATTTAAGAGTTGTAACCATCCAAACACCCCTTAAACACATCGACGATGACTAAATATAAAGATCATGGTAATTTCTGACTATCATTGTTCATTATCTCACAGTCCGATGCTCATGATAATTACAGCTTTATGGGGTCATTTGTACCATTTGGTGGCTTCTTTCCTGTACCATCCGAGTTGGATAATGCATCAAGCAAAACCGATCAATCGATGACTCGGTGTGATCTTTGCAATGAGAAATATGAGCATGAAGTTGCAATCATTTTGAAGGGAGGCAGAACGGTATCTGTTTCTGATCAACAGTCAGCAGGTGTAGCTTCTTGGTTGCAAGTTCCTGAAACCGATACAACCAAAGGAAACAGTGTAATAGAGGTATGTGATTTCTTCAGAATCTTTTTTGCTTTAAATCTCTTACTATTGGATTTGCAATAACTTTTCAATATAGGAACATCCATACTTCATAGTTTCGTTGTTATTTTAACGATGTTCTTTGCGTTAGATAACATAAAAGATTTACCAAAAATGTAGTTCCTTGAACACTCTTAAGTACACTTAGTGGTAGTAGCCTAGGATGTACCGTAAGCGGAGCCATGTTCACCTTGATGCCTGAGATCCTATAATTCTGTTAAAAAATTTTAATCATCAACAAAACAAGAAAGACCTCACATCCATAATACCCGACGTAGAGTCCCTTGAGTTGTGGATTTCGAGCACAAGGAGCTGTCATGAAAGAGGTGGACAACGATTCTCAAGTTGGCTACAAGAAAGGAGGAGATATGCACTACAAACCCCCCACACATGAACATGCATCAGATGTGGGCAATTGCTATGTGTGCAGCAAATCACACTATTTCAAGGATTGCCCCAAAAGATCCAGTTTTATGCTGCCCAATTTCAAAAAGATATTAAACCATACAAGTACAAATAGATGAGGTGGAGGGAAAGACCAGGGCAATTTAGCTCCACAATAGCGTTACGATACGCGCAAGGAGCCAAAGACAGAGGGACTCGTGTTTCTTGGAGCTTAACTCAATAACCAGCAAACAAAAGCGTTGGTGGACAATGATGTGTGCACAGCTTCATCATAGAGGCTGATAAGAGACTGGGCTTGGTGACTGACAAGAAGGAAGTTTTACTTTTACTCAAGACTACCAACCATAATGCAAGACGGTTAGTCCATAGGAACTAGGAAGATACCGTAATTGGATTGTGCAGAGTGACTTAGTGTTAGCATATATGTAGCTCAATTGATGATGATCAACTAGCAAGTCCTGAAATCGAATTCTTTGACAAAAACAAAAGCATCTCTGTTTCACTGGTTGCATGTGTGAATTCAAGTTCACCATGAAGGATGGTGGCAGAATCATGTACTTATGGTACATGAGATTAAACATAAATGCTAGGAAGTTGCACCCATAGGGATAGACTCACTCACACTCACACTCACACTCACACATACGCAAGGCAAGTCATTTGGAAAGGTAAAACACAAATGGAAAAAAAAGAAAAGAAAAGATCTTTATCAATCTTATGGCTCCAAGGCTCAACAAGGTTCAGAAGTCAATAATAGAGAAAAACGTTTTTATCTAAAGAATTAGTTGTATCCTAACTGATGATTGAGATACTAAACTACACTGAGCCGTTAGGCGGTGGTTGATTGTTTTTTATCAGAAATTAAGCAAATTAACCATCTTAGTCATTTTTAGCCCAATTCAGTACCCTCTAATAATGTGCGTGGTTATTAAAACCATGCCAGAAGGTCTACACTAAATGCTTTTTGGATATCTGAATGGTATGCAATTTGACCCCTAGTCCCCCTTAAGTGAATTTTTATCGGTTAAACTTTATGCTAAAGGGAAAGCTTAGAGATTTTATATGTGTTTATAGAAGATAATAACATTTCGTCATTTCAGCTGATATCAATTCTAGTGACTAGTGAGGCCGGTTATATTTTCTTTTGATAGTTGGATTTGAAGTATGCATCCTCTAATGACTTTAATTTGCTTAGAAAACACGTTATAGTCTAATTATCGTATACCAGCATTACCAGTTACAGTATTAATATCACTGTCATCATAATCATAGTCACTATTATATCTTGAGCATCATCATTATTTATAAACATCAACGATAAAGGCATGTTTCAACCTATAGCCCATCTTTTCAGTGCAGGCTAAAGATCATGGTGGTGTATTTAATGCCCAGGTTGAGGGGCTCCAGAGGAAATGGAGCGATATCTGCCACCGTCTTCATCACAATGTGCCATTACAACAAAATAGTTTAGTAATTAGACCCACCTTTCCATTTCCCCAGCACTTCCAGCCCAATACGCACATATCAGATTCAAATCAAGTCAGTAGCAAAGATTCAAATCAAGACAACAAATGTAGAAATCCATCACCACCTGTCGACTTTTTTGCCACTTCATCTTCACCACCAACTTCCATAACCACAGATTTCGGCCTCGGAACCATTTATGTCTCGCCTGATCGAGACCCTAAACGCCATGAGGCTGATGAAATGAGTAAGCGTGCTTCTACTGAAATAGGAAAATCTTGTGAAAAAGATTATAAGCAACTTTACAAAGCCCTTAGTGAGAAAGTTGGATATCAAAATGATGCAATTAGTGTCGTCAGTCAAACAATATCAAGAATCAGAACCGCATATGGAAGGCGCCATGTATGGCTTATGTTTTCTGGATCAGACATTGTGGGCAAGAAGAAACTCACCACCGCACTTGCTGAGGTCGTTTTTGGCAGCCGAGAAAGCTTGATCTCTATAGATTTGAACTTTGAAAATCAGATACGTCATCGGGGGTCAATTTTCGATCATCAAGGTGTGAACCTTTCTGATCCATCATTTAGGGGAAAAACCATCATGAATTATATTGCTGAGGAGTTGACGAAGAGACCCCAGACGGTAGTATTTCTAGAACACATAGATAAGGCAGATTTCGTAACTAAAGATAACTTATCCCGGGCCATCAAATCAGGAAAATTGTCAGATGCCCGTGGTAGAGAAATCCGCATCACCGATGCAATATTTGTGACCACCACAAGTAAAGAAGCTGACGAGGATGATTTCTTGACGTATTCTGAGGAAAGAGTCCTGAATGCCAAAGCCTCGCAATTGAGAATCTCAACTGAAAGATCCGAACCTGGAAACTCGAGCTTATTACTTTTGCCTAAAGAATCAGTCTTGAGAAACCCTGACATGTCTAATAAAAGAAAGTTCACTGAAATTGGCGAATTCGAGATATTATTACCTCAAGTCAAAAAAATCAAATCCTGTTTTGACTTGAATCTTCCATTGGAGGAAGCTGAAGAGAGTGAAAGCGACACTGTTTCCGACACTAAAGAGGTGTGGTTGGAAGAGTTTCTAGAGCAAATGGATGAGAAAGTGGTATTTGAGCCGTTTGACTTCGATTCTCATTCAGAAACTGTTTTGAAAGAAATCAGCAAGTGCTTTAAAAATTCATTTGGAACGAATGTTGTGTTAGAGATTGAGAATGAAGTGATGCTGCAAATACTTGCATCCTGTTGGTTATCAGACCGAGCGGGTGGTGTTGAGAAGTGGATTAACAGTGTACTTTATAGTGGTTTTATGGACTCTAGGGAGAAGCAGGGTGGTAGTGTTAGTGAAACAATGGTGAAGCTAGTTGCGGTTCAAGGGACTACGATTGAAGATGATGCATTATGTGCTTGTCTTCCTTCAAGAATCATAGTTGGTTGATATATCTTTAGGTATGTTTTGTTGTAATTATTATGTATAAAATGCTAGTTTTAGCATCTAAAACAGCCTTGTTTTGGCTGGTTATATCATATTCCACAATTTTACCAAATTAACTCATGTTGTTCTGTGTTGTGCTTGCAGTTGTATATTGTAAATTGATGTCTTCTTACACATTAGTTCATAACAGGAGCGCAGCTCGTAGGGTGACTACTGGGTGCTGAGCTACCCCTAATCAGCCCAACTTGTTATGTAATTATTGAGCCCATAATATTCCTCATGAGTCGATTGCCACTTTGTTGTGTCATGTCAGTTTCGTATCGAGTCATAGTTAACTTTTTAATCTGCCGAGGCTTTTTTTTTTTTTTAATTATTATTATTATTATTATTATTATTATTATTATTATTATTATTATTATTATTATTATTTCAGAATTTATGTATATGCTCTTTTTGCGCCCATAGCAGTTAGGACTAGCTACTTAAAAAGCAAAGTTATTATAACCATCATTAGGTGGTTGGTAGTTCGATGCCAACTTTTGGCTGTTATTGATGATCGGATCTTTAGAGTTTAGATTGTTACCATCAAAGTGTCTGGTGGCTGGAAATCGACAGAAGCTTCTAAATAATTAGATGGTCATAAGTATGAGCTACTGACAATAAGTTAAAGAAAGCTTCTAGTTATAAATATCGTGTACTTATAAAAGCCAATAATTTTAGCTTTATCATAAAGCTAGTCTTTTAAGTTGAATGACTAGTCTACAAAAATAATTGACTTCTTACGAGCCATCAAATTTATTCCGGTACATTCAAATGTCCAATACGTGATTTGTGAATGCTCAAATTGGTGCAAACTTACATTTTTATTGACGAAACAGGTCAATTTAATTTTTTTGATGTTGGTTTTGTGGTGCTAGTTCAAATTGTTATAAACGTAAAAACTTAAACCGAGTATACCGGTGAGCAGTGGTCGTTTTGCTTTGCTTCTGCATTATAAATTTTGATGCTGATTCATTAGTCTAAACCCATGAGCATACATTGTATCTAATATTTTCGGTATTGGTTTCTTATATCAGAATAAACTTGTTTATTGATGTAGATGGCCAACTAGACCCAACCGAAACATTTAGCATATATCATATCTTACATATTCCAAGAGATCAATATTCGAGCAACCTCAACCTGCCACCAAAGAAAGCCAAAGACCCGTCACACTCGCACTCATCTTAGATATTAAGCCCTGTTGAGCAAATCTTTCGTCTTGGAATAAATATATAATGTAAAAACTTGTATTAAAAAAGGGGTTGATACATACACCTCTCCTTTTGATGCACACACCACATTTTGTGCATTAGAGTGTTTTGCGCTGTATTATATAGCTTATAAATGATGGTGTATTTATCAAATAAAATGGTGTGTATATCAACACCGATCGAACAAGGTTTCATTTAAATTTTAGATTAGTTCAATTGTGGGAGACATGTAACATAATGTGAATGAGAATTGATTGGCACGCTTTCAGTTTTTATTTGCACACTCAAATGTATAACTTGATGAAGCACCATATACTAAATGTTACTATGAGACCGCTTGATGTGTTATCGACAATAGACATGTTTCCAGCTCTTTCAATCAAGTAGCCCAATTTTTATGTATAGCGAATAAAATTATGAAACCAAAAAGATGTAGTTGAAATTAATGCCAATGCTACCTCTCAACCAATCGAGTTCTCCCCATTAGCTTAACTGAATTGGTGATCGATTACTCTAACCTTTTCAAAGTTATGGTTGGTCGTGCAACCGAAAGCTTCATTCTCTTTTGTGTATGTATATATATATATATATATTTTTTTTTAATTAGTTTTTGTGAGGTATGTTTTTTGTTTTGGTTTTGGTTTTGATTTTGGTTGTGATCCCTTATTAGCAAATTATGTCTGGGTATATAGTCTTAAAGAGAGAAAGCTCATGCGACCGTTGATATGGCAGGGTGTGACCATAATATTTATAGATATCGTTAGCATTGGCCTCACCGGTGTCAATTTTTATTGAGTTTCGGTTACAGTTAAACCAAATAATAGTGCAAGTTGCTGTCACAATCAAAATCGAATTTAACCAAATCATTTATTGGCCTTGGGAATATCGTTTAGCAAATTTTGTTGGGGACCAATTGTGTGAATAATAAATGGGTGGTCCAAAACATTACAACAATTGGATTCTATGAAACGTTGTCCACTAAAAATGGGCCAAAGTACAAAACGCCAGATTTGTCGATCTTACAATTGAATTACATATTGAGTAAGTTACAAAAGTGGTTCATGTGTTATTGTTCAATCTCCAGATTTACATCCAACATTTGGTTTGTTTCAACTAATTCCATGTGTCATGTTTTACATCAAGAAAAAGTAAACTTTGGTAAAAGAAAATACGTCCTAACACGGTCACTCAGGCACAACGACACATTAAGGAACACGCTCTACCCAATGAGCTAATAGCCCGTCGTGTGTGCCCCCACTAGGGGCCTACTATGCCAAAAGCCAGAGAAACAAAATCTCCATTTTTCCTTTTTCCGAACCCATGTCACAACTTGACCTAGCCAAGAGGCTTTAAGGGTCGCTAGAGATATAGTACAATTTAGATCAAAGGTGAACATTAAACATAATCAATGTTGTACTCTCTCATTGCTTATACAAACAACATGTTTGTACCCATTTTACAGGCTGTTAAAAACTAGCTAAACGTACTTCGTGTTCATTTTGATGCGTTAGATATGGGCCAATGACATAATAAAGTTGAATAAGTATGATATTAATATCATTAAAATCATTAAAATCAGCTTACATCTGTTTCATGATCCTTGATATGACAACAGTCACAACACAAAATAAATCAATACAACAACTAATTTTGTTTTATTTTCTTTAGAGAATTTTCCCTTGAAATCTTGAATTAGCGTCCCATTAGTCCATCTTCTTCCCCATCATTCGGTAATCAGTTTGGTAGTAAAGTACGTCACCAACGTCGCTTACATAGTGGTCTTGGCTGATGCTTTTAACCAAGTTATCTATCAAGTGAACGGGTATTAAACCAGACTTTTTAGGCTCTCGGTAGTAATTCCCGAGCACGGACTTTGCTGCTTTTGTCTGCATAACACGTTAAATAACCGTTAACAATTTTTTTTCACTAATACTGACCAACAATAATAACTAGAATAAAACTTTGACAAAGATGTTTACCGCTTCAATCAGATGATAATGTGGGATTTGTGGGAAAAGATGATGGATGACATGAGTCCCAATGTCGTGATGGATGTTGTTAAATATTCCGTAATCCCTGTCAACGGTAGTTAACCCTCCCCTCAAATAACTCCATTCCTATTTAAAACCACAAAATCCAAGTGATGTGTTAAGTTTTAGTATAACCAATAATGTATCTATCAATGTCACAATGTGTGATATGCGAACTAATTGACCCTACCTTGCCACGATACCATGGAAGCTTTTGCTCGTGCCCATGATGATGTAGATAAGTAACCGCATCCAACCACATAACAAATATCTATCGATTAAAAACCCGTTAGACAATAAGTTGAATGAATACCATACCCCTAAAATCTAAAGGTGCGTGAGTTGTCATCACCCGAAAGGTTTAGACATGCGTAAGGACTAAAGTATCAGATGTTACAGTTATATTTGTCTTTTAAAAAATCGACAAAAAAAACTCACCATATACGGAATGCCATAGAGCTTGAACAATAGGGCTGGGCCAATGACAGTTGATAAAAAGATTAGATTGACCACCATTAGAGTCCAACATATAGTAGATGTCACAATATAACGCCTTTCATTTGGGGCAAACATGTCACTATATGGGTTGAAATGTGACCCGGATTTCCCTGGGCTTCTATACCACTGTTGTTACGAAATAAGTATAAATTAATGTTAGCAAAATACTAGATGCATTTCAAAATTTTAAGTACAAGTAAAGTAAGCATCCTAGGCCGAAAGAATACCAAATATAATGGGTACGCGAATAAGGGAAATGGGACTTTGAATCTGAGCATCTTTGTAGAGGCATCCAAAGTCTTGTAAGTCTTTTCTGTCAGCTAAAGAATATAATAATATAATTAGTTACCAAGTGAATAAAAATAATCAGCATCGAATCGATGAAATGTTATAGAATAACTCCTTATAAAACTATATTTTACCGGAACCCATGATTCATCATTTTCGACATGCCCATGGTTTTGATGATGTGTTCTATGGCTTATTCTCCTACATTACAAAAAACCAAAAAATTAGTACTGTAGTATATTAAAAAAAAATAAAAATCAGCACTAGTAATTTCAAAAACTTACCACCCATGATAGGGTACGAGGATAGAAGAATGTAAGATATGGCCCACAATGCTATTGAGATTAGGGTTGTCTGAAAAGCTCCCATGACCACTGAAAACACAGAAAACAAAGATTTTTCAGATCCAAATATGGTACTAGAAGTATAACCTTTATAGCACAAATTACAAGCCTATCAATGCAAAAAAAAAAGGACATATAAGAATGCACAGTAATCTGTACCAATCATGTCCAAGAACAAAGATTGCCCAAAACATCGTGCCTTGTGCAGCCCAGTAAATAGGCCAAACCCATGAACTTGTTTGGAAATAAACAGCCATGAAAACCAATAATGAAACGACCAAAATGTCCCTTAGAACATAGCTTAATGACCTCCATGGATTCTTGACCCAGCAATGGCTAGGTATAGCAGCTCTAATGTCAGCCACCTTAAATGGAGGAGGGGCACTTGGGTCAAATGACTCGTTGTTGTCTTGTTGTTGCAGGTTTTTAGTGTGAACCGCCATTGAAATGGAGGCTAAAAGGTAGGGAGCAAAGAAGGTGAAAACCTAGCTTGTTGATGTTCTCAACTCCAAGAAAAAAGGGTGTGTGAGGGTTGGCATATATATAGATGCACAAAAGTGTGTAACCTTCGTGTAATCTAATCTATACTACATATAAAGCATGAATGACTCTCTCTCTAAAATTTTAAAACTTACAAGAAATTAAGCATGATTTACAACACCTTAATGCACCCAATTTTCAGAATTACAACAAAGTAAGCATATTGTACAACAAAATAAAGCATGGTGTTATTTTAAGACCAAAATTCTATCAAACAATATTAATGCTATTAAAAACACCTCTTCATCAAAAAGTACAACCATTTAAGCACAATGTACAATAGCTGCAACAAATTTCAGATTTACAACAAAATAAGCATAGTGTACAACAAAATAAGCATAAAGTAATTTTCGGACTTACAACATTAATGCTATTAAAGTGGTCAATGTTAGTGTACAACAAAACACCAAATTAATGCCAATTAATGTAGTCAATTATTTAACTGGTCAATAAATACAATTAATACAGTTATTAAAACATCTCTTACATAAAAAATACAAATTATCAAGCATATTATACAACCAAATTAAACACAATTCCTGCATTAAATTTCGCTACTACAAATAATAAAGCACATTATATAGATATTCAGGCGCGAAAGGGCAACGGACCAAACGGGCTCGAGCCCAAACAGGCATGAGCCAACGGGTTCGAGCCCGAACGGGCACGGACTATACGAAATTTTTGATATCCGTAAATTTATTGTCAAAAAGAATATAATAAACTAAAATACATTATTTATCGAATTTTTTTATTTCAGAGTACCCGCCGCTGCAACGCGCAGATACCGTGCTAGTAAATTAAAATATACGGAGTATATATTTTTGAGTTTATAATAACCATAAAGGAAGGGAATTACACGAAGCATATGTAAAGAAAAGATTCTTTGTCCATTATAATAATTATACTTTCTTTGTCTCAAAATAGTCGATTTGACTTTTTATATTGAACTTTAACTTTAAATATTTTTAATTATATTATATAACATTTGAAGAAAATTATGTCAAATAAAAATACATTTAAAACATAATCCATTTATATATTTTGCATCAATTTTTATATAATACAAACAAAAATATTTAAAGTTAAAGTTTGATTCAAAAAGTCAAAATAAACTTATATTTTTGGACGAAAAGAGTAAAAAATAATAATTTATTCGATTGGAAAAAAAAAATTCACACAATGATATAGCATTTTTCTTTTCACCGTGGATCCGTAAGAGATACAAGAGAAAGAGATGTGTCATAGCCCTTTTACATATAATACTTTAATACTTTTTTCGTCTTAAAATAAATATTTATTTTAAGCGTTTTGCTAACAACAGCCTTAAAAGGAATGGTTAACAAAATGCATTTTATTACATGGTCATGAATGAATAGTTATGATTGTTGACAATTCTGAAAAAAAAAATGGGCACAATCTTGAAATATATGGAACTAAAACAAACAATTGATTGTGATTGGATAATTCAAATTATTACAATTAATTGTAGTAAAAATAAACATGTTAACCTTAGAGTTGTCGTTAGTAAAACTATTTTTTTTAAATGCAAATTGTTTGAGAAATGATCAATCATTACAGTTTTTATCAATAAAATTTTGTATTCGTATTTCAAAAACTTATCTAAGTTACATGTAATATAAGAATCTTTTACTCATTTTTCTAAAGTTAATTACTAATGTAGTTGTTGGTTTGTCGGGTTTAACAGATTAAGTCCCTTGACCACTAACTCTGTTGATATGAGCGTGAAGTTGTTCAAATGACATGCATATGTAAGGGTATTTTGTCCTTTCATATATATATATATATATATATATATATATATATATATATATATATATATATATATATATATATATATATATATATATATATATATATATATACTACTCCCTCCGTTCCAAATTTATTGTCCCCTATTAACTTTTTCGGTCTTTACTTTTCAACTTTGACCTTAAGTATTTTTGTTTATATTACATAATACTTTATACAAAATATATGAACGGAATGAGTTTAAAACGTATTTTCATTTGGTATAATTTTTATCAAAAATTGTATAACACAAACAAAAATATTTATAGTCAAAGTTGAGAAAGAAAGACCGAAAAAGTCAATAGGGGACAATAAATTTGGGACGGAGGGAGTACATTATAAAGCATTTGAGACATTCTTAAAATAAAAGGCTTAAAAAATTAAGATTCAACACTTACTTATAATGGCAAATTTTAATAAGTACATCTATAATAGCATTGGTTGCAACTCTTTAAAGCACTTTTTGTAGACAAGTTTTTTCAAAAAATATAAAAAGAAAATACAAAGTAATTTAATGTAAGGAAAAAAAACGTCTACAACAATAATTACCTAATAAATGCTATTTTTAAAACACCCATAATATGAAGAATACTTGTTATTATGCATATTATACAACATAATAAAACACACAAAGCTTCATACAATTTATATGTAAAAACAAGTAAATGGTACATATGGTTTTAAAATACGGACCGGACCAACGGGTTCAACCGGGAACCGGAGTCACCACCGGTTCGGTCAGCCCACAAAAATCGTTCGAAAACGATATTATTAAATGAATAGAGTTTCAAAATGCATACTAATTTACAATATTCAAAAAAATATTATTAAATCACAAGAGTGCCTCGAGAAAACAACATATATACCTTTTAGAATTGTTTTGATAAAACTTACCGTAAAAACTAAAAACTTTGTTTTATAAAAATCGAATGATTTTTTCAAAGCAAAGTATGCAAGGTGCTAAGTGCTAAGTGTATATTTTATAATTATTATATATATTTATATAATAATAATTATACTAATTAAATAACCCACATGACTTGTTGAATATGTAATTTTTTTTCTTTATAAGTAGTCTTTTACTTGTATCATCCTTCTATATGGGATAAATATAACTATAATGTAAGTGATTTTTAAATTTTTTTTTGGTGTTATTATTTAATGATAACTTGTGACTACGGGTTATTGTCAACTAATTTAACCTCATACCTTTACAATATAACAGCTACTGACTCAGTATTGTCACAATATCACGTGGATAATCTACAGTTTTTATATGAAAATATTGTTATTATATAAAATGATTCTAAACTAAAATTGTCGTCATCCGTATATTTATGTATCGTAAAATATAGAATTAAAATAAATTTTCCCTAAATATTAAAATTGCATGGTACTCGCCGCTGCAACGCGCGGGTACCCTGCTAGTATATATATATATATATATATATATATATATATATATATATATATATATATATATATATATATATATATATATATGATGACGTATAGTGTATATTTGGGCCACGAGCCCAAATGATAAACACTACTAATACCCAAGTCCACTATGAGTGGGCTATCATGACAATGATTTGGGCCATACTACTAACAGTTTGGACTCACGTAAGCCCAAACCTAACCAAACTATTTATGGTCTAGATAAGAATCCTTTATTTATGGATAAAGATCCATAGGTCGGATAAGCACCACGCGTGCGAAGAGTGAGGAACACGAAATCTACAAGGATTTCGTGCCAATATAAAGAATGACATAATTCTCATTAAAGGTACGATTTACAAAACCCTAACTCTTCAATATAACCCTAAACCGATTACTTACTCTCACGCCGGAGGATAATCGTGGGAGACAATCCCACGATAAGCCTAACGGTGTTTGTTTGCTTTCTTAGTGCGCAGGTTTCAAGCATTAAGATCTAATTGGTACGAGAGCAGGAACCCAAACAAGGAACGCCCAATTTTTGTATCAACAAGTGGCGCCATCCGTAGGACCCTACACTAAGAACTAGGATGACAAAACACAAAAACTCAAGCCAGCGGACTCCGCAGTTGTAAAAAACACACAGTGACTCCCAAAAGAGGAAGAACCAAGATCCAATCCCTAGACAGGCCTCTGGAACAACCAGTGCGCCTGGACATCAAGAAACGGGCTCAACTCTAATCCTCCCAACTATAGAGTTACCCGTAAATACCACTCAGACCACCACGGTGGTCCCAAACACTGAGGAACTTCAGCGCACCCTCTTCAATACTCCCCACCAAACGGCACCCATAGTGGACAACACTGTGCCGCCTGGCGCACCCAACCGAGATAGGGCGCCTAATGTTGAGGCAGAAATTCTTGCAGCGGAAAAGGACGCGCCTGATTTAAAGTTAAGTATATTTGTATCCCAAAATTACGAAACCCTAACCGCCCTCATGCAAGAAGAAGCAAGGAGAAGGTCAAGTATGAGCCTGCAAGCCCGGCTCAACTTTGGTCCTGAATGCGAAACATCCCCACCACGCTACCAGAGGGGGGGACACGAAAATAATGAAAGACGTACCAATGTCCACGATAGACTGGGTACAACATCTGATTCGCAGTACTCAAACGAATATAAAGATGATGGAATGCGCACCAATGTCCACTCTAGACTTGGTAACTGGTATGTGTTAATTCACATACCTTTTCATGGCCAAATATCGACCCAAATAGACTAATTATGCTAACAAAATGCCAAAGAATTGTGTGTTTTATGTTTGTGAACGTGCAGGTACGGATATATAGTTAAAAGACGAAAAACAAGCAAAAACCCGGCAATAACAAGCATGAGAGTAGAATGAGTCAGAAAGTCAAGCTGGAAATCATTTTGAGCTTATAAGAGTCCTCAGAGTTTGATATATGAGCAGAAGTGATCCTTATATGAAGTTTGAAGAATTGCCAAAATTGGTCCCTGCACTTTGAAAGTTGATACATTCAGTCCCTTTTGGAAATTATTGAAGATAAAGTCAAAGTAAAACCTTGGGGAATTATTATTGTCAAATTCAGTCCTAGAAAGATACTTTGGAATAATAACAAGATCAGTCCTTGAAGTTTCATTAATTTCAAATTTAGTCCTTGATTTTTATCATTGTAAAATATGAAAATGTTAAGTCCAAAAGCCATTTCCAAAATTCAATAATCCTTAGTCCAAATATCTAAATCAAAGCCCAAAGCCAAATCCAATAACCTGAGCCCAACCAACCTTGGTCAAACCTCTTTTATTCACTGGTCAATGGTCAGAGTGGTCAAACAAAATAAAAAATATTACCCCTTTTACCCGCCCCCCAATTCATCCCTTAAACCCAGAACTACTGTTACCCATGAACCCTAATTACCCCGTTTCCCAAAATTACTACAATTAAGGGTACAATAGTCATATTAGAAGGCTTCTAGAAGGATCAGAGAGTGTCAGAAGGTGTCAATACAAAAGAAGCACACGGATGGTATACGTGGCAGTGTGTGATTGGTTACAACACGTCATAATAATTGATCCTAAGGCTATTATTGATGACATGGAGTGAGATTATGATCAAGCGGCTCTGATAGGATGCAAAGAAACACAAGCTCACACAGATTTCCAGCTTGGCAATCCGTGACCCTCAACTCTCACATCAACTATAAAAGGAAGCTCTTGTAAGCTCATTTAGGTAGTGTAGAATAGGTAGCGAAGCTCTGGAAATTTTACTTCTCAAATTGTATTTAGATTAGTCTTTTGTAATTCTACTCAAATTAGTTTTTAATAAAATTTATGTTTTACTCTTATAATTGTTGGTTAATTGATCATCTCTTATTGTTTAAAGCTTGTATATCTTTAATTCTCAGTTAGATTTCAGTTACTTTTATAGCTTAAATTTCAATCATCTTTCAATTCAGTCATAGTTTTTACTCAAAAACATAAAAAAATCAGAAAATTATAAAAAATAAAAAAATAAGTTTCAATTTGGTTTTAATAAGCTTTAAATAAGCTGAATTAGTTTATATACAATCCATACAAGCTTTGTAGTTGGTTTTAGATCTGTTTTCATTTTAATTTTCTCAAGTTACTTTGTCAGTCAACAAAAGTCAAAAGGTGGTGATCTATTGGTTCCTGTGGTGACATTGTGATATGCTGAGACAGAAATGGATGGTCTTTGCCTATCTTAAAGATAGGCAAGCAATGTGATCCACCTCTGTTCTTGCTGAGGTGGTTTTATCTTTGTAAGTTTAGTTTCTAATCCTTAGTTTCTATTAATTCTGTGATAATTGGTATTTTTTGTGAGTTTTACTGTTTAATTGGTTTATATTTGCTTAGTTGTAGTAATAGTATCTTAACTGAGTTTGATTAGATTCATAGAGCATCTGTTTGTGTAGATCTGTGTTAGAATTGCTTGGTTGAGATTCTGTTTTTTTAGTATATTAGTGATTGAGCATTACTGTTGTATCTAGTGGTTTAAGGCTGTGTAATTTGATTCATATAGTGATAAGAGAGTGTATTGGATGCTTAAATTGGAGTTTCATGTGGAAAACTAGAAGGGGGGGTTGAATAGTTTTACGTCTTTTTAATTTTATTATGAAAACTTAGTTTAGTTTTAAAACCTTGTTTGCTTTTAAAACTTTGATTCAATCTTATGTGAACTCAAATCTTGAACAATATGAACAACTATATCTAAGTATGAACAATAATAATATAAGCTAAGTATGTGAAATCAACACATGCACAATTATAAACAATTATAGCTATATACGAGATATAAGTAAGTAATCGTTTATTTTATAATCCTTAGTTATATTTTGTATGAAAACTTTACTTGATCGAAATGATCAATTATATGTATGTTACCTTTTTAGTTTGATTGTAAAAACTTTGTTTTGTGAATGAAACTTTCGTTTGATCTTTAAGTAAAATCAATACTAGCACTATATGAGCAAATATATATATATACGTCTACGTCTACAAAAGTAATAACGATATAAGCAAGATAATAAGTAAGATATGGAAAGATCTAACCGCGAGACAAAGGATTTATAGTGGTTCGGCTACAAGGACACCTTCCTTGCCCTACTCCACTCCTCGAGTCACCTACTCGAGAGTTTTCTTCACTATGTCAACAAGCTCCCTTATGGCGGAGAAAACCTTACACACAAATTTACACACCACTTTACACACCACAACTTCTTCACAACAAAGTTACAACTTCTACACAACTTCTTCAAGCTAATCTACTTCACAACTAACTACTCCACTCCTATCTTTTTCACACCAATTCACTTCACAACTAACTACTCCACACCTAGCTTCTTTACTACAATCTAATTCCTAACTTTTCTTCTTCACACCAAGCAACTAACTAATCACACAATCTATATATCTAGCACAACTATCTACAATCAAATATACACAACAATCTTCACAAAGAATGATGTAAATAATCTTGATGATGTACCAACAACTTGTATGTGGAGGTCACAACAAGTTGTAATACTTCTTGTCTTGGGGGATAGAAGTATTCTTCTCTTGCACTTGAGAGGATGATGTTTGAATCACTTTGAAACAAAGAATTATGTACTTATGATCAAAGGATTAAGAGAAAGGAAATGTGGATCTAGAAACAAAAAGTTTTGGAGTGCAAAAGGTGAGAAAATTCTGTGGGATGAACCAATATTTATAGGGAGAAAAATACTGTTTGGGAGAGTGGCCGGTCCCCTTAATTGGGTGCCGGTCCCCTTAATAATTAAGGGGACCGCCTAGTATAATTAAGGGGGCCGCCTAAGAAAAAAATATTTTTTCTTCAGATTTTTTGTCTTTTTGTGGGGGAGGTTTTTCCTGAAGAATGTAGCCGTTTTTTGGGTTGAAATTTGAATTCAAAATATTTATTTTGAATAAAACATTTCTTATAAATACAAAAATGTTTTATATAAGTTTAAAAATGTTTGTCCCACTTTAATAAAATGTAAGGTTTGTAAAAATAAAAATTCCTTTGATCATAAAATGCATTAGACACTTTGTTTATTCATACCTTAAGTGATATGGATGCTAAAGCAAATATTTACGACTAAATACTTGTTTATGTCATAATTTGTAGTTCAATGAGTTTACGTTTTGTGATTATCAAAACATAGAGATATCGATATATGTTAATAATGTTTTTAGGCATTATTTATATCAACAATCTCCCCCTTTTTGATGATTACAAAACCTAAACTCATCAAGTCTAAAAATTAATTTTTAGACATGTATTTAGTGAGTTTATATTCACTTCTCCCCCTTTTTGTAGAATCAAAAAGGTTATGCCGACTAGCTTCATAAATGAAGTTAGACGGGATGAAAGCTCCCCCTTGATGTGTGCTCCCCCTCGTTCGATGGCACCAAGGGATCGAGATATGGAATGCTCGCAAAAAAAATATTAGAAGCACAAGCATATATAGAAGAATATGCAATATACAAATAACAAGCATATCAAACAAATATTAAGGATACATAACAATTAATTCAAAGAGATTATGTTAAAGATCCTAATTTGCCAAAGAGAGCCATCGGACTTGCTTGTAACAAAAGGTTGGTTGATTCGTATTTGAAAGTGAAAATCATAAGCATATAGTATGCTTAGATGGTTGATGATGGAGTGTTTGGAATGAAGATGGTTGAGTTAGGGTGAGGTTGTTGGATTAATGGAGGTATATGTTTGGGTCATGAATGTTGGAGAGTTTGGTTGTGGAGAGTTTGTAGCGGAAGAGGTTGATTAAGGTTTTGGATGTTGTTCAAGTGAGGGTATTGGATGTGATCTAGTGAGAAAATACTTAATCCAAGTGAAGTGTTCATTGAATGTAATGGTTTTTAGGAGAAAGATGCAACAAGGTCAATTGTTGACATGCTTCTCAAGTTGATTTATGTTGTGTGGTGATGAGGGTGATCTAGATGAAGGTGGATCTAAATTGCGTTGAGCAAGATGTAAGACTAAAAGAGCACTAAGCTCATGGGATTCTTTTAGCGCCTCAACGAACATTAAGAGTTCGGAGGAAGGTGATGGTGGTGGAGCATGATAGTTGTCTTGGGTGAGGGTTTGAACATGCAACATAGGAATGGCATGTGAAGTGGTGGTGATACTCTTGGTGGTGGAGACATGTTTGAGTTTGGGTAATCATGAAAACATGATATGAGTGGAAGAGATGCTTCATGAGTGGATGGTGTTTTTGTTGAATGAGCAACATGTAAAGTGTTGGTAATGAGGTTTAGGTGTTGGTTGATTATGAACAACATCGCTTGAGTTGTGAAAAGATTATGAGGTTTGAGTGTAATGTAGAAGAATATGGGTGAGTAAAGGTTTTTGATATGTAATGTTGGTGAGAAGGAGAGTGAGGTGTTAGGTATGTAATGTTGAAGACATAGGAGGAATTTGGTGTTGGATGTTTGACAACATCATTTGGTTTGACGGGCTTTTAATAGAAGTTAGGCTTTTTTCTCCAAACTGGTTATTTGGTGGTTTTGGTTTAATGGGAGAGGTCATGAAGAAATGAGTATAGATTGAGAGGAATGCGAGTGTTTATAATGTAGGATTGGTAGGATTAAGGATGTATAAATTTTGATAGAAGGTTTAGGATAAAATAGGTTTATGAATTTTGGGAAGTGTAGGATGAAATGGGCTAAAGAATAGAAAAAGGAAACAACACCTTTGACCATCAGATGGCCGGTCCCCTTAATTGGAGGCCGGTCCCCTTAATAATTAAGGGGGCCGCCTTATGATTTAAGGGGGCCGCCCATCTGGTGATTCCCAGATTGCCAGAAAAGGGTTTTTGGTAGTGAATTGCAGAAAGGTTGTGTTTTTGGTTTCAAACAAGTCCAACTCTTTGAGGCAATTAAGTATATATTAATTATGTAGGCAATTATGTGGCCAAAGCATGTTAATCAAAGAGATTAAGTAAACAAGCAATTTCATCTAGCATGCAAACATACTCATCAAGCAAGTAAAATATAAGTGCTAGGAAACAATAAGCAACATCAAGAATTTTATAACTACATAACTAGGAGGATTAATCCTAATGTGTATCAATGTGCAATAAGTGGGTAGTTATGATAGCATGGATTTCTAGACTTGTTACAAGCAAAGTCTTAATGAACAAACCATGGTCCTCTTGATTTGATTTAGTTCACTTATAAGTGTCATTTATATAAATATAGATGACAAATATGAGATCACCATGCATGATTTTAAAAGAGACGTTTTTAGCATTATTCAACAATGTTTGAAAGTAAGTTTTCACTTAGATGTGAGAGTTATTTGAATAAAATAGATTGGGTTTTTACTTCAAAATGTGTGAATGAACGGTAAAGAATATTTTCCCAATCTTTAGTTTTGATCAAAACAAAATTGTGGATATTGATAGTGAAAACATGTTATTTAAAAGTGAGATAGTTATTTGAAAAACTATTTTTCAAAATGTGATGTTTTTGCATATTTTTAGAGATATTAGATTTTTAACAACAAATACCATAAATCAAATATGTTTAAAAAATGTTTATTAAAGATCTCATGCTTAAGAGGATTGGTTAAGCATATTATTATCTCATGCTATCGTTTCTACATATCCTATGATCCTAAAGGAAATGAAGACGATAATTTATATGTTAGATGTGAGTGTGTTGAATGGGGTATAACCTAACATCTATAGTTCCTTAGTTTTCGCACGCTTATCTAACTTAATGCCATAGTCTACGAGAGCTTGTTTCATCCATAGTTTTCCTACGCGAGGGATCTAATCCTACTTCTATATTAACGATCGATCCACTTAACTCATTTCACTTCATCACCATGAGTTTGCTAATAGTGGATATAGAAGATTTCCATTTTCTATTTCGTTCGGCAATGAACAGTTTTATCTTATTCCTAGGAGAGTCAACCAATGATGTTTCTAGGTTATAAGAATATAAGCAATTATGTACTAAGCATTAATCTAACTAATCATTTATCTAAGCATGCAAATTATAGTGATGAACTTAAAAGAAACGCGTACCTTTTAGTCTTCAATGGAATATCTTCAAGCACTTCAAGTGACCATGTTGACTTATAGAAGTCATTTGTAGATGATATTCCAACTTCTTCCAAGATTGACAACTTAGCCACTTGGTCCCCATTGTCTCATTGGTCCAAAGTTGTTTGGTCCAAACATATTTAACATTTGGCTAGGATGCATGTATGGTGGTAATATTTCCCAAGGATGCATGTTTAACATTGGTTCAAAGTTGTTTGGTCCAAACATATTTAACATTTGGCTAGGATGCATGTATGGTGGTAATATTTCCCAAGGATTGTAACTTGGTTGATAATTCCACATTTGATTTCTAGTGTTATTGTAATATTGTCTATTTTGATTTCTTCTAGGTTGAGGTGTTTTAGATCTTGGATGATGATTGTTAGGTTTTCTTGGTAGTGGAGTTTTAAATCTTAATTTAGGTTTAGAGGATCCTACTTCGGTCTTTAAGGATGGTTTATAAAAAGTTTTTACTTTTTCATCATTTGCAATGGGTATTTTTCTATCTTTTGTAAGTATATACTTAGGATTTGATTCTAATGATTTTTGTTTACTAGATTCACATTCAAACTTTATACTTTTATTTTCACTAGTTGAAACATTAGTTGAAGTTAATCCTAGACCGGTTTTATCTCCCGAAGTTTCTTGAACACTTATTATTTTCTTAAGTGGGTTACTACAATTTTTAAACTTGTCAAGTTTGAAAATTTCATTTTTAAGTTTTTCTTTTTCATTTTTAACCTCTAAGCATGTTTTACATTTTATAAAAACTTCTTTTCCTTTTTCCAAATGTTGCAGTTTAATTTTTAATTCAAGTACTTCATTTTCTAATAGATTATTAATATGTTTTAGTGACTTATTTTTAGCTATAACCTTTTTTACCTTATATGCATAACCTATTATATTCACTATCTAGGTCTTTTTCGTCTAATGATAAATTTTCGTCACTAAGGTATTCGGTTTCGGAACGTACCTCGCTTGATATCTTAGCCATAAGACACTTTTCTTCATTTGTGGTTTCTTTCTTGTCCTCATCGCTATCACTCCAAGCACCTCCGATAAACGCCTTTTGATTTTGATCTCTTGACATCATTGGACACTTTCCGATGAGATGATTTGGATTGCCACATTTAAAACACTTCCTTTCTTTATATGGTTGCCTAACATATCTTCCTCGTCTTTTGAAAAATTTCTTGAAGTCTCGTACGGCCATAGCATACTCTTCATCGTCACTTTTGGAGATTGAGCATTCTTCGTCACTAGAGTCCTTTTTAGCTCTCAACGCAATTGATTTGCTTTGCTCCCTTTTTCCTTTGACCATCTCGGAGTCTTTCTTTATTATTTCTTCGTAGACCTTTAAGTTGCCGATCAATTCGTCAAGTTGTAGAGTTGACAGATTCCTTGATTCTTCAATAGCCGTGACTTTAGCTCGCCATTTTGGAAGAAGAGCCCTAAGAAATTTCCTAACAAAATTCTTACTAGAAGAATTCTCATCAAGTGCTTTTAAACTTGTGATAATAGTGTTAAATCTAGCAAAAGCATCATCTATTGATTCCTCCTCCGGAATTGTAAATTGTTCATATTGTTGAACAAGAAGATCTATTTTGTTATCTTTAACTTGACTATTACCTTGGTGAGTGATTAGTAAAGAATCCCAAATTTCTTTTGCGGTTTTACACATAAAAATTCTTTCGTATTCTTTACGTGGTAACGCATTGTAAATAACCATTTTTGCTTCATTATTTTTAGAAAGTCTTCTTTTTAAATCATCATTTTGTTTTTCAAAAGGTACTATTTCATCTTTATTTATTTCGGGATTATTATGAGTAGGTAAAAAATCACCATTAGTAATAACATGCCAAAGATATAGATCCTTTGATTTCACATAAGTTTCGAATCGATTTTTCCAATATAAAAATCCATCACTTTCAAATAGTGGTGGTCTTTGCATAGATTGCCCTTCTAAATATTTTTCAGATTCCATAGATCGTTACAAGTTTTAAAATACAATATATTTTAAAAATCTTGCTAGACGTGGCTCCTGATACCAATTGTGGAAAACTAGAAGGGGGGGTTGAATAGTTTTACGTCTTTTTAATTTTATTATGAAAACTTAGTTTAGTTTTCAAACCTTATTTGCTTTTAAAACTTTGATTCAATCTTATGTGAACTCAAATCTTGAACATTATGAACAACTATATCTAAGTATGAACAATAATAATATAAGCTAAGTATGTGAAATCAACACATGCACAATTATAAACAATTATAGCTATATACGAGAGATAAGTAAGTAATCGTTTATTTTATAATCCTTAGTTATATTTTGTATGAAAACTTTACTTGATCGAAATGATCAATTATATGTATGTTACCTTTTTAGTTTGATTGTAAAAACTTTGTTTTGTGAATGAAACTTTCGTTTGATCTTTAAGTAAAATCAATACTAGCACTATATGAGCAAATATATATATATATATATATATATATATATATATATATATATATATATATATATATATATATATATATACGTCTACGTTTACAAAAGTAATAACGATATAAGCAAGATAATAAGTAAGATATGGAAAGATCTAACCGCGAGACAAAGGATTTATAGTGGTTCGGCTACAAGGACACCTTCCTTGCCCTACTCCACTCCTCGAGTCACCTACTCGAGAGTTTTCTTCACTATGTCAACAAGCTCCCTTATGGCGGAGAAAACCTTACACACAAATTTACACACCACTTTACACACCACAACTTCTTCACAACAAAGTTACAACTTCTACACAACTTCTTCAAGCTAATCTACTTCACAACTAACTACTCCACTCCTATCTTTTTCACACCAATTCACTTCACAATTAACTACTCCACACCTAGATTCTTTACTACAATCTAATTCCTAACTTTTCTTCTTCACACCAAGCAACTAACTAATCACACAATCTATATATCTAGCACAACTATCTACAATCAAATATACACAACAATCTTCACAAAGAATGATGTAAATAATCTTGATGATGTACCAACAACTTGTATGTGGAGGTCACAACAAGTTGTAATACTTCTTGTCTTGAGGGATAGAAGTATTCTTCTCTTGCACTTGAGAGGATGATGTTTGAATCACTTTGAAACAAAGAATTATGTACTTATGATCAAAGGATTAAGAGAAAGGAAATGTGGATCTAGAACAGAAAGTTTTGGAGTGCAAAAGGTGAGAAATTTTTTTGGGATGAACCAGTATTTATAGGGAGAAAAATACTGTTTGGGAGCGTGGCCGGTCCCCTTAATAATTAAGGGGACCGCCTAGTATAATTAAGGGGGCCGTCTAAGAAAAAAATATTTTTTCTTCAGATTTTTTATCTTTTTGTGGGGGAGGTTTTTCCTGAAGAATGTAGCCGTTTTTTGGGTTGAAATTTGAATTCAAAATATTTATTTTGAATAAAACATTTCTTATAAATACAAAAATGTTTTGTATAAGTTTAAAAATGTTTGTCCCACTTTAATAAAATGTAAGGTTTGTAAAAATAAAAATTCCTTTGCTCATAAAATGTATTAGACACTTTGTTTATTCATACCTTAAGTGATATGGATGCTAAAGCAAATATTTACGACTAAATACTTGTTTACGTCACAATTTGTAGTTCAACGAGTTTACGTTTTGTGATTATCAAAACATAGAGATATCGATATATGTTAATAATGTTTTTAGGCATTATTTATATCAACATTTCATTATCTGTTTCACTATGTTGATGTGTGACTGTTTCTATAAGAGGGTGTTTGGATGAAAGTGTTGCTGTATGGAATAATTGTTAGATTGTTTGATCTCTGTCTCATTTAGTTCATTTAGTGTTATAATAGAGTCTTTAAGCATTAATACAGTAGTGTAGTTTATTAAAAGTCAGAGTTAAAAGTAAAATTGCATAAACAATTAATTTTAGGTGATAATAGATAGTAAGATTTAGCTAATAGTTGTAATTCACTTAGAGATAACTTAAAATAGATTTATAACAACTTATTACATCATTTTAGTTGAAGAAATTAGTTGCTCAAATTCACTTTTGTCAAAGTTAAGTGCTCATTTGAAAGTCAACTGTTTCATTATATTCAGTTTATAAGTTGCTGAACTTGAAAGATTTTAGAGTAGCATATTGTAGTATTTGATTAGGCAATTTGATGTTATTGCTTCTCAGCTGTTCTACAGTGATTTTGCCCCATATAGTTTGCAATTTAGAGCTTATTTGTAGAGTTTATTATGCCTGTTAATAAGCTAGGTTGAGACAGGGGACTGTTGGTTCATTTAGGCTTGCAATTGATCTATTGAGCCTATTTCTGTGATTTGAGTTTGATTATGAGCTTCATGTGAGTAGATTTAGGATTGTGTATCATTGATTTGCTTTTGTACCTGTCTGTGCTTATTCTGCCTTATCTGTGAGCTTATTGCTTGAGCTTATTGCTTCTATTCAGAGTAGTTGTTGGATTCTGTGATTGTACTTGGTCATTCTTTGCATTTCTAAGCTTTTTACATCATCATAAGTCTATTTTCAAGGTTTCATTCAGATTTGTTCACAAGTGCTTATTAATAAGTACTTGTGAATAAGCAGTTGGCTGTAATTAGCACTAAATCAGCTTCTTTTCATTCCAAAATTTTTCTCCAAGTTCTTTTTATTATTTTTAATTTTTTGGAATTTTTCCATATTTTTCCAAGGTGTTTTGGTATTTATCTTAATTTTTCTTTGATTTTAATCACTTTTAAATAGTTTTAAATAAACAAAAAATCCATAAAAATTCAAAAAAAGCTGTGAAAAATACAAAAATATTTTTAGAAATTCTTTTATAATATTTTAGATTTTTCTGAATTAAATTTCCATTTTTCCTCTTTATTTTTCTATTTTCTTACATTTTTAATTCATTTAAAATTACAAAAAGCAAAATAAAATCATAGAAAATAAAAGAAAAGTCAAAAAAATAATTTTCTCTTTCTGGAAATTCATTTTAGTAGTTTAAGATTTTTAGAAAATTATTTCACCTTTGTAGGATCATTTTTCGTTAAAAGTTACATTTTAATAAACGCGTTTGAATTTCTGTTTTTACGTTTTAAACTTTGGTGCATATCTAGCTTGTACTCTTTGCATATTTCATCATTGTTAGTTGATAATTGAATTGATCATTTTTTTTCTTTCTCTTTTACACTTTCCAATTCACGATTTTCACGAATCAATATTATTGATTCCATTCACCTTCACTCGGATACGACTCGGGTGATCCGTATTTCACGCAGATCATTTCGATATTATACTACTATACTATAATAAGATTGATTTTCACACAATCAATTTTTGGTGCCGCTTCCGGGGAAGGTCGAAGTGAGTTTTTGAATTTTTGTTTTGAAAAATCGTGTTTTGTTAAGCCTTCCTCTATTTTGTATATATTTTTATAAAAATTGAAAAATTCAAAACACTTTTCCTAAAGTGTTTACAAAAATACCAAAAAAATAATAAAGTTACAGCCTCAACTCTCCCGTGGAAGGTGGGCGTTGAAAACCAAAAAAGTCTCACAATATAACAAAACCGTGAAATTAGTTGTTTATCGGATTATTTCAATTACTACAACCGATTAAGCGGGAAATACGAAAGCTAAGACATTAAATTGCTAACTGAAGAGAGAAACACTCTTATTTCCCGTCCCGTCGCGAGTGGTTTGAAGGAAACGGTTTTCGATTAACGTAACGTTTTATAAAAAGAAAAACAAAAGTTTTTGAGATAAAAAAAATAAAAAAAATAAAAAGATTTTCTTTTTTCTTTTCTTTTTCATTTTCTTTTTGATTTTGTTTGTGGTGTATGCACACCCGTTCTTCTTTTGAGAGTCTTACGTCTCCATTTTCAAACCCCGAGCGGGTTCTACGACATACTAGTCGGGTTCATTTCCTTGACGACGAGGAGATGAACCAAAACGAACAACACAACGGACCCCCGCCGATGGGTGGTCCGCAACACAATGTTTCCCGCCGATGGGACAACAACCGGCATTTGATCCACATCCAATGGAGGAACAACTCCAATCGCCATTCAATGGTGTGAGGAGAGCTATTGTGATTACGGACATCAATGCCAACTTTGAGATCAATCACGGATTACTCAATTTAATCACGGGTATATCCTTTCACGGGTTTGATAACGAAGACCCATATGCTCACATCAGAAATTTCACCGACATCGCTGAGACCATTAGAATGAATCAAGTTCCTCACGATGTGGTGAAATTGAAGTTATTTCCTTCCTCCTTAAAAGGGGCAGCCCGGACTTGGCTGGAAAAGGAACCGCCCAATTCGATTCACACTTGGAATGATCTCGCTTCCAAGTTTGTGAAGTATTTCTATCCTCCCTCTAAAACTTCTAATCTTCGTTCCCAAATCTTTCGGTTCCAACAAGCTTTTGATGAGTCATTTAGTGAAGCTTGGGATCGATTCAAAGATTTGTTGGAAAAATGTCCTAACCATGGGTTCACCGACCTTCAGCAGATTGACACTTTCTATAATGGGTTATGTCATGTTGACCAAGACTCACTCAACTCTGCTGCGGGTGGGAACTTGTTGGCTAGAAACACGAATGATGCTTTCACGATAATTGAAAATAAGGCTCGTGTAAGAATGTCAAGAAATAAACCTCAAGTGTCAAATACTGGTAAAAGTAATGATGAAATGATAAGTATGCTTGTGGCTTTAACAAAGAAAGTTGATGCTATGTCTATGGAAAAATCAAGTCATCAAGTCAATGTTGTAAATCAAGGTTGTATTACTTGTGGTGGTCCACATCCGTATTACGAGTGTCCGTCGACCGGCTCTTATGCTCAAGAAAACGTGTATGCTACGAACATGGGTGGCAATGATTACCTACCTCTTCAAGGAGATCGAAGTCTTCTCAATTACCGTTCGAGCCATTATCTTGGACCAGCAAAACCGTACACATCAAGCTAATCAAAATCAAAATCGGCAAAATCAAGGTTTTCAAAACCAAGGTGTTAACCACAATTGGAATTTTCAGGGAAATCAAAACCAAGCCCCGATTCAAGGGAATAATTTTCAGAATAATAATCATGGAAATTTTAATCATGGAAATCAGAATAATGGCAATTTTCAAAACCGTGGGAAAAAATTTAATAATCAAAATCAAGTTGTTACTCCAAATCCGTCGCCCACAGATGAGTTGATTAAGCAATTGATTCAAAGTCAACAAGCTTTAATAGCTAAACAAGTGGAAACAACAAGGTTATTTGCGACTCAAATCAACGATCTCAACAAGCGTTTAAATGATGGACCCTCGGGCTCTGGAACTTTGCCAAGCAATACGATCGCTAACCCGAGGGGCGATGCAAAAGCGATCATAACAAGGAGTGGTGTTACTTATGATGGACCGACGGCTCCGACTACCTCTTCTTCTCTACCTCCCAAGGTAGTTGCCCGTGAACCCGAGGTGACAACGGATACGGAAATTCCTATTAATAATGGAAGGACCGAAGATATCCAACCTCCGGTGGTCCCGACGTCAAAAGGAAAGGAAAAAGTTGTTAATGAAACTGAAAAGGAAATACCGGTTAAAACAAAGTTTCCATATCCGTCACGCTTAAACGAACAAAAGCACCGCGAGAAGGATAAAAACCAAATGGAAAAGTTCTATCAGATTTTTCAAGAGTTACACTTTGATATAAGTCTCGCGGATGCTATACTTTTGATGCCAAAATTTGCTTCTATGCTAAAAGGTCTTTTGAATAATTAGGAAAAGCTTTTTGAAATGTCAAAGACTCAAATGAATGAGAATTGCTCAGCGGTTCTTCTTAAAAAGCTACCCGAAAAGCTTGAAGACCCTGGCAAGTTTCTTATACCATGTAATTTTCCGGGTATGGTTCAATGCTTCGCCTTGGCCGATCTTGGTGCTAGCATTAACCTAATGCCATTATCGATTTGGAAAAAGTTGTCTCTCCCTAACTTGACTCCGACGCTTATGACCCTCGAGCTTGCCGACCGATCTACGTCTCGTCCAATTGGCATAGATGAGGATATTTTTGTCAATGTTGGGAAATTCAATTTCCCTGCAGATTTTGTGGTTGTTGATTTCGATGCCAATCCACGGGTTCCTCTCATTCTCGGGAGAGGATTCCTATGGACCGGTCATGCTTTAATTGATGTATACGACGAGGAGATTACCTTACGTGCGGGAAATGAAGCCGTAACGTTCAATCTTAACCAAACCGCGAGATTACGATGTTTCTTCCGTCAATCGAATCGATGTTATTGATGAAGCTACGGAGGAGTATTCTCAAGAACTTCTTGGTTTTATCGACAATGCTTTGAGTGGCAATCCCACTCCTTCTTTTGAACCGATCGTCTCCGATTCTTCCCCTTCCCTCACTCCGTTTGAGGGAAGTGATCTCGCTTGGGAAGAAATAAATGCTTGTCTTTCAAATGATTCAGTTTCACCGGAAATTGATAATTCTAACTTTGATCCGGAGGGGGACGTTTTATTAATTGAGAAATTGTTAAATGAAAACCCGATTGTTTCTTCCCCTTTGATGGACCTAAAAATGGCAGATGTAAAAGAAGTAAAGCCGTCTATTGAGAATCCTCCGGAGCTCGAGCTCAAGGATTTGCCTCTTCATCTCGAATACGCATACTTGGAAATTAATAATAAATTGCAAATTATAATATCAAAAGGCCTAAAAGATGAGGAGAAGACACGGCTCTTAGATGTGCTTCGAAAGCATAAAAGTGCGATTGCTTGGCAAATATCCGACATTAAGGGAATCGACCCTCAATTTTGCACTCATAAGATTCTACTTGAAGATAATCACAAAGCTTCTGTCCAACAACAACGACGGGTTAATCCACAAATCCACGAAGTGATCAAAAAGGAAGTTATAAAACTCCTTGACACTGGAATGATTTATCTGATCTTGGATAGTTCATGGGTTAGCCCGGTTCATTGTGTCCCAAAGAAGGGCGGAATCACTGTTGTAAAAAATGATGATAATGAGCTTATACCGACTCGACTTGTGACCGGATGGAGAGTTTGTATCGACTACTGCAAGTTGAACGACGCAACCCGTAATGACCATTTCCCGCTCCCTTTTATGGACCAAATGCTTGAACGATTAGCGGGAAATGAGTTCTATTGTTTTCTAGATGGATTTTTTGGGTACTTTCAAATTCCCATTGATCCCCAGGATCAAGAAAATACCACTTTTACTTGCCCGTATGGAACGTTTGCCTATCGTAGAATGCCCTTTGGCTTATGTAACGCTCCAGGCACGTTTCAACGGTGTATGATAGCCATTTTCTCCGATATGATTGAAAAAACCATGGAAGTGTTCATGGACGACTTCTCCGTCTATGGAAATTCTTTCGACTTTTGCCTCTCCCATTTGGAAAGTATGCTAATTCGGTGTGAAAACACTAACTTATTTCTAAATTGGGAGAAGTGCCACTTCATGGTTAAAGAGGGCATAGTCCTTGGCCATAAGATATCCAAATATGGGATTTAGGTAGATCGTGCCAAAGGTGATGTTATTGCTAAGCTACCTCATCCTACGACCGTCAAAGGAATCAGAAGTTTCCTTGGTCATGCTGGCTTTTACCGACGTTTTATACAAGACTTCTCCAAAATAGCCCGGCCTCTGACCCACCTTTTATAGAAAGATGCTCCGTTTAACTTCACGAATGAATGCATCGATGCATTTAATTTCTTGAAGAAGAAGTTAACGGAGGCACCAATCTTAGTTGCCCCCGATTGGAGCTTACCTTTTGAGCTAATGTGCGATGCTAGCGATTATGCCATTGGTGCAGTTCTGGGGCAACGTAAGAATAAGTACTTTCAACCGATACACTATGCAAGTAAGACCATGAATGACGCCCAAAATCACTACACAACTACCGAAAAAGAGATGTTAGCGGTTGTCTATGCTTTTGAGAAATTTAGACCTTATTTGCTCCTTAAAAAATGCATAGTGTATACGGACCACTCAGCCCTAAAATACTTAATGGCAAAGCAATATGCTAAGCCACGCTTAATGAGGTGGGTTCTTTTGCTCCAAGAATTTGATGTCGAAATACGAGACAAAAAAGGAGCTGAGAACCTTGCTGCTGATCACCTTTCACGACTTGAGAACCCCCATCAAAGTGCTCTTGAGAACAAGGAAATCACCGAAACATTTCCTCTCGAGACACTTGGGAGTGTGACTAAAATTGACCAAAGTACCCCATGGTTCGCCGATTTTGCGAATTAGCATGCGGGCAACTTCATTAGGAAAGGGATGTCGTCCCAACAAAAGAAGAAATTCTTTAAAGATGTCCAACATTATTTTTGGGACAACCCCTATTTGTTTAAAGTTTGTGCGGATCAAGTGATCTGGCGGTGTGTTCACGGTACGGAAGCCGTTGAAATTCTTAAGGTATGCCATAGTGGACCCACGGGGGGACATCATGGCCCAACTTCACCGCAAAGAAAGTGTTCGATTCCCGCTTCTATTGGCTGACAATTTATCGGGATGCCCATGAATTGGTGAAATCATGTGATTCTTGCCAACGTCAAGGGAAAATTTCTCACAAAGATGAAATGCCACAAAATGCTATTCAAGTTTGTGAAATTTTTGATGTTTGGGGCATCGATTTCATGGGGCCATTCCCGTCATCAAGAGGAAATAAGTATATTCTCGTGGCCATCGATTACTTATCCAAATGGGTTGAAGCGAAGGCACTCCCCACCAATGACGCCCGAGTTGTTGTTAAATTCTTAAAAAGTATCTTTGCCCGATTTGGTGCACCTCGAGCCATCATAAGTGATCGTGGGACCCATTTTTGCAATGACCAATTTGCTAAAGTTATGCTTAAATATGGTGTCACACATCGTCTTTCTACGGCTTATCATCCACAAACTAGTGGTCAAGTGGAGGTGTCCAATCGTGGCCTCAAAAGAATATTAGAAAGGACAGTAGGAGAGCACCGTGCCTCATGGGCCGACAAATTAGAAGATGCATTATGGGCTTTCAGGACCGCTTACAAAACTCCCATTGGGTGTACTCCATATAAGCTGGTTTACGGGAAGGCTTGTCATTTGCCCTTAGAACTTGAGCACAAGGCCTACTGGGCCTTAAAACATGCAAACTTTGACTTGAAAACCGCGGGTGATCACCGAAAAGTTCAATTGAATGAGTTAGTCGAACTCCGTGATCAAGCTTACGAGAATTCTTTGATTTGTAAAGAGAAAACAAAAAGACTACATGATGCCAAGATCAAAGACCGCGTTTTCAACGTTGGTGATCAAGTGCTTCTTTTTAACTCTTGTTTGAAAATTTTCTTGGGTAAGCTTAAAACCCATTGGTCTGGACCATTCACAATAACCCAAGTATTCCCTTATGGTACCATTGAGTTAGCTCAACCCGATGGTCCCAACTTTAAGGTGAATGGTCACCGTTTGAAACATTATTTTGGAGGGGACGTACCAACCATGGTAGTCCCGGATCTCCAAACTTTCCCCAAGGACGATTGAATTCGGGGATCGAGTCAAGCTACGTGACTCAGAAATAAAAAACAAAGCGCTTCGTGGGTGGCAACCCATGCTTATCCAATTTCATCTTCTTATTTTCTATTTTCTAATAAATAACGTGAGGAGGGGGTGCCTCTTCTACTCTTGTGTTCTGTGGTTGTGTGTGATGTTTGTTTAGGATTGTCCGCGATTTATGATAACTCTCGTGCTCGTTATCTTCTCTCCACTCGAGTTTCATTCATCGGTGCTATTGGAAATCCTATATCCATGAATCTTATCGACTAACGTTTTCTTTGGTGATGAGGCGAAAAATGATCCGTTTTTAGGGGGTCATTTAAGCCCGAATCCGAATTTATTTGATCAAATATTGCCCTAAATCGTTCCTTTTGTGATTTTAGGTGTTTGGAGAGTGAATTCTGGAAAAGAGGCTATTTTGGACGTTTTTGGAGCATAAAGTGAAGAAAACAACAAAGTACCAAATCCAAGCTGGAATTACAAGGTGACGGCGTCAAGGATTTACTCTTGACGGCGTCAGAAAGGATGAATATTTTACCGAAGGTTGTGAAGGCGTCAGATGAAGAGATGACGGCGTCAAAGTGACCAAGATTAATTTACCGAGGGTGGTGACGGCGTCACATAGGCCGTCACGATTGGATCTAGGGCGTCCGAGGAAGTATATGGCGGCGGGTTGACGGCGTCAGATTTTACTCTTGACGCCGTCAGGACGATTTTCCTATATATAGTTTTCTAGTTTTTTCATTAAGAGAGAGAAGTTTTGGTGAAACCCTAAAGACGATTTTGGTGCCTCTTTTACAGGTTTTTCAAGGGTTCCAAACCCTTGAGACCTTGCATTGTAATTGAGATAAGTATACTCTTAATTCAATCAATATGTCTATGTGTTGGTTGTCTATCTTTTGTTCTTATCTTAATTCTACTATGCTAGGCTAAATTTCCTTTGTGTTTGCTTAGATCTAATGAAACCTAGATGTTGATTATGTGTTGATTACTTGTCTATTCTTGTTTTGAATGAATGATATTATATGTTAGGCTTAAGAAAACTGGCAGATCTCCAAATGGTAACATGCTTGAACGTCTTAAGAAACATGAACCGAGGCGTACTAGGTCTTTATTGGTTGTATTTAATGCATGAGCCACTGTTTACAATCCCTATAGTTGTGCTGGGTCATGGTGTAGGAGGAGATAAGAGCTCATAGAGTTGGGGAGTTATGTATGCCACTCCACGAATGGTATTAAGGAATACAACCCGTCATTCATACAAGTGTAACAAGTAATTAACATGTAAAAGATATCTAGGGAGTAATGAAGTCTAAGTAAACACAATTTCTCCAACCACTGCTCACAACCTTAGTTTAATATTAGTTTAATTTCATTTTCATTAGTTAATTAGTTATAAAGTAGTTTTTGGGTTAGTTGATTAGCAACTAATTCCGCCCACTCCTTCAAAACCCGAGATTTTAATTGCTTTCATAAAATATAAAAATACAAAAAATAATCATCTTCCATCTCTAGAACTTTTAATTAGGTTTTCTAATCCTAGCGACACTATTCCTAAGCTGAACGATCAATCCCCCGGTACTTGTCACTATACTATACTACAACGATCAGGTACACTGCCTGGTGGGGGTTGTAAGCCTCGCGAGATCCCTCGAGAGGTAAAGCAAGGTGCGATTCCCACGCATCAAGTTTTTGGCGCCGCAGCCCGGGGAATAGTTATTGTCTAGGTTAGGATTTCTTTTTATTAGGTCTACTTGCTAGATTCCTTTCTAGTAAGATTTTATTTTTATTTTTAGGTCTTCTTTAGTCTATCTTATTTCTTCGTGCTTTTGTTCGTAACTCTTTACCATCCGACATCATGGAAGGTGGTAACATCGTTGAACCCATCATCCCACCACAACAAAACCCACCATTAGAACCCCTTAGGCCCCGAACCTTAGGAGAGTATTCCCGACCTAGCCACCAAGGCTACCGAAACACCATTGAGCTCACCGGAGCCAATGTGACCCCCTTGCGATCCGACACCATCCGGTTGGTGCAAAGCGGATGTGCATTCCATGGACTTCGTTCCGAAGATCCAAACCAACACCTTAAGGACTTCCTCAAAATCGTAGATTCCATAGACCTAGGTGTTGAAACTAGAGAGACTACCCGTTTACGCCTATTCCAATTCTCTCTACGGGATCAAGCTAGTCAATGGCTTGAGCATTTACCCGCGGGATCCATCACCACATAGGATGATCTCACCACTCGTTTCCTTGCTCAATTTTTCCCACCGGGGAGAACTACTAAACTTAGGAATGACATCTTGATGTTCCAACAACGTCAAAATGAATCTCTTTATGAAGCATGGACTCGTTTCAAGGACTTACTCCAAAAAGTCCCTCATCATGGCATAGATTTGTGGCTCCAAGTCCAAATTTTTTATGACCATATCGATATCCCCACGAGGCGAACCATTGACCAATCGGCCGGTGGTAAGCTACGTGATCTTAGTGCGGAACAATCATGGGAACTCATAGAAGATCTTGCTCTCTATGACAACGAAAGTTGGAATGATCCCCGTGATTTGAACAAAACGGTCAAGGCAATATCTTTGCCTTCGAATAATTCAAGCACTCCCGACCGTAGGATCATGGAACTTGAGGACCAAGTCAAGTTTCTCATGAAATCTTACAAAGCTCCGAAGCATTCAAGCCAAGTGAACAAAATCACTTCTTCATGCGAATTATGTAGTGGTCCCCATGACACTCGTGATTGTGTGGAACTCCCCGGAACAGCTTTTGCGGACTACGCATCCACGCGTACCGACGAAGCGGGAGATAAGTGGTACACTTTCAAGCCCGAGCCAAACACATACGGTGATTCATATAACCCCTCATGGAAAAATCACCCAAACCTTAGGTGGAAACAAAATCAACCAAATTCATCCAACCCACCTAATCGTTACCAATCAAACGGTCCACCATCCAACCGTACCTTCAACAACAATCCTTCTAACAACTATGGTAGTACCAACAATCTTGAAGGATTGATGTCGAAATTTATGGCATCTCAAGAAGCTCGCATAGCTAGGTTTGAAACCGAATTCAACCAACAACAAACGGAGATGACCAACAAAATCGACAACTTGTTGAAAGCCCTCAACAACCAAACATTAGCCACACCTAGGAAGGACACTAGGGACACCAATAGTGGAATCCAAGCTAAGGACCCCTCATCATCCAAACATGTCCACTTTGTCAATGTTGTCACTATTAAGCCGATAGATAGGGAAATAGAGGAGAGTGACAAAGATGAAGTTAGAGTAGAAGCCAATAGTGAGGATGAGAGTAGGGAAGTTGAGGTTAATAAGGATGAGGAATTAGAGGAGGTAGAACCTATAAAGGAATATTTTGATAAGTTGCCAACCAAGGAAGAACGGGAATACCATAAGTATTTATTCGATAGTCCCGAAACAACATATATCTTTGGCGATCCCCTGATCAAAACGGGAGACCCCTCTAACATTAACATCCCATGCAATATCGGGCACATGCATGTATGGAAAGCTTACATAGATCTTAGATCCCCCGTGAACATCATGTCTAGGACTTATTACAATTGGGTGATGAAGAAGCAACTCAATTTTAGGATAATGCCCGGTAAAAGTTGGATAAGTAATTTTGCGGGAAGAGTGAAGGGATTGCATGTCATTATAGGGAATCTCACCTATGAGATTGATTTTATGATAGTTGAAGACATTCGTCCGGTGATAGATGCTTGCCTAAGTCAAGTAGTATTCGGGAAGCCATTTGTTGAGGCCACTAGGATGAGTTATGATCCGACGTTAGGGATAGTTAGATTCAAGGAAGAGAATGATGAGGTTGCTTATCAAATGCCCTACAAGATTGAGCAATACCGCCTTCTCTCTAATTTCGAAAAGGAACGTAAGCAAGCGGCTTATTATAGGAATGAGGAGGATAGACGTAGAGGAGTAGAGTATGTTAGAAATAGGATGCTTGGTTTCTACAAAGAGTGCTTACAACTAGGTCCAGAATACAAAACTGGTTTAGAAGATGACCTAGAGAATGGAACCAATGATGAAATCACGTAGTAACCCACAACTTTGAGTCTAGCTACAAGACTCGTAAATAAAGAAAAGCGCTTCTTGGGAGGCAACCCATGTTTTGTGTGATTTTATTTGTTTGATTGTTATTTGCTTCCGTATGCATGCTTTATTTTTATTGTTGGTTGATCATGTTTCTCAATTAAAATGTGGAAATACTTTATTATGTTGTTTAGCCTAGTCTTAACTTCAACCTAAAGGTATTTTTGCAAAAGATAAGTGTAAGGGGAAACCCCAAATATGTTTTTTTTAAGAAACAACCGATCATGATTCTCCACAATATTTAATGAACATGTGTATTCGTATTGTTAGAGTCAAATGCTTGTATTGAGTCATGATGTAGTTTTGCAGGATTTTCCAGGAAGTAGGACAAAGTTTTTTCCAGAAATTTTCCGGAAACTTAACATAAAGATTTCTACAGGTTCATTTTGACGGCGTCAGGCAATTGCTCTTGACGGCGTCAGGAGTCAAAAATCTGGAAATTTTACCGATTTTGTTTTTCTAACGGAGTCTTATAAGTTTTTGTGAATTATTAAGTTTTATAATCTCCAGGAAATCTGCAAACTTCATTCCACAAGCATTATATCTTATTTTGTTTTCTAGGATTTAGCAACTTATATAGGATGCCGCCGATTTTACGCGAGGTTGCCTTGTCTACTTTTGTCAGGATTTACAGGTTATTTGAGACAAGAAGATGATTTATATTCTGGAAGGGAAGCTTTGATTGTTCGTTTTCTTGGAGGAAGATTTAACCTGGCCAACCTAAAATCCATACCGAGCGAATCAGGGGAGTATTTGAATTCATTCTCTTTACTTTTAACTTTTACATTCTTTACTTGAACATTGGGGACAATGTTCATCTTAAGTGTAAGGGGAGGGTAAAAAGATGATACCTTACATATGCACTTTCGCTTGAGTTTGTTTTGTTTGATAGTAGATGAGTAATAAAACTATGAAAAATACTTGTTAGTGCAATTTTAGCGCCAAATTTAAAATTTTTTACAACATTTAGGAGTGAAACTTTAGCCATAGCAAGCATCTCATGGATAGGAGGTTGTATGACTAGCACATAACCGTATATTCAGAAAAATTTTCCACCCAAAAATGTGAGGTTCGCCTTTAGTTTTGATAGGAAAAGCATTTATTATTGGTGCTTATGAGTGTACCGGTAGCATTTAGATTCTAGAACTTGCGTTAGTGATGCATCCCGAGACCGCTAGTGAGACTACATTCGTGTAGTAGGATTTACTACATGATAAGAGGCATTAGGATCACCCTTGTGTTAAACCCGTATTACGATTACTTGACCATTTAAGTCATATTACTTGGCTAGTTAAGTCAACTAATTTTTCCCACACCCTTAGCGTTGTACTCATTTTTAGTACACGATACCCCTAGTACACCCCTCCGAGCCTATCTTTTCGTTTCTAACTTTAAGCATCTTACTTAAAGGAAGAATTTGTTACACCCCACTTAAATGTACACCCAAATCGCCTTAGCCTTCCGTGTATGCGCTCATTTTTAGTGCATTATTGTTATTTGTTAAACCCTAAGTTAACTTTCTAATTGATTACATGGTTGCTAAGTCGAGTCATATCCTTGTACATATTGTTTTGGGACGATTGGGACTCATGGGTAAGTACTTATTTTATGGAGTAATGGGGAAGAACAACACTTATTACCCCCATATGTACGTTAATCTTAAAAGTGCTCCAAGTGTTTTGATTTTCTTAATTCGAGTCATTAGAATAGTTTAATGTAAAGTATGTAAAGATTCAAGTGTAAGGGGAATGCTCAAACCCCTATGATGTATTATTTTGGATGGTAGGGTAAGAGTGTATGAAAAAAAAAAAAAAAAAAAAAAAAAAAAAAAAAATCGAAAAAAAATAAAAAGAAATCGAAAAAAAAATAGAAAAAGAAAAAAAAAAAAATAGAAAAGAAAGAGAGAAAAAACATACGGACTACCATCCCGTTTTCATTCTATGTTCATTTTATGTTTTTAGTTATTTTTCATTTATTAGCTTAAGTCGAGTCTAGTCTTGGCTTAGCAACGCCATCTTGTACATGTAATTAACTAAGATTGTTAACTCGCCAACAGTAAAATCCCCTTTATCCAACAAAACCGTGTAATTCATATCCCTACACCTAACGTTATAACCCTTTAAAAGACCTCTTTGATAGTTTATCCTAGGTGCTTACGCCATGTGGTGGAGGTTTGATCCTTTCCCAAGCCTATGGTAATCTATTTTGCTATGACAGGTAGTGAGAGATATCTTCCATTTCCATAATGTTATATTACTTTATTACACCCGAGAGATGTGAGTATCTAAACACTATTTGTGAGGTGCTTGTGTATGACCTCCGTGCTTGTCTATTGGTCTTTAGTGGAACGATTATTTGTTGTAATTACTTTTATATTAGTGTTAAATGACCCCTAACTTGTCTTTTGAGTAGAATAAAAGCTCATTTCCTTGAGGACAAGCAAATCTCAAGTGTAAGGGTATATGATGAGGCGAAAAATGATCCGTTTTTAGGGGGTCATTTAAGCCCGAATCCGAATTTATTTGATCAAATATTGCCCTAAATCGTTCCTTTTGTGATTTTAGGTGTTTGGAGAGTGAATTCTGGAAAAGAGGCTATTTTGGACGTTTTTGGAGCATAAAGTGAAGAAAACAACAAAGTACCAAATCCAAGCTGGAATTACAAGGTGACGGCGTCAAGGATTTACTCTTGACGGCGTCAGAAAGGATGAATATTTTACCGAAGGTTGTGAAGGCGTCAGATGAAGAGATGACGGCGTCAAAGTGACCAAGATTAATTTACCGAGGGTGGTGACGGCGTCACATAGGCCGTCACGATTGGATCTAGGGCGTCCGAGGAAGTATATGGCGGCGGGTTGACGGCGTCAGATTTTACTCTTGACGCCGTCAGGACGATTTTCCTATATATAGTTTTCTAGTTTTTTCATTAAGAGAGAGAAGTTTTGGTGAAACCCTAAAGACGATTTTGGTGCCTCTTTTACAGGTTTTTCAAGGGTTCCAAACCCTTGAGACCTTGCATTGTAATTGAGATAAGTATACTCTTAATTCAATCAATATGTCTATGTGTTGGTTGTCTATCTTTTGTTCTTATCTTAATTCTACTATGCTAGGCTAAATTTCCTTTGTGTTTGCTTAGATCTAATGAAACCTAGATGTTGATTATGTGTTGATTACTTGTCTATTCTTGTTTTGAATGAATGATATTATATGTTAGGCTTAAGAAAACTGGCAGATCTCCAAATGGTAACATGCTTGAACGTCTTAAGAAACATGAACCGAGGCGTACTAGGTCTTTATTGGTTGTATTTAATGCATGAGCCACTGTTTACAATCCCTATAGTTGTGCTGGGTCATGGTGTAGGAGGAGATAAGAGCTCATAGAGTTGGGGAGTTATGTATGCCACTCCACGAATGGTATTAAGGAATACAACCCGTCATTCATACAAGTGTAACAAGTAATTAACATGTAAAAGATATCTAGGGAGTAATGAAGTCTAAGTAAACACAATTTCTCCAACCACTGCTCACAACCTTAGTTTAATATTAGTTTAATTTCATTTTCATTAGTTAATTAGTTATAAAGTAGTTTTTGGGTTAGTTGATTAGCAACTAATTCCGCCCACTCCTTCAAAACCCGAGATTTTAATTGCTTTCATAAAATATAAAAATACAAAAAATAATCATCTTCCATCTCTAGAACTTTTAATTAGGTTTTCTAATCCTAGCGACACTATTCCTAAGCTGAACGATCAATCCCCCGGTACTTGTCACTATACTATACTACAACGATCAGGTACACTGCCTGGTGGGGGTTGTAAGCCTCGCGAGATCCCTCGAGAGGTAAAGCAAGGTGCGATTCCCACGCATCATTTGGCATAATTAATAAATGGCCCTAGAATTTTGTTAGGATTACCTTACCCATAAAAACATTGAGGACAATGTTTCATTCTAGTCTGGGGGAGGGTGAATCTTTGATTCGATTTGACCTTGCATTTTTCACAAATGTCGTGTACTTTTGTAACTCCGTTTTTCCACCAAAAATTGAAAATTTCAAAAATTTTGAAGAAAAATCAATGAAAAAGTCATGGAAAAGCACAAAAAAAATGTGAAAAGTTGAAAAAAGTTGTGCAAAAATATAATAAAGTTTGAATAAGTGTTTTGACACCTTGTTGACTTTCTAGCTGGCGAGACTAGGAATAAATATTTTGAGTTGACCGGGCGTGTTGAGCCCTAGCTTGTTCCCTTAACCAATGATAATCACATAAGCTTGTGCTAGTCTTGTACACCAGGAGCTATAAAATGCGAATTATTTCTTAAGAATCTGCAAGTTCCCGTACTTGACTTTATACATGCGCAGCTTAAAAGCTTTCGCTAGTCTTTTACATCAGGAGCTAGAAAACGCGAATTCTTCTTTTAGAAATTGCAAGTTTCCGTGTCTGACTTTATATATGCGTGGCTGATTATCGGCTAAGTATTCACGGGTTTCATTATTTGGAATCTTAAATTGCAAAGAGCGAGAAATGATAGAGTTTATTTAGAAGTTAGATGCTAAACGTGGAGTAGTGGTTCTCTTTAGAGCTCATGAGAGGTACTTGTGGCTTTTTACTCCCATAGAATGCGTCACCAATATATAATAGATGTTCTAGGTTAATTAGTGGTATTTCGGTTTGAATAGTATTTAGTTCTTTGTTTTCTTAAGAGAATTTTTGCTTTAAAAGTTGGGTACATATCAAGGAACAGAAAAAAAAGAGCAAAAAGTGAAAAATCAAAAGTCAAAAGTTGATTATCTTTGTGGTTTTGGAGCTACCCGATAAGCTTCCATTGATGTAAGGGGAAAAGTCAAGAAAGAAAAAAGTGAAAAAAGTGAAAAATGAAAAAGTGAAAGTTGAAAGTTATGATGAATAAAAGTTCGAATGTAAATAAGTTGTTGGCGCGTGAGGTGCATGTGAATGATTCTAAATTGGACACATGAGGTGCACGTGTAGTATTCCACAACTTATATTTATGATATTGTATGTAACAAAATTTCTTGATGTGGACCGAATTTCTATTGCAGTGGTTCTTAAGAGAAAATGAAAAACTACTTATAGTTTAAACTTGGTATCACTATCGGACTAAAAAGTATTGAAACGAGAAAATATGAAGCAATTCATTTCTCAACAAAAATAAAATATTGAGATACAAAAACTTAGGACATGGGAGTAAGAAGTTTCCACAAGTAACTTTTATGAGTAGTGTTAGCATCTAATTTGTAGATAACCTGTGATCTCGTTTGTACGCTTAGTTTGGGGACTCGTGAAAAATCAAGGATGACGATTTTTATCCATATGGTCACTTTTTAATAAGAAGTGTTTCTACTCGTTGACCCTAAAAGTTATTGCAAAATAATGAAAGTTCAACAAACCGTCACAAGTATGAAGTATGAAAAGTACAAAAATAGAAGTGAAAGTGGAATAAAGGAAATTTTTTGGAAAACGGAGCGTTTTCGGGAATAAATGATTTTATTACTTCTTTCGAACCTCCTTGCTACTTTACAAAGATAGTAGGAAGAGTTATGAAATTATTTATCCCAAAAGCGTGAATTGATGACATTGCATGAGGACACGACAATACCTTAGTCTGGGGGATTTTGGTATGTGTTAATTCACATACCTTTTCATGGCCAAATATCGACCCAAATAGACTAATTATGCTAACAAAATGCCAAAGAATTGTGTGTTTTATGTTTGTGAACGTGCAGGTACGGATATATCGTTAAAAGACGAAAAACAAGCAAAAACCCGGCACTAACGAGCATGAGAGTAGAATGAGTCAGAAAGTCAAGCTGGAAATCATTTTGAGCTTATAAGAGTCCTCAGAGTTTGATATATGAGCAGAAGTGATCCTTATATGAAGTTTAAAGAATTGCCAAAATTGGTCCCTGCACTTTGAAAGTTGACACATTCAGTCCCTTTTGGAAATTATTGAAGATAAAGTCAAAGTAAAACCTTGGGGAATTATTATTGTCAAATTCAGTCCTTGAAAGATACTTTGGAATAATAACAAGATCAGTCCTTAAAGTTTCATTAATTTCAAATTTAGTCCTTAATTTTTATCATTGTAAAATCTGAAAATGTTAAGTCCAAAAGCTATTTCCAAAAGTCAATAATCCTTAGTCCAAATATCTAAATCAAAGCCCAAAGCCAAGTCCAATAACCTGAACCCAACCAACCTTGGTCAAACCTCTTTTATCCATGGGTCAATGGTCAGAGCGGTCAAAGGGGTAATATTTTTTATTTTGTTTGACCGCTCTGACCATTGACCCATGGATAAAAGAGGTTTGACCAAGGTTGGTTGGGCTCAGGTTATTGGACTTGGCTTTGGGCTTTGATTTAGATATTTGGACTAAGGATTATTGACTTTTGGAAATGGCTTTTGGACTTAACATTTTCAGATTTTACAATGATAAAAATCAAGGACTAAATTTGAAATTAATAAAACTTTAAGGACTGATCTTGTTATTATTCCAAAGTATCTTTCAAGGACTGAATTTGACAATAATAATTCCCCATTTCCTAAAATTACTACAATTAAAGGTACAATAGTCATATTAGAAGGCTTCTAGAAGGATCAGAGAGTGTCAGAAGGTGTCAGTACCAAAGAAGCACACGGATGGTATACGTGGCAGTGTGTGATTGGTTACAACTTGTCATAATAATTGATCCTAAGGCTATTATTGATGAGATGGAGTGGGATTATGATCAAGCGGCTCTGATAGGATGCAAAGAAACACAAGCTCACACGGATTGCCAGCTTGGCAATCCGTGACCCTCAACTATAAAAGGAAGCTCTTGTAAGCTCATTTGGGTAGTGTAGAATAGGTAGCGAAGCTCTGGCAATTTTACTTCTCAAATTGTATTTAGATTAGTCTTTTGTAATTGTACTCAAATTAGTTTTTAATAAAATTTCTGTTTTACTCTTATAATTGTTGGTTAATTGATCATCTCTTATTGTTTAAAGCTTTTATATCTTTAATTCTCAGTTAGATTTCAGTTACTTTTATAGCTTAAATTTCAATCATCTTTCAATTCAGTCATAGTTTTTACTCAAAAACATAAAAAAATCAGAAAATTATAAAAAAATAAGTTTCAATTTGGTTTTAATAAGCTGAATTATTTTATATACAATCCATACAAGCTTTGTAGTTGGTTTTAGATCTGTTTTCATTTCAATTTTCTCAAGTTACTTTGTCAGTCAACAAAAGTCAAAAGGTGGTGATCTATTGGTTCCTGTGGTGACATTGTGATATGCTGAGACAGAAATGGATGGTCTCTGCCTATCTTAAAGATAGGAAAGCAAAGTGATCCACCTCTGTTCTTGCTGAGGTGGTTTTATCTTTGTAAGTTTAGTTTCTAATCCTTAGTTTCTATTAATTCTGTGATAACTGGTATTTGTTGTGAGTTTTACTGTTTAATTGGTTTATATTTGCTTAGTTGTAGTAATAGTATCTTAACTGAGTTTGATTTGATTCATAGAGCATCTGTTTGTATAGATCTGTGTTAGAATTGCTTGGTTGAGATTCTGTTTTTTTAGTATATTAGTGATTGAGCATTACTGTTGTATCTAGTGGTTTAAGGCTGTGTAATTTGATTCATATAGTGATTAGAGAGTGTATTGGATGCTTAAATTGGAGTTTCATTATCTGTTTCACTATGTTGATGTGTGACTGTTTCTATAATAGGGTGTTTGGATGAAAGTGTTGCTGTATGGAATAATTGTTAGATTGTTTGATCTCTGTCTCATTTAGTTCATTTAGTGTTATAATAGAGTCTTTAAGCATTAATACAGTAGAGTAGTTTATTAAAAGTCAGAATTAAAAGTAAAATTGCATAAACAATTAATTTTAGGTGATAATAGATAGTGAGATTTAGCTAATAGTTGTAATTCACTTAGAGATAGCTTAAAATAGATTTATAACAGCTTATTACATCGTTTTAGTTGAAGAAATTAGCTGCTCAAATTCACTTTTGTCAAAGTTAAGTGTTCATTTGAAAGTCAACTGTTTCATTATATTCAGTTTATAAGTTGCTGAACTTGAAAGATTTTAGAGTAGCATATTGTAGTATTTGATTAGGCAATTTGATGTTATTGCTTCTCAGCTGTTCTATAATGATTGTGCCCCATATAGTTTGCAATTTAGAGCTTATTTGTAGAGCTTATTGTGCCTGTTAATAAGCTAGGTTGAGACAGGGGACTGTTGGTTCATTTAGGCTTGCAATTGATCTATTGAGCCTATTTCTGTGATTTGAGTTTGATTATGAGCTTCATGTGAGTAGATTTAGGATTGTGTATCATTGATTTGCTTTTGTACCTATCTGTGCTTATTCTGCCTTATCTGTGAGCTTATTGCTTGAGCATATTGCTTCTATTCAGAGTAGTTGTTGAATTCTGTGATTGTACTTGGTCATTCTTTGCATTTCTAAGCTTTTCTGCCTTATCTGTGAGCTTATTGCTTGAGCATATTGCTTCTATTCAGAGTAGTTGTTGAATTCTGTGATTGTACTTGGTCATTCTTTGCATTTCTAAGCTTTTTACATCATCATAAGTCTGTTTTCAAGGTTTCATTCAGATTTGTTCACAAGTGCTTATTAATAAGCACTTGTGAATAAGCAGTTGGCTGTAATTAGTACTAAATCAACTTCTTTTCATTCCAAAATTTTTCTCCAAGTTCTTTTTATTATTTTTAATTTTTTGGAATTTTTCCATATTTTTCCAAGGTGTTTTGGTATTTATCTTAATTTTCCTTTGATTTTAATCACTTTTAAATAGTTTTAAATAAACAAAAAATCCATAAAAATTCAGAAAAAGCTGTGAAAAATTAAAAAATATTTTTAGAAATTTTTTTATAATATTTTAGATTTTTCAGAATTAAATTTCCATTTTTCCTCTTTATTTTTCTATTTTCTTACATTTTTAATTCATTTAAAATTACAAAAAGCAAAATAAAATCATAGAACATAAAAGAAAAGTCAAAAAAATAATTTTCTCTTTCTGGAAATTCATTTTAGTAGTTTAAGATTTTTAGAAAATTATTTCACCTTTGTAGGATCATTTTTCATTAAAAGTTACGTTTTAATAAACGCGTTTGAATTTCCGTTTTTACGTTTTAAACTTTGGTGCATATCTATTTTGTACTCTTTGCATATTTCATCATTGTTAGTTGATAATTGAATTACTTGATCATTTTTTTTTCTTTCTCTTTTACACTTTTCAATTCACGATTTTCACGAATCAATATTCTTGATTCCATTCACCTTCACTCGGATACGACTCGGGTGATCCGTATTTCACGCGGATCATTTCGATATTATACTACTATACTATAATAAGATTGATTTTCACACAATCAGTAACCGCAGAATACAAGACAGGCTAGGGCGACAACGCTCACTGAGCGACAGCTCTTCAAGATCTGATAGCAGAAGGATCCAGGATAGACTGGGAAGACGTGCGCCTCCAAGTGAAAGTCCTCCAAGCTCAGATTCTGAAGAAAAACGGTGCAAACACCGTAAAAGGGACAACTATTCCTCGAGTGATTCCTTGGACAACGAGGACAAAGAAATAGTACATTAGAAGTCTAGAGGAAGACGTCGTGAGGAGGAAGATGAAGACATATCTCTTCCTTGGCGCCGCCAAAAGATTGATGCGTTCACACGGCGCATTAGTGACTACTCAGTTGATAAGAAGAGGCGCATGCCCGCCAATGTGAAAACATATGATGGAACAGGTGACCCTGACGATATCCTAAAATTTTTTGAATCTGCTGCCACCATCGAAAATTGGCCACAGCCTGTGTGGTGTCATATGTTTAACTCTACCTTAGCAGGGAATGCGCGGACCTGGTTTAGTAAGCTTCCACGAAGAAGCATAAACGGGTTCGAAGAACTGCGAAAGCATTCTGCTTAAATTTCACTCAGAGAAAGAAGTGCGCAAAGAACCCTGTTGAATTGGCCAGAGTAAAACAGCGCCAAGGGGAATCAACAAGCGCTTATATGGAGCGCTTTAGAGACGAATGCATACACGTCAAGGCGTGTCCTGAAGTACTGAAAATCTCGAGGTTCATTAATGGGATAAATAACCCTGAACTCATCAAGAAATTAAATGATAAGGTCCCCCAAACCATTGATGAGTTAACGAAGCGCACAAGGTCCTTCATCCAAGGAGAAGCAGCAGTCGCAAATAGTAAAAAAGGCTACTCAAATTATAGGCAACAAGAACAGCCTAGGAGACAATCCAATGACCAGGGTAGCAATCGCAACAAGGGTTATCGCGGCCAAGGAAGTGGACGGGAAAATGACAAATATACCCCCCTCACGAAAACACCAAGGGAGATATTCGCAACAGAGGGCGCAAACTTCCCGAAAACCCCACCAATGCGCACCCCATAGGACCGGCGTGTGGGGAATAGATACTGCGAATACCATGGACAAAAGGGCCACACTACCAACGAGTGCGTCCAACTACGACAATTGATCGACAAGCTGGTAAAGGAAGGTAGAATGGACCACCTCGTTAAATATATAAAAGAAGGAAAAGAAAAACCAAAGAATGGAGGCAAAAAGGAGATAGCCAAAGACAAGGTTGACACAATCTACATGATACAATCATGGCAGCAAAAAACTAGGCAAAAAGTCAGCCAAAAGTTCTCCTCTAAGAATGAAATTTCCTTCCCAACTCTCGCTGTGGACAATGCAGTAATGGAGCCACTCACCATTGAAATACATACAGGGGGTCACGATATCCACCGTATGTATGTAGACGGAGGGGTATCCGCAGATATCATGTACGAACATTGCTTCAAAAGGCTGCGACCAGAGATACAAAGTCAGCTGATCCCAGCCACGACATCGCTGACAGGATTCACAGGAGAAAAAATATGGCCCATGGGGCAATTACGCCTACTTGTGGTCATAGGTAATGAGCAGCACTCTACGACAGCTTGGATGAACTTTATGGTAATCAAGTCCCCCTCGCCATATAACGGCATCATCGGGAGACCTGGAATATCATCTATGCGCGCCGTACCGTCCACAGCACATGGGATGCTCAAATTCCCAGTGGAAGGAGGCATTGTCACACTTTACAATACCGCTGTGTCACCAAAAGAGTGTAACACAGTAGCCAGTGAAGTGGAGAATCTCCAAGAACAACCGCAGCCAAAATACCAAACTTAAAGGTCGCCATTCACCCAGACTACCCAGATCAGTAAATATCAATTAGAGGGTCACTGTCTAACAAAGGCAGAGCAGCTGTGTGCGCACTCTTGCAAAATAACCTAAACATCTTTGCATGGGAACTAAAGCACATGACCGGAGTGCCACGTTCTATTATGGAGCACAAGCTACAAATCCGACAAGGATATCCTCCAATACGACAGAAAAAGCGCGGCCAGGCTCCAGATCACGCAAAAGCCATCCTGGAAGAAGTACACAAACTTGTAGATGCAGGTATTATGCGCGAAGTCTACTATCACGACTGGCTCTCTAATCCAGTAATGGTAAAGAAGAGTGATGGCAGTTGGAGGATGTGTGTGGACTTCACGGACCTCAATAAAGCATGTCCACAGGACTGCTACCCACTGCCAGAGATAGACTGGAAGGTAGAATCTCTGTGTGGATATCCCTTTAAGTGCTTCCAAGATGCATAGAAAGGATACCATCAAATTCAGATGGCTGAAGAAGATGAAGAAAAAACAGCCTTCCATACAAGTCAAGGGGTCTTTTGCTATACAAAAATGCCCTTTGGCCTAAAGAACGCGGGAGCAACATACCAGCAATTGGTGGAAACAGCATTTGAGAAGCAAGTAGGTCACAACCTGGAAGTTTACGTTGATGACCTTGTTATAAAGAGTCACACAGAGGAAGAATTGGTGCGCGACATTGATGAGACGTTCAAAACATTGGGAAAAATAAACATGAAGCTAAATCCCAAGAAGTGCACTTTTGGCGAGACAGAAGGCATGTTCCTCGGGTATTTAATAGAACCTGACGGCATCAAGCCTTGCCCAGAAAAGACAAAAGCTGTCATCGATCTCCCCTCACCGCTCACACTGAAAGAAGTCCAGTCATTAAACGGAAAGCTAGCTGGGCTAAACCATTTTTTATCCAAGTCAGCAGACAAATCACTCCCTCTCTTTAAAACACTCACGAAGTGCACAAAAAAGGGAGACTTTCGTTGGACTGAGGAGGCAGAGGAAGCCTTCCAACAACTAAAACAGCATCTTGCATCACTTCCCAAACTTGTCGCACCGTGACCAGGAGAAGAGTTGATCATGTACTTATCTGCAACCCATGGAGCAGTTAGTGCAGTACTATTGACAGATAGGAACTCCGTTCAAACGCCCATATACTTTGTAAGCAAGGCACTGAAAAAGACAGAGACTAACTACAGCGCTATGGAAAAGCTGGTCCTAGCTCTAGTATTCACAGCTAAAAGACTGCGCAGATACTTTCAGACGCACCAAATAGCTGTAATCACGGACCAGCCCATCAAATAAGTTATCTCTAAACCTGACACATCAGGACGGCTACAAAAGTGGAGTGTGTTGTTGAGTGAGTATAACATCTCGTATAGACCACGCACTGCAATCAAGGGGCAGATATTAGCCGACTTTATTGTTGAGAAGCCAGATACTGATACTCCGCCTTCAACAGGCAAGACAGAGTTACAAGAAGCATGGGTTCTATTCACAGACGGATCCTCATACGTGGATGGATCAGGAGCAGGCCTTATCCTTACTAACCCAGAGGGGGTAGAATTCACCTACGCACTGCGTTTCGAATTCACAGCCACAAACAATGAGGCAGAATACGAAGCCCTACTCGCTGGACTGCGTATTGCAATTCAAATGGGTGTACGCAACCTAGAGGAAAATGTGAATTCCAGGCTAGTAGCTAACCACGTGCTAGGTGAATATGAAGCCAATGATGAACATATGATCCAATACCTTGAGAAAACCAAGTCTTTAATTCAGAGCTTTGATAGGTTTACAATCAAACAAGTAACTAGAGGAGAAAACAGGAAGGCTGACGCGCTTAGCAAGATCACACCTACAAGCTTTGCGCATCTATCAAAACAGGTATTGGTGGAAACTCTAAAAACCAAATCAATCTTGGAGATGGAAGTATCCACGGTGATAGAGGAACAGGATCCTACGTGGATGACACCTATCATTGAATTTATAAGCAAAGGAATCTTACCGCAAGATCAGAAGGACGCTCGAAGGGTGCGGCGCACAGTGCAGAGATTTAAACTTCGAGATGGCGTCCTATACCGACGTTCATACCTACAACCTTGGCTCCGATGTGTTGGACCTCTTCAAGCAGATTATGTGCTCCGAGAAATTCATGCTGGATCATGTAGCATGCACTCAGGACCACGGTCTATAGTAGCGCGCGCCCTGCGATCAGGATACTATTGGCCTACTATGCACTACGACACACGGGACATGATAAAGAAATGCAACGACTGCCAAGTCCACAGGCCAAGTCCATGCCGCCACAACAAGAGTTAACCCCCATCACCTCACCATGGCCATTCTATAAATGGGGCATTGACATCGCAAGCCCTTTCCCAGTTGCAGCGGGAGGGCTAAAATTTCTCATCGTAGCCATAGACTATTTTACCAAGTGGATTGAGGCAAAAGCAGTGGTGAGCATCACTGGCAACCAGGTAAAACGCTTCGTGTGGGACAACATTGTGTGTCGCTTCGGACTACCTGGGGAAATTATTTCAGACAACGGAAAAAAATTCTGTGATAACCCATTTAAAGATTGCTGCGTGCAATTAAACATCACACAACACTTTGCTTCAGTAAAATACCCACAAACCAATGGCTTGGTTGAATGCGTAAATCGCAGTCTAGGCGAAGGAATAAAAGCGCGCCTTGACAGACATAAAGGAAAATGGGTGGATGAATTGTCACATGTTTTATGGGCGCACCGCACGACAATCAAAACCAGTACCGGAGACACACCATTCTCACTTGTCTATGGGACAGAAGCCGTCATACCAGCCGAAATTGGAATGCCAACTATACGTACAGCGGAAATAAACGTCACAACAAATGACGAGGAGTGGCGCATAGACTTGGACTTGCTGGAAGAAAGGCGTGGATGCACAACTATACGCGAAGCAAAAGCCAAAGCAAAGATGAAGAAGTATTATGATGCAAAGGTCAAACATACTTCTTTCAGGCCAGGAGACTTTGTATACCACGCTAATGATGCAAGCCACGCAGAAGACACGGGCAAGCTTGGACCTAAATGGGAAGGACCCTATAAGGTCACGGATGCACTAGGTAATGGTGCATACAAGCTGGGCGATATGGAAGGCCACGAGCTGACACGCGCTTGGAATACCTGCAATCTCAAGAGATGCTATCTTTAGGAAAGGCTACGGCCCACAAACAGACAACCTTGCACTTTAGGACGTGCCCAATAAATGTCTGTCTTTGAATTTTCTTTTTTTTAGGAATTGTCTTTTATCTTACAAAAACTTGCAAGTATTAATAAAACATTGTGGTTTCTAACTAACTCCATAACACACTTAACTTTATTGTGCACATTTTTATTATGTTTCAATATTGTTATTTTATATTTTGCCTACATGGCGTGCATGCACTTATTAAGACCTACGATGGCAGAAAGGATGAGTAAACCTACTAACTAACTCGTTGATAAGAGGGTTGCAAACCCATCAACACTGGATCACGCATCCTTGCTAAGCGCCTTACCTTCAAGACGTTGAAGTAAAGTTTACATGCGCATTCCACGAAGGATGCGCAATATCTTGTACACCGTACATGCTTAGCAATTTACGAGCCAAGACTCTTGGTCATTTAATAAAAGTCTTTGCAAAATAATGCAAGTCTATCTTCACACTTATGATTTGTTTTTTAAGTTATGCACTTAATATGAGTCACTTTAAGTATGTCACGGTTTCAATTTGACTCTTGGTTGATCTTTTATACAAAAGATAACAATCTAAGTACAAGTAACATGGCATACGAACAAAAGATATAAATTATTATTCATAAGAACCGTAAGTTTATACAAGTTACAAAAAGTCCATGCATATCTACACGCTATGACAACGCTCAGGGCTACGCTCTTGGTTAGCAGAGCTCCCAGCCTCTTGGAGCCTCCTCAAAAGCAAAGCATCCCTAGGCGATACGGTCACCACGCTAACAGAGACTCCATCTGATCTAGGGATATGTGCAGCACCTACACCACAAAGGATGGCCTTCCCCCTCACACCCTTCTTCTTTGTTGCCCTTTACAGGTGAGCCTCTAAGACCTCCTTCAGAGGGACCTCCTTCTCAAGGGCGAAGGGATTCAGATGTCACGCGGCTGCGCAAAGACCGGAACTTGCAGCTGCGACTCGTCAGGTGATGAGTGTGTAAATACTCATCATTTTTATCGTATCTGAACTGCCAAAACATCCAAAAACACTCAGAAACGCATCAAAATACAGAAATTATCCCAAAACTGTGTTTTAAATGTTTTAGATGCAAAATGTTTAAAAACAAATGAAAAACAAACAAAGTTTGCATAATTGGCAGTTTCAGTCCCTCAAGTTTCATAAATTGACAAAACTAGTCCCTGAAGGTTTAAAATGAAGGAAAAGTCAACCCAAGGTATTTAAAAGTCAAAAGTTATCAAATTTGATCCTTGGGTGAAAAGTTTGAGAAAATTACACATTTGGTCCCTACAGTTTCTAAGTTGGCAAAAATGGTCCTTGGAAATTTCAAAATATGGAAAATATCTTTTGTGGCCCTTGTACTATTGAAGCTTGTCAAAAATGATCCTTAGTTGTGAAAAATGGAGTATTTGCAGTTTAGCCCCTCAACTTTGAGTATTGGCAATTTTGGCCCCCGGGAATCTTAATTTTGGAAGATTGGCATTTATAGTCCTTGGGGAATTACAACTTGGCTAGTATGGTCATTTAGATAGTTTTGGAATATTGGCAGAATATACCCCTCAAGATTGCAGAAATTACATTATTTGTCCCTATGCATTTTAACTAATAAATCTAATGGACCCTTTTTGTTATTTCAATCCAACACCACCCCCTTTATTACCCAATCCAATTCACAAGCCTACCCCCCTAAAAGGCCCAATCCACCACCAATACCCATTCCCTAGTTTTATTACTCCACCCCTAGGTCAAACAATAGTCAACACCATCCACCTCACTCCCACACCCGTGCCTTGCAACACCCTGCAAACCTGCCACTCCATCACCATTATCACCTCTATCTTACACCACTCACCCACCCTACACTCCTTTCCACCAATATAGTCCAAATCTTGTTCTTTGCCACAAGAAAACTACCCCACTTGTAAATGCCATTTTCCCGCCACAAAAGCAATGAAAGGCTGAGATTAAGACTGAGGCATCCAAGGGCTGTGATGAAAGCAGAAGAAACACAGGACCAATGGGAACCCTAATTTTTATTTGTAGTATAAATTGAAGCAATGGTAAGCCTTAAAGAGGCATTAGGTTAGCAGTAGAGTAACTGAGGGTAAAAATAGTTCTAGTTTAATTTCAAAGTATTGTTAGCTTCTGATCTTAGCTTGTACTCATTTTAACAATTCAATGAAAGTCTAAACCTTTTTTTTATTCCCTGTTGCTGAAGTATATGTTTACTCTTGGACTGCTTAGTTAATTGCTTATTATATGCTTATTTCCTGTCTCACTAGTGCTTATTTAAGATTAGTCACACCTATTTTATATTTACTTATTACAATTTTGTTTAACACCTTTAATTGAGTTTGAAAAACTCAGCAGTTACTTCATTAAGGGGTGTTTGGATATGCTGATTATCTGATGTTCCTATTGTTGTGTTGTTGAGTTTTCTGCATAAATAGTCTACTTTAGCTATAATATAGATAGTTCAAACATGAAATTGCACCCTGCAATACAAAAAGTCAAATTTAGCTTGTAATCTCATTTTCATGTCCATGTTTATGACTCTGCTAATGCATACTTATGATTAGGAAGGAAATTTGTTTAACTTAGCCTAGATAAGTGATATTCTAGCCAAAAATTACTGTTAGATTACTCTTCAGTCAACCAAATTTCAAAAAAGTCAACCTTCACCAAAGATTTCACAAAATCAAATGTTGCATACTCAGACTTGAGATAGATTTCAAATCATTTTGTAGGATTCAATTCTTGACGAAAGTGAGTAAAGTCTGTTGATTTGAAACCTTTGTCAGCTTATAAATTCATAACAAAAAGAATTTTGAAATTTGAAGATCATTTAGTCATTGAAATTTGAGTTGGAAGTTGAGTATTTGACTAAGAAAGTCCCCTGCATCCAAGTTTTTGTCAGATTCAAATTGCCCTTAGCTTGTTCAATATTAGGTATTAATTCCTGTAATTTGTTGTTTTAGACTCCCTCCTAGGTAGATTTTATAGGTTTGCTTTTAGATTTCCCTAGAGTGCTTATTAGGTAGCTTAGTTTTTTAACCCTATTTGCCCTTTGATTGGCTGCTGCTGCTATTCATATGCCAAGCTGGTTGATTATTTTCTTCTTTCTGCTTGATTCTTATGAATGTATGTTGTTTACATGTGCTTGGGACTGGGTATTTGTGTCTTTGTTGTGGCTTATCCGCTTATTTAGTGGGCTAAAGTAGCCTCATTAAACCTGTTGTTCCATTTGCAGCCTTGAATTAGACTTTTACTCATTAGTGTTTAGGTTTACTTGACTGCTTAATATATCCCCTTGGTGCTCTTTTGGATTCCCTTGATATCCCTAGTACTTATACCCCCTAGTCAAGCTGTTCATAGTCTTTTGTGGCTATTCAGCCCTGCAAAACACCCCTAGGCTATTGCATCAGTCATATACACCATCTTGATCTCAAAGTCAGTAAGGTTTATATTAGATTTAGGTTTAGATTTTGATTTCTTTTTATTGTTAGATTGTAGTGTAGCATTCATGAGTTTTCAGCTCATCTTAATCTTGGAAACTTAATTGTGGCTTGTGAGTGAGCTGAAATGCACCCCCCAGGCCTGCACATTAGACCCGTCCTCACAACCATTTTCACAAGTTCATTAAGAGTTCATCTGTGAACCCCAGGGTTTGAGCTTAGGCTTTTTGGACATCCCACCAGCCCAACTTGTGTGTTCCAGGCTTACTTTTGGATATTCAGCTTATTCAATAAGCTGATTTTGCCTTCAAAAAGCCCTGCAGGCCTGTTTGGCTAACATTGTACAAAGGAAATGCTTAATTGCTTAATCTGAGCTTATCAGTGTAGTCCTTTGTACAATTTGGCTCATTTTTAGTTTCTTGTACTTATTTCCATCTTGGTTTACCTTTGTTAGCTTATTTACTAGTTTGCTTGAGCTTATACCCCCTTTTAAGCTCAAAACTCAAGCTGTTAAGCTAATAAGCTCAAGCTGAGCTTATTGTTGAGCTTCAGGAAAAGTTCCTTCACAAAATATGTTCAATTTAAGTAGTTTAATAGATTTGTAAAAGAAAATTTTGAAAAAGCCAAAAATAAATGAAGTGATAGCTTCTATTTAAGAAGCTTATTGTTTATTAGCTTATTTTCATTAAGCACTTAGTATTTTTATAATTTTCCTAGGTTCCTGTAGTTATAAAATAATTTCTGTAATTTTTTCATATTTTTCTCTTTTCATTTAGTATTTTTAATAATTAATATTAGTTTTTATTAATTAATAAATAGTTAATAATTAATAATAATTATTTAAAAAGTCTTAAAAATATATTTTTAGTTTTAAAATTAGTTTTATATTATTTTAGATTTTTCCAAATTTAAATTTCATTTTTCAAGGTTAATTTCCTAATTATTTGTATTTTAGGGTATTTTAAATAATTAAAAGTAAATTAGAAAATAGTATTTAATTAATAATAATTATATAAATAGTGTAAAAATTAATTTTAATTTTCTAAAAATTTTCTTTTATCATTAGGATTGTAAAAATGTAATTTTCATATTCGTAGGTATTTTATCTCTCTAAAACTCGCGTTTTATTTCGTACGCTAACATAACTTTAAATCAAACAAACGCGTTTTTAGGTTGAATCACGTTTTTAGGTTATCTGATAATCAGTAATTGTTAATAAAGTGTTTCTAAGTTATTTTCATTCCTCATCTCTTAGTGTAATCATTCAAACCCTTATATACCCCTTTCCTGTCCAAATTCACCCGATCGCAAACCCGTTTTTGATTACCATCACACCTCGTCGGGACATAACGACCCGGGGAAGCCACTATACTTCAACGGAGATTTGGTCTGAGACGTTTGACTTAGTTGACCATTCACCTGGTCAATTTAGGTTGACCGTTTGGGACCAATCAAAATTTTGGCGCCGCTGCCGGGGAGGTTGTGCGCGTTATTCTAAAACGGTTTTCAGATTAGTGAATCGGGATATACATCCATTGTATATTTACCACCCTTGTTCATATTATCTTCTTATTTTCATATAAAAACAAAAAAGGTTCATGAAAACATTTTAAAATCAGTTTTCAACGAACACAAAAAAACCTAAAAAGATTTTCCTTCTTATTTGTATATAAAATGTATTTCCAAAAACCCAAAAATATTCATCTTTACCCTCCTACCCTTTTGATTCTTCATTCCTTACCCTCCCAAACCTTTTGATTCTTTCTATGTCTCATCCACATCTTCTTATTTGCCATTGGTGTGGTAATTCTTATAATGGTGGTAATTGCCCCGGTTGTGGCATGGTAGAGTCAGGAAATGGGTCTGTCTATAACCAAGATCCTTATTCCTACCATGACACGAATGATTTATTCCACCAGCTACCACACCATGATACTCAGCAGTTTTACTGTTGTGAGTACTGTGGTGGTTCACACTACAGTTCTGATTGTCAATCGGAAAATACGCTTGTCTATGAGCAGTTTCCTGATAACGATTATGACTCTAGCACATACAACCCACGGCCACATCAGTTTTACTGTTGTGATTACTGTGATGGTCCACACTTCAGCTCCGATTGTCAAATGAAGAATCCATTTCCTTGTAACAATTTTGACACATCGTATTATGACGAACCTCCATCTCAGCCAATTCCTCAAAGTCTTCTGCTTGATCTTTTGGATTTAGTGAAAGACTTGAAAGGAATCATACACACCCCTGATAATCCAAACCAAAAATCGATGGAAGAATTGTTAGATGAAGAACAGGCTGCTAAAATAAATTCCCAAGATGCTTACGAAAGATCTATTAGGGAATCAATTGCAAAAGAAAAAGCAGCCAGATCTAGCTCTCGATTCCGTTTCATTCCTGATGATAGTGATGATGAAGATACACTTGATATTCTTCAATTTTATAAAGATTCATCAGATGAGATACCATCAGTTGAGATTCCATGTCAACCTACTGTTATCACACCCGAGGTTCCCACTCACTCTTTGATCATGGGGGACGAGCATCTTGACACTGTTCCTGATAAGGAATCGGACGAATTCATAAAGTCTAGTGTTGAGGACCTTGTCCCAATCCCAAGAGAGTCACAGGGAATTCTTGATCACATGTGTGATATCCCTCCTCCTCTTATCTTCCCGACTAATCATGTTGAGATGTTCTCCGATTCTACTAATGACGATTCATTATCTTGTGGAGACATCATTTTTATGGAAGAATTACCTTCTAAGCTAGTTAGCTTAGAAGAAGAGAATGATGAGATTGACACTGAAATCAAGGATGAAGCACTTCGTGCAACATTATTGAATGTCGATCTCCTCATTTCTAAAATTGAGGCTTTCAGTATGAAACCTATTTCATCTCCTATCCTGATTAAGGATAGTGACATTTTCTCCGATGATCCTATTCCGGAGTTTGAAGCCTTTACTTTTGATCATATAGGAGAGAAGATTAGTGGCAGTACCACTTCTCATTCTCAAATTTCTCTCCCCGAATATGATTCATTCACCTTTGAGGAGTTCTCCGGTGAACTTACTCATATCATATCTCCACCGGAGTATGATAACTTTTACTTTGATCTAGACAAAGATGATCTTTGTGTTTCGGAGGGAAATATTCTCAACCTTGAGAATTTGATTGATATCAAAATCCCAACCCTCCCACCCATAATATGTCTAGATCATATGAGCTTTAATGATGAGATTCATGATATACCAATCATGAATTCTCTTGCTGATGATGATGACTTTATCTTGATTGTCATTAAGATCTTTCTACCCTTCTTCACCTACCGGGTGACTTCTCCTGTTCTTCACTCCTTCGGGAATGAAGACACTATCTTTGACCCCAGCATTTCCATTTACCATTCTAGGTAAAGCCAGGGTCTCTATATCTCATCGGTGTGGAACTTTCACGTGCTTCAAATGTTTATCTAAACATCTTGAATGAAAGTCTGATGGAGATTGTCTTTTCCACATGTTGCTTCCCCATGAACCAATGAATTCGGGGTCGAGTCAAGCTAGCGACTCGGTAAACAAAAACAGTAGCATGCTTATAGGGTTTTCACCCTAAGTGTGGGGGAGTTACCCCTACTGTGGTTACAAATAAAGTGAAAAAATGGTGTTTTCCACATTTAGCTTGTAATGTTGCCCTTTTACGTTCAAAGAGTCGGCATAATAGCCGGGACTTTGAATATTGAGGACAATATTCATTCTAAGTGTGTGTGTGTGGGGGGGGGGGGGGGGGGGTATTTCGCTATTCTAGCGAATTTTATCACATTTTACTATCTAATACCCCCGTTTTTAGCAAAAATTTTAAAATTTTTTTTCACTAAAGTTCAAAATTTTTGTGGTTATCAGTCCGCCGTTTCTAAACGACAAAAGGATTGGCTAATCCAAGAGCAAACGACTCTTGGTAAAGATACATCAAATCCATTGACGGCTTGCAATTTGCCCAAAATTGTATGGTATATCAACTCGCCATATCCAAAAAAGTGAATGAGTTGGCTAGCCCGCAAGATTATGGCTTGTGGTAAAGGCAGTGGAAAAACCATAATTGGTAATCAGCTCACCAAGATGTTGACTATTCCATCAAGAGTTGGCTAGTCCAGAAGCAAACGGCTTTTGGTAAAGACAAATCAAATCCATTGACAGCTGGTGGTTTGCTCAAAATCACATGGTTATCAAGTGGACCATAGTTCTTACTTGAACTGATACATTTGGCTACTCCAGAAGTGATGGCTTTTGGTAAAGAGTTTCAAATCCATTAAGTTTTCTCAAAAGATTGCTAGGGACTAGCAATAGTTTAGTGTGGGGGATTGATGAGTGTGTAAATACCCATCATTTTTATCATATCTGAACTGCCAAAACATCCAAAAATACTCAGAAACGCATCAAAATACAGAAATTATCCCAAAACTGTGTTTTATATGTTTTAGATGCAAAATGTTTAAAAACAAATGAAAAACGAACAAAGTTTGCATAATTAGCAGTTTCAGTCCCTCAAGTTTCATAAATTGACAAAACTAGTCCCTGAAGGTTTAAAATGAAGGAAAAGTCAACCCAAGGTATTTAAAAGTCAAAAGTTATCAAATTTGATCCTTGGGTGAAAAGTTTGAGAAAATTACACATTTGGTCCCTGCAGTTTCTAAGTTGGCAAAAATGGTCCTTGGAAATTTCAAAATATGGAAAATATCTTTTGTGGCCCTTGTACTATTTAAGCTTGTCAAAAATGATCCTTGGTTGTGAAAAATGGAGTATTTGCAGTTTAGCCCCTCAACTTTTAGTATTGGAAATTTTGGCCCTCGGGAATCTTAATTTTGGAAGATTGGCATTTATAGTCCTTGGGGAATTACAACTTGGCTAGTATGGTCATTTTGATAGTTTTGGAATATTGGCAGAATATACCCCTCAAGATTGCAGAAATTACATTATTTGTCCCTATGCATTTTAACTAATAAATCTAATGGACCCTTTTTGTTATTTCAATCCAACACCACCCCCTTTATTACCCAATCCAATTCACAAGCCCACCCCCTAAAAGGCCCAATCCACCACCAATACCCATTCCCTGGTTTTATTACTCCACCCCTAGGTCAAACAATAGTCAACACCATCCACCTCACTCCCACACCCGTGCCCTGCAACACCCTGCAAACCTGCCACTCCAACACCATTATCACCTCTATCTGACACCACTCACCCACCCTACACTCCTTTCCACCAATATAGTCCAAATCTTGTTCTCTGCCACAAGAAAACTACCCCACTTGTAAATGCCATTTTCCCGCCACAAAAGCAATGAAAGGCTGAGATTAAGACTGAGGCATCCAAGGGCTGTGATGAAAACAGAAGAAACACAGGACCAAAGGGGAACCCTAATTTTTATTTGTAGTATAAATTGAAGCAATTGTAAGCCTTAAAGAGGCATTAGGTTAGCAGTAGAGTAACTGAGGGTAGAAATAGTTCTAGTTTAATTTCAAAGTATTGTTAGCTTCTGATCTTAGCTTGTACTCATTTTAACAATTCAATGAAAGTCTAAACCTTTTTTTTATTCCCTGTTGCTGAAGTATATGTTTACTCTTGGACTGCTTTGTTAATTGCTTATTTCCTGTCTCACTAGTGCTTATTTAAGATTAGTCAAGCCTATTTTATATTTACTTATTACAATTCTGTTTAGCACCTTCAATTGAGTTTGAAAAACTCATCAGTTACTTCATTAAGGGGTGTTTGGATATGCTGAATATCTGATGTTCCTATTGTTGTGTTGTTGAGTTTTCTGCATAAATAGTCCACTTTAGCTATAATATAGATAGTTCAAACATGAAATTGCTCCCTGCAATACAAAAAGTCAAATTTAGCTTGTAATCACATTTTCCTGTCCATGTTTATGACTCTGCTAATGCATACTTAGGATTAGGAAGGAAATTTGTTTAACTTAGCCTAGATAAGTGATATACTAGTTAAAAATTACTGTTAGATTACTCTTCAGTCAACCAAATTTCACAAAAGTCAACCTTCACCAAAGATTTCACAAAATCAAATGTTGCATACTCAGACTTGAGATAGATTTCAAATCATTTTGTAGGATTCAATTCTTGATGAAAGTGATTAAAGTCTGTTGATTTGAAACCTTTGTCAGCTTATAAATTCATAACAAAAAGAATTTTGAAATTTGAAAATCATTTAGTCATTGAAATTTGAGTTGGAAGTTGAGTATTTGACTGAGAAAGTCCCCTGCATCCAAGTTTTTGTCAGATTCAAATTGCCCTTAGCTTGTTCAATATTAGGTATTAATTCCTGTAAGTTGTTGTTTTAGACTCCCTCCTAGGTAGATTTTATAGGTTTGCTTTTAGATTCCCCTAGAGTGCTTATTAGGTAGCTTATTTTTGAACCCTATTTGCCCTTTGATTGGCTGCTGCTGCTATTCATCTGCCAAGCTTGTTGATTATTTTCTTCTTTCTGCTTGATTCTTATGAATATATGCTGTTTACATGTGCTTGGGACTGGGTATTTGTGTCTTTGTTTTGGCTTATCAGCTTATTTAGTGGGCTAAAGTAGCCTCATTAAACATGTTGTTCCATTTGCAGCCTTGAATTAGACTTTTACTCATTAGTGTTTAGGTTTACTTGACTGCTTAATCTGTCCCCTTGGTGCTCTTTTGGATTCCCTTGATATCCCTAGTACTTATACCCCCTAGTCAAGCTGTTCACAGTCTTTTGTGGCTATTCAGCCCTGCAAAACATCCCTAGGCTATTGCATCAGTCATATGCACCATCTTGATCTCAAAGTCAGTAAGGTTTATATTAGATTTAGGTTTAGATTTTGATTTTTATTTATTCTTAGATTGTAGTGTAGCATTCCTGAGTTTTCAGCTCATCTTAATCTTGGAAACTTAATTGTGGCTTGTGAGTGAGCTGAAATGCACCCCCCAGGCCTGCACATTAGACCCGTCCTCACAACCATTTTCACAAGTTCATTAAGAGTTCATCTGTGAACCCCAGGGTTTGAGCTTAGGCTTTTTGGACATCCCACCAGCCCAACTTGTGTGTTCCAGGCTTACTTTTGGATATTCAGCTTATTCAATAAGCTGATTTTGCCTTCAAAAAGCCTCGCAGGCCTATTTGGCTAACATTGTACAAAGGAAATGCTTAATTGCTTAATCTGAGCTTATCAGTGTAGTCCTTTGTACAATTTGGCTCATTTTTAGTTTCTTGTACTTATTTCTATCTTGGTTTACCTTTGTTAGCTTATTTACTAGTTTGCTTGAGCTTATACCCCCTTTTAAGCTCAAAACTCAAGCTGTTAAGCTAATAAGCTCAAGCTGAGCTTATTGTTGAGCTTCAGGAAAAGTTCCTTCACAAAATATGTTCAATTTAAGTAGTTTAATAGATTTGTAAAAGAAAATTTTGAAAAAGCCAAAAAAAATGAAGTGATAGCTTCTATTTAAGAAGCTTATTGTTTATTAGCTTATTTTCATTAAGCACTTAGTATTTTTATAATTTTCCTAGGTTCCTGTAGTTATAAAATAATTTCTGTAATTTTTTCATATTTTTCTCTTTTCATTTAGTATTTTTAATAATTAATATTAGTTTTTATTAATTAATAAATAGTTAATAATTAATAATAATTATTTAAAAAGTCTTAAAAATATATTTTCAGTTTTAAAATTAGTTTTATATTATTTTAGATTTTTCCAAATTTAAATTTCATTTTTCAAGGTTAATTTCCTAATTATTTGTATTTTAGGGTATTTTAAATAATTAAAAGTAAATTAGAAAATAGTATTTAATTAATAATAATTATATAAATAGTGTAAAAATTAATTTTAATTTTCTAAAAATTTTCTTTTATCATAAGGATTGTAAAAATGTAATTTTCATATTCGTAGGTATTTTATCTCTCTAAAACTCGCGTTTTATTTCGTACTCTAACGTAACTTTAAATCAAACGAACGCGTTTTTAGGTTAAATCACGTTTTTAGGTTGTCTGATAATCAGTAATTGTTAATAAAGTGTTTCTAAGTTATTTTCATTCCTCATCTGTTAGTGTAATCATTCAAACCCTTATATACCCCTTTCCTGTCCAAATTCACCCGATCGCAAACTCGTTTTTGATTACCATCACACCTCGTCGGGACATAACGACCCGGGGAAACCACTATACTTCAACGGAGATTTGGTCTGAGCCGTTTGATTTAGTTGACCATTCACCTGGTCAATTTAGGTTGACCGTTTGGGACCAATCATCAGGATTCAAGAAAAAGTCAGGTTGAGCCTCCGCATCCTCCTAAATATGCCTCCCCAGAGTTAACCCCTCCATAATCAGCTTTATGGGGTAATCCTGGTCGCGCTCTAGTCTCGCAATATGTGGAAGCTCAAATAACTTCATCTTCTCCATGGCCTTCACAAGCTCATCATAGGCATCCGCCTTATAACCAGGCACTTCAGCAAGCGACACTGTCAGCATTTTGCCTTCATGAAGTTCCTCCACAGCCTGCGCCTTGCCACACTCCACGGTGCACTCCACAACCTTCCCAAAGGCCTCCAAAATCTCCAGGGACTCCAGCGTACCCATGGCAGCCAACCGTTTGCCATGGCTAATAAGCCACCTGTACATACAACAACGCAAAAGTCAGAATATTAAAGACATATGGAGCCGAGAAAATAACATAGGTTACATACCTGCACTCAGCAATCGTTGACATCAGATGAGGGTACAACTCCTCATCATATTCAATACTCAGCTTACACAGCTTGTCTTCCTGCGCCTGCACTTTTGCCTCCACACGCTCACAAAACTCATCAAGTTGGGTAAAGTGCTTGCTTCGATTCTGCTGCAAGTACTTCAAAGCCCAGGCGCAATTAGATCTATGCTGATCAGCAGCAGCACGTTCCCGCCTCAGCTCCACCATCAAAGCCAGCTTCTCATCAGCAACTCGCCTACCATGCGCAGTTGTGGACTCCACCTCTGCCCACGCATCAGCCAGTTGCGCCCTAAGTAGAGCAATCTCCTCATCCTTATGAGCGAGACTGCTACCCTCCCCAATATACCGCGCCTTCAGCTGAGTGACCAACTCAGCCTGACGCTCACCAACAGCTCCCAGCTCCTTCATCAGCTGTTGTGCAGACAACTCTTCATCAACTCCCACCGGCTCCTCCACATGCGCTGCATCACCCCCTGCAGCATCATCACTACAAGTAAACATAAAAAAAAAAAAAAAAAAAATATATTAGGGAATGGCGCGGAGGAAAAACACGTACAACATAAATATTCAGTTTACTTACATAAAGGGAGAAGCCTCAGCATTCTTCTGCGCAGCGATAGATATAGACGTTTCCTCGTCTGAAGACTCATCCACGATAATGGTATGACGCCTGCGCTTAGAAGTTCCTTCACCATCATCAACTACAGCCTCGCGCTTCAAACCTTGGCGCTCCTCTTCAGAGTCTGAGTCCACTTTGAGAATACCAACACTTGTGGACGACTCAGCGCGCTTTAGGCGTCACCACTGCCTGCGCAGGCACCGTCTGAACTGGGGTCGCATTCACAACAGGCTGTGATGCGTCCGAAGGCTCCTCTTGCGCAAGCTCTAGCAGACGCCCAGCAGTAGCCTCAAGAATAGGCACCTCGCCTTCCCTCAACGGGCGCACGCCCACGGTTACCTGCGTCGGTTTGGCCAGCTTCACCACGGCGAACAGATACATCTCTGCGAAACATATAAACACACAAAAGGAGGAACAAGTTAGTGATAAAATCAGTATACACCAAGAAGCTTACATTATAAACGCGAGGATAAAAGAAAGGACAAGCACCCACCCCGGCCGCTTCCATCCAAGAACGTTGGCACCTCGTCACTCCCCCCGAAGTAGTTACGACTCAGCCCCACGTGCACCAAGAACTCCTCGGGATAAGTATTGATGGGGATGCGGTTCTCATCAATAGTCTCCGCATCCCCCACATTGTACGTACCGGGATCTGGGCGCTCATCCTTTGGAAGCCCCCCTTGAGTATAAAACTCAGAGAGCGAAGTGAATACCCGATCATCTATCCAAAAAAATTTTTCTCTCCATCACCTCAGGGAGTCCACCTTATCAGTATAGCACTGATAACCCCCTGGGCGCTTGGAGAATGTTACCCGTCCGTTCGACCACGACGTGTGGTAGAACGCGCAAAATAAGTTGATAGTTGGGTATATCGCCAGCAAGCGGCAGTTTACCTCGAAATTTATTATTTTGGCCGCACCTATACAGTGCAGCTGCGAAATGTGCAAGCGGTAAAATTTTAGCACATCGCTTAGAAATCGGGATATAGGCACGTGCTGATTGGCAAATTCAAATAAGCGCATGTACACCCCTATTTTCCCCTCGGGGAAGTCCGCGATACATGCGTTGGCATCCGGTACCTCCGGATGCACTGCAAGCGGAATGAAATAGTCAGAGGTGAACTGAGGAAGTTCATCCTCGTCCATTTCAGAGTGAAACTCTTCTAACTGACGAACCATTTCTAAGGAAAAGAAAGATTAACTATGGAGCGCACTCGCTATTATCTAATAAAACAATTGATTCTTGAACAAGCCTTAAGAAATTTTAAAAATGGCGGAAGAAGGTGTTTTTACTGTGATGTTTTTAAGGGAGGCGGTGATTTATATAAGCTCACAAAAACCCTAAAAAGATCGCCACGTGGATCCCACTAACGTTAATCATGTGGCTAGAATGCAAGGAAGTACAAGCACTTTTTCCCACTTCTCGATAAATACGTGGAAACACTCCCCATTTCCCAAGGTATCTTTGAGATATTTTGGGACTAGATACATGGTTCCAAATATTGGGCGGTAATTATTTAAAGTTCTTCCCGCCACGCTTACCACTGTTCTCACTAGTCTAGCATCCGCGGCCACGACCCGCGCACACTAGACCGGGGGGACATAATGACGTATAGTCTATATTTGGGCCACGAGCCTAAATGATAAACACTACTAATGCCCAAGTCCACTATGAGTGGGCTATCATGACAATGATTTGGGCCATACTACTAACAGTTTGGACTCACGTAAGCCCAAACCCAACCAAACTATTTATGGTCTAGATAAGGATCCTTTATTTATGGATAAAGATCCATAGGCCGGATAAGCACCACGCGTGCGAAGAGTGAGGAACAAGAAATCTACAAGGATTTCGTGCCTATATAAAGAATGACATAATTCTCATTAAAGGTACGATTTACAAAACCCTAACTCTTCAATATAACCCTAAACCGATTACTTACTCTCACGCCGGATGATAATCGTGGGAGACAATCCCACGATAAGCCTAATGGTGTTTGTTTGCTTTCTTAGTGCGCAGGTTTCAAGCATTAAGGTCTAATTGGTACGAGAGAAGGAACCCAAACAAGGAACGCCCAACTTCTGTATCAACAATATATATCTTAAAATAAAAATAAATAAATTTATAATTTTCTATAAAGAACAAAGAACTCTTCAACTTAGTCATTTTGTCTTCTTCACACTTCCTCATACCTAAAAAACTTAAATACTCATCAACCACCATATCAAAGATTTAGACCGAAACCATTCTCACTAGAACCCAAACCACCACCCGCCATCACCATCACAACCCGACATCTTTGAAGTGACACCACCATGATATATATATATATATATATATATATATATATATATATATATATATATATATATATATATATATATATATATATATATATATATATATATATATATATATGTATATATATATATATATATATATATATATATATATATATATATATATATATATGTGTGTGTGTGTTAGTTTAATAATGGCTTAGGCCCGTTGGTTTAAGCCCATTTATCTTCTAGGGGTTTCTTGTTTTGTAGCCTATTTAATGTTTCGTATTTTCGAGTTTAGAATACAATTTTCAGTTTTATATTGGTTTCTACATGGTATCAATGTTAGCCTATCCCGTATTGTATTCATTGTAATGGGCTCTAGCCCATAATCTAGAATAGTCGGTATATGGTTATATATGTTGATGAGGTGAAAAGTGTTACGCTTTTAGGGGGTCATTTAAGCCCTAAGTCGTGATTATTTAATCAAATATTGCCTCAAATCATTCCTTTTGTCATTTTAGGTACTTTGGAGAAGAAATCTGGAAAAGGAAGCATTTTGGACGTTTTTAGAGCGAAAAGTGAAGAAAACGGCAAAGTCTCCAAAATCAAGCTGGAAATAGTACCTGACGGCATCACGCTTTGCATGTGATGGCATCATGTGTTTGCAAAGAGGTGGATATAAAGTTTACATGAGACGCGCCAGAATGTTTTTGGGACTTAATGAGTGACGGCGTCATGCTTGAGGACGCCTGGGCCGTCAAGAGCCATTTTACAAGTGACGGCCATATGATGAATTACAAGTGACGGCGTCAGATCTGGATCTAGGCAATCCGAGAAGAGTATTGGTGGCTATTTTACGGCGTGACAGGTATAACGTGAAGCCGTCAGATGTGTAATCTCTATATATAGTTTTCTAATTTTCATTCATTAAAAGAGAAATTTTGGAGGAACTTTACCACAAACCCTAGGTCAAATTTTCACCTTCTTGTAAGGGTTTCAAACCCTTCTTTCATCCATGTTTAAATAAAGCTAAGTCTTCAAATAATCATTCAATATGTTTATGTGTTGTTTGATTCTATCTTACACTTGTCTTTACTTTAACATGCTAGGTTACGTTTTTTTGTGTTTGCTTAGATGTAATGAAACCTAGCTATTGTTTGTTGGTTGATTGTTTATTATTAGTTGTTGTGGATGAATGATTTCGATGTTAGGCTTAAGAAAACTGGCTAATCTTCAATTGGTAACTTGCTTGAACGTCTTAAGAAACATGAATCGGATGTGTACTACGATTTTAATGGTTGTATTTAATGCATGAGTGACTACTAAGGAGACCATGTTAGGAGCTAGTTGTCGGCTCGACATAGGAAGAGGTAGAAACTTATAGAGTTGGGGAAGATCGTACACGGCCCCACGAATGGTATTAAGGAATATAACCCGTCATCCACACAATTGTAACAAACTATTAAATTAATGAAATGTAGCTAGGGAGTAGTGAAATCTAAGTAAACACGTTTCTCTCATTATTGTTTTTCTCAATATTTACTTTCTTGTTATTTTATTTTTATTGCATTTGTAGTTAATTGGGTTAGTTGATTAGCAACAAATTCCGCCCACTCTTCCAATACCCGAGATTTTTACTTGTTTTCCATAAAATATTAAAATACAAAAAGAATCATCCCTCACCTCTATACCTAGTTTAATTAAGTTTTGATCATAAGGAACATTATTCCCCAAGTAGAATGATCAATCCCCCGGTACTTGCCACTACAGTATACTACATCGGTCAGGTACACTGCCTGGTGGGGATTGCAAGCTTCTCGAGATCCCTAGAGAGGTAAAACCTTTTACGTAGGCGCAATCCCACGCATCGTATGTACGATGTAATGTTACTTTGGAGAATCAATAAAATCAATCATCTTTGGTAGCATATTCTGATGTGGATTGGGCTGGTTGCCCCACTACTCGGAGCTCCACTTTCGGCTACTGTGTTTTCCTTGGCAATAACCTTTTATCTTGGTCATCTAAGAGACAACCAACTCTATCTCGTTCTAGTTCCGAAGCAGAATACCATGAGGTTACAAATGCTGTTGCTGAAACTTGTTGGTTACGGAATTTACTTCGTGAGCTGCACACACCTTTAACTTCCGCTACGCTAATCTATTGTGACAATGTTAGTGCAGCCTACTTATCATGTAATCTGGTTCAGCATCAGCGAACGAAGCACATAGAGATTGATATTCATTTTGTTCGTGACTTGGTAGCCACTGGTCAGGTTCGGGCTCTCCATGTTCCCTCATGCTACCAATATGCAGATATTTTCACGAAAGGCTTACCGTCTGCACTATTTGAAGAATTTCACTCCAGCCTCAGCGTTCAGTGTCCTCCCAGTGCGACTGCGGGGGAGTGTTAGCCTAGCCCGTATTGTGTCTATTGTAATGGGCTCTAGCCCATAATCTTGAATAGTCGGTATATGGTTATATATGTACAATGTAATGTTACTTTGGAGAATCAATAAAATCAATCATCATTCAATATACGCTTTCAATCAAAAGCTAGGTCGAAGATGAAGAAGAAGGAAAAAAAAGAAAAAAGAAAAAAAAGTTGGTTTGGTCACTTGGTCCACCGTTTGCTATTTATATTTACCGTAAGTTTGTGTATTCATCTTTTACAGTTTGGGTTAATTTGTTCGGTATATCTTTGCCGTCAGTATGTATTAATCTCAAAGGGAATGTTAGTTGCTTAATTTTGATTGGTAAATTAAGTCAGTAGGGCCTAGTAGAATAAATTAGCATGGTGTTATGAAACTGATTTCACTTGGAAGTATGGGTTTTAAATATGGAATTATGGACTTGCTGCAAGTTTTGATTTGTTGTTCTTTGTTCGGGTTCTGGGTTCGATTGGTTGTGTTTGGTATCGGTATTGGTAATGAATTGGAAATTGGGTCGGTGTTGGTGTTGCTGATGGTGGTGCAACGGTATTAACTAATCTGATTATGTCTTGAGTAGTTATGTATAGGATCTTGGCATCAATAACATGTTTTGGTTTCGCGTGATTCTAACGTGGTTTTACATCTGGTTCCGCCTGGTATTGTCTGCATATGTCTGTCTGTTGCATCTGTTTGCCTGAATCTGCTCTTCGTCTACCTCTGTTCAGATCTCTCTGCCTGAATCTATATTTGTCTACCTAAATTCGTCTACCTTTGTTCGGATCTCTCTGTTGAATCTGCATATGTTTGTCTGCATATGTTCGTCTGATTTTGGAGTTTTCTTGTCAAACTCTCAATGTAGCATTTGAGTTTGAGGGTGAATGTTAGTTTAATAAAGGCTTAGACTATTGGTTTAAGCTCATTTATCTTCTGTTTAAGCTTATTTATCTTCTAGGGTTTTTTTGTTTTGTAGCTTATTTAACGTTTCGTATTTTCGAGTACATGATACAATCTTCAGTTTTATATTCGTTTCTACAATATAGTAGATGTTAGATGGGTTTACTTTTTGAAGTCTATGTTTGTTAAATTCGAGGTTATGGGTTTTTGAAGGATTTTAATTAAATAGTTTTTTTTTTTTTTTTTTTTTTTGAAAGTGAATTAGGGGTTGTGTTAATTGGGTGTTGAAGGCAAGGCTGTCATGATCGCGATCCCACCTGAGATCGTTTTCGTCTTTGTAAGATCGAGATCCTACGATCCTACCAATTTATCATATTTTGTAAACAAAGGATAAACGAGTCAAACTGTTTTACATTTATACTCAACGCCAAAGATGAATTCGTATAATATCCTCTTGAAAATGATGTGAATGAGCATTACATATTATAATCAATTAGAAACATTTACTTACATTTAATTTAAATTAACTAGAAGTAAAATTTCAGGCGGATGATTCGCAAGTGGTCTTCCCCCCTTTATCTCATTCGAATGGTCTAAGCTCCAATGATCGTGATGCCTTAGAGTTTTATATCTCTCTTGATGAGATCAAGCCTGCGGTTTGGGATTGTGGTAGTAGCAAAGCTCCCGATCGAGATGGTTTTTCTTTTGTGTTTGTGAAGAAATACTGGGATATTATTAAGAAGGATATTTATGATTTTGTTAGCTCATTTTTTTGTCTCTGGCTAAACGCCACAGGGAGCTAATTCTTCTTTCTTCACTCTTATTCCAAAGGTCAGCAACCCCATCTTCATTAAAGATTTTCGTCTGATTTCTCTTATTGGCATCCACTATAAGATTATTGCTAAAATTTTAGCAAACCGGCTTTCTAAAGTAATTGACAAAATAGTTAGCCACGAGCAATATGCTTTTATTTCTGGTCGTCAAATCCTAGATGGGCCGCTCATCCTTAGTGAGATCATTGATTTGTACAAAAAAAGAAAGAAAAAGTTACTTATCTTCAAAGTGGATTTTGAAAAAGCTTTAGACTCAGTTAGTTAGAAGTACTTGGATCATGTTCTTGTTAGTCTTGGTTTTGGTTCGAAATGGTGCTCTTGGATTAGAGGTTGTTTATATTCGTCCAAAGCTTCTGTTTTGGTTAATGGCAGCCCTACTTTCGAGTTTTCTATTAAATGTGGCCTTAGACAAGGAGATCCTTTATCTCCTTTTCTGTTTATTCTTGTCATGGAGGGTCTTCATGGTGCCCTATCTTCTGCTATGGATTCGAGTCTTATTCGAGGTATCAATATTGGTCACTCTGTTATTACTCTCTCACATCTTTTTTATGCAGATGACGTGATTATTGCTACTGATTGGAGCGCTTGTGATAGATAATATCATCCATGTTCTAAATGTCTTTTACTTAGCTTCGGGCCTCAGAATCAACATTCAAAAATCCAACATTTATGGCATTGGTGTTTCTAATGAAGACATGACGAGTATGGCTAGGAACTCTGGGTGTGCCCCGGGTTTCCTTCCTTTCACATATCTTGGGCTTCCAATTGGTTCTAATATGAGTTTAACCTCCAACTGGAAGTTCTTGATTGATCGCTTTCGTTCGAGGCTATCCTCTTGGAAGACGAACCTTCTGTCCATATGAGGTCGTCTTACTCTTATCAAGGTGGTTTTAGGCAGTCTTGGCATTTATTACTTTTTGATCTTTAAGGCTCCTAAGACGGTTCCTAAATCTTTGGAAAGAGCTCGTTCCACTTTCTTCTAGGGTGGTACTTATGACGCCAAAAAATTGGCTTGGATCAAATGACCTAATGTTCTTGCTTCTTTTGAAAAAGGCAGTTTAAATATTGGTAGTCTTAAGGCTTTTAACCTTGCTCTCCTTCAAAAGTGGCGTTGGACATTTATGTCATACCCGAATGTGCTTTAGGTTAAAGTCATTAAAGCTTTACACGGTCATGAGGGTGATTTCTTTAATCAAGATTGTAATTTCAATGGTGTGTTGGCCAAGATTGTGGGTTCTTCCAATTATTTACACTCAAAAGACATTATTCCAGCCAATTCGTTTTGGTTCAAAGTAGGTTGTGGCACTCGCATCCGTTTTTGGAAGGATATTTGGATAGGCGACTCTCCTCTTAATATCATGTTTAACAAACTCTATCGTTTGGAACAAAATAAAGACTGCCTCATTAATGATCGTATTGTGAATGGGCAATGGAGTTGGAACTGGTCGAGAACCAATCTTGGGGATCGTAATTTGGCTTATTTGCATGATATGCTTATAGAGATCAGTCTTGTGGATACTAATGTTGTTGAAGATTCTTGTGTTTGGAAGTTAGTTTCGGATGGTAAGTTTACAGTGGGTGACTTACGGCGTATTATTGATTCCAAGATCTTTCCCTCGTTGGATCCTTCAACTGCTTGGGACAAAAATCTTCCTAGAAAAGTTAATATTTTTTTTTATGGAGAATGACCTTGGACCGGCTTCCTCATAGGTTGAACCTTTCATCTCGTGGTATGGACATTCTGAAGATTTCTTGTCCTTCATGTAATGGCAACGTGGAATCTTCTAATCATCTTTTCTTTGGATGCGACATCACTATGGAGGTTTGGAGACTTGTTCGTAATTGGTGTGATATCCTTTTTCCTCCCTTCACCTCTTTTGATAATTGGAAAATTTGGTCCGACTCTTGGAAAGCTTCTAAGGAGAAGAAACATCAGTTCTCTGTTATTTTTTCTTCGTATCTTTGGTGGTTATGGAGGTTTCGTAATAGTGTTACTTTTTATTCACATCCGATGAGGAAAAGTGACACTTTTGACAACATTCGTTCATCTTCTTTCTCATGGTTAGTTCACAGGGGTCGTATGGCTTATAATTAGTCAGAATGGCTTAAGTCCCCTATGTTGCTGTTTCCGAGTGTCGATTGTCGATAATGTTGCGGAGCGTTTCGGGTTATGCTAGGAGTTTTGGTTATCTTTATTTTTCCCGCTTTTTCTTTTGGTTTCTTTTCCTCAGGGCTTGTTTGGGCCAACATCAAAACGCCCCAAGTGAAAACCGGTAGCTCGGCCTCCGTGGGTGGGGATTTTTCTCTTGTCGTGGTTCTCTGTAATTGGCAAGAATTTTTTCATCTCTTTTGTTAGCCCTCGTAGTTAAAGCCTCGGGTAGTATCTAGATTGTGATGTTTGTTTTATTTCTAGATATGTCTTGTTCTCTTTGGCTTCTAGCGCCTTGCTAGTTGCTTCTTATATATATATATATATATATATATATATATATATATATATATATATATATATATATATATATATATATATATATCTTTTGCTGTTAAAAAAAATTAACTATTAAATGACAAGTGTAAACTCTAACTAATAAAAATGTATGCATAAAATCAAGAACAAAAATAATTACGAGATTACCTGCTGGCTGTTAAAATACAAGAACTTCAATCAAGTGATGAGATGAAAAGAAAACTTCTATAGTTATCTCTTGGAATTTGATTTGGGGTAAATGAGACATTACGAGTTATTGACTTGTTGCTACTTGTCTATTTTCTTTGAACTTAAGCAAAAAGATAAGCTAAAAGCCTAAAAGATTAGAAAAAACTAAAATGGATTTGGGCCTAGGTAAAATCGGGTCGACACGCGATCTTACGATCCTACCTCAGATGCGATCCTATGACGATCCTACACGATTTTAGCTAGTGAACACAACTCGTGCGATCCTACGACTTTACACGCGATCTTGGCAGCCTTGGTTGAAGGGTTAACATCTTGATTAAATTTGGTTATGGTTGCAAATTGGTTGGTTAAATAGTTTTTTTTTACTTTATTGTTTGACTTTTTTGGTGAACATGTTTCAATTGATGATCTCTGTTCCATGTTTAAATCTGTACATATGTTTGTGCGTGTGATTTAAATGAATGACGTTTGATTTGTTTTATTGATGTATGCATTGTTTTAAACTTTGATTATGGTTTGATAAAATGTAAATGGGTTCTTATTATCTATACTATATTATAATACATTTGAGACTATTTTATAATTAGAAAGACTTATAATTTAGATTTTTTTCTTGCTTATTATAGAAAGATTTCAAACTTAATTTGTTAGTAAGCAAGTTGGTTAGAAAGTTTGTTTGGAAGCTGTTGGTTGTTCAAACTAAAATTATTTGGCTTTACTATTTCTAATATCTCTACTTATAAAGCATGAAAATAACTAAACAACTAAAGGTGTAACCAAATAACGGAAAAGATAATCACACGGTACCCGCCGCCGCATTGCGCGGGTACCGTTCTAGTACTTTTGAATATACGTTAGAAATTAGCTTGAGGTTGCCGCAATTTGAAGAGGTTCCCAGATGCTCGAAGAGACTGCCAATCATGCATTTGAGGTGATGAATATGAGTCGAGAAGAAGACGTTTACGAAAATAGTGTTTTTGTCATATCACCTTTCCAATCATGCATTTTATCGCCAAACTTACAGAAATAGTGGTCAAAATCGTTTATGGGTCAAAACCACATAAAGTGGATCGTGGGGAAAAATTTCTAAGACTAAATCGGTTATACCTGACAAACTACATGAACGATTTAAGTAACTTTTTATTATTATTTTTTTAATGCTCATATATCTCATTCAAAAGTATTCTCTCGATCATATAATTTTGGAAAGTTAGTTATTATATATATATATATATATATATATATATATATATATATATATATATATATATATATATATATATATATATATATATATATATATATATATATATATCATAGCAAACAATATTAAGCGCCGTGCCTTAAAGTTTTTTTTTTTTTTTTTTGCTTCTTCGCTGGATTCTTTCTTTTGAGAAACCTTAGCCCAACAGGTGATTCAGTTGCTTCTGTAATATGTGTGACTGCTTATTAATATTCAATTTTCTTTTCACACAACTTCATCAACTTTGGATAATGCTTACCTCTGCCTCTTCAATGCCTTAAACTCAACCACTAAGTCGTATACAATAACAACTAAGTATTACAAGTCCAAACAAAAAGGACACACAAAAGAAAACCAACAATAAAGTAAAATTAAAATTGACATACTCAAAACAGTTATATATATATATATATATATATATATATATATATATATATATATATATATATATATATATATATATATATATATATATATATATATATATATATATATATAAGGGGTTTTATTTTCAGAACCCTGTTAAGTGCGGGAACTGCGAGAACTTCAATTTTGCATTAGAAAACATGCATGTTTACATAAAACATGTATATTTTCTTACATACACCTTAATACACATGCATGCGTATTAAGGTGTATATAAGAAAACATACATGTTTTATATGAACATGCATGTTTTCTAATGCATAATTGGAGTTCTCGCAGTTCTCGCACTTAACAGGGTTCTAAAAATAAAACCATTTTGCATTGATTTGTTGCACTTAACAGGTTTTATATGAATATGTATGTTATGCATGTGTTTGTATTAAGGTGTATGTAAGAAAACATACTTGTTTTATATGAACATGCATGTTTTCTAATGCAAAATTAGAGTTCTCGCAGTTCCCGCACTTAACAGGGTTCTGAAAATAAAGATACACTATATATATATATATATATATATATATATATATATATATATATATATATATATATATATATATATATATATATATATATATATATATATATATAACTTTCTTCTCAGAACTCATATAAGTGTGAGCACCGACGGAACTCTTATACACCATTTAATAATAGTAAAATTCTTTCAAATTATTGTTCGTGGTTTATTTTAATGGATCGAAATACAAAGACTTTCTTTGAATTCATTGTAAATTTGCGTAAAATGAATTTAATAAAAACAATAAAATTCTCTCAAGTATTGTTCATGGTCTTATCTAATGGATCAAAATACAAAAACTTTTTTTGAATTCGATGTAGATTTGCGTTTGTATGAGATATCATTTTATGAAAATTACATATAATAAATTAAACATAAATTAATTTACTAAATTTAGATTGGTTAAAGGGAGTTCTGAAAGTTCTCACATTTTTATAAGTTCTGAAAAGAAAATCTCACTATATATATATATATATATATATATATATATATATATATATATATATATATATATATATATATATATATATATATTAAAAAAGAGAATTTGACAAAAACGACCCGCCGCAACACGACGGGAACAAATCTACTTGTTCTTCACAATACTTAATATCAAACAAACTCCTAATGCTATGGTAAGGTATCACAAATAAATTTAGATCAATATAAATCTTATATTTTTCATAGATTTAATGAACTAATACTAGCCGTATATTTTTCATCAAAATTAATAAAAAAAATCTATTTTTCCCCATTTTTTATAAATGAAAGATCTTGTAAATGGTAAATCGTTAAGTGATGAAAAATACACTATCGTGACGAGAAATTTTTTTATCTTTCAGTAGACGAACACTTCGATATACTTTCGATGAACATTTTTTCTAAATTTTGTTTTGGTGTTAAAATTTATGTCTGCAAAAATCACATATGATTTGTATGTTAGGAATCACGTGTGATTTCATAAATCACACATGACTTTATATTGATTTCAAAAATCACATATGATTTCATAACATCACATGAAATTTTATTAAATCATATATGATTTTTCCAGACGTAAATTTTAACATTTACAAAAAAATGTCAAAAAAAAAGTTCATAAAGTATATAAAAGTGTCACTCTATAGATAGATGATTTAATTCTCATCGTTATGGAATGATTCTTTTCACGTAACGATTAATAATTTACGAGATATTTAAATTTAAAAAAAAAATATGAACGTTTTTCTTAATTTTTTTTATTTTTTTAAAACAAAAAATTGGATAGTTAGGATTGGTCCATTGGATGTTTAGAGAATATGTTGGATATACATTGAACTTTTCTCATTAATAAATAGTATTTTGAAAACCTTGTAATGGAAAAATACTTTTATTTTTTCTTTGGTAATTTATATAATAAAACATAACATATAACAATTACAGTAAAATCTCTATAAATTAATACTCGATACATTAATAAACTTAATAAAATTAATAGTTTGTCCAGCCCCAACTTGGGACCAGTACAAATTTGGACCCCAATCTATAAAATAATAAGATAATAATTTTTTTTAAACCCCTATGTATATATATTGGTCCCAATTAAACTATAAATTAATAATTAATAAAAAAAAAAATCCAATCTATATATAGAGGCGATATGTAATTGAAACTTGTACAAATTCAATTAATTCAATTAAGGACATAAGTAATTGGAACTTATCCGAGTGAAACTAACTTTTTACTTATTCAAAATCAAGAAACTTAACAAATTCAATTAATTTGTGAATGTGAATTAATAAAATGTTAAATGAAACTTGTTTTTTCTAATTTATTTTTCATCTCTAACTAGTATACATTGTAACTAGTATATTGAATTTGGAAATTTAAAGGCCAAATGTAAGACCTCTTAATTATTAATTTATCGATATAATAATATCTCGCTAAATTTATAAAATATTCCGGTCCCAACACTATTAATTTATAGAGGTTTTACTGTAAGTCATAGGTGCTGTTTGTTTATTAAGTGGCTCTGAATCTGAATTTAATTCGCACATCTTAATCTGAATCTGATGTGTAAATGTCTGAATCTGAATGAAATAATATTGTTTGTTTCTTTGTAAAAAAATATCTGAATGATATGAATATGATGCAATTTTATTTTTATGACACATAAACATTAAAAGACATTAAGTGGCAACAAGACATCCCCTACACATCTTGTTGGTTAAGAGGTTTGAACCTCTAACTGCCTCTGAATGAGAAGAAAAAAACAAACGCACTTAATGACCCAAATGTCTGACTGCTTCTGAACGAGTCAGATTAAGAGGCTGTTAAGAGACACTAAAAAAAAAAAAAAAAAAAAAAAAACATCGTAGAGTTTGAATTTTCTTATGCAATCTTATATGGTGAGACATAGAGTAGGGATCTAGTGATAGTAAATTAAAATAAGAAGTGGTGAGAAGTGACCAAAATCACGCATTTGAGATGCAACGACTTGCATTAGATGCATTTTTATTCATATAGATGCAACATTTTGAATTTCGAAAGTTAATTTGATGTATAGATGGTGCAAATTGATTTTCATGATTTAGGCACGTGTAGAGGAACAAAAAAACAAGAGAAATTATGAACCGCATCTAATGTACATATATGTATCTGATTAAAAGCTAAAAAATACACTATGGTGCGTTATAATGCATCTAAGATTATAGGGATGCATTTAATTTAGGTCGGTGCATCTCGAATTTGCGGTTATAGTTCTTCTTATTTTAAGTAATCTTCTTATTTGATATTAATTAGTGAAACATAATGTATAACAGTGTAAACAACAATTTTGGTAAGGATGAGTATATGACGGTTTTTGCCTTTTTAGCTTAACACCAAATGACAAACAGAAAGTTTAGTTTTACATTTTTCAAAACATGAACTGAAATTCTTTTTCGGATTTTGGTTTTTATAGGTTCGATTTAGGTTTAACTGTCTCGGTTTCTGTTTCTGGAGCATTTTCCGTATGTTCTAATATAGGTGATGTCGACATGATGAAAACTGTGGGGAAGGTAATACAGCCAAGCTGGAAAATAGAAAGGCAAGATAAAGGTCGGAACGTACTGACAAGAGTAGACGAAATATATAAGTCGTTTTATGAAAAATTTACAATGGTAGAAATGAAAGGGGGAAGGACTATGTATATGGAAAAACTGACAGTGCAAAATGTCGTGTCGTATCAGACGCTGACGCGGCACATTCTACACCACACGATGAAGTATACGCGTATACGTGTCAAAATCCTAAATTCCAAGGTGAAAAACGTGGCGCTCCTTAAAATTGAAACAATTATGAACTTTGTCACCATGGACATAATGTCCGATCCATAAGGTGTGACGGCCTACACGCTTCAAAATAAGAAAAAAGATGACAGCAACTCAAGTATTAGATCATTAATACAACAAATAATATGATACTGGAGGGCCGGACATGTTGGCGTACATGGTCGAATGGCCCACACTGAACGAATGACATAGCTACCGAACGACCCTCGCTGAATCACTTCGGCCTAACGATAGGAACAAACTCCAAGCTCCGGAATCATACTTGACAAAAGGAGTATGGAATATTACTCAAAACGGCGGGACTAATTTGAACAGGGCCCAAAGAGGGAAATGTCGCAGTTGTCGCCCAAAAACGACACAGTCGTCACATGTGACCATCAGATATGTACAAGAAATGTCCACCTATATAAAGAGGAAGATTTATCACTTAGGGTAACTTCTCTCATTCACTTTTACTCACACACATCCTCTCATACCAAAAACCTACTCTCATGCCGAAGCTTTGTCTTGGGATAAAACCTAGGACGAGGCTAACGCGTGCTTTTCTAGTACAGGTAACCGAAAGACCAGATCCTAAATTATCCAAAGGACCAGATCTTGAGTCATCCGGAGGACCTTTTTGCCTGTTTGGAGTAGCTGCAGATTTTTATTTCAGCATGGGTGTAGCTGCGGATTTTTACTTCAACAGTATGGTTTTAACTTGAGTGAAAAAAATTCCAAATCCAAACAAAATCTTTATGAAACTTGATAATCTTGTACTTCAATTTATAAATGAATTTAACATCAACTCATTTTTATGTTTGGACATTGTAGTAGAAAATAAAATAAAATATAACAGTCATTTTATATTTAAGTTCATAGCCTCGTAAAATCGTTACATGTGTTCTCCTCGTTTATTTTAGATACACTTGTTCTCTCTTTTATTTTTATTCAAACACATTTTCTTTCACTATTTTGGAAAGTTAATTATTCTTTGTTTTACTCAAGATCAAAACAATAAACCAAACTCTAAAATGTATTCTTAAGCTGTATTAACAATACTACTGTTTGACGACTTGTGATGGCTAAATACTTTGACTATTTATTGAGCAATATTAGTATAAAATATGGTCAAACATATATTAACAATTAAGTCATAGAGTTAGCTTTGTCTTATGTAGTTTATTATGGTCAAACATAATATAAAACAAGTAATCCATAAAGTTAGATTTTCTTTAGTTTCATATTGGGCGAGTGGGTGACAATCGAGTCGTGTTCGCGTTAACATATTTTAGTTTACGGTTAGCGTGTTGGTATAATCTTTACTCAAACATAATCCGTTTATTAATCGTGTCAATAAACTCAACTCTAACACAATCCTGCATAACACGTGTAACATATTTGTGACCCGTTTAACCTTTTTAAGTAAGTAAATAGGTCATGTGAGGAAGAAGGTTGATAATTTTTTGATTCAACGGTTTAAGTTTAATAATGATATAATGATTAAAAAATGATGAAATAAGATATAAATAACTACACGACAATTGCAATAATATTAAAGTTAGAATTATAATCCATGTCATATTAGACACAGAGTACATAACAAAAGAAGTTTAAACAGAAATACAACATGAAATTCAAGTTATATACTTTATTTTTGGAGGCTTACATACTTAAACGGGTTCACAAGTTGACATGTTTAATGCTTACTCGACCCAAACACGACCCATTTAAACAGGTTAGACGGGTTGACATGTTTTTAGCCAAACCTATTTAACTTGTTAAACTTCGCGTCGGGTTCGTGTCATGTCGAGATTGCCCCCAAGTCTTATGCTTGTTTTTTATACGACCCGGTTAGGGGTTGTATCGGGATAAGACACCACTTTTAGCGTGTGCGAGCTCCTTAAGAAATAGAAGAAAAGAACTAGAGAATTATTGATCTTAAACTTTGATTGATTGCTTATAATAAATAATTACAAGAGTATTTATAAGACAAAGTAAACCCTAACCCCTAAATAAGCCATGGGTTCGGGCCCAAGCGTATCATTCCCTACTCCTTCAAAACCACCTTACCCTCAAGGTGTTGTCTTAAAACATTTTTAATCGAGTTTCCTAAAGAAACATGAAAATAATCCTAAACAAAGACATGTAAATAAAGATAGATTATATGACATAATCTTTATGCCATACGTTTGGACTTCTTGAGTCGTTTGGGTAGTCCGTCCTCCTACAACATTGGTGTAATCCGAGATCCCATAATCTTCTTTGAATTGCAGCCTTCACCTTTTCCTTCTTTCGTATTCATTTGCCTTGGACATAACACAACATCATTCTTCCGTCTTTCGCTATATGGAAAACTAGAAGGGGGGGTTGAATAGTTTTACGTCTTTTTAGTTTTATGAAAACTTAGTTGTTTAAAAGTCTTGTTTACTTTTAAAACTTTGATTCGATCTTATGTGAATTCAAGTCTTGAACAATATGAACAACTATATATAAGTATGAGCAATAATAATAATGCAAACTAAGTATGTGAAATCAACACATGCATAATATAAACAATTATAGCTATATACGAGAGATAAGTAAGTAAATATTTATTTTATAATTCTTAGTTATATTTTGTATGAAAACTATACTTGATGAAATGATCAATTAAATGTATGTTACCTTTTTTTTTGTTTGATTGTAAAAACTTTGTTTTGTGAATGAAACTTTTGTTTGATCTTTAAGTAAAATCAATAATAGCAGAATATGAGCAACTATACATATACGTCTACGTCTAAAAAACTAATAACGATATAAGCAAGATAATAAGTAAGATATGTAAAGATCTAACCGCGAGACAAATGATTTATAGTGGTTCGGCTACAAGGACACCTTCCTTGCCCTACTCCACTCCTCGAGTCACCTACTCGAGAGTTTTCTTCACTATGTCAACAAGCTCTCTTATGGCGGAGAAAAACTTACACACCACAACTTCGTCACAACTTATTCACACCTTCTACACAACTTCTTCACGATTTGGCACACCTTCTTCACAACTAGTACACACCACTACTACTTCACAACTTCACACTACTCTACTACTTCTTCTTCACACCACTACTTATATCTCACTACTTCTATTCACAACTTCTACTCCTAGATCTATCTAGTTACACTACTATCACACCTTTACAATGAATGTACACAACAACTAGACTATATACACAAATCTACAATACTTCACAACTTGATGTTGAAGGAGTATTCTTCTCTTGCACTTTGAGAGATAAGAGGTGAGGGAATGAATCACTTGAAACAAGGATTAACAATTATATGATCAAAGGCTTTTTAGGAGGATGTTTAGAGAGATTTGGATCTGAAAATTTTCGTGCAAGAGGTGGTTAAAATACCAGGTTTGAGGTAGTATTTATAGGGAAAAATTTCTGACAGAATCTGACAGGGGAGCGTGGCCGGTCCCTTAATTGTGTGCCGGCCCCCTTAAAATTAAGGGGGCCGCCTAGACGAAAACTGCAGTTTTCTTGTCCTTTTCTGGGGAAAGTTTATTTGGTGAAAATCTAACTGATTTTGGTTAAAATTTTGAATTCATATATTTATTATGAATAAAACATTTTCCTTTATTACCAAAAATGTTTTTCAAAAATATATAATAAGTTTATTTAATTTTATAAACTTTGTATTATTTAAATAAACATCCCTTTGATCATAAAATATATTAGTCACTTGTTTATTCATACCTTAAGTGATTATGTTGGATGAGATGATATAAACTTGCTTAAAACTTGTTTACGTATTAACTTTGCGTTTAATGTTCTTATATTTTGTGATCGTCAAAACTTAAGGATATCGAAAGATATTAATAACATTTTTATACATTACTTATATCAACAATCTCCCCCTTTTTGATGATTACAAAATCTAAACTCATTAAACTAAAAATTAATATATATGCAAGTTTTTAGTGTGAGTTTATATCACTTCTCCCCCTTTTTGTTAACATCAAAAAGGTTATCCCGACGAATGTATAGCTCCCCCTTGAAGTATACTCCCCTCGTTTTGAGGTCATAAGAAATCAAGATATGGAATGCTTGCAAAAATATTTAGAGCACAAACAATATATATATATATATATATATATATATATATATATATATATATATATATATATATATATATATATATATATATATATATATATATATATATATATATATGGGAGGGTTATTGTAAGATCAAACTTAAAATTCTAAAAGTAAGACCCAATGTGAACCGTTGGATCATTGTATTTATATTGGATGAGATTAACATTAAATGAGTGACATTATTGCAATTAAATAGAGTTTCAAGGGTATTTTGGAGAATTTAACTCTAAATGTTGTCATTTGTCAATATTTTTCAAATTTTAGTCTATTATTTTATGTAAAAATCTGATCCACATTTTTTATTTGATACATCAAGTACACATTTTTTATTTGATACATCAAGTGCACAACTTTAAAAACAACTGATACAACAAGTACATAACACATTTTTCATTTGATATATCATGTAAACAAATATAAAACAACTGATACAATTGATACAAGGAGATAAAATTTGACAAAATTTATTTGATACATCAAGTTCACAACTTGAAAACAACTGATACAACGAGTACACAACTGATACAACAAGTACACAACCATTACCATGATCTAATTTATCCGAAAAAATAGCAAAACCACGGTGACCCATCACGAACCAAACCGTCCCATCTTGACAGCCATGTTTCCAGATCTTGACATCCATCGTGTGGAAGAAAGCTCCGACATAAAAAAAATATACACGTCCACAGCCGTAAACTCCGATGACAATCGCGGGATAACAACAGCATCGGATCTAACACAACCTTGGTCAACGGATCTAAACACTTTTCGACGACGTGATAAACTCCGGCATGGCAACCAATAGATCTAAACACAACAATGGTGAATGGATCTAAACACGGTAATGGTAAGAACTTCGAATCAAATTCAGGTTCAAAGAACGCGTGTATCTTGGCGATATCCGATCTAAAAATTGAACACATGGTCACCGTATATGGATGTGATATAAACAGGAAACACAATTGAATTTTTGGTAAAAGATTTGATTAGTTGGTAGTGATAGTGGAGGTTATAGAGTTTTTGGATGAGAGAGAATGGCTTGTGATATTTTAGGTTGAAGAATGAGAATGTGACGGATGAAAGAGAAATAATAGATGATTTAGGGTAAAAATGAGATGGGTTCAAAGTACTAATATACCCTTTTAATTTAGTTGTGAGTTTAAATTAGTTTTAATGCTTAATTGCAATATGTCCTCCTCCTATTGGTTCATATTGAGATCTTACTTTTACAATTTTAAAGTCGATCTTATTTGATCTCAATACTATATATATATATATATATATATATATATATATATATATATATATATATATATATATATATATATATATATATATATATATATATATATATATATATATGCATGGAACAAATATAAGATAACTAACAAGAATAATTTAAATAGATTATGTTGAAAACATAATCATTAATACATAAGCATATATATATATATGCTTTTCTAGCAAATTACACTAGATAATACTAAGTTGCCAACTTGAGGTCTCTTGGACTTGCTTGGAACACAAAAGGTTTGTGGAGAATTAATTTGTTGATAGGAATCATGGTAGTTGGATTTAGTGGAGATAGATTTTTGTTAGAATGGTGTTTGGAGAGTTTGGTGGTTGTTGATGGGAAGCATGGTAGTTGGCTTCAAGTAAGCTTCATGGGATAGGATTGAAGTTTGGTAGGTTGATTTGGGATGAGGAGAAGTGTGCATTAAGGGATGTTATGGGTGATAATGAAAGGGTGATGTCTATGGATGCATTTTCAATGGTAAGTTGTGGGTTTGGAGAGGTTGATGAATTGTTGGTGTCTTGAGTGAGTGATGGGTTTGAGTTTTTCCTAGTGAGGAGGTATTCAATCCAAGTGAGGTGTTCTTCCAAGAGAATGATTTATTTTTAGAGGTAAATGCAACAAGGACAATAGTGGGTATGATGCTTAACTTGCTTTAAGTGGAGTGAGTGAGAGAGATAATTTGAGTTGGGTGATAAAGGTGGTTGGTCCAAGTTGCATAGAACAAGATGCATGACAAGAAGAGTACTCAGCTCATGAGCTTCTTTGAGCTCTTCAACGAACTTTCATTGTTCGGAGGAAGGTGATGGTGGTGTTGTTGAGTTGTGATTTGGCATGTGATTCATGTTTTGTTGAGGGTAATAGTTGTTGTTTTGAAATTGAGTATGTTCCTCAAAAGGATCATTTGGTAGAAGTGAGTGAGGTGAATGTGGGATTTTATTGGTGAGAGTGATTGTTAGGTTGTTTTGTTGATGTAGAAGGGTGGTTTCATTTAGGTAAGTTGGAGGCTTAGGTGTTGGTTGGTTAGAGACAACATCATTTATTGATGAGGATTTTTGACTTTGGTTTGTTGGGAGAAGTCATGATTGGTTAAGTCAATGAAGAGTTATTTAGGAGTGATGATGAGGATCTTTTGTTTCTATGATATTTTGGAAATGGAAGTTTTTGGTGAATCCATGGTAGATTATGGTGTGGTGTGTTGAAGGTGTATTTGGGTGAAGTGAGATGAAGGTGTATTTTTTGGAGCAAGGGTGAAGGTGTATTTGAGTGAAGTGAGATGAAGGTGTATTTTTTGGAGCAAGGGTGAAGGTGTATTTGGGTGATGAGATGGATGGTTTGTTATTATGATGTATGGTTTGACTTTCATGGGTTAAGTTGTATTGGTAATGACACACTTTGTAGAGTGTAGGGAATGGTTGAATCTTTTTGTGAGGATGACTAGATGGAGTTATTGGTGAAGATGAGAAATGAGTAACAAGTGGTGTGATTGGTGAGAGCGATGTTGATGGAAGGCATGACTTGGTTTTTCATTTCACTTTGGTGGTTTGAGTGTGTAAGGGTTATGAGGTTTGAGTGTGTAAAGGTTTTGAGGTTTGAGTGTGTAAAGGTTATGAGGTTTGGTTTTGGGCAAGTCCAACTCTTTAGGCAACAAGGCAAGTATTATCTTAATGAAATATGCATGAAAAGTATATAGGCAAGCAAGTAAGCACATAAAATAGTCATAACTAAGCATGCATGCATAACCAATAAGACAAATAAGCAATTTAGCAAATCATTCAACCTAAAACTCCTATCTTAGTGTAAGGCAACTAGTTAGTGAGAAACTAGTGATGGAACAAATGTGATAGTGTTATTCTTGATTTTGTTCTAGTGTATGCCTATATGAAACAAATACGGAGTTAAGATCATTTCGAATCCTAAGCAAATATTCCTAAGAAACGATCCTTGATCTCCTTGATTTAGCTTTGCTCACTTCTAACTGTCATGTATATGTATATATTGGATTATATATATATATATATAGACAACGAGAGCAAGACTATTGTACATGATTTGAGAAAAACGTTTTTATCATTATTCAACAATGAGTTTTTCTAAACGTGAGAATAATTTCAAAATGAATTGAGATTTTATTTGAGAATATATTTATGCAAAACAAAATATCTCAATTCTTGATTTTGTGCAAAATTGAATCCTAGACTCAAATTTGAGAAGAAAGAAAACTTAAAATTTTATGCTCAGATAGGCCCCCTTAAAGTGAGGCCGGTCCCCTTAATTTTAATTGGGCCGCCCTTATAAATTAAGGGGTCCACTCATCTGACACAGAAGATTTTTCAGAACTTTGATTTTTTAGAAGATGTTAAGTATTACAAGAATTTAATCAATTTGCTCCATTATTCCTAATCCTAAACGTAAGTAGTTAAGTAAATCACGCTTAAGAGGCTTAGTGACTATATCGGCAATGTTACCTTCCAAAGCTACCTTCTCTATTGTTATATTTTCTTTTTGTATAATGTCCCTAAGAAAGTGATGATGTATTTCTATAACACCTTTGTTATTGCACATAATAGGAATATTTTCTAACCTAATGCCATAGTCTTCGAGAGCTTGTTTCATCCATAGTTTTCTTACGCGAGGGATCTAGTCTTACTTCTATATTAACGATTAATCCACTTAACTCATTTGACTTCATCACCATGAGTTTTCTACTAGTGGACATAGAAGATTTCCATTTTCTATGTTGTTTGACAATGAACAATTTTAATTTAAATCCTAGGAAAGCCAACTAAGAGGGGTTCATAATATGTGAGCAAGTAAAGTATTACTAGCTATATAACTAAGCATTATTCTAACTAGTTATTAATCTAAGAATATAAATTTTAACGATAAACTTAAAAGAAATGCGTACCTTTTAGTCTTGAATAAATTTTCTTCAAAAAACTTCAAGTTGCCATGTTGACTTATAGAAGTCATTTGTAGATGAGATTCCAATAGTTTCGAAAAGTGACAACTTAGCCACTTGGTTCCCATGGTCTCATTGGTCCAAACTTGTTTGAACCAATCATGGTTTGCAATTGACTAGGATGCATGTATGGTGAAAATATTCCCAATGGGCTAAAGCTTGGTTGATGTGGATAAATCCACATTGGGTGACTATTATTAGAAAAGTTTTGTCTACCTTGATTTCTCCTATGTTGAGGGGTTTTAGACCGAGGATGAGGATTATTTGGTCTATTTGGAGGTGCAGTTTTAGATCTTAATTTTAGTTTAGAAAATCCGGTTTTGGCTTTTAATGATGGTTTATAAAAACTTTTTACTTCCTCATCACTCGCAATAGGTATTTTTCTATCTTTTATAGGTACATACTTAGGTTTTGAGTCTAATGTTTTTGTTTACTAGATTCACATTCAAACTTTTCATTTTTATTTTCACTAGTTGAAACATTAGTTAAGTCGAATCCTAGACCGGTTTTATCTCACAAAGTTTCTTGAACACTTATTATTTTCTTAAGTGAGTTACTACTATTTTTAAACTTGTAAAGTATGAAAATTTCATCTTTAAGTTTTTCGTTTTCATTTTCGATCTCTAAACATGTTTTACATTCTTTAAAAACTTTTTTTTCTTTTTCCAAATGTTGTAGTTTAATTTTTAATTCGAGTACTTCATTTTCCAATTGATTATTAATATGTTTTAGTGACTTATTTTTAGCTATAACCTTTTGACCTATTTTGCATAACCTATTATATTCACTATCTAGGTCTTTTTCGTCTAATGATAAATTTTCGTCACTAAAGTATTCGGTTTCGGAACGTACATCGCTTGATGTCTTAGCCATAAGACACTTCTCCTCATTTGTGATTTCTTTCTCATTGTCATCGCTATCACTCCAAGCTCTTCCAACAAACGCCTTTTGATTTTGATCTCTTGGCATCATTGGACATTTTCCGATAATATGATTTGGATCACCACATTTGAAGCAGTTCCTATCACTTTTGCCATTTTTGTCATCTTTATTTCTTTTGTTTACTTTCCTTTCATCATGCGGTTGTCTAACGAATCTTCCTCGCCTTTTGAAGAATTTATTGATGTCTCTTACGGCCATCGCATACTCTTCGTCATCACTTTCGGAGGTTGAGCTATCCTCGTTACTAGATTCCTTCCTAGCTTTCAACTCAATTGACTTGTTTTGCTCTCTTTTTCCATTGACCATCTCGGAGTCTTTCTTTATTATTGCTTCGTAGACTTTCAGGCTGCCGATCAACTCATCAAGTTGAAGAGTTGACAAGTTCTTCGATTCTTCAATCGCCGTAACTTTAGCTCGCCATTTTGGATGAAGAGCCCTAAGAAATTTCCAAACAAAATTCTTACTAGAAAAATTTTCATCAAGTGCTTTTAAACTTGTGATGATAGTGTTAAACCTAGCAAAAGCATTATCTATTGATTCCTCTTTCGGAATCGTAAATTGTTCATATTGTTGAACAAGAAGATCTATTTTATTATCTTTAACTTGACTATTACCTTGGTGAGTGATTAGTAAAGAATCCCAAATATCTTTTGCGGTTTTATACATTAAAATTCTTTCATATTCTTTGCGTGGTAACGCATTATAAATAACCATTTTAACCTCATTATTTTTTGCTAGTTTCCTTTTCAAATCATCATTTTGTTTTTTAAAAGATACAATTTCATCCATTTTAGTTTCAAAATTATATTGAATAAGGGGAAAATCACTAAAGGTAATGACATGCCAAAGATCATGATCTTTCGATTTTACATAAGTTTCGAATCTATTTTTCCAATTTAAAAATCCATCACTTTCAAATAGTGGTGGTCTTTGCATAGATTGCCCTTCTAAATATTTTTTCGATTCCATAGATCGATACAAGTTTTAAAATACAGTATATTTTAAAAATCTTGTTTAACCTGGCTCTGATGCCAATTGTGAAAAACTAGAAGGGGGGGGGGGGGGGGGGTTGAATAGTTTTACGTCTTTTTAGTTTTATGAAAACTTAGTTGTTTAAAAGTCTTGTTTACTCTTAAAACTTTGATTCGATCTTATGTGAATTCAAGTCTTGAACAATATGAACAATTATATCTAAGTATGAGCAATAATAATAATGCAAACTAAGTATGTGAAATCAACACATGTATAATATAAACAATTATAGCTATATACGAGAGATAAGTAAGTAAATGTTTATTTTATAATCCTTAATTATATTTTGTATGAAAACTATACTTGATCGAAATGATCAATTAAATGTATGTTACCTTGGTTTTTTTTTTTTTTTTTTTTTTTTTTTTTTTTTTTTTTTTTGTAAAAACTTTGTTTTGTGAATGAAACTTTTGTTTGATCTTTAAGTAAAATCAATAATAGCACTATGTGAGCAACTATACATATACGTCTACGTCTACAAAAGTAATAACGATATAAGCAAGATAATAAGTAAGATATGGAAAGATCTAACCGCGAGACAAAGGATTTATAGTGTTTCGGCTACAAGGACACCTTCCATGCCCTACTCCACTCCTCGAGTCACCTACTCGAGAGTTTTCTTCACTATATCAACAAGCTCCCTTATGGCGGAGAAAACCTTACACACCAATATACACACCACAACTTCATCACAACTTATTCACACCTTCTACACAACTTCTTCACGACTTGGCACACCTTCTTCACGACTAGTACACACCACTAATACTTCACAACTTCACACTACTCCACTACTTCTTCTTCACACCACTACTTATATCTCACTACTTCTATTCACAACTTCTACTCCTAGATCTATCTAGTTACACTACTATCACACCTTTACAATGAATGTACACAACAACTAGACTATATACACTAATCTACAATACTTCACAACTTGATGTTGAAGGAGTATTCTTCTCTTGCACTTTGAGAGATGAGAGGTGAGGGAATGAATCACTTGAAACAAGGATTAACAATTATATGATCAAAGGGTTTTTAGGAGGTTGTTTAGAGAGATTTGGATCTGAAAATTTTCGTGCAAGAGGTGGTTAAAATACCAGGTTTGAGGTAGTATTTATAGGGAAAAATTTCTGACAGAATCTGACAGGGGAGCGTGGCCGGTCCTCTTAATTGTGTGCCGGCCCCCTTAAAATTAAAGGGGCCGCCCTTATAATTAAGGGGACCGCCCAGACGAAAACTGCAGTTTTCTTGTCTTTTTCTGGAAAAAGTTTATTTGGTGAAAAACTAACTGATTTTGGTTAAAATTTTGAATTCATATATTTATTATGAATAAAACATTTTCCTTTATTACCAAAAATATTTTTCAAAAATATATAATAAGTTTATTTAATTTTATAAACTTTGTATTATTTAAATAAACATCCCTTTGATTATAAAATATATTAGTCACTTGTTTATTCATATATTAAGTGATTATGTTGGATGAGATAATATAAACTTGCTTAAAACTTGTTTACGTATTAACTTTGCGTTTAATGTTCTTATATTTTGTGATCGTCAAAACTTAAGGATATCGAAAGATATTAATAACGTTTTTATACATTATTTATATCAACACGCTACACATGCCATAACACTCCCGACTCCTTCAAAAATCACCTTGCCCTCAAGGTTATACGAAAAATATGCAGATTGAGAGTCCGCTAATTCCTCCCTTAAATTCAAATTTATTTCATCCAAACGACTATCAAATTCACCACCTCCATCCTTAAGTGTCAATATTACTTTATTCAACTCATCCTCGCCAATCTGAACGCGCTTCGCCACCACCCACAACCTCTTCAACTCCAATATACTTATCAGCATTCAATGACCCTTCAGCCTTTGGTGAAGCAAATCCACCCTCTAATGGTAGAATGACATCTATTTTCTTTTCAACGATGTGTTCTTTCTCTTCTTTTGCAATTGTCTCAAAATGAACCTCGGTGATACGAGCTTTGAAGAAGTCTTCTCCCAAAGTTAAAGGATTGGACCTCAAAAATTCCCAAATATCTAGTTTCGCCAAGCGTGTTTCTGCCGTACGGGTCAATGAAAAAGCTTCGTCTAGAGTTTTGGGATTTGACCGTAAGAGTAAAGATTGTAGATCCAGTTTAAGCCCGAAGATATAAAACGATATAAGTAAAGATTCAGAGATCCTTGTTACTCGATTTGCAAGTACCACAAACTCACGCTCATATTCGGCCACCGTACCCATTTGCAAGAGCTTAGAGAGTTCGTATTTCGCGTCCTGATCGATGCCGCCTGATGCCATGATTAATACTCAAGTGTAGAACAGTAATTTTTTTGAAGAAAAATATCGACTGATGAATAGTAACGTCCGATGAACAGTAATGATCGATGAACATTAATGATCGATGAACAGTGGTGTTCATTGAACAGTAACGTTCGATGAACAGTGCCGATCGATAATGAGAGCTCTCAATGAAAGCGCCAATTGATACGACCCGGTTAGGGGTTGTATTGGGATAAGGCACGACTTTTAGCTTGTGCGAGCTACTTAAGAAATAGAAGAGAAGAACTAGATAATTATTGATCTTAAACTTTGATTGATTGCTTATAATAAATTATTACAAGAGTATTTATAAGACAAAGTAAACCCTAAGACCTAAATAACCAATAAGCTCGGGCCCAAGCATATCAGTTTTTTTTTATCCTAATTCTGATTTGTGATCCTATTGAAAGTGAGAAAAACCCGCTATTTTAAAAAGTGTAAAAAACATCATCGAGTCTAACACATGTCCTTTTCATTTTCACATACCTTCTTTTCGTTCTCTTGCATCGATAACGTCAAATTTTTATTTTTATTTTTTATTATTATTTTTTTAATCAATTTGAGTTCTAAATCATTTTAAAACATAAAATGAAGTTTGGATTTTCATTTAGTTTCATCATATAAATGTTCGATTGCTTTAAATTGCAAGCCCCAAAATTTACCAAACATTCGTTTTTATGAAAAATTGGGCGTTTTCTTTAAGGATGAATTTCATATCATCTCCTCTTTTCATGATTAATTTCATATATACCCAAATAACAACCTTTTTAAAGTATGTTTTGGGTAAATATGAAATTTCTGATTTTAACGAGGGAAGATGTGAAATGCCCCTTTCTTTAAAACCTAAGAATTGACAAAAACAATACCAGATCTATTGATTAACAAAGGTTAATAAAAAAATCGAAAAATCAAAACCCTAAAAATTAAAAAACCATTTTTTTTAAACATATCAAAAACAAATTTATAAAACCTACTTTGATACCATGTAGAAAAACTTAATTTCACCCATAAACAATCTATTGAATCTCAATTCAACAATCAAATCCTAATATGATCTTAATCATAATAAAACAAACGATCCTAATCCACCACTGCTATTCAGGAGTAGATCCATCACTTAATTAATGATTTTTCTATTAGAGTAAAGGGAGTGGTAACTTGAGTTAAAAAAATAACACCGCGTTACGTCAGTGCTACATCATCTTAGCATCAAATAACATAACACTAGGAAATCATAACACCAAATAACACCACTTTTTACAAATTTACAAATTCCACCCTCAACAATTTCATTCATTAAACATTCAAACACTATATTATTAAATATATATCCCGCTAATATTTGAATTTGAATTTTAAATATATATCCCGCTCATATTTGAATTTGAATTTTAAATATTTATCCCGCTCCTATTGTTTTAAACGGCTATAAATAGCATACCAATTTACAAATTTTTTTCAAACTTCAAACATTCGAAATGAGTACTCGTTGGTCAGTAGAAGAAGAAATCTTGGTAGCTCAAGCTTGGGTTACAGTTCATGAAGATCCTTTCCAACACGATGCATACTCTTTTTGGAACTGGGTTGTTATCATTTTCAACAATATTTCTGACGGTCCCAATCGAACCAAAGATATGGTGTCGAGTAAATGGAGCAGACTCAACAGTGAATCTATTGTATTCAACGGTATTTACAAACACTTGCGGCTAACAACCGGGGATGATGACACTGTTTGTCTCACAAATGCAATCAGAACTTTTAAAGATCGCTATGGTGGGAAAAGCTTCAAATATATTCACGTGTGGCAGGTTTTGAGAAACAACCCCAGATGGGCCGAATTGTAATGTCTTTTGTGTCATATGTCTTGTTTCTCATATCGTATCTGTTATTTGTGTCGTATGTCTAGTTTCTCGTATCGTATTGTAATGTTTTTTTAGGAAATGAATTTATTTAACATAAATACTAAAACATTACATGATCCTAGCTTAAAACATCACATAAATTAAAAACGATACTAAATTAAAACATCACATAACCCTAGCTTCAGTTGTAGTCCGGGTGATCCCAGGTCTGAGAGTTGTTTGAGTCGTAACCGTCGTCGTAAGGATCAAATCTCGCCAACCTCTCTCCTTCTAACTCAGCTTCCATCCTGCTCAGTTCACGCTCTTTGTCAGAGTTCCAGCCACTATCATCAACAACTCTTGGTGCAGATGAACTTGAGGCACCTTTCTGTTGTTGTTGCTCAACCATAGCAGCTTCCACATTTTCTTCATAACTCCAGCGAATCTTGTTTGCTTTTTGGGCATGTATCTGACTCACACAGCCCATCAATTTCTCAACAACGACATGATCTTTTCGAAATTCAGCATACAAAAAATCGTTAATCACAAATTTTCTGTCGTCAGAGATGTGATTGCACTCTGAGTATTGTGTTCTCAGTTGTTGTTTGAGTGCCTTTGCTTGCTCAAACTTGTTAATAAGTTCGACTAGTGCCTCTTGTCAAGCCGTGTCGTCTATCTCGTCCTGTTACCTGACATATTCTTGAATTTGTTCAACGGTATGAGGGAGTTTGTTGCAAGCCATTTTATTTTTATTTTCATTTTTTTTTTTATGTTTTTTGTGTGTGAATAACATAAGTATAATAGTTGTATTTATAAGGGTTTGAAAAAAATTTAATTTTGAAAAATATAACCGTTGTATTTAAACGGTAAGTTTCAATTTATTATTTTTTTTTTCCTTCCAAACGGCTATATTTAAGGGGGTGTTTGTAATTTTTTTTTTTTTTTTTCACATGTTATAACGCCCGTTGATGGGCTAACGTGCATTACAACGCCGGGATAAACGCAGGAAGCAGGAAACTATGTTAACGCCATAACGCACGTTGATAAGTTGCCACCTAGAAATAACGCCTCACCGGCGTTATGATACCCTTTACTCTTACAATAGTGGTAAACTGAATCAATAATCGAATCTAACAAGAGATAGATTTTCTTTTATGTGTGAAAAATAGAGAGAGAAAATGAATTGTGCTACGAACACAATGGAGAAGATTCCTTCTTTAAATAGCCTCGATTCTTCATCTTTTTCTTCCTTGCACAATTGGTCCCTTCTAGCTTTTTTTGTTAACTCGTTGAGACTAATTTTTCAACAACTTTCCATAAAACTCTCAAACTACAAAAACACACCAATACATTATCAGTCCTTGAAGTTTAATTTTCCAGAAATAAGATTAAAATATGAATTACATTACTAACTCACACGAGTAAATGAGTAACTATTTGTTGTGTCTAGAGTTTTATATTATTAAATTGTTTTATATCATAGAACTTTAACAAAAGAATGTACTGAAATGTTTATTTGTCTTAGGCATGTAACTAATATAACGTACGTTTTCCTTTATGTTGCCTCCCTTTTTGTTTCAGCCTACCTTCCTTTAAGTCGACATGTTTACTTTATTAAATTAACAATATAAATATATTTTTATATATGCAAAGGTACAATCAATGACCGTAAATTCTTGAGCAAAATTGTCGGTGTTAATCCAGTAACATTAGTACTTGGGGTTTAATTTTCAACACAAAATGGGATTTGTGTTCATATCAATGTACTTAAATCAGTTAATTAATCTTCTGATTTTCCCATAAGATAAAAGGTAATTAAGTTAAAAAATAAATAAATAAAGTAAAAGGTAATTAAAGTAAGAGATAGAATCATGACCAATATGACCAGATGCACAAGAATTTTTGAACCGTAATATAATAGCGTTACAAAGTAAATGAAAACGAAGAATTGATTAAAATGATAAATCAATGAACATATTACCTTCTGATCATGGATTCTACGATCTTTCATAGCAAAAAAACACTTACATACACGCTCATCTTTTTTGTGCTTTAATTTAACAAACATGTTTCATTTTTTTGGGCTTTAATTTTCATTGTCATATCGCGCTTTAACTAAATTTTATGTTTATTTTTTATTTGTAAGTGTACTAACTAAATAATACAAGAAACACATTTCGATGTACTGGGTGCATTTAAAATGTATTTAAAACAAATTGATGTTTTTTTTTTTTTTTTTTTTTTTTTTTTTTTTTTAATTAACACTACATTAAAAAAAAATGCATGAGGTTTCCAAAAACCCACGAGGATCCTCTGGTTCCGTCCCTAATTAAATTTAGAGGCTAAGATATGAAGAAACCAATATGGAAGTACTGAATCACGTCGCAATTGTCACATGACCAACTGAATTGAAATATTGATATATCATACCAATTTTCAACTTAAAGCTAACGGTTTACAACTAGTTTTATTAAATATACCTTAAAAGGGATGCAACTAAGATGTTTATAAAATCTTACTAACTTAACCGCAATTTAAGGGTGTATGTGGAATTGTTTTCTACCCTAAAATGTATATTGATGAAGAGAGCAGTAGTAAGAAGTAGTAGCACTAAGTAGTAGCTGTATAGTTATAATTAGCAAGTAAAAATGTTAGTTGCTGATACGTGGGAATCGCATCAGGCTTTACCTCTCAAGGGATTTTGAGAAGCTTACAACCCCTATCAGGCAGTGTACCTGATCGTTGTAGTATAGTATAGTGACAAGTACCGGGGGATTGATCGTTCAGCTAGGAATAGTGTCGCTAGGATTAGAAAACCTAAATACTAATTCTAAAGATGAGAGATGATTATTTTTGTATTTTTAGATTTTTCTTAGAAAGCAAGTAAAAATCTCGGGTTTGAAGGATTTGGGCGGAATTAGTTGCTAGTCAACTAACCCAATACTAAAGATGCAATCAAAATAAAATACAAGAAATAAAAATAAACTAAATTAAACTAAGGTTGTGAGCAATAAGTGGAGAAGTTGTGTTTACTTAGATTTCACTACTCCCTAGATATCTTTTACACGTTAATTACTTGTTATAGTTGCGTGGATGACGGATTGTATTCCTTAATACCATTCATGGGGTGGCGCACTTAATTCCTTAATCCTATGAGTGCCTACTTCACTCCTATGTCGAGCCGGCTAAGAAGCTCCTAACATGCGATCATTAGAATTTACTCATGCATTAAATACAATCAATAAAACCTAGTGCACATCAGTTCATGTTTCCTAAGACGTTCAAGCATGTTACCATTTGGAGATCTGCCAGTTTTCTTAAGCCTAACATCGAATTCATTCATCCAATACAACCATCAACAAGTAATCAACACATAATTAACATCTAGGTTTCATTAGATCCAAGCAAACACAAGATAGATCTATCCTAGCATGATGGAATTAAGACAAGAACAAGATATAGACAACCAACACATAGACATATTGATTGAATTAAAAGAACACTTATCTTAATTACACATGAAAGGGATCAAGGGCTAAGAGCCCTTGAAAAACCTGTAAAATTCGTACCAAGTTCCTACTTAGGGTTTCTCCAAAATTTCTCTCTTTTTTTAATGTGAAAATTAGAAAACTATATATAGGAAATAGGGTCTGGCGGCGTCAAGAACAAATTTGTGACGCCGTCATCTCGCCGCCAAAATAAATCTCGGACTGCCTTGATCCAGATCTGACACCGTCAAGTGTTATGTGTTTCCAGGCCGTCATGCATTTTCCTCTTGACGCCCTACCTTGTGACGCCGTCAATTCTGTACTGGGCCGTCATGCAAATTACTCTTGACGCCGTCAAGATTTTCTTCTTGACGCCGTCACCTACTGTTCCCAGCAAGAAAAATTAAGACTTTGGCGTTTTCTTCACTTTTATGCTACAAAAACGTCCGAATTGCTTCCTTTTCCAGATTTCTCTCCCAAAGTACCTAAAATCACAAAAGGGACGATTTAGGGCAATATTTGATCAAATAAATTCAATTCCGGGCTTAAATGACCCCCTAAAAACGGTTCATTTTTCGCCTCATCATATACCCTTACACTTGAGATTTGCTTGTCCTCAAGCAAATGCGCTTTTATTCTAATCAAAAGACAAGTTATGGGTCATTTAACACTAATATAAAAGTAATTACAACAAATAATCGTTCCACTAAAGACCAATAGACAAGCACGGAGGTCATATACTAGCAACTCACAAATAGTGTTTAGATACTCACATCTCTCGGGTGTAATAAAGTATAAATTACAATATGGAAACGGAAGATATCTCTCACTACCTGTCATAGCAAAGTAGATTACCATAGGCTTGGGAAAGGATCAAACCTCCACCACATGGCGTAAGCACCTAGGATAAACTATCAAAGAGGTCTTTTAAAGGGTTGTAACGTTAGGTGTAGAGATATGAAATACACGGTTTTGTTGGATAAAGGAAGTTTTTACTGGTGGCGAGTTAACAATCTTGGTTAATTACATGTACAATGTGGCGTTACTAAGCCAAGACTAGACTCGACTTAAGCTAATAAATGAAAAATAACAAAAACATAAAATAAACATTGAATAAAAAAGGATGGTAGGTTTTTTTTTTTTTTTTTTTTTTTTTTTTTTTTTTTTTAACATACACTCTTACCCTACCATCCAAAATAATACATCATAAGGAATGTACATTCCCCTTATAATTGAATCTTTACATACTTTACAATAACTAATCTAATGACTCGAATTAAGAAAATCAAAACACTTGGAGTACTTTTAAGATTAACGTACATATGGGAGTAATAAATGATGTTCTTCCCCATTACTCCATAAAATTAGTACTTTACCCATGAGTCCCAATCGTCCCAAAACAATATGTACAAGGATATGACTCGACTTAGCAACCATGTAATCAATTAGATAGTTAACTTGGGGTTTAACAAATAACAATAATGCACTAAAGATGAGCGCATACACGGAAGGCTAAGGCGATTTGGTTGTACATTTAAGTGGGGTGTAACAAATTCTTCCTTTAAGTAAAATGCTTAAAGTTAGAAACTAAAAGATAGGCTCGGAGGGGTGTACTAGGGGTTTCGTGTACTAAAAATGAGCACAACGCTAATGGTGTGGGAAAATTAGTTGACTTAACTAGCCAAATAATATGACTTAAATGGTCAAGTAATTATAATACAGGTTTAACACAAGGGTGATCCTAATGCCTCTTATCATGTAGTAAATCCTACCACACAAATGTAGTCTCACTAGCGGTCTCGGGATGCATCACTAACGCAAGTTCTAGAATCTAAATGCTACCGGTACACTCATAAGCACTAATAGTAAATGCTTTTCCTATCAAATCTAAAAGCGAACCTCACATATTTGGGTGGAAATTTTTTTTGAATATACGGTTATGTGCTAGTAATACAATCTCCTATCCATGAGACGCTTGCTATGGCTAAAGTTTCACTCCTAAATGTTGTAAAAAAATTTAAATTTGGCGCTAAAATTGCACTAACAAGTATTTCTCATAGTTTTATTACACATCTACCATCAAACAAAAACAAACTCAAGCGAAAGTGTACATGTAAGGTATCATCTTTTTACCCTCCCCTTACACTTAAGATGAACATTGTCCCCAATGTTCAAGTAAAGAATGTAAAAGTGAAATAAGTAAAAGGAATGAAATCAAATACTCCCCTGATTCGCTCGGTATGGATAATAAGGTGGCCAGGTTAAATCTTCCTCCAAGAAAATGAACAATCAAAGCTTCCCTTCCAGAATATAAATCATCTTCTTGTCATACATAACCTGTAAATCCTGAGAAAATAGACAAGACAACCTCGCATAAAATCGGCGGCATCCTATATAAGTTACTAAATCCTAGAAAACAAAATAAGATATAATGCTTGTGGAATGAAGTTTGCAGATCTCCTGGAGATTATAAAACTTAATAATTCACAAAAACCATAAGACTCCGTTAGAAAAAAACAAAACCGGTAAAATTTCCAGATTTTTACACGTGACGCCGTAAAGAATTAATTCTTGACGCCGTCAAAAGTGACCTGCAGAAATTCTTATGTTAAGTTTCCGGAAAATTTCTGGAAAAACTTGGTCCTACTTCCTGGAAAATCCTGCAAAACTTCATTATGACTCAATACAAGCATTTGACTCTAACAAATACGAATATACATGTTCATTTAATATTGTGGAGAATCATGATCGGTTTGTTTCTTGAAAACATATTTGGGGTTTCCCCTTACACTTATCTTTTGCAAAAATACTTTTAGGTGGAGTTAAGACTAGGCCAAAACAACAAAGTAAAGTATTTCCAGTTTTTAGTTTAGAAACATGATCAACCAACAATAAAAATAAAGCATGCATACGGAAGCAAATAACAAACAAACAAAATTAAAATCACTCAAAACATGGGTTGCCTCCCAAGAAGCGCTTTTCTTTATTTACGAGTCTTGTAGCTAGACTCAAGGTCATGGGTTACTACGTGACCTCATCGTTGGTTCCACTCTCTAGGTCATTTTCTAAACCAGTATCGCTTTCGTAGTGTAAGTACTTCGGGTCCTCGAACTCGAAGATATCTTTTCGATACTTAGAACCAAGCTTACTAACATCCTTAAAGAATCCACATGATAAATCAGAAGTGTTCTTACACCCTCTCCGAACATCTTCATCGCACAAAATAAGTTGGGAACTTATCTTATCAAGCCCGTCACAATCGATTTCCTTAAGGTCTCTTCTCTTGTATGGCGTTTGGTATGAAACCCTCCTAATTCCATCAGCGAGGGTCATGATCCCGTTCCGGTCGTCAATTATCAAATTAGTGATCTCGCAAAAGGGCGCCCCAAAAATGACTTATGATAATCTAGGGTCGACATTGTCTTCGATATTGTCAACAATTGTAAATTCCATAGTGAATGTCATATTTTCTACAAACACCTGGATTTCATGATCCCTACCAACCACTTTCTCTCCCTTGAAAACCATTCCCCATCTGCAGATATTGTTATAATGGAATAGGGACATAAAATTCTTCGGCAGGAATACGTTAATGTAGATGTTATCGAAGTACTTATGACCAATCATGCAAGGAATTTTGAGATTATTCGGATCACGCCGTCTTATCTTCCCCGACTCTCCATCCTTTGATCCGTATAGATTCCCCTCAAGGGAAGGACGATACTCGTACACCTCCTCATTACCCCTACGAAAAATTACCTTCTTAACACCATTGGTGAATAATGCACTACCATCCTTCTCATCAAGGATTACTCCCGATTCATTGATAAATGGTTTCCCAAGAATAAGGTTGGTTAACGTTTGATTGGTGAGAGGGTCCACGTCATCGACCACAGTGAGGTCAATGTTGTAAACAAGTTCTCCAATCATAATTGATAAATTTTTCATTACCCTTGCATTATTAATTCTCTCGCACACAATAAGTTCTGGGAAGGTTTCGTGGTATAAGGAAAGGGGGATTATGTTGACTGGGAAGCTAGGATCTATATGACTATCGGCTAAGAGCTTTTCCTTAATGGTGCAGGAGATCTTGAAAACTTTAGGGTTGCTTTCCTCAGTCCTATCGCTACTCCCACTTGTAACATCCTCCATTTTTATCTCGGGTTCCTCTATAATAAATTTACCCAAAATGGCTGGATTTCTCTCATACTCTTCCGATCTTTCTTTCCCTTCATTCGATTTGCCAGATTCTTGCGCGGTGCACTGCTCGGATGAGTTGGTAGGTTTTTTGGCCAAATCGTGGTCTACCCTTAAGGTCTCATTTTTAGCTGCATGACCAATTTTGTTAGTTTGTTGTTGGGTTGGGTTGGGTGTAGAAGCAGATATCGTGGTGATAGTGTTTACGAAATGGATTGGTCCTAAGGGGTTGACAAGTTCTTTTCCTTTTGGTGATAGATGTTTGAATAACTTACTAGGACTTTTTATTTTCACAGGGGAGGTTGGTGGACTCATGATGGTAACAGACTTAACCTCATCAACGTGAATAGATTTATTAACAACATGCTCTTTGATAGCAGTTAACATATTACAAATCTTGTTATTCATATCAGCCTGCTGTTGTCTAAATTTAGCCTCGAGCGTAGAGAGCTGTAATTCCTGAGATAGAATGAATTTTTTTAGAGTATCTTCACAGCTTTGCTTAGGAACGCCTTGTGATGGAAAATGCTCGGACCAAGTGAGTGGTGAGGAGTCATTAAAGGATATGCTCCGCGTTTGGTACCCTCTGAAATTAGGTTTGTCCTTCCATGCCTCATAGGCCTCGCCAGAAGTTCGAGGACCTCGACCCACGTGTGACGACGTGAATTCGTTATAAGCACGTTTTGGAAGCTCCATGCAGTTATGAGTCTCGTGAGGGCCATTACATAATTTGCATGTAGAAGCGATTCTGCTTACTTGGCTTGAAGGTTTTCGAGCTTCGTAAGATTTCATGAGAGACTTGACTCGACCTTCAAGTTCCATGATCCTACGGTCGGGAGTGCTAGAATTGTTTGAAGGCAAAGATATTGCCTTGACCGTCTTGTTCAAATCACGGCGATCATTCCAACTTTCGTTGTCATAGAGAGCAAGATCTTCTATGAGTTCCCATGATTGTTCCGCACTTAGATCACGTAGCTTACCACCGGCCGATTGGTCAATGGCTCGCCTCGTGGAGAGATCGATATGGTCATAAAAGATTTGGACTTGGAGCCAAAGATCTCTGCCATGATGAGGGACTTTTTGGAGTAAGACCTTGAAACGAGTCCATGCTTCATAAAGAGATTCATTTTGACGTTGTTGCAACATCAAGATGTCATTTCTAAGCTTAGTAGTTCTCCTCGGTGGGAAAATTGAGCAAGGAAACAAGTGGTGAGATCATCCCATGTGGTGATGGATCCCGCGGGTAAACGCTCAAGCCATTGACTAGCTTGATCCCGTAGAGAGAATTGGAATCGGCGTAATCTGGTTGTCTCTCTAGTTGCAACATCTAGGTCTATGGAATCTACGATTTTAAGGAAGTCCTTAAGATGTTGATTTGGATCTTCAGAACGAAGTCCATGGAATGTACATCCGCTTTGCACCAACCGGATGGTGTCGGATCGCAAGGGAGTCACATTGGCTCCGGTGAGCTCAATGGTGTTTCGGTAGCCTTGGTGGCTAGGTCGGGAATACTCTCCTAAGGTTCGGGGCCTAAGAGGTTCTAGTGGTGGGTTTTGTTGTGGTGGGATGACGGGTTCAAGAATGTTCCCATCGTCCATGATGTCGGGTGGTGAAGAGTTTCGAACAAAGACACAAAGAATTAAGATAGACTAAAGAAAACCTAAAAATTAAAATAAAATCTTACTAGAAAGGAATCTAGCAAGTAGACCTAATAAAAAGAAATTCTAACCTAGACAATAACTATTCCCCGGTTGTGGCGCCAAAAACTTGATACGTGGGAATCGCACCAGGCTTTACCTCTCAAGGGATCTTGAGAAGCTTACAACCCCCACCAGGCAGTGTACCTGATCGTTGTAGTATAGTATAGTGACAAGTACCGGGGGATTGATCGTTCAGCTAGGAATAGTGTCGCTAGGATTAGAAAACCTAAATACTAGTTCTAAAGATGAGAGATGATTATTTTTGTATTTTTATATTTTTCTTAGAAAGCAAGTAAAAATCTCGGGTTTGAAGGATTTGGGCGGAATTAGTTGCTAGTCAACTAACCCAATACTAAAGATGCAATCAAAATAAAATACAAGAAATGAAAATAAACTAAATTAAACTAAGGTTGTGAGCAATAAGTGGAGAAGTTGTGTTTACTTAGATTTCACTACTCCCTAGATATCTTTTACACGTTAATTACTTGTTATAGTTGCGTGGATGACGGATTGTATTCCTTAATACCATTCATGGGGTGGCGCACTTAATTCCCCAATCCTATGAGTGCCTACTTCACTCCTATGTCAAGCCGGCTAAGAAGCTCCTAACATGGGATCCTTAGAATTTACTTATGCATTAAATACAATCAATAAAATCTAGTGCACGTCAGTTCATGTTTTCTAAGACGTTCAAGCGTGTTACCATTTGGAGATCTGTCAGTTTTCTTAAGCCTAACATCGAATTCATTCATCCAATACAACCATAAACAAGTAATCAACACATAATTAACATCTAGGTTTCATTAGATCCAAGCAAACACAAGATAGATCTAGCCTAGCATGATGGAATTAAGACAAGAACAAGATATAGACAACCAACACATAGACATATTGATTGAATTAAAAGAACACTTATCTTAATTACACATGAAAGAGATCAAGGGCTAAGAGCCCTTGAAAAACCTGTAAAATTCGTACCAAGTTCGTACTTAGGGTTTCTCCAAAACTTCTCTCTTTTTTTAATGTGAAAATTAGAAAACTATATATAGGAAATAGGGTCTGACGACGTCAAGCACAAATTTGTGACGCCGTCATCTCGCCGCCAAAATAAATCTCAGACTGCCTTGATCCAGTTCTGACGCCGTCAAGTGTTATGTGTTTCCAGGCCGTCATGCATTTTCCTCTTGACGCCCTACCTTGTGACGCCGTCAATTCTGTACTGGGCCGTCATGCAAATTACTTTTGACGCCGTCAATATTTTCTTCTTGACGCCGTCACCTACTGTTCCCAGCAAGGAAAATTAAGACTTTGGCGTTTTCTTCACTTTTATGTTTCAAAAATGTCCGAATTGCTTTCTTTTCCAGATTTCTCTCCCAAAGTACCTAAAATCACAAAAAGAACGATTTAGGACAATATTTGATCAAATAAATTCAATTTCGGGCTTAAATGACCCCTTAAAAACGGTTCATTTTTCGCCTCATCAGTTGCTCATAAATGCTTACTAGAAGTAGCGTTTTAGTTTGGAGCGTTTAGAAAATATAGGAATGTTAGTTTCTTGTTTCCAAACAATCATTTTGTATAAAATTCTAACCATAGGCTCCTAATTCTTACAAAACGTTCCTAAATACTTGCTACCAAACGTTCCCTTTAAAACCCTGTTTCTTTCCTCTCTGAGTTTGTAACGGGATACATTCGGTAATACTAATCTCATAATTGTATTATATCTACCATTTACGATCTACAATGAAATGGTAATATTTGTATCTTTAGAGATGCATATGTCGTTAATCAGGGTATATAAAAGTTCGAGAAACCCAAAAATCTAGCCAAGCCGTTTATTTCCAAAACCGCAACAGGCCGAAAAGAATAAATCAAATCCGAAAAAACCCATTTATCACATATCGATTTCAGTTTTTTTTTTAATACATATCCGTGGTTGCCTGTTTCGTATACGATATCCAAGTAAAATATTTTACTCAACTAATAAGAATATGTGATTGGACCGTTGGAATATTTTACTCAACTAAGAAGAATATGTAATTGGATGAGTGCTGTAAAAGTGGTAGCCAAAGGACATAAACCAGAGGTGGGTATTGTCGGAAGATGACACCATCTTCACACTGCCCCAAATAAGCCGCATGCACCCACTCTTTTGGCCTTATTTTAACTTGAGATCTGGCCTCGACACCCACCAGTCTCGTCTATCATCCCTTTCTACATTTTTTTATTGGGTTACATGTCTTTCACTTTTCTTAGAAAAAGCTAACCTGAAAACGGTTGATATCTTGCCTTTCGGCAACTGAACCGGCCAACGTCAAAATTGGACCAAGTCAATTGACACGCTCAAACCATCTTCAACAAGTGCGATACCTATACGTTGCTCGGGTACCTTATTTTTATGACAACATTTGTATAAGTTTAATAGCGTTTAGATTTATACAGTTAGAAAGATAACGATCTAACAAAGCATTGCTATTTTGTAGTATATCAACACCATTGTTTGTAGCCCAATTCGCTACACGTATATTGAGATGAAAAGAAAGCTAGTAAACTAAACATAATAATGGCATACTACAGTTGTGATTGACCAACCATAGGGACGTGGTTCGTGCCATAAGATGAAAAATATACCATGTGGGGGTGGGGGGTTAAGAAGTAATTTGAGCTGCATTTGTTAGAATATGGACATTATTTTAGTAGTCGTGTGTTAGGATCGAACTCGAGATCACGGGATTGCACACTTTACGTATGAAAAGTAAATGAGTAATAATTATATATAAATGTTATATTAATTATTAGAACGCAAACACGTAATAATCGTTAACGTTTAACGGAAAAGGATAACGATTGTTAGACGAATGAAAAAGGAGAATGATAGATGAAACTTTGAATGTCAAGAAGGTTTCGTAAACCCATTAAGGGTGTAGGGACGATTGGGAAGTGTATCCCACATCGCTTGGTGAAGCTTTTGACTCAAGATTTCTACCCTATATAAACACACAAGGTTTCATTCTTTTGACAGAACTTGAAAACCTAATCTTGTGTGTTTTCTTCTCTTCTCTTTTCTCTAGCAAATTTCGACATACCCATTAAAGTTTAAGGCAGTCGAGATTTGTTATTCTTCTAGTGTTTTGCGCTCGTCTTACTTGCATAAGCGTTTGCTTGAAGTAGTACGTGTGTACAAGATCGTGAATCAAACATATTATTGTTTGTTTCTTGGTTTGTTCACATAAACCCTATATTGGGGAATTGGTTCCGGAAGATTGCTTTGATTCTTGTTCGGGCTAGAATCATCAAGGTACGTTTATTATTTATGTTTTGATTAATTAATTACATATTATGGTCTTGTTATAATTGCTTCCGCTATATGCTCACTTTGATGTACTTGATTTATTTATATGAATGTCATGATGTAATAATTCCAACAGTGGCATCTAGAGCCGTTATAATGTGTAATTAATTATCAAAACGCATAAAAATTGGATCTTGATTCGTTTAGTTACATGTTTTTAGGGTTTATTTGTTAGAATCCCTAACCCTATTTTTTTTTGGGTCGAATGACCTTTAAGAGTTTTTAGGGTTTTGTTTTTTTTAAATTTGACTAGAAACTCTAAGATGTCATGTAATTGTTATGCGTTTTAGTAAACGATCTTGGTGCAATATGTTAATTGTTAAGCTTAATCCATGAAAAAGTGCATATTTGCATGGATTTTTATTATGTTATAATTTAAATTGTTTAAATTGTTTATATATATTAATGGTTAAGTTATATTAAAACATGTAAATTTTAATAGATGTCGAATTGGGGAAGACTCCAATATTAAGTAATCAATTATGTGCTATGTGGTATTTATTTAATTTTGGCTTACGCAATCGATTTATCGATGTATGTGACTCTTTTTCTAAGAAAAAGAAAGCCCTAATTGAATTAATACGTTATATGCCTAGATTTGATTATTAATAGGACTTTTGAATAAGATTTGCATGTGGCTACATGTTTTATACATATTTAATGGTTATGATTATGTATATTTGTTTATTTAGTTGTTTTATTTTTTATTGTTAATTACTTGTTTTGTTTATTTATTGTGTTAGACATGTTTATATAAACGAAAAGGGTAATTTTTTTAATAGAAAAATAATACGGACTAAATAATGGCGAAATTGTTTTGGTTTTTAAGAGTTAAAATTTCAAAGAATTGGTTGATTGATGTTTTTGTACGTAATGGTTAAATAGGCTCGACCGAAGTTTACACACTATAAGATGGGTATAAGGATGGCAACGCATTAAATTGTGGCCTTAGATAGACAACATTCTGTCTTAACGCTCGTTTGTGTGTAAATTAGACTTACCGAACAACCATTACATGTACATTGTCATCTTAAGGGTGAATAATCCACAATTCCACAATGATTATCCGAAACACTAAGCTTTCGGGCTTATGCAAAAGTACGATATAGTGGACGATAATTGATGGTTATTCTTTAATTGGTGAACCCGATACCTCAATCAAAACTTTGTTATTTTACTCTTAGCAAATTGGTAATAAAAATGTTTTGTAAAACCAATGTTATGAAGTTGTATGCATGCTTCTTCATATATTATTTTGATCACATCAAAATAGTTATACCCTTATAAAATTAAGTCGAATGCCATCTAATTAAGAACACTTAAAGTTGTAATTTACGTCATGTGAGACTTGGCGAGATTGCAATGGAGAGGTAAATTTCATAAATTCATTGCTAGCAGATCAACTGATGTGATGGATTTGTGAGTTTGCAGTTTTTAAGTTAGACGACTTAAATTGAGTAGGAAGTGAGACTTGACTCAAGGCATTCAGATGGGGATCAAACATGCTTACATTACAAAAGTTTTGTGATTGTAAATCCCATAAATCTAGGAATTGCAATATGATATTGGCAATTATTGTACGACAATTACCTTGTTGAATACTATCATTGCTAGCAGATCAACTGATGTAATGGTACTATGTCAATTTAGGATCCTAGCTTTAAGAAAATATTATGGTTTATATGAATATTTTCCAATGGGTATTTTATTTTCTTAAAGATCTAATTATCGAAAATACTGAAATTGAATTTTGTAATTCGTTTTAATGTATTAATGCAACGTTCAAACCGTAAACGTATTTTAGGCTTTGGTAAATTGATCTAGTTCTGTTTTCAAACAAATGTTTGATTAAGAAATATTTACTTAAAAGACAAAAGAAGTCTCCTTTCTATGAAGGAAGAGTGAGACACAATCCTATTCCTTTTCATGAATGAGAAAGGATAATAGGAATATTAGATTTGTCTAAATTCTAATATAACTCATAGCAAATTTTTAATGGTTAAGAAAATTGCATACATTTTTCGTAAGGATTTTATCATCCTCATTCGGTGATCAAATTCTTAGTAACAAATATGATATTTGGTTAATAGAAAATTATGTATGACATTTTATGAGTTATTAAAATTAGAAGCTAGACTAATTACTGCAAAATGTTTAAAGACAAACTAGTTGTTTTAACTATTTTAAAGGTGCTACATACATTGTAGGATGGTAGACCTATTAAGGAAGAAATTGCATGCCCAATTTTTCAAGTTAATAGCATGTGGTGGATAGTCCATCATTTACGTAGTAGAATACACTTTTAGTACATAAGTAATTGTTACGTATGGACAATTAAAGGTGTAGGAAAGTTACAAGTACACTATTTTCTTCCAATGGATATGAAACATTTTAAATGTTGTCAAATCCAGTGGGAGTATTGTGTACTTATCACTGAATAAGGAATTATTGTAATGATCTTTAATTCAGTGGGAGTTACAAGCTTTGATATCTTGGTAGCTAAAGATAATTACTTTCCAAGTGTAGACACTCATACTTTTAAGGATAGTCTTGTACGTTTCCTTACTAGACATTGTTGTTTTACATATACTTGACACAATCATATTGAACACATAAACAAATGCATGGCGTGTTGTTTATCAAATATATAAGGTTGTTCCATGCACAAGTGGGAGAAATGTTATCTTTATTGTGTGCAAGAAACAACTCATAAAGATATGATTCAATGGATTCTCTTGACTACAAGGTAAAAGAATAATGTTCTAATATTAATTCAAGAAACACTTGGTGTTACAATTTATGTTATGTGAGAGCTTAACTAGATTGCAACAACAAGGTGAATTTCATATTTCATTACTAGCAGATCAACTGATGTAATTGAACTATGAGAATTTGCAGTTTCTAAATTAGAATAATGTTCTAATATGAATTATACTAAGCTAATTCAAGAAACACTTGGTGTTACAATTTATGTTATGTGAGACTTAACTAGATTGCAACAACAAGGTGAATTTCATATTTTCATTACTAGCAGATCAACTGATGTAATTGAACTATGAGAATTTGCGGTTTCTAAATTAGATACCTATTAGAACATGTGTCAATATGATATCAAGACTACTTTAATTTATAGATTTATGAATTCATGGAATGACATAAATTAATTAAGTAATCTAATGTTACTTCAATATGAATATTTATGTGTTCTTGGAATGACATAAATAAATAAGTAAATAATGTTGTTTACATTATTATGAAGTAATAGATTAACTTGAAATTACTATTGAAACCAAAAGATGGTGTTCATAATTACTTTAGTTAAATATGTTTATGTTTCATTGTAAAGATATAAACATAAAGTCTTTTAATTGTTACAAGACTTATAATAAAAGTAAGACATTATCTTGTTATGTGTTTTAATTAAGACATATACATGAAGTTATTAAATGTTAAATGACTTATAACGTATAGTGGGATTATAACAGTTTATGTTTTTCTTGTAAAGACATGGACATGAAGTAACTTTATAAAAGAACTTGTGTTATAAGGCATGTAATAGGCTTGAATTATTATACCATTAAAATGAATTAGCTGGTAAATAGACAAGTCAAAACGAATATGGTTATCTTAAATATTGTTAGATTGTCTTGCAATATCGATACTAATGAAATACCAAATGTTTATGGTATGTTCAGTTAGGAAAATCAAACTCTTATTATATTGTTTGATTAAAGATAACTATGACTTCTTTTCTTCCAAAAGTTATCAAGGTTAGAATGTTGAGTATGACTTGGACATATTTAATTAAACTCCAACATAGAAGATTAATAAGACATTATCATATGATGGAATGCGATGAATGTGATGAATCACATTAAGTCTTAAATTGAAGTTCCAAATTTGTTTAACTGCTTATGAAGAGGTTATTAACAAAATTAAGTTAAGAACTGTCAATATGTATTTGTAATATCCCAAAAGAGAATATTGTATTATTGCTTAATTTGCTAAGTATTTAAAGATAGTCTTTAAATTGCTAAAAGCATGTGGGAGTGTTGATCTTTAATAGATAAAATTACAAGATACATAATCTTCTATAATACACTAGTAAATATCATGATGAAGTTTGACATTTAAATGTTAAATCTCAAGATGATGATGAAGTTTGATATTTAAATGTTAAATCTCAAGATGATGGAATTATCATTCATAGAATAGCAATATATCTCAGATATTTGATTAATATGCTGAGTACTATGATTTACAGGATTATTGTAAACCTGATAATCATTACGATACATTACCAAATATGAAGTTGGGTAAAGTATACATGATATGAATGATTAAGATGCTGTCCATAAAGATAATCAATTTTAGAAACTTGGTTTATCTTAATAGTTAGACTGGAAAATGAAGATGAGGTTCTTTAAAGATAAGGTAACCTTTGTGGTTTAAATCTTTGTATAGAAATCATATGGACAATGTTGTTGATGAGGCGAAAAATGATCCGTTTTTAGGGGGTCATTTAAGCCCGAATCCGACTTTATTTGATCAAATATTGCCCTAAATCGTTCCTTTTGTGATTTTAGGTGTTTGGAGAGTGAATTCTGGAAAAGAAGCCATTTTGGACGTTTTTGGAGCATAAAAGTAAAGAAAACGGCAAAGTATCAATTTTCCATGCTGAAGACACTAGGTGACGGCGTCAAGAGTTACACCCTGACGGCGTCAGACATCAAGAATAAAACACCGTGGTTGATGACGGCGTCAAAGTCCATCCTGACGGCGTCAAAGTCCCAAGAATAAAATACCGAAGGTGGTGACGGCGTCACATAGGCCGTCATAAGTAGATCAAGGCCGTCCGAGGAAGTATTTGGCGGCGAGGTGACGGCGTCACATGCTTGTCTTGACGCCGTCAGCCCAGTTTTCCTATATATAGTTTTCTAGTTTTTTCATAAAAGGGAGAGAAGTTTTGGTGAAACCCTAAAGACGAATTTGGTGCCTCTTTTACAGGTTTTTCAAGGGTTCCAAACCCTTGATACCTTGCATTGTAATTGAGATAAGTTTTCTTCTAATTCAATCAATATGTCTATGTGTTGGTTGTTTATCTCTTGTTCTTGTCTCAATTCAATTATGCTAGGCTAGATCTCTCTTGTGTTTGCTTAGATCTAATGAAACCTAGATGTTGATTATGTGTTGATTACTTGTTTATTCTTGTTCTTGGATGAATGATTTATATGTTAGGCTTAAGAAAACTGGCAGATCTCCAAATGGTAACATGCTTGAACGTCTTAAGAAACATGAACCGAGGCGTACTAGGTCTTTATTGGTTGTATTTAATGCATGAGCCACTGTTTACAATCCCTATAGTTGTGCTGGGTCATGGTGTAGGAGGAGATAAGAGCTCATAGAGTTGGGGAGTTATGTATGCCACCCCACGAATGGTATTAAGGAATACAATCTGTCATCCATACAAGTATAACAAGTAATTAACGTGTAAAAGATGTCTAGGGAGTAGTGAAGTCTAAGTAAACACAATTTCTCCAATTACTGCTCACAACATTAGTATAATTTAGTTTAATTTCATTTTCAGTATTTTATTTTGATTATATATTAGTTTTGGGTTAGTTGAATAGCAACTAATTCCGCCCACTCCTCCAAAAAACCGAGATTTTAATTGCTTTCATAAAAACATAAAAATACAAAAATAATCATCCCTCACCTCTAGATCTATTAATTAGGCTTTCTAATCCTAGCGACACTATTCCTAAGCTGAACGATCAATCCCCCGGTACTTGTCACTATACTATACTACAACGATCAGGTACACTGCCTGGTGGGGGTTGTAAGCTTCTCGAGATCCCTCGAGAGGTAAAGCAAGGTGCGATTCCCACGCATCAAGTTTTTGGCGCCGCAGCCTGGGGAATAGTTATTGTCTAGGTTAGGATTTCTTTTTATTAGGTCTACTTGCTAGATTCCTTTCTAGTAAGATTTTATTTTTATTTCTAGGTTCTCTTTAGTCTATCTTTTTCTTTGTGTGTTTGTTCGTAATTTCCATTGACTCTTCCGTTCACCATTATGGAGTACGCGAATCCACCATACCACCAACCACAAAGACCATTCTACCCTATTGACATCTCGAACTTCAAACAATATCGAGATGAACCCATATATGATGCATGGACTCGTTTTAAAATTTTACTTCGAAAATTCCCTCATCATAGTTTCTCTTTAGCATCCCTAACCGAAACCTTTTACTATCGTGTCAGCCGATGTGACCAAATATGCATTGACGATTTTGCCAATGGGGGCCCTAGGGAATTAAGTGCTGAAGAAGCATGGGATACCTTAGAAGACTGTGCCCAATATTATTATAGAGTAGACAACCCAACAAACAACATCACAAATCAATCAAAAACAAGTTTGAAGGAGCAAACAGGAAGTTTGTCTGGGGATGATTACTTAGGGATACCTGTGTGGATGTCACCTAAAGCCATAGTACAAAGCAAACACATAGGTAATCTAGATAAAATGGAGGATGAGGTAAGTAACGTAAGCCCACCAAGTACCCCACAAATCCTACCATCATTTGAGGCACACATACCGCCCGTGACTTACCCGGAAGAAGTAGAAGAGACTATAGGAACCTCAATAGAGGTAGAACCCTTGGACCAAACACAACTAGAGGATATAGGTTTGAATGCTTATAATGATAACCTTACTTTTAGTTCTAGGGAAGTTCCTAGTTTTGATGAACCGGAGCCTCAACCAAAACTGTTACCTAATCTTCCATCCTTGGATGAGAATTTAGGAATTGAGATAGGTTCCGATCCACCCATCAAACCATATAGTCCGGGTAGTCTTAGGATAAAGGTAGTGGACTCTAAGCCTTGTAGAGAGGAAGCCAATATAGGAGTGGAACATAACCTTACATGCTTACATAACCCATTCATGATTGATCACAAAACACACTATGGGTTTAAACCGGGTTTATTAGATCAAGATGGATTCCCAACTAGGAGTCTCTCGAAATTGATAGAAAATGATCCCTTTCTAGGAGAAAATCGTAATTCACCCACTAACCCAATTGAATTAGGTAAGGCTATGATGATAGGATCCCGCATCTTCGAGCATACCATTCATCCACCACTCTTTCCTCACGAGGCATATTTACACCCTAAGGGTGTGTATCGCTACTTTCACCCGCACTTAATCCTAAGTGTACGGAAAGCCTCACCTTTATCCGTGAAATAAGGGTTGAGTCAGGCTCGTGACTCGAACAAAAACAAGCGCTTCTTGGGAGGCAACCCATGTTTTGTGTGATTTTATTTGTTTGTTTGTTATTTGTTTTAGTATGCATGTTTAGTTTTTATTGTTGGTTGATCATGTTTCTCAATTAAAATGTGGAAATACTTTACTATGTTGTTTGGCCTAGTCTTAACTCCAACCTAAAAGTATTTTTGCAAAAGATAAGTGTAAGGGGAAACCCCAAATATGTTTTCAAGAAACAAACCGATCATGATTCTCCACAATATTAAATGAACATGTATATTCGTATTTGTTAGAGTCAAATGCTTGTATTGAGTCATAATGAAGTTTTGCAGGATTTTCCAGGAAGTAGGCCGAAGTTTTTCCAGAAATTTTTCGGAAACTTAACATAAGAATTTCTGCAGGTCCATTCTGTCGGCGTCAGAGTATTACTCTTGACGGCGTCAGGAGTCAAAAATCTAGAAATTTTACCGGTTTTGTTTTTCTAACGGAGTCTTATGGTTTTTGTGAATTATTAAGTTTTATAATCTCCAGGAAATCTGCAAACTTCATTCCACAAGCATTATATCTTATCTTGTTTTCTAGGATTTAGTAACTTATATAGGATGCCGCCGATTTTACGCGAGGTTGCCTAGTCTATTGTTATCAGGATTTACAGGTTATGTTTGACAAGAAGATGATTTATATTCTGGAAGGGAAGCTTTGATTGTTCGTTTTCTTGGAAGAAGATTTAACCTGGCCAACCTAAAATCCATACCGAGCGAATCAGGGGAGTATTTGATTTCATTCTCTTTACTTTTTCACTTTTACATTCTTTACTTGAACATTGGGGACAATGTTCATCTTAAGTGTAAGGGGAGGGTAAAAAGATGATACCTTACATATGCACTTTCGCTTGAGTTTGTTTCGTTTGATGGTAGATGTGTAATAAAACTACGAGAAATACTTGTTAGTGTAATTTTAGCGCCAAATTTAAAATTTTTTACAACATTTAGGAGTGAAACTTTAGCCATAGCAAGCGTCTCATGGATAGGAGGTTGTATGACTAGCACATAACCGTATATTCAGAAAAATTTTCCACCCAAAAATGTGAGGTTCGCCTTTAGATTTGATAGGAAAAGCATTCATGATTGGTGCTTATGAGTGTACCGGTAGCATTTAGATTCTAGAACTTGCGTTAGTGATGCATCCCGAGACCGCTAGTGAGACTACATTCGTGTGGTAGGATTTACTACATGATAAGAGGCATTAGGATCACCCTTATGTTAAACCCGTATTATAATTACTTGACCATTTAAGTCATATTACTTGGCTAGTTAAGTCAACTAATTTTTCCCACACCCTTAGCGTTGTACTCATTTTTAGTACACGAAACCCCTAGTACACCCCTCCGAGCCTATCTTTTCGTTTCTAACTTTAAGCATCTTACTTAAAGGAAGAATTTGTTACACCCCACTTAAATGTACAACCAAATCGCCTTAGCCTTCCGTGTATGCGCTCATTTTTAGTGCATTATTGTTATTTGTTAAACCCTAAGTTAACTTTCTAATTGATTACATGGTTGCTAAGTCGAGTCATATCCTTTTACATATTGTTTTGGGACGATTGGGACTCATGGGTAAGTACTTATTTTATGGAGTAATGGGGAAGAACATCATATATTACCCCCATATGTACGTTAATCTTAAAAGTGCTCCAAGTGTTTTGATTTTCTTAATTCGAGTCATTAGATTAGTTAAATGTAAAGTATGTAAAGATTCAAGTGTAAGGGGAACGTTCATACCCCTATGATGTATTATTTTGGATGGTAGGGTAAGAGTGTATGAGAAAAAAAAAATCGAAAAAATCAAGAAAAAGAAAAAAAATAGAAAAAGAAAAAGAGAAAAAACATACGGACTACCATCCCGTTTTTCATTCTATGCTCATTTTATATTTTTGTTATTTTTCATTTATTAGCTTAAGTCGAGTCTAGTCTTGGCTTAGCAACGCGATATTGTACATGTAATTAACCAAGATTGTTAACTCGCCACCAGTAAAACTTCCTTTATCCAACAAAATCGTGTATTTCATATCCCTACACCTAACGTTACAACCTTTTAAAAGACCTCTTTGATAGTTTATCCTAGGTGCTTACGCCATGTGGTGGAGGTTTGATCCTTTCCCAAGCCTATGGTAATCTATTTTGCTATGACAGGTAGTGAGAGATATCTTCCATTTCCATAATGTTATATTACTTTATTACACCCGAGAGATGTGAGTATCTAAACACTATTTGTGAGGTGCTTGTGTATGACCTCCGTGCTTGTCTATTGGTCTTTAGTGGAACGATTATTTGTTGTAATTACTTTTATATTAGTGTTAAATGACCCCTAACTTGTCTTTTGAGTAGAATAAAAGCTCATTTGCTTGAGGACAAGCAAATCTCAAGTGTAAGGGTATATGATGAGGCGAAAAATGATCCGTTTTTAGGGGGTCATTTAAGCCCGAATCCGACTTTATTTGATCAAATATTGCCCTAAATCGTTCCTTTTGTGATTTTAGGTGTTTGGAGAGTGAATTCTGGAAAAGAAGCCATTTTGGACGTTTTTGGAGCATAAAAGTGAAGAAAACGGCAAAGTATCAATTTTCCATGCTGAAGACACTAGGTGACGGCGTCAAGAGTTACACCCTGACGGCGTCAGACATCAAGAATAAAACACCGTAGTTGATGACGGCGTCAAAGTCCATCCTGACGGCGTCAAAGTCCCAAGAATAAAATACCGAAGGTGGTGACGGCGTCACATAGGCCGTCATAAGTAGATCAAGGCTGTCCGAGGAAGTATTTGGCGGTGAGGTGACGGCGTCACATGCTTGTCTTGACGCCGTCAGCCCAGTTTTCCTATATATAGTTTTCTAGTTTTTTCATAAAAGGGAGAGAAGTTTTGGTGAAACCCTAAAGACGAATTTGGTGCCTCTTTTACAGGTTTTTCAAGGGTTCCAAACCCTTGATACCTTGCATTGTAATTGAGATAAGTGTTCTTCTAATTCAATCAATATGTCTATGTGTTGGTTGTTTATCTCTTGTTCTTGTCTCAATTCAATTATGCTAGGCTAGATCTCTCTTGTGTTTGCTTAGATCTAATGAAACCTAGATGTTGATTATGTGTTGATTACTTGTTTATTCTTGTTCTTGGATGAATGATTTATATGTTAGGCTTAAGAAAACTGGCAGATCTCCAAATGGTAACATGCTTGAACGTCTTAAGAAACATGAACCGAGGCGTACTAGGTCTTTATTGGTTGTATTTAATGCATGAGCCACTGTTTACAATCCCTATAGTTGTGCTGGGTCATGGTGTAGGAGGAGATAAGAGCTCATAGAGTTGGGGAGTTATGTATGCCACCCCACGAATGGTATTAAGGAATACAATCCGTCATCCATACAAGTATAACAAGTAATTAACGTGTAAAAGATGTCTAGGGAGTAGTGAAGTCTAAGTAAACACAATTTCTCCAATTACTGCTCACAACATTAGTATAATTTAGTTTAATTTCATTTTCAGTATTTTATTTTGATTATATATTAGTTTTGGGTTAGTTGAATAGCAACTAATTCCGCCCACTCCTCCAAAAAACCGAGATTTTAATTGCTTTCATAAAAACATAAAAATACAAAAATAATCATCCCTCACCTCTAGATCTATTAATTAGGCTTTCTAATCCTAGCGACACTATTCCTAAGCTGAACGATCAATCCCCGGTACTTGTCACTATACTATACTACAACGATCAGGTACACTGCCTGGTGGGGGTTGTAAGCTTCTCGAGATCCCTCGAGAGGTAAAGCAAGGTGCGATTCCCACGCATCAGTTGTACACGTATTTAATGTATGTTTTATGACAAGATTATTAATCACATTTAAGCAATTAACTGTGATTGAATATTCTCTTCTAAAACACATTAAATATATAAAGATTATGATTGTCATATTTAGTTTCATTTATATGAAATTGACAATAGAATATCAAAACTCTTTCATGAATGATTACTTGAGCGAGGACGATAAGTAATCAAAAGGTGTTTATGAATTCAAATACATCTTTGGAAGTGTACATGGTGCAATAATCCATGGATGGATAAATGCATGCATCTAGAAGATTATTTTATATTTAATTATTAAATTCATGTTTGGATTTATAATTGAAATAAGATAATTTCTAAGTATTCCTAAAAGCTAGTGGGAGTATTATGTTTAATTTCTTAAATCATATATGTTGTAGAACATATGAAAAGTAATATTCCATATAAGGAAATGTTAAATCTTAGAATGGAATGAAATTTTACTTGCAAGATTTAGGAAATAAGCCATATAACCTTGGAATGAATGTTTATTGATGAAACATGTGCGGTAAATAAATCTAATATAACATGATATATTATTTAGAAAGTCTGAATAGATATGTATGACATGAATAAAATCTAAGTATGACTCAAAGATTTTTCATGTACATCATGTTTTGTTGTATCATGCTTGATTACAAGATGATTTGGCAATATTAATATCTAAATTAAAAGTTATTAGATAACTTGTGTAATATTCTAACAAGAATATGTTTGATTATAGAATTACATCCTAAATCTGGAACAGCTTCCAAATTCTATAGATGAACAATTTTTCAATTGTTGAGAAAATTGTCATAGCCAACAAACTTGAAAGTTTGAAGGGCATCAAACATTACACATTAGATATTATGGTTTACGAAAAGTTTTAATAGCATATTGTTGTCGCATACAATGGTGCTGACGAAATTGAGATGGCACTCAATACTAGTTATGGTAAGGATTTCATCCTTGACTATATGTACTAGTTATGCTTACTAAAAGCATAGTTGCATTATACATTAAAAGAATAAGAATACTTTAAACTTTAAAATGTTTGGAAGTTTAATTATCATAAATTGGTGGTTAAGGATGTATCACATTTTTATGAAATATGGCATTATCAAAATAGTTGACTATGCACATATAAGAATTTCAATAGTTGAATTATTGAAATAAGTATTCTTAAAATTCCGATATATCAAAGTTGGATGATTTATGTCTTGTCAACAAGTATGAATGTCATTGCTTGAGACATAATCCATCAACAAGAGTTATCATGCATTGATCTATTTAGTATTTGGATAAGGGATGTTAAACAATTATTATGATAAATTGAAATACATGGTATGTTTAATTTATAATATATTGTATCCTATATTTGTATGTTTAAATCCATGAATAAAGGTTATTCTTAAATTGTCCGTTGTCAGTTAATAATATGGGAATATTATTAAATTAAGACAAATCTGAAGGTTGGTATAATATACTTAAAGTATATTGATGCGTAGTCATGCCATTTCAGATGATATTCGATGATACTGAATATAGGACTTATCCCAACTACATGATGTTACTTTATGGATTTAGTTATTAAGTAAATCATGAGAAGTTATCCTCAGACTTGAGATGCAAGATAAGTGTCATGAATGTAGTACATTTTTGTGGAACAACTTAACGCTATACGTAACTGGTAGTCATAAGGGTTGTTTTCGGAAATGTTACAAACTTTGTGGGTTTTGCTTATAGTCAAGATAGAATTTGTTCCTTCAAATTTATTTTTGGAGTTTAATACTGCTGGGCCCCTCGTAGGGTTGGTAAGACGCATGTGCGGCCGCACCCAAGATCTTCCCTGAATATGTTCAGAAGATTTGGTAATCTTAATCAATCACAAACAACGAGAAACAGAATGGTTAATTAAGGAATGACTTTAATCCATATCCTTATTAACGTGGTATTAGAAACAAAGGGATAATAATAATGAGAAATCATTAAAAGGTTTTTCCAGGAGCCTTACTCGAGATCGTACTAGAGGCATCGGCGTGTTGCAAGACGCTAACCGATGTGATCACACTATTAAAATATGTCCAAGTGGGAGCTGTTAGAATATGAACATTATTTTAGTAGTCGTGTGTTAGGATCGAACTCGAGATCACGGGATTGCACACTTTACGTATGAAAAGTAAATGAGTAATAATTATATATAAATGTTATATTAATTATTAGAACGCAAACACGTAATAATCGTTAACGTTTAACGGAAAAGGATAACGATTGTTAGACGAATGAAAAAGGAGAATGATAGATGAAACTTTGAATGTCAAGAAGGTTTCGTAAACCCATTAAGGGTGTAGGGACGATTGGGAAGTGTATCCCACATCGCTTGGTGAAGCTTTTGACTCAAGATTTCTACCCTATATAAACACACAAGGTTTCATTCTTTTGACAGAACTTGAAAACCTAATCTTGTGTGTTTTCTTCTCTTCTCTTTTCTCTAGCAAATTTCGACATACCCATTAAAGTTTAAGGCAGTCGAGATTTGTTATTCTTCTAGTGTTTTGCGCTCGTCTTACTTGCATAAGCGTTTGCTTGAAGTAGTACGTGTGTACAAGATCGTGAATTAAACATATTATTTGTTTCTTGGTTTGTTCACATAAACCCTATATTGGGGAATTGGTTCCGGAAGATTGCTTTGATTCTTGTTCGGGCTAGAATCATCAAGGTACGTTTATTATTTATGTTTTGATTAATTAATTACATATTATGGTCTTGTTATAATTGCTTCCGCTATATGCTCACTTTGATGTACTTGGTTTATTTATATGAATGTCATGATGTAATAATTCCAACAGCATTTGCCGTAGATCTATCCAGGGGTGTTAACGAGTCGAATTTTTAACGAGCTACTCGAGTTCGAGCTCGTTGAACTCGAGCTCGAGCTAAATACTCACGATCTTGAGTCGATCTCAAACAAATATTAGTGTTCGATTAGTTTGACGTATCGAGCTTTGAAAACTAATATTTGGCTTAGCTCATTCGAAAACTCATTTAATTATTACGAGTCGATCAAGATACTCGAGCTTATCAAGCCGAACGAGCTACTCGAACATAACAAGCCAAAACCTAACACACACACACACACACACACACACACATATATATATATATACATATGTGTGTGTATATATATATATATATATATATATATATATATATATATATATATATATATATATATATATATATATATATATATATATATATATATATATATATATATATATATATATATATATATATATATAGAGAGAGAGAGAGAGAGAGAGAGAGAGAGAGAGAGAGAGAGGATCAAATAGGAAGTAAGAACAAACACACATTTCATATGTATCTACAAAAGTAGCTTCATCTTCCTTCATATGTGGCTAAAATTACTTCTTACCCTTCTCATTTTAATTATTCTTGTTGCTTGATCATTTCCATATATATATATATACACACACACACTCACACACACACACACACACACACACACACACACTAGACGAGTACCCGTGCATAGCAACGAGATTTTTATAGCGACATATCGTTTAGTGATAAAAAAAGTTTATGAGATATAAATGAAAGATAATAAAAATTTGAAGATTTGGGGATTAAACATAATGTTTTGAAACCCGAGTCGACCCGGGTGGTTCAACTGGTTGAACCGTTCCATTCGAAAAACGGGTTGATTTAAACCGGGTCAACCCGACGGGTTAGGTCGAACAAGAGTGAAATTAAACCGGGTTAACCTGCCGGGTTTGAGGCGTCCCGAGTCAACCCGGTTTTTTATGTGTATTAATAGTTTCCTTTTGAAATATATGTTTTCAACATTTCTATTTTTAGTTTCAACTTTCTACTTTTCACTTTTTGTTTTTTCTTTTATATATATTATACGCGGGTACCTTGTGACGATTAATCGGAGAAATAAATCTCGATAAGGCCTGATTTGCTAGTTTGTATCAGTTTCAACGGGTCCTCTCTGGTTCGTTTTCGCATGGCTTTTATTGGTTAGCCGAACCGGTGGCGACACCGGTTCCCGGTTGAACCCGTTGGTCCGGTCCGGTTTTCAAAACTATACGTACCATCAACTTGTTAACTTTTATGAAACTTTGCATGTTTTATTAATTTGTATAATGTGTATAATAACATGTACTTTTCATTTTAGGATGTTTTAAAATTAACATTAATTAGTGTGTTTAATTATTTTATATTCAGGATTATGTTTAGGCTTGTTTAAATTGTATATTATGAAAATTTTATTGTACTTTTTAGTAAGGGGTGTTTTAATTGATTGTATTTAATCTAGTAGATATGCTTTTAGTTGGTTGTATATGTTGACATAAATAATGCCTAAAAACATTGTTAACACTCATCGACATCTCTATGTTTTGATAATTACAAAACGTAAATTCATTGAACTAAAAAATTATGACGTAAACAAGTATTTAGCGATTAATATCTCACTTCACATCCAAATCACTTAAGGTATAATAAACAAAGTGTTTATTGCATTCTGTGATCAAAGGAAATTTTTCTCAATCACTAGACATTTTATAAAATGTCATAAACATTTTATATCATTTACAAAATCATTTTTGGAATTAAAAGTATATGTTTAAATCATTATAAATATATGAATTCAAATTTTTAACAAAAAATGGCAAATATAATCCAGAAAAATCTTCCCCACAAAAGGACAAACTAATCCAACGTTCTGGAGGGGGCGGCCCCCTTAATTCCTAGGCGGCCCCCTTAATTATTAAGGGGACCAGCACGCTCTATAATAGTGTTTTTCTGGCCTATAAATACTGGTTTATTTCATAGATTTTTCTCACCTTTTGCACCCCAAAACTTTCTGATCTAAATCCCCATTTCCATTTCCTATAATCCTTTGATCATAAATACATTAATCTTTGTTTCAATGTGATCCAAGTCTTATCCTTTCAAGTGCAAAAGAAGAATACTTCTATTCACCAAGACAAGAAGTATTACAACTTATTGGACCTCCACATCTAAGTTGTTAGAGCATCATTCATTACATATATCTCTTTGTGAAATTAGTTGTGAATATTTGGTAGAATATAGATTAGCAAGGTTTGTAGATAGAAAGATTTTGGAGTAGTTTGTTGTGAAGTAGATAGTTGGGAAGTAGATAGTTGTGAAGTAGATAATTGTGAAGATAGATAGGTGTGAAGAAGTAGTGTTGTAATTAAGTTGTGACTAGGTGTGAAGAAGTTGTGTAGAAGGTGTGACGAAGGTGTGGTGTGAATATTGGTGTGTAAGGTTTTCTCCGCCATAAGGGAGCTTGTTGATATAATGAAGAAAACTCTCGAGTTAGGTGCTCGGGGAGTGGAGTAGGGCAAGGAAGGTGTCCTTGTAGCCGAACCACTATAAATCTCTTGTCTCGCGGTTCGATCTTTCCATCTTTTACTTATTTCATTCCTTACATTATTATAGCCTTAATATTTAATTGTAATTGTTTATATTGTGCAAGATTTGAATTCACATAATATCGAATCTATAATTTTGTAAGTAAACAAAACGCGCAAACAAATTTTTATAACAAATTAAAAAGACGTAAAACTATTCAACCCCCCTTCTAGTTTTCCACAATTGGTATCAAGAGCCACGTCTAGCGAGATTTTTAAAATATATTGTATTTTAAAACTTGCAACGATCTATGGAATCTAAAAAATATTTAGAAGGGCAATCTATGCAAAGACCACCACTATTTGAAAGTGATGGAATTTTATATTGGAAAAATAGATTCGAAACTTATGTGAAATCTAAATATCTTGATCTTTGGCATGTTATTACCTTTGGTGATTTCCTCCTACTCAACAAAATCCGGAAACTAAAATGGATGAAATTGTAACTTTTAAAAAACAAAATGATGATTTGAAAAAGAAACTAGCAAAAAATAATGAAGCTAAAATGGTAATTTATAATGCGTTACCGCGCAAAGAATATGAAAGAATTTTTATGTATAAAACCGCCAAAGAGATTTGGGAGTCGCTACCTATTACTCACCAAGGTAATAGTAAAGTCAAAGACAATAAAATAGATCTTCTTGTACAACAATATGAACAATTTACAATTCCGGAAGAGGAATCAATTGATAATGTTTTTGGTAAATTTAACACTATTATCACAAGTTTAAAAGCACTTGATGAGACATTTTCTAGTAAGAATTGTGTTAGGAAATTTCTTAGGGCATTGCATCCAAAATGGCGAGCTAAGGTGACGGCAATTGAAGAATCGAAGAATTTGATGACGTTATCACTTGATGAACTTATTGTCAACTTGAAGGTCCATGAAGAAATTATAAGATGAGATTCGAAAACGGTCAAAGTCAAGAAAGAACAAACCAAAACTATTACTCTAAAAGTCAAAAAGGAACTTAGTGACGATGATGATTCAAGTGACGAGAGTGAAGACGAAGAATATGCAATGGCCGTAAGAGAATTCAATAAATTCTTCAAAAGACGAGGAAGATTCACTAGATTACCACGAGACGAAAGAAGGCGTTCCAAAGAAATAGAAGTGATAACTACGGGTGAAGAAAGTGCTTTAGATGTGGAAGTCCAAATTATCTCATTTGTGAATGTCTAAAGCCACCGGGTTATGAAAATCAAGGCGCCTTCGTTAGTGGAACATGGAGTGATAGTGACAAAGAAGAAGTGGAAAAACCAAGAGATGAAAAATGTTTTGTGGCCAAAGTGACCGATGAAATATGTTTAGGAATAGACTTGGAGCCCGACGAATGGATCAAGGATAGCGGATGTTCGAGGCACATGACGGGGAACCGCAAGCTATTCACTACATATAAGGCATACAATGGAGGTAACGTTATTTTCGGTAGTGACTTGCGTGGAAAAATCATTGGCAACGGTACGATCTCTCAAGACTCACTTACTATTGAAAATGTTGAGCATGTAGATAATTTAACATATAACTTGCTTAGTATAGGCCAAATATGCGATAATAAATGTAGGGTTACCTTTACCGATAGGGATAAGGATACAATCAAGTTCCTCCACCCACTGGTAGTTTTCAACCACCTAGGAGAGATGTTTCTTGTTTTGGAGTAGACAATTTGGAGTTTAGGAAGAAGCTTGCAGGTGAATCTAATTCAAACTCATCTGGTTCTAAATCCTTAAGAGAGACAGTTGAGAAACCTAGGGATGATAACAAGGGGTTAGAGAGTGATAAAGTGTTTTTCAAACAAGCAGTACTTCCAAAAACTTCTCAAAGTACTGCTGGACATCCAGCAGTATCTTCAAGAAAAACTTTTCAAAATACTGCTACCTTTAGAAAACCTTTTCATAATTCACCAAAAAGTCAAGCTAGTTTTGGTCATAGGACTAATGGAAGAGGATTTGGGGATCAAAAGTTATGTTTTGTTTGCTATAGTCCTAATCATTTGATTAAAGACTGTGACTTACACTCAGAATATTTAAGTAAATTCTCAAAGTTCACTAACCACAAGCCAAGGGAGAATAAACCAGTTTGGAATCATTCACATAGATTTAACCATAGTAATTTCTCAAAAGACTATAGGTACCCTCACCAAAGAAGACCTTTTTTTCCAAACCACCAATACCTTCTCAAAGTACTGCTAAGTATTCACCCAATCAAGGTACTGCTAGCACTGGTTCTAATGTAAGACCAAGGAGATTCAATTCCTATAAACCTAGAAGGCCTTACACCTCAAGAAGAGCACCTAGATCAAAAAAACCCTGATGTGCTAGATGTGTGTACAAGTTTTAAAATTTATAAACACGCTTATCCGATTAACTATTTAATACATACGAGCAAGTATACTTGTCCGTTTTAGTAAAGGTGGGTAAGTCGAGATCGTCCCAAGGGATTTATGGATCAAAGTATTATAAAAATAAGTTTGTAAACAAGGGTTGTCAATCCTTATTATTAAAAATTTAAATATTCAAGAAACGATATAACTAAAACATATACTTGTGTGAAATGTCACAATCAATCAATTGGAGTATTCATGTTAAGCTTGGTGTAAACTTGTTATGATGCACAACTTTTATATGAATGACTACCAATCAAAGGTGTTTATCATGTTAAACCATTACTAGAATTCAATCATCTAGTTACTTCCTTTCGGCCTAAGATAACTAGAATAATAATTCTATTAACATAATGTTGTTTAAAAGCAATTCTTTACTTATGAATTCCTACGAATCCTTTCGGCCTAATTTCGTGATGAAATCTTCTCAAATCCATTTTAAAGAGTAAACATGATGCTCGTCACACACCATATTCCATACTAATTCGTGTACTAACTTTTTGGAATAAAAACATTTAGAAAACCCTTTCGGCCAATATTCCCCAAAGATGTTTTTATCAACAAATTAAGCCAGATTAGGTATTATCCCAACAAACTCATAAATTAAGAAGAGTTTTCATACATCACCTTTTTAAAATAAAGAATACTCCATGACTAACTACATCATTCACACAAGCATAAACCAAATCACTCCATATCAATTATATTAAAACATAAGCAGTAAACAAAACATTCATTAAATTCAAAGTAACAAGTGTTCATTGTAAGTAACAAGGTCTACCTAGCTTGAGAATTACAAGAACTAAAACCGTGGAACTATAGCAACCACACGCCTCCAATCGACTACTAAATGCAATAAACAACTCCACACACTTAACCAAACTATTGAGACTTTAACTCAAAGTTTTCCTGGATGTTTTTACTGCTGTAGCAACCTTTTGAGTGAGAAATATTAAGATAGTAATAACTTGGTGTAAGTTATTACTTAAGATTTTGTGGTACTACTTTGGTTGCAAGCCTAGATGTCATTATATAGCCTCCAATCACTTAATTCTCAAGTAAAAACGTCCCCTAAGAAGTTATTAGTGAGAAATGATCAGCCATCCATGATAATGAGGAGTAAAAACGTCATTAAATGCAATCTTGTAAAAACAGCTATCAACCAACCGATCGGGAATCGCTCCAACCGATCGGTTGGTTCTTCAGGTCAACTCCAACCGATTCGGTTGCGGGCTCCAACCGAACGGTTGGATTGAACCTGTATGCAATTTTTCTCTTTTTCTTTATCGTTCTTCGTCGCATGCATTCTCTTCCACTTTGGTGCTAATTCCTTTCATAGAACTTGATATTATCTTGACATATGAACGTAGAAATCTTGAATCTATCAAATCCTTGAGTCCTTGTGTGATTCTTCACTCGTTTCCTTCTCGAAAATCTCCAATTACGCACCCTTACTTCATTTCTTCATCTTTTCATCACTTTTTTCCTGTTTTTAGCTACATTTGCTTGTACAAACATTTGTCCATGATTAAGTAGCAAATACGTACAAATATGGCCAAATATGATGCATAAAACACACCTAAAATCATGTATAATTTACGTGTTATCAAACCCACCACCAACTGTTAAAACTAAATGGGTTAAGAAAGAAAGTACTGATGGGGAACAAATAGTACTTTCAGCAAGAAAGGGAGAAAAAGGGTGTGTTGATGAAAATCCAACACAGGTTTTGGGATCAAAGACACTAATTCTTGATAATGTTTTCAAAAACAGTGGTGATTACATACTCAAAGAATTTGAGTATGTCACTCCACAAGGGGAACACAAGTCAGTAATGACTTGGGTTCCTAATAGAAACTAACCCTTTTCATCTTTATGCAGGGCTACCCAGAAGAGGAGCTTAATGATCATATTATCATTGATAGTGGTTGCTCTGGAAGCATGACAGGAGACAAGGAGCTTTTGTTAGATTTTAAGGCATATTTTGGAGGAAAAGTTGCATTTGGGAATGATCCTAATGGAGGGAGAATCACTGGTAAAGGAACCATCAAGACTGGATCCATTGATTTTGAGAATGTTAGATATGTGAAGGAGCTTACCTTCAATCTTTTGTTAGTATCTCAGATCTGTGACAAGAAATATCCTGTGTCATTCCTTGACACAGAATGTCTTATTTTCTCCCCTAAGTTTAAATTAGATCATGAAAACTTGGTAATGCTGAGAGTACCAAGAACCAATGCTGTGTACAGCTTAGATTTGAAGAATATCAATCCTACTGAAAGAGCAACATGTTTGGTAGCAAGGGCAACAATGGAAGAAGCACATCTTTGGCACAAAAGATTAGTCTCATGGCAATGTAAGAAACAAACAATTGCAGCAACATCATCCACTGAAGCAGAATATGTTGCAGCTGCAAGTTGTTGTGGACAAGTACTTTGGTTGCAGAATCAACTCTTGGATTATGAATTCAATTTCAAGCATACTCCTATCAACATTGACAATGAAAGTACAATTTGTATTGTGAATAATCCTGTTTATCATTCCAAGACCAAGCACATTCAGATTAGGCATCATTTTATTAGAGATTGCTATGAGCACAGGCTTATTAATGTGGTTAAAGTCCACACAGATGATAATGTAGCTGACTTACTCACAAAGGGATTTGATGTTTCAAGATTCAACCATTTGGTGGTAAGCATTGGGATGATTAATTATTAAGCTACATTTGAGGGGAGGCATTAGTACCTATTTTGTGTTTGAAAGTAGGCAACACAATTGTATTTTTGAAGATGATTTTGTCTGATGCACAGAGGATGGAAAGTACTTTTGAGCAAAGTACTGCTTAACATTAGCTTGAAAGTACTGCTTGGCGCTTAGTGGAAAGTACTGTTTTGTCAGGGGACTGTTCCAACGGTTAAAAAATAAGGGGTAACAACTTTACTAAAGATATGGAGGAGATAAATTCCAAAAATAACAGTAAATTCCTTTATTAACCGTGATTTTTTGAATATTATCTACTTTTACAAATATCTCAGAGCAAGCTGTTAACCAACCACCTACTCCTAATGATTATACTTCAACAGATGGGTCTCAAACATCTGGAGGAGATGAGGGAGAATTGGACACTTATGCATTGACAAGAGAATTCAGAAGACTGAAGAAGGTGGTTACTGCTCAAGCTGATCAGATTTTGAAGTTAAAGACTAAGTTGAAGAGGTTGAGAAAATCTGTTTGGCCACTTGTTAAGCATCACAGGTTGTGGGTGAAGCATCAGAGGAAAAGTGGTCAGAAAAAGAAGGTCTCTAAGTCAAAGAAAAATAAGTTTAGACAGCAATATTCAATCACATTGGGGAGGAATCTGAATGAAGATGATGTTGTACCTCAAGATCTAAATGAAGAAGATCATACTATGGATTATGAAGAAGCTCATCATGATATTGCTTAAAGAAAAAGTGATGAAACTGAGCAAGTTAATTTTGAAGTTGAGAATGTTGGTATTAAAAGTGGAGATACAGAAGAAGTAGACTTGGAAGGCACTGATGCTCAAAGTACTGATGTGCAAAGTACTTTGAAAGGTACTGCTTTGGATTTTGAAGAACAAGTTGGTCCTTCCACAAGAATTTTGGATGAAGAAGCTGGTCCTTCCAATCCAATTTAGCAAGAAGAAATCAAGGAACATAATGCTAGTGCTGATGAGACTATTGCTCAGATTATGCTCAATATTTCAAGACGAAGAGGTATATGTATTCCTGGTGTTGAACAGGCTCAAGTCTCACAATCTTCTCCTGAATCTACTAAAGAATTGGATCCTAAGGATAAAGGAAAAGGAATCATGAAAGTATCCCAGAAGAAGAAGAAGAAGAAGTTCACTTTAGCACAGTTAAGAGCCTTTGAGATAGCCAAGAATAAAGAAGCTTCTAGAAAGTATCAAGCTGATTTGGATGCTGAATATGAAAGAGAATCAAGGAAGCCAGTTGTTCAAACAAGAAGACCACCATCTATTGCTCAAGAAAGAAATTCAATGATAAGCTTTCTGAAAGGCAGAGGATATAAAGGTTTACAAAGGTTAAGATATCCACAGGTGAAAGAACTATATGATGTTGTTCAAGAGTCTATTAAAAGAGAGCTTGATAGTTTTGTTCCTATGGATTCTGAAAAGGAAAAGAAGCTGGAGGAAGTAATGAAAGAACAAACTGCCAAAAGAAAGACAAAGAGAAAGAGAACAACTCATGATGATGAATTATCACAGAAGCTTAAGTTGCTGAGAACAGATACTGTTGATGAGCTGAGAAATTACTTAAGAGTTGTGGATTTTGAGAATCCAAAGAAAACAGAAGATGCTGAGAAAAAGTCTAAGATTTCTACATTCTCTGTTGTAGAATCAGCAGAAGGAGATTATCTCATATTTCATAGAGAAGATGAAAGTTTCAGGGTATTCAATATGTTATGGGACATACTGCACATGATAGATAGAGAAGATTTATATCATTTGTATCTACTAGTGCAAGCCTATTTTGAGAATACCGAGCCTACAGGAGTGGGATTAATCTTATTGGGAGATCTAATAACCATCTGGGAGATAATTGAAACAAGTAATGATGCTCTGTGGAATGCTCAAGAGAATTTGGAAATTACAAGATGGAGATTCTTTGAGTCATCAGGAGTACATTCGCTTGAATTAGAAGATGGGACCATGATTTACATGCTAGCAGAGAAGCGATATCCTCTTACAAGAGATCTTATGATAAGGATGCTAGATCATGGTATGGAGGTAGAACAAGAGAATGAAGTAGCATTGATGGTGATTGAGCTACTTATTAAGTGGACTACTTCAGATGATGATATTGCATGATTACTGGTATGGTTTGTATTATATAAATCTTTTTGAATAATAAGTACATTATTCAAATTACTTTCAGACAAACAGTACTTTAGCAAAGTACTGCTTGCTGCATAAAACCAGTAAAAGTCTTTTGATTAAGTTTAAAATAAAAAGAAAAATAACTTTTGAAGCATAAGATAACAACAACAAAATGTTTTGAAACACATGGTGTTAGTACTTGTACTACACTTCAAATGGTAATCAACTCACCATGTTTAACAGACAAGAAAGAGTTTGACTCATCATGAGGGTACGGCTCTAATGTGATTATCAAATCCGTTTTTAGTTGACAATTTACAAAAAATTGTATGGTTTTCAACTCACCATATCTGTAATAGTGAAGAGTTGGATAACCCACAAGAAAATGGCTTGTGGTAAAGGCTGTGGAAAAACCATTTATATGGGAATTAGTTCACCATGGTTATGATTGTACTAAAAGAACTAACTAGTCCAAAAGCAAACGGCTCTTGGTAAAGACTAAAAAAATCTGTTGATAGCTGATGATTTGCTAAAAATCATATGGTTATCAATGTACCATGGTTTTTAATCTAAACCTAAACATTGGCTACTCCAAAGTTAATGGCTTTGGTAAAGAGACATCTAAATCCATTAATTTTCAATGATTCACCTTTCACAAGAGTTTACACACCTGAAAGTGATGAGAATAGTATGAAACTTTTATGATTTGATGTACATTTGCCATATGTTGCTGAGTTGCTGAAAAGAATAGTTGTTGTGAAGATATTATCTGTTGCTGATGAAAAGTACTTTGATACACAAGTCAGAAAGAAGATAAAGATTCAATCTTTTCTTGAAGATAAACATGTTAAAGAATAACAAAGGAAATTGAAACAAGCAAGTGGAATTCAAGTTATGGGAGGATTGTTGGGATATCAAAGTACTGCTTGTGTCAAAGTACTGCCTATGTTGAAAAGTCAAAGTACTGCTCATGCATGAAGAAAGTTAAAGTACTTCTATGATAAAGGACTGTTATGCAATATTGTGAAAGGATTGTAATGCAAAGTTATTAGAATATTCTAGAATTAGATTAGTATTAGTTTACTTGTCGTTCAAGTATTGTAAACCGACTTAAGGTTTTCCTTATGCCTATAAAAGGAGCCTTAGGATGGTATTAGATATACGCTTACCCTTATGCTTATTAGTACGAATACTTTAGAATACGATTAGAGAGTTATTAGGGTTGTTATTGAATCTGTATAAGAAAGCAGGTTCAAAGTTTGGTTTAATATAATCATTGAAAGTTATTCTTCTTAGCTTTGTTTTAGTAGATTTCGAATACTTAACAAGGTTACATCAGTGTTTCAATATTAATAGTTTTGGATTTGTTCAAGACTGTTAAACCTATTACAAGATACATAGTTAGTTTGGTCAGAGTATATCGATCCAACAAAACTCAGCTAATGGCCAATGATGCACCTCTCACAGCAGGTTACACAACTGGAAGTGTTAAGGACAGTATGCAACTTTCTGAATTGATGAATCTTTGTGTTAATTTAGCTTCCAAGGTTTCAGATTTGGAAGCTGACCTCAAGAAAACAAAGCTTCTTTGTACAGAATTGCAAGATCAAGTTAAGCAATTACAAGTTCAGAAGGAAAATCATAATGATTCTTCTTCTTCCTCAGATTCAGATGATTTTTATGTGGCTGTGAGAAATTCTTCCAAACAGGGGAGGAAAATAGAGTCACAGAGAAATATGAAGTCAAAGATTCAGGGGAAGAAAATGCAATGTATTATTAAAGATTTTGAAGAAGATGAAGCAGGTTTCTCTGATGATCAAGAAAGCACTGCTGGATTTTACAAAGAAAAGGTTGATGAAAAGAAATGAATCAAGAGTGAAGTTAATAAGAATACTGAACCACAAGAAGAAGCTATGTACATTAATCTGTTTCTAGCAAGAATTGTGGATCCGGAAATCAGCAGAGATGAGTTTGGTAAAGCTTGAAAGATCATTAGAGCTTATGGAAAATCTGAATATTACAAGAACATTGAAACATTAGTGAAGTCTTGTGATAGAGAAGATTTAGATACATTATGGAAGATTGATCAATTGAAACTCAAAGAAGTCAAGAAAGCTGATGTGAAAGAACAAGAACTTTGGGTGGAGCTTAAAAGGCTATATGAACCAAATCTAACAGATGTGTATTGGAACTTTCCAAGTCAAGATCATACTATCTCATGGAAATTCTATAACTCATGCAATGTTCACCATTTATAAACTAAAGGAGGAGTTGATTTATTTATGTTTGCAGAGTTGCAGTATCCATTGTGTAAAGAAGTGCTTACTGGAATAATGTTTACAAAGCTTCAATATGAAGAAGAAACTGAAGATGTTCAAAATCTCATTCTAAGTATAAGTGGTCAAGTGCTAACTAAGATTTGTGATGAATTCGACAGTGAAAATCAAAGCAAGAAGAGAAAAAAGTGTTAAGTGTTTGGAAGAATTCTCTTTTGATTCAAATTGTTAAAGTATAATCAAAGAAACTTGTGAATTTACAGAGAGATCACAAGTTTAGGGGAGGATTGTTGAGAATTATACTTAACAGTTGGAACTGTCAAGCTTAAAGAAGAAACTGTTGGAAGTTTACACTAACAGTACAAACTTAGTTTGTACGGCTTAGCTCAGAAAGTTAGTAGTGATTATGAGATTGTGATCAAAAGAAGCAGACGCATTCAAGATAATTATAGAATGGATTGCATGAATATTTTATATGTTTAGAATGATACGTATATTGTTCTAATATAGTTATATTGTACAAGACTCCTTGTGTGTTATAAAAGGAGCTTCTAGGTTAAGAGAAGATATACAGAAATATACGAATACATATTGTTTTGGTGTGAATATACAAGTGTTTCTGTCTCATTGTTTCTTCTACATTCCACATATAATATCTTCTAAGTGTTAACTAGTAAATTCCGCTTGCTAGTTAGCATATACTCAAAGTATCAATCTAACACAAGGCGTGTGTTTAGATCCTTCACATTATGCTCAAAGATCACTACTTGCCGTACAAAGATAGCACTTGAAGAATCAAAAGATACAAGCTAGAGCTAAAGATCAATTTATTGAATGCTAAGCTTCAATTTGTTTTTTCTGGGGTAACCTCCCTTAGGGGGAGATTGTTAGGATTAAGAAAAAGGATCGGTCACCCCATGTATTTTCATGCTTAGCGTAGATCTTAATTTTGTTTGTATTAGATTAGATATAATAGTAATAGTTTAGATTTAGTCTCATCGTGGAGTTGGGTTGGGTCTTTACCTACTGTCATCTCACTCCATAGCCCATGTAGGGCGTATACTGTAATTGTATATATACCCTTTCCATCTCATTGGAAGGGTTGGTTGTTTCTCATAATACACACACACCATAAGGTGTTTTTCTCACTAGAATCTTCCCACATCTCTCTCTCTCTCTCTCTCTCTCTCTCTCTCTAACTCTTACCTTCATCGTCCATAACCCAAGATGTAGCACCCCCATTTTATACAAATCACAGCGGAATATAGATCTGGGGTATCACATTTTGGAACAAAGAAATGATATAGAAACGACTTGAAAAGAGACATTTTTGAAAAGGGTGTTATCATTCATTTATTTTATCAGAGTTTTACAGCAAAAGTTATGCTTTTACCAAAAGAGAGGTCCCTAAGATACGTTTTATTTAAGTTATTAGTAGGTGAATGATAACTAGTTCGGACGTCCTCATGTCCAGTGCCACTCCGTGCCATGGTTTCCTAAAGGGCTTAAATACCTAGGATAACATGCTTAAATGTCAACACTAAGGTTGAGTGAGAGTCATAGGTTTAAGTAGAGATAGAGTGAATATAAGCTCCACAGGGTTCAGCTTAAACCCAGTAGAAAATTTTATGAAAGAGAAGGGTATGTTGCACTAAGCTCATGAAACCGCACGTTAATAGTCCAAGTCATGGGGTCTGCAGACCAAACCATGAGGGTAAAAGAAGGATAACTTGCAAAAGTTAATCCTTAGGGGTTTCAAGTATAGTACTTAATGGTGGCCCGGCTGGGGCAAACCAACGGGAGTTGTCAAACTCCAATAGATCTATCAACTATACTCGCGTTCACTCGCAAATGATTATGGCTCATGAATTTTAATTATGTAATGGTGGCAGAAAGTAACACTCGTACAACAACCAAAGAAAAAGACTTGTATTCAGTTTAAAGCATGTATCCCCCTCATAGGGTTTGTAAAGCATTTAAAAGTGAGGCTATGAAAAACTCACCTAGGTCTAAGGCAAGTGATATAGGGTTTAGACGGCTGACTCGCGTATCCTGGGAGTAGTGTAGGTGTGTGTATATCAAGTCTTTAGTTTCTAGTTCTTCAAGTAATTACACTTAAGGTTTCTAGATTTAGTTATAACATAACACCGTTCGGGCCATTTTAATCCAGAAGTATAACTCCTCATATGAAGCTCCCTACTATTGTATTATGCTGCCAACATAATACCGTTCGGGCCATCATAATTCAGAAGTATATAAATCCTCACATAAAGCTCCCTACTATTGAGTTATGTTGTTATTATCGTTTAGGTATACATAACACCATTCGGGCCATCATAATTCAGAAGTCATGTAGTAAACATTTGAGGAGCCAGGGTGCTTTAATTCGTAAACCCAACAAACTCGTCAAAATGATTACACCTATTAAACTCCTCACATGAAGCTCCCTACTATTGTGTTATGTTTTATGTAAAAATAGGTTTTTATTATCTTTATGAAAATAGTCTATTTATACCCTTCAAGTTTCACCTATTTACAATTTCTACCCTAAACTTATATATTAAGTATTTAACTATCTATACTTTACATAACTAGTCCCTATACTTATATATTTTATAGAAATGACAGAAATAGTCCCTAAACTGTACTAACTTTCTATATTTACCATTTATACCCTTAATTTAATAGTATTTGCAAAACTAGTCCTTATAAGTTTCTCACTTGTTTTATTTTCTATCCCAGGGTTCTAGAACTTTGCAAAAAGGGTCCTTATACTTTATACTTCTAAGTTATGTCAAAAGTAGTCCTTAGACATAGTATTTTTAGAAAGTTACCATATATACCCCTATGCACGAAAACTATTGCAAAACTAGTCCTAATTTCATGTAAACTATATTCTAATGAAACAAAAGAGTTTCCTAGCTTATGTTTAACTAATATATACTTTACTAAGTCTCCTAAATCAGATTATAGCACAAGTTAAGGCAATTTAGCATATAAACATGTATTTTTCCAAAATTAGGGTTTCTAAATGAAAACTTTAAAATGAAAAGGTTCAAGGCTCATGCAAGGGTTCTAAAGCTTCCTATATATATCCTAGTTCAGTACTAAGACTAGTAGGATCAAATTTTAGGCTTACCTAGGTCGTGGAAGGCTTAATGTGGCAACTTGGGTTTGTTCGACTAGGTTTTAAACTCGACAAGGTTCTAGGGTTATTGTACTCGACTTCTAAAGGTTCTAAGGAGTTAGTACTACAAAATATAAGTGATAGAGAAGAGAGGAGATGGGTGAAGTGAAATGGTGTGGTTTGGTTGGTATTTATAGGGTGCGTTTGGATTTTCGATCAAGAAAGGAAGGGTAGAGGTGGCAAGAGGGGGGGGGGGGGGAGGATTGACGCATGGCAGCTAATACATGACTAATGAAGCCTAAGGGGGTGATAAGGATGAGCTACAAGTAGGTAGGGGGCTGTGGGGGAGTGTGGAGGATGGTGGTCGGGTCGCTGCACATGGTTGTCATAAGGAGGTGATCTACCACCTTGTGTGGTAACTTGTGTTGTGTTAGGGTGCTAGATTGGTATGAGTAAGGTGCTAGGGTGCTTGGTTGAGGTGCTTGAGGTACTTAGGTTAGGTTTGTACTAGTTTGGTTTTAGTTTTGACCTAGTTTTGGTTAGTGAAAGATTTGGGTCTAGCCTAAGGTTTTGTGCCTAGATTAGGGTCCTATGAGTGTTTAGTGACTAATATTAAGTCCTAGGAGGCTTATAATAAGTGGTCATAGCTTGTGGGAAAGTTTTGGGAATGTTTGACCTAGTTTTGGGACTTGTAAATCCTAGTTATGGTTTTGTGCTTAAGGGACTTGTACCTAAGTTGTAGGAAGTTGTACTATGGTCTAGGGAGTCTAAGATATCCTAAAGTTACTATATCAACTTATACCTAAGCCTTGAACACTTTCAAACTAGTTCAGATAAGCAATTAGGGTTTTAAAGATAACCGTAAACACATAGGGTGCAATTAGGGTTTTGTTAGGGTTTCTAATAGATATAGTATCCTAAAATGATAGATTACTTAGTGTATTAGTGTTTATAACCTATACTTGATATACCTGGATGTTTATAGGAGGTAAACATAGTGGTGTTGTGGATAGGTGGATACGTGAGCAGGTCTAGGAGTCATATAGGTAATAGAGATGTAATAAAGCAAAAATTTTACTCGAGAAAATTATATAGGCATTCTAGTCCTAGAGGATGCTTAGTGATGGCCTAAGTTAAGTTAGTGATGCATAGCTAACCTAGGGGAGGTTTAGTGGGGAAGTTAGTGGGTTACTGCAGTCTCCCATCTTAAAAGAAAATCTCGTCCCGAGATTTAGCTAGGGTTAGTAGGTGAGGGTGAGAATAAGTGTGGGTATTTAGCATGGATTTGATCCTCACATTCCCAAGTATACTCTGGTCCTCTTTTGGAGTTCCAGCGTACCTTAACGATAGGAATCCGGTGGTGTTTTAGATTTTTGACCTCTCAGTCCATGATTTCTGCTGGTTCCTCTATGAAATTGAGCTTATCATCCAAATGAAGCTCTTTTATAGGAATAACGAGAGATTCGTCAGACAGATACTTCTAAAGGTTGGAGACGTGAAATGTGGCATGTATGTTACTTAGTTCATCCGGTAATTCAAGTCGGTATGCCACCGGACCAATTCGTTCAATAACCTTAAATGGCCCGATGTATCTCGGATTTAGCTTTCCTTGCTTTCCGAAATGAAAGACACCTTTCCTAGGTGAAAATTTCAACATAACCCTATCTCCAAATTGAAATTCTAAAGGCTTACGTCTTATATCGGCATAACTCTTTTGCCGATCCCTTGCTGCTTGTAAGCGTGTCGGATTTGAACTATTTTCTCATTTGTCTCATGGATTATCTATGGACCTGTAAGCTGTACTTCTCCAACTTCGGCCCAGCAGACAGGGGATCTGCACTTATGTCCATAAAGTGCTTCAAACGGTGTTTCCCTAATACTACCATGATAACTAATGTTATATGAGAATTCGATTAACGGTAAGTGTCTCTCCAATCCTTTTCAAAATTCTATCACACATGCTCGAAGCATATCCTCGAGTGTTTGGATAGTCCTTTCACTTTGACCGTAAGTCTGAGGATGATATGCCATACTCATGTCTATCTGAGTACCTAAGGCACTTTGCATAGACTGCCAAAATCTATATGTGAAACGAGAATCATGATCCAATATGATAGATATTGGCACTCCATGACGGGAAACTATTTCCTTGAGGTACAACCTAGCAAGGGTTTCCATATCATCCGTTTCTCGCATAGGGATGAAATGAGCTGATTTTGTAAGACGATCTACTATAATCCAAATAGTATCATATCCGTTGGATGTTCTAGGGAGTTTCGTGATAAAATCCATCGTAATCCTTTCCCACTTCCAAATGGGAATTTCAGGCTGCACCAATAAGCCGGATGGCTTTTGACATTCAGCCTTTTACTCTATGATGCGTAGGAATTGCACCAGGCTTTACCTCTCGAGGGATCTCGAGAAGTTTACAACCCCCACCAGGCAGTGTACCTGATCGTTGTAGTATAGTATAGTGACAAGTACCGGGGGATTGATCGTTCAACTCAGGAATAGTGTCGCTAGGATTAGAAAGCCTAAAAAACTAGGTCTAGAGGTGAGGGATGATTCTTTTTGTATTTTTATATTTTATGAAAGCAATTAAAAATCTCGGGTATTGGAAAAGTGAGAGGAATTAGTTCCTAGTCAACTAACCCAATAACTAAAATGCAATCAAAATAAAATAACAAAAATGAAAATAAAACTAATTAAACTAGTGGTGTGAACAATAAATGGGAGAATTGTGTTTACTTAGATTTCACTACTCCCTAGATATCTTTTATAGGTTAATTACTTGTTACAGTTGCGTGGATGACGGGTTATATTCCTTAATACCAATCATGGGGTGGCGTACTTACTTCCCCAATTCTGTAAGCTCCTACTTCACTCCTATGTCGAGCCTGCAAGAAGCTCCTAACATGGGATCACTAGAATTCGCTCATGCATTAAATACAACCATAAAAACCTAGTACACATCGGTTCATGTTTCTTAAGACGTTCAAGCAAGTTACACAATGGAGATCTGCCAGTTTTCTTAAGCCTAACATTGAAATCATTCATCCATTACAACTATAAACAAGCAATCAACCTATAATCAACATCTAGGTTTCATTATATCTAAGCAAACACACAAAAGATCTAGCCTAGCATGTTAAAATCAAGACAATCGTAAGATATATTCAAACAACACATAGACATATTGAATGAATTGAAAGGATACTTATCTCAATTGAACATGAAGGGTTTCAAGGGGTGAAAACCCTTGAAAATACTGTTACAAAAGAGCTAGGGTTTATTAAGTTCGGTCCTAAAATTCTCCACACAAGTTCCCCCTTTTAATGAATGAAAATTAGAAAAGTATATATAGATTTCATGAGGTGACGGCGTCAAGAGGAAAGTTCTGACGCCGTCATCTCGCCGCCAAAAATCTTCCCGGATTGCCTAGATCCAGATCTGACGCCGTCATGTGTATTTCTGCTCTGGGTCGTCACCACTTTTACTCTTGACGCCCTTGTTCTGACGCTGTCACGTTTTCTATGGGCCGTAACCAAAATTGCTCTTGACGCCGTCATCAAATCCTTCTTGACGCCGTCAGGTACTGTTCCCAGCAAGGAAAATTAAGACTTTGCCGTTTTCTTCACTTTTATGCTCCAAAAACGTCCAAAATGCTTCCTTTTCCAGAATTCACTCCCAAAGTACCTAAAATCACAAAAGGAACGATTTAGGGCAATATATGATCAATTAAATTCCAATTCCGGCTTAAATGACCCCCTAAAAACGGATCATTTTTCGCCTCATCATATACCCTTACACTTGAGATTTGCTTGTCCTCAAGCAAATGCGCTTTTATTCTAGTCAAAATACAAGTTAGGGGTCATTTAACACTAATTTAAAAGTAATTACAACAAATAATCGTTCCACTAAAGGCCAAAGATAAGCACGGAGGTCATATACTAGCACCTCACAAATAGTGTTTAGATACTCACATCTCTCGGGTGTAATAAAGTATATATCACAATATGGAAATGGAAAACATCTCTCACTACCTGTCATAGCAAAATAGATTACCATAGGCTTGGGAAAGGATCAAACCTCCACCACATGGCGTAAGCACCTAGAATAAACTATCGAAGAGGTCTTTTAAAGGGTTGTAATGTTAGGTGTAGGGATATGGAATACACGGTTTTGTTGGATATAGGCAATCTTTACTGGTAGCGAGTTAATCATCTTGGTTAATTACATGTACAATATGGCGTTGCTAAGCCAAGACTAGACTCGACTTAAGCTAATAAATGAAAAATAACAAAAACATAAAATGAACATAGAATGAAACGGGATGGTAGTCCGTATGTTTTTTTCTCTTTTCTTTTTCTATATATTTTTTTTCTTTTTCTTGATTTTTTTTATTTATATATATTTTTTTTGCATATACTCTTACCCTACCATCCAAAATAATACATCATAGGGAACGGACATTCCCCTTACACTTGAATTTTTACATACTTTACAATAAACTAATCTAATGACTCGAATTAAGATAATCAAAACACTTGGAGTACTTTTAAGATAAACGCACATATGGGGGTAATAAAATGATGTTCTTCCCCATTACTCCATAACATAAGTACTTTACCCATGAGTCCCAATCGTCCCAAAACAATATGTACAACGATATGACTTGACTTAGCAACCATGTAATCAATTAGATAATTAACTAAGGGTTTAAACAAATAACAATAATGCACTAAAGATGAGTGCATACACGGAAGGCTAAGGCGATTTGGGTGTACATTTAAGTGGGGTGTAACAAATTCTTCCTTTAAGTAAGATGCTTAAAGTTAGAAACGAAAAGATAGGCTCGGAGGGGTGTACTAGGGGTTTCGTGTACTAAAAATGAGTACAACGCTAATGGTGTGGGAAAAATTAATTGACTTTACTAGCCAAACAATATGACTTAAATGGTCAAGTAATTATGATACGGGTTTAACACAAGGGTGATCCTAATGCCTCTTATCATGTAGTAAATCCTACTACACGAATGTAGTCTCACTAGCGGTCTCGGGATGCATCACTAATGCATGTTCTAGAATCTAAATGCTACCGGTACACTCATAAACACTAATAATAAATGCTGTTCCTATCAAATCTAAAGGCGAATCTCACATATTTGGGTGGAAAATTTTTCTGAATGGTACGGTTTTGTGCTAGTCATACAATCTCCTATCCATGAGACGCTTGCTAAGGCTAAAGTTTCACTCCTAAATGTTGTAAAAAATTTTAAATTTGGCGCTAAAATTACACTAACAAGTATTTCTCATAGTTTTATTACACACCTACCACCAAACAAACAAACTCAAGTGAAAGTGTAGCCTATGAGGTATCATCATTTTACCCTCCCATTATACTTAGGATGAACATTGTCCCCAATGTTCAATTAAAGATTGTAAAAGTAAAACAGGTAAAAGAATGAAATCAAATACTCCCCTGATTCGTTCGGTATGGATAGTATGGTAACAAGGTTAGATCTTCCTCCAAGAAAATGAACAATCAAAGCTTCCCTTCCAGAATATAAATCATCTTCTTGTCAAACATAACCTGTTAAACCTGAGAAAACAAACAAGGCAACCTCGCGTAAAATCGGCGGCAATCTATATATGCTAACAAATCCTAGAAAACAAAGTAAGATATAATGCTTGTGGAATGAATGTTTGCAGATTTCCTAGAGTTTATAAAACTAAAGATTTAACAAAAACTTTAAGACTCCGTTCGAAAAACAAAACTAGCAAAATTTCCAGAATTTTACACGTGATGCCGTCAGAAGTGACCTGCAGAAATCCTTATGTTAAGTTTCCGGAAAAACTTTGTCCTACTTCCTGGAAAATCCTGCAAAACATCATTATGACTCGATACAAGCATTTGACTCTAACAAATACGAATATACATGTTCATTTAATATTGAGGAGAATCATGATCGAGTTTGTTTCTTAAAAACATATTTGGGGTTTCCCCTTACACTTATCTTTTGCGAAATACCTTTGGATGAAGTTAAGACTAATCCAAACAACAAAATAGAGTATTTTCACCATTTTATTTTTGAAATATGATCTACCAACAATAAAAATAAAGCATGCATACGGAAACAAATAACAATCAAACAAAATAAAAATCACACAAATCATGGGTTGCCTCCCAAGAAGCGCTTTTCTTTATTTACGAGTCTTGTAGCTAGACTCAAGGTCATGGGTTACTACGTGACCTCATCATTGGTTTCACTCTCTAGGTCATCTCCTATATTAGTTTTGTATTCTGGACCTAGTTGCAAGCATTCTTTGTAGAAACCAAGCATCCTATTCATCACATACTCTACTCCTCTACGTCTATCCTCATCATTCCTATAGTATGCCGCTTGTTTGTGTTCCTTTTCTATGTTCGATAGGAGGCGGTATTGCTCAATCTTATAGGGCATTTGGTAGGCAATCTCATCATTCTCTTCCTTGAACCTAACTATCCCTAGAGTCGGATCATAACTCATCTTAGTAGCCTCAACGAACGGTTTTCCGAATACTACTTGACTTAGGCAAGCATTTATCACCGGACGAGTATCCTCCACTATCGTAAAATCGGTCTCATAAGTGAAATTTCCGACAATCACATGCAATCCTTTCACTCTACCTACAAAATTACTTAGCAAGTTCTTGTTGGGCATCATCCTATAACCAAGTTGTTTCTTCATTACCCAATTATAATAAGTCCTAGTCATGATGTTTATAGGAGACCTAGGATCGATATAAGCTTTCCATACATGCATATGCTCAAGGTTGCATGGTATGTTGATGTTAGAGGGATCTCCCATTTTAATAAGGGGTGAACCAAGGATATATGGTGTCACGGGATCATCGAATAAATCCTTGTGATATTCCCGTTCTTCCTTGGTGGGCAACTTATCAAAGTACTCTTCTACAGTCTCTACTTCCTCTAATTTTTCTCCCTTATTAACCTCAACTTCCCTGATTTCATCCCTAGGCTCGGTTTCTACTCCAACTTTATCCTTGTCACTTTCTTCTATCTCCTTATCTATTGGCTTAATGGTGACAACATTGACAAAGTGGACGTGTTTGGATGACGAGGGGTCCTTAGTTTGGATTCCGCTATTGGCGTCCCTAGTGTCCTTCCTAGGTGTAGGTAACGCTTGGTTGTTGAGGGCTTTTAACAAGTTGTCAATCTTATTGGTCATCTCCGTTTGTTGTTGGTTGAATTTGGTTTCAAACTTAGCTATGAGAGCTTCTTGAGATGCCATAAACTTGGACATCAATCCTTCAAGATTGTTGGTACTACCATAGTTGTTAGAAGGATTGTTGTTGAAAGTACGGTTGGAGGGTGGACCGTTTGGTTGGTAACGATTAGGCGGATTGGAGGAATTGTTTTGGTTTTGCTTCCACCTAAGGTTTGGGTTATTTTTCCAAGAAGAGTTGTAGGAATCACTGTAAGGGTTTGGCTCGGGTTTGAAAGTGTACCACTTATCTCCCGCTTCGTCAGTACGCGAGGACGCGTAGTCCGCAAAAGCTGTTCCGGGGAGTTCCACGCAATCACGAGTGTCATGGGGACCACTACATAATTCGCATAAAGAAGTGATTTTGTTCACTTGGCTTGAAGGCTTAGGAGCTTCGTAAGATTTCATGAGAAACTTGACTTGGTCCTCAAGTTCCATGACCCTACGGTCGGGAGTGCTAGAATTGTTCGAAGGCAAAGATATTGTCTTGACCGTTTTGTTCAAATCACGGGGATCATTCCAACTTTCATTGTCATAGAGAGCAAGATCTTCTATGAGTTCCCATGATTCTTCCGTACTTAGATCACTTAGCTTGCCACCGGCCGATTGGTCAATGGTTCGCCTTGTGGAGAGATCGATATGGTCATAGAAGATTTGGACTTTGAGCCAAAGATCTATGCCATGATGAGGGACTTTTTGGAGTAAGTCCTTGAAAAGAGTCCATGCTTCATATAGAGTTTCACCTTTACGTTGTTGGAACATCAAGATATCATTTCTAAGCTTGGTAGTTCTCCCCGGTGGGAAAAATTTAGCAAGGAAACGAGTGGTGAGATCATCCCATGAGGTGATGGATCCCACGGGTAAACGTTCAAGCCATTGACTAGCTTGATCACGTAGAGAGAATTGGAATAGGTGTAATCAGGTTGACTCTCTAGTTGTAACATCAAGGTCTATAGAACTACGATTTTAAGGAAGTCCTTGAGATGTTGATTAGGATCTTCGGAGCGAAGTCCATGGAATGCACATCCGCTTTGCACCAACCGGATGGTGTCGGATCACAAGAGAGACACATTGGCTCCTTGGGTTAGCTCAATAGTGTTTTGATAGCCTTGGTGGCTAGGTCGGGAGTACTCTCCTAGAGTTCGGTGCCTAAGAGGTTGGTTTGCTAGTGGTGGGTTTTGTGGGTGGTCTTGTTGTGGTGGGTTGATGGGTTCAAAGATGTTACCACCTTCCATGATGTCGAATGGTAAAGAGTTAGGAACAAAAACACGAAGAAATAAGAGAGACTAAAGAAAACCTAAAAATAAAAAAAATAAAAAAATCTTACTAGAAAGGAATCTAGCAAGTAGACCTAATAAAAAGAAATTCTAACCTAGACAATAACTATTTCCATGGGCTGCGGCGCCAAAAACTTGATGCGTGGGAATTGCACCAGGCTTTACCTCTCGAGGGATCTCGAGAAGCTTACAACCCCCACCAGGCAGTGTACCTGATCGTTGTAGTATAGTATAGTGACAAGTACCGGGGGATTGATCGTTCAACTGAGGAATAGTGTCACTAGGATTAGAAAGCCTAAAAAACTAGGTCTAGAGGTGAGGGATGATTCTTTTTGTATTTTTATATTTTATAAAAGCAATTAAAATCTCGGGTATTGGAAGAGTGAGCGGAATTAGTTGCTAGTCAACTAACCCAATAACTAAGATGCAATCAAAATAAAATAACAAAAATGAAAATAAAACTAATTAAACTAGTGGTGTGAACAATAAATGGGAGAATTGTGTTTACTTAGATTTCACTACTCCCTAGATATCTTTTACAGGTTAATTACTTGTTATAGTTGCGTGGATGACGGGTTATACTCCTTAATACCAATCATGGGGTGGCGTACTTACTTCCCCAATTTTATAAGCTCCTACTTCACTTCTATGTCGAGCCTGCAAGAAGCTCCTAACATGGGATCACTAGAATTCGCTCATGCATTAAATACAACCATAAAAACCTAGTACACATCGGTTCATGTTTCTTAAGACGTTCAAGCAAGTTACACAATGGAGATCTGCCAGTTTTCTTAAGCCTAACATTGAAATCATTCATCCATTACAACTATAAACAAGCAATCAACCTATAATCAACATCTAGGTTTCATTACATCTAAGCAAACACACAAAAGATCTAGCCTAGCATGTTAAAATCAAGACAAGCGTAAGATATATTAAAACAACATATAGACATATTGAATAAATTGAAAGGATACTTATCTCAATTGAACATGAAGGGTTTCAAGGGGTGAAAACCCTTGAAAATACTGTTACAAACGAGCTAGGGTTTACTAAGTTCGGCCCTAAAATTCTCCATTCAAGTTCCCCCTTTTAGTGAATGAAAATTAGAAAATTATATATAGATTTCATGAGGTGACGGCGTCAAGAGGAAAGTTCTGACGCCGTCATCTCGCCGCCAAAAATTTTCTCGGATTGCCTAGATCCAGATCTGACGCCGTCATGTGTATTTCTGCTCTGGGCTGTCACCACTTTTACTCTTGACGCCCTTGTTCTGACGCCGTCACATTTTCTCTGGGCCGTCACCAAAATTGCTCTTGACGCCGTCATCAAATCCTTCTTGACGCCGTCAAGTACTGTTCCCAGCAAGGAAAATTAAGACTTTGCCGTTTTCTTCACTTTTATGCTCCAAAAATGTCCAAAATGCTTCTTTTTCCAGAATTCACTCCCAAAGTACCTAAAATCACAAAAGGAACGATTTAGGGAAATATTTGATCAATTAAATTCCAATTCCGGCTTAAATGACCCCCTAAAAACGGATCATTTTTCGCCTCATCACTCTAGAATAGATTAAACACTTACCCACATATCTAGCAATGGATGCTTTCATGTAAGGACACCTATAGTGTTTCTTCAGATCCTGATGTTACTTATCAGAACTTGGATTGATTAATTCCTGGAGTTGTTCAGATAGTTCCTTCATCTCTAAAGGGGCTAACCTATAGGGGGCTTGTGCTATAGGTGCCGCTCCGGGAATCAAATCGATTTGAAATTCGATATGACGCACAGGAGATAAGCCAGGTAAATCCTTTGGAAAAACTTCTGGGTATTCCCTGTCTACAGGATCTCATCCAGTTGTTTTTCGTCTGGCTTAGTCTCTGTTACTTGAATAACGAAGACTTGACAACCTCGTGATATGTATCGTTCCGTTTTGATACATGAGATGAGGTTAAGACGGGTTTTATTTTGATCTCCTCGGATAATTAAAGTTTCACCATTGATAGGAATATGGATATTTTCTCGTCACAAAGAATCTTGGCTTGATTCTTGGACAACCAATCCATTCCCACAACAACGTCAAAACTACCGAGTTGAATTGGTATGAGATCAATCTCAAAAGGTTGGTTAAGTAGGGTTAGGGTACAACCCTGGATGATGGTATTAGTACAAACTAATTTTCCGTTGGCTAATTCTATGTCGTAAAAACTATCTAAGGCAAGGGGTTTGATCCTAAGTCTAGAGGCAAAAGGTATAGATACGAAACTCATATCTGATCCCAAATAAAACAGTACTTTAACTAGATGATGGTTTAAGAAATACTTACCCGTGACTACGCTTGGATCCTGTTGACCATTCTTATCCCTCGGCATGTAAGCTCTTCCCTGGGCACCATCAGTAGTTTTCTTTTGACAACTATTTGCATATTGTCCTTTTTCTCCACAAGCACGACAAATAACCGATACAGGAGGTGGAATTCTCCCAGTAATTGGTCCATTGGGCTTGCAATCCTTTGAATGATGGCCCACCTTGTTGCATATATTACACTTAATGGAAACAAGACCCTGTGTAGTGCAAAGCACACTTCCTACACAGAGGGGCTTTCTCAGCATAACCACTTCCCTCATTTGGAGTGGCGGCATAAGCTCTTGTAGCTTCTGGCCTTGGGTTTGGCTGAGGATAAGGGTTGGTACATGATGAAGCGAAAAGTGTTACACTTTTAGGGGGTCATTTAAGCCCTAAATCGTGATTTTATGATCAAATATTGCCTCAAATTGTTTCTTTTCTCATTTTAGGTACTTGGGAAGTGATTTCTGAAATATGAAGCTTTTTGGACATTTTTACGCTCAAGAATGAAGAGAACAAGAAAACCAAGGAAAATTAGGATTTTGCACCTGACGGCGTCACGTTTTGGATGCTGACGCCATCACTTGAAGAATGGAGTAGATGGAAATTAACACATGACGCCCCAGAAAGAATTTTGGTGATTTACACCTGACGCTGTCACATGTATTTAGAACTAGGCCATCACGTGTTAAATTAAAGAGTGATGGCCCAGAATACTTATAACCTGAAGGGGTCAAGTAGGCCATCACGTGTTAACTAGTCACAACTTGCGTGCGCGGTAGCTGTTACTGTTTTGGCCATAACTTTTGCATATGAACTCGGATTTGAGCGATTCAAAAAAGGAAACGATCGGGACGAAAAGATCTACAATTTGGTGAAGAAAAACTGGTCTTGACGCCATCAAGGTTGGGTTGACGCCATCAAGTCAGGCCGGGCTGAAAACTGCCTATAAATACAACCTTATGACTTCATTATTTGTAGGCCCCAAACCCTAAGTCCGATTCTAGGGTTAGGGTAGGTGTTTTTCCAGCAACGTAGAGGGTCTTAATCACTCCATAAACATCTTGTAATGGTTTTTTTATTGATTCAATCTTATGTTATGTCTTCAATTATCATTAGTGTTGATTGTTATCCATTAATTATGCTTGGCTAATTCACCTTGTGTTTACTTATGATTGTGTGAAACTTATATATAATTAATTAGATCTTATTGATTTCTTGTTTATGTTTGCTTGTTTGCTTGTCATAAGTTAACATATGTATACCAATACTCGTTTTATCCATTTTTAAACATCATGAACACAATACAAAGACCATATATAGCATGAAAGAAACATAATAAGCATGAAATGATATTGAGCAAGAAAGTGTATAAGGGTTTGCTTACAACTTGTGAAGAAACTTAACTAGAACCAAGATCAAAACCAAGAACCACTACTTAATCTTCCTAAACCTTTCCAACCATAGCCATACTTCCAATATTTAACTACCCTTGCTAATCTTGTATTCTTGAATGATTTGTGATGAAAGTTGAGGTGACTTGAGTGGATCTAAACTCAAGAGAATCACCAAAGTATATGAGGTTTGGAAGTAGTTTGATTACCTAAAACCAAGCTAGGGTTTCTATGTTTGATGTTGCATTTGATTCTTGCTTGAAACTTGGAGTGAATTTGCAAAGGAGATGGTGTTTGTGTGTTATGGTGGACGTTTGAATGAGTACTTAGGAGAGGGGATGGCTTCCTTTTATACTAAAATGAGGAGGTTACAAAATTAGGATATTATTTGCAAGAAAAACACATGTAATCATCCTAAATCACTAAGCATAAGATCAAGACACCTAAAGGGTGACTCCCCCCCCCCTAAGTGGCGGTTCAAGATGGATAAGGAGGGTGAGGTGTGCCTTGGTTGGTATTATCCTAGATATAGAGCTAGTTTTGACTCCGTAAGTTGCTAACCGTAAGTTTTTAGGCCACGAAACGTAAAACCGGGTATCCTAAAAATATGAAACTTGAAAGTATGGTTAAACATGTCAATATAGTCCATAATAAAATATAAAATGAGTGGTAGGATCTATCGGGTGCTAAAACCCTGCTAAAAACTGGAAACACGGGTCTAAAACGCGCAATTCGCGTAAAACGCTGAACTGAAAAACGTAAAATTCCGAAACTTTTGGAATTGTCCTAAAATGAGAGAAAATCATATTTCTATTGTTTATAATGTTTTATGGACATATCGGGATGCTAGAATGACGTTTAAACCTAAAAGTAAATCTCGGACACGGCTTTGTGATTTTTGCAGAAATGATCCGACGAGCGTCAAACTCTCGGATTATCGTTAAAATAGTTTAACTTACGAGAATATGAAATAAAAATTTCTAAGATGAATAGTGAAAAGTGAATAGTAAAAAGTGAATAGTAAAATTTTCGGGAATAAAAGTTAACCTGAAAATGCGAATTGTTACAGAACGTCTTAAGAAACATGAATCGGATGTGTACTACGATTTTAGTGGTTGTATTTAATGCATAAGTGACTACTAAGGAGGCCATGTTAGGAGCTAGTTGTCGGCTCGACATAGGAAGAGGTAGAAGCTTATAGAGTTTGGGAAGATCGTACACGGCCCCACGAATGGTATTAAGGAATGCAACCCGTCAATTAAAACAAGGTTAACATTCAATAGGTAGAATTGGATAGCTAGCAAGGAGTAATACATCATAGGTAGACACGCTTCACTTCCCTTGTAGAACCTTAATTTACTTTTCTTGCGCATTAGTTTAATTAGTAGTTTTTGGGTTAGTTGATTAGCAAATAATTCCGCCCCTCCTTCGAAAACCGAGATTTTACCGCTTTTATAAAATATAAAATACAAAAAGAATCATCCTTCACCTTTAGACCTAATTGACTTAGTTTTCAATCCTAACGACACTATTCCTCAAGAGAACGATCAATCCCCCGGTACTTGCCACTCACTATACTACATCGATCAGGTACACTGCCTGGTGAGGATTGCAAGCTTCTCAAGATCCCTTGATAAGTAAAACCTTTTGCGTAGGTGCAATCCCACGCATCAGTACGATAATTACTAATAGTATTGCGAGTATTGCTGAAAGCTCTCCCATCGTGGAACTTTCGTTTATTATCTTTGGGCGCTGGCACAGTGTTGTGCTTTGTTACTTGATCCGTTAACCTCAAGGTGATGTTAATGTCTTCCTCTAAAGTTTGAGGTTTTGAGGCAGTAACATTCCCTTCGATAGTACGGGAAAAACTTCCGATGAAAACTTCTATCATCTTTTCAGTAGTTGGCACCATTGTAGGACACAACGTTGCCAATTCCTGAAATCTCCTAATATAAGTTTTGACATCGTTCCCCTTCACAGTCAAGTTATAAAACTCATCTTCCATTTTCTTGATTTCCGTTCGAGGGCAATACTTCTTAATCATAAGCTTTTTAAATTCAGTCCAGGTGATGTTGTATGCCTCCTCAATTCCTATTGGCAGAGCATACGAGTTCCACCAGGACAAAGCTTCTTCAGTAAGAGTACCGGTAGCAAACTTAACTCTACAATGCTCCATACAGTTACTACAAGAGAACACTGATTCATACCTCTCAAACCAGTGAATCAATCATATGGCCCTTCTGTCCCTTTGAAATTGAAAGGCTGCAGCTCATAAATTCCTTGTAGTTACTCTTCATCACTACAGGAACTTCGGGGTTTCTAGCCATGTTTGCATCCCTAGCTTCTAGTGCCGCAGTCACACTGTCAGCAACTAGTTGCCGGATGGCTTCCTGAGTCATGGCGGGAGTAGTAGGTGTAGTCTATCTCGTACGTGCCATTCTATAGATGGAAGATATCAGTTTCAATTCTGATACCAAGGGTTGGGAATCCTAAAACTAAATGGGCAGAGTTCCTAATAAGATTTGCTAAATTCCCCGGAAGTTCGTTTCTCCCACCTTAAGGTATAGTGATGCTAATCCTAAATGTTCTAATTGTTTTAAGTTTTTAGTTTTCCTAGGTATAATTTTAAGTTTTATATAACCTCGAGTTCTTAGGGTAAGCCTATAATAGTTCCTAATATGAGATACTTAACCTAATAAGACTTAGGATAGACAAACTATAACTTTTATTCCTATATCTTACAGGGTGAGAACCTAACAACTATTTACCTAACTAAGTTATATTTTTAAAACTAAGCCTATAACCTTACTAGTTTGACCCTTTACTATTCTTAAGTTCTTGGATTTCTTCTAAAAGACCTCTTATATCTGACCTATGGTTATTTTTAATATCCTCGATGATCATTTCTAGTGTGGAAAGCTTAACATGAGTTGTGACTACTTCATCAGAGTAACCTTTTTATTTGTAACTTAGAAATTTGATTACGGGTTTTCCTAAGTTCAGGTTCTAACCTATTGTAGTCTTTTTGTATTATAACCCTACCTTTTCCTAGATCACTAATCTTATTTTCTACTTCCTCGATACGTCCTAAAGACAACTTATCTAGGTGATTAAGTATATCCTCAATTTGTTCCTCATGTCTTTCTATAGGTGTTTTATAAGAACTATTTCCTATTTCATACCTAGGGGGAGGTGTAGGTGGTATAATACGTAATTTCTTACAGGGAGGAGAAACTACTTCGGGAATATAGCAATCTTGGGTTTTAAAGTGAGGTATAGATGGAGTAGGGGTTACTATAGGAATATCACCACCATATGCTTGCATATAGTTATTATATGTTTGCATATAGGGATCATTCAGAGAGGGTTCTATAGCTAAGGCAACTAAGACATTCTGAGCTAATTCTTCCAGTGAGTTAGAATAAGAGAATGAATGACTAGGAGTAGCCGGAGCATACTCATAACTACCTAGGGAATTATCCTCATCATCGGTTTCTGAAACGATGATATGATGATTAAATGAAGACATTCCTAACTGTAATACCCAGGAAAAGTATCTTAGCATTCTCCTATCTTTTGCTATATCCTAAAGGCAAGTTAGGGAACACAATAGGGAATCTATCTTAAAGGCAATAGGAAGTCTATCCTAAAGGTATTAGGGACTCTATCCTAAAGGCATTGGGGAATCTATCCTAAAGGCATTAGGGAATCTATCCAAAGGCAGCTCGGGGATTCTTGTGGCACTGAGGACGACCTTTTTAGAAAAGACTGGTTATAGTTTTTAGGAAAATCCTTTTATTCTCTATAACCAAGGCTCTGATGACAATTTGTAAGACCCCCATTTTTGAAAGATCACAGCGTAATATAGATGTGGGGTATCACATTTTGGAACAAAGACATGATATATAAAACGACTTGAAAATAGACGTTTTTGTAAAGGGTGTTATCATTCATTTATTTTATCAGAGTTTTACAGTAAAAGTTATACTTTTACCAAAAGAGAGGCCCTAAGATACGTTTTGTCTAAGTTATTAGTAGGTGAATGATAACTAGTTTGAACATCCTCATGTCCAGTGCCACTCCGTGCCATGGGTTCCTAAAGGGCTTAAATACCTAGGATAACATGCTTAAAGGTCAACACTAAGGTTGAGTGAGAGTCATAGGTTTAAGTAGAGATAGAGTGAATACAAGCTCCACAGGGTTCAACTTAAACCCAGTAGAAAAAGTTATGAAAGAGAAGGGTATGTTGCACTAAGCTCATGAAACCGCACGTTAACTGATGCGTGGGAATTGCACCAGGCTTTACCTCTCGAGGGATCTCGAGAAGCTTACAACCCGCACTAGGAAGTGTACCTGATCGTTGTAGTATAGTATAGTGACAAGTACCGGGGGATTGATCGTTCAACTCAGGAATAGTGTCGCTAGGATTAGAAATCCTAAAAACTAGGTCTAGAGGTGAGGGATGATTCTTTTTGTATTTTTATATTTTTATAAAAGCAATTAAAGTCTCGGGTTTTGGAAGAGTGGGCGGAATTAGTTGCTAGTCAACTAACCCAATAACTAAAGATGCAATCAAAATAAAATAACAAAAATGTAAATAAAGCTAATTAAACTAGTGGTGTGAACAATAAATGGGAAAACTGTGTTTACTAAGATTTCATTACTCCCTAGATATCTTTTACAGGTTGATAGTTTGTTATAGTTGTGTGGATTACGGGTTATATTCCTTAATACCAATCGTGGGGTGGCGTACGTACTTCCCCAACTCTATAAGCTCCTACTTCTCTCCTATGTCGAGCCTGCAAGAAGCTCCTAACATGGGATCACTAGAATTCGCTCATGCATTATATTCAACCATAAAAACCTAGTACGCATTGGTTCATGCTTCTTAAGACGTTCAAGCATGTTACACTATGGAAGTCTGCCAGTTTTCTTAAGCCTAACATTATATTCAACCATAAAAACCTAGTACGCATTGGTTCATGCTTCTTAAGACGTTCAAGCATGTTACACTATGGAAGTCTGCCAGTTTTCTTAAGCCTAACATCGAAATTATTCATCCGTAACAACTATAAACAAGCAATCAACCCATAATCAATATCTAGATTTCACTACATCTAAGCAAACACACAAGAGATCTAGCCTAGCATGTTAAAATCAAGACAAGCGTAAGATATATTCAAACAACACATAGACATATTGAATAAATTGAAAGGATACTTATCTTAATTGAACATGAAAGGTTTCAAGGGGTGAAAATCCTTGAAAATACTGATAAAATGGTGCTAGGGTTTCTCCAAGTCGTCCCTAAAATTGTCCTCTTTAATGAATGAAAATTACAAAACTATATATAGATTTTCCAATGTGACGGCGTCAAGAAGAGAATTCTGACGCCGTCAACCCACCGCCCATAATAAAATCGGATTGCCTAGATCCAGATCTGGCGCCGTCAAGAGTAGTTTTCCTCTTGGCCGTCATGAGTAATGGGGCCATGACGGCCTATGGTGACGCCGTCATGCCCTAGTGTAAAAACATTCTGGATCGTCATGGACTCTACCCTCTTCACCTCTTGTTTTCCTCTTTACGCCGTCATTAAGAACTTGGTGACGCCGTCAGGTACTGTTCCCAGCAAGGAATATTAAGACTTTGCCGTTTTCTTCACTTTTATGCTCCAAAAACGTCCAAAATGCTTCCTTTTCTAGAATTCACTCCAAAAGTACCTAAAATCACAAAAAGAACGATTTAGGGCAATATTTGATCAAATAAATTCAATTCCGGGCTTAAATGACCCCCAAAAAATGGATCATTTTTCGCCTCATCATATACCCTTACACTTGAGATTTGCTTGTCCTCAAGCAAATGCGCTTTTATTCTAATCAAAATACAAGTTAGGGGTCATTTAACACTAATATAAAAGTAATTACAACAAATAATCGTTCCAATAAAGAACAAAGATAAGCACAGAGGTCATACACTAGCACCTCACAAATAGTGTTTAGATACTCACATCTCTCGGGTGTAATAAAGTATATATCACAATATGGAAATGGAAAACATCTCTCACTACCTGTCATAGAAAAATAGATTACCATAGGCCTGGGAAAGGATCAAACCTCCACCACATGGCGTAAGCACCTAGGATAAACTATTAAAGAGATCTTTCAAAGGGTTATAACGTTAGGTGTAGGGATATGAAAAACACGGTTTTGTTGGATATAGGCAATCTTTACTGGTGGCGAGTTAATCATCTTGGTTAATTACATGTACAATATGGCGTTGCTAAGCCAAGACTACACTCGACTTAAGCTAATAAATGAAAAATAACAAAAACATAAAATAAACATAGAATGAAACGGGATGGTAGTCCGTATGTTTTTTTCTCTTTTCTTTTTCTATTTTTTTTTCTTTTTCATGATATTTTTCATTTTTTTTCTTTTTTTTCTTTTTCTTTTTATTTATTTATTTATTTATTTTGCATACACTCTTACCCTACAATCCAAAATAATACATCATAGGGAATAAACATTCCCCTTACACTTGAATTTTTACATACTTTACAATAAACTAATCTAATGACTCGGATTAAGATAATCAAAACACTTGGAGTACTTTTTAGATTAACGCACATATGAGGGTAATAATATGATGTTCTTCCCCATTACTCCATAACATTAGTACTTTACCCATGAGTCCCAATCGTCCCAAAACAATATGTACAAGGATATGACTCGACTTAGCAACCATGTAATCAATTAGATAATTAACTAAGGGTTTAAACATGTAACAATAATGCACTAAAGATGAGTGCATACACGGAAGGCTAAGGCGATTTGGGTGTACATTTAAGTGGGTTGTAACAAATTCTTCCTTTAAGTAAGATGCTTAAAGTTAGAAACAAAAAGATAGGCTCGGAGGGGTGTACTAGAGGTTTCGTGTACTAAAAATGAGTACAACGCTAAGGTGTGGGAAAAATTAATTGACTTTACTAGCCAAATAATATGACTTAAATGGTCAAGTAATTATGATACGGGTTTAGCACAAGGGTGATCCTAATGCCTCTTATCATGTAGTAAATCCTACTACACGAATGTAGTCTCACTAGCGGTCTCGGGATGCATCACTAACGCAAGTTCTAGAATCTAAATGCTACCGGTACACTCATAAGCACTAAAGGTGAATGCTTTTCCTATCAAATCTAAAGGCGAACCTCACATATTTGGGTGGAAAATTTTTCTGAATGGTTCGGTTTTGTGCTAGTCATACGGCTCCTATCCATGAGACGCTTGCTAAGGATAAAGTTTCACTCCTAAATGTTATAAAACATTTTAAATTTGGTGCTAAAATTACACTAACAAGTATTTCTCATAGTTTTATTACACACCAACCATCAAACAAACAAACTCAAGTGAAAGTGTATCCTATAAGGTATCATCATTTACCCTCCCCTTACACTTAGAATGAACATTGTCCCCAATGTTCAATTAAAGAATGTAAAAGTGAAATAGGTAAAAGAATGAAATCAAATACTCCTCTGATTCACTCGGTGTGGATAGTGTGTTAACTAGGTTAGATCTTCCTCCAAGAAAATGAACAATCAAATCTTCCCTTCCCGAAATATAAATCATCTTCTTGTCATACATAACCTGTTAAACCTGAGAAAACAAACAAGGCAACCTCGCGTAAAATCGGCGGCAATCTATATATACTAACAAATCCTAGAAAACAATGTAAGATATAATGCTTGTGGAATGAATGTTTGCAGATTTCTTGGAATTTATAAAACTAAAGAATTAACAAAAACTTTAAGACTCCGTTAGAAAAACAAAACTAGCAAAATTTCCAGAATTTTACACATGACGCCGTCAGGAATTAATTCCTGACGCCTTCAGAAGTGATCTGCAGAAATCCTTACGTTAAGTTTCCAGAAAATTTCTGGAAAAACTTATGTCCTACTTCCTGTAAAATCCTGCAAAACATCATTATGACTCGATACAAGCATTTGACTCTAACAAATACGAATATACATGTCCATTTAATATTGTGGAGAACCATGATCAATTTTGTTTCTTAAAAATATACTTGGGGTTTCTCCTTACACTTATCTTTTGCGAAATACCTTTGGATGAAGTTAAGACAAAGCCAAACGACAAAATAAAGTATTTTCACCATTTTAGTTTTGAAACATGATCTACCAACAATAAAAATAAAGCATGCATACGGAAACAAATAACAATCAAACAATTAAAAATCAAACAAAGCATGAGTTGCCTCCCAAGAAGCGCTTGTTTTTGTTCGAGTCACGAGCCTGACTCTCCCCTTATTTAACGGAAATAGGGGAGGTTTTCCCTACACTTAGGATTAAGTGCGGGTGGAAGTAGCGATACACACCCTTAGGGTGGAAATATGCCTCGTGAGGAAAGTGTGGTGGATGAATTATATGCTCAAAGGGGTGTGCTCCTATCATCATAACCTTACCAAATTCAATCGGGTTAATGGGTGGATTAAGATTTTCTCCTAGAAAGGGATCATTTTCTATCAACTTGGAGAGACTCCTAGTTGGGGATCCATCTTGACCTAATAAACCCAGTTTAAACCCATAATGTTTCTTGTGATCAATCATAAATGGGTGATGTAAGCATGTAAGGTCATTTTCCATTCCTATATTGGCTTCCTCTCTACAAGGCTTAGAGTCCACTACCTTTATCCTAAGACTACCCGGACCGTATGGTTTGATGGGTGGATCGGAACCTATTTTAATTCCTAAATTCACATCAAACAATGGAAGATTAGGTAATGGTTTTGGTTGAGGCTCCGGTTCATCAAAACTGGGAACTTCCTTAGAACTAAAAGAAAGGTCATCACTAAAAGTATTCAAAGCTATATCCTCTAGTGGTGTTTGGTACAAGGGTTCTACCTCTATTGGGGCTCCTATAGTCTCTTCTACTTCTTCCGGGGTAAGTCACGGGTGGTGTATACTCCTCAACTGATGGTGGGAGTTGTGGGGTACTTTGTAGGTTTGTGTTATTTACCTCATCCTTCCTTATCTCAACATCACCTATATCCTCATCACGTGTTTTAGTAGAATCTAACCTAAACATGTTCCTAAGTATCTCAAATCCTTCTCTAACCATTTCAAGTTCTAAGTCTGATTCATAAGAACCTTCCTCAATAGCTTGATTACAATGTTCAATTTGTCTAAAGGATTCATCTTTTTGCTCAATATGATTATGTTCGGTAAATCCTCCTTAATTGTTTCCTCAAGTTGTGATGTATACAAACCCATCAATTCATTGAACTCATGGTTCACGGTTAGGAGGCTTTCCTCAAAAATTTTCCAAAGGGTCTTAGTAAAAGGAATTGATCCTAACAATGATTGTTTAATATAGGCCACACATGCGCATAACTCATCAAACCTATCAAACTTTACACCCATCTCCTCTTGTATATAGCTAAGATCACTTAAAAATTCATTGGAACAACAGGAAGCAAATCTATCTGAGTAAACTAATTGTTCCTCTATTGTTAATGATCTAAATGGAATCTCATCCGCCATGAAGACAAACGAAAATGGTTTTACAAACAAAGGGCACAAAGAAAAAGATAGATTAGAGAAATCCTATAAAAATAAAATAAAAATCTTACTAGAAAGGAATCTAGCAAGTAGACCTAATAAAAAGAAATCCTAACCTAGACAATAACTATTCCCCGGGCTGTGGCGCCAAAAACTTGATAGCGCCGCACTCTTTTGCGAAAGTTTAGGAATAAATGTAAAGATAGACAATCCCCGGCAGCGGCGCCAAAAACTTGATGCGTGAGAATTGCACCAGGCTTTACCTCGCGAGGGATCTCGAGAAGCTTACAACCCCCACCAGGCAGTGTACCTGATCATTGTAGTATAGTATAGTGACAAGTATCGGGGGATTGATCATTCAACTCAGGAATAGTGTCGCTAGGATTAGAAAGCTTAAAAACTAGGTCTAGAGGTGATGGATGATTCTTTTTGTATTTTTATATTTTTATAAAAGCAATTAAAATCTCGGGTTTTGGAAGAGTGGGCGGAATTAGTTGCTAGTCAACTAACCCAAGAACTAAAGATGCAATCAAAATAAAATAACAAAAATGTAAATAAAGCTAATTAAACTAGTGGTGTGAACAATAAATGGGAAAATTGTGTTTACTTAGATTTCATTACTCCCTAGATATCTTTTACAGGTTGATAGTTTGTTATAGTTGCGTGGATTACGGGTTATATTCCTTAATACCAATCATGGGGTGGCGTACGTACTTCCCCAACTCTATAAGCTCCTACTTCACTCCTATGTCGAGCCTGCAAGAAGCTCCTAACATGGGATCACTAGAATTCGCTCATGCATTAAAGACAACCATAAAAACCTAGTACGCATTGGTTCATGCTTCTTATGTTCAAGCAAGTTACACTATGGAAGTCTGCCAGTTTTCTTATGCCTAACATCGAAATCATTCATCCGTAACAACTATAAACAAGCAATCAACCCATAATCAACATATAGGTTTCACTACATCTAAGAAAACACACAAGGGATCTAGCCTAGCATGTTAAAATCAAGACAAGCGTAAGATATATTCAAACAACACATAGACATATTGAATGAATTGAAAGGATACTTATCTTAATTGAACATGAAAGGTTTCAAGGGGTGAAAACCCTTGAAAATACTGATAAAATCGTGCTAGGGTTTCTCCAAGTCGTCCCTAAAATTGTCCTCTTTAATGAATGAAAATTACAAAACTATATATAGATTTTCCAATGTGACGGCGTCTAGAAGAAAATTCTGACGCCGTTAACCCGCCGCCCATAATAAAATCGGATTGCCTAGATCCAGATCTGACGCCGTCAAGAGTAGTTTTCCTCTGGGCCGTCATGAGTAATGGGGCCATGACGGCCTATGGTGACGCCGTCATGCCCTAATGTAAAAACATTCTGGATCGTCATGGACTCTACCCTCTTCACCTCTTGTTTTCCTCTTGACGCCGTCATTAAGAACTTGGTGACGCCGTTAGGTACTGTTCCAAGCAAGGAAAATTAAGACTTTGCCGTTTTCTTCACTTTTATGCTCCAAAAACGTCCAAAATGCTTCCTTTTCCAGAATTCACTCCAAAAGTACCTAAAATCACAAAAGGAACGATTTAGGGCAATATTTGATCAAATAAATTCAATTCCGGGCTTAAATGACCCCCTAAAAACGGATCATTTTTCGCCTCATCATTAACAGTCCGGGTCATGGGGTCTGCAGACCAAACCATGAGGGAACAAGAAGGATAACTTGCTAAAGTTAATCCTTAGGGGTTTCAAGTATAGTACTTATTGGTGGCCCAGCTGGGGCAAACCAACGGGAGTTGTCAAACTCCAATAGATCTATCAACTATACTCGCGTTCACTCGCAAGTGATTATGGCTCATGAATTTTAGTTATGTAATGGTGGCAGAAAGTAACACTCGTGCAACAACCAAAGAAAAAGACTTGTATTCGGTTTAAAGCATGTATCCCCCTCACAGGGTTTATAAAGCATTTCAAAGTGAGGCTATGAAAAACTCACCTGGGTCTAAGGAAAGTGATATAGGGGTTTAGACGGCTGACTCACGTATCCTGGGGGTAGTGTAGGTGTGTGTATATCAAGTCTTTAGTTTCTAGGTTTCCAAGTAATTACACTTAAGGTTTCTAGATTTAGTTATATCATAACACCGTTCGGGCCATTTTAAACCAGAAGTATAACTCCTCACATGAAGCTCCCTACTATTGTATTATGCTGCCAACATAATACCGTTCGGGCCATCATAATTTAGAAGTATATAACTCCTCACAAAAAGCTCCCTACTATTGAGTTATGTTGTTATTATCATTTAGGTACACATAACACCGTTCGGGCCATCATAATTCAGAAGTCATGTAGAAAACGTTTGAGGAGCCAGGGTACTTTAATTCGTAAACCCAACAAACTCTTCAAAACGATTACCCAAATGAAACTCCTCACATGAAGCTCCATACTATTGTGTTATGTTTTAAGTAAAAATAGGTTTTTATTATTTTTATGAAAATAGTCCGTTTATACCCTTCAAGTTTCACATATTTACAATTTCTACCCTAAACTTATATATTAAGTATTTAACTATCTATACTTTACATAACTAGTCCCTATACTTTTATATTTTAGAGAAATGACAGAAATAGTCCCTAAACTATACTAACTTTCTATATTTACCATTTATACCCTTAACTTAATAGTATTTGCAAAACTAGTCCTTATAAGTTTCTAACTTGTTTTATTTTCTATGCTAGGGTTCTAGAACTTTGCAAAAAGGGTCCTTATACTTATACTTCTATGTTATGTCAAAAATAGTCCTTAGACTTAGTATTTTTAGAAATTTACCATGTATACCCCTATGCATGAAAACTATTGCAAAACTAGTCCTAATTTCATGTAAACTTTATTCTAATGAAACAAAAGAGTTTCCTAGCTTATGTTTAACTAAGATATACTTAACTAAGCCTCTTAAATCTGATTATAGCACAAGTTAAGTCAATTTAGCATATAAACATGTATTTTTCCAAAATTAGGGTTTCTAAATGAAAACTTTAAAATGAAAAGGTTCAAGGCTCATGCAAGGGTTTTAAGGCTTCCTATATCTATCCTAGGCCAGTAATAAGACCAGTAGGATCAAAGTTTAGGCTTACCTAGGTCGTGGAAGGCTTAACGTGGCAACTAGGGTTTTTTCGACTAGGTTTTGAACTGGACAAGGTTCTAGGGTCATTGTACTTGACTTCTTAAGGTTCTAGGGACTTAGTACTATAGAATATAAGTGATATAGAAGAGAGGAAGGGATGAAGTGAAATGTGTGGTTTGGTGGGTATTTATAAGGTGCGTTTAGATTGTTGAGCAAGAAAGGAAGGGTAGAGGTGGCGAGAAGGGGGGTTGACTCGTGGCAGCTAATACATGACTAATGAAGCCTAAAGGGGTGATAAGGATGAGCTACAAGTAGGTAGGGGGCTGTGGGGGAGGGTGGAGGATGGTGGTTGGGTCGCGGTACACGGTGGTCACAAGGAGGTGATCCACCACCTTGTGTGGTATCTTGGGTGGTGTTAGGGTGCTAGCTTGGTATGATTAAGGTGCTAGGGTGCTTGGTTGAGGTGCTTAGGTTAGGTTTGTACTTGTTTAGTTTTAGTTTTAACCTAGTTTTGGTTAGTGAAAGATTTGGGTCTAGCCTAAGGTTTTGTGCCTAGATTAGGGTCCTATGAGTGTTTAGTGACTAAGATTAAGTCCTATAAGGCTTATACTAAGTGGTGGTAGCTTGTGGGAAAGTTTGGGAAGGTTTGACCTAGTTTTGGGACTTGTATACTCTAGTTATGGTTTTGTGCTTAAGGGACTTGTACCTAAGTTCTAGGAAGTTATAATATGGTCTATTGAGTCTAATATATCCTAAAGTTAATATATAAACTTATACCTAAGCCTTGAACACTTTCAAACTAGTTTAGATAAGCAATTAGGGTTTTAAAGATAATCGTATATACATAGGGTGCAATTAGGGTTTTGTTAGGGTTTCTAAAAGATATAGTATCCTAAAATGATAGATTACTTAGTGTATTAGTATTTATAACCTAGACTTGACATGCCTGGATGTTTACAGGAGGTAAACATAGTGGTGTTGTGGATAGATTGATACGTGAGCAGGTCTAGGAGTCATATAGGTAATAGAGATGTAATAAAGCAAAACATTTAGTCGGGAAAATGATATAGGCATTTCTAATCCTAGAGGATTCTTAGTGAGGGCCTAAGTTAAGTTAGTGAGGCATAGCTAACTTAAGGGAGGTTTAGTGGGGAAGTTAATGGGTTACTACACAAGACCACCCGAATCACTACATAATCAACATGTATCGATCCTACATTTTTAGCTATCTTGCAGGCAAAAAATGACAGGATTTTTATTTTATGTGATTTAATATACATCTATAAATTGAGTTCTTCACATTGTAGTTCATATCACAAATCAGACTCTTCTATACATATTTATATTTTAATCAGATTTTTATATGTTTTTCTGGTTTATACATTTTTTTAGATCCCATAATGTTCATACTGTGAATTTATTTGCATCTGCAGATATGTTGTGTATTTGAATGATTATCTCATTTGTCATTTGATTATTTATTTGCCGCATTATTTGTACCGATAATAAGCAAATGGAAGCAAGCAGGCCTTTAAAACTTTCCTTTGCATCTGGTATGTTTACCACTTTTTGTTTACAATGAAAATTAACAAGGTTGTAGTATAGTACTAGTTTTTAGCTTATTGTCCTGTTTTTAGCTTATATTGTCTTTAAAATTCTTGTATTACCTTTAAAAACTTTGTAATTCAGTTTCATTAATAAAATTTCAAGTTCTAGTTTAATCCTTGTCATATACTTTAATGCTTTAAATAATGTGTTAGGAATTATACTAACAGTTACCACGGTTAGTGAAGATATTACAACTGCTGAAGAATGCACTTGCAGTGGAAACACATTACCACTGCTAGTACAATCATTACCACTGCTGTTAGGATAATTGTTAGGAAACGTGTAAAGATAATTATAGAATAGATCTTGTGTATATCTTATTTTATTAGAGTTATACTTATCCTGTAGAAGAGGACCCCTTGTGCTATAAAAGGAGGTCCTAGGTTAAAGTTAGATACACATTTTTCTAGAGCTTCAAGGTGTAACCCTAGTGATACTAAGATCACTCGTATTATTATTATTAATAATATTGGAGCTAACCGTTTGATATATACATTGTTCTCATTCATATACAACTGTCATTAGTCACAATCAAACTTCTAAGTATTACTAAGTAGATTCCGCATACTTAGTGATATAACTCAAAGTATCAATCTAACACAGTTCAAGGTGTTTAGATCCATCAAGTGGTATCAGAGACAGGCTTTGATACTTTGATTTAGAAGACCCCAAGTTCACTCAGAAGAATCAATGGAGACAGAAACTAGTCAATCAAACATTGCTGCTAAGCTTCCCAAGCTTAAGTTGAATGACTATGAGATGTGGAGGCTAATGATCGAACAATTCTTTATGGTGCAAGACTATACACTCTGGGAGATCATTATGTTTGGTAATTCCTTCAAACCTGGTACTACCTCAGAGATGGTTGGTGGTAAGGAAGTAGTAAAGGTTAACACTGGACCTGTCACAAATGATGAAAGACTTCAGATGAAGAATGATCTGAAGGCCAGAGGTTTGCTACTGATGACCAGATCAAGTTCTAGCATTCAGCAAGTACAAGACTACACAGACTCCTTTTGAGGAGATCTGTAATGTTTTTGGTGGTAATGATTCCACCAAGAAGACTCAGAAGACCCTGCTGAAACAGACTTATGAAAACTTTGGTTCAACAAGTAATGAATCTATTGATAGCATCTTCACAAGGCTACAAAAGATTGTTACTCAACTCACTATTTTTGGAATTGAGGTGGAAAGGGAAGACCTCAATCTAAAGTTCCTAAGAAGTTTACCCTCTGAGTTTGGAACCAATGTTGCAGTGTGGGAAAACAAGCCAGATTTGGAGACTATGAAGCTTAATGATTTGTACAATAACTTCAAGGTTATTGAACAAAGATTGAAGAAAGCTGGCAAACTAAGCACAGGTTCAGGAAGTGTAGCACTCATATCATCATCTGTTGATGATAGTTCAGATGGAGAAAGTGATAGTGATGATGATGATGCTAACATTGTTGTTTCCACTAGTAGTGGAGGTGTTTCCACTGCTAGTTCAAAAAGACAGATTGTTGGTCTTAGAGATTCTACCTTTTATGCCTTTCTATCAAGTCAGATGAGTGGTTCAATTCTCAATCATGAGGATTTGGATCAAATTGATGAGGATTATATGGAGGAGATGGACATTAAATGGCAGGTTGTATTACTAAGCTTAAAGGCAAATAAGTTTTGGAAGAAGACTGGAAGGAAGATTACCATAAATGGCAATGAGACAGTAGGTTTTGACAAAAAGAAGGTGGAGTACTATAATTGTCATAAGAAGGGGCACTTTGCCAGGGAATGCAGGAAACCAAGGAAACCTGACAACAGGTTAACTTGGTATAAGCAGGACAAGAAGAAAGAACCTACAACTGAAGAACCAAAGGTGCTATTGACTATTGATGGAGTGAGCTATGATTGGAGCTTTATGGCAGAGGATGAAGAAGATGATTCAGAGTCTGCAATGCTTGCTACTGAGCTTGCACTAATGGCTTTTTCTGACTCTGAGGTACAAATTAATAATGCTTGTTCTAAAACTTGTAAGGCCTTAAAAGAGTATGAGAAAATTAAAGCACAATATGATGAACAATTGCTAGAGTTAAATCATACTAATTATAACTTAGCAAATCATAAAAGAGGTCTTGGTGTTTTAGAAACACAATTAGAGCATTATAGAGCAAATGAATCTAAGTTCACTGATGATATTGCTGTTTTAAAAAGAGACTTCGATTATCAGGTTGCTGTGAACAAGGTTCTCAGGGAAGAGCTAGAAAAGGTTAAAAGGGCTAATGAGAATATACAGATAACTTGTAATACACTAGATCACCAATCCAAGTGTATTGACAAAATTTGGGAAGCCCAAGTTGTGAACAAAGCCAAATCAGGAGTTGGATACAAATCTGTTCCACCACCTCTAAGAGGTGTTCCATCACCTCCTGACATTGAATTAGCTCACACAGGATTAGAAGAATTCCAGGAACCAACCATGACCTATGGACCAAAATTTGTTAAAAAAGCTGTTATTGAAAAGGTTTAGGTTGAGGTTGATACATTTGATAGTGCTAGTGACTCATCTCTTAAAGATGAAAGTTTGTATGTTGAGTCTAAAACTAGTGTTCCTGAGAATGTAAATGTGGATGTTAAAAAGAGTATTCCTGAATTTGTCCAAGAGAAGCCTAGGACACAACCTAATTTCACTAGGCCCACTACTAGATATGCAGAGATATACAGAAGTAGGTCAACAACTCCTAGGAGGAATATGAGGAGTTGGAATCATGTTAAATCTAGGCAATTTGGTAGTGACTTTGTGTTTAACAACAAACCTTGTCATATATGTGGTAATTTTGATCACCTTTCTTATAATTGTACCTATCACATGGGTAGAAGGGAAGTGTTTGGGAATACCAGGGTGAATGGATATAATGCTAATAACTTAACTCACCCAAATCCACTAAGCAAGATGATTCCCAGGTCTGTTTTGCTTAACTCTGGCATCAAAGCTATTTCAACTGCTAAACCAGCAATTGCCACTGCCAGAAATAAAAACAGAGTTTATCCTAAGTCCCCTGTTAAGAGTGCCAAACCAATTACTACTTTTGTTAAATCTGCACAAACAGGGAAAAAGACCTATTTTGAAAAGAAAGTTTACAATAATCACAAGTGGGTACCCAAAATTTCAAAACCAGCAGTTTCCACTGCTAAGCCAGCAGTTACCACTGCAAGGCCAAAGGTTTCCACTGGTGACTCTATGAACAATAAAAGGGTAAATGTGGGAAATGATGTTAAGGCCTCAGCACATTGGGAATGGAAACCAAAAGGAACCATCACCTCAAACAATCCCAATGGTGTATCAATGACCTTTGACAGATACAATTATATTGATACACGAGGCAGATCCAAGTCATTTGTGGCTTAGGTCCTCAAAAGGAACTAATTTCTTTATTTTGTGTGCAGGAACATTCAAATACAAAAGATGATCAAGGATACTCAGACAGTAGATGTTCCAGGCACATGACTGGCAATAAGTCCTATCTTTCAGATTTCAAACCCTATGATGGACAATTTGTCAGCTTTTGAGGAGGTATTGGTGGCAAAGTTTCTGGCAAAGGAACAATCAAGGCTGGAAACTTGGATTTTGAGAATGTGTACTATGTGAAAGAACTCAAGTACAACCTTTTCAGTGTGTCACAGATGTGTGACAAGAAGCATAGAGTTCCATTCACAGAAGATGAATGCTATATCTTATCTAAGGATTATAAGCTCCCTGATGAAAGTGATATTTTGCTTAAAATCCCTAGAAAAGGCAACCTATATAGCATTGACATGAAGAACATAGTGGCAAACAGTGATGTTACTTGCTTGCTTGCAAAAGCCACTTTGGATGAATCCATGCTTTGGCACAGAAGACTTGGTCATGTTAATTTCAAGACCATTAACAAGATTGTGAAAGATGGTCTAGTCAGAGGTTTACCAGAGAAGAGATTTGAAAATGACCAAACATGTGTTGCCTGTCTTAAAGGTAAGCAACACAGAGCTTCATGCAAGACCAAGGCATTCAATTCTATTGATCATCCACTTTACATGCTGCATATGGACTTGTTTGGTCCTACATCTATAAGCAGCATCAATTTGAAGAAGTATTGTCTTGTTGTGACTGATGACTTTAGTAGATTCACATGAGTTTTCTTTTTAAGAACCAAGGATGAAACCACTGGCATCCTTAAGATATTCATCACAGAAGTTGAAAATCAAGTTGAAAAGAAGATAAAGATCATCAGGTGTGACAATAGGACAGAGTTCAAGAACAAAGTTATGGATGATTTCTGCATAGACAAAGGTATTAAGAGAGAATTTAGTGTTGCAAGAACTCCTCAACAAAATGGAGTTGCTGAAAGAAGAAACAGAACACTAATTGAGGCTGCTAGAACCATGTTAGCTGATTCAAAGCTACTAGTGACTTTTTGGGCTGAAGCAGTTAACACTGCTTGTTACATACAGAACAGGGTTTTAGTGGTTAAAACAAAGAACAAGACACCTTATGAGCTATTCAGAGGAAGACCCCCAACTTTGGAATTTATGAGACCATTTGGATGTCATGTTACTATTCTCAATACCATTGATCATCTGGGTAAATTTGAAGAAAAGTCTTATGAAGGCTTCTTTGTTGGATATTCTATGGTTAGCAAGGCTTTTAGAGTCTATAACTTCAGAACAAAGAAGATTGAAGAGAATTTGCATGTGGAGTTTATTGAAAATAAAACTAACATGGCAGGTTCAGGACTAGAATGGCTATTTGATCTTTAAACATTATCAAATACAATGAATTATGTACCTCTTACTTCAAGTACAGGAGACAAAGATCTTGAAGAATCAGAAGAATTCATTGATGAAGATGAATCCTGCAAAGATGATGAAGATGATAAAGATCAAATTGTTATGCCACTTTGGGACTTTGTTGATAATTCTGAAAAGAAAAGTGATGCAGATGGTGTGAATTTTGATGTACTGAATAAAGAAATTCCTTCTAGCAATGGTAATTCAATTCCCACTGCTACTATAGAAGTTTCCACTGACGCTCCAAATGTGGGAAGTTCATCTCAGGAATCACCCAGTGATGATGTTGAGATCTCAAATATGCCAACAACATATGATATTCCTAGCACATCACAGACCTCAATTCATAAAGTGCATCCACTTGACAATGTTATTGGTGAGCTACAATCAGGTGTGAAGACTAGAAGACAGATAAAGAAAGATGATGTTCATGGGTTCATTAGTGAAGTTTATGAGTCCAAGAAGCATAGGAAAAAGAATGAATGTTTGTTTTTCTATTTTCTATCACAAGTGGAGCCTAAAAATGTTTACAAGGCTTTAGAAGAATCTAGCTGGGTTGAAGCAATGCAAGAGGAGTTGTTACAGTTCAAACTTCAAAAGGTTTGGGTTCTTTGTGATTTGCCTGATGGTATGTAATCTAGTTGGGTTGAAGCAATACAAGAAAGATGAAAGAGGTAATGTAATCAGGAACAAAGCTGGACTGGTTGCTCAAGGATACACTCAAGAGGAGGGTATTGACTATGAAGAAGTTTTTGCTCATGTTGCAAGGATTGAGGCTATTAGATTGTTTCTAGCCTATGCATCCTTTATGGGCTTTACTGTCTATCAAATGGATGTTAAGAGTGCCTTCTTGTATGGAACAATTGATGAGGAGGTCTATGTCTCTCAACCTCTAGGCTTTGAAGATCCTCAACACCCAAATAAAGTGTATAAAGTTGTTAAGGCTCTTTATGGTTTACATTAGGCTCCAAGGAAGTGGTATGAAACCTTAGCTACTTATTTGTTGAATAATGGGTTTCATAGAGGAAAGATTGATCAGACTTTGTTCATCAAGAAAGACAAGGGTAATATTCTACTTGTTCAAGTATATGTTGATGATATCATCTTTGGATCTACTAAACAAGAGATGTGCAAAGAGTTTGAAAAGTTGATGAAAGATGAATTTCAAATGAGTTCTATGGGAGAATTTACATTCTTTTTGGGGCTGCAAGTACAACAGAGTAAAGAAGGCATCTTTATCAGTCAAGACAAATATGTGACTGAGATTATAAGGAAGTTCAAATTCACTGATGCAAAACCTTCAAATACCCCTGCTGATAAGACTACTCATCTATTGTTGAAGAATGCTAGTGGAGCTGATGTTGATGTGCATACCTACAGATCTATGATGGGCTCTTTGATGTATCTTACTTCATCAAGACCAGACATTATGTTTGCTGTATGTGCTTGTGCAAGATTTCAAGTAACTCCAAAGACATCACATATGACAGCAGTAGAGAAGATTTTTAGGTATTTGAAGACATATCCTAATCTAGGATTATGGTATCCAAGAGAATCCCCTATAGAATTGATCACTTACTCAGATAGTGACTATGCTGGTGCAAGTTTGGATAGAAGGTCAACTACAGGAGGATGTCAATTTCTTGGATGTAGATTGGTGTCATGGCAGTGCAAGAAGCAAACTATGGTGGCTACTTCAACCACTGAAGCAGAATATGTAGCTGCTGCTAGCTATTGTGCTCAGATCTTATGGCTTCAGAATCAGTTGTTGGATTATGGGTACAATTTCATGAACACCATTATCTATATAGACAATAGTAGTACCATATGCATTATTAAAAATCCTGTGCAACACACTAAAACTAAACATATTGAAATTAGACATCATTTTATCAGAGATTGTTTTGAGAAAAAGCTTATAAATGTTGTCAAAATTCACACTGATGACAACTATGCTGATTTATTAACAAAAGGGCTTGACGTGGGTAGGTTTCAGTACTTGGTAACAGATATTGGAATGCTAAATCCATAAATCTTTGATGTCTAATACTTTTTCAGTGTTGCAGGATAGTTTTTAGGTACTAATATTGTTTGTATATGTGTGTATGGTTTTCTACTAACTTGTATGTAGAGAAATTAAAGCACAGTGGATATAATCATACAACAGTGGAAAGATTGGCTCTCTCAGTGATAAAAGAAAAAGGAAAAAGTACTTTTATTGATTCAAAAGAAAGTACATTACAACCATTCAGAGAAGACAGACACCAGCATGACATCACAAAACAAAGACCAACAACCTAACACCTAAACATTCAGCACAACTACTTCATGGGTTTCTTCCCTTTTCAATCATAATCATGCTTGCCTTTGGAAGCTCTCTTTCTCTTGTCATCAAAAGAAAGTTGCTTTCTAGGACAAGCAAGGCCCAGAACTTGCTTGGGAGGCTTTGGTGCTTGTGCAGGCTTCTCAACAGCGGGCCACTTCATGTTGGATATTGCTGACTCCAATGCTGTAGTGAGGGCTCTTGGAAGTTCCATGGAAAGATTGAAGGTTGGATCATCATCATCAGAGGAAGAACTGGAATAGAACTCTAGGGATGGCGCAGGAGAAGTTGCAGTCTTCTTGGATTTCATATTGGAAGATGTAGATGTGGCAGCACTTGGAGGAAAGTAATCACTCCACCCAGTAGAAGGTTCCTCTGAATTTGTGCAATAACTAATCTCCTCATCAGAAGAATCATCTGATGATATGTAGACAATTGGAAACCAGCTCATGATGTGTTTGTAGGATTTGTGATGTTGAAGATAAGTGTTTATGAAAACTAAAGGTTAATGAGCCCCCTTTTATAAGCAAAGTCAAGGTCGAATGCTAATTAATGAAGGATATTTACTCTTACCTATTTTGCTAGGTTGGAGGAGTAAATTTGGATATTATCGGGTTGACTTTGGGGAGATATTTTTGTGAATAGTAACTTGGTCAAAAAGTTACTTTGGGTTAATTTTTATGGGTTAATTTTTGGTGTTACTTAACTATGCAGAATACAAACCCATATTGTTTGAGACATTGGAGTTATAAGGTATGTATCTTAGACACACAACAAATGGTTATTGATTCACCATGTTTAATCAACATAAGAATCAACTAGTCCAGAGCAAACGGCTATTGGTAAAGATTTATCAAATCCGTTTATGGTTGATAGTTACCAAAAACTATATGGTTATCAACTCACCATATTCCATGTGATGAAGAGTTGGCTAGTCCATAGCAAACGACTCATGGTAAAGACATATCAAATCCGTTGATAGCTGATAGTTTGCTAAAAACTATGATAAGAGCAGCAAATTTTCATGTTTTACTTACCACTGCTCTTTGATGTTGTGAAAATTTTACCACTGCTAGTTCACTTGTTACCACTGCAAGAGTAATTTTTCCACTGGTGAACTAGCCGTTACAACTGTTGTGTCAGTAATCTATTTTTTACTACCCGTTGTAAATATAACCGTGTTTCCTTATTAATAGGCACTACTACACAAAAGGCTTTAAACACCCCCAAATAGAGACCGGTTATATAAAACCATATTCCTATGATAAAAAACTAGCAGGAATGGAAGGAACTGAGATTTGTTTTTTGAAAAAAACCAGTTTTCATAATACAAAATGCATAAAAATTGGGTTTGTTAGTTAAAACCGGTCTTTTTACATGATCAAAGACACTTGTGTTTGAATAGACATCGTTTTTAGAAAAAGAACCGGGCTCTATACTCTATTACTTTGAGCGGTTTATTTTTTATTTTTAAACAAAAGGCGGTTTAATTTAATTTTTCAATTGAGTGGGATTAATTCAAGTTTTTCTATTCCTCTTTCATTTTTATTATCTTTTAACTTTTCACTCTTTTATTTACTCCATTTAGCTTCTTATCTTTTTCCCTCTCCCCCATTCACAAACCCTAACCTTCACAGCCGCTACCCAAAGATGATGCGCACCTTCACACAATCGGTTGCTACTTCACACAAAGCAGGTATAAGTTTTACTTATTTCCAGTCCACATCTTGAGTTCCAATATCTTTAAGAACTCGGTACGCAATCTTACTCTAACACCCATTTAATCATAAATTCGAGTTATTGATGGGGGGTTATTGGTCTAATTTTTAACACATTCGATACCACTATAAACGGTGGTTTTAAGCTTTGTTGCATAGACTTATTGCTAGCCTTGTTCATATGACCTCATACTAGCAATTATGGGTATAATATATGTATTTTTGTTCAATTTTTCATCTTTTTTGAATTAGGGTTCTTTATCTGTACGAAATTAAAGTTTAATTGAATTTTTCGTATTTAAGTTTGTATGCAGTTAGAGATCTGTTTGAATTTTTGGGTTAAATTTTAGATTTTAGTTATAAGTTATGGTGTATGTATGAGTTTAAGTTTAGATCTCCTAGCCATGTAAATTATAGTATTGTAGGCATATCATCTCTAAATACTTGTTTGCCATTTTTTTTAATAGATATTAAAGAATCAGGCATGGAGTTAAGTTGATCGCAAAGAACATTATCTATGCTTTTGGGATCTGGTAAGTACACTTTCACAACATTGTGTATTTCGCTTCGGCTTATATCATATACGCTTTAACGTATACTCCCCCTCGTGATATGATATATAAAGCTCGAGGTCGGCTTGTTCAGCTTACTTGTTCGAGCTTGTTTATCATTTTGAGCTCGTTAACGAGCTCGTTCGTTATTTTAGATACTAAGTATGCATAAGAGGAAAAATAGTCAATTATTTTAGATACTATGTTCAAACAACCTGTAAAACAATGCAACAATATAAAATTTTTCATGCAAGAAAAATGTTACTTGTGCAATGATTTATTTTACGAGGGCAATCGGAAAGAATAATGGAGTGAGTCGTTGATGAACATATGGATATCAAAAGGTCTCATACCATTTTGGTTTAACTAAACTTATTTTAATAGATAATTAAAATAAAGATGTGATTCTAGGAAATTAGGAAAAGAAGAATAGGAAACGGCACATTTAATTTGAAGAATAGCTTATGAAGTTATTTTTTTTTCTCTCAAACTAACACGTATTAAATATGTCTACATACTAATAGGGCTCCTTTAGGCTCGCGAGCCTAGTCGAGCTTTGTACATAAAGCTCAGTCTCGAGCTCGATTATTTAATGAGCTCCAATTTAGGCTTGAGCTCTGGCTCGTGCTCGTTTAGGTTTGTCTCATTCGAGCTTTTTACCGTTCCGATCTCAATCTTTTCACAAGTGGCTTTGCTCGTTTCCACCCTACTATTTATTCATTTGTTTGATTAAAACTGGGCTGTAAAAGTTAACGTGAACATTGATGAGGCATGTAACATGAAAGCAAGGTACTTAAATTAATATTTTATGGAAGCATAAACTGATATGGATATTTGGGATTGCTTGTTGAATATGCTTAGCTTTTATAGCGGTTCTTTCGGATTCCTTCTTGAAATTGCTTTTTTTATCTACCATGTATATAAAATCAACCTTTTTAACCCTTTAACAGACGCACTTCTTGCTTCCTCAACAACCACGCACCGGCTTAAGAAATGGAGCCAAAAAAACCAGAACCTGCAAAAAAAAATGGAGCCATGCTTGCCCCTCTTCCCAACCGCACGCATTCCACGTATCATCAACTCATCATAGTTGCTTCATATACATGTTCACCTTCACTTATCCACCATTTTTTAGGGTGTTCAATTCATTAATTTTGGTACTTTTTTTAACAGGTTATTGATTAACTTTGAATGATCGACCATATTCCTTTTTTTAGTTTGCTTTTTAGGTACTTTTGAATTGTTGTTAGATTACAGTATGGATTTTTGGGAAATTTAGTTAATTTGTTAATAGAATTAAGCTTGAACCTATATATGTAATAATATGCAATGGTAGAAACGGATTGAGAGACTATGTCGATACAGTGCAGATTCTTTCAATTGGTTTACTATGCAGTTTATGAGTCGTGTTTTGCATTGTTTTTAGATTAGCCAATGGATGGGTATGGTTTATTTCATGCTCATTACCATTCCTAGTATTATATACATAGGGACTGTTAGGGATCCATCATAGACTGTCGTTTGAGGCGTTAAGGTAGTTTGTCTTAAGTAATGGTCCCAAAGATTATAGTTTTTGCCTAATCTGTCTGATTTTTTGGGTACAGATTTAACATCGGCAATGACAAATGTTAAGAGCAACACAAATTTACTGGAAGGAGCTTATCTTGAACCAAAGTTGTAGCCTGAGAGGGGAAAATTAGAATTGGAGATAACACTTTCAACATTGCTAAAATACAGGTAACTATAGTTGTATGCTAGGATTGACACGTTTTTAAGAAGGAAAAATATATGTCTTAGAGCTATGTTACCATCCAAAATGATTTTAAAAAGTTAAATAAGTTTCACTCCTTTGTAAAGCTGTAAAAAAAATAATTCTTGCAGCAAGTTAAAAACAGACTTCATGTATGTGTCATGACTTTTAGTCAAATTAAGTTTTATTAAAAGAAAAGAGGGTTCTTAAAATGTACATTTAAGAGATGTTGAGACTTGAGAATTGAGATAAGATAGAAAACTTCACTTTGGATTTTAAAACTAGATACACTAAATGGTATATTCAAAGTTACTCCACTTAGCCTTGTTTTATGCAAGGTTACTAAACATGATAATGTGATTGCTTAAGTTTTCTGCATATGCTATTTACTGCAGAAAGAAACTTCAAGTTTTTTTCTCTATCTTTGATTAATGTAATTATCTAATGAATCAAAAGTACCCCAGACATTCTCTTTACTTCAGGTATAATGGAAGGCATCTAAAGGACTTTCAATTATTTGTTAACTAGCTGATACCTATTTCAGGTATACTTGGTAAAATTTGCTTGAGGTTGACTGTTCTTTGTTACTCGTTCGATAATCATTTGCCTTATGCAATTTAACTTGCTATATGCAGGATTTAGCTAAACTACTTCTGCTTCAAGACAACTATCAATAATATTTGATGGACCTGCAAGGACGGAAGGTTTGAGAGGTCAAGAGCTGAACAAGTCGCGTATTTGGCTATTTTCTCTTCTCAAAGTTTGACACCACAGCAGGAAATATAGCACTTTATATATATTTGACAAGGATGGAAATATAGAACTTTGTGCGCGTGTGTGTGTGTGTGTGTGTGTATATATATATATATATATATATATATATATATATATATATATATATATATATATATATATATATATATATATATATATATATATATATAATTTGGATTTTATCTAGGATTTATGTTTAGTTGAATTGAGATAATATCTTAATTTTCTTTGCTGATTTTGACATTTATGGTCTATTTAATCACTTTATATATATTTGATTCATTTGTGTGTGCGTATATATATATATATATATATATATATATATATATATATATATATATATATATATATATATATATATATATATATATATATATATATATATATATATATATATCTTTATTAATAAAATCATTTTTAAAATTTTCCAATTTTATTGGAAAATTTCAGAAATGATTTTTTTAATAAAATAAATTTACCAAAAAGACAGGTTTTGAGTTAGAAACCTATCTTTTTACTCTATATAGAGATAGGTCGGAGGCTTTTATAAAGACCGGTTGTGAGAAAAAAGGTGTCAGTGTCCAATAAAAGTATATTTATTTACTTTATAATAGAGACCGATTGTTAGGACAAAACCGGTGTCGATGCTTCTAATAGAGACAGGTTTCCAAACCGGTTTCTATGTGTTCCGATCATGGAGATACCCCCCTTCAGAGAGTGGTTCCAAAACCACTCTTCATAGGCGATTTTGACCGGTTTCTGTGAGATTTTTTGTAGCAGTGAGGGTAAATTTTTGTGAATTATCCACTTACCAACTTTAATTTATTCTTTTCCAAAGATAAATCTTTCTAAAGATAATTCACATTACGCGAACTCCTCAAACCCTATTAGTATAAATTGATTATCATACGGCTTGATTTTTATTCTTGATTACTAACACCTTTATTGTACTTTCACAAAATTCATGGCGATTCTAAACTTTGTTGAGGAGCACAACCAAGTGGCCTACTTACAAAAGTCAAACGAGAAGAGTGGCCCTGTTTTCCATCAGATTGTGGATTTTCTTAATACAACCCATATAAGGTATGCTTTAACTGTTAATCCCTCAATCTTTGTTTCTCATATCAAACAGTTCTTGAACACTGTGGAGTCCATAACTCTTGAACAGGGAGACACACACGAAACTGTGGAAGCTCTTAGAGCCACAGTGGATGGGGTAACTATTGATGTTACTGAGTCATCCTTGAGGAGAGTTCTCCAATTGGATGATCTCAATGGTATCATCACATTACCCAATTCAGATATTTTCAAAAATATAGCTTCCATGGGGTATGATACATCTGATCAAAAAGTAACTTTTAGAAAAGGATATTTTTGTCCCCATTGGAGATTTTTCATTCATAATCTTCTACATTGCTTAAGTCCTAAGAAAACATCTTATGAACAATTTACATCAACCATGGCTTACCCTTTGGTTTGCTTGGCTACTGATAGGACTTTCAATTTTTCAAAGTTTATTTTCAATAATATGAAAGGCAATGTAAAGAGTTCATATAAATTTTTGATGTATCCAAGGTTTGTGCAAGCAGTGTTAAATGAATTTCAACTGCAACCTCACAAAAGAATTTATGAAACTCCCTGTCTTTAGCCAAAAGTTTTTCAAAACATGTGTAAGGCTTTAGAACTTTGGAATGGGGAGGTTCATCCACTTTTTCCTCAAATGCTTGCAAAGATTTCACAGGTACAGGGTGAAGATGCAACTATCCCAGTTGTATCCCAACACACACCCACTATTGTTGTTGTTCTACCAATTCACCATACCCTGCAGTAACTCACACTTATGAGAGGAGGCATAAACAGCCAACTTCTCTCATCTCAACATTGCATGTTGCTGAACCTTTTGGTTTAGGAACAAGCAGTGGTGGTTCAAGGCTTCCTCCTAGTCCAACTAGAGAAGAGCCTGAATCAATGCCCTATGATTCACCTCTCCCAACAGGTAACACAGTTGGAAGTGTTGAGGGCAGTGTGCAACTAACTGAATTGATGGAATTATGTACAACATTAGTCAAGCAGGTTCAAGCTCTGGAGAAAGATCTGGCACAGACCAAGCAAAATCATGCCACAGAGCTGAATCAGATGAAGGCAAAGATTAAGAGATTACAGGATGAAGTTGAAATCCTAAAGAAGAAAAGATCTGCCAAAGTTGTGTTTTCTTCTTCATCTTCACCTCAAGATGAGTTCTCTGCAGGTTTTAGTGAAGGCTTGGGAGATTCTTCCAAATAGGGGAGGAAAACAGATGCTGAGACTAAGGGGAAGAAGATAGATTTTGGAGAAGATTATGGCTTGGATGCTGATGCTGATTTTGATTTTGATGATATAGTTGGAACTACTCAACAGATTTCCATTGCTGCAGAACAAGTTCCCACTGCAAGTCAAGATATTCCAACTGCAAGACAAAATGTTTCCACTGCTAGTCAAGATGTGACCACTGCAGAGGAAGAAGCTGCTAGAATAAGAACAGTAAAAGGTAAAGCAGTTGTGACTGGTACAGAACTAGAGCAATCAAGAAAGATTTCTAAGAAAGATCAAGCTCAGATAGATTTTGATGCAAGATTGGCAGAGAAATTAGCAACAGATGAGATTGAAAAGAAGAAAAAGCAAGAGGAAGATGAAATTGCTAGTTTTATGGAAGCTAAGAGGTTGGACAAATTGGAAACAGTGATGGCAGAACCAATTTCAGTTGTTCCACCAACTATATTACATGAGAAACCTCCTATGTTTACTTATGTGCCTACAGAGGAAGAAATTGAGTTTATGAAACCTACAAAGGCACAGATCATTGCTGAGATGAAGACTTTTTGTTGTCATGTTGGTAATATGAAGATGGCACAATTCAAGGGAATGACACATGATTAGATTGAAGGTATTTACTACAGGGTTAAAAGACAGGATAGTCATTTCATCCCTATGGATAAAGAACCTACATTTATAAAGCCAAAAAGGTCAGGAGTGAGTCTTGGATCCAAAGATGCAAAGAAATTGAAGACTCAGGAGTCATCTCAAGCAAAAGAAGGTGATAGCAAGTTGACAGAAGAACAAGTAACTAATATGATGTTCATAGAGACTGATGTGCTTAACATTGAACCTTTACAAACAAAATATCCAGTAGTTGGTTGAGAAATCTATTCTGATGATTTTGGAGTTGCATGGAAGATTATCAGAACAGGGAATATCACAAGTATTTGCAGAGACTTTGAAGATATTGTTAGATCTTGTGATAGAGAAGACTTGGATACTTTGTGGAGGATTGTTCAAGATCAGTTCAAGAAAGATGAACTTGTTGATGTCAAGGCTAAAGAGTTGTGGGTTCACTTTAGAACATTATATGAACCTGACCCAAGTGACAGACATTGGAGATTTGAAGCTCACAATATGAATACTTTATGGAAATTTTATGACTCAAGTGTTGTACATCATGTTTCTACTCAAGATGGAGTTGATGTGTTTATGTTAGCTGAGAAATAATACCCATTGAGAGCCGGAGTTTTAACTGTTATGATGTTAGTAAGGCTTAGATGTTGGGAAAGAAGTGAAGTCATAGAAAATTTGCTGCAAAGGATTTATGATCAAAGTGTGAGAGCTGATAAAGAGTTAAGAAGAAGAAGATAAGTGTTTAGAAGAATTCACATATCCTCATATATGCTGACTACTTGAAGAAACTTATTGATTTACTTGTTAATCATAAGTTTAGGGGAGGATTGTTGGGAATTATACTAACAGTTACCACGGTTAGTGAAGATATTACAACTGCTGAAGAATGCACTTGCAGTGGAAACACATTACCACTGCTAGTATAATCATTACCACTGCTGTTAGGATAATTGTTAGGAAACATGTAAAGATAATTATAGAATAGATCTTGTGTATATCTTATTCTATTAGAGTTATACTTATCTTGTAGAAGAGGACTCCTTGTGCTATAAAAGGAGGTCCTATGTTAAAGTTGGATACACGTTTTTCTAGAGCTTCAAGGTGTAACCCTAGTGATACTAAGATCACTCGTATTATTATTATTAATAATATTGGAGCTAACCGTTTGATATATACATTGTTCTCATTCATATACAACTGTCATTATTCACAATCAAACTTCTAAGTATTACTAAGTAGATTCCGCATACTTAGTGATATAACTCAAAGTATCAATCTAACACAGTTCAAGGTGTTTAGATCCATCATAATGTTCTCATTTGGATAAAAGGCTGTAATTAAGCTCTTTGTATGTTTACATAAGCTCATTAAGCTTTTTTATAGCTTAAGTTGGGTTGTGTTCTGATTTAAAACTATTTGGTCCTATAAATTTGATTCGAAAAAAAAAGCCAAAGGAAGATAAGCCAGAAATGGAAGGGCTTATATGGCTTATTCTAGCTGTTGAGTAGCTCCTCGAGCTAATTTGGTCCTTGTTGAGCTAGGAACAAGGTAATTTCCATTTTTAGCTTATTAAACTGCTTATTTTATTGCTTATTAACTGCTTCTTCATTTAGTTATTGCTTATTAGTTGTCTCTTAGTTCATGTCTTTTAATTTTATCTATTTTAATTTGTTTTGATCTATTTTCATTCAAATCTGTCTTAATTTTGCTTTAAATTGCTTTTTAATATAGCTTATTAATAAGTGCTTTTTAATAGTTGAACAATGTTTTTTAAACTTTCATTAAGCAAGTTAAGCATCAGTTTTTCACAACTCAACTTATTAAGGTCTAAATCAGTTCAAAAATCAAAAACAGTTACATAAGAGGGTGTTTGGCATAATGCTATTTTAGTGTTTTTGGTAATAAGCTCAAAGTATTTTTGGCTTAAATTTAGTCTTATTAGCATTTTTAATTAAGTTTAAAGCATTTTTACCTAGATTAGTAGCTTTTGAGTCAGTTTTCAAAGTTCATTAGTCTTAATGTAGTTTAAACTGCTTAATTTTTAGAAAATAAGATTGAGTCCTTTTAGGTTGATGTTTTTGGTCTAAGTCAGTCTAAATTAGCATGTTTTAGTGTTTTTGTTAAAGTGTCAAAAGGATTCTAAGTCATTTAGTTCATCTTTAAGTCTGTGTCAAGTTTTGAAAAAACCAAAACAAGTCTGAGTCAGCTGCTTATCAGCTTATTTTCGTTGCTTATTTTTAAGTCAAATTAGTTGAAATTAGTTTTATAAGTTCCTTGTTAGCTTGTGAATGCTGTTTTATGGTTTAGAGCTCATTTAATTAGCTTTTAAGAGCATTTGTTTAGGTCCAAAAGTAGGTGGTCAGACTTGTGTATTATTCAGCACATAATGATGTATGAAAATCTATCTAAGAGCCCCCCTTATCAGCTGATTCTTAAGGTCCAAATAAGCTCTAAATTGTCTCATTTTTGTCCCATAAGATCTTTGTAATGCCATCTATGTTGTTTTAGGGTTTCTAGAAGTCAGCTCATTGTTTTACTAGCTTATTGATTAGCTTAAAGTTGCCTAGTTAGGACTGTTTGGAATAATAGTTTTAGTTTTTGCTTATGGGCTTTTTAGCTTATTAGGTCAGCTTAGTTAGGTAAATCTACTTATTAGGATTGCATTAGCTCACTAGTAGCTTAGTTAGTTATTTTCCTTTAGCTTATAGCTTATAAATAGCTTAATAAGTTTTATTTTCTCCTTTTAAACTTTTTATTGAAACTGTTTTACAAGTCAGCTTATTTCCTAACTTAATTTGCATTTTCAAAACTTGTGTCTTTTTAAAAGTTGCTTATATTTGTTTGCTTTTCAAGTTTTTAAAACAAAAAATCAAAAATAAAAAAAAATGCAAAAAATGAGGCCACAGGATTCGAACCCTGGACCTCCCCATCACCAAGGCTCATACACCACACAAAATGCCATTTACCCTTGGGTTCTTTTTCAGTTATAGTCATATTCTTTTATTTACTTAACCTTGTTTGTCCCTTACAGCATATTACTCCTTTTTTTATTTTTAACAGCTTATTCCAATAAGCTGTTTGGTCCATTTTATTTTATTTTTCTCATTCTTCTTACTTTAAAGTATTTTTCAAAAAAGTTTCAGATTTTTCTCACTAGTTTTAGTATTTTTAATCATTTAATTAGTTTAAAATAGTTTTTAATTCATAATAAATAAAATAAAAATCAGAAAAATAAAATTCTTTTTTCTAAAATTATTTTTAGTCATTTAGGACTTAGGAAAAATAAATTTGCATTGCTAGGCTTAAAATTTAAAAATTAGGTTTTCCCAACCCTTTGGAATCTCGTAAGTACGCGTTTAAGGTACTTTTCTGGCAAAATTCAGATTTTTCTCTTTTCGCTTAATATTTTTTTATCATTTAATTTGTTTAAAATGGTTTTTAATTCATAATAAATAAAATAAAATTCTTTTTTCTAAAATTATTTTTAAGTATTTAGGACTTTTAAAAATAAATTTGTGTTTTTAGGGTTAATTTTCCAAAATTTAGGTTTTAAGGCTCGTTAAGAATCCTGTAAGTTTACGTTTTTAGTTTAGATTTAATTTTGGCTTATTTGTGCTTTACGTGCTTGTTTTTATGCTTTATTATTGCTTTTTAGTTTATGTTTGCTATTCGTAGTTAGAAAATCCAAATATCTTTCACTATTCAAAATCACCCGATCACGAACCGAACGCGATTTTCCATTCACACTTCGTTGGGACTTAAAACGACCCAGGAATAACATATATTTCCGGATATATTGTATTTTGACTTTCTTTGACCTTTTGGTTGATTCATTCTTGGTTAAAGAGTGATTTAGCAAATTGGTCGGGTTTTTCTTAATACAATATTATATATACTATTGATTGGATCAGTCCTTCACCATAACGAATTCCAGAGGCATCTGTATACAAAGTAACTAACAATTTCAGGGAAAAAAAACTCTGGTGACACAAATGATGTTTTAATAACCTTATGTAAATTGAAGTATGTAAGTATTTTCATAAACAATAACAAAGTCCAGATTTGAATACAACAGATAGCAACAAAAAATAGATGCCATAAACTTTCACTGAGTTCAAAACAAATACTATCATTTGTCAAACAATTATACATTCATCTATGGGTTATTCAAACCTAGACAACAACACGAATTAGACGCTAATATTTGATCATACTACTCATTATCTCAGAATATAACCTTAAAACAACAAAAAAACGGCAATATCTCATTATCACAGATTGCATTCACAAAACACAAAGTTTCAGTCTACATCAGTTATGAAAATTTAGTAACCCATATCAAATCATTGGTGAAACACATTCAATGGCATTTTCTTTATGTAACAACATGTGTTGTTCAATCTAAAACTTTGTTATCACTTTCGCGAAATACAATTTCCGGTCAACAGTTCCTTTTTACTATTCAACACAAAACAATAATCTATCAACTATTTTAAGCTACACTTTCAACATAAAAAAATGCAAAAACACTTTCATTGTACTTTAAAACTAACATCATTAAAATTATAACTTAGTACATCATATCTGATACTCATAAAAAATTTAGGGCTTTCTTAATCTAAAAAACATACAATTAAAAATATACGTACATATCTTAAACAGCTTCTGATCAATCCAAAATTGAATGCAATATACTTAACAGAGTTCATAACTTCGTATAATAGAGCTAATAACAAATAAAAACCCACAACATACTAGAACGAAGACATATTATTAGAGTAAATCAATATTCACATTCATTTGTATATGAAAAAATTATATGATCGAAGTTACCTTGATTTTGGAGAGAGAGATGTTTTTGGTGTAATATTTTTGATCGAAGATGATAAATGGTTTCTGTAATTTGTATTGTAGTTAGAATTAATATTTGTTATTGTATTGGATGTAATCATTGCTCCTCTTGATTATGCAAACAATCTAAATATATAAAATGTATTATATATATATATATATATATATATATATATATATATATATATATATATATATATATATATATATATATATATATATATATATATCATTCAAATTTAATCCGAGACAGTTCCATGTTCAACTTTGTTTGCGTATTCTACAACAGAACGTATTCACACACGGACATGTACATGTGGCTATTTCAAGTTTAAAAGACCAATAAATGTTTGAAGGTTATTTGTTATCACAAGACGTACAATAAACGTTGTATACAAAGAAGTTTATTTTGTATAAGAATAACCATCATGTTATTCATTTGTTGTCATACTTATTATCGTTCTTTTTACGTATAGTACATGAGCACTATATTTTTGTTTCCAATTATTTTGGTTTAACATACTTTTCGTAATTCATTATTAAAAGTCAATGTCAAACTTTAAGTTTTAATTCATGGTTTGAAGTCATCATGTAGTAGATTGGTCATTTGCCCATAATAAGTAAGCTTCACGTTTGTGATAATCCGTCGACTTGAAACAATAATAAACTTGGATGCAAATTAGAAATCATATTTTTCATGTAAGACATATGCAAATGTTAATAGTTTTGCATTTCCTCCCTCCATCACACTCAACCTGAAAGAATAATAAACCATAAATATTCAGATGTTGGATTTTTGAACCGAACTGATATTTATTATGATTGTTTATGAAATACAAACTACACAACTTAACACTTTTTTTTTTTTTTTTTTTTTTTTTCTCTAAATAAATAGTTCTATTTATTTTTGTCCATACATTTATTACCATGCCTGGAAATATAAAATACTAAAACACTTTACATATTACACACAACATAACGAAAACATGAAATTTCATGAAAGTAACCCGCCCTTCGGGCGAGTTAGACAATTAGTAGAAAATAATTTAAGATATCTTATATTATTATTTTAATGAAGAATTTTATCCATCGCTTTTATATTAAAAGTTTTTTTTTTTTTTTTTTTTTTTTTTTTTTTTTTTTTTTTTTTAGCGTAAGGAATAAACAATTAAGTTATATTAACTTTATTAATTAATTAGTATTATAATCTACTTCGTAGTATTTATAATAAATAAATAGATATCTAAAATTTAGTTTAGCTAGTAGATTTGTTAGCATAAGTTATATATATATATATATATATATATATATATATATATATATATATATATATATATATATATATATATATATATATATATATATATATATAATATTTTTAGTTAAGAATTATAATTATAAGATTTATATTTTAAGTAGTAGACTAAAGAAAAGTATACCAAGTTAAAAAAAAAAATAGAAGGGTTAAGGGTAGGTTACTATAAAACAAAGAGCAATGATATAGATGCTTAAAATACATGCTTAAAATCATGCCTAAACCATTTATTAGTTGACACATGTTTTTTTCTAATTTTTCTTTCCAAACATTCATCTTTAATCTTGACATGTGTCTAAATCTTGTTATGAGGCATACTTTTAGGCATATTTGTTAGCCATGAGAATATATATGTATGAGCATATATGCTATTAAATTTTCATATTGGGTTTAGGTCTCACTTAAAAGTATAAAATAAAAAATATATATGTATGAGCATATACGCTATTACATTTTCATTTTTCAATGTAGCATAGTGTTTATCATAATTTTCATAAACCTTAGTTTAAGCTTTTGAACAAATTTTATAATTGTAAACGAGCTTTCGAGCTCGAGCTTAGGTTAATAAACGAGCTGATCGAGCTTAATCTTTTATACGAGCATGTTAAGCTTGAATTATATTGTAAAAAAAAAAGTTAAAAATTTTAAATGAGCTAAGCCATTTTGTAAAAGTTTAATCAAAATCGAGCCGAATAGTTATTAAACGTGCTTAGCTCATTTAGACTAAAACTCGACTCAACTCGGATCGTTAACACCTCTATATCTATCTGAAGGCTACGTGATTTTATCAGCACGCAATGTCAATATTCACGTTTTGACTTACCAAAAATAAACGTCTTTCACGTCAAAATGCAATTAAGACAAGCAATAAATATGTATCAATTTCACATAAATGTTTGCGGCAAAAAGTTCCCTTATTTATTGCAACTAGTGAAATGTCATCTTCAAACCTTGCAACCTATTTTTCTGACGGATCTTGATTTTTAATTTGATTAGCTAAAAACTTCATAATAAAGTATTGCACATATACATGATAATAAAAGAGCACCTACAATATTACGGCGGGTTTAACTCAACCTATTGAACAAGATTTTTTTTATAATCTTAGGGAATGTAGTGCAATATTCCTTTTCTACCCGCTAATATCGTAGACAAAGTACTAAAATTGAACAATAATCTTTTTATAATCTTGGGGTATAATCAATTTATCTCTGGTTTTAAATGATCCCAAAGCTATTACTAATTTTTATCACTATAATGGTAGTTTGGCAAACATTATGCAACACCAAAAGGGTTTAAGATTGCTAAACTCGTAAATTAATTATTATTGTTTTTTAAAAAAGGCAATGGATATAAATTAATTTATCTATTTTTATGTAAAATTGTATCTAATGAAGCTACCGAAAGTGAGACCAGGAACGTTTATAGAGTTAACGTGTTGGTTTTGTATGGATGAAAATTGTAGATTGTTTCTTTAACATTTGTTTTTCTCTAACCCATATTTTACCCCGATTGAGTGTACGAGCTTTATATGTCAATGCATCAAGGATTTCATACTTACGCAAGATCAGCCGCGCGGAGCATTTTCTCTTTCGTCTTTGGACGTTTGGACCATTTGTTTGATGAAGAGATTTTGGGATTTCAATTCATGTGAAACAAACTAATTAAGACTATGAACATGTTTCAATTGTCGCTTGGTACTTTTTTTTTTGTATAGATATGTAAAAAGATTCTCGTTAAAGTTGCTTATCAAATTTTAGTGTGAATAATGTTGGGAGTTCTAGGAATCTAAACTTTGAGCTATCGTGTAAAACTTTTATTACATTTTGGTTCAATATTTTAGAACTTAATGTTTGCCTCCTTTTTAATAACCGCTAAATCACGTCTCAAAAGCCTAATAATAGAGAAAAATAACTTGATAACTACACAAAACAGCTATTGATATCTTTTAATGCTTTTAACACAAAAAAGAAAAAGTAGTCCGAATTCATTATTTAGCTAACATTCCATATTTCGGCCCATTAGTTTAGGATATGCTTGGCTTATAGCCTTGTAGGTTAAGGTACTCTGAAACATTATCATTGAAATGTGACTGGTTTAGTCTAACACAATAGAGCACTAACATTATTATTGAAACGAGGTGGGCGACGGGCCGTCGCGTTGCGGCGGGGCGTTGTTTTACGTCGTTGATCATTGCACGATTTTTTTTAAAGTAGAAAGTGAGCCGGTTTTTGTATTACATACATAGTATGAGTCTTCCCATTAATTGTTGCAGGGATTTGTTTGTTCGGTGAACATTTCATAATAGAAAAAAGAAAAGAAGAAGTCCAAAACCAACTTTCAAATAAGCATAACATCAACATTACATTCGATCACAGGACAACAATGTGCAGAAGAATAAAACTACAATTTTGCATTTGTTCAAAATAAATTAAAGCAAAAAAATTTGTAAAATGAATCAGTAGGCGATTCTCTAACCTGTACTTTACACACCAAGTCATGCAGCAACTAATTAAGAAGACTATGTGAAATGATGCTTCGTCTCTATATAAGCATCGTTGTTTCACTTGGTAAGATGTGAACTTCCGACAATGCTGCATAGTCACAATCGCATTACTTATGAATAAACTATAAATAATCACTGAATAACAAATTTAAAAAAGGTGTGGCACACAGCCGTGAACAACAATTATGCCAATAAGTAATCCCAAACATCCAACTTTATGGTTAGCTCAAGCGGGTCTCACTGTTGGTGCTAAACCTGTCCAGTTTTAAGTTCTTTCTGCCATCGGTTTATTGCTAGTTGCTATAGTTTGTAGAGTTACTAAGATTTTGCATGTGCAGTATTTAGAAGCAAACTAAAGGGAATAAGGTGCCTATCAAATTTGCTTACCATATAGAGCCTTCGACAATCTAATTCGAAATTATTGGATGATGAGCATATACACCTGCATAGGAACCTAGAATGATTCAAAATTAATAGATCAAACTAATAAGGAAAGTCATGACCCCACATAAGTTCACTTGCAAACCACTTATTGACGTATAAGCATGTTTGATGCTCGAGAACATTTCCAGAAGCAGATGCTCCAGAAAATCTTGTTCACTCTTAACCGTAAATCCTCATAAATAAATAAACCAAGTTAACAGAAAAAATAGTAAGCTGGTGCTTAAAGGAGCTACAGGATTATACCTGCAGCTAGCTTTTCCATTTCCTGATGGCCACACCCTAATAGTCTAGCAACGTATGTTTCCGTTTTCGCTTCAGATCCTGCTTATGTTGTGGCACTAGTTTTGCTAGGAATTCCCGGTATGAATGTAAAGCAACCTTTCCACCCATAAAAAATCGGTGATATTTCAGAAATCTGGCAGCAGATGACTTTAACTGTTCATCATACCCAAAAAGCATGTGCCAATACTGAAACTTAGTCACACTTACCTAAATAAGTGTAAGAAGGCGGAGGCCCTGTAGTAAACGGAAACATGATATCAGTTAATTTTAAAAACTTTAGAAAATACAAAAAGAAGTAACCTTTTTTTAAATAATAACCGTTGCGACATCCATTACAGTAGTAATAAGACACACAAACCCAAAAAAAATGTATACAAAATGCGAATTACACAAACATTGGTAGGCTCATCTTTGCCTGGTAGCACGCACGTTGTCATCATAGGAAGTGGTATGAGAATGAACGGTTTCTGCTACAATAATAATAGCGACACGCATATCAGTAACAGCTTTTTTAATAGTAACTCGGAAACTATAGATAATATAAGAGTCAGGAACATAATACATGTACAGGAAATTACCTGTAACGGATTGGTGTGCGGCATCAACAGGTATGTGCGTACCAGCTGAATTAGCATACGTCTTTTGATTAACACCTATAGAAATAAAGGAATATGGTTTTTGAACCCGACAATAACAACGAACTCGAAATATTGAGAACGTTCCAAAAACCATAAATACTTGGATTGTAGCGGGCACATTTCTTTCAGCCGGTACGTGTGATCACGTTATGCAAGGTTGTATCTCGGCGCCCAAAATCAGCTGCAACAATAAAGACAGCAAATAGGTCAGTATCAGTAATTTTGGCAGATAAGCGAAAAGTATAAATTCTATACAAATTAACGCACTAGATATATAACAAATAATCTCCAAACGTTGGCGACATTCCGTGTACTGTAGACTGTTGAGAAGTTGAATCGCTACTAGTATCTGTTTTGACGCCTATACAATTAACAGATTATAAAATACTCCCTTAGCAAACACAAATGTGCGCGGTACATGTATGGAAGAAACGTTGAAGTTAATTGTTACCTCCAACTGTTTGGCCCATTCTGCGTGCTGCAAACTGTTGACAAATGAATCGCTACCAGTGTCTATATTAACACCTATACAGTTAACAGAATACGGAATAGTCCATTAGGAAACTCAAACATAAATGTCACATGTATGTAACAAATCTCAAAGTTATGAAATGTTAGAAGCAATTGTAAAAAAAAGAAGTGGCACCTTCAGTTGGCCCACTTGCAGGTGATTGACAGTAGTAAAAATTGCTCGTTCAACATGTCCAATACCTGTCCAAAAAGATCAAAAATTATTGGCATGATCTTAGGTGGCAGACCCAATAACACTTACAACATACGCGAATTAACAAACATAAATTAATACACCGCATATGAGTCAGAAAATGTATTAGTACCATTTCAAAAATAAAAGATAAAACGAAAACCAAACTACAATGACAAAAGATACAACAGTATCAATCTACTACAAACCACATGACAGAGTTTACAACAAAAACCAAAACTAAAAAACACAATATTCAAGAATATCAGTTACACATATACAACCAGCAATTCACATGGCGTAACTTTATGTTTCGTATTAGGCTGATTAAGTCAAAATTAAAGTACTGTAAATTCGAAAACGGAAAGCATTTCGAAGCGGTGGATCATCGGCAGAGGGTCTCCATGGAGAGGTGAGGCGTTTCTTCTAGGTTCTTCTTCGAGATAGATGAGGCGGTGATGATATATAGTTATACACATTCAATATCTTTAAGAAAATGGATTGGGCCGTAGCTAGAAGGCCAAAAAAAATAGCGCGTAGCCCACATTACTACACGACACCGTTTTAAACGGTATTTAATATATATAAATATAGTAATATAGTAATGTATGTAACAAATCTCAAAGTTATGAAATGTCAGACGCAATTGTAAAAAAAAGAAGTGGCACCTTCAGTTGGCCCACTTGCAGGTGATTGGCAGTAGTAAAAATTGCTCGTTCAACATGTCCAATACCTGTCCAAAAAGATCAAAAATTATTGGCATGATCTTAGGTGGCAGACCCAATAACACTTACAACATACTCGAATTAACAAACATAAATTAATACACCGCATATGAGTCAGAAAATGTATTAGTACCATTTTAAAAATAAAAGATAAAACGAAAACCAAACTACAAAGACAAAAGATACAACAGTATCAATCTACTACAAACCACATGACAGAGTTTACAACAAAAACCAAAACTAAAAAACACAATATTCAAGAATATCAGTTACACGTATACAACCAACAATTCACATGGTGTAAGTTTATGTTTCGTATTAGGCTGATAAAGTCAAAATTAAAGTACTGTAAATTCGAAAACGGAAAGCATTTCGAAGCGGTGGATCATCGGCAGAGGGTCTCCATGGAGAGGTGAGGCGTTTCTTCTAGGTTCTTCATCGAGATAGATGAGGCGGTGACGATATATAGTTATACACATTCAATATCTTTAAGAAAATGGATTGGGCCGTAACTAAAAGGCCAAAAAAACAGCGCGTAGCCTACATTACTACACGACACCGTTTTAAACGGTATTTAATATATATATATATATAGTAATGTGATTGGTTTAGTATAACACAATGGAGCACTATCTATTAAGGTAAATGTATTTTACTTTATCATTGTTTTTCATTGTTGTGTGTCGGCATTGAACTTTTATAGAAAAAAAGTGACGAATTGCTTGCATTATTATACCATTCCTTAAAAAGTTCCACATACATAAGGGTGCGTTTAATTGGAGAGAAATTCTTCATTTTTTCAAGAAATTTTTTATAAGAAAATGAAAAAACTGAAAACGCGTTTAGTCGTACTTTTTCCAACAATTTTCAAAAAAATGAAATTCTCATTTTCTAAATTTTAACTAAAAAATTGAAAAGCTCATTCTAGCATTCTCATTTTTTTCTCAACTCCAAAAAAAACACATACACTATTCTACCCCTAAACTTTTGTGTCATCCTCCACCGCCGACCGTCGCCGCCACCGCCCGCTGTCGCCGCCACCGTCGCAATTTGAGGTAATCTTCTTATCATTTTTAAAAAAGAAAAATATAACTCCAACTAAACGCGTTTTTAAAATTCTCGACTCTTCTCTAGAGAAGAAAAACTATCCCTTCTCAAAGAATTTAAAGATGAAAAAATTGATAAATTTTTCACCAACTAAACGGCTCCTAATTATCCCAATTTTCTTCTCACAACCTTATATAAAATCTATCTTCACATAATCACATCTCTTCTTTATGCACATTCAGAAAACCTACAATAAAACATGAGAGAATTGCAAAAATCGTCCCTAAAGTTTGGCCAAATTGCACGTTTCGTCCCTAAAGTTTGGAAAGTGCAAGGATCGTCCCTGTGAGGAAACATTTGGTGCAAGTATCGTCCTTTTGGGGGAAACCTTTGGTGCAAGTATCGTCCCTGTGGGGACGATATGGGGACGATATTTGCACCAAAGTTTTCTCCACAGGGACGATCCTTGTACTTTCCAAACTTTAGGGACGAAACATGCAATTTGACCAAACTTTAAGGAAGATTTTTGCAATTCTCTCATTAAACATTAACTGAATGATAATATACCCGTGAGCATACCATTGGCATTCTCACTTTAATTTCTATTGTCGTATCATAAAATAAGCCGAGCATTACGTTCATGTTCTTATTTCGAAAATGAACCAAGCGCGATCAGCATGTTTTATCTAAGGGAATTATATTACTGCTTTAGGGTCGGATGATAGTAACTTTCAAATGGAAGTTTGCATCAACATTGTTACCAAGTCATAAGAGTTGATCGTCATTGTCTTAAAGAATTAAGCGCGCGTCAAGTTCAGATGCTGATCAATCAACAAGCATCGTTTCTAGTAAAAATATTACATCTTTTTCCCAGATAAAAAATATTGAGATAAAAATTATGGCATAACTGTTATAAATTTCATGTTGAGATTGTATATTTCATTGTATACTTTTAATGGATCTTTTAACTTGGTATGCTTTCAGATACCCAAATGAATAATATCTTATGATTTGATACATCACGGGTGATGTACTCTGGTCTCTGAGATTATGCTCCAGAAATATCGAAATGTCAAGATTCCAATAATAACAGAGCAATAAAACTCATAAAAAAGGCGAGACTCATTGCATTTGTCATGACTTCCGTCTTCCTCCAAACAGCTTAATCATGGACATTACTGGCATTTTGATCACACGATAGCGCATATAGAACAATGATACACAGTTATTCATGTTTAGGCAATTTAACAAAGTCTCCTTTTTTCTTGACAAGCAAAATCAGTGAACGACAAAGATTCACAGCCAAAACAATCGCCAAGATCATGTTCGACATTGGGGTAGTAATATTTTCATTTTCTAGCTAAATACCTCCACCTCCAGATATAACCGTATATGCTCTAGAATTCAGTATTCAACAATTACAAAAACCGTGTAATCTTGTGTAACAAAAGCCAGAAAAAGCAAGAAAAGAAGTGTAACACTTACTTTTATCTCTAAAGAGTAAACATTCAAAAACTTATATATTCACGAAGGGCATCTCATATATATCCCAAAGAAATATATGGAACACCAAAAGAAAATGGCTCACTAGTCGTCCAAAGTGTTTTTAAATGTTTAAAACATTCTAAATCACTTTATTAACAAATCAAATAGCTACGTAGTATATAACAATGTAGTTTCTATAATCTTATTTAATACATCTCAAAATAAAAACCAAAAAAAAAGTATTGACATGTCAGCCCAATGCTTCACAGCTTTGATTGTACCAAAGAAGTAAAACGTGTAAACTTACTGTTTTATATCCGGCTTATATCACGACCAAACACGAATGTTGTTAGCCAATTTATCGCCACATAAAATCTATTCCTCCAGCTTACGACACGTGTAAGATAAGCAGAACGCCAGATGAACCAACTAGCAAAGCCAGCAATCAACACACCTTTTGCTTCCTAAAGTACGAGATTTTCACATGAGTCAACAAACCGTCTCATAAACCAACAAAAAAGCGAAGAAAATAAAATTTTAAATATCTGTTACCTTGCTTTGTCTGAGATCCACAAGGGCCTTATAACTCCCGACAGTTGCCATGCTTCCTAAATGCTTATAAACAAATGCTTCCCCAAGTTCCATATCTCCACCACCATTCGCATGTCCGCCACCAGCTTTACCAAGGTTATTTAGAAGTGCTGCAAGGTATTTTCCCTCCCTCTCAGCCACCTGGAACATATCCATACACATGTGGTTGCAGATAAGACATTTTATAAATAAGTAATGCATTGATTTAAATTATTCCAGTATGGGTTAGTATTGGCTAAAACCACTTATCGTTCAACTATTTGGCAGTTGAGCTCGTGAATTGTATTTCACATGGTTTAGCCCCTTAACTTTTTTAGGTGATTTTTTCTAAATTTTTTATAATATAGTCATATATAGATTACACTGCAACAATGAAGAAAGTTGAATATCTTGGTTGATAAAAAGGGCTAAACCGTCAAAAGGCTGAAGGTTTAGTAATTTTACCATTATTAATGCTCACAACAATCAACCAAATATGAGGTTATATGCATTAACAAAAGACTTGAAGAAACTTTCAACAATAATGCACCGGAAAGAAACTCCCGTTTTGAGATAAAAACACAACCCAAAAAGACTCATTTATAAGTAAATTGGTCCATATTGCCCCCTCTATAAACATGCTTTACTGGTGCACTTACTTGGGCCAAAGCTGGAAGTGTCGGTTTCCCAGTACTTTCAAGGTAACCACTACAGTCCCCAATCGCAAAAACATCCGGTGCAGATGGTACCCTTAACCAATCATCAACCCCAATCCTACAAACATTAGAAACTAATAGATTGTTATTGTTCAGATAAAGAAAACGAACGAGGCTAAAAAACTGTCAACAGTAACAAAACTGATAGATCATCATAGTCGAAAAGAAGATTTATTACCTTCCACCAGGAGCCTTTGGAAGATCCATGTTTCTAATGAAGGATGAGGGACCAACACCGGTAGACCACACCAATAAACCGTATGGAACATCAGTTCCATCACTCAAGACTAATTTCTTAGGTTGAACATCCTTTACAGTTCCACGAACTAGACGAACTCCAGACTATAACCATGAAAATATACTCAAAGAAATTAATACTCCCTCTGCTTTAAATCATTAACTGCAGATACCAAATTTCTATACTTCTATCTTTTGAAGGGAAAAAAAAAATAGGATTACAGTTTCATCTTCTTGTTCTATTAAAGAACCTTTTCATGTAATTGTTCATTTTCATAAAAAAACTGAGTACAAAAATAGCAAATTAAATATTGAAAATTTTAGGGGTGTTTGGATCCATAATTATGTAATCGGTTGCAATAAAACAGACTGTTTTGTGCCATTTGAAGTTGTGATAATCAAGTAATTAGATATTAAGAAATCAAAAAATATATATACAAAATGGCAAAAAAAGACATTATTTGTGAAAAAAGGAAACACGTGTTGTGAAATTGGAGTAGAAGTTTTTGCAAGGGGATAAATAGGAAACTTCCGTTTTTCCTTGTTAAACCAATTTGTTACAAGTTTGCAACTGGCATGATATTGATTATCCAAAACCTAATCAATTAGGTAATCAATTCATAAGAGCAAATCCACGCATTTCTAAATTAAAAAATAAGTCAACCAAACAAAGGCCTTAGAACTTTTGAAGGGTAGATAGCATTTTACCTTAGTCAATTGTTTAGTAGCATATACTCGAAGGCGATCATCAAATGAAGATAAGATATCATTCGCCTGCAGAAAAATTGAAATAGCGTTAAAAAAATAATAATAATAACTACATAAAGAACCTCAAAATGCATAAACCTTACCTCAATCAAGGTAACATGAATGTAATCTTTTACATGGGAGTATCTTTTGTGTACATCTTTCATGATAAAATCACTTAATTCGCCACTAAATTCAACTCCAGTAGGACCACCTCCAACAACAACACAATGCAAAAGTCTGCGTTTTTCATCATCAGAAACGCCTGTGGCAACCAACCCCAATTTAGATGCTAACACGAATATGTAAGATATAAACAATAGCTGACTTTCAGATACGAATAGTTACCTGGTACATCAGAAAGCATTAAGTTGAGAAGCAATTTTCTTCTGATTTCTTGAGCATGGTGGACCTCGCGTAGGAAAATGGCGTGTTCTTTCACACCCTTGATTCCAAAAGTAGAAGCCTCGGCTCCAGAAGCAATGACTAGTTTGTCATATGAAACCTTGAAATCCATTGGGTCAAGTGTTTGTAATCCATCTGTTGATATTGTTTGGCAATGGATCTGTGGGATAACATTTGACAAATTGTTCATGATTTATGTCACCAAGAATGATCATACGACTACCACGGCACTATATCATAACTAATATACAGCTAGTTAACAAAGTTGGTCAAAACAACATGGATACTTTTCAAAAGCCCTCATCAGTCTACATTTCAATTAATATGTTTTGAGTTAGATATATACATTTCAAGTGAGTCTATACACCCTTATTTTGATCAACAATTAGATACATCAATCTATACCTACATATTTTAGTTTCTTCGTTGGTAAGGGTAGATTCATGGTTCTATAATCGTCTCAACAGTCGTTTATATAACAGAAATTCTTTACTTGATTTTTCATATCAGATTAACTTACACATAAACATCATTGCATCATAATGACAGTCACTTTTACCCAAACACACTAAATACCTTTGATCGTAACAAGGAAACGCATCATGACATTAAATTACCAAAAATATTAGTATATTTAAGCAAACTAAGAAGTTTGTAGCTTCTGATTTCCTTATTAGCGGACCTCTCTTGAAGAATATAAAACCCCATATAAGAAAAGAGATAGCGGCTATTTCTAGTTCATATATATAACTGGACGTCTGGACCACATCTTTATTCTTACATTAGATCACCACGAACTTAATCTTTTTAAATAAAGTGAAATGGTCAACACTAAGCGTGATTGGTTCAACCATGAGAATGCATCACGCTTCACAGCCTGATTGCCTGGCCACCAAAGATGTGTCAGCAACCAAAGCCGTCTTGCCTCTTAAGACTTCTATAGTCAGCATGGCCGTCTAGGCATTGGTAGGCACTTGCCTTTAGCTCCATACCAGATTACCATAAACAACCAAGGTTCCAAATCACAACCTTTTAGAATCCTTTTATTCCATAGTTTTGATGACAATGCTGTGCAAAGTCAACTTGCACTCATATGGGCTTTTAGACTACATTGCTTACTGATAGAGTTCTCTACTGTCAATTTTTTCTACTTTGGTTACTTCAGAGTAAGTTAATGCAATGGGATAAATCCATTACCTAATTAACCGCTCACCTAAAGTTTACTGACAATTGAATTAGTAGAATACGCCAAATCAGTAAATCAAAAATTAAAAAAAGAGTTACATACATGTCAATCAACTCAATTGCATGATAAAACCATGTGTGAGATAATTTAAATTATGTAATTTATTTAGGGCGCATTGAGCCACCCACATATGGAGATATAATACATCAACCAACCCATTCAATTAATACACATATTTGCATATTCCAATACACAACTTTTTGGATACCCTTTAGGTGATACTTAATTACTTATGTAAAAATTCAACTTGCAATCACATGAATGCTTTATACAAAATCAGAATAACCCGAAAGCACACGATTCCTGTCCTTTTCTATAACACACCATGAAAATGAACCAAACGTCCAAAAGTCCTAGCTATATCTACTGCCAAAATTAACCAACACACACACACACTAACAATCTTAACAACAAACACAAACATGAACCACATCATAATTCCACAGTACACCAAATACAGACCAACCCACTAAACAAAAATCCATTTTTCACATAAAGCGATTAAAAGTAACCGGTGGCCCAAATTGATCCAAACTTTATATAAAATCCAAGAATCTTTACAACAACAAAAAAAACACCTCGTGATTCTTGAAATACAGGTTAAATCCTAGTCTTTTAGCAAAAAAAACAAATCCCAATATTTTTCCAAAATGCGCCGAGCCAACAAAAAATTGTACATATAATAATCCTTATTTAGTTCATTTATATTCCTCTTAGACTAATCGTAATGCCGACCCTTGCAAGGGTCGGTCATCTTAAATGCACCCGGTCCATCGAAATATGTTTCTAATATTAGTGTTCAAATTTTTTTGTGCACCATATTTAGTCCTGGTTCCGTCCCTGCCGCCCCCCCCCCCCCCCCCTACCCCCTATTTTGCTTCATACGATCGCCAAAGCAACCTTAACCTTTTGCAAAGTTTGTATGTTTTTTACTTTTTTGTTGTTCCGGGTCGCCTTAGTATGAGCTTAGGGTCATGTGTTTCTGGTTAAGTATTGGGTCGCCATTACTACTAGTCTTAAACCTACATTGCCACTTTTAGTCCTGTTTCCGCCACTTAATCCACGTAACATCAATCAAATATAAAAAAGATCCAAACTTTAACAAAACCCAAGAATCTTTTTATAAAAATAAAAACATACCTCATGATTATCAGTGTCCACCTTTTGACAATTAGCCAAAAAGAAATAAGAACCGGGTTCAGAGGAAATAGCCGGTTGAATCCTAGCAATAGGTTCAGCAACAGACCGGAATTCAAGAGTACCAACACAAGTAGAAGCTAACAAAGGTGTAAACACCATATGATTCCTTGGTGACACACATACCACGTCGTATAAGCTTGTATCTATTCCTTTCATTAACCTACATCCGGCCCAACCGGACCCTAGTACCACTACTCTTGGTTTCTCGGTTTTCTTTGTGGGACCCAGACCGGCTGCTGGTGATAATGATGGTGAACCGGTGGTGGTGGTGAAATGGTTGAGCGAGGATAGAGTGGGAGTGGTGGTGAACCGGTGGTGGGTTGTGGTGAACCGGGTTAAATTTTTTAACCGGTGCATTGTTATGGGTTTTTATTTTGAGGTGAGTGATTTGTGAAGAGGGATAATAAAAGAGATATACAGATGGCGGCTTGGAAGAAATGGTGGCTGGATGAGTGTTTTGAACGGTGGCCAATTTTTTATTGATTCAAAGATCTCCAATAATATTGGGAGAACAAAAGTGATTTGTGTTTGGCTTGTTTAGTTAATTAATTTCCTTCTTTTACTTTTCTTTTTCTAGAAATTATTTACTTTTTTATAATATGGAAATAATTAGCATTTATCTAAAAAAAATAGTACTCGTAAATAGCGACGAAATTTTATAACGGCAAATAGTTGTAGTTGCGATTATGGTTAAATGATTCGTGTAACTAAATGAAACTATTTTTACAATTTCTCATGACCTCATTTTAACTTGAAACTTTTTTCAACGATGCAACTTTAACCGATTCACTCATTTTGTTTTATTATATTTCATAATAAAAGTGATTAAAGATGAATGTGTTATATCTTAAAGTTATTACGTTTCATATTAGTTGAACAAAAACATTGTAAAAGGTTGTAAGAATTATGCTTTAAAATTCTAACTTCAAACGTACATTGCCTAGTGAGGCAACAAAGTTTGGCAGGCAAGATGTGTCGATCTTGAGTTGTTATAGACAAATAAAGAAGTAATGTGACTTAAAAGATTTGAAGTCGGGAATTTCAAATCAGGAAACGTGCAACTACATGGTGGTTTCAAGAGGCTCGTACTGAAGTTCTCATGGACTTAGGAGAATCAGTAACAAGGAGTCATGGTTCTTATTTGTTGGTAAATTCCATTTTACTTAAGTGTAAAATAAAGTGCATCGTTGAATGCTAAGTTCGAGTGTGTGGTGATTTACGTAAGTTTATAATCCAGTATGACTAAATCACTAGTACCGGACTCACTTAAGTTCATTAACAGAAAGACAATAATAATGGAATTGAGAAGTGAGGCTCAAGGATCCTAGGGAACGGGTTAGTCAGAAAGAATAATGTAGCTATCCCAAAACTTTCTGATACGAGCTAAATCAATCGCCAGAAATCGGAAGTAATGTCGTAGACTCGTGAAAATCGGATGAGACATTACTATAATATTTCATTTGAATGATTTGAATCCGTGAACGAAAGACATTTCATTCTAAAAGGTCATCATGGTAGGAGAGCGAGATAACGTTAATAGCTATTGTGAAAGGTGTACTATTTTGGGGAATGTGTCAAATTTCACATGCATTTGCGGGACAAATGTTGGACGTTACCAAGATCGAGAAGCGACCACATGGATTAATAAGTTATTGGTGTTCTCGGATGGTGGCGTACTATCCCAATGGCCTGAGATATTAGGTCATTTGAATTTGTTTCTCACTGGTTTTGGCTTAGTTTCCAGTTACTGCGTAAAAGTGTAAAATTGTATGCTAATGTTGGATTTGGGAGGTAAGGAAAATGGTTTAATGATCGAGATGACAATTTGCAACTCCAAGTTGAAATAGACTGGAGAAGGATATTCATCTTGGCCCCTTATGGTGATATGATTTGTGGAGAGTACGGTCGTACAACAAGTGTCTAGGATACTGTGGGAGACAAATCATTCACACTAATAAGAAAGGACAAAAGTATTTCGAGATTAACATATTTATGTCTGGTACTTTCTAAAATATCGCAAAGTACAAAAGGATACAATCATATACCTGAACTCAACTGAGGTGTTGCTGGAGTTTGATAAATCATTAACTGTGTATTGAATTGGTTTTTGTGAGATAGGTACTACAATCTTTTGCTAGTGACCTCTTGGTACCGTGAAAGTAGTTTGCATGTTAATTGCTTTGCACAAGTGGGAGTCTAAAAGGATTATGTGCAAATAACAATATCTTTCACGATTGGCCTTCACAGAAATGTCGAAGGGTCACACAGGTGCACACTAAATAGAATAAGCAAGCGAAAATAAGAAACGAGTGACAAAATGAAATGAGAGTAGTGAGGTACATACGGTGATATTTTCATTGAGGGGTAAAATGGTAGTTATCTAGGGTTTATATATTTATTCGGGATAAATATACAAGTGTTTAAAAGGCAAACCACAAGCCATAAGGTTAGGTTTCAGCCGATCCCCTTTGAAGGGGGAATTAGTTTGTTTCCTAAACAGCCAACATCTCCCTAGCAGAGTTGGTCAAGGGGCTCTTCCCCATGGAGAGGTCTCGAGTTCGAGTCTCTCCATGGTGGTTTCCTCCTATAGGAATATGAGAATAGGCTCTCACTAACTACACTAATTATATCTGTACTAACCTAGTCATTCTAAAAAAAAGTTTGTTTCCTAAACAAACTTTAATCACTTAAGGATAATAACTGAGGAATCCTAATTATACTAGAATGTTTCTAGGTGCCTTATAAATACGAAAGGAATTCTAAGGATTCATTAATTCATTCACATAACCTAAAATTTTTCCCCTATCCTCCTATGAAACTGATCGGTTGACCAAGGGTTTCAAACCCTTAGTCGTAGTCGACCCAAGTCGACTATATCTAGTCGACATCCTTTGTCGACTAGTTACCCATGTTCGTACTCGCCTAACTTGTATCGGTTTATAGCCCTCATTCTACCTGTGCAATACTAGTGGATACCTGATAAGATCCAGTCAGTGATTTTCCCCGAAAAACCATAAGTCGATCATCCCAGCAAGCAGAAGAGTAAAAAGGTGATTCCGCGCACGCAGACTGGTCTAGAAGCTTACACAACAACAGGAACAAGTAAGTTTTCTATGAACACCCTTTATACATGTTAGATTAAGTTATATCACTGATTAGGAGATATGTCTATCAAGGGTTTTGGTTGCATGGAATTTGTTTGCTTATTATTCGTTGTGTATGTTTTATTGGCCATGCAGGTGACCACAAATACCCTACAATAATTGATTGCATCACATCATCAGGTAAGCAAAATATGATCTACTTTTGAGGCGTTGGTCAAGACTGACTGCCCTTATTTCATCATTGTTCCATTGATCTTCAAGTTTGTCAAAACCATCAGTTGTTTAGGAACATATGGACCATCACTTAAAACCTTAATGATGTAAGGTTCCAAACTAATAATGTGGCATAAAAACCCTTTCTTCCATTTCATAAATCTTTCCTCCTCTAGTTTAAGAGCAATAATGACATACCTATTAATACAAATAAACCTTTGAAATGTTTATTTGTATTTTACGATCTTCTAATGTTTTGTCGATAACAAACGTAAAATCATTTTAACGAGATATATTAAAAACGTAACTCTTTGAGCCAAAAGTTTACTAACTCATTTCATTAAACAAATAATAAACCTTAAACATATTTAGTTAATAAGTTTACATAAAACCAAAACCATTTTATAAAAACACTTAAGTAACTTAGTTACTTACATTTTATAAAATAAATGTTACTTTTGAAAATAAACTAGGAAAGACTTGGACTATCCATGATCCAAAACCAAGTCCATAACCCATAACCCATGGAGCTTGATCCATAACCCATTGCATGACATCATGCATGACTTCATAATAGGTAAAACCCATGATCCATGACCCAAAGCCCATAACCAATAACTCAAAGTCCATAACCCATGACCCAAGATGTCCTTGACATCATGCATGACATCACATGAACCATGGGTCATAACCCATAACCCAAAACCCGAAATTTTAACCCAAAATCTGAACTATTTATACCAGATGGCTGGATCCCTGGGTTTACACTACCAGATCCCTGTGGGAAGGGATCTGGTGGAACCGAGTGAACAGTGCTCACATTTGCCTATAAATAGTGAGCCATTTATCTTATCTCTATGTTATAAATTCTCTAACCTCATATCTAAGGATCTTTTTCTATGTAGTCTTTCTTCGTGATTATCTAGGTTCCTTCTAAAAGGCGAGATCACGACCTCTCGAAGAGTTGCAAGTTCGTGATATGAGTTGCTAGGATTCTTCTTTTCCAAGATCACAGAAGTGTATCTTGTTCTTTCTACTTCTCAAAGGGTATTGTATATGTATTGAGTCATTAGGTGTAAAAAGGACGTTGGTTCCTTTAGTAGTGTTGTGCTAGAAGTATTGATCGTGTAGTGGTTCCTCCTTTGCAATGGAACCCGATATCTAGCCTTGTACCGGATAAACTGTAGGCGACGAAGGTTTGGCTCTACCTCATGGAGGAGCTCTGATTGATGCTAAACCACCAACTTAAATTGACCAAAGAATGGTCAATAAAGTCAAATAGCCTAGATCAATGCTCCGGGTAATATAAGGTATCACCGGGTCGTTAAATCCCGTTGAGGTGTGAATTGTAACTTTAGCGTGCTTTAGTGATCGGGTGTTTATTCACAGAAAGGGTTTGTTGTGAGAATTATTTGGAGAATATTAACAGAAATAACTTAGGAAAGCTATGTGAATGATTACGGGAATTGAGATTGAGAAGAAATCACCTAAAACTTAAAAACCGTACGTTTGCCGAAGACGTGAACAAACGTACAAAAATGTGAATACGGTGATCTGGAAAGGCTACTGGTATGAAAATTTACTTTTTACAAACCTAATGATAAGAGAAAATTTTTGGAAATTTAAAATTAATTTTTACACAAATTTATAATTACTATTAATTAAATACTATTTTCTAATTACTTTTAAATAACTAAATTAACCTAAATTATAAATAAATAAGAAATTAACTTGGAAAAATAAAATTTAAACTTAGAAAAATCTAAAATACTATAAAACAAATTTTAGAAATGAAAATATATTTTTAAGACTATTTAATTAATTATTACTAATTATTAACTAATTATTAATTACTTTTTAATTATTTAAATTAACCTAAATTCTAATTAATTATTAAAATACACTAGAAAAGTGAAAATAAAATTTGGAAAACTTAAAAATAACTAAAAACTAATTTTAAAATTTAATTTATATTTTTCTGATTTACTAATTAATTATTTTTAATTATTAACTATTTATTAATTACTAAAAACTATTTTAAATTAGGAAAAATACTAAATGATAAAAGAAAAATCTGAAAAAATTACAGAAATTGTTTTTACACACCAGAAGCCTAGGAAAATTATAAAAATGGAATTTGCTTAATAATAAGCTGATGAATAAGCCACTTGGCTTAAATAGAAGCTATCACTTCTATTAAATTGGGCTTATTTGAGATTTTCTTTTTCCAAACTGCTTATTATAAGTTTTTAGACAACTTTTATGAAGTGACTTTGACTGTGGTCAAGGAAATAAGCACTTCAAGTGCTTATACCTATGACAGTTGACTTTCTTTGACCAGAAGTGGAAATAGGCTCAAATGAGCTAATGTGGGGTCCACTTTGGTGAAAACAGATACAAATAAGTGCAATGAACAACTTTAAACAAGTAACACACAAATAAGCTAAGTAAATAAGCTACAACACCAAAATAAGCACTTGGCTTATTTGGTTCTGAGGCAGTCTGGGGACAGACTTTTGATGCCAAACTAAGTGGGGTCCACTGGTCTATAGGTCAAACAAATGGTCAATACAGCTTCCCTGGTAGGAGGGGGTTGTATGGAACCAAGATGGAGGTGTGGGACCCACTGGGTTAACCACAAAACACCAACAAAAGGTGGGTGTGTGACCTGAGTCTGCTAAGACAGGGCAACTAACTTGCCCTGCAGGTTACTTCCAGGGGCATTTTGGTCCCTTAGAAAAAATCACAAAAATATAACCAACTTAGAAATCACAAATTCTACTGGTAGAGTTAACCCACAACAAATTTCAGACCTCCAATCCAAACACAAAAATCAGATAAATTCTCCCAAGTTTTGCAAAAATCTGAGCTATGCACTTTTGACTTTTTAGGAAAACTTGAGTTTTGACTTATATGAACTTAGATAGCTGATTTAATGATCAAATATGTTTAGATAAGCTGTAGGAAAGCTAACTTAAGTAAAAACATCCACTTATGAAAAGATTTAATTGGATTTGAGCTTGAAAAATCACCACAGTTAACTGTGGTGATTATTTCTTAGTGATTTTGACTTCTGCAGTGTTTTGGAACAAAACTATGGTTCCCTTGACCTTGTATTCAGCCAAACAACTTGTTGAAACACAGACTTGCACAAATGAACAAGTAGAATAGCTTAAACAGATTACAACCAAACACTCCTATAAAAACAATTATTGATGAGATTTTGATTCAGACAAACATAAAACACAAACAAATGATTACCAATGATCTAGTTACTAATATTTAACTAAAATAAACACAAATAAACAGTTAGAACTACTTATTACTAAAGAGATGAGATTTTTTTAGCTTACAAAGCCTTCCAAGCTTGGCTGCCAAGTACCAATGGCCAAATTATCCAACCTACTGACCTCCCATGAGGTCCCTAACCCACAGCCATCCTTTATTTACTGTGCTCCAAGCTTGTTCAACCATTGATCAACCACTTTTTATTTATTTTTGATTTTTCTTGATTATTTTTAATATTTATAGAAACTGAGTTAGGATGTTCACACAAGCTTAAAAAGCTTAAAGAAACTTGTTTTCTGAGTTTACATAAGCTTGTAAATGACTTGTATACACATTAGTAGCTTAACTTAATACTTGAGAATTTGAAAATGGAACTTGAAAATTGAAATTGAGAACTAAACTTTGAAACAGACTTTCATTGATAACAAAGATTACAATACATTAGAATAAACTGAAAAAACATTTAAAACTAAAAAATTACACTCTCCAATGCTCAACAATGAGCTACAATATTTAACGAGGCAAAAACTAGGGCCTAAGTCTTCCACATGGGTTCTTTTTGAATTCTGATAGTCCCATGGTCTTTGTGTTGACTCCTTGACCAAATCCCATGCGTCCAATTGGTTTTTGATACATCCACACCCTTGATTAGAAAATTGGCGCCAAAACTTATACGGGGCATTATGAGTGGAACTGGTGGGGGTTGTTGTGGGGAGTTATTGTGGTGGGAAAGTTTGGTGAAGAGTATTAATTGTGGGAGGCTAGTGGTTGAAAAAGGCGAGGAGGGGAGGGGGTGTTTCCCTGGTTTTGCGCGGGTATGTTGGGGAAGAAGGAGGGTCAAAGGGTTTGACCCTTTGACTGTTTGACCCAGCCATGGCTTTTTATTATTTAGACTTGGGCCGGGTAGGTTGGGCTTTGGGTGGTGGACTGGACCAAGGGGATGGGTTGTTATTTGGTCTTGGTTTAATAACATAGGGGTCCGGTTGGTTAGTTTAGTGACAAGGACCAATTTTGTAATTGTACCAAACTCCAAGGACTGGTTTTGCACTTTTCCCAATTTGCTTCCAAGGACCAATTATGCCAATCATTAATAAACCAAGAACCAATTTTGCCATTTTTGATTTTTCAAAATTCCCAGGGACCTATTTTGCCATTTTTGGATTTTCAGGGACTAAACTTGTAATTTTGGAAAACTTGTTACCCAAGTGTAATATTTTGTGAAATTTGACTTTTAAAACCTTGGGTTGACTTTTCCTTTCAAAATAAATGCATAGGGACTAAATTTGACAAGTTTTAAAACTTGGGGGACTAAAACTGCCAATATTGCAAACTTTGTACGTTTTTTCTTTGTTTTTGCTCATTTTGCTTTTAAAACACATAAAACACAATCCCTGGGATAATTTAAGTATTTTGATATCTTTTTGATTGTTTTTGTATGTTTTGGCAGTTTAAATACGTCAAAAACGATGAGTGTTTGAGCACTCATCAAGCTCAGTATTTAACTTTGTAGTGGATGAAGTGTAAGTGACGTTGTGAAGGCTTCTCCACCGGTTAAAGGAGTTAGTCTTGTGTAGTGTTTATGGAACTCTAGAGTTGGATACTCGGGGAGTGGAGTAGGGTAAGGAAGTTGTCCTTGTAGTCGAACCACTATAAATACTCGTGTTGTGGTTGTGTCTCTCTAACTCTATCTCGTAGTTTAGTTTATATGCTTTTATTACTATCAATATCCAACACACCAAAACTTGATTGACATAAGTCGATCTATAAACTTTAAAACGAAGTTTTAATTGGTAAAACTATTCACCCCCCCCCCCCTCCCTTCTAGTTTTCTACAATAACTACTGCCGTTTATGTCTAGAAGTTAAGGAACATCAGATGCTGACATGATAAGATCTTGATTTTGAAAACTTCTTCAGTAGTTTTGTTTAAAAATTGTTATAAATCAATCTGCTCTAATCACACCTGTTTTTCGTTTTAGAATGATATAAACTTAAGTTAACTAAGTTAAATAATCCTAAAACAATTTAAGCAAAATACACAACAAAGTTTTTAAGGTTTAAATACTTATTAAAAATGAATCAAATGATTTACTTTGATTGTTTGCGGAATAAAGATCAAAATTGAATGACAAAGTGTAGTTATCTCCTTACTTTCTTAAACGCAAACTAAAGTTATGTGTTTATGTAAGATCTATGTTAACTCTTTGAAAGGGATAGCACATTAATTGTAAAAGGTAACATATACTCCATTACATCAATCTCTTTTATAGGCAAGGTCATTGTGGATACTTGTGGGTCAATAGCGACATGTCAAACATCTAACTAGGAATGTACACTTGTGCCTTATTGCATTAAATGATTATATTCTTAGAACATTTCCAACCTTAGTGTTGACAATTGTTTTCCCTTTTTGTACCAACTCTTGTACTTCATTGACTTTCTTTCATAAATAGTTTTCACTTATCAATTCAATAAAGTTCATGCCTATTTAGTTCAAATATTTAGATACTTTTCTTAAGTATTTAAGTTCAGGATGTCTTGTTGTTGAGGAGGTTAAAAGGGATCAGTAAACTATTGTCATCACTTATGGGCTTCATAATCTTTTTTAAGGTTCAAACTTCACTTATTGAGTTTTACCTTAGGAAGTGAAAAGAAAGTAAGACTTTCTTTAGTCCACGAAAAACTTTTGAAGAGAACTTCCTAAATGTTTTATCAATCAAGAACTTCTTTTATATTTGAAGTATTTTCTATTCAAATTCTAATAAATGAACATTGAACTCTTTTGAGTCTAACTAGTACGGAGTGATAGATTATCAAAGTTAAATTGAATGGGTTCGTTTATATAGAAAAAGTCAATTTGGGCAACTATAATATTTAAGTTATGGAAAATGATTGGCATGCCTAAATGTCATGACTAATTTTATGTTTAATCCACTCAATGTATGACAAGTGAAGCATGATGTTTCTCTCTCTTCATAATATCATTTGATTATTCCAAGTGTCATCATCTAATTGTTAGGCATGAAACTACTCTTAAGTTATATGCCATGAGGTCCTACATTGTACAATATAATTCATTTATTTATAAATGTATAATTCTAAGGACGCTTTGGATCTAGAAGACCAAAGAATTAACTCAAGAAATGTGTTTAAATAGGTAGAAAATATTTATAGGTAGAGGTGTAAACGAGCTGAGTCGAGTTTGACAAAACTCGAGATTGACTTGTTTAGCATTAGTCGTTTAGCATTGAGAAGTTTGAGCTCGGGCACAACTCGTTTCGAGTCTTATCTATAATGTCCAAGCTCGACTCGTGAGTTAATCATTAAACTCGAGCTCGACTCGTTTACGAACATTTTAGTTTTTAAAAGTCAAAATATGAAAATGTGTTTATTGATTAGATTTTAATTAATGAATTTTGAAAACATAACATCATTTAATTCGAAAATGTATCAATATTGCTTATTTATATCAAAACTATACGTCTAGATGATACAAATTACACTATATATAAATATGTTCAACTGAAGAAAACTCATTTAGGCTCGTGAGGTTACTCGAGCTCGATATTTGAAGCTCGGGTTCGAGCTTGTTTGTTAAGCTCGGACACGGAAAAGATTATTGTGCCCTGATACGTTTTCCAACTTTCACCTAAATTACGAGTTGCAACAAAATCATTTCCTTCTAAGAAACAAAGAAATTACGAGCATCACTTGCAATTATACAATTTCTTTGTATTAATATAACTCTAAACCAACATTTCTTTCAAGTCCAGTCATATTAGAATGTTAAAAATACAAAACACAAACATGCATAGTTTTGTTACGTCACGAACGTTACATTACATAATAAATATTACAGACACTTTTTTCTCAATTAGTACATTAGCTGCCTTGTTACCATAAGCAAAAGTTGACGATAGTTTTTCATTTCTTTCTATCATCTTTTGTCTAGAAGCAGAATTACATGTTTCGCTTCTTACTCTTCTTCTTCTTTGGTGGCTGACGACCCTTTCCTCTTGGATCGTGTCCTTTATTTGCTGATGGTTCACCGTAGTCGTTGAGATGCACCCCTAGAAGCCTCCTTTGAGTCCCTGTAGATATTTTTATTGCTTCGTCACCTGTCGCAAAGAATAAGATCATGAAAAAACTGTAATATGATTAAAAGTTGTATATCTTATCTTGCAAGCTGAATACTTTTCTTTTGTCTTCAACGCATAAATGGCCCCTTTAGTGATTCTGATTTAGTTTTCTTCATGTCAGATTATATTAATATAACAATTGGGTTTAAAAAAAAAAAAAAAAAAATATATATATATATATATATATATATATATATATATATATATATATATATATATAGGGGATATATTAGCTACAATTAATTGTAGCTAATTGGCTACAACTTTGTGCTAAAAACTGTGGGTCCCTGTCTATTTTTGTGGGTCCCTGATTCTTTATTGTGGGTCCCAGATTTATTGTGTGTATATTTTTATGAAGGATTGTAGCCAATTGGCTACAAAAATTGTAGCCAAGTTATCCCCATATATATATATATATATATATATATATATATATATATATATATATATATATATATATATATAACAATTGGGTTTAGTACAATTAAAGTTGATAGCAAGTTTTTTAAAAGCATATTTACACGTTCATGTGACGATATAAAACTAAGCATATTTACATTCACTTGAAATTATAAATCTTTATACTCTTTTTTTTTGAACAGCATAAATCTTTATACTCTATTTATTTAAGTTAATGAGCATCCGCAATATCACCAAAAGTTAACTGATTAACTTAAGAGGGTTGTCATTTTCCATGACAATTGGAGACATCTAAAAGTTTAGCCCGCCTTCTAGAAAGGAATCGATCGCCCTTGCCTCAGAGCATCCCAGATTGTTTCCCCACCATTATTGTCAAACGAGTGACACAATCAATTTTCTTTATCACCACCAACTACTTTGTCCACTAAAATATACCTCGCACACGTACCAGTAAAACAAAAATAAAAAGATACGAAGAGCTTGACATAACAATCGCGAGTTCCCTGTTCCGAGCCAACCACTCTTCAGCTGCAATTGTAACCACGAATAGGATCATTGCCACCCCAAGTATCCTTTCTACCGTTGTAGAAGCTCTTATGGGTATTATACTTATTTACTTGTTGGCAAAAGATATCAATCTGAAGAGAGTTTTAGGAATGCTTATTTAACCTATTTTTGGGCTCATTTTTGACTTGTTTTTGGACTTACGAGCTTATTATGACTACGTTGCAAAAATCAGCTTAGGTTGTCGACTAGTGAGTTGTTAATCATATCACTAATAGGCCATATGCTTAGGCGATTACACATTCAAATAGTTGCCAGAATCGAATTACACTATTAATTTATCCGGCTTGGGGAATTAAATTTGGTTTTTAAGTTTGTAACGAATTTGAAATTTAGCTTTCTTTTCCTGAAATTGATTTCAATGATTGTGTATGTCATACATATAATTCAAAATCTATATTTTGAAACTCTCAATTTAGATACTCTACGATTACTCCCACCGAAACCAATTACTAGATATAAAGCACTGGATCACTTGAATAGCGCCTAACGATGTTTACGACATCGATTATGTATTAAAGATGAAAAATAAGCTCACGTAGTATAGGAAATGAGCCATAAGTACCTAATAACGCCATTAGCATAGCTTTGAGAATTTTGTATTATTCAATTAGCTTATTTTTTTAAAAAATAAGCATAATCTCTCCATAATCTCATGTGTTAAACATACCCATGGAGCGGGAGCTAATAAAAATAGATTCTTTTTATAAGCTACGTGAAGTAACATTTGATTTTAAAAAATTATGGAAGATTATTTTTATAAAATCTTATAAGTTAAGTCCGCCAAACAAGTTTAGTATGTCACAATTATTAATTAATGGATACAATTGTGATTTCTTATAGATCCTTTTCAACCTTATATACATATTTTACTGCACATTATGTTTTAGTCAAATTCAATCAGGCTAACATGATCAAACATGAATCTTATACGAATATTCAACGATACGTTCACCCAATCATAAGCCATGCATACTCTAATTATCTTTTTCTTTCTGCATTTCTTGCTATGTAATCCGGATATCCAATAAAAAATTGGAAGGAAATATATATATACAATAAATACTGTAATATAAAACGGCAATATTAATGCATCACGATAGAACTGACAAAGTTGCACAAGTCGATGCCATCTCAATATATTATTAGCGGGTGTGAACTTGTGAAATGTGATGTCTGTCCGTACACAATAAAAAACCTTAAAATAACACACTGCCAGCTTGTTACTTAAAATTTCTTTACGATAAATAATGAGGACATGTAATCGTCAGAAATCTAATTTAACAAAATATAGGTTATTATACATCAAACTAATATATATATATATATATATATATATATATATATATATATATATATATATATATATATATATATATATATATATATATATATACTTATTTGTACTTTTTTCACGACACTGTGATATCACATGTGTCGATATGAGTGGGTCCTTCGTGGTTTACTAAAACTTGTCGGTCATACTTAGTTTCAAGTCAAAAAATACTTGTTAATTGCTAAATTATGATTAAAAAGATATTATCATCGCCTTTTGTAGGACATGTTTCAACTTTAGCCAAGCATTATTCGATACTCGATCATCAGATAATGCGATTCGACGTTAAACTTTAAAATACATCGAGTGGACCTCTTCTAAATACTTTAACTTCTAAGTTTCTAATACATCAAAATATATAAGGCCATGTTTGGGAATTGGAAACTTTCTTGCTATCTAAAAATAAGTGAGTACAAATGCCTTTATTTAGATTTTTTTTTTTTTTTTTTTTTTTTTTTTTTTTTTTTTTTTTTTTACCATAGCTCTAAAGGTCGTGTTTAAGAAATAAAGATATATAAGTGTTAGTTAATTATTGTATTTCAACTATAACTAGCTGAAGGAGTTAGCTAGCTGATTCATAAATAACCATTTTACACTTGTTAGAATTGAATATTAAGCATTTATGCAAAGTAAGCATAGTTCTTGTGTTCCAATGCATGTACAGTTTCATTCATACACTCAAATCTTATATGCTTCAGAATATCAGCAGGAATAAACATCAAGCACTCATATAAAACTAAGCAACATCATAACCAGCTTGCAGACAATTAATTCAACAAAACCCTAGAAGATACAAGCATATAACTAAGCCGGTTGGAGCGTGACTAACGCAAGCTTGGCACCCTCTAACATCAACTCGTGACTTAAAGCACAAGGAGTTTGCAAACATTAAAAAACGGTGAACAAAGAGCTAATACCAGTTAACCTAGCTAAAACATACAAGTATGTAACAGATTACCAACCTGAGCTAAAGCCAGAATTTTCACCAGCAGCAAAACAAGCAGCCATTAATAATGCAAGCACCGCCACAAGCCACCATATTCGAGCATGATACCCTACACCCATCTCTATCTGTTTGTTTGTTTTAATGTACGAAATAATTGAATGCAAATAAATATTTATAGATGTGAAGGAGTTGACGTTTGACATATCGTGGGCACCACGAGTGGGTAAATTGTTATGGTAATCTGGACCGTTGGTTAAGGGTCAACCCTTTTTTGTGTTGTTGTGTTTGCTTGTTTTACTCATAAAGTGTAGGGTTTTCTTAAGGTGATTTGCGATGTTGTTTTGAGGATAAGTTTTTTCTTTCGGTTAATTTCATCTAATAGAAACAAACTTTTTCAAATGTTCACATATCAGTTATAAATCTAATAAAATATCATAATACAAATCAAATTTTTAAATTTAGCTCGATATCATACTTTTGCTTACATGGCATGACCGGCAACCGACTACACCGGTTAAATTGCATACGTTTTTTTTTTTTTTTTTTTCTTTTTTCTTTTTTTTTAGTTAATTACATGAAGTTAGTTGTTTCAAAATACCCATCAAACTTTGTCAAATGTTTCAAAATACCATCAAACTTTGTCAGATGTTCACTTATCAGACATGAACCCAATCTGACGTGGATCATAATCGTACATGTAACACCCCAACCCGACAAGGGTAGAAGTGCCACAAGGATGGTGACATATCAGAGCATACATACATAATATCATACACAGCGGAAGTCTTAAACATAATTCATAAAAGAAAACCAAGCCAAACACGGCTTAAGTCAAAGTACATAAGTTCAAAGATGAAGAAATAATTCAAAGGAAATAAAAACATAATCCAAATCCAAAGTCATAACATAAGGTGGTCATCTAAGGTAAAAGCTTCAACACAAGCTCTAACTCTCATCCCATAGCAAAAGCCCAGCTCCTAGCTTAGAAACCTGCCGCAGGGAAAAAGAAATGCGGCTGAGCTTAAAAAGCCCAGTGAACAGATACATAAACAAAGCAACGATAATGAAATAGGACTGAATATGGTGCATTGGGGAAATATCATAAGGAATAAACAAATGAATAATAGAAATGAAAGAATATATGATAGTCATCTACCACGAGCCCAGAAACATATCATATCATATCATATAAGCCGTCAATATCATAATCTCATAATCAGAGGGGATACCTCTCAGGCAACCAGATAATATGAGGGGTGTCCTCATGTATCATAAAGTTGGAGTGATCAGCTCCCAGAAGTTGTGAAAGGCATGTATAGCACACAGTACCAGTCACCAGACAGATATCATAAACATAATCATAGTTAAAATCCACTAAACAGAACAGATCTAGGATGCATCCATACGCCCCCACAGAAATCAAATTGGCCATAATAAATCATATCATAAAGTGTGCACATAATATAACAGAAAGGGGACGGCGTAGCCAAATCACTAGGGCCACACACTAGTCATGCCAGTGGTGCATCACAGACACGCCCATGGTACCTCCATAGGTAGGGAAACAGAAATGGCTCGGGTATCAAACTAAGAGTCAGGTCTCATATCATACCAAAGGTCATATAGTAAAGGTTTATCTCAGAATCGTATCAAAGTTCAATCAAAGGGAACATAGCAATGGCTTGGGGAATCTTAAGTGTATCATATCATAATAGCATAAAGGAGCCTTTACTAAAAAGGCAGAGTATCCGTACCTTATTGCAAGCACAGAAAAATAGAAATAACTCAGAAAACAGATGTGGCTCAGGACCTCTCCTTCTTCACACCTAGAGGAGAAGAGGGGGAATCATAATTCATTCTTTAATGCATATCTTTCCATTTTAAGTAACTTTCCATTTTTAGTAACTTTCCATTTTAAGTAACTTTCCATTTTAAGTAACTTTCCATTTTTAGCAGGTTTCCATAAATAGTAAGTTTCCACTTTTAGAAAGTTTCCATATTTAGTAAGTTTCTTTTAGAAAGTTTCCATATTTAGTAAGTTTCCACTTTTAGAAAGTTTTCATATTTAGTAAGTTTCCATATTTAGAAAGTTTAATCATCATTAATGGAAATAAAGTATCTTTTACTCATTTGGTCCTTAGGGTTTCATCACTTTGCATTTTATACCCTTTACTTTCCAAAATTACCCTTTAAACCTTTTAGCATTCAAAGTTACACATTAAACCCTTAACTTATCCATTTTACATAATGAGCACTTATTTTATTAAGTTATTCGAATGAATCCTCAAACTTTCACAATTTACACTTTAAGTCCCTCAAGTTATAAAAGTTACATATTTAACCCTTTAATTTATAATTTCAACTTTTAATTATCCATAATTACATATTAAGCCATTTAATTATCAAAATAGCACAAAACCCCCTGAATATATTAAATTACCCAAAACAACCTTAAGTTTCCAGAAATTACATATTTAGTCCCTCTCTTTTAATTATTTTCAAAACAAACCCTAATTAATTATTAAATACATTTTAATCCTTTAATATGCAAAATTTACACTTGGCACCCTTATCTTATATTTTATTCGAAAAGTACACAGCCCAAAATAAGTTCTAAAAATAACCCACAAGTTTTAAAAGTTACAAAACTCACCCAAAACTTTTTAACCAAATCGCATACACATAAAATCACAAGATTAAAAACCCTAATCATAACTAATCCAATTTCAATCATTAAGCAATCATTAAACATCATTAAAAATCACTAATACAAGCCCTAGCCATAAACCCTAACCCACGATTTTCAATTTTTTTCTTTTCCTTTTTATTTTGCCGATTTAAATACATGATCCAAAATAATTCGAAACACAAGATTTAAGCTATGACAATTCTTTCCAATATTTTTCCAGATCGTAATACATCATAACAAGCCTATAATAATTTTATTAAATATTATTCTGGATCGGAACATATATTTCACGATTTAACACGTTTTTAGGGTTTTAATTCACGAAATCGATGTAGAGTATGCATGGATCGAATGGAACATTTTAGATGATGTTAATAGGGTGTAAGGGACCTGAGAAAAATACCAAACCAATATTCGAACATGTGAAAAAGGCTGTACGAATTTCTTGTATACGCTTGAACAAATCGAACCCAAAATTGATCACGACTTCACCAACAATCTTCCAACCTTGTAAACATTTTTCGTGGGTCTTATATCATGTAAGGAACTCAGGAAAAATAAGAAATAAATTTTGTGGAGGTCGAATGATGTATAAACGATTTTACCTTGTTATTATGCTTGACAAAAAGAAAAATGGGACCACGATCGAACCAAGCTTCCACAATTCGAGAGGGATTTTTATAGGACTCCTTGGATAGTTTATGATCTCAGAAAAATGCCTAGGAATTTTATGGTTGTCGAATGGAGGCCAAGGGAATTATTTGTGTGTTTGTTAAATCGATATTAGGGTTTAGGGAGGAAATGGTATGGGTTTGACCTTTATGCAGATTTTGCCGAGTGAGGGGGGGGGGATATGGGCCAAAGTTTCGGCCTTATAGTTCAAGGATATATTTTGTGGTCATTTTCCATATTTAAAAAGGTTTATATCATTTTTAAATCAAAGTAATATTAATTTAAATGTCATTTGGCCCTTTAGGGGTATTTTGGTAATTTCACAACTTGTATAAATGTTAAATGTAATTGTTAAAATTATTTGGATACATAACTTGTGCATTGTTTGAAGTTTGGGATTTATTTGGAGACTTTATAAGCTTTTAATTAAATTTTAAATATGTAGGGGTATTTTGGTCATTTCACTTGATTTAGAATTTTAGGTGTTACAACTTCTTCCCCTATAAAAAGAAAAATTTCGTCCTCGAAATTTGCAAAAAATCAGAAATGAAACGAATCGAAACCTAATGGAGACATACCAGATCAGAATGTAAAATGAGGATAACTAGCTCGAATAGACTCCTCGGTTTCTCAGGTAGCTTCCCGCTCTGGGTGATTCCGTCAAAGAATCTTGACGAAAGGAATAACTTTATGCCTCATAACTCGCTCTTGGCGATCAAGAACAGCTTCCGGCTCCTCCGGAAGAGATATATCAGGCTGAATCTGATCGAAAGGATAGGATACCACATGCAAAGGATGATAATTATATCCCCTCAGAAGAGATACATGAAAGACGTCGTGAACATGTGATAACTGCGGAGGAAGAGCCAAACGATACGAAACCTCTCCAATGCGCTCCAAAATCTCAAATGGTCCAATGAATCGAGGACTAAGCTTGCCCTTGATTCCAAAACGTTTAACTCCACGAAACGGCGAAACTTTAAGGAATACCCGATCACCAACACGACACTCTAAGTCACGCCAATGCTTATCAGCATAACTCTTTTGACGCGCACGTGCTTCCTTCAACTTTTCCCTAGCAACATCCACTTTCTCGGTAGCAATCTGAACTAACTCCGGACCCTCAATAATGCGCTCACCAACCTCATTCCAACAAACTGGAGCTCTACACTTCCTACCATACAACATCTCGAAAGGAGCCATACGAATACTCGCGTGCCAACTGTTGTTGTATGCAAACTCAACCAAACACAAATAATCGTCCCAGTTACCAGTCCACTCTAAAGCACATGCCCTCAACATATCCTCTAATGTCTGGATGGTCCTCTCCGACTGACCATCTGTCTGAGGGTGAAAAGCCGTGCTGAACTTAAGGCGCGTACCCCATGCCTTATGCAATCCCTTCCAAAAACGAGACGTAAACCGTGGATCTCTATCTGATATAATAGCTGTAGGCATACCATGAAGTCTAACAATCTCTTTGTGGAAAACTAGAAGGGGGGGTTGAATAGTTTTACGTCTTTTTCGTTTTGCTTATTTTATAAAAGATTGTTTCTAAGATAAAACTTTCAAATCACTTTAATACATAAATATATATACTAGTTAATTTATGATTTTGTATAAATACTACTTATGTATAATGTACAATTTCAAAACACTTAACTACAAAAGTATAAATACAAGATTTATTAAAGGTTTTATATATACAATGCTTATGTATAATGTTTGGAAAGAATATACAATTTCATATATTTTATGTAAGCATATATATGTGTAGTAGTGTATATATATAATTATATGTACTAGGTTGGTTTTTGTAAGATTAGTTTTATGAATGAATTTTAGTTTGATCTTTATGTGAAATCAACATATGCACAATACTATCAATTATGACTATGTGTGAAATGCAAGTAAGTAATAAATCAAAGAGTGAGAGATGGAAAGATCAAACCGAGACACAAAGGATTTATAGTGGTTCGGCTACAAGGACACCTTCCTTGCCCTACTCCACTCCCCGAGTCACCTACTCGAGAGTTTTCTTCACTAGATCAAAAACCTCCTTTATGGCGGAGAAAACCGTACACACCAAATAACACACCACAAGAATATCACACCACAATCACAACTTCAACACACCTTCTTCACACCAATCTTCTACACACCAATCTTCTACACACCAATCTTCTATTCTCTTCACACCTTCAAAGTACTAATGTCTTGACACCTTCAAGTCACTAATATCTTCACAACTTCAATGCACTAGTGTCTTGACACCTTCAAGCCACTAATGTCTTCACAACTTCAATGCACTAATGTCTTGACACCTTCAAGCCACTAATGTCTTCACAACTTCAATGCACTAGTGTCTTGACACCTTCAAGCCACTAATGTCTTCACAACTTCAATGCACTAATGTCTTGACACCTTCAAGCCACTAATGTCTTCACAACTTCAATCTACAAATGTCTTCTAGTCTTCTCCACTAGAGATCCTTAATTTCTTCACTACAAGATCCTATTGCTACAATCTCCTATCACCACTACTATCTAACCCTTCTTCTTCACTTCAAGTTACACTTCACACTAATCAACAATTGTAGATTCTTCAACTAAATCTAGATAACCAATACATACACCTTATTCACCAAAGTATAAAGGATTTACAACAAATTATAAATAAACAACTTAGATAGCAAGATGATACTAAGTTGTAATACTTCTAGTAGAAGTATTCTTCTCTTTGCACTTGAAAGAATGAGGCTTTGGATCACTTGGAAACAAAGGCTTATGAAATGAATGATCAAAGGATTTTTAGGATTGAAATGAAGATCTAGAACAGAAAGTTTTAGTGCAAAGAGGTAAGGAAAATGTGCAAAATGATCCAGTATTTAAAGGGCCAGATTTTACTATTCGGGAGCGTTGCCGGTCCCCTTAATTGTAGGCCGGTCCCCTTAATGATTAAGGGGGCCGCCTAGTAAAATTAAGGGGGCCGCCCTCCTGAACGTTTGAAAAGATTCTCTGGATAAAATTTGCCCTTTTTGGTTGGAAATTTGAAATCATATTTTTGTGGTTTAATAAAGCTTTACCAAAAATGATTTACAAATATATATAAAATGTTAAAATCATTTTATATAATGTTATGTATTAATATAAAATTTCCTTTGATCATGTAATGCATAAGTTACTAAGTTTATGCATACCTTAAGTGATATAAGATGTAGAAGTAAATATTTGTCATCAAATACTTGTTTATGTCTTATTTTTGACTTAATTTGATTTAAGTTTTGTGATTATCAAAACATAGGTTTATTGAGAAATATTAATAACATTCACAAACATTATTTATATCAACAATCTCCCCCTTTTTGATGATTACAAAACTTAAACTCATTAACTCAAAAATTAGTTTTTAAACAAGTATTTTAGTGAGTTTATATGTACTTCTCCCCCTTTTTGTAACATCAAAAAGGTTAAGCCGACAAGTTTTCATTTGTGAAAATTTTGACGGGTAGAAACTCCCCCTTGATGTGTACTCCCCCTCGTTTGGGGGCACCAAGAGAACGAGCTATGGAATGCTTGCAAAACAAAAATATTAGAAGCACAAGTATAGACATGCACACAAATATAATGTAATAAGGAAAGAAAGAAGCATTCATATTAGAATAATTGTTGTGTCAAGACACAACAATGCAAGTACAAGTAGAGAAAAATACAAGATATTAGCAATTACATAAGCTAACAACAATAGAAATACATCATCATGCAAAGAGTACATAGACTTCATAGAGCTTGCAAGCAAAATGGAGGGAAAGGCTTTATTTATTAAGCATGGCATATGCTTAATTTGGAGAGCATGATGGTGATGGTGGAGTAATGGGTGAGAATTGTGGTGGAGGGATTATTGGAGAGGATGGTGGAGTTGGTGGTGGTGGTGGGTTGGTAAGCAAATGTTCAATATATGAAAACATATATTGAATTTCATCTCTAAGGCCAAAGATGACCGTGCGATTGTGGATACAACAAAGGCAAGAATCACCATGTGATTCAAGCATCCTCCAAGGTATGGGATTGGTAAAAAATGGTGGTGAAATTTGTGGTGATGAGAGATGAGCATCAAGTGGTGTTGTTGGTGAAAGTGAGATGGTAAGATGAGTAGACATGGGTTCTTGTGTAGGAGGTGGTGATGATACTTGTGGTGACAAGTGTAAGTGGATGTAGTCATTGATTGATGAGGTTGAGGGTATGGATGATGAAGAAGTTCCATGAGTGGAAGGTGTTTTAGATGGTGCATTGGGTGCACTTGGGGATGAGCATTTGGGTGGAGGTGATGGTGTTTTGTTGTCTTCATTTGTTAAGTCAATGAAGAGTTGTTTTGGTGGGATGACCACAAGTTTTTGTTTCTTGGAGGTTTTGGAGTTTGAGGTACTTGGAGGAGTCATGATGATATGATGAATGATGAGATGAAGAATGGTGATAATGGAGGGAATTTATAGTATGGAAGTGGATAATTTAGGTAAATGTTTGAAATGGTGGAAAGAGATTCTAAAATCAGTTGGGTCAAAATGGGAAATGGTAGCTGAAACTAGAGAAAGGATTCACAAGATGCAAAAGAATACAGTAAACCCAGTTCCAGATGGCCGGTCCCCTTAATTGTATGCCGGCCCCCTTAATCATTAAGGGGACCGCCTAGGGAATTAAGGGGGCCGCCCATCTGGTGATTTCCCAGATGACCAGAAACCCAAAATTTGCAAAATTTGGTGATTTTTCAAGTGTGTTTTTCCAGCAAGCTCTATTAGGAATATATACTTTAGGAATGATGATATATAAACACATATATATATAATCAAATTTTACATGCAAATAAACATATTATAATCCATTTTGAAAAGAAGCATGGCATAACATTAATATGAAAGCATGATAATAATTAAAGTCTAAACATCATTCCGAATAACACAAGAAATTAACACAAGTATTTCCGAATAAATCGGACAAATAGCAAACCATGCAAATGTCAAATTAAAAACACATAATAAGTAGCAATACATCAAAATCTTCTACTTCTTCTTCTTTCCAACCATCTTCCTAAACATCTTCCCAATGGATTTGAATCCCCCTTGAAGTTCTTCATGCATTTGTATTTGACGATTGATGATAGACGTTTGACGAGTGAATAGAAGCTCATCGGTACGTTCATGAGGAAGAGGAATTTGATATTCGGTATCATCAAGATCGGAGAGATCTTCCACAAAGGTCGTGGGGGATGGAGTACTAACACGTGAGGTGTCTTCCTCCTCATCATCATCGTCATCACGATGAGATGTAGAACCACGACCCCTAGAGTACAAGGGAACACGAGATTTTCCTTTGTCACTACGAGGACGACGAGTACGAACACGAGTAAGTTGGTTCAAAGTAGGAAGGATATGAACGTAGTATTCTCTTTGAAGATGTGGGTAATGTTCCATCACATAACGGTAAAGTCGTGTGAGAAACATACCGTAAGGAAGATTGGCATTTGTGGTGTTTTTGGCGGACATGATTCGATGAATAAAAAGATAAGCCAAGTTGTATTGCTCTTCAGCAATAACACAATAAAGCATGTGGGCAATGCTCGCCGTGACATGATCACGGTGACCACCAGTACCAAACGCATTCTCTCGAATGATTTCTTCCCACTTCTTCATATCTTGGCTTAGCTCTTTGAGGAGGATTTGATTGGCATTAATGTCGACATTCTTCGACTTGATTACTCGACTAGTCGTACGACGTTCTAGTTCAAGCATTCGACGAATGTCTTCAGGACTAGGAATCTCAGAATAGTAGGGGCCATCCTGAGGACGATTTATTTCAAGAGTGGAAAGATCCCATTCATTTGAGAAAACGGCTTGGCCGTTGAATGGGATTCTAAGAATTTGCCCAAATTGAGCAAGAGTAAGAGTGATGAATTGATTTTGAATCATGAAGGAAATGAGGAGATGACCATAGGGATCGGTTTGCACCGTCACTTGGCTATAGAAGTCGAGGATAAAACGAGGAATGATAGGTTCGTTGATTTGGAAAAGACATTCAAAACGAATATTGGAGAACATTCGTTCTGTGTCATCAGATTCATAGAAAGATGGGTCGACAATTCTTCCTTCGTGAATGTTTCTATTTTCAATAGGACGATAGAAACACGCAACTGAAGGAGACATGCCGGGAGTAGAAGAAACATTTGGAATGTATTGTTTGGTTTTGGATACATCACCAACCGTGGTCTTAGGCATTTTCACCTAAACAAAATAACAACAAGAATATAATTAATATAAAAATAACCATCATGCATATATTGTTTATATATATATATGTATATATATAATTATATGCAATATATGTGGAACGAAATTCTACTTCGACACAAAAAAAATATTTAAATGAAGTAGTTTCATGATGTTCCTTTTATTTTGACTTTAAACTTGTTTAGAATGTACAATATCAAAAGGGTATGATATCATAATTCATTTCGAAATAAGGCTAGATATATATTAGATCATATATCTTCCATTTCGTAAAAGTTTGACGCAACATAAGCTTGTTTAAAAGATTGAAATGCGAATTTTAGTTTTCAAAATTATCATTTTAAAGATAAACCAAACGCTCCCTTAACTAGACAACAATATCCTAAAAATATCAATATATATATTGATTATATATCTTGATGACCTCTATTGATTCTATTATTATTAACAAAACTTATAAGCTAGTTATATGTTTCAAATAACTTCATATAGTTATGGTTTGTTCATGAACCAAACGCCCATGTTGTCTTCATGAACCATTTAATCAACAATTTGAAAAGTATGCTTTGATTGTTTAGAACGTTAAAACAATGTAATGTAGTAAGTTTTAAATGGTTTTTAAGAGTTATATCAACAATGTGACTTATGAAAAATAAAATTCGACTAGGGTTTATGGGCGATTAATAATTTTGACAAGATGATATGTTATACTAATTTTGAGTTGCAAAACATCATCCTAATCTTATGGGGAGCATTTGGTAGTTCAATTTCTAGCTTCAATTACTCTTAAAATCAAATTAAAATGAATTTTAATAAAATGCATGATTATTGATTAGACACCAAATCGAATGAAATGTGATGAAATGCATGTTGGAAAACTTACAAAAGATGTTGTTATATGTTTGGTTGATGTTTGCCCATTGCGAAATAACCTCGAATTGGTGATATGATGGAGGATTTTGAAGTTTTTGGGTATTTTGGTTCGTACTCAGTAGCAGTGGGGAAGAACAAATGAGTGAATGGAGTGTTTGGGAATGGAAATAAGAAGGAAAACGAATTTGGAACTGTCAGATGGCCGGCCCCCTTAAACATTAAGGGGACCGCCCTCGATAACAAGCCGGTCCCCTTAATTATTAAGGGGGCCGCCTTTGAAATTTTCCAAATTTCGCAGAATTCGTTTCTGGAACAAGAATATTCATACGTATATACTTAGATTTATAATATATCAAAAATACGTAAACGTCTATTGGCACGATGATAAGATGCTTAACAACTTTTAATTACCGTTTCGATAATTAAAATATACCTTTGACAATTTTTGGATAAAATGATCAAAGTGTTAAGTTGATGAAGGGTTTGAGGTGTGTTCGGGAATATGTGAATAAGTATATATATATATATATATATATATATATATATATATATATATATATATATATATATTGTTTATATATATAGGTATAAGTGTGTTTGAAAGATGGGTTGATGAATGAGATTAGAAGGATAGTAACGGAAATAGGATATACTTGGCGAGAGGAGTTTGTTTCATCCATAGTGTTCACGTGCGAAGGCGTTCTTGCATTATAAAAGTCCACTTGACTCATATCCCTTCATCATCATGAGTCTCCTAAAAGAGGACTTACTAGAATAACGTGAGAGGGGAAAAGAAAGAGTTCGATAAGGAACGATTTCTTGGAGTTCTAGAAAGTCAACAAATGACGTATCTAGGTTATGTGCAAGTGAATGTGTATATATATATATATATATATATATATATATATATATATATATATATATATATATATATATATATATATATATATATATATATATATATATTTAATATATTACGTATAATAGCATATATATATGTATATATAAGTATATATGTGATTCTAACACATAGAAGACAATGACAAATTATATCTAAATGATTAACGAAATCAAACAATACATATTTATCTAAGCATGACAATGAGTTGTGAAAGAATGGCGTACCCGGTGGTCTTCAAAAGAAATCTTCAATATCATCAAGATGAAATATAGACTTTGAAAAAGTCTATGTTGAGAGAAAAACCAAGATTGCCTCAAGGAATGTTTGTCTAGCCATTTGATCTCCATTGTCCTTTTGGTCCAAAGTTATTTGGTCCAAACATGTTTAACATTTGGCTCGGGTGCATGAAAGGTGGTAGAATGCCCCAAGGGTTGTAGCTTTGTTGGTAGTTCCACATTTGATTACTATTGTTATTATAGTTTTGTCTATTTTGATTTCTTTTTGGTTGAGGTGTTTTAGACCTAGGATGAGAATTATTTGGTTTTCTAGGTGGTGAAGTTTTAGAACTTATTTTGGGTTTAGACAATCCTACTTCGGTCTTTAAAGACGGTTTATAAAGATTTTTAACTTCTTTATCATTGGCAAGAGGTATTTTCTTATCATTAATAAGTATATACTTAGGATTAGATTCTAAAGGTTTTTGTTTGTTGAGTTCACTTTCAAATTTTACATTTTTAATCTCGCTTGTTGAAGCCTCATTTGAATTAAATCCTAAGCCGGTTTTGTCTCCGGACGTTCTTTGAATACTTATTATTTTACTAAGTGATTGACTACTATTTTCAAATTTGTCAAGTTTGCGAATTTCTTTCCTAAGCATTTCGTTTTCACCTTTAAGCTCTTGACATGATTTATATTCTTCAAAAATTTCTTTACCTTTTTCTAGTTGATGTATTTTAATTTTTAATTCAAGTACTTCATTTTCTAATTGATTGTTAATGTATTTTAGTGATTTGTTTTTGGTCATTACTAGTTGTCCTAGTTTGCATAGTTTAATATATTCATTATCTAGATCTTTTTCATCTAATGATATACTTTCATCACTAAAATATTCGGTTTCGGAACGTACCTCATTTGGTGTATTTGCCATAAGACATTTTTCTTCCTTTGTCGTTTCATTCTCATCATCATCACTATCACTCCAAGCACCTCCAACAAATGCTCTTTGATTTTGATCTCTTGTCATCATTGGACATTTTCCAATAAGGTGATTTGGATCTCCGCACTTGAAACACTTTCTTTCAATCTTGTTGTTCTTGTCATCTTTACTCTTTCGAAATGTTTTCTTTTCGTCGTACGGTTGTCTTACGAATCTTCCTCGCCTTTTGAAGAATTTCTTGAAATCTCTTACGGCCATGGCGTATTCTTCGTCATCACTTTCGGAAGATGAGCTATCTTCGATACTAGATTCCTTTCTAGCTTTCAAGGCGATTGACTTGCTTTGCTCTCGTTTTTCCTTGACCATTTCGGAGTTCTTTTTAATGATGACTTCGTAGACTTTTAGATTTCCAATTAATTCGTCAAGTTGCAAAGTTGACAAATTCTTCGATTCTTCAATAGCCGTCACTTTAGCTCGCCATTTTGGATGAAGAGCCCTAAGAAATTTCCTAACAAAATTCTTACTAGAAAAATTCTCATCAAGTGCTTTTAAACTTGTGATGATAGTGTTAAATCTAGCAAAAGCATTGTCAATTGATTCCTCTTCCGGAATCGTGAATTGCTCGTATTGTTGAACAAGTAGATCTATCTTATTATCTTTGACTTGACTATTACCTTGGTGAGTTATTAGTAAAGAGTTCCAAATTTCTTTTGCGGTTTCACACATAAAGATCCTTTCGTACTCTTTACGTGGTAGCGCATTATAAATAACCATTTTTGCCTCATTATTTTTAGCAAGTTTTCTTTTTAAATCATCATTTTGTTTTTCAAAAGGTACGATTTCATCTTTCTTAGTTTCCGGGTTATTTTGAATAGGTAAAAAAATCACCATTAGTAATAACATGCCAAAGATCTAGATCTTTTGACTTCACATAAGTTTCAAATCAATTTTTCCAATATAAAAATCCATCACTTTCAAATAGTGGTGGTCTTTGCATAGATTGCCCTTCTAAATATTTTTCAGATTCCATAGATCGTTACAAGTTTTAAAATACAATATATTTTAAAGATCTTGCTCGACGTGGCTCTGATACCAATTGTGGAAAACTAGAAGGGGGGTTGAATAGTTTTACGTCTTTTTTGTTTTGCTTATTTTATAAAAGATAGTTTCTAAGATAAAACTTTCAAATCACTTTAATACATAAATATATATACTAGTTAATTTATGATTTTGTATAAATACTACTTATGTATAATGTACAATTTCAAAACACTTAACTACAAAAGTATAAATACAAGATTTATTAAAGGTTTTATATATACAATGCTTATGTATAATGTTTGGAAAGAATATACAATTTCATATATTTTATGTAAGCATATATATGTGTAGTAGTGTATATATATAATTATATGTACTAGGTTGGTTTTTGTAAGATTAGTTTTATGAATGAATTTTAGTTTGATCTTTATGTGAAATCAACATATGCACAATACTATCAATTATGACTATGTGTGAAATGCAAGTAAGTAATAAATCAAAGAGTGAGAGATGGAAAGATCAAACCGAGACACAAAGGATTTATAGTGGTTCAGCTACAAGGACACCTTCCTTGCCCTACTCCACTCCCCGAGTCACCTACTCGAGAGTTTTCTTCACTAGATCAAAAACCTCCTTTATGGCGGAGAAAACCGTACACACCAAATAACACACCACAAGAATATCACACCACAATCACAACTTCAACACACCTTCTTCACACCAATCTTCTACACACCAATCTTCTACACACCAATCTTCTATTCTCTTCACACCTTCAAAGTACTAATGTCTTGACACCTTCAAGTCACTAATATCTTCACAACTTCAATGCACTAGTGTCTTGACACCTTCAAGCCACTAATGTCTTCACAACTTCAATGCACTAATGTCTTGACACCTTCAAGCCACTAATGTCTTCACAACTTCAATGCACTAGTGTCTTGACACCTTCAAGCCACTAATGTCTTCACAACTTCAATGCACTAATGTCTTGACACCTTCAAGCCACTAATGTCTTCACAACTTCAATCTACAAATGTCTTCTAGTCTTCTCCACTAGAGATCCTTAATTTCTTCACTACAAGATCCTATTGCTACAATCTCCTATCACCACTACTATCTAACCCTTCTTCTTCACTTCAAGTTACACTTCACACTAATCAACAATTCTAGATTCTTCAACTAAATCTAGATAACTAATACATACACCTTATTCACCAAAGTATAAAGGATTTACAACAAATTATAAATAAACAACTTAGATAGCAAGATGATACTAAGTTGTAATACTTCTAGTAGAAGTATTCTTCTCTTTGCACTTGAAAGAATGAGGCTTTGGATCACTTGGAAACAAAGGCTTATGAAATGAATGATCAAAGGATTTTTAGGATTGAAATGAAGATCTAGAACAGAAAGTTTTAGTGCAAAGAGGTAAGGAAAATGTGCAAAATGATCCAGTATTTAAAGGGCCAGATTTTACTGTTCGGGAGCGTTGCCGGTCCCCTTAATTGTAGGCCGGTCCCCTTAATGATTAAGCGGGCCGCCTAGTAAAATTAAGGGGGCCGCCCTCCTGAACGTTTGAAAAGATTCTCTGGATAAAATTTGCCCTTTTTGGTTGGAAATTTGAAATCATATTTTTGTGGTTTAATAAAGCTTTACCAAAAATGATTTACAAATATATATAAAATGTTAAAATCATTTTATATAATGTTATGTATTAATATAAAATTTCCTTTGATCATGTAATGCATAAGTTACTAAGTTTATGCATACCTTAAGTGATATAAGATGTAGAAGTAAATATTTGTCATCAAATACTTGTTTATGTCTTATTCTTGACTTAATTTGATTTAAGTTTTGTGATTATCAAAACATAGGTTTATTGAGAAATATTAATAACATTCACAAACATTATTTATATCAACACTCTTGCTGAAATACGTCCGCCAACTTACTAATTCCGTAGTTCACACGAATAGGGAGAAAGTGAGCAGACTTGGTTAGTCGATCAACAACCACCCAAATCGCATCATGCTTCCTACGAGTAAGAGGTAAACCTGTAACGAAATCCATGGAAATCTCTTCCCATTTCCACTTCGGAATCTCTAACGGCTGTAATAACCCACTCGCTCTTTGATGCTCGATCTTTACTTGCTGGCAAGTCAAACACTTCGATACATACAAAGCCACATCATGTTTCATGCCATTCCACCAAAAATGCTGCTTAAGATCCCTGTACATCTTGGTAGAACCAGGATGAATAGTGAACGGGGAACTATGAGCTTCTGATAGAATAGTCTCTCGAAGTTCCGGATCGTTAGGAATGCAAAGACGATCCTCAAACCAAACCACACCAAATTCGTCAACTCTGAATTCTGACTGTTTGCCTTCCTCAACATTTTGAACTATAGACCACAGCTCACCATCCTCCTTCTGAGCTTCCTTTATTCGCAAGATAAGATTGGAGTCAACTTTAAGACTAGCCCAATAACCATCCTGACCTCGAATACAAAACTCCACATCAAGAAGCTCTAAGTCATGCAAAACACGAGGATCAAACTCTAAACTCGCAACCATACCAGACTTCCTACTAAGAGCATCCGCGACCACATTCGCCTTACCGGGATGATACTGAATATTAACATCATAGTCCTTCAGAAGTTCCAACCACCGCCTCTGTCTCATATTCAGCTCTTTCTGGGTAAAAATGTACTTAAGACTCTTGTGATCGGTGAAAATGTCACAAGACTCTCCATACAAATAATGGCGCCAAATCTTTAGCGCGAAAACCACAGCCGCTAACTCAAGATCATGTGTCGGATAGTTCACCTCGTGAGGTTTCAACTGCCTCGAAGCATAAGCAATCACTTTCCCATGTTGCGTCAACACACACCCCAAACCTTTCTTCGATGCATCACTATAGATTTGAAAACCACCTGAACCAGATGGAAGAGTCAAAACAGGTGCAGACACTAAACGTTTCTTCAACTCCTCAAAACTACTTTCCCTCTCATCAGTCCAAACAAACTTCTCTCCTTTCCTCATCAATTGTGTTAAAGGCAAAGCGAGACGCGAAAAGCCTTCAACAAATCTCCTATAATACCCAGCAAGACCCAGAAAACTCCTTACTTCTGTCACGTTTGTAGGTCTCGGTCATTTTGTGATAGCCTCAACCTTCGCAGGGTCCATAGTAATACCGTCCGCAGAAACAATGTGACCCAAGAAAGCTACTCGATCCAACCAAAACTCGCACTTCGAAAACTTCGCATATAATCTCTGCTGTCGAAGAACCTCCAGAACCATACTAAGATGTTGCTCGTGTTCCTCCTCGGATTTAGAATACACAAGGATGTCATCAATGAAGACAATGACGAACTTATCGAGGAATTCGTGAAATACCCGGTTCATAAGGTCCATGAAAATTGCAGGAGCATTGGTCAACCCGAAAGGCATAACCAAGAATTCATAATGACCGTACCGAGTTCGAAAGGCCGTTTTAGGAACGTCTTGTTCCCTCACCCGAAGTTGGTGATAACCGGACCTCAGATCAATCTTAGAGAAATGCTTCGCCCCTTGCAATTGGTCAAATAGATCATCAATGCGTGGAAGAGGGTAACGGTTACGAATTGTGATACGGTTAAGTTCCCGATAATCAATACAAAGACGCATGCTTCCATCCTTCTTCTTAACAAACAATACGGGAGCACCCCATGGAGACACACTCGGACGAATGAAACCATTATCTAACAGTTCTTGCAATTGCTCCTTCAGTTCTTTCAATTCGATCGGTGCCATACGGTATGGAGCTTTAGATATGGGTTCAGCACCCGGAATCAAATCAATACTGAACTCAATTTCTCGGACCGGAGGAATACCAGGAAGTTCATCCGGAAACACATCGGTAAAATCGCGCACAACGCGAATACCATCAATGCTCGGAACATCCACAGAAGTATCCTTGATAGAAACAAGGAAACCAATACAGCCATGTGAAATCAGTGTCCGGGCTTTCATAGCCGAAATGATCTTTACAGACTTCAGAGGTAGTGAACCAGAATAAACAAATTCAGGATGATGAAGATTACCAAAGATCACTTTACGAGCATAACAATCAATGGTCGCTTTATGAGCAGCCAACCAGTCCATGCCCAGAATAATATCAAAGTCAATCATATCGATGGGAAGAAGGTTCGCAGCACGAATATGATCATCGAAACGAAGAGGGCAATTCACATACTCAACATCAATAATCACATGAGTTTTCATCGGAGTAGCAATAGATATACGGTTCATTAGTTGTGTTGGGGTTATGTTTATTTTATTTGCAGGTGAAGTAGATATTATGGAATGTGTAGCACCGGTGTCAAATAAAACAAAGACAGTACGATCTCCAATATAAAGAAAACCCGTAATAGTACCTGAGGAACCAGCTGCCTGATCTCGAGTCATAGAGTAAACCCGGCCCGAATTAGGAGCAGTCCTATCATCAATCTTAGGTCCACCAGTCTTCTTCTTAGGGCAGTCGATGACTTTATGATGAGTAGATCCACACCCGAAACAACCACCAGAAGCTCTATAACAAGGACCCGGATGAGTCTTCCCACAAGAAGGACATGTAGGAGGAGGTGGTAGAGCTTCAATCTTCTTCTGACCCGACGATCCTGACTGCTGATACTGCTGAGAGTCCCTACGTTGGTTGTTATTATTCTGCCCTTGACGATCACCACCATACCTACCAGTATCCCGACGATCCTGGTTCCTGTAATCCTGCTGCCTATTATTATAACCACGGTCCTGACGACCCCTCTGATCATACCCTTGGTCCTGTCAACCCCGAGAATCCTGCCTATGGTCCTGCCGACCATGACTACGAGAATCCACCCGGTTACCATCCCTATCACGCTTATTAGACACCCGATCTGCATGCAGCAACTCAATGTTACGCGCTGCATCCTGAACCCCAGCAACATCTTCAAAAGTAGTGTTAACGATCTTGTCCAACACCCACTTCTTCAAAGCCCATTTAAAGTGACGAGCCTGACGAAAAGCATCACCAGTGACCTCTGGTCCAACAAAACTAGCCAAACGCAAAAATCGCTGCATAAACTCTCCTGACGACTCCTGATCACCCTGACGAATCGACCCGTAATCTCTCTCATGCCTTAACTGTTCTGCCATAGGGATATACTGTCTGTAAAATGCCTCAATGAAGTCAGCCCACGAACAAGTCTCAGCAAAATCACCTCCTTTGGCCTGAACAAGAGCAGTCCACCAGTTCTGAGCATCACCTTCCAATTTGAATGTAGCCAAACCAGTTTTAAACTCGTCACCACATCCCAGAACACGAAACAATTTCTCAACATGTGTGATCCAGTCCTCCGCTTCATGGGGAGCAACAGCGGACTTGAATGTGAGAGGCTTGAGCTTGTTAAACCTCTCGATCCACACATGGATACCAGTTGGGGGAGCATGAGGTGGAGCATCAGGTTGAGCATTTGGTGGAGTAGGAGGTCTAGCACCACTACCAGAAGAACTCGGCCCATTCCTGAGGTTATTGGCCACTTCAGTCACTACTCGTGGAATAGCAGCTTCCAAAGCAGCGTTAATCATAGCTTGGAAATCAGGGGCATCATCATCCCCATTAGTGTACTGAGTAAAGCGGGTGTTCACCATCTGAATGATCATGGAAAAGGGATTAGCAAAACATAAGGGAAAATAAGCACGAAATGGAAGACGAAGCAGAAACCTATGCTACCCAAATCCTCACCAGTCAACCTAAAGTCTTAAGGGTCAAATCCTAGGGTCCATAAGACTCACAGGCCATGTTTATGTACTACAGGTCGCAGCCTGGGCTCTGATACCATAATTGTAACACCCCAACCCGACAAGGGTTGAAGTGCCACAAGGATGGTGACATATCAGAGCATACATACATAATATCATACACAACGGAAGTCTTAAACATAATTCATAAAAGAAAACCAAGCCAAACACGGCTTAAGTCAAAGTACATAAGTTCAAAGATGAAGAAATAATTCAAAGGAAATAAAAACATAATCCAAATCCAAAGTCATAACATAAGGTGGTCATCTAAGGTAAAAGCTTCAACACAAGCTCTAACTCTCATCCCATAGCAAAAGCCCAGCTCCTAGCTTAGAAACCTGCCGCAGGGAAAAAGAAATGCGGCTGAGCTTAAAAAGCCCAGTGAACAGATACATAAACAAAGCAACGATAATGAAATAGGACTGAATATGGTGCATTGGGGAAATATCATAAGGAATAAACAAATGAATAATAGAAATGAAAGAATATAGGATAGTCATTTACCACGAGCCCAGAAACATATCATATCATATCATATAAGCCGTCAATATCATAATCTCATAATCAGAGGGGATACCTCTCAGGCAACCAGATAATATGAGGGGTGTCCTCATGTATCATAAAGTTGGAGTGATCAGCTCCCAGAAGTTGTGAAAGGCATGTATAGCACACAGTACCAGTCACCAGACAGATATCATAAACATAATCATAGTTAAAATCCACTAAACAGAACAGATCTAGGATGCATCCATACGCCCCCACAGAAATCAAATTGGCCATAATAAATCATATCATAAAGTGTGCACATAATATAACAGAAAGGGGACGGCGTAGCCAAATCACTAGGGCCACACACTAGTCATGCCAGTGGTGCATCACAGACACGCCCATGGTACCTCCATAGGTAGGGAAACAGAAATGGCTCGGGTATCAAACTAAGAGTCAGGTCTCATATCATACCAAAGGTCATATAGTAAAGGTTTATCTCAGAATCGTATCAAAGTTCAATCAAAGGGAACATAGCAATGGCTTGGGGAATCTTAAGTGTATCATATCATAATAGCATAAAGGAGCCTTTACTAAAAAGGCAGAGTATCCGTACCTTATTGCAAGCACAGAAAAATAGAAATAACTCAGAAAACAGATGTGGCTCAGGACCTCTCCTTCTTCACACCTAGAGGAGAAGAGGGGGAATCATAATTCATTCTTTAATGCATATCTTTCCATTTTAAGTAACTTTCCATTTTTAGTAACTTTCCATTTTAAGTAACTTTCCATTTTAAGTAACTTTCCATTTTTAGCAGGTTTCCATAAATAGTAAGTTTCCACTTTTAGAAAGTTTCCATATTTAGTAAGTTTCTTTTAGAAAGTTTCCATATTTAGTAAGTTTCCACTTTTAGAAAGTTTTCATATTTAGTAAGTTTCCATATTTAGAAAGTTTAATCATCATTAATGGAAATAAAGTATCTTTTACTCATTTGGTCCTTAGGGTTTCATCACTTTGCATTTTATACCCTTTACTTTCCAAAATTACCCTTTAAACCTTTTAGCATTCAAAGTTACACATTAAACCCTTAACTTATCCATTTTACATAATGAGCACTTATTTTATTAAGCTATTCGAATGAATCCTCAAACTTTCACAATTTACACTTTAAGTCCCTCAAGTTATAAAAGTTACATATTTAACCCTTTAATTTATAATTTCAACTTTTAATTATCCATAATTACATATTAAGCCATTTAATTATCAAAATAGCACAAAACCCCCCTGAATATATTAAATTACCCAAAACAACCTTAAGTTTCCAGAAATTACATATTTAGTCCCTCTCTTTTAATTATTTTCAAAACAAACCCTAATTAATTATTAAATACATTTTAATCCTTTAATATGCAAAATTTACACTTGGCACCCTTATCTTATATTTTATTCGAAAAGTACACAGCCCAAAATAAGTTCTAAAAATAACCCACAAGTTTTAAAAGTTACAAAACTCACCCAAAACTTTTTAACCAAATCGCATACACATAAAATCACAAGATTAAAAACCCTAATCATAACTAATCCAATTTCAATCATTAAGCAATCATTAAACATCATTAAAAATCACTAATACAAGCCCTAGCCATAAACCCTAACCCACGATTTTCAATTTTTTCTTTTCCTTTTTATTTTGCCGATTTAAATACATGATCCAAAATAATTCGAAACACAAGATTTAAGCTATGACAATTCTTTCCAATATTTTTCCAGATCGTAATACATCATAACAAGCCTATAATAATTTTATTAAATATTATTCTGGATCGGAACATATATTTCACGATTTAACACGTTTTTAGGGTTTTAATTCACGAAATCAATGTAGAGCATGCATGGATCGAATGGAACATTTTAGATGATGTTAATAGGGTGTAAGGGACCTGAGAAAAATACCAAACCAATATTCGAACGTGTGAAAAAGGCTGTACGAATTTCTTGTATACGCTTGAACAAATCGAACCCAAAATTGATCACGACTTCACCAACAATCTTCCAACCTTGTAAACATTTTTCGTGGGTCTTATATCATGTAAGGAACTCAGGAAAAATAAGAAATAAATTTTGTGGAGGTCGAATGAGGTATAAACGATTTTACCTTGTTATTATGCTCGACAAAAAGAAAAATGGGACCACGATCGAACCAAGCTTCCACAATTCGAGAGGGATTTTTATAGGACTCCTTGGATAGTGTATGATCTCAGAAAAATGCCTAGGAATTTTAGGGTTGTCGAATGGAGGCCAAGGGAATTATTTGTGTGTTTGTTAAATCGATATTAGGGTTTAGGGAGGAAATGGTATGGGTTTGACCTTTATGCAGATTTTGCCGAGTGAGGGGGGGGATATGGGCCAAAGTTTCGGCCTTATAGTTCAAGGATATATTTTGTGGTCATTTTCCATATTTAAAAAGGTTTATATCATTTTTAAATCAAAGTAATATTAATTTAAATGTCATTCGGCCCTTTAGGGGTATTTTGGTAATTTCATAACTTGTATAAATGTTAAATGTAATTGTTAAAATTATTTGGATACATAACTTGTGCATTGTTTGAAGTTTGGGATTTATTTGGAGACTTTATAAGCTTTTAATTAAATTTTAAATATGTAGGGGTATTTTGGTCATTTCACTTGATTTAGAATTTTAGGTGTTACAGTACAAATCTATGACGTGACATGTACATTTGTCGCTGACATAGACTTTGGAGGTAAAAAATGGGTTTTTGTCGATATCAACACAAAACAAAGTTTGATGGGTATTGTGGTATTTTATTGGGTTCATAACTGACATGTGAACATATATTTGAGAAAGTTTGTTGCTATTAGATGCCATTAACCATTTTTTCTTTGATTATAAAGCCACTTGAAATGTTGTTCTTATTCATGCTAAGCTACTATTTTGTTGGTCACTCAACATCTATAAGCTTTGTCTTATCTCATAAATTAATATGCACTCCTTTCCTCCGTGTAAAAAGAATGTTCATATTGCTATTTTAACTTGTCTTCAAAGGATATGGATCCACTAAAAAGAAAAATAAAAATTAAAAAAATGAGAAACGTTTTCAGCCACACATTTCAAATGAAAAAGAAGAATTTAATGAGAGATGCATATCTTTTTGTAGATGCATCTTCTCATTTTTCTCATTTTAGTTTTATTTATTATTTGATCCTTACCATGTCTTCAAGTAAATGTAAATTTTCAATCTGAACAAATCGAATTGTGTCACTAGATATGAAATATTATGATACGACCCGGTTAGGGGTTGTATCGGGATAGGGCACCACTTCAAGCGGGCGCGAGCTCCTTAAGAATATTAGAGAAGAAAACCAGAAATAATTTTATTAGACAAATCATAACTTTCATTAATGAATGACGCGGTATATAAATACCGAATAAACCCTAACTTGTATCACAAGTCGATACAAGATAAACTCACAAAATAAAAGATATTTTCCTAGATAATGACTCACATGAAAGATGGTTATCCAAAGGCGTGTCATTCCCCACTCCTTCGGAAATCACCTTGTCCTCAAGGTGTTGCTTCAAAATCTCGCCTCACGTAGTTCCAGTATCCCACACCTTCACTTGTAGTTCACCCTCTATTGGATTATAAGAAAACGGCATAAAGTGCATCAAAAAGCTTTGCCAAGGTTGTCCATAATTTACATGACTGGTGTCCAAATTCAGCCCGCTATATACAACTTTATTCTGCCCAACTTGAATCACAACGTAAAACTTTGATTTCATCCACACGAGAGGCACCTCATCTCTTTTCTTTCTCTTAATGGTTTCGAGTGGAGGTGGTTCAACATTAGTTTTAGGTGGCGTTGTCAACAGAGGTAGTTTAACGACGATTGTACGTTTCTGGTTTTGCGATCCGTTGTTGCTAATACTCACTTTGTTGCTGAAAGAAGACGACCGTTGATCCTCAAAACGTACTTCTATTATGCGGGCCAAGGGTAAGGCTTCTCCCAAAGTTTTAGGATTCAACCTTAACAGTTCCCAAAGTTGTAGGTCCGTGAAGCGTGCTTCCGTTGCATGAGCTAATGAAAAAGCTTCGCCTAAAGTTGTGGCGTTTGACCTTAAGAGTGCGCATTGTAGAGCTGGTTAAAGTCCAGAGATATAAAACGATTTAAGTAAGTTTTCAGAGATCCCCGTTACTCGATTTATAAGTAACTCAAACTCACTCTGATATTCGGCCATGGTACCCATTTGCAAAAGTTTAGATAGTGCGTCCCGATCGTTGCTGCTCGATGCCATGAACAATAACTCGAAGAATAGAATTTTTTTCCGATGAATAGTACTGATGAACAGTATCGGTGAACAGTACAAACAACACCGATGAACAGTCTCTGGTGAACAGTACTCGCGATAAAGAGTATGTTTACCTCCGGACCTTCGATCTTTTTAAACAGTTTCTAAGCATACCCAGTTTTGGATTATTGCAAGAAAAACTATGCAAATAACTAGTGACACTTTTATAAAGCTACAACATCGTAAAGCCCATTTGTGATCAATGATCCAATTATCGGTCATTTCAGATTTAAGTTTATCGCAAACAACATAACACAAATCTTCATATTGTGTCACGTGTCGTCTAAATTTGCTTTGAGTTGTAAGGGAAATACGAACTTTGGTTCATACAAGATTGTAAGATCGATGTGTAATGTGTAATAATATGTAATTTGCACAAAACTCAAAATACGACATACAGCTACGATTATTAGATGCTTGTTTATATCATGATTACTTTAAGATGTTATTTTCATGCAATTCTTATATGAATAATCTGAATCAGTGAATCTCATGCATAAGCTGTAATGTGGACAGAAAGTGACTTTGACGCTAAAATAAAGAAGAAAGAAAGTGACTTTAACTTGAGTTGTTGTCAAAGCAAAAATGCATTTTTGATACCGACCCGCATGAAGTGGTGTCATATGCATTGTTGACATAGCTATATTTGGTTATTTTGCATTGCACTTTTGATCCTTTTCACCCTTTCATTGTTATTAAATCGACCAATAGCTGAATTATATAGTCACAAACACGATACAATCTTTCAACTAATAAGCATCAGTTCATTAAAGCAATACAAATATCCATGTTTCAGTATAAATAACAAATTTCAATTACTAATGGATTAACTAAACACATTTTTTGAACCGATACATTCATAAAAACAAGATTTATTCACAACAATCATCGCTATGAATCGAAGAAAAATGCCACTTTGTTACCTAAAATCCACCTATCCCAAGATGGGGACAAGAATCGAGACCAAGAGTTCATGGAAGTTTATAAAAAGTAAAGCAAGACAAAGATGGTCAAAAGGGCCTAAATGCGCCGCATCAACACATGATCCGCCACATTTCAACAAAAAACAAGAGTCCGCAGCCTGTTGAGAAAATGCGCCACATTTGAGGGGTTCGGTGCAAAACCGGATTGTTTTATGTATTTTGTTATTTTGGAAAGTGGAAGGGCGTGTTTAGAACTTTTTTTCCCTCCAACTCTTCTATACTTATAAATAGAGGGTTTGTTTTCATTGTTTATAATTATTGGTTTATTAATAAAATATGTGTTAAAGTTTTCTCTGGGTTTTATTCCCTTTGAGTTGCGCCTCGATTATCAACCCTTGGATTAGGGTTGTATAAAAATTCGCTTATGCATCTTGCGTTAGTTGACATCAGAGCTTGTTAGTATCCTGATGGTGAGTGGTGAAGAAGACATGGATCATGCGATCAATGATCTCACATTCAAAATTGTGAGTATGTCCACTACTCTTGATCAATTAAGATACGCGATCGTGGGTGATGGCAATTACAAAAAGTGAGAGGATAACCATCATGGTGATCATAGATTTATTCCTAACAACAATTGATTCTATATTAATCATGTACGTAACCAATCTGTCGATCAAACCTGAGGACTTGTTGATTCCAACGGGTCTTCACATGAAGAAGGAGGTCATGGAGTTCTTGCTGGAAGACCTAGAAGACCGTTTAATGGTCCTAGGGTTTTGAATAGCGGGAATGAGGGTCGACATGGCTATGAAGATGACAAATTTATCGTGTTAAGGCTGAGTTTCCCATTTTTTGGAAATCTTGACCTTAAAGTTGTGTTGGATTGGTTTTATGAGATTAATAAGTTCTTCTACATCGTGGATTTTTCAGAAGAAGAACAAGTCAAGATTGTAGCTTACAAGTTACGTGGAGGAGTTGAAACTTGGTGGCAAAACGAACCAAACAACCATAGGAGGCAAGGCAAAGATGATATCAACACATGGCAAAGGATGAAAAGAATGATCTTTAACCCTGGATATTGAACAAAATCTATATCAACAATGTCACACTTGTGTTTAAAGAAAAATAACCGTGGTGGAATACATGAGTGAGTTCTTGAGGTTGCAAGCTTGGTGTAGAAATCTAAAAAAAAAAAAAAAAAAAAAAAAAAAAAAAAAAAAAAAACTAACTGGGAATATTAGTGGGTTGAATCCTTCAATCCAACAGAGGTTGAGTTTGTTGTCGATTTGGACCGTTGATCAAGCCTAAAATTTAGATATGAAGGTAGAACGATCAATAACCAAACAAGCTTTGAAATTTGGAAGGCAATGGAATATAATTCATATTTGAATTCTACTTAGGTAAATTGTTAGGACGATTAAATTTGAAAATTTAATGCTTATTAAATTAGAAATTATCTAATTAGGGTAACTTATAAGTTTAATTGATGTGTGTGTTAAATACCTTTTTCTAATTAAAAAAAAGTTTGTGTTCAATTATTACATTGTACTTATGCTTCAAGAGCACTTGTTACAAAAACCTACTAAGCCGAAAAAAATCAAGTACTATACCTGTCACAACTCGTAATTTCATGTCCTTTTTCAAACGTCGAACTTTCATTTTTTTTCATCTCGGAAAGTTACTATTCATTTTTACTATTCACTTTCACTATTCATTTCCAAAATTTTTATTTCATATTCTCGTATGTTAAACTATTTTAATGATAATCCGAGAGTTTGGCACTCGTCGGATCATTTCTGCAAAAATCACGAAGCCGTGTTTGAGATTTACATTTATGTTTAAACGTCTTTCCAGCATCCCGATATGTCCATAAAACACTATAAACGATAGAAATATGATTTTATTTCATTTTACGATAATTTTAAAAGTTTTGGAATTTTACGTTTTTCAGTTTAGCGTTTTACGCGAATTACGCGTTTTAAACCCGCATTTCCAGTTTTAACAGCGTTTATGCAACCCGATGGAACTTACCATTCATTTTATATTTTATTATGGAGTATTTTAACAAGTTTAGTCATTCTTTCAAGTTTCATATTTTTACGATACCCGAATTTACGTTTCGTGGTTTAACACTTTACGGTTAACGATTAACGGAACCAAAACTGACTCCGTGAATGACATAATACCAAGCTTCCTACACACTCATCCATTCCTACCCATGTGCCCCCCCCCCACCCCCCCCCCCCCCCCCCATCCCCATGTTACTTCATATTGATCTAATAATTACAAAAATGCCACATCTCAAAGATATTTGCAAATAAACTTCAAGATTATCACATAATATCTCATTTTCATAAAATAAAACTCATCTTCTTTCTCTCCTTCTCCATGGATCGGCTCCAACAAAACAAGAACAAGAAACCATTGATTTTTCAAGCTTTAAGTATTTATCAAGTCCTAGTAATGATCTAGTTAGGGTTTTGGAATAAAAAAACCACAAAGATTAAATGGGTTTTCATCACCATCTTTTGATAATCATCACAAGTAAATTACTAGTTATTTTTCTACTCTTTCAAACTATTACATGATGTATTTTCAAGTTTTATTAGCAAAACATACAAGTATTTATGTTATTCATACTACTTTATAAGTTTTATAGTTTTTATAAATATATATATAAAGCCTATGATCATTCCTTTGAAATCCTACAATATTTTGTGAAGTTTAGGACCCATGACACCCTAAGAAGGTGTATGGTAGGATTTAGTAATTGTGGAGTTGATTTGGAGTAGTTTGGTTAAGTTTTGTACAAGTTATTAACTAAGAAAACCAAGTTTTGACAATATAAATAGTTGTTGTCCCATTTTGTAAAATACAGAAAACTCAGGGGTTTCCAGGTAACTTTGAGCTAGAGATTTAGAAAATACTTTCAAAAACGAAGCTTTTGGCGAAAGAAAGGATTACTACGAGTTTATAACGAAAGAGATACGTTAAAAACAAGTTTAACGACGAAAACTATTATTTCTAAAAATAGTAAGCTGTCACACGATTTTTATGGGTAAAAACGAGGCATTTTCGGTAATCTAGCCAACCCGACTTATCAAAAATATATTAGTATGTTGTCCCACGATTCCGGGGATATAAAGAACGTAGAAAACAAGCTTATAACGACCAAGATATACACGTTTCAAAATCGACGAAACTATATTTATTTCCATCAGCTTTTTAGCAAAATATTTTTAAGTATAGAAAAACAGTTTTTGTAATACGTCATGTTGAGAGCCGTTTATCTTATTGCTAAACCCATTTCTGAAAAATTTATATCTGTGATAAAGAGTTAGTTCACCCAGCCTAGTTTACAAAACATCCAACCGTTTGTCAAAAGGATTTATAACGAATAACTTATGGCCTTCCAAACTTTCCCGAAAACTGCCCAGAATCTGCCGAAACAGCCCAAACACCTTACTTCATGGCTATATATCTTTATGATCGAAACCCGTATGGACAAACTTCAGTTCTATGACTTTTTAGTTAAGGTGGAAATCTTTCCAAAACTACTGAGCTTCTTTCCTAACTCTTAATATTCACCATTTTGCGACTAGTTTTGCGAGACCATTTTGGTCATATTTTCAAGTTATGAAAAGTGTCATTTTACGTCGAAAACCTTATATTTGCCGATAGAACAACAAATGAGGATCGTGGAGTACCGTTTCAACATATTTATACGAAAAGTGATTATTAACTTAATGAGACGTCAAAAACGTATTTTTCGACGATAAATGTTATTTCCAAAACTAACGAGTGGTATCGATAACATACGTATTTACATGTGTAGCATCATTTCATTTCTTACATTAGATCATATCATTCATATTAGGTTGCGGTTAGATATCGTGCCTCATTTCTGTGTATCCACTTTTGTCATCGTAGCTATCGCACCAGGTGAGTTCGTAGCCCCATTTCTACTATTTTAATACTTGTTTTAAATCTCTTTGGGGGAGATACATGCTTAAACACTTGTTTCATACTTTTATAAGTCTTCTCAACTACTAGCTCATTTCTGTGAGTTTTCCTAGCCCCGTTTTTAATTCCATATTTTGATTTCAAATACCACGGGGGAGAATAAATTGCTTTAATTATTTTTGTACATGCCAAAGTATAAATTCCATACATTGCTTAAGTTTCCTTATTACCACGTCACGACAAGTCCCCTTTATTATCATGGACCGTTAATTAATCTACAAGCGAGAGTGAGTGAATAGATCTATTGAGGGTGACTCCTCCGTCCGTGTTTGGGTTGCTCCAACGGGAAAACGGACGCATTCATTTTGAGTCAAATTTTGAGTGTCTGGTAACCACTCATTTGGGGCCAAGTAACGTCTAGCTTCGGGGTCATGAGCTTAAGAGCCAATGTAGTTTTATTACTGAAATCTTATTACTTTACTTTTTACTTATGGCTATTGTACATACGATTAAAGTTATATACTAATGGTTTTTATCAACCTTATTACTGATTTACGATGCCTTTGCATCAACCTTATTACTGATTTACGATGCCTTTGCATCAACCTTATTACTGATTTACGATGCATTTGCATCAACCTTATTACTGATTTACGATGCCTTTGCATCAACCTTATTACGGATTCACGATGCTTTTACTGGGAAATCTACTTTCAAATGTTTTACATTACATTTATTTCTACTAAACTCTATGAACTCACCAACCATTGTGTTGACACTTTAGCATGTATTTTCAGGTATTAAGCAATGGCACGCTACTGGAGGTTTTGGCAGGGCATGGCATGGTCATAGAAGACTCTGATTATTCATTTAGGGACCATTTTTAAATATTTTAAGGGCCTACTTCCGCACTACTTTTAACACTGTAAATTCAACATTTTTGATTAAACTATTTTATTCTAAATGATTGAAGTGAAAACTATTTTTGTACTTGTGTTGTGATATCAATTGAGTTACACCCCAGCAGCTTGTAAGCTTCCGCTGGACCCGATTTTGGGGGTGTGACAGATTGGCATCAGAGCTTTGGCTATAGCGAACTAAGTGTTTTTAAAACCTAGACTATAGCTACTTTCAAGAAAACTTAACCCTATGACCGTCACGTGCCTGCCTGCCAAGATGAAGCCTCATTTGTGGTTTGTTGCTGACATATGTGATGAGATTTGTATCTCATTATCTGGTATATTATATTCATTTATTCTAGTTGATTACTATAATTATCTTTCATATAAGCATATTCACGTATCATATATGTCACCACGTTATGTTTTCCTTGCATAGTTTTATCATTTGACCTCAAGGTTTGGTCACCTGCCTTAGTCTTTCAGAACGTCTTGGTATTTGTGAAGGAAATAGTATTAGTATAACTGAGCTGAGTATTTCAAAATTCATGGAACCTCGGTGGAATATAAACTGGTCATTTATATTCAACCCGGGATAGTGAGATATAGGCTGACCACCTATGTCTGACTCAGAGATGAATTTTGCAAAACTGAGAATGGTTATAATAAAATTTTGTCTGGATTGAATCCTCTACTCAATTTCCAAATGTTTCATTCATGTGTGTGTATACCCTCATTGTCAGAACGTTTATATTTTTCATCACCTTGTGAACCGCCGCCTGGAAGCACGTTAACTGGTCAATTCAACTCATGAATATTCATGTCTATGCATGATACACTTACATCACAATATTTTCTTTCATCAAAATCTTATTATGTTGAAGTTGTCACAGTCTCTTCCCTTCTCACCATCACTATTATTTCCCCTTCCCCACCCTCATATATATAAGGAATTAGCTTACACTCTATGGATTCCGATGTCACTCATCACTCACTACTCCCAATATTGATAATTGGATATTATCAATGACCTCCCTAGAAAAGACTTTCCATACCATCTATAAGGAGGATCCCTAGGTACATTAAGATCATACAAAACTCAACAAAAATATCAAGACATTGCAAAACCATTCGAACCACTACCACTGGCCTGATCGCCAAAGTTCTATCATCTAGGAAGTATTGGCTTGACTGAATTACAAGATTCGTTTAGATACGAGTGTTCACTAAGCAACACCATAGAGATAAATCCAACCTCTTAACCAAGACTATAGATTGAAAATGTCCTCACCAATAGACTTTATTCAAACATGTTAGACACCTATGCATTTGTGCAGACATACCTACCTGGCTATTTTATCTTCTTAATACTTTCACTTTTAAATGGATTTTTCTCCAAAATACCGTTATACAAAACATATATCTTGTAATAAATACTTTTCTGAGGCACTTATTTTGACAAGCAAATTCCTTTTTGGTAAATCTCTACAAAACTATTGGATGTTAAGAAATTTTAAACATCGATCTTTGGTAAATCATACTATCCACCTCATGTTGAAAATAGCTCTATCTTGCATAACTATTAAATTTTGAAACATCAAGAAAAATGTTACTTAAAAATCCGTTTGCTTAAAGTTGTAAATTTATTTATTCAGGGAAGGTTTATGAACAAAACACACAACCCAAAACAAACTTTGAAAAATCAATCACTATATTACATCCCTTATACATTTAGGATTTTGTGATTTGACGACATAGAGCTTGGGGAAAATCTTAGTAATGGAGAATAAGCATCGTAGGTGGAGAAAGACTCAATTCATGACATCCTGCGGAGGATCACAACCTTATCCTAATCTATTATTTTTAACAACACCCTTTGACGGACTTAACCTTGTAAGTTTTTCCACAAGATTTATGATATCCATTTCAATTATTTCTAATAGAGGAATTTGATTCACCTCAAACTCCTAGCGATTACATTAAGATTCCTTTGGAACCACACCACCTATCATCTGCAGACCAATGGTCAAAATTAGAGAACGATTCAAACATAGGGAGATATGCTCAGAGCATGAGTGATTGACTCTAGAAATGGTTGAACTAACCATTTGCCATAAATCAAATTCCTTTATAACCATAGTTACCACACGAGCTTAGAGACTACACCATTTGAAGCACTCTATGGTCGAAGTGCCAACATCCATTGACGGGTCAAAATTTGGAAAAGCTCAACTCACTAGTCTAGTAAGCATTCATGAGATAACCAGGAATTTCCTACAAATCAAGAATCAGTTACAAGTTCGATAAGTTGTAAACCCTAAGAATTCCAAGTTGGTGGCAGGTTTATGTTGAAAGTTCTGCCTAGGAAAGGCGTGATACCATTCAGAAAATTTGAGAAGTTAAACCTGATATACACTAGACCATTTAATATTTCATACAGAGTAGGCCTAGTGGCCGTCAGACTTGAGCCTTGTTAGAGAACAGTAGGTTATACAAATATGTTTTACGTTTTCCAAATCTCAAGAAATGTCTTTCAGATTAGTCACTCATAATCCCATTTGGAAAGGAATCCAACCCAAAGACAAACCTAAACCTTGTAGGAGAACCAATAGAAATCATGGACTGTAAGGTCGAACAGTTGAAGCGAAGTCGATTTCCTATTGTGAAAGTTCACTGGAAACCTCGAATATTATCATCTTTTCACCAATACCACTTCAGAGACCAACACAAACTGAACTTCGGGACGAAGTTCCTTTTAGAGGGGAAGAATGTCACAACTCGTAGTTTCATGTCCTTTTTCAAACGTCGAACTTTCATTTTTTTTCATCTCGGAAAGTTACTATTCATTTTTACTATTCACTTTCACTATTCATTTCCAAAATTTTTATTTCATATTCTCGTATGTTAAACTATTTTAATGATAATCCGAGAGTTTGGCACTCGTCGGATCATTTCTGCAAAAATCACGAAGCCGTGTTTGAGATTTACATTTATGTTTAAACGTCTTTCCAGCATCCCGATATGTCCATAAAACATTATAAACGATAGAAATATGATTTTATTTCATTTTACGACAATTTTAAAAGTTTTGGAATTTTACGTTTTTCAGTTTAGCGTTTTACGCGAATTACGCGTTTTAAACCCCCATTTCCAGTTTTAACAGCGTTTATGCAACCCGATGGAACTTACCATTCATTTTATATTTTATTATGGAGTATTTTAACAAGTTTAGTCATTCTTTCAAGTTTCATATTTTTACGATACCCGAATTTACGTTTCGTGGTTTAACACTTTACGGTTAACGATTAACGAAACCAAAACTGACTCCGTGAATGACATAATACCAAGCTTCCTACACACTCATCCATTCCTACCCATGTGCCCCCCCCCCCCCCCCCCCCATCCCCATGTTACTTCATATTGATCTAATAATTACAAAAATGCCACATCTCAAAGATATTTGCAAATAAACTTCAAGATTATCACATAATATCTCATTTTCATAAAATAAAACTCATCTTCTTTCTCTCCTTCTCCATGGATCGGCTCCAACAAAACAAGAACAAGAAACCATTGATTTTTCAAGCTTTAAGTATTTATCAAGTCCTAGTAATGATCTAGTTAGGGTTTTGGAATAAAAAAACCACAAAGATTAAATGGGTTTTCATCACCATCTTTTGATAATCATCACAAGTAAATTACTAGTTATTTTTCTACTCTTTCAAACTATTACATGATGTATTTTCAAGTTTTATTAGCAAAACATACAAGTATTTATGTTATTCATACTACTTTACAAGTTTTATAGTTTTTATAAATATATATATATATATATATATATAAAGCCTATGATCATTCCTTTGAAATCCTAAAATATTTTGTGAAGTTTAGGACCCATAACACTCTAAGAAGGTGTATGGTAGGATTTAGTAATTGTGGAGTTGATTTGGAGTAGTTTGGTTAAGTTTTGTACAAGTTATTAACTAAGAAAACCAAGTTTTGACAATATAAATAGTTGCTGTCCTATTTTGTAAAATACAGAAAACTCAGGGGTTTCCGGGTAACTTTGGGCTAGAGATTTAGATAATACTTTCAAAAACGAAGCTTTTGGCGAAAGAAATGATTAAAACGAGTTTATAACGAAAGAGATACGTTAAAAACAAGTTTAACGACGAAAACTATTATTTCTAAAAATAGTAAGCTGTCACACGATTTTTATGGGTAAAAACGAGGCATTTTCGGTAATCTAGCCAACCCGACTTATCAAAAATATATTAGTATGTTGTCCCACGATTCCGGGGATATAAAGAACGTAGAAAACAAGCTTATAACGACCAAGATATACATGTTTCAAAATCGACGAAAGTCTATTTATTTCCATCAGCTTTTTAGCAAAATATTTTTAAGTATAGAAAAACAGTTTTTGTAATACGTCATGTTGAGAGCCGTTTATCTTATTGATAAACCCATTTCTGGAAAATTTATATCTGTGACAAAGATTTAGTTCACCCAGCCTAGTTTTCAAAACATCCAACCGTTTGTCAAAAGGATTTATAACGAATAACTTATGGCCTTCCAAACTTTCTCGAAAACTGCCCAGAATCTGCCGAAACAGCCCAAACACCTTACTTCATGGCTATATATCTTTATGATCGAGACCCGTATGGATAAACTTCAGTTCTATGACTTTTTAGTTAAGGTGGAAATCTTTCCAAAACTACTGAGCTTCTTTCCTAACTCTTAATATTCCCCATTTTGCGACTAGTTTTGCGATACCATTTTGGTCATATTTTCAAGTTCTGAAAAGTGTCATTTTACGTCGAAAACCTTATATTTGCCGATAGAACACCAAACGAGGATCGTGGAGTACCGTTTCAACATATTTATACGAAAAATGATTATTAACTTAACGAGACGTCAAAAACGTATTTTTCGACGATAAATGTTATTTCCAAAATTAACGAGTGGTATCCATAACATACTTATTTGCATGTGTAGCATCATTTCATTTCTTACATTAGATCATATAATTCATATTAGGTTGCGGTTAGAGATCGTGCCTCATTTCTGTGTATCCACTTTTGTCATCGTAGCTATCGCACCAGATCAGTTCGTAGCCCAATTTCTACTATTTTAATACTTGTTTTAAATCTCTTTGGGGGAGATACATGCTTAAATACTTGTTTTATACTTTTATAAGTCTTCTCAACTACTAGCTCATTTCTGTGAGTTTTCCTAGCCCCGTTTTTAATTCCATATTTTGATTTCAAATCCCACGGGGGAGAATAAATTGCTTTAATTATTTTTGTACATGCCAAAGTATAAATTCCTTACATTGCTTAAGTTTCCTTATTACCACGTCACGATAAGTCCCCTTTATTATCATGGACCGTTAATTAATCTACAAGCGAGAGTGAGTAAATAGATCTATTGAGGGTGACTCCTCCGTCTGTGTTTGGGTTGCTCCAACTGGAAAACGGACGCATTCATTTTGAGTCAAATTTTGAGTGTCTGGTAACCACTCATTTGGGGCCAAGTAACGTCTAGCTTCGGGGTCATGAGCTTAAGAGCCAATGTAGTTTTATTACTGAAATCTTATTACTTTACTTTTTACTTATGGCTATTGTACATACGATTAAAGTTATATACTAATGGTTTTTATCAACCTTATTACTGATTTACGATGCCTTTGCATCAACCTTATTACTGATTTATGATGCCTTTGCATCAACCTTATTACTGATTTACGATGCCTTTGCATCAACCTTATTACTGATTTACGATGCATTTGCATCAACCTAATTACGGATTCACGATGCTTTTACTGGAAAATCTACTTTCAAATGTTTTACATTACATTTATTTCTACTAAACTCTATGAACTCACCAACCCTTGTGTTGACACTTTAGCATGTATTTTCAGGTATTAAGCAATGGCACGCTACTGGAGGTTTTGGCAGGGCATGGCATGGTCATAGAAGACTCTGATTATTCATTTGGGGACCGTTTTTAAATATTTTAAGGGCCTACTTCCGCATTACTTTTAACACTGTAAATTCAACATTTTTTATTAAACTATTTTATTCTAAATGATTGAAGTGAAAACTATTTTTGTACTTGTGTTGTGATATCAATTGAGTTACACCCCAGCAGCATGTAAGCTTCCGCTGGACCCGATTTTGGGGGTGTGACAATACCCATAACGACTTCAATATTCTTTTATTTTAACTAACTAGTTATTAGTCACGTGCACACACGGGATTTACACTTGAATAAAATTTATTTTATAGTTTAAGTTTAATATTCGAGTATATAATAATTTGGTCGTGTTTAATGTTTTGTAATTGTGATAAAAATACAACTAATAATTATTCACGAGTTTTTAGATAATTTTTTTTTATTATGTACTATATATCAAATAATATTTTGTATAGATTTTTGTAGGTTGAATGATTTGACTTTGTTGATGTTAAGGTTGATGTTGTTATTTAAATTTAACTATTGATCTCATGTTGTAGCGTGTTTAATAGCATATAATAACTCTTGATGAAGTTAAAAGTTAACGTTAAAAATATGATTTTTCATATATCATTTGTTAAACTTTAAATAGGAATTACATGTTTCATTGTTATAAGTACAATCTCATATATTTATTTTCATGTCACTGTATTCCGTGCTCACATTTTGATATATACCCGTTAATAATAATTTTACATGTATTTAATTGTACGCACGGGTTAAAGTTATAGAAATGAATAACATGAGTGTTTATTGAACCCATATAAAATATATTCTTTCAGATATCCTTACATAAACTTATAGGAATAACTTTTGAATATTTACTATCTCGTGTGTTTTTTTAGAGAAGACATTATTGTATAACAATGCAAACAAAGAACAAACAAAATAGTTATAAATAACAAAACATATGTTGATAAAAAAAAGTCTAGAGGTATAAAGTAGTATTTGTTTAATAAGTTGAATATAATTTATTTAGTTTAAAATTAAACAATTAAAGTCTTATTAATTACCTTTTTTTTTAGATTTCTTTTACAAAATTGACAAATATGTTTTAATACATATTTACTTTGTTGGACAAATTTTAGGCAACTTGTCCAAAAAGAAGCTAATTGTGAATTTTATTAACTAATAGTTGGGCTTGATTATGAAATTAAGCACTTTTATTGAACAATAAAAGAATTCATTGTTAGAAACATTTTTCTCACATTATCTATATCTATACAACTATATAAAACATTTGGGTCATGCTATTAATAGAAGGCTTAAAAATTCAGATTCAACAAATTTCTTATTAAAGAAAGATTTGTCTTTTGCTAGGAAATACATACACATGAATAGAAGTTACATTACAGAAATTAACAGCCCATTTAGTTGATTTGTAATAGTCATTTAATCTATCATTATCACTGCGATTAAAAAAAAACGTCTAGACATTAACTACTTTTCAATGCATACATTATAATTATAACAATGTGTAACCGCATCATTAACAATGTGTAACTGAATCCACTATATAAATACACACTACAAACGAAGAACAAACAACAAGTCTCTACAGTTTATTACAAACGAAGAACAAATCCCATCAACAATTGAAGCCAAAAATTTGTTGAATATATATTTCATTCTTCCTTTATTTCATTTAAAGAAAACACAAAAACAACCTACTCGAGACCTTTGGAAAGATCTTGAAGCCGAAAATGATTTTGGTTCTTCATTCAGGCGGGTTTGTGTTCATGGAGTAGTAGCTAAAGATGAAAGAAAAAATATAGCGTGTGGTTGCTTTTTGAAGTAACAAAGTAGATAGATATAGTATTTGATGTTGTGTTTAGTTTCTTTCTTGATTGTGTGGAATATTTTCTGTTGCGTTCGTTTTTGTTGAGCGACATGGGAATGAAACTGAAAGAAAATGCTTTGGTTGGCTACGTTTTAGGGAGTAGTGAGTTGTGTGGCTGCGGGAGTTTAAGGCTGAGGGGATTTAGGGTTTGAAACTGATATTAGAGTTATAACTGGGTTTGTGTTTAATGATGGATTGGTCATCTAAATTTGTAAATTGGCCTCATAGTTTAAAGTGCATATACGAGTTTTTAATGGTTTATGGTTGAATCATGAATCAGTGTTTGTAATTAAGTTTGTACTAATAGATTCTATCGTATGATATGATCCTTTTATTGTCATTGAAACTTGAGACTTGTTTAAAATCAACTTGAGACCTGTTTATAATCCTAAATGAAAAGCTTGGTTAATTGATATGCAAAGTAACAAAAGGAGTAATTGTTTTTTTTTTATTGAACATACTTCTTTTGCATAGTTTTTGAGACGAGAATATGAAGTAAGTTTACGATAGTTCATTGTGTCAAAGAAGTAGCAAAAGATAGTTTATAATTAGAATTGTCTAACCACTGCCTTGAGGGTATTGGTTAAGAAGGCAGGGACCTCACAAAAAGGATTCAGGAACTTACACAAAAATACCCTTTTCAAATAAAAATACACATCATTCTTAAAATTTTTATTATTACAAATAATATACAATCGAAAAACATTTATTCGCCGGAATTTTTTATTTCAGGGTACCCGCCGCCGCAACGCGCGAGTACCCTACTAGTTATATATAAAGCATGCATAACTTTTCTTTAAAACTTAAAAATGTAATGTGTTATATCAAAGTACCCTTACAAATTTCAAATTCTTTTTTATATACCTTTAATTAAAAATAATAACAACATCTATCACTAATTAAATAGTTTAAATATTGTTTAATTTTCAAACTTTTATATTTTTCGTTTTTAACCAATAAACTTTCTTTGCAATGACTCCAAATTGAGACCCCAAGAGTCACAATAAAACCATAAGTTTTCAAGTATAATTGTTTGCCTATATATATTCGTTTTACGCACGTATTCATCTAGTACAAATAAATAAGCAATATTTAAAAGAACAAGGAATACATTTTTCTTCATTTCCATCATATATTGTCAACTCATCTCCTACTAATACCCCATGATAAACCACACGACGTATTCTAAAATTAGACGTCCTCGTGTATAAGAGTTTCTACCTCATGCGTATCTACCGACAAAGTAGAAAAGCAACTTATCAAGCAATAAATTGTTGGAAATTTAGTGCAATTGAGGGATCAGGTTATACTTGGAATTGGGTTTGGAGGTACGGAGTATACACCCATTAAGTCCCTGACCTCCCTGACTCAAATTAGTAGTTTGCTGATGTATTCATCAAAATGTATCTCACCAGTCAAAACTGATGTGCAAGTGTGATATTAATCAGCATGTATCAGTGTGTATGCACTTGGTGAACATGCTGATAAGTGCTCTTGATGATCATACCGGATAACACTTAGAAAATATTTGTAACCACCTTGACCTATTAATGGGCGGTTTCAAGTTTGAGTTATTGGCCATTATTATTGGTCATATAACCACTAATGAAGTTATGAAGGAAGTTATGAGATTAATTGGCCGGTTAATGCTCATAAATCCTTTTGACAAGGAGTGACAACTCTTGTTTTGAATAAGAGTTTCATCTCTATAAATAGAGAACAACACTTGCATGAAAGATATACGAAACCTAAACACTTGAAAGCTAACTGGTTCTTGATTTGTGCCTAAACAAGAACATCACTTGGTCTTATCCCATAGAGATATTCGTGTTACCCAGGCATAGGGTCGAATAGTTTCTATTGAAAAGTGATAACATGATTTCAAGTGATATCCGGTACTCATTGATTATTTACACCCAACTGGGAACATACCGACAACAAACCAACAATCAATAGAAACTATTTAGTAATAATCATTGGCTGCTGCTATAAGGCAAATGGCTGCTAACTTTTCTAAATTGAAAAAGTTTGAAGGTGTTGATTTTAGAAGGTGGCAAAAGAAGATGCACTTTCTTCTTTCTAGCATGACTATGGTGTATGTGTTGAGCACACCTATTCTTGATGATGGGGATGATGCTAATGTAGACGACATGAGAAAGAAGAGCAAATGGGAGAATGACGATTACATTTGCAGAGGCCTAATCCTCAATGGTATGTCTGATTCTTTATTTGATATTTATCAATATGTTGAATCTGCTAAGGAACTATGTGATTCTTTAGTGGCTAAGTATATGGTTGAAGATGCCTCAAGCAAAAAGTTCTTTGTAAGTAATTTCACAAATTACAAAATGACTGATTCAAGACCAGTTATGGAACAATACAATGAACTTCTTAGTATACTTGGTCGGTTCACACAACACAAAATGCACACGGATGAGGCTATTTTAGTCTTTTGTGTCATTGATAACATTCCTCTTTCTTGGAAAGATTTCAAACATTCTCTGAAACATAAGAAGGAGTAGTTAACTCTTGTTGAGTTGGGCAGTCATCTGCGCATTGAGGAATCACTCAGGGTGCAGGACAATGACAAGCCTAAGAGTAGCAATGCTACTGGTCCATCAGTTATCAATATAGTGGAGCATAACAACACCACCAAGTACAATGACAACAAGGGTAAACGTAAGCATCAGGATAACACCAAATCTGATCTTAACAAGAAGCCAAAAACAACTTGTTGAAAGTGTGGGAAACCTGGATACTTCAGAAAGGATTGCAAGGGTGTTAAAGATGGAAAAAAAAGCCAATGGATCAGGCGCAAGTGGACCAGGGAGTGGTAATACCAATTCTCTAAAAGGTCATAATATATTTAATAGGTCTTTTCAGATTTATTATGTTACATATATATCTGAGGCATACTTTGTGCAGGATGATGATGTTACATGGTGGGTTGAGTCTAGTGCAACAATCCATGTATGTAAAGATAGAAGCTGGTTCAAGACCTATGAGTCACTGAATGATGGTTCTATTCTTCATATGGTAAATGAGTCAACAGCTCTGGTGCACGGAAGAGGATGTGTGGATTTAAGATTTAGTTTTGGAAAAGTTGTTTCTTTGTTTAATGTTTTACATGTTCCTAATATTAGAAAGAACTTGGTTTCTAGTAGTGTTTTGAATAATTGTGGTTATAAACAAGTTATTGAATCTGATAAGTTTGTTTTGTATAAACATGGTATGTTTATTGGCTTTGGCTATTTGTGTAATCAAATGTTCAGGCTTAATATTGCTAATGATATTGCTAATTCAGCCTTTATGTCAACCTCTAAACTAAATGATTCAACCTTATGGCATGCTAGACTTAGCTATGTAACTTTAAAAGAATGCGAGATATGTCTAAGGATGGGTTAATTCCAGCCTTTGATATGGACACTGAAAAGTGTAAAACTTGCATGATGACCAAAATAACTAAGAAACCATTTCAAAGTGTAAAACGTAAAACTAAAGTTTTGGAGCTGATTCATAGTGACCAATGTGATTTACATGCCACTCGCTCTTTGGGGAATAAGAAATACTTTGTGACATTTATTGCTGATGTTTCTAGGTTTTGTTATGTTTATTTGTTAAATTTAAAGTGTTTAAAACTGAAGTTGAATTGCAATGAGGTTCCCTGATCAAAAGATTAAAGACTGATAGGGGAGGTGAGTACATGGATACTCTGTATTTTTAGTCTGTTGGTACAATCCATGAAACGACTGCTCCCTATAATCCTCAGCAAAATGGTATCTTTGAAAGGAAAAATAGAGTACTGAAGGAGATGGTTAATTCCATGTTGTCCTATTCAGGACTGAGTCAATGGTTCTGCGGTGAAGCTATGTTAACAGCTTATTATTTATTGAATAGGGTTCCCAATAAAAGGAACAAGGTTACCCCTTATGAACTCTGGACTAAAAGAAAATCCAACCTGAACTTTCTCAGGGTTTGGGGTTGTAGGGCTGTTGTAAGACTCCCTGATCCAAAGAAGAAAACTTTGGGTGAAAGAGGCATTGAATACATCTTTGTTGGATATACTGAGCATTCCAAGGCATACAGGTTCTATGTTATTGAACCTAATGAATATATTTCAATTAACTCTATAATTGAATCAAGGGATGCAATCTTTAATGAGAATAGATTCTCATCAGTCCCTAGACCAAGTTCAAGGATTCCAAATAGAACTAATGACATTGGTATTTCAGAGGCCTTTGATGAGGTTGTGATTCAACAACCTGAACCTGAGCTCAGAAGGAGCAATAGAGTCAGGACTCCAAAGTCATTTAGACATGAGTTTCAATTATATTTAATTGAAGGAACAAGAGATGAGGTCTCTGATCAATACTCCTATTGCTTTATTGTTGAGGATGATCCTAAAACATTTGAAGAAGCAATGAAGTCCCAGGATGTTGCTTTTTGGAAAGAAGCAATAAATGATGAAATGGATTCCATCATGGGCAACAACACTTGGGTGTTAGCTGATCTACCACCTGGTTGTAAACCTCTAGGTTGCAAATGGATTTTCAAAAGGAAAATGAAGGTAGATGGAACTATTGAAAAATTCAAGGCTAGACTAGTCATTCAAGGCTTTAAACAAAAGTCAGGGATAGACTACTTTGATACTTATGCCCCTGTGGCACGTATTAGTATCATAAAATTGCTGATTGCTTTGGCATTAATTCACAATCTGATTATTCATCAAATGGATGTGAAGACAGCTTTCTTGAATGGTGAATTAGATGAGGAGGTTTATATGAACCAACCTCAGGGCTTCATCATGACTGGCAATGAAAACAAGGTGTGTAAAATGATTAAGTCTCTCTATGGACTAAAGCAGGCACCTAAGCAATGGCATCAAAAATTTGATGAAGTGGTTTTTTCTAGTGGCTATTTACTTAACCAGTCTCACAAATGTGTATATAGCAAATTTGATGAATCTGGTAAATGAGTCATCATTTGCCAATATGTTGATGACATGCTCATCTTTGGCATTGACCAAAATTTGGTTGATATGAGAAAGGAATTTTTTTCATCAAGGTTTTCCATGAAGGACATGGGGGAGGCTGATGTTATCCTTGGTATAAGGATTAAACATGAAAGTAACAAAATTTCTATCTCTCAATCTAATTACATTGAGAAGGTGTTGAGGAAATTTAATTACTTTGATTGTACTCTAGTGAGTACTCCTATGGATACAAGTGAGAAGCTGATGCCTAATACTGGTAAGGCTCTATGTGAACTTGAGTATTTTAGGGTGATTGGTTGCCTAATGTATGCCATGACTAGTACAAGACCTGATATTGCTTTTGCAGTAGGTAAACTGAGTAGGTATACTAGTAATTCTAGTGCTCATCACTAGCTAGCAGTTCAGAGAGTACTGAAGTATCAGAAAAAGACTATGGATTATAGTCTCTCATATACTGGTTATCTTCAGTATTAGAAGGATACACTGATGCAAGTTGGATCAGTAACACTGAAGAAAATTCATCTACCAGTGGCTGGGTATTCTTATTTTGTGGAGGTGCAATTTTTTGGGCATCCAAGAAGCAAACTTGCATCACCAGTTCAATAATGGAATCTGAATTTGTGGCTTTAGCAGCTGCTGGTAAAGAAGCAAAATGGTTGAAAAACTTGATTCTTGAGATTCCATTGTGGCCTAAACCTATAACACCTATTTCTATCCGTTGTGATAGTGCTGCTACATTGGCTAAGGCATATAGCCAGATGTACAATGGAAAGTCTATACACTTAGGTGTCAGGCATAGCATGATTCGTGAGCTTATCATGAATGGGGTGGTATCTATAGAGTTTGTTAGATCTCAACAAAATTTAGCTGATCACTTGATGAAGAGTTTGGCTAGAGACTTGGTTTTAAAGTTTGCTAAAGGGATGGGTTTGAAGTCCAACTTAGTCACTGAATACTAAGACACCCAACTTCCTCTCGAGGAAACTTGAGAGCCGAGTTCAATGTGGAAAGCTGAACATTTAGTAGACTGGAGCACATGTTTTACAATCATCCCAAGGTTGTGCTCGAACCTGCTGAAAAGAAGGATGAATTCTTTACTTTTTAATGGTTAATTTCTTTGAAAAATTGCTAAGCAGGAGCATGAATAAAGAGGAACCACCTATGTGAATGTTGAAGTTTTGCCGCTTCAGGGAGCTTTGAACTTTTGGCTCTTACAACATTTGTGAATTGGATATGGACACATGGCTTATTTAGTGTCAAGAGTGTTTAAGTGTTTGAAAACTTTGTATGTATGTTATCTTCATGTATTCAAATGGGTTGAAGGGTTCAATTCTAAGAACACCCTGATTCTCGAGTATTTGAATGTGTAATGTACTAAGATGAAAATTCAATCTTCAAGATATTTTCATTTAGGCACTGGTTTTGTTTTATGTTAATTTTCATGCAAAAGGAATTGTACTAAATTAAGGAGGATTGTTGGAAATTTAGTGCAATTGAGGGATCAGGTTATACTTGGAATTGGGTTTTGAGGTACGGAATGTACACCCATTAAGTCCCTGACCTCCCTGGCTCAAATTAGTGGTTTGTTGATGTATTCATCAGAATGTATATCACCAGTCGAAACTGATGTGCAAGTGTGATATTAATCAGCATGTATCGGTGTGTATGCACTTGGTGAACATGCTGATAAGTGCTCTTGCTGATCAATACCTAATAACACTTGGAAAATATTTGTAACCACTTTGACCTATTAATGGGCGGTTTCAAGTTTGAGTTATTGACCATTATTATTGGTCATGTAACCACTAATGAAGTTATGGAGGAGGTTATGAGATTAATTGGCCGGTTAATGCTCATAAATCCTTTTGACTAGGAGTGACAACTCTTGTTTTGAATAAGAGTTTCATCTCTATAAATAGAGAAAAATACTTGCATGAAAAATACACGAAAATAAACACTTGAAAGCTAACTGGTTCTTGATTTGTGCCTAAACAAGAACATCACTTGGTCTTATCCCATAGAAATATTCGTGTAACCCAAGCATAGGGTCGAATAGTTTCTATTGGAAAGTGATAACACGATTTCAAGATATCCTTTACCCATTGATTATTTACACCCAACTGGGAACATACCGACAACAAACCAACATAAATTTTATATATATTAGTTGAGTATTGGAATATCTTGTTGTCCAAATGTACACTAAAAAGTATATCACAATCGCGAATATATTTATATTTATGGTAGATCATTACTTAAAAATAACAACTTGCATTAATTTAAAAAATCACTAACAACAAACATGATAATGACACACACAATGTGTGTGTGTCATTATCATGTTTGTTGTTAGTGATTTTTTAAATTAATGCAAGTTGTTATTTTTAAGTAATGATCTACCATAAATATAAATATATTCGCGATTGTGATATACTTTTTAGTGTACATTTGGACAACAAGATATTCCAATACTCAACTAGATCCATGTTTTATCTTTTTTGTTTAAAATATAACAATTTGATATTAACATTATATTCTCATCAATTCTTTGTTATATCATCCTAATCAATACTATCTTTACTACTAAGAAAATAAAGGTGTGACTATATCTATGATTTTAAACTTTATTATACAAATTTATTTTGTAATTTACATAATACATACAACAAGCATAACATGGTTGACTTTTCTAAAACACATGCAATCTTAACAAATATTTTTGAAACAATATAAAAAGACACATCCACAAATAGAAATAACGTAAAGGAGAATTGAATTGGAAAGTCAACAATCTCTTGGACCTTACCTTGCTTTTATACATTGTATTCTACCGCAGTCCGGACACAACAAAGTCAACTAGGTTCATAGTGTCATTGAGTTTCTCTGCCCTTTGCCTTAGACTATGTTTATTCCATGGGTTGCAAACCCAATCTGAAGCCATCTGCTAACCTATTAGCTCAACCCACAACCTTGCCACATGTCCAAGTTTTAATGGCTATATGGTTGTGTGGTTATGAGTTGTTTTAGGGTCGAAGTGCTTGTGTGGTTCAGATCGGGAGGTTCAAGATGGCGAGGTCATGTGATGGTGAGGTAGTGGTGATGGTGAGGTCGTATGATGGTGAGGTCGTGGTGGGTGTGAGATCGTGGTGATGGTGAGGTCGTGGTGGTTGGAGGTCGTGGTCGTTGTGAGGCTGTGAAGATGGTGGGGTAGTGGTGGTTGTGAGGCTGTGGTGGTTGTGAGGTTGTGATGATGGCGAGGTCGTGGTGGTTGGAGGTCGTGGTAGTTGGAGGTCGTGGTAGTTTTGAGGTTGTGAAGATGGTGAGGTATTAGTGGGTGTGAGGCTGTGATGATGGTGAGGTAGTGGTGGTTGTGAGGCTGTGGTGTTTGTGAGGCTGTGATGATGGTGAGGTCGTAGTGTTTGTGAGGCCGTGGAGATGGTAAGGTCGTGATGATACTGAGGGCGTGGTGGTTGTGAGGCTGTGATGATGGTGAGGTCGTGGTGGTTGTGAGGCTGTGATAATGGTGAGGTCGTGGTGGTTGGTGAGGTAGTGGTGATGTGAGGTCATGGTGGTTGTGAGGTCATAGTGTTTGTGAGGCTGTGATGATGGTGACTTGGTGGTGGTTGTAAGGTCGTGATGTTTGTGAGGCCGTGGTGATTGTGAGGTAGTAGTGATGGTGAGGTCGTGGGGTTGTAAGGTCGTGATGGTTGTCAGGTCGTGGTGTTTGTGAGGTCGTAGTGATGTTGAGGTCGTGGTGGCTAGTATTTGAACTTGTGGTTCTTGAATAATTGAGGGTACTTCTCCATCAACTCTTTCTGCATCTCGCCACGCCACCACCCTATTCGACAGTGTGGTTCAAATTGGGTTGTTTGAGATTTCGGTGAGTTTTGTACGAGGGTCATAGTCGTGGTCGTGTTTTGTTTTCATTTGTTCCATACTTCTTACAAGGTGATTACCCTTGAGTGGTTAGCGTTTTAGGGTAGAGATGGTGGAGTTTATTCTTTTGATTGTTTGGTTACTCACGATGTTTATTTTAGAGTCTGTATTGATAGGATCGTGTTGGTCAAGTGTTTTATCGATGTACTTTCTAGCTTCTTGCTAGTTTGTTTTAATTTTAATAAAATTATTGTCTTTCAAAAAAAAAAAAAAAAATGACTATATGGTTTTTGCTTGTTTCATTTTTTTATTCGTAGCATGTACTCCGTATTTATTTGTAGCATGTATTCATTTATTTTTTATTTCTAACATTAAATCCATAGTAATTTAATTCTTTATCTAAAATGACACATGTCACAATATAAATGGACAAACATATTTTCTTCCATTTTCTTATTGGTTATGCGTATTTTGTATAAACTAATAGATAATTTACATTAATTTTAATTTTTTAAAATAATAATTATACCAATAATGTTAGTTTTCAGTTCTCTATAAATATAGTTCAATATCAACATATTTTCATACACTTTCTCAATTCTCAATTCTCATTTCTAGTTTCTTAAGTTTTTTTATATCTACTTTATCTCCTATGATAATTATCCAAATTATTTCTCAAACACCCATATATTCTTCATAGGCTGCATTTGTAAAATCTATTTTTTGGAGTGAAAGGGAAAGGTTTGGAATGATAATAAAAAAAGTTTGTGTTCCAGAGATTTTTTAGGAGGGGAGAGGAAATAAAATGTAGTAAATTACATCAACATTACTCTCTTAATTTACTTCCCAAATTGAGATGAAATGGAATGAAGTTGATTTTAAAACTCTTTTTTGTTACTTCCTTCTCTTTTCTTTCCAACTCGGGAACACAAGATAAAAAATATATTTTTTATTCCTCTCCTCTTTACTTCACTCATTTTTCCCTCTCCATCTCTCTTCCTTTCGTTTTATACTCGAGAACATAGCGTTACTTCTCCACAAATTAGAAAGCAAAGGTTGTTCGCTCAACATCAAGAGGCCGTTCGAAAAGATGTGGAATGCGGACATAGAAGGTATATAACTCAGCGGTAGAGTGTCACCTTGACGTGGTGTTCTTAGTTAAACATTAACATGTCGTAACAATAGTCTTGTAGCCTAGATGTACATATTAAGGTGATTTATTAACCAAGTGGTTGTGCGATCAAGTCGCAATCAGGACAATGTGTATAGACTAGGGCACGCGTGTGTATTTGCAGGTGAAAAAATTATATGACATACATAATAAGTTATCTTTGCAACCGGTCCAAAAAAAGAAGATTCATGCAGAGAGAAGTATCATGGGCATAAATCATGTGATGGAGCTGTTCTTCACGTGTGAAGAAGTTGGAAACATCTTAATTTGGCTAATTTAACTTTAGAGTTTAGCTCCTCCTCCGTAATTATTAATGCATCATTGCAGCCCGCGCGGCAAAAGAGGCAGATTTTTTTTTTTTTTTTTTTTTTTTTTTTTTTTTTTGGGGGGGGGAACACAAGTGCGCACATTTGTTTCTAGTAGCAGTGAACAGTAGCCGTGAGCAATAGCTGTTTTTTAAATAAAAACGTTTGGTAACATAGTATTTATTTATATGTAAAATGCCGTAAAATGACATATACATATTTCAATAGAAAATTCTCTAAATAAATAATAAAGTTACGTTTACATGCTGGACATTTCATAATACCGTTATACACTAGTAATGTACTACCGACGACGTGCATTCCATATTGAAGTGGCAATATCATTGCGAATCTGTTTCATCTCGATAGATGTTGCACTAGAAATATCATCATTATTTGCATTAAGGAAAAACAAGTTATTGCATCAAACACACGCTAGCACTCTTTCGAAGTAAAACAGTAATACTTTTGGAAACTTTTATTCTTTTGGGGACATAGAGACACACTTGACCATGGAAGTTTAGCTTTCAGTGTCACTTAGTTGCCAAATCAAAATTCAACAAACAGAATGATGTAATGCAAATATTTGTACTTGTGCGAATTTAGTCCACTAGTTTAAACTAACTTCATATATAACATTGCAATATACGTTTGTAGTAGTAATTTAGTAATGTAATCAAACTCAATGCATCTTTTGGTGTCACTTGCGATTGACCAAAAGTTATGATATTTGTAGTTTATTTTACAGACATAAGGCTAGGTATTAAGGTTCATACCTGTGATGTTACAGCAAAACTTGTGACAGCAACTGAGAGCAAAAAAGATGTGACAGAAGATGAATTACGTTGTATATATAACGTGGTATATATTAGGGTTTTTATTAGGGATAGGGGTAGGGGGTATTTTAGTCATTGAATATATCTACAGCTCTTGTAAATATCCACAACTTCAAAATGAAGCATTGGGAAATTAGCTTTCCTAAAATATTGCTACAACTCATTGCTCTTTTGCAAAACGAACATCAAAAATAAAAAAGCTCATTGTTCACTGCTTAATGCCTCAAAAAGCTCCAAAAAGCTCCGTGCCAAACATGGATGGTATATCAAATATCCCATAAATATCTTCGAAACTAATTAAGGTACTAATTAACTTAACAGTTAACCCAACGTAATAACACAAGATACATCTATGAATTGAAGCATAATACATCAATTTATTTTTTCCAATGATTAGTAAGCAATAAGACATTCTGTACCACATAACTTATCCTAATTTAGGTGTTTGGGAGTGCCTGTTCAAACTTTTGTTTTGGATAAGTAACTTGAAGTTACCGTTCAAGAGAATGTAAAAAAACTCGAAATTGCTTAGTTTATATCTAGTTACCTGTCAAAAATAATATTATATGAAGTTAATTAAAATTTTTTGTAGTGTATTTGAAAGCTTGTAACAGAACAAGTAGATGATTTCAAATGAGACTACGCACCCAAACCACCATCATTGTGTGCATCTGTTAGAGTAAGTATCGCAACAGCAATGTGATGTCAAGTTTATCACATCTTAAATCTATACTTCTATATCTATACTTCTATACTACTATATAATGCATGGATATACCAAGTCTAACTCCTAACCAAAAATTAAGATAAGGAGCTCCAATCATGAGGTGACATGTGTCACTTCTCAACTAACTCCAAGCCTAACTCATAACCAAAAATTAAGATAAGGAGCTCCAATAATAAAGTGACATGTGTCACTTTCTAAAATTCATCTTTATTTTCAAATTTAAATATCTTTTTATCTATTTATTTTTTTTATTATCTAATTTCACCATATTTTTTAAAATTTTGTGCTTTTTAATTCAACATCCATTTTGATATATTTTTATGAGTTTTTAGTTTTTAGATTTTTAGTAGGTTTTTTATTCAAATTTTTACAACTTTAACTTTTATTTCAATCAATACAATCTTAATTCGTTAAAATCATATACTTTTGGGTGGGAGTTTGACGGGAAAGAGATTGCGAGAATCTTTTTATATACGGGAATAATGATGTCACGGGAAAGCTACGGGAAACCCAAGTAAACACATATACATTCGGAGTGTTGTGAAACGAATTCACTAAGCGGGTAGGGAATTGCAGGGAGAGTTGGTCTAGCAATTCATTTACTACCCATATTACTATATTTTTCGCCGCCGCTGTGCGCGAGTATCCGAATAGTTTGTAATAATTGTGCATGTCCTGGAGAACAAGTCGTGAAATTATATTTTACAAGATTTCAAATCTGCTTTCTTAACCTCTTTCTCCCTATACACACTAGAACAGAAAGAAGTATACCAATTCCAAGCATGGGAAGACAGCGCAAGATTCAATATTCAAATATCAAGAGCAACACATCTTGGTTGATTTTAGCATATGGCAGAAAACTAATTGACTCATATACGTAGTAAAAAATATACGTAGTATATTACAAGAACTGTAAATCAGTTAGATGACAGCAAAATAAACAGAGTTTTTGTTACCTCTGTTAGTAATTAGGCAATGAGAAGTCACGTGTTCAGTAATAAGCCATCACCAAACTTTTATCTTTATGATCAAAATTTAAGACCTACGGTAGATAACAAGCATCTCGTTTTGTTATACAAAACATCTTCTGCTCACTGGTGTGAAAATTTCTCCTCCACCTGCATATGGGTCCAACGAAAACAAGTAAATTTAAGGCACACTTGGCCGGGAGATTGAGTTGAGTTACGCTCGGTTGACTCAAAATCCGAGTACTTTTGTACATCATTATACTTTATACATGCTAAATAGGATTATTAATGCAATATTTTTATAATTCACATAACTTTTTTTTGAATAAAACAATTAAGAAGACTGTGCGCATGAGAAACAACATGATCACCTTAAACTTTCCACCATTCGCGAGTGCAAAGAAAACTCCAACTGAGATCACGCTAGCACCTCTCATACCAGTAACCAATGATAACATGACTCCAGAGCCAAAAGCTGCTGCCATACTGCAAAGATATACGTAGGCCAAATATTACTACGCACACAGAAGGTATATCATCATCAAAAAAAAAAAAAAAAAACAAACAAAAAACAAAAAAAAAGGAGGAAGGTAGAATACAGCAGTTATTGGATATTTGCATAGTTATTTTTGCTTTGTACAAATTGCCTACCTAGCTGATAAATTTAGACATCTATCTGGGATTTCAAGTCATATCTTAATTTATCATATACTGATAAGGACTACAACTTTGTTTCAACGAGTAGTCTAGTAATGGGGTATTTGGATGTGCAATTTGAAACCTTTCAATCATACCCAATATTAAGTGAAAATGAACTAGTCTAAGTGTCTAACCTTGTTTGAACATCCTCCCTGCCTCTTAATCTTCTAATGACACAATGTAAACCGGCATGAACACCCGTCATGACAGCAAAGTTACGAGCCTGTACCAAAGGGCCTCCTAAAATAAGAGCCTGGTACTTCTTCAAGCACGGTGGGCATCTTGAAATATTCTTCTGGATATACAACAAAACATTTTCAGAACATATCAGTATGCTCTTACTTCTTCCATTTCACTCGTAATATATATACCCATCGAATCTAAGAAAGTATCAAACAATTAAACAATAAAAAGGAAATATATATATATATATATATATATATATATATATATATATATATATATATATATATATATATATATATATATATATATATATATATATATACTAGTTTGATACCCGCGCACAGCGGCGGCGATAAATATAGTTATATTATAATATAGTAAACGAATTGATAGCCCAACTTTTCCCGCAATTCCCTACCCGCCTAATGAATTCGTTTCACAACACTCCGAATGTATATGTTAGTTGTATTTATTTGCTTAGGTTTTCCGTTGCTTTCCCGTGACATTATTATTCTCACACATAAAAAGACCCTCACAATCTCTTACCCGTCAAATACTCCACCCAAAAGTATATGATTTTGTCGAATCAAGATTGTATTGATTGAAATAAAGGTTAAAGTAGTAAAAATTTGAATTAATAAAAATAAACCCACTAAAAATGTAAAAACTAAAAACTCGTAAAAATATATCAAAATGGATGTTGAATTAAAAAGCACGGAATTTTAAAAAATATGGTGAAATGAGATCATAAAAAAAATAAATAGATAAAAAGATATTTCAATTTGAAAATAAAGGTGAATTTTAAGTTGGGAAGTGACACATGTCATCTAATGATTGGAGCTCCTTATCTTAATTTTTGGTTAGGAGTTAGGCTTGAAGTTAGTTAAGAAGTGACACATGTCACCTCATGATTGGAGCTCCTTATCTTAATTTTTGGTTAGGAGTTAGGCTTGGTTTATCCATGCATTATATAGTAGTATAGATATAGATATAGATATAGTAGGGATCCAGTAAGAAGTAAATTAAAATAAGAAGTGGTAAGAAGTGACCAAAACCACGCATTCGAGATGCAACGACTTGCATTAGATGCATTTCTATTCATATAGATGCAACATCTTGAGTTTCGAAAGTTAATTTGATGTATAGATGGTGCAAATTGATTTTCATGATTTTGACACGTGCAGAAGAACAAAAAATAAGAGAAATCATGAAATGCATCTAACATACGTATATGCATCTGATTAAAAGCCTGAAAACACACTATGGTGCGTTATAATGCATCTAAAATTATAGGGATGTATCTAATTTAGGTTGGTGCATCTCGGATTTGTAGTTATAGTTCTTCTTATTTCTTCTTATTTTAAGTAATCACTACAAAACACTAGTTAAATTTTTCACATTTTAAAAGCCAATTTGCCACGGTTAAAAATGTGTCAAATTATAAATTCCACGCTTGCAAATGTGTAGCAATAATGGGTGTGACAAATTTTGCTACACATATAAGTGTGAAGATACTCTTTGAATGTCCACACTTAAAAGTGTGGCAAACACTCTTTAAATGCCACACTTAAAAGTTTGGCAAATTTGCAAAAAGATGCTTACAATTAAAAGTGTAGCAACATTGTTAAATATTCACACCTAAAAGTGTGGACATATTTTCTGGAAGAAGAAAAAAATAAAAAGAAATTACATACAAATATGTATATTAGAAAACCTGATGCAATATAGAAATTACATACAAATATTGATATTTTCCAGTAATGATTCCCATTCATTAGTCAAATGCTACATACACATTTAGCATGTTTTCCAGTATTGTACAAGTTAAAAACAATTAACATCAATCATTTAGCATGTCTACATACACATTTTTGGTTTTCTACACTTTTTCTACCCTTTGACCTCAACAATCTTCGCGCTTTCTACCCTTGAGACGACGACTGTACAGCCTCGTGATTCTGAACTCTAGAAAAAGAAGGTATTTGCATATCAGATTGCCACAAACTTTGCCAAATTTTTCCCAAAGGCTCCTGAATGTTGTGCTCTTATTGTCTTTGGTGATCCTGTTGTTGTTGCTGCTCCTGAATCTGTGATCATTCAAGTGACATCAGAAATATGAATATCACAAACAACATACAAAGCCATTGTGCAAACCCAACATTCCAAACTAATTTTTTATTAGTTGAGAAGTAAAGTGAGTGAAGCAAAGCCTTCAAAACTACATAAGCTCTTATGAAATGGTTAAATACATATGCACCCAAAGACAGACCATGGGTATCTACAGCCACAAACAAAATCCTAATACCTATTGCCAATCTAGATGTGGAAAACCAGCACAGAAGTAACGACTGTAATTATTTTGAATATGTTCTCTAATAAATTTACACTTGTAATCTAAATGAAAAAGTTTTCTGGAAACTAGATAAAGCAAAATGGAGAAGATTTTTCTGCAACTAAAACACCTAAAACTTTAGACGCTTGGCTTGGCAAGGCACTCAAGCAAACTGAGTGAGGTAGCACAAGACATAATTTTCTATATTTGTAAACTGCAAGGTGATACCAAACAGATATGAATCCTCACAGACATACATCAAAACTCGGTTCTTATTTGCTGGCAATCCTAAAATCACAAAGCCCGTGTGCACCAATAAACGAATGTGTGTGAACCAAAAGGTGATCTAAAACAAAAGATAAACAACAATTATGTACTAATTTAACAGAAAACACATTCTATGGTCTCAACTTTTTAGAGATTCACCGTCGATTAATACCATTAGTAGTCCCAAAAGCCCCTTAAAAGAGACATCAGAAAGTCATTTCCAGAATTTGGGCGACAACAGAAAGTCATTTCCAGAATTTGGAGCTGCTATTAAAACTCACTGATTCAATATACTAAATCTGTAAATGTACAACCCACCATGTGTGCATTTGCCAGAAACTTAGAATCTGATACAAGAATTGGTATTGTCCTAATATATATGGTCAAAAATGACACTATCTTCTCTTAAGTACTCTCAATTGTTTCAAATTTTCATAACTAGAAGGGAAGTATTAATTATGTGGTCAGTGTAATATAAGTTATAACCATATATTGATGCATAAACATGTGGTCAGTGTAATAATTCTCTATAAGTCAAAACTCTAGTGAGTTGAAAGCAGTGATATCACACTAGAAGAATAAACAAAAAATGGAAAACAGTAGGCAGAAGCAAATTGAATTCCCTGAATTCCACGGTTTTAAACCATTGGGCACTTTATGAAGTTAACAACAAGCTGTCAAGTCATGATTTAACCAGAATGATCGGAATGCCCCTTTTTGTCTAAAAAAATAATAATTGTGTGTATTTTTTAATGTGCCGTTATTTCTTTAATTGGATATTCTACCAAGTCAACTCTAGACTTAGGAAACAGATCTACTACACAGGACATTAGAATGATGGAATCAATTTGATATTTGATATACTAAACCGATCTAACAATAATTTTGATACGTAACATATTTTTAAGCTCAAGGATCACACATTATAACAACACGTAAATGCAACAAATTTGCAGGCACACCCAGGCTTTATTGGACACCTTCTGGTGAATTTTCACCTCCTTAATATTAGGCTATCAAGCACAAAGGGACTTGTTACAGCATTAATGCTTAGTAGTTCCATCAAATCCTATCCTAGAGAATCCATCCTCACAAAACCAGTACCACGACACCAACTATCAGGCTGCCACAACTAATCACAGAAAACTAAATACGATTAACGTTCATACATAAACTCAGTTTCCGCAAACTAGCTTATTTACTAGTAACAAGCCAACAATCATGACAAATGGCAAGACAATCTAGCAAAGCATCCACAACAATCCTTAAGTTACATCATAAACAAACCGAAAATACAGCAATATATTATCCCAGACAATATTATTTTAGTTAACTAGCGACTAAAACCTTGTTAACTGCATATAAGTACACATAAATACAACAATAGCCAACTCCTAAATCCATCCAAAATAACTATAAAAACTGTTGGCGTCAAGTCCAAAATAACTATAACCTTAGAATTCACCTTATACATATACAAGACAGATCCACGAACCTTCATTATCAACTCACTAAACTTACAGTCACACTTAAAAGAAGGCAAGCATGGCATGTTAGGGTAGAGCAAACTCGGGTAAGTAAATAAAAGCAAATGTTGCTATACCAGACAAGAATCACAAGATCCAAGCTTACCTGTCTAATTTTCTCAATTCCTGTGGCCGCAATAAAATCAGGAAGTTGAAATGGCTGCTTCTCAATACCTAAATTTCCAGGCTCCAAGATTGTCACAGCCACTCCCCTGCAAGAACCAGATATATACATATAAGACAAACCTCGTCTTTCATCACCCGTTTCTTTGCTACCCTTGTTTTATGTCTAAGTTACTAGTATTTGCTCTCATAGAAAACAAGGTGTATATAAACACTGATGCAACATACATTTTCAGCAACAAATGCTACCTATTTGATGACACACCTGTAAAAACTTTCGCTTCTGACACCAATGCCTAGGTACTGGAACAGTATTGCGGTATGATTTGAGGAAAACCAGCAATTTGACTGCTTTTTACCTGATTTTGAATAGAACTGCTCGACTTCGTTTAACCTTTTCTCAAGCTGCATAATTAGTTATATCATGTCAAACTATAGAGCGTGATGCAAGTTAATTAACATAAGACAATAATTGGAAAACCGCACAAAAAGGTAACTGAATACATATCATCAAGAAAAGATATACTTTTTTACATGAAAACAAGTCAAGCGTAAAAGACCAACTCATCTGAAAAGATAGGCACATGCTAAAAATAGCACTTAGGGCTATGGATAAGGCCCGAAAAAAAACTTTATCTTTTTCATACAAATCCGGGTCATCAAATGTGATCTTCCATAAACAAATTCAGAAGAAGATATCAAGTTACCTATTTCCATACAAACTTTCAGCGTCTAAATCAATCTGTACGAAAACACAACTAGCTCAATCCATACTCTAGCATAAAAGTCCTACACTCGTTAAAAATTATCATAATACCTCATAGCAAACACCAAGACCATGAGCGCATATATCACTAAAAACAAACAATATATATTCACACATTCAGGACCTAAAGTAAAAACTTCCTCATCATAATCAACACCATTTTATTCACCAGGTGTCACTACGCATGATTCATGCTAATACATCATCATCATCTTCCAATAAATTCACACATCATTTTGTCATAACTCATTCATTAATAAATAAAATATAACAAATAAGAAAAATACAAAAAAAAAATGGTTACTAATTCCGTCTAATGAAAATGCAACTACATATTCTCTTTTATTCTATGCTTTTGGAGATAACATTTTTTGTAACAATTATAATCTACTAACTTTCAGGGGATTGAAATCAAAACTCAATGAGAGAACGGAAAGTTGTCTAGCAATTCAGATAGGAACTAAACTAAGAGCTCAATATTTACTCTAAAGCTTGACTAATGTTTTAACTTTCGGCCCGAAACTAGGTCTAAGGGCTTCAAACCAGGAGCTCAATTTATTTCGCCAAAAAAAAAATGTTTAACAATACGCCTTTAACCAAAGCTAAAAGTGCAATTATCTGAGGTGTACAGTCCATTTCCCTAATAGATACGAAGCAAGGCTTTTGGTATCTAGTTCTTTGAGAGGCATTTCATCAAACACATAATAATCAAAAACTATAAGTAACTACTCAACAGAAAATAACACCTTTAGTTCAACGCAAACATTAATAAGACGAATCGTTAAGTTATATCTCTAAACTACTTAACCATCACAAAACACATAATAATGACCAAATCGTTAAGTTATATCTCTAAACATTAATAAACGATTAACTAACATTGACCTGATGATGATGATCGGAACAGTAACCACGGCGATTACAGATCCACGGCGACGATTACGAAACCACCGTGATTACAGATCCACAGCGACGATTACGAAACCACAGCAATTACGAAAACGATTACGAAACCACGGCGATTAACAAAAGCACGATTACATAGTGATTAAAAGTTAGGGTTTGATTTTATGAATTTATTTTGATTTTATATAGAGTGAGTGATGGAACAGTAAGCTGGCTTTTATTTTGAGTGAGTGAATTTTGATTTTGTGGCTTAAGTGTGAATTTTTGATAGAAGCTTTTTTTATTTAAGGGAATTAAGAGAATGGATAGACTTATTTTGATTTTGTGGCTTTTTTATAAGTGTAACTTATCCACAATTATAAATGTGGCTTTTTTATGTAGTTATTTTTACATTTTTAAGTATAGCATTTTTTAAGTATTTTCTTACACTTATAAGTGTGGTCTTGGTTTGCTTCAATTATAAATGTAGCATTATTGTTATTGTTCACACTTATATAGGTGAAGTATTTTTTTAAAGATTTGTAACACCTATAAATGTAGCAAAATTATGATTTCATATAAAAAAAACTCTACGGTTGACTATACCGTAGCAAAATAAGTGTGGAGAGTAACGTTATTTTTTGTAGTGAATCTTCTTATTTGATCCTAACTATATATATATATATATAATGGTATTTGGCGGAACCATCTCAAGTCCGTGTACCTTTTTGGTACCGAGCCCTCCACCCAACAAGGAAGGCATATCCCGGTAAATTACCTAGGCAACACTGGCTGACCAAGTTGGAGTCCGGATTCATATATATATATATATATATATATATATATATATATATATATATATATATATATATATATATGAGAATATATTAGCTAGATTTTATTGTAGCTAGTTGGCTACAATATCATTGAATGTGTATTTTTTATGAAGAATTGTAGCTAGTTGGCTACAAATAATTAATCGTTTAACGCAAATAGAATTTGTTAACAAGCAAGTCCGAACCTTGAATTAAACTTTATTTACATATGAGCATGCAACCGTATAATGTAAATATATACGTATACCTGAGGACTAAAAGACGTGCCAGGTGGTGGAACCGAAAAACCAATGGCTGAGCAAACATCAAGGGAAAAACCAATAGCGGCACCTCGCGCAGCACTTGTGACAGTGGCCACAACAGCCTCCACTGGTAAAGACTGTTTAGCAACCCATTTTCTAAAAAACGTGCCATATTCTTTGTATTTGTATTTAGTCAGTAGCGACTCTATGACTGGGTTCTCATTATCCGCGACTAAAACCCCTTGATTTTCTGCCATTGATGTTTTTTTTTTTTTTTTTTTTTTTTTTTTTTTTTTTTTTTTTTTTTTTTTTTATCGTTTACCAGAAATTCGTTGACGTGATATTAGATTGTCGTTGCTGCATATTCATAAATCATAATCAGGGTGGCTCAAGGTAAAATATTTGTTTAGTATTTAAGCCCAATAATTCGTAAGGCCCGTAAAGTAACAACCATAAGTCCATAACCATAATCAAAGCTATGATAAAAATCATAAAATGATTAAGCTTTTGTTTAAATAACAGAATGTTACATCCACATAATTATAAAAAATAAAAAATAATAAAAAATCACACACATGTGGATGAATATAATAATTTATTGTATAAATTGTGTGTAGGTTCCAAAAATAAAAATAAAAATAAATAAATAAATAAAAATGTATAAATTGTGTGAATCGCAAGAACAAAATTGTACTATTTAAAAAAAGTTAGATGTATCTTATACAATGCATCAAATATCGTCGAAATCTTTTATTTATTTATACTCGTTGTAAGTCCCGTGCACGCACGGGTTTACACAGAAATCAAATTTATTTTAAAATTTTAGTTATTATATGGACATATAAGCATTTACCCGTGATGATATAAGTACAACTAATAAATATGCATGAGTTTTTCATTATATATTAATATTTTGTAAAAAATTTTATTGGAAGAAAGATTTAACTTTATTTAGCTGACATAGATGTTGAGGTCGAGGTTGATGTCGTTGTTTAATTTTAACTATTAATATCATGTTATACAAAATGTGCTAGTTTAGTAACACATAATGAGCATTGATAAAGTTAAAATATATTTCGTAAAGTTTTTTAAAAATGTTTTTCTGAATATCCGTATATAAACTTTAAATAATAATTACATAAGTCGTTATAAGTACAATCGCGTATATTTATTTTCATATCACAATAACTCGTGCTTACAATTTGATATTTATATTACAGTTAATAATAATTTTGCCGTATTTAATATTCAAACTCGTGTACACATAGATTAAACTTTTAAATATGATAACTTTAGTCCTTATTTGACGTATATAGAAAAAAAATTAATAGATGAAAGTTTAAAACTAATATTTATTTTCAAAATATTAAACATATATTAAAATTAATTCGTGTATTTACAAAGTTTCAGAATTTTATTGGATGAAAGTCTCAAACTAATACTAATACTCATGTAATTATAAACAAAATTCATATTATAAAGTCTATAGGGTATAAAAGATAAAAGGTTATTTGTTTATTATCTAAAGTTATTAAAAAACATGGAGACTTATAATTTTACACTTAAGTCTATATAATATATTTAAAATTCAACTACTAAAGTTTTACGGAGTATTAATTACCTCTTCTTTTTTTAAGTTTTTGTTTTCATAAATTTGACACCTATATTTTTATTAATTTTTTTTCTCAACCAAATTCTTCACAAAATTTATTAAAGTTTGACAATAATCAATTCAATTTTGACCTTTTATTGGCCAATCATATTGCTTGATTGCCAAAAGATCAATAAAGAACTCATATTTGACATAGAACCAATAAACCATTCCTAGCCACTCATTTTTTTTTTATCAAAATAAAAAAGTAAACTTTCACCTTTTTTTTTAAATTAAATATCTTGCAAACCGTAAATTGTTACACGAAAAAAATATCATCGCGACGAGAATTAAATTATCTTTCTATTGACATGCATTGTTTTATACTTTCGATAATTTTTTTTCGACGAACTTTTTTTTTCAAAATTATTTCCGCCCAGAAAAATCATATGTGATTTGTAAAAGTCATATGTGATTCGTTAAAATCAAATTATATGTGATTTTACGAATCATATATGATTTTTACAAATCACATATGATTCGTGAATCATATGTGATTTGTAAAAATCAAATCATACGTGATTTTTACGAATCATATATGATTTTTCTAGGCGGATTTTTTTTTTTTTAAAAGTTCATCAAAAAAAAATTTCGTCGTAAACATATAACAATGCATATCTATAGAAAGATAATTTAATTTTCGTCGCGATAGTTTTTTTTTTTTTTTTTTTTTTTTTTTTTTAGCTTGAAGATTAACCGTTTGCAAGATATGTTGTTTTTTTTTTAAAAAAAAGGTGGAAAATACTTTTTTTATTAATTTAGATAAAAAAAAAATAGGTGGCTGTGATTGGTTCATTGGTTCTATAACAAATTTGAGTTCTATATTGATCTTATCTCTTGCTTGATTTCGCCTATGTGTCAAAATCGAGCTCTCCTATTGGTTGAGTTTTTGTTTTCAATAAAAATGATTTTGCAAAATCACTCCGAAATGATGTAATTCTTTTATTATATAAATAATAAAAGATAAAAGATTTTTGTATTTCAAAAAAAAAAAAGAATGTTTCTTTATTTGTTAATAACTGAATTATTATTATATTTTTTTTTAATATTTTAATGAAAAAGAAATCTAAATCTATCTTAATTTGACCATATATTAAAAAAAAAAAAAAAAAAAAAAAAAAAAAAAAAAAAAAAAAAAAAACCTTTACGATTACATTACATTGGTGTTTTTGTGTTTTTGCGTAACGAGTCTTCGTTCAAGTGTTTGAGCGTTAGCGGGTTACGAGGAGATTGTTTTTATGAGTTATGTTTCAAAAGAGTGTGAAATTCTATTTTTGGAAACTTTATTTTTGGAAATGATATTTTTCCGGGTTGTCGTAAAAACTGAGGTTTATCGCGTAAGACGCTAGGATTAGTTACGGGTATTTATAAAATATGAAAAGTATGAGGTTTTGAGTGTAATAAATAAATTTAATAAAAGAAAAAAAAAAAAAAATATATATATATATATATATATATATATATATATATATATATATATAGGGGCGCGTTCTATGCAGTACCAATATTAGATACAGTACTTTACAGTACCATTTAAACCAATAATAATTTAGTATTATTAAATCTTTTTAATTAATTCAAAAGGGTAAAATAGTAAAACACATTTTTATTTATTTTTTTGTATTTTTTAATTAAAAAACGTTTCTCTAAAACCTCTAATTTTCGGATTTTTTTTTTTTTTTTTTTTTTTTTTTTTTTTTTTTTTTTTTGTTTTATACTTTTTTTCGCAGACGTGTTTTCAGAAAAATTAAGTGCATATGTGTTTTTTTATATATACATTGTATATTTACATATATTTCTTGCGTTTAATTGTTTCGACGTTAAACTTATTTTACTTAAAATCGTAATTGCACATATGTTCTAGTGTACATTCTTTGATCTTTGATATTTATGACGAAAAACAAAATCATATACATGTAACCTCTAAAAATTAAATAACAAACCAAAAACATAGATAGTATACACAAAATTCAATATCAAATAAAATACAATACATGCACAAGTATGTTGTTAAATATAAATGTGGACGTCATTTAAAAACATGTGTGCACTCATCACTTTCTCATCAAATTCTTTAGAACATATGTGCACACTTTCCAAGAATGTATGTGCACGAGCCTTTGTCATCAAATTTATTAGAACATATGCGCACGACTTCCAAAAACATGTATGTTTGCGGTGTCCACGTTGCGCTTTCTCGTCAAATTTATTATAACATATGTGCACGCTTTCCAAAAACATATGTGCACGATGCACATTTATTGTAGACACCTGATCTTGCTTTAACTGCATATTGAGGGAAACATAGATGATTATTATAAAGTGATGATGTAAACTAATACAAGAATTCACGTATGAATGAAGCCTCAAATTACATCCTTCCATTGCTTACACTTCAATTTAATAACATATTAAATTTAAATGGCAACATTAGACATTAAAACTAGTATTTTTTTATCAGTTTATATCTAATTGCATATATGCTAAATAAAAAGTGACGAATAAGTTGGTCACTTAAATCATCATTGACCAAGAATTTGTAAAATATTCATATCACAGGTCCACCAAATATGGTGGTGCTCTTGGATCTATTCATATCTTTTTCTTTTTCTTTTTTTTCTTTCTTTTTTTTTTGAACACAGATCTATTCATATCAAATGTCCACGAAATGGTTTTTTATTTTGTAAACTTCCATCTCAGCCTTGACAGCAAACCCCAATATCAAGAGATAAAACATTGGATTTTTACAAGTAACAAATCTATTTTAGAATTAAGAATAATTGTTTCACCAAATCTAAAACAAAGCATAAATGACATGGGTTAAAGAACTGCATGTAAACTGCTCAACAATATCAAACCCATTTTTAAAATCCATTTTCCTTTTAATGTAAACCGCACCAATATCAAACCCATTTTCGAAATACTTATAGAAGTTAACAAACCTGCACTTTTAATTGGAACAAACTATTGCTTGCGCTCTAGATCCATCGATCCGAAAAAGAAGACTAGCAAACGCTGAAGTAGATCTAGGATTAGGGGCGGCGGTTAGGGCGACATGTTTGGAGAGAAGAATGATAGTGAGAGAAAACAAAAGTCTGTGTATGTATACCTATAAAAAAGTGAAAGTTTTTTATAAAAAAAATAATTATTTGAACTTCCTTTAATGCCCCTGACTCAATTATAATAATTTACTTGACATTCCTTCTAGTTACACATAATTACACTAATAGCACAAGTGATCTTATCCATTGATTAAATAATCTAATGGTTCTGATTGGTTTAGAATGGTACTGTAAAGTACTGTATCTAATATTGGTACTGCATAGAATACAACACTATATATATATATATATATATATATATATATATATATATATATATATATATATATATATATATATATGTTTAGAAAATCGGCTAGAAGGGATAAGGGGGAAAAAGGAAACTCAATTTGAGTCCAAATATGACTCTTAGGCCCAAGGAATCCTAGTCCAACCCAACCAAGCCCAACACCTACCCATATAAGCTATACCAACGACCCCAAAGTCCTATTTTCTGCAATTTGAGTCAAACACAAGGAGAAAAGAAGGAGAAAAAATTAGGGTTTATCGTTTTCAAGAAATAATCAAGAATCAAGGTAAAATCCTAAAACCCTATGTTCATATAATTGATTAATTATTGGTATTCATGTAATATTAAGTATGATGGATCTAGGGTTTATATACTTCTGTAAATTAATGAAGTAAAACATGTTGGGATGATTAGATGTTAATAATATGGTAATTGGTTAAGGGAATTGAGTGTAAAACACGTTAGTTATTGAGTTAGGGTTTGGACAGAAAAGTAGTGCTATAAAGATGTGTGTGTAATTAACAGATGGTGAGGAGTTAAGTCATGAATTTTAGGTCTAAATTGAAGTTTAATTAAAGAGCTTTCCAAAAAGTCCAGCCACGATTGCTTTCAAGGTCGGGAAGTTGGTCTTTTGATTTTTCTTTGTTAAGGTGTCAAAGCTGTCAAACCGGAACAGATTTTGGGTAAAAGTTTGAGGCTGTTTTGTAGTTGTAAAAGTGGTATTTTGACTAGGCCTTCTGGAATAGTTAAGTATTAGGTTATATTAGACTACCACGAAAAGGATTCGCGATAAAAACTTGTGGAAGTATTTTATGTTAATTAAAATTTTTTGGTGTGCGTTCAAATCCGAATTTGAGTGGTTGACAAGTTTGATTTTCTTTTGAGTACTTGTGTGTGTTATTGGACCTTGGCCTTCTGGGATTAGCTTGTATGCTTATGAGAGACCATGGTAAAATTTTGGTGTGAGTTGTTGAGCTTTATTTGTAGTGATTTCATGTGGGCGAATGTACCCAAAAATTCTGCGTTTTCTGGTTTTATAAGTGCAAGGGATTTAGTGAGTGTTAGGTTATGGTGATGGTTAGTATGGTGTCTAGGAGATCCATGGTGGGTCATATGTGTCTTAGACATCCATCATATGTGTATTACATGGGTTGTAGCTTTTAGCTTGACCTTGTGTAATGTGGATTATTTTTGTGTGTTAAAGATTGTGAATTGTTTTAGTGGAAGCTGCGGAGTTTAAGGTGAGTTCATAGTCCCATATTTTACTTTGTTTTTAAACTTGGGATGGGAATGATGCTTTTCTTAAATATTTGAGTTACTGTGATTATGTGTGGTTTAAAAGCTTGGACTTATAATGTTATCGTAATAATGCTATGTGGTACATGAAAGTGTGATTCCGATTAGGTTAGCGACCTAATTGATGTTGTGTGATATGTGATTCCAATTAGGTTAGCGACCTAATTGATGCTGTGTGATATGTGATTCCGATTAGGTTAGCGACCTAATTGATGCTGTGTGATTTCCAATTGGGAGGATGCTTATCCTGTTGCTCGCGCATGCGACCTAATTGATGATGTGTTTTGGAGCGGGGGTCACGTTCCGGCCCGATGGTTGCCTTTTTGTGTGATGATTGGTTTATGGATACATGTAGCTTGTATGATAACTATATTTATTTGTCCAGCTATGTTTTATAATCACAGTGAACTGGTTGCCTTGAGAGTGTTTGTGTGTCTAAACCTATGAATCTCACCAACATTATGTTGACGTTTTAAGCATCATTTTCAGGTGGGCATTCTAAGGCTATGATAGAAGGAAGTGATTAGACGAGACCTTAGTTGCATTGGAAGTGGTTTATCTGTGCGTTTGGAGTTTATCATGTTGTTATCTTTCAGGTATTGTTATGACACTTTGTGTCTATACTTTGCCATTTTTATTGCATGTAGTTATTCTCTATATAGACACCATGTGTTGTGATGATATCTATGAAGTTACACCATCGCGTTTCCGCCGTGGCGGGGTGTGACATTTCTTTTTTGTTCTTTTTTTTTTTAAATTTATTTTGTTGTTGAGTTATGTTAATTGATTATGGGATTTATGGGTGAATTAAAATTGAATATGATGTTATGTTTGTTTGTTTGTAGATTGTTATCAGGCACCCAAGGTTTTGTTGGGATAATTTAAATTAATTAAGTCTCGATATTCATCTCAAGGTATATGCATTTATGTATATATTTATGTGACATTGGGACTGAATGTAGATGAATATAGGTATTCAATTCCAATGATGATTGTCTTAAGGTGCAGGTCAGCTAATTAGTAAGGTTAGGTTTGATTGGTTAGTTGTGACTTAAAATACAACAATGAGATAATAACCTCCAAAATGTAATGCCAACACCTCTTTGGTGAATTGAAACATTCCTTTTGATTCTTACAAGATATGTAAATCATGGTTTCATGAATAGATACATTTTTTTTAACTATCTAAGAAAGTGAAGCTCTACATTTGGTGAAGATGCTCTAAATGATTATAAAATTGAAAAACTGTGTGTTCATGACGACTTGCATAGTATAAAGGTAGATAATTTCAAACTATCGTATGTATATATTAAATGGAAATAGGCATGTTGAGCAATTAGGACAAAACAGTTTGGGCAAAATTTGGTTAGTTCACCAACAAATCAACCGGGTTGATTGCTTGAATGAAAATATCTATATTACAGTAAATAAGTAACCCTTAGTTTATTATGTTTAGAATTGGTATTATAATTTATTCCAGAACATCTTTTACCTCCAAACATAAAGCAAGTAGTTTAGACCTGCTTATACTGATACGACCCGGTTAGGGGTTGTATCGGGATAAGGCACTACTTTTAGCGTGTGCGAGCTCCTTAAGAAAATAGAGAAGAAAACTAGAGATATTTTTATCAGACAAATCATACTTTTCATTAATAAAAGGATACTTATCTTAATTAAGCATGAAAGGATTCAAAGGGTAAAAACCCTTGAAAAAGCTGTAAAAGTCGTGCTAGAGTTCCACTAAAATTCCAACCACACTAATGAATGAAAATTGCAAAACTATATATAGATTATACAAGGTGATGGCGTCAAGAAGAAATGTCTGACGCCGTCAACTCGCCGCCCATAGTGAAATCGGATTGCCTAGATCCAATTCTGACGCCGTCATGTGTAATGTTGTTCTGGGCCGTCACCACTTTTACTCTTGATGGCCATGCTTTGACGCCGTCATAAATCTACTGGACCGTCACTAAAATTGCTCTTGACGCCGTCATAAGATTGCTCTTGACGCCGTCAGGTACTGTTCCCAGCAAGAAAAATTAAGACTTTGCCGTTTTCTTCACTTTTATGCTCCAAACACGTCCAAAATGCTTCCTTTTTCAGAATTCACTCCAAAAGTACCTAAAATCACAAAAGGAACGATTTAGGGCAATATTTGATCAAATAAGTTTGAATTCGGGCTTAAATGACCCCCTAAAAATGGATCATTTTTCGCCTCATCAGCTCCTCTTTCGGTTCCACTCTTAGTTTGGGTTTCCAATCACCCTAGTGGGCCCCACATTGACATGAAGCTTGCCAGTTTGGCCTGTATTGTGTTCAGGAATTTGGATTTGCTTATTTGCTTGTAATTGCTTATCTAGTGTGCTTATTTCTTGTATTTTGCTTATTCCAAGTTCCTTCATCCATGTTGTATCTTATTTTACCTTTGGCTTTCTCTGGGTGGCTTAATATAAGCTTATTCATATCCTCAAAGTCCTAATAAGCTACAATATACCAACTGTTAAGCACTTTGGTTCCTAAAGTGCTTATTTTTTATATTCAACCAAAGTCCCTTTATTAAAGTTGCTTATTTTAAGTAGTTAAATAATTTTGAAAAAGAAAATTCCAAAAAAGACAAAAATAAAATAAGTGATAGCTTCTATTTAAGCCATTTGGCTTATTTTTATCTTATTCATTAAGCATTTCTCATTTTTATAATTTTCATAGGTTCCTGTAGTTGTAAAATAATTTTAGAAAAAGTTTCATATTTTTCACTATTCATTTGCTATTTTTCTTAATTTTAATTAGTTTAAATTAATTAATAATTAGTTTTTAATTAATAATAATTATATTAAAATTCAGAAAAATATAATTTTAATTTTAAAATTAGTTTTAAGTTATTTTAGATTTTTCCAAATTAAATTTTCACTTTTCTAGTGTAAAATCATAATTAGTTATAATTTAGGGTAATTTAAATAATTAAAAGTAATTAGAAAATAGTAATTAATTAATAATAATTAATTAAATAGTTGTAAAAATAATTTTAATTTTCCAAAAATTTTCTTTTATCATTGTAAAAATATAGTTTTCATATCCATAGGCTTTTTCTTTCTTAAAACTCACGTTTTATTTCGTACGTTTACGTAAATTTAAATTAAACGTACGCGTTTTAGGTTTTTAAACGTTTTTAAGTATCTAGTTTTCACATAAACATTCTCCTAACTTATTTAAGCTATTTTCTTTTACATTTCCTTAGTTTAATCAATCACTCACTTATACCCTTTCCCATTCAAATTCACTCGATCACAGGATGTTTGACCTTTGCATGCCTCGTTGGGACATAATGACCCGGGGAAACACTGTATTCCACAGAAGCATTGGCCTAGGATGTTTGACCTTGTTGACCATTCACTTGGTTGATATTATCTGACTGTTTCAGACCGATCAAAGCTCAGCTACAAACCAAAAACTTCACGATCAGCAATTTGAAAACTTGAATTAACATGCATGAGAAAAGTAATGAAGCCAAAGTTAAACATGACATTGATGTAATGGAAACAAGGAACATTGAATTGGAACATAATGTGGCTAAATTACTTATGAAAAATGAGACTTTGAAAAAGCATTACAAAGACCTGTATGATTCAATCAAAGAAACAAAAACTAAGACTACAGAACAGACAACTTCTCTGATTGCCAAAAATGATGAATTCAAAGCTCAATGTCACAACTCTTAATTTCAGGTCATTTTCCAAACCATGACAATTTACTATTCACAAGTTACTATTCACCGATCACTATTCATCATTTTCGGAGTCAGTTTGAGATTTCGAGAAGCGTTCAAAAATTTTACTATTCATGTGACACTATTCATTTCCGGAAGGAAAACACTATTCACATTCATCATTCATTTCATCGTAAATCTAGTTTACGGGTATTTAAATTCGCGTAACCGGATTGGTTTAGCTGCGAATTCATGCATCATCTGTAGGGACACATCATATAGACTAGAGTAGTCTACATATTCTTAGTAATATCATCAGCACATTAGATAATGCACGGATATGCATTATTTCCATTTACGTATGCTTAATTTGTAATTAACGTTACCACTCAGTTTTTACTACTAACATATACCCGACACTCCCGACTATGATCCTAATATATTTTCATACTCATTATAATAATATAAAAATTATATTACTAATTTGCACTGTGTTTTCAAGTCAACTGCTACATTTTTCGTTAGGAGCTTAAAACTCCGTCGGTTTACGATATCTCAACACGACAATTATTTTAACACCTGATTCTTATCAGGAATGTAATTTCATAATTTTTACAAAGTCGTCACATTTTATTTGGTACAGTTAAACTTTATTTCTAGCAATCTCGGTACCCGGTATCATTTATAACACTAAATATCTACCTAAACTACCTCAAAAGTCCAAGAATTTCTTACATACTCATCCACCCCATCACCATTTCCATGCCCCCCCCCCCCCCCATTCCAATCACTTACACAATTGAAAAAGTTTACTTACTTCACTTAATAATGGTACTTTATGTCTTGCAAATAATATATATCAAAACTACTAGATATTTTACTTCATTTCGCACATGTAATAAAAATAAACTAGCAAAACTCTTTCTCCATTCTCTCCTTCATATGGTTCGGCCAACAACACAAGAACAAGAATAAACCATAAACTTTTGAAGATCAAGTCATAATCAAGTCTCATTTGTACTCATAGTTAGGGTTTTGAAATAAAAACCCCAAGGATACCTATGTATTTTTCTTCAAAAATCATCAAAACGTCAAGTAAGCTTCAAGTAAACTTTTCTAATCTTTTATACTTTCATTTAACCTATTTTGATGTTCTAGTAGCATATCATGCAAATATTTATGTTAAACATACCACTTAATGTTTATTTTCCTTATAAACATAGATCTAAAGATTTTACATGTGATCATCATGAGACCCACCATTTTTTGTGATGTTTAGGACCCCATGACACCCTAAGAAGGTGTATGGTAGGATTGAGTATTTGTGGAGTTGATTTGAAGTAGTTTGGTTAAGTCTTGAACAAATTATAAACTAGAAAAATGAATTTTTAACACTATTAGAAAGTTGCTGTCCATTTTTGCAAAATATAGAAAACTCAGGGGCTTCCGGGTAACATTGGGCCAGAGATTCAGAAAATACTTTCAAAAATGAAGCTATGGGTGAAAGAACGGATTAAAACGAGTTTATAACGAAGGAGATATGTTAAAAACAAGTTTAACGACGAAAACTTTTTTCTGAAAATAATACGTGCTGTTGCACGAATTTCAACGGACAAAACGAGGCATTAGACGTGTTCTATAGGAGCTGACTTACTAAAAATATACTCCCTCCGTCCCATAATTATAGTCCACTGTTGACTTTTGAAGTTTTTATTTTTCAACTTTGACCATAAATATTTTTATTTGTGTTATATATTACTTGATGCAAAATATATGAATGGATTGAGTTTTGAATGTATTTTCCATTATTACAATTTTTATCAAGTATTATATAACACAAATAAAAATATATAAGGTCAAAGTTGCCAAATGAAAACTTAAAAAGTCAACAGTGGACTATAATTATGGGACAGAGGTAGTATTAGTTTATATTAATACGAAATCGTGGATATAAAAAACGTAGAAAACGAGCTTATAACGAAAAATATGCAAGCGTTTGAACTTAGACGATTTTAATATTTTTCCTTCAGCACTAGACTAATAGAAACTTTCTAAGTGATGACGGTCTCCCCGGGTGACCATGTTCGGCACCACTTTTCTCATTGATAAACCCATTTCTAGATAATTTATATCATTGACAAAAAGTTAATTCATCCAGCATAGTTTTCAAAACATCCAACCGTTTGTCAAAAGGATTTTTAACGAATAACATATGGCCTTCTAAACTTTCCCGAAAGCTGCCCAGAATCTGCCAAAACAGCTCAAACACCTCACTTCACGGCTATTATTCTTTATGATCGAGACCCGTATGGACAAAATTTCAATGTTACGACTTTTAGATAATGTGAAAAGCTTCCTAAAACTACTGAGCTTCTTTCCTAACTCTTAATATTCAATATTTCGGGACTAGTTTTGCGAGACCATTTGGTCATATTTTCAAGTAATGAAAATGTTAATTTTGCGACGAAAACATTATATTTTCTGATAAAACACCAAACAAGGATCGTGGAGTACCGTTTCAACCTATTTACATGAAAAGTGGTTATTAACTTAACGAGACGTCAAAAATGTATTTTTCGACGATAAACGTTATTTTCAAATTTCACGAGTGGTATCGATAACATACGTATTTGCATGTGTAGCATCATTTCATTGCTTACAATAGAACCTATCATTCATATTAGGTTGCGGTTAGAGATCGTGCCTCATTTTAGTGTATCCACTTTTGTCATCGTAGCTATCGCACCAGGTGAGTCATAGCCCCTACTCTTTTAATTGTTTTGTAAACTCTTTGGGGGAGATACATGCTTAAATACCTGTTTTATACTTTCACAATTTCTCTCAACTATTTGCACATTTCTGTGAGTTTCATAGCACCCCTCTTTTACCATTTTATAAATGTTTTAGGGGAGATACATGCTCAATTACATGTTTTTAACTATATGATCGTTTTACATTTAAACTCACTGTTCGTTTTACAATTAAACACCATGCTTGTTTTACTTGTAATGTGACTTGTCTCTTAAACATTATTGTTTATTTATATGACCTCATTGTCATCATCGTTCATATGGCCTCATTGTCATCATTGTTTATATGACCTCATTGTCAGAATTTTTTATATGGCCACCTTGTCAAAATTGTTCATATATGTCAAATGTAATATTGTGGTTTCCCCACTTGGCTATGATGTCAAACATAATATTGTGGTTTCCCCACTTGGCTGTGATGTCAAACGTATTGTGGTTTCCCCACTTGGCTGTGATGTCAAACATAATATTGTGGTTTCCTCACTTGGCTGTGATGTCAAACGTAATATTGCAGGTTTCCCCACTTGACTGATTTATCTATATGGCAACATTTTCAGATTTATTTATATGGCCTCAGTGTCAAAAATTGTTTATATAGCGGTATTGCTACACTTATCTTTGAATCTAGATACAAGTATTACTTTTGTCCACATAAACCATATCATATTTGGCAGTGGGTCGTAAACACACAGGTTGCAAGTCTTTTATGGGCGGGACTTGGAACTGAGTGGATTTACGATGCCTTTGTTGGGAAATCTTCATTCAAATGCATTTCATTTTTCACTAAACTCTATGAACTCACCAACCTCGTGTTGACACTTTAGCATGTATTTTCAGGTATTAAGCAATGGCACGCTACTGGAGGTTTTGGCAGGGCATGGCATGGTCATAGAAGACTCTGATATTATTTGGGGACCATTTTAAACTATATTTTTAAGGGCCTAATTCCACACTACTTGTAACGATGTAATTTCAACACTTTTGGTTAAACGATTTTATTCTAAATGATTGAAGTGAAAACCATTTTTGTACTTGTATTGTGATACCAATTGAGTTACACCCCAGCTACATGTAAGCTTCCGCTGGACCCGATTTTGGGGGTGTGACAGATTGGCATCAGAGCCTTGGATATAGAGAACTGAGTGTTTTTAAAACCTAGACTATAGCTACTTTCACGAAAACTTAAACGTATGACCACCACGTGCCTGCCTGCCAAGATGATGCCTCATTTATGGTTTGTTGCTGACATATCTGATGAGATTGTATCTCATTATCTGATATATTATATTCACTTATTCTAGTTGATTACTATAATTGTCTTCCTTATAAGCGTGCTCACGTATCGTATATGTCGCCGCATTATGTTTTTCCTTACGTAATTTCATCATTCGACCTCGAGTTTGGTCACTTGCCTTAGTCTTTCAAGACGCCTTTTCATTTGTGAAATACATAGTATTAGTATAACTGAGCTTAGTATTTCAAAATTCATGGAACCTCGGTGGAATGTAGACTGGTCATCTACATTCGACCCGGGATAGTGGGATATAGGCTGACCACCTATGTCTAACTCATAGATGAATTTTGCAACACTAGGAATAGTTATAATAAAATTTTGTCTGGATTGAATCCTCTACTCAATTTCCAAATGTTTCATTCATGTGTGCATACTCAAACGTTGCAAGAACATTCACACCTTCATCACCTCGTGAACCGCCGCCTAGAATCATGTCAACTGATCATATCCCAACCTCAAGCTTTAATTCTATGGCAATCCACATTAGGGCACCTACTTCTAGGAAACGTCTTATTTGTGTTACACCCTTCTTTTCTTGTTTTGAAGAGCTATGCCGCCAAGGAAAGCTAAAGCTACTCCAACTATGACACCAACTGCTATTCGAAAACTTGTTAAGGATAGTATAGCCGAGGCACTAGTGACAGAACGAGCGGCTGTGGCTGCTGATGCTGCTGAAAATGCCATACCTACTGATGTTGCGGCTGCAGGAGGGTCTGGAGTTCGTAAGTGTACATGGAAGGACTTCAAGCGTGGTGATCCCATAAAATTCAAATGTACTGAAGGAGCCACTGCTATGATCCATTGGTTTGAACAGACAGAATCTGTGTTTCATCTATGCAACTGCCAAGAGGAGTACAAAGTGAAGTTTTCTGCAAATACACTTATTGATGAAGCAATGTCGTGGTGGAATTCGTATGCAAAACCCATAGGAATGGAAAATGCTCACAAGCTTACGTGGGATGAATTCAAGAAGTTGCTGACTAATGATTGGCCCTAAACAGTCAACTTATATTGACCAAGGAATGGTCAACAAAGTCAAATAGCCTAGAGTCAATCTCCGGGTAATATAGGAAATCACCGGGTCGTTATACCCTGACGAGGTGTGAATTGTATCTGAACGTGCTTGTGATCGGGTGATTTTTCACAGGAAAAGGTTGTGATGAGAATTATTAGAGAATTATGAAATGAAATAGCTTAGGAAAGCTATATGATTGATTACGTGAATTTAGATTAAGAAGAATTGAGCTAAAACCTAAAAACGTACGTTTTGATTATAAACGTGAACTGACGTACGTGAATAAAAGTGAGTTTGATTAACTAAAAAGGCTACGGGGATAAAAATGGTATTTTTACAAACCTAATGATTAAAGAAAATTTTTGGAAAATTAAAATTAATTTTTACACTATTTTTATAATTATTATTAACTAAATACTAATTTCCTATTTACTTTTGATTAATTAAATTAACCTAAAATACCAATAATTATGAAATTAACCTAGAAAATTGAAATTTGAATTTAGAAAAATCTAAAATACTTTAAAAATATTTTTAGAACTAAAAATATATTTTTGAGACTTTTTAATTAATTATTACTAATTATTAATTAATTATTAATTACTTTTTAATTATTTAAATTACCCTAAATTCTATTTAATTATGAAATTACACTAGAAAATTGAAAATAAAATTTGGAAAAATTTAAAATAACTAAAAACTAATTTTAAAACTAAATTTGTATTTTTTTGATTTTCTAATTAATTAATATTAATTATTAACTATTTATTAATTATTAAAAACTAATTTAAATTATATAAACTACCAAATGATGAAAGAAAAACCTGAGAAAATTACTAAAATTATTTTTAACTACCAGAAGCCTAGGAAAAATATAAAAATGGGATTAGCTTATAAATAAGCTGAGGTAATAAGCCAATTGGCTTAAATAGAAGTTATCACTTCCAATAAGTTGGGCTTTTGGGGGGTTTTCTGTTTCAAACTTGCTTATGGAATGATTTTAAGCAACTTTTGTGAAGGTGATTTGTTTGGAGATCAAAAATAAGCAGTTTGGTGAGCTTATTGTAATGACAGTTAAGCTATATAGCTTATTAGACCTTTGATTGAAATGAAAAAGCTACCAAATTAAATTATAAACACAAATAAGCTTGAAACAGATTGAGTACTACTTAAAATAAGACAGATGGAACCAATAAGCACAAGAATTAAGCAGTTAATAAACAATAAACAATCCAAACACTAAACAGTCCACAACAGGTCCAAAGGGTCACCTTTGAGGGCCTGTGGGGTCCACTAGGGACCTTGGAAGTCCAAACAAAGAGTTGAGCCAATAAGCTGAGCTTATTGGCTGTCTAAAAAGCTAGGGTTTGGTCATTGGGTCCCACAAATGAGGCCAGGGGAAGGCTTGAAACTATGGGGTAAAAGCTGAGTTATCAGCATTTGTCAGGAAATGGCAAACATTTAATCCACTTGCAGCCCTAGCTAAATACTATAATCCACAAAATAAGCTCAATTCCTGAAAGCCTGGCTTATTAGCTTTCTAATAAGCCAAAAAGCAGGGTATGGGGCCCACTGGTTAGCCCTGTGGGGTCTACTAAAGTTGGGTGAGTCAGACTGATAGCAGTGCACAGGGGAGCACCTTCCCCTGCAGCTCACTTTGAGCTTGTGCACAAGCTTGTGAAAAAATCACAAAAATAAGCCATACATGGGACTTTGAAGTTCTGCTGATACACTACAACCACAACAAGTTTCAATTACTAACTCCAAACACAAAATTCTATAAAATTCTCACAAGAAATGAAATTTTTCGCAAAATGCAATTTTGACTTTTCCAATTTTGCTTCTCAGTTGACTTTAATGAATTTTGATTTTGATTTAAACACTGAAACAGGTTAATTAAGCTAAACTAAGACTAAAATAAGTCACAAAACTTACATGTGAGTTGAAATGTAGCTTATGCTACCTAGAAATCCACACAGAACAGTTTTAAGGCCACAATTAGTTGAATTTTGACTTGTGGAGTTTTTGCAACTAAAACCTTGACTTATTTGGTGTTCTAAGAGCCTGAGTATGATATGCAAACAAAGAATGAGCAAAGAAGCTCAATATACCACTCAGCACAGTCAATTCCAAACACCCCTTTAAGACACAGAATGCAATAAAACTTGATTTAATTGGGACCTAAATACAACCTACTGATCACAAATAATCTAAATAAGTGATAAACAAGCAAAGTACACAGTAATAAACAACAAACACCAATAATACACTTAAAAGAGTAAAAATCAAAAGTATAAGCTTACAAGAGCATTCCAACTGAGAACAAGGAACCAGGACCAAGAATCAACCTATGTGGCTTCCACAAGCCTCTAATACCATCAACAACCACCAATCACTGAGCTCCAATCTTTTTCAACCCTTTATCATGTTTTTTTATTTTATTTTGATTTTCTTTTATTTTTTTTCTATTTTTATCAAACTGTGGTAAAAACAATTCCACAAACTTAAAAAGCTTATGAAAACAGATACATTGGACTTATATGAGTATACAAACAGATGAATATCACTAATGAACCTTAAACAAGTAATTGGAATTCTTGAATAAACTTGAAGTTTGCAAATTAGAAATAAACTAAAAATAACACTTTCATTGATTTAAAAACAGATTACAAGGAGTAAAATAAACACTAAAAATAGCTAAGTTACAATCCTACACACCTCTAAGGCTCATATGAGCTATCACTTATATAACGAGACTAAATTAGGGCACCACTTCTTCCACATGGCTTCTTTTGAAATTTAGCATTCCCCTTTGCTTCTCCTTTGACCCTTGACTAAATCCCAACCGTCCAATTAACTTTTGATGCATCTGAGCTGTTGATTACAATTTGGCACCAAAATGGAACGGGACAAAATTAGTGGTTCTGGTGGAGAGTATTAATGAGGTGGTGGTGGGGGTTGGTTTGGTAGATGGGGAGCATTTATTGTAGATGGTTTGTTTGGTGAAAAGGTGGGGGGGGGTAGACACTATGCCTGAAAAACAGGGGAAAATTGGGTGTGGGGAAGATGGTGTTGACCGGTCATTTGACCGTTTGACCATTTGACCTGGCTTAATTATCAAAGGGTGTGGGCCGGGTGTGTTGGTGATGGGCCTGGGGTGTTTGGTTTGGTCTTGGAAGTTTGGTTTGGTATTTGGATTTAGGATATTAAGGGTCCGGTTTTGGTTTTAGATAATAACAAGGACCAACTTTGCAATTTAACCAAACTTGAGGGGCTGAATATGTTCAAACTCCAAAGTGCTCACAAGGACCAATCATGCCAATCACCAATAACACAAGGACCAAATTTCACTTTTTCCAATTTTCAAAATTCCCAGGGACTATTTTTGCCAAGTTTGAAACTTTAGGGACCAAACATGTCAACTTTTGACCCAAGTATCTTATTTTGTGATTATTGACTTTCAAAAGACTTGGGTTGACTTTTCTTTCAAAATAAATGCATAGGGACTATTTTTGACAAGTTTTGAAACTTGGGGGACTGAAACTGCCAATATTGCAAACTTTGATCATTTTTCATTTGTTTTTGCTCATTTTGCATTTAAAACACATAAATCACAATCCCTGGGATAATTTAAGAATTTTGATGACTTTTTGATTGTTTTTGTATATTTTGCAGTTCAGATTTGATCAAAAATGATGAGTGTTTGAGCACTCATCAATCCCCCGCACTAAACTATTGCTAGTCCCTAACAATCTTTTAAGAAAACTTGATGGGTTTGAAGTCTCTTTACCAAAAGCCATCACTTCTAGAGTAGCCAAATGTTTTAGTCCAAGTAAGAACCATGGTACACCGATAACCATGTGATTTTGAGTAAACCACCAGCTTTCAACGGTTTTGATTTGTCTTTACCAGAAGCCGTTTGCTTCTGGACTAGCCAACTCTTGATGGAATTCAATCATCATCTTGGTGAGTTTGGTTTTCCACTGCCTTTACCACAAGCCATAATCTTGCGGGCTAGCCAACTCTTTCACTTTTTAGGATATGGCGAGTTGAGATACCATACAATTTTGGGCAAATTGCAAGCCGTCAAAGGATTTGAGTTATCTTTACCAAGAGCCGTTTGCTCCTGGATTAGCCAATCTCTTTGTTGATTAGACATGGCGGACTGATAACCACAAAAAATTTGAAATAAAGCGAAAAAAAATTTCAAATTTTAGGCCAAAAATGGGGGCACTAGAAGATATATTGTGATAAAATTCACTAGAATCCCCCCCCCCCCAACACTTAGAATTGAATATTGTCCCCAATATTCAAAGTCCCGACTATTATGCCGACTCTTTGAACGGAAAAAGGCAATATTCTAAGCTAACTGTGGAAACATCAATTTTCACTTTATTTATATATACATACAAACACTTTTTTTTTTTTTTTTTTTTTTTTTTTTTTTTTTTTTTTACATATACACATAAACAGCAGGGGACGGCCACTCCCCCACACTTGGGTGGTAGAAAATAGAAAGAAGTCAGAGATATGGGTGAAAACCCATATTGTGCTATTGTTTTTGTTCATCGAGTCGCTAGCTTGACTCGATCCCCGAATTCAATTGTCCTTGGGGAAAGTTTGGAGATCCGGGACAACCATGGATGGTACGTCCTCTCCAAAGTAATGCTTCACACGATGCCCATTCACTTTGAAATTTGGACCGTCATTTTGAGATAATTCGACGGTACCATAACGATAAACCTTTACGATAGTAAATGGGCCAGTCCATCGGGTCTTTAGCTTTCCCGAGAAGATCTTGAGTCTAGAGTTGAAAAGAAGGACTCGATCACCAACGTTAAAAACGCGGTTCTTGATTTTGGAGTCATGAATCTTCTTTGTCTTTTCTTTATAGATCAAAGAGTTCTCGTAAGCTTGATCACGAAGTTCATTTAATTCATTCAGTTGAACTTTCCTATGATCACCCGCAGTTTTGAGGTCAAAATTTGCATGCTTGAGAGCCCAATAGGCTTTATGCTCAAGCTCGATCGGTAGATGGCACGCTTTTCCGTACACAAGCTTGTAAGGCGTACACCCAATGGGTGTTTTGTAAGCCGTGCGGAAAGCCCAGAGTGCATCATCTAATTTGTCCGACCACGATGCACGATTTTCACCTACGGTTCTTTCCAATATTCTTTTAATGCCCCGATTGGAAACTTCTACTTGTCCACTTGTTTGAGGGTGGTACGCAGTAGAAAGACGGTGAGTTACACCATACTTTTGCATGACTTTATCGAATTTGTCATTGCAGAAATGTGTACCACGATCACTAATAATAGCACGTGGAGTTCCAAATCGGGCAAAAAGAGCTTTCAAATATTTCACAACTACTCGGGCATCATTAGTGGGTAAAGCTTTCGCTTCAACCCATTTTGACAAATAGTCAACAGCCACGAGTATATACTTGTTACCATGAGAAGACGGAAATGGCCCTATAAAGTCTATGCCCCATACGTCAACAATTTCACAAACTTGGATTGCATTCTGAGGCATCTCGTTCTTTTGTGAAATATTCTCGTGACGTTGACAAGCGTCACAGGACTTGACCAATTCTTGGTCATCCTTATAGATTGTGGGCCAATAAAAGCCGGAATCAAACACCTTTTTGGCGGTGTAGTTTGGATTGTGGTGGCCCCCCATGGGACCAGCATGGCAAGCCTTTAAAATTTCAGCGGCTTCCTGACCATACACACACCGCCGGATGACTTGATCCGCGCAAATTTTGAAAAGATAGGGGTCGTCCCAGAAATAGTGTTTTACATCTTTGAAAAATTTATTTTTTTGTTGGGACGACATCCCTTTCACAACAAAGTTACCCACATGGTAATTTGCAAAATCGGCAAACCATGGGGTAATCGAGTCTCCACGAAAAGAAACCGCATTGAGGGTTTCGAGAGGAAATGTTTCGTTTATTTCCTTTTTCTCGAAAGCATCTTGGTGAGGGTTTTCAAGATGGGAGAGATGATCAGCAGCCAGGTTCTCAGCTCCTTTTTATCACGAATAATGATATCAAATTCTTGTAAGAGGAGAACCCAACGGAGTAGTCTCAGCTTTGCATCTTGTTTTGCAAAGAGATACTTCAAAGCCGAGTGATCCGTATACACTATGCTCTTGGTCAATATCAAGTATGGCCGGAATTTTTCAAAGGCATACACCACAGCTAATAATTCTTTTTCAGTGGTGGTGTAATGACTTTGAGCCTCAGTCATAGTTTTGCTCGCATAGTGTATAGGCTGAAAATGTTTTGTTTTTCGTTGACCCAAGACTGCCCCTATCGCATAATCACTAGCATCACACATGAGTTCGAAGGGCAAGTCCCAATCGGGGGCAACAAGAATCGGTGCCTCAGTAAGCTTTTTCTTTAATGTTTCAAAAGCTTCGATGCACTCGGGGGAGAAGATAAAAGGAGCATCCTTCTCGAGGAGATGGGTCATAGGCTGGGCGATTTTAGAAAAATCTTGAATGAACCTACGATAGAAACCGGCATGACCCAAAAAGCTCCTAATACCTTTGACGGTAGTGGGATGAGGTAATTTTTTGATGACATCTACTTTGGCTCTGTCAACCTCAATCCCGTTCTTTGAAATTTTATGGCCTAGGACAATGCCCTCTTTGACCATAAAGTGACTCTTTTCCCAATTTAGACACAACTTTGTTTCTTCACATCGTTTGAGCATGTTGTCTAAATTGGAGAGGCATGATTGGAATGAATTCCCAATGACCGAAAAGTCATCCATAAAGACCTCCATAGTTTTCCCGATCATGTCAGAAAAAATGGCCATCATGCACCTCTGAAATTTTCCTGGAGCATTGCATAAACCAAATGGCATGCGTTTGTAGGCAAACGTTCCATAGGGGCACGTGAAAGTGGTCTTTTCTTGATCCTGCGGATCAATGAGAATCTGAAAGTAACCCGAGAAACCATCGAGGAAGCAATAGTACTCATTCCCCGCTAGTCTCTCGAGCATCTGATCCATAAAGGGCAGAGGAAAATGGTCTTTGTGGGTGGCGTCATTTAACTTGCGATAGTCAATGCAGATACGCCAACCCGTAACCAATCGAGTTGGAATCAACTCGTTTTCTTCGTTAGTGACAATAGTAATGCCACCCTTTTTTGGAACACAATGTATTGGGCTAACCCAAGGACTGTCTGAGATAGGGTAAGTCAATCTGGCATCAAGAAGTTTTAAAACTTCTTGTTTAATGACCTCATGAATTTTTGGATTCACCCTTCTTTGTCGTTGGACTGCTGGTTTGAAGTCATCCTCCATCAAAATTTTGTGGGTACAAAATTTGGGGTCAATGCCCTTGATGTCGGAGAGTCTCCAAGCAATTGCTTGCTTGCGTAACTTCAAAAACTTTATTAGAGTAGCCCTTTCCTCAACACTCAAATCCTTAGCAATTATGACTGGTAATTTATCATCACCCTCCAGAAATGCATATTCAAGATGAGGCGGCAAGTCCTTGAGTTCGACCTCAGGAAAGTCATTAGTTTTTTCAACATTTTTTACTTCCTCTTTATGAAGTACTTGTGGTAGAACAGGAAGAGGAGAGGGATCTTCGTTTAATAATTTCTCAAGTAAGAGAATATCCCTCTCGGGGTCAATCTCTTGGTGATCGATTCCATCAGGAATCGAATCACTTTTGAGAAAGGCCTCAATTTCTTGTAAGATGAAGTCACTTCCCTCAAACGGAGTGAGGGAAGGAGAAGAATTGGAAATGATGGGGTGAGAAGATGGAGTGAAGTTTTCACTCGTAGAATCATCAACGAAACCTAAAACCTCTTGAGCGTACTCCTCAGCAGCAACATCGATGACATCTATTCAGTTTACTGATTCAGAGTCATAATTAGAGGAGTACCTCGAAGTTTGGTCGAGGTTGAAGGTGATGGCTTCCTTTCCAACACGCAGTGTGATCTCTTGCTCAAATACATCGATGAGACACGCCCAGTTCTAAGGAATCCCCTTCCAAGAATGAGAGGGACCCTTGAATCGGCATCAAATTCAACAATCACAAAATCTGCCGGAAAATGGAACTTTCCCACTTTAACGAATACGTCCTCGGCAATGCCAAGTGGACGAGAAATCGATCGATTGGCAAGCTCTAAAGTCATGCACGTAGGAGTGAGTTCTGGAAGAGAGAGTTTCTTCCACACAGAATATGGCATCAAGTTAATGCTAGCACCTAGATCGGCCAAGGCGAAGCATTCAACCATATCCGAAAAAATACAAGGAATGAGAAATTTTCCGGGGTCCCCAAGCTTCTTGGGAAGCTTTTTCAAAAGAACTGCTAAGCAGTTCTCATTAAGAGGAGTTCTAGCCATCTCGAAGAGTTTTTCCTTATTACTTAATAGATTCTTGATTGTAGATGCAAACTTGGGCATCAAGAGAATAGCATCTGCGAAGCTAATGTCAAAGTGCAAGTCTTGAAAGATTTGAAAAAAATTATCCATTTGTTGACTAGCCTTTTCGCGGAGCTTTTGTTCATTGAGACGTGATGGATACGGAATAGAAGTTTTGGATTTAGGGTTGTCCACTGGAGTTTCTGGTGGTTCAAAGACAACTCCAGGCTTACATCTGGTTTCTGGAATAACCTGAGGTTGGACGTGTGTGGTACTTCGTGAGCTAGGAGATTGCACCTTGTCCGTTGTCACCTCTGGTTCACGTTCTACTACCTTCGGAGGAGAGGAAGAAGAGGTAGTAGGAATCGCGGGTTCATCATATGAAGCACCACTCCTTGTTGTGATCGCCTTAGCATCGCCCCTCGGGTTAGCGATCGTGTTGCTCGGTAAAGTAGTACCTGAGCCCGAGGGTCGATCATTTAAAGACTTCTTGATTTCAGAAATCTGGCTAACCAACAACTTGTTCATTTCATCCTGGGATTTCATGAACTGTTTTAGCAACTCATCAGATGAAGGCCCGGTGGGAACAATGGCTTGGTTCGGATTAGGAAGATTTGGAGCTCGGTTGTTCTGATTGGGACCTTGATTTTGAAAATTACCCTGATGAGGGTTGTTGTTTCCATGAAAATATTTGGGATTGAAATTACCCTGACCTTGGTTTCGATTAAAGTTTCCTTGATTTTGGAAACCTTGATTGTGGAAACCTTGGTTTTGATTTTGAAAACCGTGACCCTGATTGAAGTTACCCTGGTTTTAAAAACCTTGGTTCACTCTATTTTGATTTTGGCCACGGTTTTGGACATTTTGGTTTTGATGGAAACCAGGAGGTCCAGGGTAGTGACGAGGATGATAGTTCGGGTCCATAGGAGGGCGGTATTGATTGCCTCCTTGATTTTGGGACCCGGCAACATCATGAGATTCATATGGAGTTCCATCAGTAGCTGTGCAATTGTAGTAGGCATGCAGCCCACCACAAGTCACACAGACTTCCACTTTTTTAACCTCAGCAGGTGGAGGATGTTGTGGAAAGGAAACTTTCTTTTGTTGGGCTAGAACCAAAGCTTCAATAGCTTCAGTGAGCTTGTCAATCTTAGCATCCGTGCTAGACTGACTCACAAGAGTAGAAGTAGAAGGACCCGCACTGATTTGGGAAACAACCGGCTTGCTTCGTGTAGAGCGGACCTTAGACTTGTTTTCTATGATTTGCAAAGCTTCTCTGGTGGTTCTACTCAAGAAATTACCTCCTGCGGAGGCATTGAGAGAATCCTGATCAACTTGGCTCACGCCATTGTAGAAAGTATCCAATTGCATCAACTCTGAGAAACCATGATGCGGACACTTGCGAAGTAATTCTTTGAAACGATCCCACGCTTCACCAAAAGATTCATCATATTTCTGAGTGAACTTGGTGATTTCATTCTTAAGACTCGTGGTCTTGGAAGGTGGGAAGAATTCATTCACAAAATTTTTCACAAGATCTTCCCATGTCTCAATAGATCGAGGGGGTTGTTTTTCAAGCCAAATCCGGGCTTGTCCCTCGAGGGAGAATGGGAAGAGAAGAAGTTTTATTGCTTCACATGGGACATTCTTGTATTTGATGGTTGACGTGATTTTATTGAACCATCGAATGTGAGCATGAGGATCGTCCCTCTCAAAACCGTAGAATTGACTTGAGGTTACTAGATTGAGTAACCCGGTCTTGAGCTCAAAATTATCAGCCACAATGGCTGGAACAACAATGGCGTCTCCAAAACCCTCAATGGGGGCCTGGAGAAGCTCACACATGGGGCGGTCATCCGCCATGGTGACAGCAGATGTGACAACAGTACGGATCTCAGATCCGACTGTTGGTGCTGAACGTCTACGAGTTCTTCTAGGTTTAACAAGCTCACGTAATGGGCTCGTGGACCTGGAAGAACGAGTGCGCATGCACTAAAAACAAAACTCACTCAAAACAAAATCGAGGTAAAACGACAGTGAACTTAAACCAATAATCACAAGTAAGTGGCTTCTTTAAGAAAGGTACACCACTCGTAGGGATACAAAGGCAAGTTTTGATCTTTTTGATTGGGAACTTATTATGTCCACACCCCCAGTTGGTAGGTGTTCTGTCTTGGTTTGCGACGGTTTATTTCTATGTATTATTATTAACAAGAAAAAGACGGATGTTTTTGGGTTTTTGTGTGAGTGAAAAACTTTTGGAATTATTTTTTTTGGTATCATCCCGTTATCCAAAATCGTATTTCTTTAAGAATCACCTTAAAAGAAGCCCGATATAGAAAACGTTTCGATCTGTTTTGTTTGTTTTTTAATTTTTTTGGTGTTTTAACACTTTAGGAAAAGTGTTAATGACTTTTTTAGGTTTTGATTTGAAATTTACAAAAGTGATGGTATTTTTACAGTGGTGATGGTGAAATAACACTAATCTCAAAAGACGCTGCAGAAACGCGCACACCTCCCCGGCAGCGGCGCCAAAATTTGATTGGCCCTAAACAGTCAACTTATATTGACCAAGGAATGGTCAACAAAATCAAATAGCCTAGAGTCAATCTCCGGGTAATATAGGAAATCACCGGGTCGTTATACCCCGATGAGGTGTGAATTGTATCTGAACGTGCTTGTGATCGGGTGATTTTTCACAGGAAAAGGTTGTGATGAGGATTATTAGAGAATTATGAAATGAAATAGCTTAGTAAAGGTATATGATTGATTACGTGAATTTAGATTAAGAAGAATTGAGCTAAAACCTAAAAACGTACGTTTTGATTATAAACGTGAACTGACGTACGTGAATAAAAGTGAGTTTGATTAACTAAAAAGGCTACGGGGATAAAAATGGTATTTTTACAAACCTAATGATTAAAGAAAATTTTTGGAAAATTAAAATTAATTTTTACACTATTTTTATAATTATTATTAACTAAATATTAATTTCCTATTTACTTTTGATTAATTAAATTAACCTAAAATACAAATAATTATGAAATTAACCTAGAAAATTGAAATTTGAACTTAGAAAAATCTAAAATACTATAAAACTATTTTTAGAACTGAAAATATATTTTTGAGACTTTTTAATTAATTATTACTAATTATTAACTAATTATTAATTACTTTTTAATTATTTAAATTACCCTAAATTCTATTTAATTATGAAATTAACTAGAAAATTGAAAATAAAATTTGGAAAATTTTAAAATAACTAAAAACTAATTTTAAAACTAAATTTGTATTTTTCTGATTTTCTAATTAATTAATATTAATTATTAACTATTTATTAATTATTAAAAACTAATTTAAATTATAAAAACTACCAAATGATGAAAGAAAAATCTGAGAAAATTTCTAAAATTATTTTTAACTACCAGAAGCCTAGGAAAAATATAAAAATGAGATTAGCTTATAAATAAGCTGAGGTAATAAGCCAATTGGCTTAAATAGAAGCTATCACTTCCAATAAGTTGGGCTTTTTGGGGTTTTTCTGTTTCAAACTTGCTTATGGAATGATTTTAAGCAACTTTTGTGAAGGTGATTTGTTTGGAGATAAAAAATAAGCAGTTTGGTGAGCTTATTGTAATGACAGTTAAGCTATATAGCTTATTAGACCTTTGATTGAAATGAAAAAGCTACCAAATTAAGTTGTAAACACAAATAAGCTTGAAACAGATTGAGTACTACTTAAAATAAGACAGATGGAACCAATAAGCACAAGAATTAAGCAGTTAATAAACAATAAACAATCCAAACACTAAACAGTCCACAACAGGTCCAAATGGTCACATTTGAGGGCCTGTGGGGTCCACTAGGGACCTTGGAAGTCCAAACAAAGAGTTGAGCCAATAAGCTGAGCTTATTGGCTGTCTAAAAAGCTAGGGTTTGGTCATTGGGTCCCACAAATGAGGCCAGGGGAAGGCTTGAAACTATGGGGTAAAAGCTGAGTTATCAGCTTTTGTCAGGAAATGGCCAACATTTAATCCACTTGCAGCCCTAGTTAAACAACTATAATCCACAAAATAAGCTCAATTCCTGAAAGCCTGGCTTATTAGCTTTCTAATAAGCCAAAAAGCAGGGTATGGGGCCCACTGGTTAGCCCTGTGGGGTCTACTAAAGTTGGGTGAGTCAGACTGATAGCAGTGCACAGGGGAGCACCTTCCCCTGCAGCTCACTTTGAGCTTGTGCACAAGCTTGTGAAAAAAGCACAAAAATAAGCCATACATGGGACTTTGAAGTTCTGCTGATACACTACAACCACAACAAGTTGCAATTACTAACTCCAAACACAAAATTCTATAAAATTCTCACAAGAAATGAAATTTTTTCCAAAATGCAATTTTGACTTTTCCAATTTTGCTTCTCAGTTGACTTTAATGAATTTTGATCTTGATTTAAACACTGAAACAGGTTAATTAAGCTACACTAAGACTAAAATAAGTCACAAAACTTACTTGTGAGTTGAAATGTAGCTTATGCTACCTAGAAATCCACACAGAACAGTTTTAAGGCCACAATTAGTTGAATTTTGACTTGTGGAGTTTTTGCAACTAAAACCTTGACTTATTTGGTGTTCTAAGGGCCTGAGTATGATATACAAACAAAGAATGAGCAAAGAAGCTCAATATACCACTCAGCACAGTCAATTCCAAACAACCCTTTAAGACACAGAATGCAATAAAACTTGATTTAATTGGGACCTAAATACAACCTAATGATCACAAATAATCTAAATAAGTGATAAATAAGCAAAGTACACAGTAATAAGCAACAAACACCAATAATACACTTAAAAGAGTAAAAATCAAAAGCATAAGCTTACAAGAGCATTCCAACTGAGAACAAGGAACCAGGACCAAGAATCAACCTATGTGGCTTCCACAAGCCTCTAATACCATCAACAACCACCAATCACTGAGCTCCAATCTTCTTCAACCCTTGATAATGTTTTTTTATTTTATTTTGATTTTCTTTTATTTTTTTTTCTATTTTTATCAAACTGTGGTAAAAACAATTCCACAAACTTAAAAAGCTTATGAAAACAGATACATTGGACTTATATGAGTATACAAACAGATGAATATCACTAATGAACCTTAAACAAGCAATTGGAATTCTTGAATAAACTTGAAGTTTGCAAATTAGAAATAAACTTAAAATAACAGTTTCATTGATTTAAAAACAGATTACAAGGAGTAAAATAAACACTAAAAATAGCTAAGTTACAATCCTACACACCTCTAAGGCTCATATGAGCTATCACTTATATAACGAGACTAAATTAGGGCACCACTTCTTCCACATGGCTTCTTTTTGAAATTTAGCATTCCCCTTGGCTTCTCCTTTGACCCTTGACTAAATCCCAACCGTCCAATTAACTTTTGATGCATCTGAGCTGTTGATTACAATTTGGCGCCAAAATGGAACGGGACAAAATTGGTGGTTCTGGTGGAGAGTATTAATGAGGTGGTGGTGGAGGTTGGTTTGGTAGATGGGGAGCATTTATTGTAGATGGTTTGTTTGGTGAAAAGGTGGGGGGGGAGACAGTATGCCTTAAAAATGGGGGAAAATTGGGTGTAGGGAAGATGGTGTTGACCGGTCATTTGACCGTTTGACCATTTGACCTGGGATAATTATCAAAGGGTATGGGCCGGGTGTGTTGGTGATGGGCCTGGGGTGTTTGGTTTGGTCTTGGAAGTTTGGTTTGGTATTTGGATTTAGGATATTAAGGGTCCGGTTTTGGTTTTAGATAATAACAAGGACCAACTTTGCAATTTAACCAAACTTGAGGGGCCGAATATGTTCAAACTCCAAAGTGCTCACAAGGACTAATCATGCCAATCACCAATAACACAAGGACCAAATTTCACTTTTTCCAATTTTCAAAATTCCCAGGGACTATTTTTGCCAAGTTTGAAACTTTAGGGACCAAACATGTCAACTTTTGACCCAAGTATCTTATTTTGTGATTATTGACTTTCAAAAGACTTGGGTTGACTTTTTTCAAAATAAATGCATAGGGACTATTTTTGACAAGTTTTGAAACTTGGGGGACTAAAACTGCCAATATTGCAAACTTTGATCATTTTTCATTTGTTTTTGCTCATTTTGCATTTAAAACACATAAAACACAATCCCTGGGATAATTTCAGTATTTTGATGACTTTTTGATTGTTTTTGTATGTTTTGCAGTTCAGATTTGATCAAAAATGATGAGTGTTTGAGCACTCATCACTAAGAAGTTCTGTCCACGCACTGAAATAAAAAGTTGGAAACAAAGTTTTATGAACTAGTAACATCAGGTAATGATATCAAGGCATATATCAAAAGGTTTCAGGAGTTGGCTATGCTATGTCCAACTATGGTTCCAGATAATGAAAAGCTGCTAGAAAATTTCATCGGTGGACTACCTCCCAACATCTGCGGAGATGTGCTTTCCTCTGACCCACAAACAATGGATGAGGCTATCAGGATGTATCAGAAACTTATGGCTCAGGTAATAAAGAGAGAAACTATTGACAACAACAACGAAAACAAGAGGAAAAGGGATGACAACCAAGGAGACGATCAAGTATGGCAGCCAAACAAAGGACAACAAGTGTTTAGAGCCTATGCTGCAGGACCGCGCACAAAGAAAAGATATACTGGAAATTTACCTTACTGCAACATGTGTAATCTCCATCACCTAGGTCATTGCAGTGAACTGTGTGGAATGTGCAAGAAGCGGGGTCATCTAACTAAGGACTATAGGAAACCCGCAAATCAGAGGATCCCAGGAAGTTGCTTCAAATGTGGAAACTTAGGGCATCTCAGAAAGGACTGCCCGGAGCTAAGGAACAAGAAAACCAAAGCCTAAACCCCCTAGTGTTGTATTTCTTTTGTGTTTTATTCTACGTTCCATCGTATAAGTTTCATGTACTATTACAAATTCCGATCTAATGAATGTTCTATCTTTTATCACCGCAACGCGACTCAATTATCCTCACTTTTCCACCAATACCACTCTAGAGACCAACACAAACTGAACTTCGGGACGAAGTTCCTTTTAGAGGGGAAGACTGTCACAACTCGTAATTTCAGGTCATTTTCCAAACCATGACAATTTACTATTCACAAGTTACTATTCATCATTTACTATTCACCAATCACTATTCATCATTTCACTATTCATTGTTTTTGGAGTCAGTTTGAGATTTCAAGAAGCGTTTAAAAATTTTACTATTCATGTGACACTATTCATTCCCGGAAGGAAAATACTATTCACATTCATCATTCATTTCATCGTAAATCTAGTTTACGGGTATTTAAATTCGCGTAACCGGATTGGTTTAGCTGTGAATTTATGCATCATCAGTAGGGACACGTCATATAGACTATAGTAATCTACATATTCTCAATAATATCATCAGCACATTAGATAATGCACGGATATGTATTATTTCCATTTACGTATGCTTAATTTGTAATCAACGTTATCACTCAGTTTTTACTACTAACATATACCCGACACTCCCGACTATGATCCTAATATATTTTCATACTCATTATAATAATATAAAAATTATATTATTAATTTTCCCGGTGTTTTCAAGTCAACTGCTACATTTTTCGTTAGGAGCTTAAAACTCCGTCGGTTTACGATATCTCAACACGACAATTATTTTAACACCCGATTCTTATCAGGAATGTAATTTCATAATTTTTACAAAGTCGTCACATTTTATTTGGTACAGTTAAACTTTATTTCTAGCAATCTCGGTACCCGGTATCATTTATAACACTAAATATCTACCTAAACTACCTCAAAAGTCCAAGAATTTCTTACATACTCATCCACCCCATCACCATTTCCATGCCCCCCCCCCCACCATTCCAATCACTTACACAATTGAAAAAGTTTACTTACTTCATTTAATAATGGTACTTTATGTCTTGCAAATAATATATATCAAAACTACTAGATATTTTACTTCATTTGGCACATGTAATAAAAATAAACTAGCAAAACTCTTTCTCCATTCTCTCCTTCATATGGTTTGGCCAACAACACAAGAACAAGAAGAAACCATAAACTTTTGAAGATCAAGTCATAATCAAGTCTCATTTGTACTCCTAGTTAGGGTTTTGAAATAAAAACCCCAAGGATACCTAAGTATTTTTCTTCAAAAATCATCAAAACATCAAGTAAGCTTCACGTAAACTTTTCTAATCTTTTATACTTTCATTTAACCTATTTTGATGTTCTAGTAGCATATCATGAAAATATTTATGTTAAAGATACCACTTAATGTTTATTTTCCTTATAAACATAGATCTAAAGATTTTACATGTGATCATCATGAGACCCACCATTTTTGGTGATGTTTAGGACCCCATGACACCCTAAGAAGGTGTATGGTAGGATTTAGTATTTGTGGAGTTGATTTGAAGTAGTTTAGTTAAGTCTTAAACAAATTATAAACTAGAAAAATGAATTTTTAACACTATTAGAAAGTTTCTGTCCATTTTTGCAAAATATAGAAAACTCAGGGGCTTCCAGGTAACATTGGGCTAGAGATTCAGAAAATACTTTCAAAAATGAAGCTATGGGCGCAAGAACGGATTAAAACGAGTTTATAACGAAGGAGATATGTTAAAAACAAGTTTAACGACGAAAACTATTTTCTGAAAATAATACGTGCTGTTGCACGAATTTCAACGGACAAAACGAGGCGTTAGACGTGTTCGATAGGAGCCGACTTACTAAAAATATATTAGTTTATATTAATACGAAACCGTGGATATAAAGAACGTAGAAAACGAGCTTATAACGAAAAAGATGCAAGCGTTTGAACTTAGACCATTTTAATATTTTTCCTTCAACACTAAACTAATAGAAACTTTCTAAGTGATGACGGTCTCCCCGGGTGACCATATTCGGCACCACTTTTCTCATTGATAAACCCATTTCTGGATAATTTATATGATTGACAAAAAGTTAATTCACCCAGCATAGTTTTCAAAACATCCAACCGTTTGTTAAAAGGATTTATAACGAATAACATATGGCCTTCTAAACTTTCCCGAAAGCTGCCCAGAATCTGCCAAAACAGCCCAAACACCTCACTTCACGGCTATTTTTCTTTATGATCGAGACCCGTATGGACAAAATTTCTGTGTTACGACTTTTAGATAATGTGAAAAGCTTCCTAAAACTACTGAGCTTCTTTCCTAACTCTTAATATTCAATATTTCAGGACCAGTTTTGCGAGACCATTTTGGTCATATTTTCAAGTAATGAAAATGTTAATTTTCCGACGAAAACATTATATTTTCTGATAAAACACCAAACAAGGATCGTGGAGTACCGTTTCAACCTATTTATATGAAACGTGGTTATTAACTTAAAGAGACGTCAAAAATGTATTTTTCGACGATAAACGTTATTTTCAAATTTCACGAGTGGTATCGATAACATACGTATTTGCATGTGTAGCATCATTTCATTGCTTACAATAGAACCTATCATTCATATTAGGTTGCGGTTAGAGATCGTGCCTCATTTTAGTGTATCCACTTTTGTCATCGTAGCTATCGCACCAGGTGAGTCATAGCCCCTACTCTTTTAATTGTTTTGTAAACTCTTTGGGGGAGATACATGCTTAAATACTTGTTTTATACTTTCACAAGTTCTCTCAACTATTTGCACATTTCTGTGAGTTTCATAGCACCCCTCTTTTACCATTTTATAAATGTTTTAGGGGAGATACATGCTCAATTACATGTTTTCAACTATATGATCGTTTTACATTTAAACTCACTGTTCGTTTTACAATTAAACACCATGCTTGTTTTACTTGTAATGTGACTTGTGTCTTAAACATTATTATTTATTTATATGACCTCATTGTCATCATCGTTCATATGGCCTCATTGTCATCATTGTTTATATGACCTCATTGTCAGAATTTTTTATATGGCTACCTTGTCAAAATTGTTCATATATGTCAAACGTAATATTGTGGTTTCCCCACTTGGCTGTGATGTCAAACGTAATATTGTGGTTTCCCCACTTGGCTGTGATGTCAAACGTAATATTGTGGTTTCCCCACTTGGCTGTGATGTCAAACGTAATATTGCAGGTTTCCCCACTTGACTGATTTATCTATATGGCAACATTTTCAGATTTATTTATATGGCCTCATTGTCAAAAATTGTTTATATAGCGGTATTGCTACACTTATCTTTGAATCTAGATACAAGTATTACTTTTGTCCACATAAACCATATCATATTTGGCAGTGGGTCGTAAACACACAGGTTGCAAGTCTTGTATGGGCGGGACTTGGAACTAAGTGGATTTACGATGCCTTTGTTGGGAAATCTTCATTCAAATGCATTTCATTTTTCACTAAACTCTATGAACTCACCAACCTCGTGTTGACACTTTAGCATGTATTTTCAGGTATTAAGCAATGACACGCTACTGGAGGTTATGGCATGGTCATAGAAGACTCTGATATTATTTGGGGACCATTTTAAACTATATTTTTAAGGGCCTAATTCCACACTACTTGTAACGATGTAATTTCAACACTTTTGGTTAAACGATTTTATTCTAAATGATTGAAGTGAAAACCACTTTTGTACTTGTATTGTGATACCAATTGAGTTACACCCCAACTACATGTAAGCTTCCGCTGGACCCAATTTTGGGGGTGTGACACTCAACTTCAGGAAAAAGGTTTTGCAATTGCAGCTTTAAAAAACGAGTTAAGAAAATTAACAGAAAATAGTGTGAACACTAAGTTTGCAAAACCATCAATCTTGGGGAAACCTATTTTACAACCACTTAGAAACCAATCTGTTGTCAGACAACCGACTGCATTTAGATTTGAACGTTCAAAATTTTCAAAACAACGGTTTGCTTCCCAAGTTGATTCAAAACAAGTTTTGTCAAAACCAGTCACTTTATAGTCTAGACCCAATGAAAAGGAATATGCTTTTGCAAAACCTCATCATATGAATGCCTCTAGTTCTACTAGGATTAGTTCATCACGTGTGTCATGTATGACACCAAAGGAACATGTTAGACATAAAAACAATGTTCAGAATCACAACCTAGAGGATGCTAAGAAAAACACACATGAAAAGACTAGGAATTTGCCTGTTTCTAAGAGTACTTGTGTATCGATTAAAGCGATTCCTTTAGCAGATCACTCTAAGAATCCTAGATCTTTTCCTGAATCCAAGTACTTTGTTTGCTCAACCTGTCTGAAATGTGCTTTTAAGGAAAATCATGATAATTGTGTTACAAAATTCCTGAAGGAAGTGAATGCAAGTGTTAAGGTTCAATCCTCTAAGACTAGTAATTACAACAAGCCCGTAGAACCAAAGAGTATACCCAAAAACCTGGTAGGCAGATTGCTATAGGACAAAGATCTTCTCACAACAAGACTTCCACTTTGCATGAGAAACCAAACACTTCTAGGTCTTACCTTAGGTGGATACCGACGGGTTGAATTTTTAAGATTGTTGGTCTTAGATGGATACCTACAAGAAAGATGCTCACTGATTACAAAACCAAGGTTGATAATGAAACCCCAAATGGTCTAGATGTTGATATCACTAACCCATATAAATGCAAACAAACTTTCAATGTCAGTACAGGTTGATGAGGCGAAAAGTGTACCGCTTTTAGGGGGTCATTTAAGCCCTAAATCGAGATTATTTGATCAAATATTGCCCTAAATCATTCCTTTTGTCATTTTAGGTACTTTTGAGGAGAAATCTGGAAAAGGAAGCATTGTAGACGTTTTTGGAGCGAAAAAGTGAAGAATACGACAAAGTCTCCAAAATCATGCTCAAGATTGTACCTGACGGCGTCAAGACTTACTAGTGACGGCGTCAAGGCTTGGCAAAAGAGGTGGATTTGACAATTACACGTGACGCGCCAGAACATTTTCCAAAGGAGGCGTGATGGCATCACCCTTTAGGGTCGCCAAGGCCGTCACGCACTATTACAAAAAGATATGGCCTAGAGTAATCATAGAGTGACAGCGTCAGAAGTGGATTCAGGCAATACGATTATTAATTTGGCGGCGAGTTGACGGCGTCAGAACCTAAACATGACACCGTCAGATGGCAAAATCTATAAATAATTTTCTAATTTTCATTCATTAGTGTGGAACTTAGTGTGGAGCTTTCTTGTGCAAAACCCTAGACGAATTTTCTGTAACTACAAGGGTTTTAACCCTTGTTCTATCCATGCTTAATTGAAGATAAGTTTTTCAATAATCATTCGATATGCCTATGTGTTGTTTGATTCTATCTTATGCTTGTCTTCTTTTTAACATTCTAGGCTAGGTTTTCTTTGTGTTTGCTTAGATGTAATGAAACCTAGATGTTGATTATTGGTTGATGGTTTGTTTATAATTGTTGTGGATGATTGATTTTGATGTTAGGCTTAAGAAAAATGGCAGACTTCCAATTGGTAACTTGCTTGAACGTCTTAAGAAACATGATCGGAGGTGTACTACGATAAATTGGTTATGTTTAATGCGTAGGTAACTACTAGTGATACTATGTTAGGAGCTAGTAGTCGGCTCGACATAGAATGAAGTAGAAGCTTATATAGTTAGGGAATATCGTACACGACCCTACGACTAGTATTAAGGAATATAACCCGTCATCCATGCAATTGTAGCAAACTAATCAACCGGTAAAAGATATCTAGGGAGTAGTGAAATCTAAGTAAACACATTTTCTCTTATTATTGTTTCCACCACAAATTTACTTTAGTTTCATTTTATTTTTATTTTATTTGCATTTGTAGTAAAATTTGGTTAGTTGACTAGCAACTAATTCCTCCCACTCTTCCAAAAACCGAGATTTTTACTCATTTCCTTAAAATAAAAAAATACAAAAAGAATCATCCCTCACCTCTAGACCTAGTTTAATTGAGTTTTAACCCTAGCGAACACTATTCTTTGAGTTGAACGATCAATCCCCCGGTACTTGTCACTATACTATACTACAATGATCAGGTACACTGCCTGGTGGGGATTTCAAGCTTCTCAAGATCCCTTCAGAGGTAAAACCTTTTGCAAGGTTGCAAAACCACGCATCACAGGTAGTCTTTACTTAAGTTCAGGTACCTCATTCAAACCTATTAAGGAAAGACTAAGAGTTTGGCTGCCAAAAAATGGATATCTCACCAATCAGGGGTTAAACAAACTCAACTTTGATGCACAACGACTACGACGTCTGTTCACCTCAGTTCAGGCCTCGCTCTTCAACATTATGGTGTCTACTGACAACACTTCAGGCCCCGTTTTCTCAAAGAAAAGAAAAGTGTATGCTTGAGTGTGCTTTATCTTCTAAAGATGTGAAATGTTCTTGCTTCTGACCATTCTCATCAACAAACTTCATATTTGTTCCACGCTCGTTCAGTAATCAAGTGGATTACTTTCATCAGATTGTATTTTTTATTCACTCGATCAAAAATGGCATCTTCAAATGCAATTTTTAAGGGAGAGAAGTGTGGACATTGGATCAACCTCTTATGCAATTTTTGAGGGGGAGAAGTGTGAATAAACTACATGTATTTCTATTCACTTGTTCAATCAAAAATCGTATCCTCATATGCAATATTTGAGGGGGAGAAGTGTGAATAAAATACATGTTGATTGATGCTTGAAATGACTCTCCTCTCCTCCAATACCTAATGTTTCACTAACTAAGGATGACTAATTGTGACTACAGAGTTGATTGGGTATCACGTATTTGAGATTGAAGTTGACTTTCACAAAGGCGTGATCTTAGTTTATCTTGAAGTCGGGGTTGGTTGGATGAATGACTTTCAACGATAACTTGCTCGTGCTTGAGATTTAAGTTGAAGACTTGGTTTATCTAGTTACCAGCAGTGTAGGTGGATGGTTGAAGACCTGGTTAACTATCACTTTAAGGAGTTATGATGTAGTACTCAGTGTCACACATCGATGACGTTGTGGATAACTGCAAGAGGTGGTAATGTCTCATGCTTTGGTTGGGTAGTGAGTACTTAGAGATTTGCTTGGAGCATAAATTCTCTACACCGTTCTTCCAACATCAGTGCAAGCTTAAGACACAAGAGTGGGGAACTCTACTTCAGTTTCAAGTTTGGTATATCGGGTTTTCTCCATACGTGGTCATTTACTATTAGCCAGTGGAAGTGAAAAGAGGTTTAATTAGGGGTTGATCTGCAAAGAATTGTCATCGACATCTACTCATGGGGTAATGATTTGTATATTGCTTCCAGTTGATATGTTTATGTATACATAGTTATGATGATTCTAAGAGATCGTCATCATCATGGAGGGAAAAATGTGTACATCGGGGCTTTTATCGAAGAACTGGAAGCATTCTAGGTGAGTTGAAAATTTTGACATGGTGTTCCCCAAACAAACCCGTGAAGAAGTTACAGATTTTCAGTCTATGATCCATTTCCCGCTGTGCATGACAAGTAAGAGACTGAAGACAATTTGGGCAGAATTGAGAGATACTTCTTCAACAAGCATCAAGGTTATTTCAAACGGGTTGTCAGTTTGGGAGGGAGCAAGTACACTAATGGGCTTAATAATTGGGAGGGAGTACTAACACAATTAGTGAGAGTTTCTATAGCAGTTGATTCTCACCAGTTACATTTAAGCCAATTTAGTTCTTCTCACAAGATTTCAAGTAGATGTGCCTATAATATGTTGTTGATTCTGAGGTATCAAAACCAGCAAGGGGGAAGGAGACATACATCTAAATGCATATCGAGTACATGTGATGAACTTAATACTTCTTCTTAATTGAAGTTATCTCGGGAAGACAAATGTCATAACCGTAGAGAATATCAGTGTATTAACTCATGGTGTTTGGTGTGTCATTCCAACTACGTGGGGGAAGTGGTCTTCTAATACTTGTGGTCTGTATTACTTCAGCTTTCAGTGGGAAGAAATATGAGAAGAACAATTGGAGCATAAGATGATATTGCTTATCGACATCTTCATACGTACTGATATGATTTATGGTAAAGTGCTTCTGGTTAATGCTTCATGTACACATTGATATGATGATTCTAATGAGATCGAAACCATCAGGGTAGAGATATGTGTACATCAGGGATGCACAACAGGTTTACGTGATCGGGCTTAATCTTCTATTTCAGCATTAAACACTGTAGAGATGATCAATGCTTCAACCTGTTAATTTGGTTTCATCGTTTCTTCTCATGTTGGATACATGCGTACAATATGGATTGAGTTGGTATGTGTAAGATAACTAGAAAGCGTTTGGTGAAATGAAAATGTTGATATCTTGTTCCCCCAAATAGACAACTGCTCCAAACCGCAGAGTAATGTGTACATTGGGGATGCACAACAGGGTCATGAGATCGGGCTTAATCATATATTCTGGGATTGATAACCGAAGAGATGATCCGTGTTTCACCCTGTTACTTTGGTGTTATCATTTTCTTTGGGTTCTCAAGCTTCATTCAATGAGACTTTTTGCATCACTTCAACTACCTGGGGGAAGTGGTCTCATGAAGATGATTGTCGGTTTAGGGGGAAGCTACCAAAGCATCAAATTGAGATGTCACAAGTTCAGACGATTATTCACGATCCTCGAATGCTTTGGCGGTGAAAGTTTAAGAGACGTTGACTACAGACTTCTTCAACATACAAAACGATATCCTTTTGGTATTCTTGTCAACATATTCTTAAATTGAATACACTTTGTACATATATTATACCAAAATGTAAATAAAATTAGAAAACCTACAAAAACCCATAAAAATCAGAAAATTAGAGAATACCAAAAATAGTTTTTTTAAGTCATATCTTCTGGCATCGATAACATTTACGGTCCTAGAAATGTCATTCAATAATAACACGGGTTTTTAAATGAAGTTCGAACAGAAGTTCAAAACGTTTTTTTCAAAACATGCCTAAATGGCTTGCTATCACATCTAATATGCAACCCGGTCGTCAAAATGAGGAAAGCATGTTGCCAAAAGGACGGATGTTCCTCTTAAAGGCATGGATTACTTTATATCCTTGCCTTTCCGATCTAGTGCACGCTTCAGTGCATTACTTCTGGTATAAGAAGAGAAGTCTTCTTTGTATACAAATAATTTTCTTTCTATGATTCTTCGGAAAATTAGTTGTGTGACACAGGGTGGTAGCGTGTTGTTTGGTAACTCTTTCAGTCTTTGATCATTCATAAAATTTGTCACTCAATCATCGACAATGGGTCATCGATTGAGGGGGAGAGTGATTTCAATTTTTATATCATCAAACGGGTTTCTTGGTTAATTCATAATTGTTAGAAAAGGTTTTGTAGTTAATGAGGTATTAGATGTAGAGGAACGTACTAAGCTTTATCTTAAATGGACAAATGTGTTAGTTGTTTGAAAGATTAGGGCATTATGTGCAATTTGCGTATACTTTCCTAGCTATATGTAACTAAAAGGTCCATTTGTGTCACGTAGGAATCCTTGCTTAATCCCCTAAATACGTTTAAACCCAAAATCAAAAAGAAGATAGAAAACCATTGTGTTTGATGTTCTTGTACTCTCCTATGGCATTCGTATAATCTGATTGATTGTGTTTCGTTTGCTGTTTGCCGATAATTATTCAATTTTTCTTGATTATGTGTTCGTGTTCTCAGGATTTGCGTAGGTATATAGTTACCAGGTTAGAATCTAGTTCCTAAGCTCTTGATCTGAATGTTGAAATATGTGTGAATTGCCATGTTAATGATTTCCATTTATGTCAGATAGAGGCTTGCAATGAATGTTCATGATTGCTAGTTGCTCTTCATGTTAGATAGCATTTTGATGAGTTGCTTGAATGTGCTTTGATCATGATATGAATATGGTATTATGAGTAGGCCTGCTGCTACGTGGTAGCGGCTAATTAAGAGTGAATCTGTATGTATGCATATCTGTGTTGATATTCTTATGCAGATTCCATGGCTGATGTGAATGTGCCTGCTCCCGCCCTAACCATTTGATCAGATGTTCAAACTCCATTGACTGGCTTTGATTTCACCACAACAACAGCATCGGCAGCAACAACGACAACAACTCTTTCACCACCACCACCACCTTCACTTCAGTAAAGCATCATTAATTCAGTCTCGCCAAGTGGGGATCTATAATATTTGGGAAGTCTTGTTGGTGGATGGATAATTGATGTTGACTACTGACTCCCTCACAAATGCGAAAAGGTCAATGTCATTTGTGTCATAACTGTTATCTTGTGCATCATATATAGTATGGTATCAAATGTTATGTGTTAGAGTATGAAATTTTCATGAACTTCTCGTTAAACTATAAATCATTTATAAACTCATCATAACTAACACATAACATGCTCCCTCAAGGATTGAGGGGGAGAAATGTATTGTCTCATTATCAGTATAATTCAAAATCAGACCACATTTTTCTCCCAAATTTTCTAACTTCTTTAAATCACTTGGGATCACAAATTTCAAATGATTTGAAATTTTTGATCGGGGGAGAAAATGTGATTTAAATATGAAATCTGATAAAAATGTGATTGTTTTGGACATAAACAAACGCTCTCCCATATGTGCTAAACTCTTTTGTATATCAGTGCACATATTGAGGGGGAGCAAATGGTTTGTGGAAAAAGGATCTTAGCATCTCATGTGAGCGCGACTCAGACTTCAACAATGAACTGACGAAACAAAAAATTGTCATTAATCGAAAGGACTTTTCCTGGCCGGGTAATAACTTCAAACTGGTCTAACCAGTGATGTAAGCGTGTCTCGAAGAGGACTTGTCTGAGTAAGGTGTACCGTTTTGAGAAACATTTGGTGGATATGACCAGGCCGGGTAATAATTTCAAGCTAGTTTATCTAGCGATGTAAGCGTGTCTCGAATCGGTCATGTTCACTGAAGATGGATCAATTCAAAAGTGCAACTCTTCCCATCATGTGCAAATTTTAAATTAAAACATCTGAGCACATGTTAAAGGGGGAGCATTTGAAAAGTAAAAAACTCTCAAAGTGTTAGTTAAATGTGTTTCTTCAATCATAAACACTTTGAGAGAATTTTCAATGATTTGGTTTACGGAATCATAGGATAGTCATGGAGTTATAAGGTGACTAAGGTTAGGAAAACCATCCTATGACCCGCCAGAGCCGGAGGGATCTACCCAAGGACAATACCAAATAGATAGTGTTAGAAAGTCCTAGGTATGATTATGAAACAAAAGGAGTAATATGAGAAAGGAGAAAGAAGGGGTTAAAGAATTAAAAAGAAATGAAATGAGAAAGGGTGAAAAGAAATAGCCCTCCATTTATTCAACCTTAGGGCAGAAACCAGGTTCAATTCATATGCTACTGGTGGTTACTAAGGTAACACCGGTGTAGAACCGTAGAGGGGGGGGGGGTGAATACGGTTTCTTCGGCTTTTTGAATGTTTAAAAACTTTAAGCGAAGAAGAATACCAAGTGGTCTAGACAAGAACAACCACTATCAAAAACACAATCCAAAGTATATAAAGCGAGTAAAAGACATCACGATATATACTGGTTCCGGATGGGGAGTTTATACCATCCGTACATCCAGTTGTGAATCCACGACACGATACTATTCAACTAGTATAATCCTTTCGGTGGACTAAAAACCGTTATAATTCATTCCACCGATATTCGCCAATATCGATGCTCACAAAGAAGGAGTTACACCCATGGTATTTCGCCCTCGGAAACCACCCTAAAGAATCTCGTGATTCGACTTAACCTAAGGGTCACCAAAACCACTACCAAGACTTCCCACGGAAGTATCAAACCCCAAATAAATCCCCAATGATCTAGGCTTGGTCACCAAGACACAAGACTTCCCTTACAAACAATTGAATGAATAAATAAGAGTTTGTTCAACCAAGTCCTAACCTAACCTAGAGACTCGATTGTAGTAGAAAGGGTAAAGATAAGAAGACCCTCGACACAATCACAAGAGTGGATTAGGTTCTTGTGATTCTTCCCTTGCAAAGAGATGTGTTCTTTCAATAGATGTTAGTGTGAAAGATTAAGAACACAAGAGATAGAATTAGAGGATTAGAGAGAAAGAATGTAGAGAGAAAGAATAATGGCAGGGGTGAGGAATACAAGAGGCAAGGGTGGTATTTATAGGCCAAGAACCCAAACTTGGGAAATTTTACCGAGGTCGGCGCGTCACCCACGGTTGACACGTGGGTGGCGCGCCAGACACCCAGATAAAGTTTTCCCAAATCTTTGGGTGTTGGCTTTATAAATACCTTACCTTGCTAAACCCCCAATTGTACTTCACACAAAACCTTAACATTAATCAATCTAAGGTTTACCAACTCAAATAGCCAATTTGGAAAATGTTTAGTGAAGTGTTTATAAGAAAACCAAATACCAAGGGTAGAAGAGTAGAAAGGGTAATTTGGTAGGGGTAGAAAAGGTATTCCTCACATGGCATAATAGAGAAGATAATATGCCATGGGATATTCCTCAAGGGAAGGGTTAAGGTGTAACTATGGTTAGGTTAAAGGTTTAGAAGTTAACCATGGTTAAGTGTGGAAAGAAGTGTTGAGAAGTAACCATGGTTAGGTTTAGAAAGAAGTGTATAGAGAATAAACCATGGTTAGGTTAAAGGGTGTATCCAAGGGAATGTTCCATCCTTGGTGTGGTTAAGAGTTAACCACGGTTGGGTGAGTGTGTATGTTGGTTAGGTTAATCAAGGTTGGGTTAGGGTTGTATGTTGAGAACTAACCATGGTTGGGTGAGGTGAACCATGGTTAAGTTAGAAAATAATATTCCAAAGGGAATATTCTTTGCTTGGGGGGAAGGGTAAATGGAGGGTTTAGATGATTTTGGTTTGAAATGGATGGTTAGGATGAAATGAGTTGTGTGTGAGTTGGCATATAAGAGATGGAAGGTTGAGATGGATTTGGTTTGAAATGGATGGTTGGGATTAAACACATGTGTTGAAATAGAGAGGAGGTTGGATGGATGGTTGAGATGTGTTTAGTTTGAATTGGATGGTTGAGATTAAAGGTGTGTAAGGGATGTGATGTTGTAAGGGAATGGATGGTTGAGATGAGTTGGTTTGAATTGGATGGCTAGGATCAAAGGTGTGTAAGGGATGGGTTGGATAGATGTGATGTGTATAGGGGACAAAGGTACACAATGTGTAAGTGGTGTAAGGGAATATGTAGAGAATGTTGGGAAGGAATATTTGGGAAGGATTGTCGGAGATTTGGTGGTATTGGGTTTGATGGTTTTGGTGTAAGTGGTATCTTGATGAAGAAGATAATTCAGAAGAGTAATTAAGGAAAAGGAAATAATCTAATTGTCATTAAGAAGAAAAGTGTTTTGACAATTAAGATTATGAGTTGAGAAAATCATAAGTTACTTATAAGTTCAAGTAACACAACGTCGAGAATCCATAGTTTCATATCTCGTGACTTTTCACGACTCGACGTTTTCAACTAATACCTTGGTTCAAACAAGTTAAGTGCTTTGCCTTGATGTAAAGCATAACCCAAGTGGGAAAGAATGCGTTTACGCAAAGTGACCTTTGACTTAGTTTGACCAATAAGGGAGTAAAAAGCTCCCTAAGTTTAGAAAAGCCTTGGCTAGAGGCGATAGTTAGAAGACATGAGTTGGCATTTTCCCGCAAATGGGTGCTTTAAAAGTTGGATCTCTCTAATCCCAAAACTCGTTTCGAGTGTTCTTAATTAAGCACATAACATATTCATACCTGTATTGAAAGATCCACAATTGTCGGGTAAGGAGAAAGCCGACTTTCAAAATTCATCCCGAATTTCACAAACGCCTGGCGCATTGCCCACGCGTTGACGCGTGGGTGGCGCGCCAGAAGCAGACATGTGAATCGGGGAATTTTGGCTAACGTTTGTTATTTTATGTGTTTCGATGGTTTATTTGTCATCATTAAAATATAAAGAGATCTTGATCATGTTGCCTCAACAATCTCCTCCTTTTTGATGATGACAAATAAAAACCGAAAGCAAATAAAATTACAAAACTTAGCGAAGACAAAGCGCGCCTTTGGTGTAGCTTGCGTCTTGACCTTTGCCTTGTAATTTGGTGAAGCCTTAAACAATTCTTGAATGGTCTTCACGCTCTTTCTTTCTTTCTCCCCCTTTTGTCGAATCAAAAAGGAGGGACTTCTTCCAATAGCACCCGAACGTGCTCCCCCTTGAACATAGCTTCCCCTAGATCGTTGCTCCCCCTTGTTTCAAGCTGGGGATCCATGGGTCAAGAGCCTCACCTTTGCGATTGCCTAGCTACATAAAAACACCACAACATGCAACAAATAAGAAATTCTCACATGTGAATGTTCCAAAAGTGGGTTAGGTTACCATTTGGATACTTGCAACATGGGTTAGTTCACAATAATATGACAAATTATATAAGTTCCAAAAGATTGCATTTCATTCCAAGCATACATGAACAAAATATGCTACACATTTTATTATACAAGAACTATCCTAGTACTTTATCTAAAAGCACTATACTAGTACTTGATGGCAACATAAAAGTTTGATGTCTAGATTCCTAGATTTACGCCTAGGTTGAGCTCTTCTTTCATCATCTTCCCTTTCCCTTTCCCTTTCACCTTATCATCTTCCAACTTCCTATTCATCTTGGACATAGTGGTTAGCAATTCCATGATTCCTTCATGGATGGATAAGAGCATCACCCTAAACTCAATCCTTGATTCTTTGAGAGCATTGACCATGTGTGCGGTGTTTTCACAACAAATGGAATACTCATCTTCACACAACCTTGGACTTAATGGTTCCTTAATTAAGTCCCACACTACACATTCCGCAAAGGTTCTTAACTCGTACTCAAACTTAATCATGTCATATCCTTCCTTTTTCATCATATCCATGAATGACCTTTTCAATCTCTTAGAGCTCTCTGGGTTTTGATTTCCTTGATTGTTGTTAACGGACCCTTCCGAAAGAGACATGATTCTTATGGTGAGAGTTATTTTCTAAGGTATGGTGGAGAATGTTATGTGTTTTATGAAAGATCTTTGGAGAAAGAGATCCAAGGGTAAATATAAAAGATTGTATGGATATTTGTGCCATGTGTGAGTTGATGGATCATTAATGAGGATTTGTACTTAAGATTCCTCCACTATTTCTAATTTACCCTTTACATCCTCATCATCTTCTAGTAATCTCATTCCTAATCCTAATCTTAAATAATTGAATTGATCTTTATCTAAGGGTTTTGCTAGGATCTTAGAGGTGTTCTCACTACAAGGAATTTTCTCTATGGTGATATGATTCTTAGTGATGTTGTCTTTTAGAAAGTGATGTCTAATTTCAATGTGCTTCGTGCGAGGGTAATCAATTGGGCTTGAATTTAGATTGATAGAGCACGTATCGTCACACAGTATACGTACTTTATTTAACATAACGTTATAATCAACAAACGCTTGCTTCATCCATAACGCTTGTTGGCAAGCCCTGCCGGCCGCAACGTAATCGGATTCCGTTATGGAGTTGGCAAAGGAAGTTTGTTTCTTAGAGAACCATGATGTTAAACAAGCACCTAGAAATGTACATATTCCACTAGTGCTTTTCATATAAACTATATCTCCTGCATGATCCGAATTGGCATGAACCAATACTTTTACCCCCGAATCCTTTGGATACCATAGACCTAAATGTTGAGTTCCCTTAATATACCTAAATATTCTTTTAACGACCTCTAAGTGAGAAATTTTAGGATTTTCTTGAAACCTAGCGCAAAGGCAAACACTAAACATAATATCCGGTCTACTTGCCGTTAGGTAGAGCAAACTTCCTATCATGCCCCTATACTTAGTACTATCAACGGATTTGTTGTCTTTGTCTAGGGTGAGAACTCTTTTTCTAGATATAGGGGTTTTTGTAGCCTTAGAATTTTCCAAGCCAAACTTCTTAAGCATTTAACCAATATACTTAGATTGATTGAAAAATATCCCATCATTCAATTGTTTGATTTGTAATCCTAGAAAGAAACTAAGTTCACCCATCATGCTCATTTCGAATTCATTATGCATTATTTTAGCAAATTCATCGCAAAGCGATTGGCATGTCGACCCAAAAATGATATCATCTACATAGATTTGAATAATAATAAGATGTTTTCCTTTTGTTTTAGTGAACAACGTATTATCTACCATACCCATTTTATACTCATTAAACAAGAGAAAAGATTGCAACCTATCATACCAAGCTTTAGGAGCTTGTTTAAGTCCATACAAGGCCTTTTTGAGCTTATAAACATGATTAGGTTTTTGAAAATCAATAAAACCGGGAGGTTGTGCAACATACACTTCCTCTTCGATGACTCCATTTAAAAATGCACTTTTTACATCCATTTGAAAAAGTTTAAAATTATGACTACAAGCATATGCAAGCAAAATTCTTATGGATTCTAATCGTGCAACAGGTGCGTAGGTTTCATCATAATCAGTACCTTCTTGTTGGTTATAACCTTTGCTACTAGCCTAGCCTTGTTCCTACATACTACACCATTTTCATCAAGTTTATTTTTAAAAACCCACTTCGTTCCTATAATAGTGTAACCACTCGAATATGGAACTAAAATCCATACATCGTTTCTTAAAAATTTATCTAGTTCTTCTTGCATTGCCATGACCCAATTTTCATCGTTTATGGCTTCCTTAATATCTTTAGGTTCTATGGTTGACACAAATGCAAAGTCATTGCTTTTGGCTTAGGCATGTGACCTAAGAGTTCTTTCATCTAATTCTCCTATGACTTGATCTATGGGGTGATCTCTAACTTCCTTAATGTTTTCCACTCTAGGTAGTATTTCCTCTAGATCATTGTTAGATAATTCTATCTTATTTTGACATGCATCTTCTTCTATTATTTCATCATCAAGTAAGGGCAATGTTCTAGATTTTGGAGGAGTTTCGTCAAAGATTACATTATGTGATTCTTCAACTTTTAAAGTTTCCTTGTTAAGCACAATGTAAGCCTTTGACGTTAGTGAGTATCCTAGAAAGATCCCATTGTAATTACTAGTATTGTTAGAGTTTTCTAATGAGTTGGAGATTAAACATTTACAACCAAAAACTCTAAAGTATTCTAGGGATGGTCTTTTATCTCTAAGAATTTCATAAGGTGTTTTATTAATGAATTTTCTAATCAAGACCCTATTAAGTATGTAAGATGTGGTTTCTACAGCATGACACCTAAACTTTTGAGGTATGGATTGTTCGTTTAACATAGTGCGACTCATTTCTTGTAACGTCCGGTTCTTCCTTTCAACTACCCCATTAGATTGAGGAGTACGAGGAGCCGAAAAGTTATGAGATATTCCATGTTTATCACAAAAGACTCCAAATTGAATTTTATTATCAAATTCTCTACCATGATCCGTTCGAATTGAAACAATTGAACATCCGATAGGTTTTGCAAATTTTTCCCTAAGACTTTGAATTTATTAAATGCTTCATTTTTAGTTTTTAGAAATAATGTCCAAGTGAATCTTGAGTAGTCATCCACTATTACCAAAGTGTAGAAGATTCCTCCATAGCTTTGAATGGCGGATGGTCCAAACAAGTCCATATGTAAAAGTTCTAAAACTTTTGATGTAGAAATCATGTTTATAAGCTTATGACTTGCATGGACTTGCTTACCTACTTTACATGCATCACAAAAATTATTATCAAATTTTTCTTTGGGTAATTTCCTAACTAATTCCTTTGATGCAATATTGTGAATTAATCGCATGTTAGCATGACCTAATCTCCTATGCCAAAGATTGGAATTATCTATAATGGATGCAAGATTTAAATTGAGGTTGCAAGACACATTACCTAGTTTTGTATCCTTCTTCTTAGAGATGATATCAAGTATGGTATGCTTACAGTCAACATCCTTATTTGGTTGAGATCTTGAAAGTGGCTTCTCCTCAAAGCATACCTAACATTTGAAATGCATCTCAAACTTTTGGTACCCATTGTTTCTTGGGTCCGACATGGTTAGCACATAAAAATCCCAAGTTGAAAACTCTTGGGTCTTGAAGGAGTATATATAATTGTTTGATTCCATATTTTGAAAGGGTAGACCAAGGATTGTTTCGAAAATATGTTTTGTTTTGAAAATTGGGTCTTACATGTCTTTGATCTAAGGGATATGGTCTCATGTTTGGGGTAGGCAAGAGAGGTCTTTGGTCAACTCTAGCGTGAGTATATTTAAGACTATTGTATGAAGCTGGATCATAGCATGGTTTTGTGTTTTCACTCCATACAATGGGCCTTTGATTATGTCGAGTGTTTGCAAGAGGAACTTGAGCATTGATAGGTTTGATAAAACTTTTAGTTTGAAAACCTCTTTTTCTTAGAGTTCTGCCGCGCTTCTGGGGCGTTGACGCATCCCTGTCAGATTCAGAGGAATTGAGAGTTTTATTTCCATTTATCTTCTCAAAATTTAGAGGTTTCGCTATACTTTCGGAAGTGATTTTCTCGTTGTTTGAAAGTCCAAGACCTTCCTTATCTTGGGACACTTTTTGATGATTTAACATCTCATTCAAATCATTACTACTCTTTTTGAGTTTTGTAACATTTAATGACTTTTGTTGAAGTTCCGAGACTTCTTCACTCAAGGAGACAACCTTTAGTGTGAGGTTTTCACAATCTTTACATGGTTCAACATTCTCATGAAGAGTGACAAGTCTCTTTATTTCAATTTCAAGTTCATTATTTTTGTGAAGTGCTTTAGAAAGTTCCTTTTGAAAAGAGCGTTTTTCTTTCATAGTTAGCTTTAATTTTCTAAATACTTCCTCATAGTTATTAAGTAATTCCTCATTTTCCTCTTGCAATTCGAGTATATCAAAAGAAGTTTTGCTAGTAGTGGAGTTAGGTTGTACCTCACGAGACTCAATCGCCATAAGACATGTTGCTTCCTTGTTTGCTTGATTGGCATCTTCATCGTCGCTCCAAACCACTTCAACGAGTGCCATCTCTTGATTTTTGTAATCTCCTTTTTCATCATATCTACTTGATCGTACAGTGGACGCAATGACTTCTTCTTCTACTTCTTCAAGTTGCCAATTCTTGACTTGTGTAGTATCATGATGAACAAAAAGGAGTGAGTCCTAAATTTCCTTTGCAGTCTTGCACATGCACACCCTCTCAAGCTCCTCTTGAGGTAGGGCATCATATATCATCATTTTGGCTTGATCATTCTTGTCGGCCATCTTCTTTTCCTTATCATCAAAATCTCCATTATGGAAGATATACCATAAGTCATAATCCTTAGACCTAACATAGGTCTCAAATAGGATTTTCCAAAAGCGGAATCCTTCGTATTCAAACAAAGGTGGTCTTTCCATAGAACGCCCCACTCTATAGTTCTCTTGAGCCATGGATCTATACTCTACTTTACCAAAAATCTTAGTTAGGATTTTAGATTTTTGGGAAAGAAGTTTTTGACTTAAAAAGACTTCTCGGGAAGGCTTTAACGCTAAAAAACTTGAGTATTCTGCTCTGATACCAATTGTAGAACCGTAGAGGGGGGGGGGGTGAATACGGTTTCTTCGGCTTTTTGAATGTTTAAAAACTTTAAGCCAAGAAGAATACCAAGTGGTCTAGACAAGAACAACCACTATCACAAACACAATCCAAAGTATATAAAGCGAGTAAAAGACAACACGATATATACTGGTTCTGGATGGGGGTTTATACCATCCGTACGTCCAGTTGCGAATCCACGACACGATACTATTCAACTAGTATAATCCTTTCGGTGGACTACAAACTGTTACAATTCACTCCACTGATATTCGCCAATATCTATGCTCACAAAGAAGGAGTTACTCCCATGGTATTCCGCCCTCGGAAACCACCCTAAATAATCTCGTGATTCGACTTAACCTAAGGGTCACCAAGACCACTACCAAGACTTCCCACGGAAGTATCAAACCCCAAATAAATCCCCAATGATCTAGGCTTGGTCACCAAGACACAAGACTTCCCTTACAAACAATTGAATAAATAAATAATAGTTTGTTCAACCAAGTCCTAACCTAACCTAGAGACTCGATTGTAGTAGAAAGGGTAAAGATAAGAAGACCCTCGACACAATCACAAGAGTGGATTAGGTTCTTGTGATTCTTCCCTTGCAAAGAGATGTGTTCTTTCAATAGATGTTAGTAAGAAAGATTAAGAACACAAGAGATAGAATTAGAGGATTAGAGAGAGAATAATGGCAAGGGGTGAGGAATACAAGAGGCAAGGGTGGTATTTATAGGCCAAGAACCCAAACTTGGGAAATTTTAACGAGGCCAGCGCGTCACCCACGCGTTGATGCGTGGGTGGCGCGCCAGACACACAGATAAAGTTATCCCAAATCTTTGGGTGTTGGCTTTATAAATACCTTACCTTGCTAAACCCCCAATTGTACTTCACACAAAACCTTAACATTAATCAATCTAAGGTTTACCAACTCAAATAGCTTATTTGGAAAATGTTTAGTGAAGTGTTTATAAGAAAACCAAATACCAAAGGTAGAAGAGTAGAAAGGGTAATTTGGTAGGGGTAGAAATGGTATTCCTCACATGGCATAATAGAGAAGAGAATATGCCATGGGATATTCCTAAAGGGAAGGGTTAAGGTGTAACTATGGTTAGGTTAAAGGTTTAGAAGTTAACCATGGTTAAGTGTGGAAAGAAGTTTTGAGAAGTAACCATGGTTAGGTTTAGAAAGAAGTGTATAGAGAATAAACCATGGTTAGGTTAAAGGGTGTATCCAAGGGAATGTTCCATCCTTGGTGTGGTTAAGAGTTAACCACGGTTGGGTGAGTGTGTATGTTGGTTAGGTTAATCAAGGTTGGGTTAGGGTTGTATGTTGAGAACTAACCATGGTTGGGTGAGGTGAACCATGGTTAAGTTAGAAAATAATATTCCAAAGGGAATATTCTTTGCTTGGGGGGAAGGGTAAATGGAGGGTTTAGATGATTTTGGTTTGAAATGGATGGTTAGGATGAAATGAGTTGTGTGTGAGTTGGCATATAAGAGATGGATGGTTGAGATGGATTTGGTTTGAAATGGATGGTTGGGATTAAACACATGTGTTGAAATAGAGAGGAGGTTGGATGGATGGTTGAGATGTGTTTAGTTTGAATTGGATGGTTGAGATTAAAGGTGTGTAAGGGATGTGATGTTGTAAGGGAATGGATGGTTGAGATGAGTTGTTTTGAATTGGATGGCTAGGATCAAAGGTGTGTAAGGGATGGGTTGGATAGATGTGATGTGTATAGGGGACAAAGGTACACAATGTGTAAGTGGTGTAAGGGAATAAGTAGAGAATGTTAGAAAATCCTTGGCTAGACGCGATAGTTAGAAAACATGAGTTGGCGTTTTCCCGCAAATGGGTGCTTTGAAAGTTGGATCTCTCTAATCCCAAAACTCGTTTTGAGTGTTCTCAATTAAGCACATAACATATTCATACCTGTATTGAAAGATCCACAATTATCGGGTAAAGGGAAAGCCGACTTTCAAAATTCATCCCGAATTTCACAGACGCCTAGCGCATTGCCCACGCGTTGACGCGTGGGTGGCGCGCCAGAAGCAGACATGTGAATCGGGGAATTTTGGCTAACGTTTGTTATTTTATGTGTTTCGATGGTTTATTTGTCATCATTAAAATATAAAGAGATCTTGATCATGTTGCCTCAACAACCGGTATTGAAGACAAGACGTCATGGACCCGGTGATGCATTGCACTAAACCTTCTAGCCACTCAAGTTCTCTTAAAAGGACTTGTTTCATTCTCACGGGGAACCCTGCATAATCTATCGACCGCTCATTACAAGCTATGTTGATATTGAAAGAGGAGACACCGCTCCAGTCTCCGACTACCAAATATTGCACTTATCGAATCTAGAGCCGCGAGATGCAACAAAAGATCTCATAGGAACAGGTACTATTTCTACACTGGTTGTTCAACATTAAGGACACCAGTTGTAGTCTTATGAGACCTACGCAGATCTTAGCGATCTGCTAGAACATTCATGAGGGAATATACTTATGTAATTCTCAGTGATTGAATGGAAATTCCCGTCAGGGTTAACATCAAACAGCCCTGAAAGCAGGCCACTTCGGTAATCTCTTGTGGATTACGCTTAGTGATCATGGCGGTCTCAAAACGGTCTACAGTCGTGGAGTGATCTCCAGCGACTCACCTAATTGTTGATCTACTTACGTAGATCTTATAAGCCCTCTCAGGGGTCTCCGATTGGGAACGGCCTTGGTAAGGATTAGAGAAAGTTTTCACACTATGCTGTTAACAATCTCGAAGTCCGAACCTGTAAGTGCCAAATGATTTGTTGCTAACTGTTTGCTTTTTGGAATTTCTGGCGGTTGCTGTTGAATTGCTGATAAGATGCTGATCCTTCACCACATGCTCACACTTCCACATCAGAATTTAAGTAATCATGATCATTGAATGGACTTCCACTATGCTTATGTAACTCTGATCCTGAAAATCATGATCCAGAAAAGTGTGAGCATGTCGATACAAAGATGTCCACGTCACATGGATACGATACTGCTCAAAGATGACTTGGAGACACACTTTTGGATGATAAACACAAAGAATCTTCAAAGATCATCCAAGATATAAAACAAGTCATCAAATGTCCATTGCTGGATGCACAAAGTTTTATGACTAAGAAGAATCAATGACTACGAGTTACGAAGTTCACTTCAATGATTAGAATGCTAGAATTCAAGTTGTAATTTCTGGGGTGACCTCCCTTAGGGGGAGATTTTTAGGAATATAAATATTCATATGAAAGACTCGGTCACCCCGACTATCTATTTAGCATTTATGTAGCTCGTAGGCATATTAGTATTAGTTCAGTTATCATAATATTAGTTTAGTTAGCATAGTATTTGTGGAGGACGGACGGGTCTTTACCCACTGTACACCCGATCCATAGCCCGCATGAGGGCGTTTGTTATGTAATTATAAATACCCCTCTCCATATGTGGATAGGGTTGGAGCTTCTAATCTAATGTGACAACCCGCAAACTTCCCGATATGTTCTATCCGAAGAATCGATCAATAATTCTGAGTTTGGAATCGTTTTGAGAAACGAGGCATATTTATAGTCAATTTTATTGGAAATAATACTCTAAACACAATGGTTTAATTCCCGTGTCTTGTATTTACCGTTTACTTGTCTAAACGAGCTCCGAGCCTCTTTCGCGGAAGATTAGATAAATTACAGCTATGGTCCCTGTGGTATATTTTACCCCGTGCCCCTCATCTTTCCTAAACCTTTCAAGTTGTAATTAACATATTTATTTATTTTATTTGGGTATAAAAGGGGAAGTATAATACTTCCATTTCATTTCTAGGGTTCATTACCCCTTTCACTGCCTCCCCTCAAACCCTCGCCTCCAACTCCTTCTCTCCCACTTCTGCCGCCTCCGGACACCACAGAGCAACACCACCGCCAACCCCTATGATACACCACCACCCCTAACAACAACCTTATGACTCCCTCATCCTGGTAAGCCGCCACACGCGCCAAGAAAATCATCTCAAGTTTCTAAACACACCACCATCTTACTGCCGACACTATGAAGACTAGAAGATGAGCATTTGGTTGTTAGATTGAGTAGATTTCTTGTTTGTTCGTGTATTCATTTAATGGTTCAAGTTGTACTCGAGAAGACACCACAACCTTTGCCTCCTTTCTCTTATTCCCGTCATTCTTGAGGGTATGACAAGCTCACAAAACCTTTTTCATCTTACTTTGTGTTATAACCGATTTATATATTATGTGCTAAGTTTTTGTGGATAAAGATTTGATAAAAAGATAGATTAGTAAGTTTTTGTGAATCAAAATTGGATTAGAAACATGTTTATATAAATTCGTGTGGTGAAATGTTAAATGGTACTTGGATTGATTATTTAAAATACGGGTCGGGTCTGACCTGGTTGACCACGGGTTCGATTTGGATTCGCTTATTTGTTTTGGTCTCGACTACGAATAAAGAGAAACGAGAGGGGTATTAATTTTCAGCTTATGTTCATTTTTGATTTGTTTATAATTGCTTGTGAAGTGTTTGGGTATGTCGTGGTCTCAGCGTGCAACCATCCACGTAGGGTGCGTTGTTTTTGTTTGTTGGCTGTATTAAGGTTATGAGTAAAAGAGTTAACCATTTTTGAGTTCATTAGATTGCGGCTTATTAATATTATTATGACCATTTGTGTTACTAGTGGTGATAGCGTTGCGTTAAAAGTATGCATTTATGTTAACAATGATATTAGGATGCGTTCTGTTTGTGTTGTGTTACCAAGGAAATAAAAGGGTATGTTTGGTTTGTGTCATGGACTCAAAGTCCATAAATAAAACTAGTTGGGTTTAGTTTTAAAGGTGAGTCAAGACTATTTAAATAAAGGTGTAATGTTAAAGGTATAATGTGTATTTTGAGTCTATTTTATATGTCTCATTTAATTGTCGAAGTATAAATAACTTGTGTTCGATATGGAAACATTTGACTAACGTGATCTTTGGTACGTTTCGGTAACTTGGGAATTGATACTTGATATTGGACAGAGCGGATATTGGATTTTAACATACGAATTATGACTATTATATTTGGACATTGGACAATTATTGGAGTGTTATCGGATTTACGGTATTAGCTATTGGACATTTTGAGACTTAACGATGTAATATATTAAACTCGAAAAGACTTTAATATATTAGACTCGGGCTGGACACAAAATATTCAATAAACCAAAGCTAGTATATACGCGAATGATAACGAAACACAAAACTTATAAAATATTGTTTTGAGAAAATTGATTTAATTAAAGTCATAATGACTTGGGAATATTGTATAAACGGATGCGTCATGCTAAAGTTTATAAAATGTTTTAAACTTATACTTTTGTTCAAAACTCGTTTATTTTTTATAAAAACATGACAATGATTGAAGCTTATAATTGTATTAACTTAAAAAGTTTTGTAAAGTGATATAATAAATTAAGTTTCGTTACCTACCTTTTCAAACTACAACAACAACAACAACATACCCAATCCCGCCTAGGCGGGATATGGGGGAGGTGGAATGTAGACAGATCCTACCCCTACCTCAGGGAACCCTGCAGGTAGAGAGACTGCTTCCAGAAAGACCTCCGGCAAGTGTGTGCAAAGTGAGCTCGAAGTAAAGAAAACGATAAATAGAAAGCAAAACAAAGAAAAGCAAAAGAGCATAAAAGCAAACAGAGCAATACAAACAAATAGACAAAACGACACAACAAGCATATAAGCAAACATAAAAGCAAACCGACACAACAAGTAAAAGAGCAAACAAAGCAAAACGACAAGACAACCAAGACAAAACAAAACCACCTAGACAAGCGCCAGCAAAAAAGGGTGCGAGGGGGACACAAGACCAAGGCCAAACCAAGCAGCTAAGACCAAAGAGGGCAACGCAAAGGGCCTAAAGCTAAGGCAAAGCAAAAAGAGCAAGCAAAAGGTACAAGCAAAGGGCCTAAATCCAAAAGGCACAACAAAGGCAAAACCAAAGCACTAACCGAAACAAGGCAAAAGCTCCTAACTCCTAACGTGTGCAAGCCAAGGGACCCTAAAAAGCCAAACCACAACAAACCCCAAACCCTCTACCATCCTAGCCCCAAAACTAACCACGAATACTAATCCTATCTCTCCACGCGTTCCTATCTGAGGTCATGTCCTCGGACAAGTGAAGCTCCTCCATGTCGAGCTTAAGCCTATCCTCCCATCTAAGTTTAGGTCTACCCCTCCTTCTCCGACCATCGACTATAAGCGATTCAACTCTCCTTACTGGCGCTGTTTGTGGTCTTCTCCTGACATGACCAAACCACCTCAACCTTCCTTCTCTCATCTTCGAGATAATAGATTCTACTTCAAGTGCCGATCTGAACACCCCGTTAGGAATCATGTCAGACATAGTTTTACCACAAGTCCATCTGAGCATTCTTAGTTCCGCTACTTCCACCCTGTTAGCTTGAGCTTTTGTGATAGGCCAGCACTCTGACCCGTACAGCATAGCCGGTCTAATAGCCACCCTATAAAATTTACCCTTAAGCTTAACGGGTACTTTCCTATCACATAGAACCCCTGAAGCCGCCCTCCATTTCGCCCAGCCTCTTCTGATACGGTGGGTAACGTCGTCGTCTATCATCCCTGATTTGTGAATCACCGAACCCAAATATCTAAAAGACTCCTTAGGTGGGAGGATCTGGTCTCCGATACAGACTTCCGTTTCTTCGTTGTGGCTGATATCGCTCCTACTGAAAGCACATCTCATGTATTCAGTCTTCTCCCTACTAACCCGAAGGCCCTTCTCTTCAAGAGCCTCCCTCCAATGCTCAAGTCTGTTGTTCAACCCGTCTGCTGACTCTGCCACCAATACAATATCGTCTGCGAATATCATACTCCAAGGGATGCACTCTTGGATCCCACGTGATAGCTCATCAAGAATCAAGGCGAATAGATAAGGGCTAATGGCTGACCCCTGGTGTAGTCCAACTTTCACAGGGAAAAACTCTGAGGTTCCCACTGTGGACCGTACACGGGTCTTCACCCCCTCGTACATATCCTTAATGACTCTTAAGTATCTCCTAGGAGTTCCCTTATCTATCAGAGTTCTCCAAATCAACTCACGTGGGACACTATCGTAGGCCTTTTCTAGGTCGAGGAAAGCCATATGCAGGTCTCTTTGCCTTTCTCGATACTTCTCCATGAGGCTTCTGAGGAGGTGTATAGCCTCGATCGAGGACCTCCCTGGCATAAAACCAAACTGGTTCTCTGACACCCTCGTCTCCCTTCTCAACCTTCTCTCGATAACCCTCTCCCAGAGCTTCATAGTGTGACTAAGGAGTTTAATACCCCTATAGTTGCTACACACTTGTACGTCGCCCTTGTTCTTGTAGATGGGGATGACTTCACTGAGCCTCCATTCCTCTGGCATCTTATCGCTAGAGAAAATCTTGTTGAAAAGGGAGGTCAACCATCTAAGCCCCTCATCTCCTAAGCACCTCCAAACTTCAATGGGAATTTGGTCTGGGCCTACCGCTTTGTTTCTTCCCATCTTCTGTAATGCAACTTTCACTTCACCTTGGCTAATATCCAAGTAGTCGCATTCGGGAAGCCACTCTTGGTTAGAGATCTCACTCTCTCTACTTTCTTCCGTACCCCTCTCGTTGAAGAGAGATGAGAAATATTCTCCCCATCTTTTTCTAATGTCCTCTTCGTTGACAATGCTTCGTCCATCTTCATCTTTGATGAATCTAATGTTTCCAAAGTCCCTACTTCTCCTCTCACGGGCTTTAGCAATCCTAAAGATATCATTTACCCCTTCTTTGGAGTCCAAGTTCTTATACAGAACTTCGTACGCTTTGTCCTTTGCCTGGGCTACTGCCTTCTTCGCTTCTCTTTTGGCTATTTTATACTTCTCCTCTGCATCGACCCTATCAGCTGGATTACCCCCTCTACTCACAAGGAGCTCTCTGAACCTAGCCTGTTTCGCCGCAACCTTGGTTTGCACCTCCTCACTAAACCACCAGGATTCTCTACGGCTAGTCCAGGTTCTCGCTGTCCCACTAGTCACACCTAGGGTCTCCATAGCTACATCTTTAATACAACAGGCAAGGGTGTTCCACATCTGATCCGCATCCATGACATTTAAGTCCGCTGACCGTATAGAAAGTCCCTCTGAGACTTTCGCTGTAAACTCCTCCACCTTCTGACCGTTCAATTTCTTCCATAGGATCTTCGGCATCCCAGTCACCCTCCTCCTGCGTCGGTGCCTCACAAAAAGTGCATCCATAGTCAACAATCTGTGTTGGGATGAGCATGTCTCCCCTGGGAAGACCCTGCAGTCCCTGCATGTTCTAAGTTCCCCTCTGCGCACCATCAGATAGTCGATCTGGGTACAGTGCCCTCCACTCTGGAAGGTAATAAGGTGGACATCTCTCTTCTTGAAGAAGGAGTTCACAACGACTAAGTCGTGAGCCGCAGCAAACTCCAATATCGCTCGACCTTCATCATTTCTAACTCCATATCCAAACCCTCCATGGACCCCTGCGTACCCATCTGTTGCCGCTCCAATGTGACCATTCAAATCACCCCCTATAAACAGACGTTGGTCCGACGGGCACTCTCTCACTAGCTCATCAAGGGAGTCCCAGAAATTCCTCTTCTCTGCGTCGCTGCGACCCACCTGGGGTGCGTAAGCGCTAATAATGTTAACAGTCTCTTCCTCAATCACCAAAGTAATCGCCATGATCCTATCGTTGCACCTGTTAACTTGTACTACATTGTCCTTAAGGTCTGCAGCCAAAATCACTCCAACTCCATTTCTCGCTGACCTAGAGCCTGAATACCAAAGTTTGTAGCCGTTTCCCTCCCTCGTGCGAGACCCCTTCCATTTAGTCTCCTGAAAACACGCTATGTCCACCTTATGTCTCCCTAAGGCATCAGCAAGCTCGAAAAGTTTCCCGGTCAACGACCCTACGTTCCAACTACCCACCCTAATCCTACGAGAACCCGAAGGTCCACCAAAGCCCCTAGACCCGCCAACCCTCCCTACCCCTCCTACCCCTACCCCTACGCCACCTACCCCCACCCCTCCGCTAGGACATGACCTCAGGCGACCATAACAAACACGGGCGTCTATACTAACAACACGGAAACAAGGTCACGGACGGGAACAAGAAGCAAAAGGGGGAAACGCAAAAAAAGCCAACACAAGGCACCTAAGCCAAAAACAAAAATAAAAAAATAAAAATAAAAAAATAAAAATAAAAAAATAAAAATAAAAAAATAAAAAATAAACAATAAAAAAATAAAAAATAAAAAATAAAAATAAAAAATAAAAATAAACAAAAACTAAAGGGCCTAAAGAAACACCAAATAAACACAGGAGAAAACAAGTAGGAAAAGCAAAAAAGGGAAAAGAAAAAATAAGAAAATGGCCTAAATAGCAAAGTGAAAAAGAAAACAGGCTATATGAGGGCAAAAGGTAAGCAAATATCAAAAGAGATGATAAAAGAAAAGCAGAACTTAGCTGCCGGAAAAGGAGTTTTTCCGGTGGTCAAAGGTGGTCAACGGCGGCAGTAGCGGCGGCAACCGGCTGCCGGTGGTGGCTGAGGTGGCGGGACAACCTGGATCGGACTCGTGACAGTGATGAAAACCTCCACTCGCCGGAGGTGACGGTCCACGCTCCCTGGAAGTCGCCTGAAAAAGTACAAAAAGAAATCAAACACCTTTACCTCTGATCGGCGCGTGGAAGCGCGTGGCGGTTCCTGTGGGTGTCGGGGTTGTGGGGTTATGCTCGGAAAAGTGTGCTGGTGTGGTGGCCGTGGCTGATACAATGAATCTATCCAAAACTATGTTGGCGTCGGCGGTGGTTGTGGTACTTAATGGAGGTGGAGGTTGTGGTGTATGATGGTGGCAGCAGTTGTGGGTTTCGTATGGTAAGTAGCAGCAGTTGATGGAGGTGGAAGTAGCAGCAGTTGAGAATTATAGTTCGTAGATGGTAAGTAGCAGCAGTTCGTAGAAATAATTGTGTATGTCGAAGACTGCCCTAAATGAACAAAACTACCTTTTCAAACTGTATTAATAATTTTTCAAACTAGCTGGGATTATGGGGTAAATACCGAAAGTACCAATCCTGTTGTATATTATATAATTTGTCATCGTCATCTTTCTAGGATTTTCTTAGTTGAGTTCTTGTTAGCTTTTTCACGACTATGTCGGTGTTTGTATCTCTTTGGTGTGAGTTGTTGTCGATATCTTTTCCACTTTGGCGTGAGTAACATTTGGAGTCCGTACTTTCTTACCACCACACGAAACATAAAGCTTTCTTACAAAACAATGATACTAAACTTTTTATAAGTAACGATACGAATAATCCATGAAAACTATGACACCTTGTCTCTTATAGACTTTATTATTGTGCGAACTATATTTTGAGGTATTCAAATACGTATTAAGGGGTACCATCGTGTTCGTACTGCTTGGTGCCGTCGTGCCCATCTTCTGGACACCGTTGTGATTAGCTCTAGATGCCAGTTATGTTAGTCGTGATCTTTGCATTGTTGTGGCTAAGGTGAGTTCATACCCCTTACTTTTTAAACAGTTTTCATAACTATTTTGGGGGAGGATACATGCTCGTTTTAACTAAATTCAATGATTGTTTATCTGAATACGTGAATTGTTTGATTAAGATTTGATTGATTGATTGATTGATATATTTGAAATGGTTATTTTCGGACCTGCCACTATTTTTAGTTTTGCTATATTGTGTTGGCTAGTTAAAGTTAGATTTGCAGTAGTTGGTGACTTTCTAGGACTGACCTAGTTAAGAATAGACTTCTACCTACAGCCTAGACCCAGGGCAGTAACGAGTGGTTCCTTGATGTATCGATAACCTGACTAGTGACCGCCTAGGGATCCGCTCAGTATGATCACTTATCTTTCTTAAGATAAGAAATTTATCGTTGTGAATTGTTATGATGTTGAATGCTTATCTATGTCTGCCTCTAGTCACACATAGCGCTTAATTCTTCAGGTCCACAACTGTTTTATTTTTAAACTTAAAATTATGAACTCACCAGCGTAAGCTGACCTTTAGCATGTATTCTCAGGTATAAGGCGCTTGGCAAGGGGCATTGGTCATAGGTGACTCTAATGTATATATTTGGGACCATTTTAATTGTTTAATGGGCCTATTTCCGCACTTCTTTTATAAAATGTAAACTTAACATTTTGTTAATGCATTTTATTCTCAATGAGTGAAATAAAAACCGTTCTTTGTATTTATGTTATGATGCCATTGTAGTAGCACCCCAATGACATGTATGCTTCCACTGGAACCGAATTTTGGGGGTGTTACAGATGGTATTAGAGCTTAGGTTATATTGAACTGGGTATTTTTAAAAACCTAGACTATAACCACTTTTCGAAAATTTAATCTGTTAATACAAATATCGCCTAAAAACGTTATTTATATTTTATGATCTTTGCTAAGTTTTATTAACGACAAAGTGTAAACTTTAGTTTTTAGTAAAACATGATTATAGTTTAAGTCTTGCATACATTTATATTTTCATATAAAACATTACATTTACTTATTTCTTAATATAGTATATGTTACATCACATCATGCATTTATGGAAAGCTTATGTGTTTGACTCTCCATAAGACTTCTTACACAATTGTGTGTTTGACTCTCCATAAGACTTCTTACACAATTGTGTGTTTGACTAGAAATAACTTGATGTGACATTGCTTGATATGGAAAGAGTTCTTGCATGCTTTCCTGTCAGTCCTGGCGGAACCCTCAGGGTACATGGGCGGAACCCATTCTAGGGTTCCGCCGGATCCGCCAGACTGCTGGTTGGTTTGGCTATAAATACCAAGCCACTTGCGAGAATTCACTCATCACTTTAGGACATATATTTCACATATTCTCTCATCTAACTCAGTAACATTTGACTTGTGTGATTCTCTTATGTAGCAAAGGAGTTCACAAGTTCATCAAAGAAGTTACAAGATTCAACTCAAAAGTTGCAAGACTTGTTAGCTTTGTTATGTATAAACTTCGGTAGTTTATAATTCATTTGTATCTTGTATAGAAGTGATCGGTTAGTATTTTAGGCCTCAAAATACATAGTGTGACGGGAGTTGTTGTACCCTTGTAAAAGAACTCGACATCTAGCTTAGTGTCGGAAATAGTGAATAGGCGAGGTTAGGTTGGTTCTACCTTGAACTAGGACTCGGTATCTAGCTTTGTACCGGATAAAGTGTAAGCAACGATTGTAAAGGTTTCTCCACCCATGAAAGGAGCTTGTTGACTAGTGCTTGAAACTCTCGAGTTGGAAACTCGGGGCGTGGATGTAGGGCAAGGAAAAAGAGTCCTTGTAGCCTAACCACGATAAACAATCATGTTGTGGTTTGATCGTTTCTTACTTTGTCTTTGCATATTACATATTGTCTTTAGTTAGAATCGTTAACTACACGTAAAGCTTTTCAAAGATTAACAAGTAATTTGAGTTCATATCTTTAATGAAACGTAAGGTTTTCAAAAGATAATTAAGTTAAAAAGCGGTAAACTATTCAACCCCCCTTCTAGTTTTCCACAATTGGCATCAGGAGCTACTTTACTCAAGATCTTTAAAATATATTGTATTTTAAAACTTGGATCGATCCATGGATTTTGAAAATCACAAAGAAGGGCAACCTATTCAAAAGCCACCGCTATTTGAAAAAGAAAACTTCCTTGAATGGAAAAGTAAATTTGAAAACTATGTGAAATCAATTGATCAAGATCTTTGGCACATTATTTGTATTGGTGATTTCAAACCAACAAAAACAAGTTTTGAAAATCATAATGATTATCTCAAGTTTGATAAAAACACTAAAGCTAAGATAATGATTTATAAAGTTTTACCGAGAATTGAATATGAAAGAGTGTATTTTTGCCAAACGACTAATGATATTTGGAAAAATATAATCAACTTTCATCAAGAAATATGTCAAGTCAAAGATGATCAATTCGATCTTACACATGAGTTAGAAGTCTTAGAAAACCTAATAGATAGACACTTAGCTGAAGTAAATACATGTGCTACTAATGTAAATGCTTTAAATGAAGGTATAAGTGAAGATGATTACTTATGTCGAGCTCAAAGTGGCCTTGCTTACGATTCATGGAATGACACGGATGAAGATGAAGCCAACTATCTGATTTGTGATTCTCAACTAGATAAAACATCAAGCAAGGTACAATTTGAAACCAGACACTTTTGCTTTGACACATTTATCCTAGAGTTTTCTAAACTAGAAAATGAGTCTAAACTTTTATGCAACATGGACCTAAAAACTATCTTTAACAATGAACCTTCAAAATCTCCTGTGAATAATTTTGAAAAAGAAAATCATGTTAGAAGATAAAATGTCTAGACTTGAGAGTAATGTTGAAATTGATCTAGAATGCAACATATGTCAAGATTACAAATATGAAATTCAAAGACAAAATAAAAAGGAAAAATGCTTGCTAAATTTGAAGAAAGTTCAAAAGCTCTTAAAAGCTTATTGAAAAGTCAAAAGTCATTTAGAGATAAAACCGGATTAGGATTTGACTTAAATGCAACATCAACAAGTAAAACAAAACAAGTTGTGTTTGTAAAACCTAGGAGAGAATTGTAGGAGTAATTCTATCTCTATTAGGAGCTCATGATAAAAGGATAAAGATATCATGTTCAATACTTTTATATGTTTGTCTAACCTCCTTGGATTCATAAGTATTTGAGTTTAGCTCTCTTACGATTCAAGATAATTTGCTTAAAGATTATCTTCTTGGTGGCTCATCTATGGAGCTTAAAAGGTACACGTCTCTTCAACTTATCTTTCATAGCTTTTTGTTGATTAACATTAAGTTCTGTCGCGGGTGATATTAATAGTTTTTATTCTAAAGTGTTTATGTTGTGTAAGTAACAACAAGGATTAGATCCTCCGTGATTAAAGGATTTAGACACTACATCTAGTAGGAGATATAAGGTGTTTCACCTCTTTAAACTTTCGGGAAAAGACACGAGAAACTCTTGAGTGAGTCTCACTTAATACTTGTCTACAAGTGAGCTAACTAAGAATCTCCAAAGTCATTAAACAACTAACACTTTTGTGATGCTTGAAAATCTATTAAATCAAAACATTTCACAAGCATTTGTAACACAACATCTTTTAACACTATATGTTCAATAGTGTCTTAATTTAACCACTCTTTTGATAAAATCTCATATAAGACACACAAAGGAAAATAAACCATATTAAGATACAATGGGATGATTGGGAGAAGATGATTTATAAACATCTACGATTTGCACATCTAATTCGACCCATAGTCTTATGATGTTGTATCTCTTGGACATTTACACTTATAGTGTTTTAAGTAAATAAATCTAAAGAGTTGAGGAGTCATTGAATTTAACATTCGATGAAAGACCACCTCCTTCTAAGATATCATCTTTGGTAGATGATGACTTAGTCGAAAGTCCAACATTGATAAGACAAGTAAGTCAAGATTAATAACAAGGAAGATGAACTATTAAAAATGAAAAACAACATCTTTTCGTCTTGTGTCAAACATTGAGTCAAGCAATATTGACATGGTCATAAAGACTTGAACCATGGGTCATAGTTGTGATTAAAACAAATTTGATAAAAATATTTTTTGGACATTAGAGTAAAGCAACAATTAAAACATAATAGATCTTTCAAAATAGAAAATAGTGTAAATCCATGAAAGACTTTTTAATAACCTAAGCAAGCTCCAAAAGCAAGGAATAATCACTCAAAGACATTCCTAGTTATTCACAAGTTCACAATGATTAAGTCTTTTATGACTTATCAAGAATGAGATTAGTGAATCCGTAGGTAAAACTAAACATAGAGAAATGTTTGGAAGTTTACTTGTTCTCACAACAAATAGATCCAACATTATGTTTAGTGCTTGTCTATGTGCTCATTTTAGAGAAGATCATAAAACGACTCTTTCGGAAGAGCTTGTTTGGATACATCAAAAGGTACTACACAACTAGGATTATGGTATCCCAAAAGAATGGGAATAGAAACCATAGTGTATGCCAAATGGAATTATGTCGGTAATAAGTTGATAAGAAAAACACAAGTGGTACTTGCACTTTTATACTTACTTACCCAATGATTCTCCAAAACGCTTAAGGTTCTCAAATTAGTATCAGATGGAGAAGCACGTCAACAAGCTCCACTAGAACAAGCAAACTCGCATCAACAACGGAATTCCTCTTATCAATATTTTATCCCTTCAACTAAGGAAGCATCGACTTCAGCGACAACCCAATCCATTATGTTCTTAATTGACATATTGTGATCCTTCATCATCGCCTTGGTAAAAATGTTCATTGAGGAACATCTCAACCAAGAAAGTCTTATACGATAACCATATTGTCGACGTTTTCACGAAACCTCTTGAATGAGAATCATTCTTCCTTCCTAGACTTAGTTAAAGACTCATGAGACCTAAAACCTTAGTTTTGAACATTAGGATAAAACCACAAAATTCAAGACAAAACCTTTTTATTTTTTCCTCTGTTGTACCCGCGGAACCCTGAGACCAAACGGGCGGAACCCTCCCTTTGGTTCTGCCTGGTCCGCCGAATCTGCTGCATGTTTTATTTTAAATTCAAAACCAAACACCTCTTAACTCACAACTTCAACTTACAAACAGCTATCACTCACTCATAAACACCTTACCACACGAAAATTAGGGCTCTTACTCACATCTCTTCCAATCCAATCAACTTTGTAAGTATTCTTATCATAATTGCATTTTCAATTAAAGTCTATCATTTTTTTTACATACATTAACTAGAATCTTAGGGTTTATCCATAAACTTGTTGATTCATGAAAAACCTTGGTTGTAAACTAATCATAATTTCCATTAGTTAGGAATTGTATCCTTTTTTGTTATTATCATGATTTACCAAACACACCAAATTCATTGTCTTTCAAAAATCACTAGAACACCACCTTTCACCACATTGTTATAACAAATGAAAAACGTCATTGAAACATCACTTGCATGATGTCTCTTGAATGCTAAAGGGAATACATAACTAATATGTATTTTCGGGTACATTCAAACGAAGCTATATTGACTTAGGAGCGTTTGGGTTATCTTTTGTTTTGTAACAAAATTTGCATTACAAAACGTTTTAAACATCAAAATGAGTCAAGATAACCGCACCTCCACATTATTTTCATATAGGCACACACTAGAACATCCACATTATAAAATTCATTAATTTAAACTTAAATTTTGTGTTTTCTAGGAACCAACATGCCTCCCGCAACATTCTCCGATCACAAGGAAACTCTTAATTACTTACCCAAACACCATAGGACCAAAGGCCTTACTAAAGATCAAGTTGAAACTTTTAAGGGTCTAGAAAAACGCTATGTTCATGAAGGAAGAACCATTGATCCATCCTTCCTAAAAGGAACATCCATTCGCCAAAACTTTGCCGCAATCAACTTTGATTGCCTCCTAGACATCGATGAGCAAATTTGTCCTAGGTTCATCTTAGAATTCTATGCAACCATAAGCCTTTCCTTAGATGACGATGGTGAAATATCATTAACCTTTACAACCAATCAAATACCAAATATCATACCCTTGAAAGATTTTTCAATAATTCTTGTTGTCCCTAATGTTGGTACATGTCTCTACACGGATAAGTGGCCCCTCTCTAGTCTTGATTCCATTGAGCATTATCATCCATACGACACTCCTCTTGCTAATAAGGAAGAAATTCGTGAGCATCTCTTTGTTAGGACCTCAACAACTAAGAAGAATCGTTCGGGAAATGAGGTAGATAAGGACCCGTTTGGTATGGAACTCAATGAGCTTAAACCAAAATTTAAGAAATGGGAAGAAATTCTTAGAGCCAACGTTATTAGTTCCATAGGAAATAGAGATCATGTCAACACATGTCTTAGCTACATGCTCTATAGCATTTCCACCGGTCAACCTTTTAACTTAACCTATTACCTAGCCAAAAGAATGGCCGACATATCCTTGGTAGGAACAACCGCTCTTCCTTATGGAATGCTTCTCACCCGTCTCTTTAGAGCAATCTCGCCCATTCCTCCAAACAATAAGGGAATGTGCCTTGATTACTCTCTCGTTCCTCACATATTCGTCCCTCTAAGTGATAAAAGAGTCTTCAAAATTAAGGGCAAGCGTACTCGCTCTCTTTCACCATCATCTTCATCATCCGATATAAGCGATGACGATAAACTTCCTAACTCTAAGCTACCCCCTTTAGACTACCTTCAAGAACTTCCCGTCATTAGCAATGCATCCGAAGAGTTCAAACAAACCAAAGGAATATTCAAGTGTTTTGGAAGGTACCTAAGAAAGCTAAATAAGAAGATAGACCGGTTGTGAGATGTGTGATTAAGGAGTGTTTGGCTTATGTAGGTTTTAGAACTTTGTGTGTGTTAAACTATGTGATTTATACTTCCATTCTTTATTATTTTCGTCGGACTATGTTTGTATGAGCCTTTATGCTTATTGACAATATTTGAGGTGTTTGTCAAATTTTTCATGCTTATGGAAAATTTCATTAAGTATAGTGAAATTCGCTAGCCCCCGGTCAAAGTCCTATGATATGAATGTCTACATGTTCATCTTTTGCATTTCCTAATCAGACATATAATAAATTTTCATTTTTAAGAGTTTTCAAAAAATTTGAAAATCGTCTCGATCCACAAAAATGCGGCCTGCCTTGTTTTTCAGGCCTGGCGGAACTGGCGGTACCCTCAAACGGGTTCCGCCATTGTAATTTTCTGGAATTCCAGAAATGGCCCAACGGACCAGCCGAAACCCTCAGAAGGGTTCCGCCTGTGTTATCTCAGGGTTCCGCCAGTCTCCTGCAGAAATTATTTTACATTTTTCTAAATTTCAAAAGTTGTAAAATGTCAAATCTTTATCTTTAGTGAGAAACATCTTCCCTTACTTCCAATAAACATATTAGGACCACTCTCACTCACTAGAACAATTAGGAAGTCATTTCCCGCCAAAAATTCAAGTTCAAACATAACTAACCCAAGGAACCCTTAAAAAGGATCCTTCAAACCCTTATAACTTTTTCAACCAAATCACTTCCCATGATCACATAACATTAAGTGCATAAGTTAGTCTTTCACTCCACCCAATTTCATTGGATTGACCTCTAATGATTTGACATGTTTTTGGAAATATTCTAAATCATTAGAAACCTCAACATTTGTATGGTAGAACATCAAATCTAAACACCCCTTCCAACATCTCTTCCACTCTATAAATTTGACAATCTTGCAAAACTTTAAATAACACCATCACCATCAAAATCCCTTCTCTTAAGCTTCAAAATCACACATTTGAAATGACTAAATCCAACACCTCACCCGAATCATCAAAATCCATTAGAAAAACCGCTAGGATGAGTGTAAAACCTTGTTGCTTCAACAAAACCATCAAATCAAGCTCATCATCATCAAGTGATGCATCACTTGACATTTCTTCACCTATCCAAGATTTCCTTAACCTTACTACCTCAACACCGTCCTCAACACCTTGCAATACCAATGTGATCACTATACAAGATTTTCTTAATCTTGCTACTCCAACACCCTCTCCAATACATTGCAACACCAACATAGCCACTATTCCGCCACCAGCTAGACCTTCAAGTGATTCAACATCACCTTCTCAACAAACTCAACCATGAAAAACTCCATCACCTCAATCACCAACACTTACACCAATGGAACTCTTCCATACACCACCAAATCACCACTACCCTATTTGGAAACCTTAGAAGACCTATAACCTAAATCCTCAAGCCCTCCATCATTGTCACTCTTTGACACCATTGCCGAAATGGAAACCCAACAACAACCAATGTTTCAACTAAATGAGTCATTAGATGATGTACCTCATCAACCGTCATTAATAGAGCGTTTGGCTTACCCTTATGCTAGACCCTCTATTTTTCCACAAGATCAAGGTCATACACACCTACAATCATTTGTGTTTCACCCCATTTACAAAGACCTTCATGGTAATCCTTCCGGAGAACCAAGCTTCCGCCATTATGTTCAACAACAAGAACCACAACAACAACAACCACCATAACAACAACAACAACCACCATAAGAACATTCCCAACACTTTGAATCTCTATTTCCTTCTTATAATAAAATAGAAGCATCCATATGCGAAAAATCTCCAAACCTTAATGATGAAATGAACACTCATTTAAACCACCTTCATGCCTACAAACGTATGGTTGACTCTCAAATAAACCATATTATGGATTTCCATACGGCATTACACTTAACTAGTGAAGGAACCAAAAACACCTCTCAACCATCCACATTTGCTCCTTCAAGTTCAAATAATCCACCACCAACAAATCAAACCTCTCTTCCACCAAACTTTCCCCGCCATGATTGCGGACATTGCGAAAGAACCGCTCACATTAGTGAAAGGTGTCGAACAGAAATTCGCGAGCTAACCGAAGAAATGAGGTTTATCCTAAACCACATTTTGGACCGTCTAGAATCCTTGTCTCACCCACCTCAACTCTAGAGTCTCCAACAATAGGGACCCATACATAATAGCACCGAAAACATAAACCAACAAACCAAAAGCATTTCACTTCCACAACATTCAAAATGAAACCCGCTACATCCTCCAACACACACTTACATCCTTAAACAACCTTAGCCTTGTTTTTGGAAAATGTTTCTCATTAAGGAAAATGATGGTTTTTCTTTTATAGATGTAGGATTTTATATTCTTAGTTTCTTTTTATTTTTCTTTTTATTTTTAGAAGTAGGATGTTATCTTCCTAATTTCTTGTCTTTGACTTTCTAAAATTCAAATTTTACATGAAATGAATTTCATTCTACTATAAGGTATGCATTGTTTGTTGACCATTTAGGTATTGTGATACATATATCTTGTGTTAGAAACTAATTTTCTTTGTGTGTAGGATCATTATCCATGTTTCCCTTCCTTGATACTTCATTTAGGGGAGTAATATTCAAGGGGGAGCATGAGAATTGCATTATTCCGCAACTCTTTACTTCATGACTTGCTCTATGCTCGTCTATTGCGACAACTAAATTTTTTTTGTAGGTTCAAAATCCATGTCTCCTATCTTGGCACTCCTTTAAGGGGGAGAATTGTCCAAGGGGGAGCATTTGCATCATTTCGCTCCGCAACTTTTCTTTTTGTTTCGACAAAAAGGGGGAGAAAATATATCTAAACTTATAAATGATTTTCATAAATTAAGTAAAACAAGTTTGGATATAAACTTTTTAAAGACTTCACACTATAATTAGTGAGTTACTTAAAAACAAAGTTTATGTTTTGTCATCAACAAAAAGGGGGAGATTGTTAATACAAATATCGCCTAAAAACGTTATTTATATTTTACGATCTTTGCTAAGTTTTGTTAACGACAAAGTGTAAACTTTAGTTTTTAGTAAAACATGATTATAGTTTAAGTCTTGCAGACATTTACATTTTCATATAAAACATTACATTTACTTATTTCTTAATATAGTATATGTTACATCACATCATGCATTTATGGAAAGCTTATGTGTTTGACTCTCCATAAGACTTCTTACACAATTGTGTGTTTGACTCTCCATAAGACTTCTTACACAATTGTGTGTTTGACTAGAAATAACTTGATGTGACATTGCTTGATATGGAAAGAGTTCTTGCATGCTTTCCTGTCAGTCCTGGCGGAACCCTCAGGGTACATGGGCGGAACCCATTCTAGGGTTCCGCCGGATCCGCCAGACTGCTGGTTGGTTTGGCTATAAATACCAAGCCACTTGCGAGAATTCACTCATCACTTTAGGACATATATTTCACATATTCTCTCATCTAACTCAGTAACATTTGACTTGTGTGATTCTCTTATGTAGCAAAGGAGTTCACAAGTTCATCAAAGAAGTTACAAGTTTCAACTCAAAAGTTGCAAGACTTGTTAGCTTTGTTATGTATAAACTTCGGTAGTTTATACTTCATTTGTATCTTGTATAGAAGTGATCGGTTAGTATTTTAGGCCTCAAAATACATAGTGTGACGGGAGTTGTTGTACCCTTGTAAAAGAACTCGACATCTAGCTTAGTGTCGGAAATAGTGAATAGGCGAGGTTAGGTTGGTTCTACCTTGAACTAGGACTCGGTATCTAGCTTTGTACCGGATAAAGTGTAAGCGACGATTGTAAAGGTTTCTCCACCCGTGAAAGGAGATTGTTGACTAGTGCTTGAAACTCTCGAGTTGGAAACTCGGGGCGTGGATGTAGGGCAAGGAAAAAGAGTCCTTGTAGCCGAACCATGATAAGCAATCGTGTCGTGGTTTGATCGTTTCTTACTTTGTCTTTGCATATTACATATTGTCTTTAGTTAGAATCGTTAACTACACGTAAAGCTTTTCAAAGATTAACAAGTAATTTGAGTTCATATCTTTAATGAAACGTAAGGTTTTCAAAAGATAATTAAGTTAAAAAGCGGTAAACTATTCAACCCCCCCCCCCTTCTAGTTTTCCACAATTGGCATCAGGAGCTACGTTACTCAAGATCTTTAAAATATATTGTATTTTAAAACTTGGATCGATCCATGAATTTTGAAAATCACAAAGAAAGGCAACCTATTCAAAAGCCACCGCTATTTGAAAAAGAAAACTTCCTTGAATGGAAAAGTAAATTTGAAAACTATGTGAAATCAATTGATCAAGATCTTTGGCACATTATTTGTATTGGTGATTTCAAACCAACAAAAACAAGTTTTGAAAATCATAATGATTATCTCAAGTTTGATAAAAAAAAAAACTAAAGCTAAGATAATGATTTATAAAGTTTTACCGAGAATTGAATATGAAAGAGTGTATTTTTGCCAAACGACTAATGATATTTGGAAAAATATAATCAACTTTCATCAAGAAATATGTCAAGTCAAAGATGATCAATTCGATCTTACACATGAGTTAGAAGTCCTAGAAAACCTAATAGATAGACACTTAGTTGAAGTAAATACATGTGCTACTAGTGTAAATGTTTTAAATGGAGGTATAAGTGAAGATGATTACTAATGTCGAGCTCAAAGTGGCCTTGCTTACGATTCATGGAATGACACGGATGAAGATGAACCCAACTATCCGGTTTGTGATTCTCAACTAGATAAAACATCAAGCAAGGTACAATTTGAAACCAAACACTTTTGTTTGAATATATAATTGTTGAAATGTGTGCCTAATTTTTGGATATTTCATACCCGTCTATTTTAACTGCTCACCCCAAGCTTTTCCATATACTTGTGCACACACCATACCTATCACAGAGTTACGCTATTTCCTTGCGTAATCTCAAGAATCGATTTTGAGTTTTGGACACTTGTCATGATTTTGGGAATAAGTTTGGATATAAAGGACATATTACTAGTATAACTAAGATGAGTATTCCAAGATTCATTGAACTTCGGGTGAATATATACTGATCACCTATATTCAACCAGGGAGAGTGGGACATGGCCTGATCAACTATGTCTGACTCAGAGGTGAATTTTGCAATACAGGAGTAGTTATAACAGGAATATGTCCGGGTGATTTTGATTTTGGGAACGATAAGTTTTACATGCACACACAAACATTGAATATCACGAAGGCCTGCACTCGCACACGACACACTGGCATCGCACACCACATGGATTGAAATGCTTCTGATGCCACTAAACATTCTCGTTTATGTTGAATTCCTGTTGCCGCCATCGAGCGTAGTTCGCCTTGGGTCGGATTAGACCCGATTAGCACCATCTGAATCTGAGTTGGTTATCATCATAAGCCTCGTCGATTTTATTGAAATTATTGGATTTGGTTTAAACTATCGTTGGAATTGATCTTTGACTTCGTTTTGATTTGATTTCTGGTTACGTCTTGAATTGACTCCTAACTATTTTTGGATTTGACCACTCTGAACCTAATTCTTGGCTCCGTTTTGATTTGATTTCCAACTAAGTCTTAATATGACTTTTGGCAATTTCTGGATTTGATTTTGGCTATATTTGAATTTGATCTTTATCTACTTCTGGATTCGACTTTGACTACGTTTTAAATTGATTTTCGGCAACGTTTGGATTTGATTTGGACTACTTTCGGACCTGATTTTGGCTATATTCGGAATTGATTTTGACGATGATTGATTGATTCTGATTGAATTTGAATTGTATTATTTTGTGATTTCGGACCTTATTCCAGATTTGGACTTGTCATTCAGTCTTGTTTCATTCGTGATCTAGTCACAGCCTCCTCTACCCTAAGCCCTGTACTCAATCGATGATATTCATTTTCTTAACTAATAATGTTCATTTTCTCTATCGATGATGTTCGTTTTCCCAATCGACGCTATTCAACCAATGCGGTTTTAGCAACAACGTTCAATTGAGGTTGTACTTTCCACCTCCAACCTAAGTATCATGCTGAATCGACCGACTCCAACCGATTGCTAGTAGCAATCAACATTCTCTTACAGAGTTGTACTCTAAATCTGCTAAATCTCTCATTCTACAAGGATTATGTGCTTAACAGAATTCTTAAGATTTTGAGAGGTAACCTAAACCTCGTTCCTTGGGACAACCACCTATTCCTTCCTCTCGTCCCTCGGCAAATACCAATTATCTTTACTACCCTCTTATAGGATAATAAACTATTTTGCGAATAATTTACGAACTACCTTTGATTTTCTACAGACCATTTTGCGGTCATTCTACAAAATGGGTCACTACTACTTCACAAAATCAAAATTTTGATTTTATCACTATTTTATAAAGGAGAGTTATTTTTTTTCCTGTTATCTCACTAACTATTTTACAAAATTGTTTCACAAAACGATTTTATAAAATATTTTATTGCCAAATGCGACCTTACTACTATCCTAAAAAATCAGAATTTTGATCTAAATACCATTTTATAAATGGTGAACTACTTTCTTGTTACCCCGCAAGCTATTTTACAAATAATTTAGCAAGACGATTTCATGAAACATTTTACTGCCTTGCTACGATATTATGAAATCAAATTGAAATCAAAATTTTGACCTTCCTATAATTTTATAAACAATGAGTTGTTTTCTCTATTATCCTATAAGCCGTTTCACAAATCATTTTGTCTATTGCTGTTTTGCTGCTATATCATAAGCTAGACCTCGGAAGCGAATCCCAACCTCTACCTGAGTATTTATTGATAATCCTACTTAACCTGTTCATCTCTTGCTAGCCAGGGAAACGAGAAGTATGGACAACCTTGCAGGTCCATACATGAAGACGATCGTCGTGCGTCATAAAGTACCGATTTCTATCCTTTCAGATCGAGACAGTTGTCTCACCCCCACATTTTTGTCAACCACTTCCTAAGGGCCATGAGAACAGATCTGGAAATGAATATTGTGTATCGTTTCCAGGCTGATGGTTGAAGTAAAGAAACCATTCGAGCATTGGAGGACATATCGCGTATCTGCTTAATCGAATTTGGCAATGGTTATGATAGACACCTCCTGTTGGTCAAATTTTCTCTTCCCTACCACTTCCGTATTTCAACGGCAATGCAATAGACCCTTTTCGGTCGTAAGTGCCGATCGCCGACTTGTTGGATAAAGACGGAGATACCCAACTTCCCCTTCCACGAACCTGTTCAGGAAACTACCGAGGAGATCGTTCGAAGGTGAAACGGAGATGCAAGCTACTCGCGAATGATTAGAAACCCTGAAAACGTAAACCTCTTGAATCCTCGGATAAAGCCTAGGTTAAGCTTAAAGATTCGACATGAAAATGCGTGAAGCGTTTAGTAAACGTAAAAAGCTTAACCATCACTCTATCGATCCTTTCGAATCATTGCTAGAGACGGTCCAATAACTCACCGACTCGAGCTGCTGTCAGAATTCAGTGACGTTCGCGACGTTTTCATGTGTAATCAAAGTGATGACTTGCCAATGAGGCATCCGTTATTTCCGTTAGAAGAGATCTTGATGAATGTTTAAGCCTTGTTAAGAAACCCGTCGAAGTCATGAACCGTGAGGTCCGATGACTTAAGTACGTAGTATCTCTACCGTCAAGTTCATTGAAACTCACAAATAAGTCCTGAATTCACGTGGGAATGTGATGATGAATCCTCGAGCGTATGTACTCATTTCTTTTCGACCTTAACGGGTAACTTGAATTGAATCAAGATGACTCGATTCTGTTAAGGAGGTGAGGCTGTGACAACCCGCAAACTTCCCGATATGTTCTATCCGGAGAATCGATCAATAATTCTGAGTTTGGAATCGTTTTGAGAAACGGGGCATATTTATAGTCAATTTTATTGGAAATAATACTCTGAACACAATGGTGTAATTCCCATGTCTTGTATTTACTATTTACTTGTCTAAACGAGCTCTGAGCCTCTTTCACGGAAGATTAGATAAATTATAGCTATGGTCCCTGTGGTATATTTTACCCTGCGCCCCTCATCTTTCCTAAACCTTACAAGTTGTAATTAACATCTTTATTTATTTTATTTGGGTATAAAAGGGTAAGTATAATACTTCCATTTCATTTCTAGGGTTCATTACCCCTTTCACTGCCTCCCCTCAAACCCTCGCCTCCAACTCCTTCTCTCCCACTTCTGCCGCCTTCGGCCACCACAGAGCAACACCACCGCCAACCCCTACGACACACCGCCAACCCTAACAACAACCTTATGACTCGCTCATCCTGGTAAGCCGCCACATACGCCAAGAAAATCATCTCAAGCTTCTAAACACACCATCATTTTGCTACCGAAACTATGAAGACTAGAAGACGAGCGTTTGGTTGTTAGATTGAGTAGAGTTTTTGTTTGTTCATGTATTCGTTTAGTGGTTCGAGTTGTACTCGAGAAGACACCACAACCGTTGCCTCCTTTCTCTTCTTCTCGTCGTTCTTGAGGGTATAACAAGCTCACAAAACCTTTTTCATCTTACTTTGTGTTATAACTGATTTATATATGATGTGCTAAGTTTTCGTGGATAAAGATTTGATAAAAGACAGATTATTGAGTTTTTGTAAATCGAAATTGGATTTAAAACATGTTTATATAAATTCGTGTGGTGAAATGTTAAATGGTACTTGGATTGATTATTTAAAATACGGGTCGGGTCTGACCTGGTTGACCATGGGTTCGATTTGGATTTGCTTATTTGTTTTGGTCTCGACTACGAATAAAGAGAAACGAGAGGGGTATTAATTTTCAGCTTATGTTCATTTTTGATTTGGTTATAATTGCTTGTGAAGTGTTTAGGTATGTCGTGGTCTCAGCATGCAACCACCCACGTAGGGTGCGTTGTTTTTGTTTGTTGGATGTATTAAGGTTATGAGTAAAAGAATTAACCCTTTTTGAGTTCATTAGATTGCGGCTTATTATTATTATTATGACCATTTATGTTACTATTGGTGATAGCGTTGCGTTAAAAGTATGCATTTATGTTAACAATGATATTATGATGCGTTCTGTTTGTGTTGTGTTACCAGGGAAACAAAAGGGTATGTTTGGTTTGTGTCATGGACTCAAAGTCCATAAATAAAACTAGTTGGGTTTAGTTTTAAAGGTGAGTCAAGCCTATTTAAATAAAGGTGTAATGTTAAAGGTATAATGTGTATTTTGAGTCTATTTTATATGTCTCATTTAATTGTCGAAGTATAAATAACTTGTGTTCGATATGGAAACATTTGACTAACGTGATCTTTGGTACGTTTCGGTAACTTGGGAATTGATATTTAATATTAGACAGAACGGATATTGGATTTTAATATACGAATTATGACTATTATATTTGGACATTGGACAATTATTGGAGTGTTATCGGATTTACGGTATTAGCTATTGGACATATTGGACACTTTGAGACTTAACGATGTAATATATTAAACTCGAAAAGACTTTAATATATTAGACTTGGGCTGGACACAAAATATTCAATAAACCAAAGCTAGTATATACGCGAATGATAACGAAACACAGCTTATAAAATATTGTTTTGAGAAAATTGATTTAATTAAAGTCATAATGACTTGGGAATATTGTATAAGCGGATGCGTCATGCTGAAGTTTATAAAACGTTTTAAACTTATACTTTTGTTCAAACTCGTTTATTTTTTTAAAAACACGACAATGATTGAAACTTATAATTTTATTAACTTAAAAAGTTTTGTAAAGTGATATAATAAATTGAGTTTCGTTACCTACCTTTTCAAACTGTATTAATTATTTTTCAAACTAGCTGGGATTCTGGGATAAATACCGAAACTACCAATCCTGTTGTATATTACATAATTTGTCGTCGTCATCTTTCTAGGATTTTCTTAGTTGAGTTCTTGTTAGCTTTTTCACGACTATGTCGGTGTTTGTATCTCTTTGGCGTGAGTTGTTGTCGATATCTTTTACACTTTGGCGTGAGTAACATTTGGAGTCCGTACTTTCTTACCACCACATGAAACATAAAGCTTTCTTACGAAACAATGATACTAAACTTTTTATAAGTAACGATACGAATAATCCATGAAAACTATGACATCTTGTCTCTTATAGACTTTATTATTGTGCGAACTATATTTTGAGGTATTCAAATACGTATTAGGGGGTACCATCATGTTCGTAATGCTTGGTGCCATCGTGCCCATCTTCTGGATACCGTTGTGATTAGCTCTAGATGCAGTTATGTTAGTCGTGATCTTTGCATTGTTGTGGCTAAGTTGAGTTCATACCCCTTACTTTTTAAATAGTTTTCATAACTATTTTGGGGGAGGATACATGCTCGTTTTAACTAAATTCAATGATTGTTTATCTGAATACGTGAACTGTTTGATTAATATTTGATTGATTGATTGATTGATATATTTGAAATGGTTATTTTCGGACCTGCTACTATTTTTAGTTTTGCTATATTGTGTTGGCTAGTTAAGGTTAGATTTGCGGTAGTTGGTGACTTTCTAGGACTGACCTAGTTAAGAATAGACCTCTACCTACATCCTAGACCCAGGGCCGTAACGGGTGGTTCCTTGATGTTGGAATGCTTATCTATGCCTGCCTCTAGTCACACATAGCGCTTAATTCTTCAGGTCCACAACTGTTTTATTTTTAAACTTAAAATTATGAACTCACCAGCGTAAGCTGACCTTTAGCATGTATTCTCAGGTATAAGGCGCTTGGCAAGGGGCATTGGTCATAGGCGACTCTGATGTATATATTTGGGACCTCTTTAATTGTTTTATGGGCCTGTTTCCTCACTTCTTTTATAAAATGTAAACTTAACGCTTTGTTAATGCCTTTTATTCTCAATGAATGAAATAAGAACCGTTCTTTGTACTTATGTTATGATGCCATTGTAATAGCACCCCAATGACATGTATGCTTCCGCTGGACCCGAATTTTGGGGGTGTTACATCTAATCTCACATATTTCCTTCACTTTCTCTCTCTAGAACTCCCATCTCTCTCTTTCATTCTCTAAATCCTTTCTTCTAATCGAACCATACACCAAACCATACGAGCTTATGATTATGAGTATTCTATACCAAGCTTGGGATAGGTACAATGATCTTTTGTACAAGTGCCCTACTCATGATCTCAACATGCAACAAGTGGTCAACATTTTTTACAAAGGGATCAAAATCTCCACCCGCCAAATGTTAGATTCTCAGGGACCGATCCCTGGAATGACCCCTGCTCAAGCCTTAAAGGCTATTGAAGACATGGCGGACCACTCTCAAAAGTGGCACAAAGGTGGAAGTAGTAGGAGCATTGTTGGAAACACCGAAGGGATCACCCTTATCACTAATAAGATCGAAAGCTTGGGGCGTGACATAAAAAAACTTAAGGAAAATGTGCATGCCATCCGGTCTGAACGTGAACACGAAATGGAAACTAAGGTGATTAAGGAAGAAGTCAAGAGAGTTGAGGAAGCCATGCTTGGAGAGACTAGTAGAACACACCGAGGGCCAGGAAATGGAGCAAAATATTGAGTGGGACGTCAAGGGTATTACACAAAGATTGAAAATCGGCCACCTTATGGAGAGAGAAGATCTATCCTCGAAGAAACAATCAACAAATATTTTGAAGATTCGAGAAAGAAACAAGGAGAGCAAGATGAGTGGCTAAAAAACTTTCAAAAAGCCACTAACAAGAGCCTCGCTAACCATGATGAGTCTCTAAAAAATCTTGCAGCAATGATTGAAAATTTGGCTGATAACATCCATAAAAAAATATGATCGAAGAAAGCAAGAAGACCATAGGGGCATGCAAGGCAGTTTTCACGGAAGATGATGATAAAGACTTCGGTAAAAAAAATTCTTTTGCAAGAAGAAACCAAGCCCAGTAAAGAGATGCCTTGCCAATTACCAAAAAAAGAGGATAGTACAGAGAGCTTCATCGTTCCATGCACAATTGGTAACTCTAATTTATTAGCATTGGATGATTTGGGGTCTAGTATCAATATTATGCCATTATCTTTATTCCTATCCCTTAAGTTAACAAGCCTCAGGAAAACTAGCTTGATGATCAAAATGGCCGACACAACTAAAACAATTCCAATCGGGATTGTGGATAATGTCATCCTTAAGGTTGACAAATTTATGTTCCCCGTGGACTTTGTAGTCATCGACATGGCTAACATCCCTAGGGAAGACCTTATTCTAGGAAGACCTTTCCTTGCCACCACACACACCAAAATTGACGCGTTTGAAAAAGAAATCTCATTTGGAGTTTACGAAGAAAGAATTGTGTTCAATATGAATATGATTTCTTCGCAAATAAACAAGGAAAAAGCTAGTTCATGCAGGGCAGATCAAGTAGGCGAAGAAATTTCCCCAATACTCCAAATCTCTGATGATCTGTTCTCATATACAACCCCCTTGTGCTCAAAATATGAGCAAGAAATTAACTCATATCCAGACAATGAATCTTTTTGGGATGACAGTGATGATGAGCATGGAGGATTAGAAACAGGGGATGAGGAAGGTGGACCAGTGACTATCGCAGCAAGACTTCATTGTTGCGAACCTTCAACAACTATAGTTTATGGGTCAAAATTAACTCTTCCTACATGTGACCCTCTTGTCGAATATTGTAACGGAGGAGGAATGTTTTGGGTTAGAAGGTTGAAGAAGGAAGCAAATGTTTGGTGGTGTTTTGAAGATGCACGGATCATTAAAGGAACATGGTTTCGAGACCATTTCATGAACTCCAACTTAAATGAAAAGGTGGAATGGACGGTTCACTATTGCACACCCGCCATGATGACATATCGAGGAACAACCCAGGCTTGGCCTACGTGTGATCCTTTTAAAGAGGAATGTAATAGGGGATAGATGCCCAAAATCAATCTAGCCAAACGTCACGAATGGGCATGTTTTAATACACACAAAAGAGAGCAAGTAGGCTACCATGGGATATCATTCCAAAATTGGGTTAAGGTGAAATTCGGAGATAGACGATTAAACAAGCAATTGGAGATTCAATACCATGACGAATGGGTCAAGGCTAATTTCTTGGTCGAAGATCGGCTTAGCATGACACCATATATAGCTCCTAATGTTTGGGACCAATCACCAACCACTTGGAACGAAGGAATGAGCGAACATGCCCAAGCACCCACTTGAAGGACCATGGCAGTGAGTCTAACTTAAAGACTCGGTAATAAACAAAAGTGCTCTTTCGAGAGACAACCCGAATTATCCCTTTCCTTTTATTTTCTTTTATTTTGTTGGTTTGGTATGTTTTGTGTTAATGATTTGCAGGTTCTAGAGGAAGCTTTGCATTGGGGAACCCATTTTTAGACTTTTGCACCAAGGAAAATTCCCCAGGACTTAGCTACGGTGTAGCTCCAACCATTACTATGCCGTAGCAACCCCCAGGTGTTAGTCTAGAGTATTTTAGCAACTACGGCGTAGCAACACATTCTAGCTACGCCGTAGCTTCCTTCTGTACCTAAAATTTTTTATTTTACAAATCATATTTTAAACTTTTATTAGTTTTTAAATGAACTTTGTGGGTGTGTTCCCTGTAAATCCTCACGAGACTTCACTCGTCCACTTGGGGACACCAAGTGGTTTAAAAGGCTTGTTGCATAAGCTAAATGCAACCATGATTCCTACGAAAGTGAGTTAGGATTTTTATTTTTATTTATTTTTCTTTTTTTAGATTTTATGTTTTTGGTAGTTGTGTGATTTCAGGGATTTGAAGTTTGCTCATTAGGCGAAGCGAAGGCACATTTTCCAACATGATTCTTTTATCATTTTCAAGAGTAAATTTCAGGGAAATTCTCGTTCCAATTCTACTTTTTCCTCTTTATTAATTATTTTATGTACAAAAGGGACTTTGTACAATTCAAGTGGGGGGACGGGAGTAGAATTATAACTTGAACTTTATGTTGCCCATTTTCTAGTTTATTTTGAAAAATTATGCCACTTTTAAAACTTTTGACATGTTTTTCCGAACCTAACTAGAATAGACCTTAGCCGAGCATATTAACCCTTAATACCATGGTAAGGTTTAGCCTATTTCAGTTTCCCATGTTTTTACCCCAAATCCACCAAAATTATGAGTGTGCCAGTAGTTTGTAAACTTTAGAACTTGGCCTTTACATCATTTTGAAACCATAGACGAGTAGTGTATTGAGATTCCTTGATACATTTGGAAGAAACTTTTTAAGAAGGCAATATTTTAGGATTATCACCAAAATAGCCTATATGTGTGTGTGTTTATCGATTAGTCACATTGACTATTCGACCCCCGTGTTAAACCCTTTGTTGCACTCACCTTTAGTGCAAGATACCCCTAGATACACCCTCTTGAGCCTATCATTTTGTTTCTTCCCCATATTATTGTTTCGATATACCTATTCGCCTTAGCCTACCGTGTAGTCTTGGTTTATGGTTGGGAAGTTGCCACTTGTTCTAGTTTGAGGTTCAAGTCAAGAGATTCAAGAATCACACCTACGTTGAAGACCCATCTTTGAAGATCATGAGTAACCCACTATTGTTACATGCATAGTTCATCTCAAGTGGGGGGGGGGTATATTTATTTCTTGTTGCAAAAAATAAAAAATAATAAAATAATAAAATAATAAAAAAAGAGAAAAAAAATGTGAAATTCTGTATGTAGATAAGTTATCTTTGGTGCAACCTTGTATAGCACCATATTTTGAGCTTTGAAAGAATTAGTATCGAAGAGGCCACTTCGGTCACATATAAAGAATGAAGTTGTTGGTTCTTAATCGCCAACATGAAGACCAAGTAAGGTGCCCATAATGACGTCCGCTAATGGCACACACTTGTTACATGATCCAATTTTTGCATTTTGAAGCTTGGACTTTGGATGAGCGGCAAGTGGTAGCAACTCGGTTATAGGCTAAGACTATTTGCTTTCTTTTTCTTTTTACACCATTATTGTGCATCCCATGTCTATCCTACCCTTTAGTTGTGAATCATGCTTAGGTGAAAGATTTGAGCAGTCATTGGTGTCTTGCCCGGCGTTCCGGTCATGTACCATATCCTTTGTGGCCTTTGCAGTAGTATGTTAGTAACAACACTACACCCGTAAGCCTTATATATGTTCACCCAATATTGCCTTTAAAAATTGTTTCGATCTTAGCTCTAGTGGTAGAGATTTGTGTAACCGCCAAGATTATGTTAGAATACATTCTATGACTGTGCGTTGAGTGATCACCCGGAAATTAACACTCAGATTAGTAGAGAGAGAGATGAGTGTTTGTTCCCATTTCGTGAGGTGTTCGGCTTTGATATATTATAGCATAGAAAGTTTTTAGACTCATATTTTCCAGTTTCTTGGGAAATATCTTTTTAAAAATTATTGTAATAAGGTCTACTTGAGGGCAAGTAGAGTTCAAGTGGGGGAATATTTGATAACATTAAATAAGTACATGATTTAAGTGTTAATTTCCCCCTTAATTACTCATCTTTTGTATTCATATGATAGGATATATACTCTTATTTGTTTATAATCTATTTTTAGGGCAAAAATGAGCAAAGGAACGAAGAAACGTGGAAATGGAAGGACTAAAGAGAAAATATGTGAAGTATGCAGATTCTGCACCAAGTACGGCGTAGAGGTTTCATCTACCTACGTCGTAGCAAGTACTTATGAAGACTACGGCGCTCAGCCATGACTACGGCGTAATGATCTACTAAAAGGCTCTACGGAGTAGCCACTCTCCACCTACAGCGTAGACCCCAAAATGAGGCAGTAAAGAACTCACGTGGCCAAAGAAGAAGTTACGGCGTAGTTTCCCAAATAAGTATGCCGTAGAAGCATCTGAGGAAGAAACTACGCCCATAGCACTTGATCAAGCTATGACGTAGTTGATATTAACAAAGGCTACGTCGTAGAAACTCATCCAGCTATGCCGTAGCAAAGTCGGGCCTATAAATACCAGCCCTAATTCCGAGTTTATTCATTCACTTTTCACCCCACAGAAGTTGGGAGAAACTCGGGGAGCAGGAGGAATGAAGTTCAATCTGCATACAAGTCATTTCCAAGGGAGAATTCACACACCAATCATAAGTTTATTCATTCCTTTTATTTGTATTCGATTCATCTTTACATTTGTGATATTAAACTCTTGTTTTACTGAAATTATGAATATGAGTGGCTAAACACCTCTTGGTGTTAGCCTTGTTATAAAATTGTTATTGTTATGATTTAGTTTTCTATGCATCTATTATCTTCTTGTTTGTATACTTTCTTGGCTAGTCTTAGGACACTCTAGTTTTGGTAGTGTTGAGTATTGGTAGTTCCTTGGAGGCTTGGTGAATTAACCCTAGGACCCAAGCCAAAGAGGATGTGACTTGGTGATAGAAATATCACCTTACATGTGCGAATTAACCCTAGGACTACCTACCAATGCGATATGCTTAAAGAAGTTAGAGGGGGTGTAAGATGTGACCAATACCCACATCCCGCTAGACTTGTCCAAGTTAGTAGAGGTACTTAATGACTCTTGCATCTTCGTAGGTTCACGCCGCCCGATGAACTCTCGTCTTTACAATAGGCGGGAATAGGACAAGGTGTAAGATAGATTTAGGTGATTTAACCCTCTGATCCTAAATGTATATAATCCCCAGGCGAAACGATAGGATGCACTTTATAGAAAACTAATCATAATAATAACAAGAGTAGTAATTAGGTTAACACTGCTTCTCCCTACTGATTCTCTTCTATTTATTTACTTGTCTTTTGTTATTTACTTTTATTAGCATAATCTCTACAATCATAAACCCCCTTTTAAACGTGACACTAAACTTAGATAGACTCCACACGGATAGCTCTTGGGATAACCTCGGCTTTACCAACTAGCTATACCTCACACGACCGGGTACACTGCCCGATAGTGCATTAGGTAGACCTTAGGTAAACGATCAACTTTATAAATATTAAAACCTGGTCGGTAAAACCTGCATCATAAAACAATAATAATCTCAATATTTCTAATAAAAAACCGCTTTAAGTTACCTTTCTACATATTTGATATGATCCTTCTCTTTTCTTAGCTACTTTTTTATGAATCTGTTCATAAGTTAAATGTCCGCATTTGTCGTTGTGATTTGTTTGGCTAGAAATGTTGACCTGTGCTATATCTTTTTTATTTCCTAGGTGACCCTGCAAATGAAGTATTGAAAGATTCTTACCAAGATCTTTCGCTAATGTGTCCATGTCCAAGGCACCTTTGTGCAAGCTGTTGCTGATTTAAAAAAACAAAAAAACTTCTGATACTTCTGATAGCGATTAAATGAAGAATTATGGTAATTTCCTGTTTAATACTTGCCGATTCTATATTAAGATATATATTTGTTATAACTTGTGGAATTTCATCTTCATTTATTTATGAATATCAAAATGAGAGCACATATTACTGCGATTGCAAATCAATACACGAGATTGTTAAAATAACGAGTTATGTAATATCTTTAAAGTTTAAGTAAGGGTATCCGAAAAAATATTTATTTTTAATATATGCGTTTAATAACTCATGTGTACATGGGTTAAAAATTTAGGAAATTGCTAACCATAATCTTAAGGGTTATGGTTAAGATATTAGGACTTTCAATAATTTTTCGTACCTTGACGATAAACCCGCACCCCCAACAAATAACTACCCCGAACCGCTCTAATGTACAACCACTTTTGCATATTGCGAATCCTTAAAATAATCCCAAAAGATTAAATAGTAGTAAAATTATTATTAGTCATGTCACATATATTAAACCAAAATTTTAAGCTAAATTTGATTCCGATCTAAATCCTTTGTGCATGTTCCTTGCCTCTTCAAATATATGTTTCATAAATAATTATGTATGTTTAAGAAAAATCGAATCTAAAAATAATAAAACTTATAATTTCACATCGAACAAATATGATTAAAATATAATTGTTAGTATACTTATTTGGTAAGGGACGGGGAGGCGAATGTCTCGAAACAAAAAAAGACTGTATAGGAACATCCTTTTTTCTAATGACAAGTTATTTACTCACTCAAGGCAATTACAATCTTACAAAGACCTAAAATGTGTCACCTTTATATGTGAAATAACCTCACTTAAGACAATTACAATCTCACAAAGACCAAAAATGTGTCACATTTATATTTGAACTCATAACCTTTTGCTTGATGCAACTCATATACTACAAGACCAAATGACTTTGGGTAACATCATCTCTTTTCTAACACACCGATGTTTTATATTAATGATATTTTCACAAAATTTGACTTAAAACCAAATCTTATTTCTAATTCTAAACTCTGTATATGTACGAGATTATAAATTTTAAAATAAAGCACAAATTATTGTGTTATGCAAATTAACACGAATTGCACGCAAATAGAAATCAATCCATAAAAATACACAAAATATGAAACCCGCGCGTGCGTGGGTCTTAAAAGGACATCAGAAGCTATGATCAAAACAAAGCATAACACAAATACATAAATGGACATTTTCATGTTTTTAAGGTATAAACCCCCCATCCGAATAAGCGAACATATAATACGTGAGTTACCATGAGCAGAAAGAAACTGGTTTACCTATCTTTGATAAGAACAATACATGAGTTACCATTATCACATTGATAACACCTCTCATTGAGACCATATACTTTGTGGTAATTTTAGTTCGCTTATTAGAAATCGCAGCATGGACATTTTCACTTTTTCATATATCTTTTAAAATTAAGCTATTTGTTTCAGTTGAGTTTTATACTCTTTTGATGACTGTTTGATTGTTGACGTGAGGTGTTCTGACATTTCTTCGATAATCTTGTTATCTGCTCTTTAGAAGAGCCTGTACACCATGATCTTTATCGTCCAACTATATTCGTATGCTTGTTTGATATCACAATCATGAAATTTTTAAAAAAGTCAAATATTATATGAATTATTTCTTGCTAGTGCATATGTTCAGAGTTTTCACTAATCTTACCCTACAAAAGTGTTAAGATTCTATTACTGAGAAGTTGCTCATCATCTACAAAATCATCTTCTTTAGCATCTTTTGGTTTTGACAATGAAGAAAAGTTCACTGAAAGAAGCTGGGATCTTTAGTGGGCGTGATGTAATTGGTGATGACAATCCTGCTGGAATAGATCACTTAGATGAACTTTCATTCATTGTCATGGTAGAACAATAGTACAATACAGTAAGTTGTATCAGTCATACAGAAGTATCAATAAACTACTTTCATTCATTGTATGTTTATTTTGTAATATTCTGAGTGTATTTCTTTTGACTTGAGTTGGTGCTAAAATTGTGACACATTTCAAAACGTGATTGTGCTTTGCACTTGTCTTTTATAATAATGAATTTTCAGTCTTGTTATTTGATCTTGTGAAGAATCCGTGCACCATGAGTGGAGTGGTTTAGCTTTAGTACTTAGATTAAGATAAGTTTAATCAGAATTGTGGGATAGATGGTTGGAGTGTTATTTTGCGGAAAATTACTTCTACAGGGAGACGAAATAGAATGTACTAACTAGAATTGGGGGATATATTTTCTACTTCGATGTTGCGAAATATCGCCTTTATGTTGGGCAAGACATTTTCTTTTATATTTCAGTGAAGTTTTATTCGCTTTCTAGTGACATAAGTATTAAGTTGACTATCATATGTTGATTCTATTTCAGCGGTATTTCGAGTTTTACAAGTTGGAGTTTTCAAACATTTCATGCAGAGCATCTTCTCTCCATAGTGAGAGTCGTTGCTCTAATACTGCCTCATCTGGCCGAAGATGTGTGGCAAAATATCCTTTTTGAATATAATATTGATAATGATGACATGGCCAAATTAGTTTTGGAATCAACATGGCCTACAGTAATGAAAGTTGGCTTGCTTTTTATGAGAAAGAGATTGATTTTTGGGGATAAATACTCAAGGTAACCACACTAATGTCTTGCTGCCACAACCTTTGATATATTAATCTTTACATCGAGTATTTGTGGTTGGAAAATTTAATGCATTTCACCTGCATCTAATTTCTACAAATTTACTAGTTGAGAACGGAGGTAAATAAAGCTTTGCAGGACTGCTCACACCATCAAACTTATTGGTTCCAGTTTGGAGGCGAAGGTCCACCTCCATTCCTCTGATGATAACCTAGCTACGAGACTAAGGAAAATGCATGGAGCTAAAGTTGATGCTGAATAACTGAATCGCATATTCATAACATCTCAGGTATCCCCGATTATTATAGTGTAGATGTGGCAAGATGTATATGAGCATGTATGAAACTTCTTAAAGATTTATGAGCAAAACTGAATTATCAAAATTGGCGGGATCTGGGAAAAAGATAACGGCTTACCTGAAACATTTTTAGTCCAATTCTTTTAGTAAATAGTTAGTGTCTCTAATAGTCTTACAAAAAATATTTTTCTTTCAAATTTTGCAAACCTCCTTTTATTTTTTTCCTTGTTAAATGTGTGGAATATATCATTTTGTGCATTAAAAATACATTATGGGTGACCTTCGACCTGTTTGATCTCTTTCCTGTTAAGATGATCTTTTAATATTACCTATTAGAAATAAAACATAACCTGAATACCCAATATATAAGTAAATAATTAAAATAGCCACACTAGTAAGTGGTGCTGAATTACACATCATTGCACTCATTTTGTTGACGATATTCGTATAATAAATCCATCATTCAGACTGTAGGTTGAGATTCTTTCTACTTTGGAGGATGCACCAAGCGAATGTATACCATATTCTGGAGATTCTTTGATTCAAGGAGAGAAGAAAATATGGATTGGTGTTTCACGTGTAGAAGGCTCAACATGTGAAAGATATTGGAACTTCTCAACACATGTTGGCAATTTTCTTGATCACCCCACACTTTGTGGTCGTTGCTATGATGTTATTGCTGGCCAACCACCTCGTGTTTTTCCAGTTGTCAGTTAAGCTCTAGGTAATCTTTTGACAAATATATATTATGAATGTGATTAGAACTCCTAAGGGTCGTTTGGTATTTTTCATATCTTCATTAGGAAAGTATTGTCATAGGTCGGTTATGTTAGGTCAGTTTGTTTTTGCTTATAAATAGGGAATCATAAGATGAGAACTTTGTACCTTCGAATTTTGTTTTGCAATATAGAAAAGCTTCCGCAAATTTGTGATTCTTGTTTCTTCTCTTGTCCTTCATCTTTGATTATCAATTGTTAATTCTAACAAGTGGTATCAGAGACAGGTTGATCATTGAGGGTATTAGGAGAAGCTTGAATCGTTTGTCACTTTAGGGTTTCGTCTGAATTTGTTCGAATTTAGGGTTTCGGATTTTGGTTTTTTGGTTTGAAGGTTTGTTTTGAATCTGTTTTTGAAGTGTCCATAGGTGATTTTGATTTGCACCAATCGATTTGGGAATAAATTAGTGTTTGTCAATTGGATATAATCATTCAAAAACCCTAGTTCTTGATTGTTTTTGTTCTGGGAAAACTTACTGGTGATATTTGGGGATACGCTTATTATTTTTATTTTTTTTGTTAGTTTTGAAGTTTTTGGTATATTGTTTGGGCTTTGGCTTTGGATTTGGGCTGCACTTTTTTAAGTTGGATCATAAGAATTTGTTTTGAATTAGTGTTGGGCTAATATATTTGTTTTTGATTCATTTGAATATATTTGTTTGAAAATCATGTCTTCTTCTCAACTCATTACTATTGAGAAGTTTTCGGGAAAGAGTAACTTTAGCTTGTGGCGTATCAAGATTCGAGCCTTATTGAAACAACAAGGCATTTGGGCACCCATTAGCGGTACAAAACCGGATGATATGACTGATGCTAACTATAAGTTGCAAGAAGAAAAGGCACACTCTACTATTTTGCTATGTTTATCTGATGAAGTTCTTTATGAAGTTGGTGATGAGGAAACGGCAAAAGGAGTTTGGGAAAAGTTAGAAACTATTTATATGACAAAGTCGTTGACGAATAAGTTGTTGTTGAAACAACGCTTGTTTTCTCTTCGAATGAAATAGGGCTCATCTTTGAAAGAACATCTTGATGCTTTGAACTCGATATTGATGGATTTGAAGAATGTTGAAGTGAAGATTGAAGATGAAGATGCGGCTCTTGTTCTTCAAGTGTCGTTACCTCCTTCGTTTGAAAGTTTTGTTAGCTCATTTGTTGTCGGTAAAGACACTATCACTTTGTAAGATGTTAGATCTAGTTTGCATTCAAGTGAGCTTCGTCAACAAGCTTCAGGAAGTGGTTATGAATCCCAATCCATGGGTTTATCAACCACAAGTCGTGATAGGGGTCGATAACGATTTGAAAAAGGTAAAGATAAAGGTAGAGCATCGTCAAGTTCTCGAGGTCCCAATCCTCGAGATATTTGTAACTACTGCAAAGAAACTGGTCATTGGAAGATTGATGGTCCTAAACTAAAGGAGAAAAACTTGGTTGCGGCTACTGCTAAAGACGAGTCATGCTACTCGGGTTCAGAATGTGAGCTGCTTTGAATGGTTAACCGTTTTGGTTAACGTTTGGTTATTCATTTTTGAAGTCATTGACATTTGCTTTGGATTGATTTCTTTTGGATTGTTTTTGGGGAATCAATCATTTGTTTGAATTAGGCTAGTATCTCTAGCATTTGAAATTTTGAATTTAATTTGGAACATTTGGTCTTTCTTAGGAGTTTCAATCACGGTGGAGATTGTTATGAATGTGATTAGAACTCCTAAGGGTCGTTTGGTATTTTTCGTATCTTCATTAGGAAAGTATTGTCATAGGTCGGTTATGTTAGGTCGGTTTGTTTTTGCTTATAAATAGGGAATCATAAGATGAGAACTTTGTACCTTCGAATTTCGTTTTGCAATATAGAAAAGCTTCCGCAAATTTGTGATTCTTGTTTCTTCTCTTGTCCTTCATCTTTGATTATCAATTGTTAATTCTAACAATATAAATTATATTATCCAATTTATATTATCCGGGTTATGTTTTATCTTTAGTGAGCAAAACTGGTAAATTAAAAAAGTTGCTTAAAACAAAATGGGTTGCAATTGGTTGAAAGTCACCCAAACTGTACTACATTAAACTTCATAACTTATTTATCAATAAAATTGGGATTATCAATGTACTGATTATCAGTCAAAAGGTTTAAACGTTGACAATTTTTTTTCTTTTCTAGTTGACCAGTATGAAACCTGTTTCAGCCATAACCTGTATTAAGCCGCTACACAACCCGCCCATTCGATCACATTCTATATCATATACATTGTTTACCATGTTTTACGTCGCTAATCTCTAACGTTTTTTAGAACAATGAAGGTGATGAAACGTTATATCAAGGGTAAATTACCACGAGTGCACATGCTTCTCGTCACAATTGCTACTGCTACTATGGTGTATTTCTTTTGGAATGAGAGAAACCAAAGACTGTTTTTACAGAAGCAGAAGAATCCAAACACTCTGTTCATGCTTATTATTGAGAGTATGTAGCTGCAATTAATGAGTTTGAAAGTAAAGAAGTCCAAAGCAATGACTCAAATTAGCAGGGAATGGGATGTACAATTGCAAATTGCCAATTGAAGCACACAGGTTATTGTTGGTGAGATAAACTGGTGTTTGAAATGGGTATTGTAGAGAATGTTTTCTTAAGCAGTTTGAAGTGAGTAGTGATACGAGATATACAAAATGTTTTTAGCATTCTTGTACATTGCGATAAATAGGGTGAGTCATGCAAGATGGGACTACCCTGATTTGTCAAATGTTCTTGAATCTATTGGGTGTGTTTGGAGGGAACTTTATGTGGTCTTATATCCTGAATGATGCCTGCTTGTGATAGGACAATGATGCTGTATGTGAGGTTGTAGCTGCATACGGCCATCAGTGTAAGATTGCAAGAAGTAAATGTAGTTCAGGATTGTAGATATCCATAGAGATCTGTTTGTTGATATATGGTAGAGCTCTGTTTAGTAGGTGATGCTAGTCTCTTTCAGGTCATATAATTGTTGTTGTCACGTACGGTATGTGTTCTTGTGTGAGACTGGAAATGTAGCCACTGATTGGATTGAGCTAGCCCTTAGTGATTCTTCTCTTATGGCCCCTTTGTGATAGGATCTTGGATGCTATTTGTGAGGTAGTAGCTGCAAATGGATCTTAGATAATCTTGCAAAGAGGAAATGTACTCATAGAGATGGAATATCCTAAGGTGCTTAGTGAAATAGGTGAATTTTAGGTGATATCAAGACTTTTGTTGCAAAAAGTGTATTCTGATGTAATTTTTCATTCAACATGTATAGGAGTTTGAATTTAGCTGTTTATTTTTTGTTTGGCAGTTTTAAGGGGTGTTTTGGTCATGTCCTTCTCTTCTTAAAAGTTGCTTATATTGTACATATTATGACGGGAGTAATAGATTTTCACCTTTAAAAAAAAGTAGGGTCGCTTCCTCCATTATAATCATTTCCTTCAAGCTTCTCTCTCTCTTTATTATTATTATTATTATTATTATTATTATTATTATTTGTTTAATCTAATCTCTAAGATGGTATGAAAGTCTTAGTCTTCATGACAAGTGTTGCAAGTCTTCTTGACAAAATGTCAATTCTCAAATGAACCCACAAAAACTTGTAAATGCCACAAAGCCGAGGTTATCGTGACTGGTTTGATAGCCACATGACAAGTTGCCAAAATAATTAATACCAATCAAACAATATCATACACTTTGTATACTATGTAATTAGCTTTCAATGGATGAACTATATGCTAACCCTAGTCATCAAGTATGTATATTGGTTGCATGTTTACGTGGCGGCATATTATAATATTAAAATTTCAAATTTTTTTAATAAGATTTTGAATTGCTTGAATATGTTCTAAGGTTGGCTAGCCAGGCTTTATGGAAAATGAAGGGCAAAAAAGTGCCGAAATTGTTAAAAATTGGGGTTAGGGTGTGATGATAATCTTAGATATTTAACTGAATCGTGTATAATTCACTTTCTAAATAAAGTATTTCGACCCTTATTAAATAAAGTATTTCGACCCTTATTGCCTATATTACACAAATTCTCTATTGGTAGAAGACAGTCAAAGTACTCTGTTTCTAAGCAACAACAAAACAAAGAGAATTACTTGTGTGTTTTTCGTGAATGTCAAATGAGACCAACAACATGTTAGTCTGAACTATATACCATAAGAATATGGTAGTTTAAGTTTGTAAACAACATGTTTATTCTATAATTTGCAAGTCAAAGTTTTGTTTATTCTTAGGGAAAATTGTCCAAAAATACATCCAACTTGTAACCTTTTACTATTGTATGCTATGAACTTTTTTTTTTCCTATTGTATACACGAACTTTCTTAATCTTCCTATTGTATACATGAATCTGACGTGGCATGGAGTTAATTACATAAATTTACATGAATCGTCCCTGTGGCTCAAAACAATTACAAAATTCGTCCTTGAAACAATTACATAAAAGGTCCCTGGAGCTCAAGAGTTAAAATATTTGCATCGTTAGTCCTCATTGAGTTAAAATATTTGCATCGTTAGTCCTTATTGAGTTAAAATATTTGCATCGTTAGTCCTCACTGCCATCCACCGCCACCACCACCGCCACCCACCACCACCACCGCCCACCACTGCCACCCACCACCACCCCCTCCACCCACCACCACCCCCCTCCACTACCGCCACCAACCAACACCCACCGCCACCACCCACCACCCACCACCTCCACCCACCACCGCCACCACCACCTACCAAACCACCACCGGCAACCACCGCCACCCACCACCACCGCCACCTACCAACACCCACCGCCACCACCCACCACCTCCACCCACCACCGCCACCACCACCTACCAAACCACCACCAACCACCACCGCCACCCACCACCACCACCGCCCACCACCGCCACCCACCACCACCACCGCCACCTACCACCACCACAGCCCACCACCGCCACCTACCAACACCCACCGCCACCACCCACTACCGCCACCACCACCTACCAAACCACCACCGGCCACCACCGCCACCACCACCTACCGCCACCACCACCCACCCACACCTCCGCCACCCACCACCCACCACCCACCACCTCCACCCACCACCACCACCACCCACCGCCACCTACCAACACCCACCGCCAACACCCACCGCCACCACCCACCACCGCCACCACCACCCATCACCACCACCCACCATCACCACCACCACTCACCGCCACCACCACCGCCACTACTACCCACCGCGGTGGGTGTTGGTAGGTGGCGGTGGGTGGTGGAGGTGGTGGGCGGTGGTGGTTTTGGCGGTGGGTGGTGGTGGCGGTGGTGGGCGGTGGTGGGTGGAGGTGGTGGTCGGTGGGTGGCGGTAGGTGGTGGTGGCGGTGGTGGGTGGAGGTGGTGGGCGGTGGGAGGCGGTGGTGGTGGCGGTGTGTGGTGGTGGCGGTGGTGGATGGAGGTGGTGGGCGGTGGGTGGCGGTGGTGGAGGTGGGTGGTGGTGGGTGGTGGCGATGGTAAATGGACTAACGTTGCCTTTGTTAAAGGATTATCGTTACAAATGATCGTTAGTCTCTAAAATATTTGCATCGTTAGTCCTCATTGAGTTAAAAATTTGCATCGTTAGTCCTCACTAACTACTCTTATGTTTTTTATTTGTTTTCATCTAGATATTAAACATTATTTCTGACAACTTTCGTGCTTTACACTTTTGATGATTCAGACCAGAAAGGGGTCAAAATCATGATTTAAAATCGATACAGAAATATTTTTATCAAATGTCAAGTTTTCATACGTTTTTATTTTTTTTCATATATTTTTATCCGTTTTCATACATAATATATATATATATATATATATAACGGATAAAAACATAAAAATATAGATGAAAACATGAAATAATAGACGAAAACGAATAAAATTGTATGAACACGGATAAAAACATATGAAAACGTGAGAAAAACGGAAGAAACGGATTAAAACATGAGAAAAATGAATGAAAACGTATAAAAACGGACGAACACTGATAAAAACCTATGAAAACATGAGAAAAACGGACGAAAACGTAAGAAAAACGAACGAAAAGGGATAAAAACGTATTAATAGTCAATGAGGACTAACAATGCAAATATTTTAATTAATGAGGACTAACGATGCAAAAATTTAACTCAATAGTCAATGAGGACTAACGATGCAAATATTTTAACGTAAGAATAGTCAATGAGGACTAACGATGCAAATATTTTAACTCAATGAGGACTAACGATGCAAATATTTTAACTCAATAGATAATGAGGACTAACGATGCAAATATTTTAACTCAATGATGACTAACGATGTAAATATTTTAACTTTTGAGCTACAGGGACCTTTTATGTAATTGTTTCAAGGACGAATGGTGTAATTGTTTTTAGCCACAGGGACGATTCATGTAAATTTATGTAATTAACTCCATGCCACGTCAGATTCATGTATACAATAGGAAGATTAAGAAAGTTCGTGTATACAATAGGAAAATTAAGAAAGTTCGTGTATTCAATAGGAAAAAAAAAAGTTCATAGCATACAATAGTAAAATGTGGCAAGTTGGATGTATTTTTGGACAATTTTCCCTTATTCTTAATCATTATTTCGATATGACCTTATTCCATGTGCTCAACATTTAACGATGTACATGGTTTTTGTAGACAAGTTACCTCGCTCCGGCCGGATTTGCTATTCTTGTTGTTGTAGTCATGAACTAGCAACTGTCTTCTATTAAACATGCATTAAATAACCAGTGTGCCATTTTTGGGTCTTAAGTAATCAATGTGCGGTTCGATGCGGGTTTTGTAGTTCGGTTTTACGGTTAAAACCGCAACCGCACCGCATTTTAAGGTTTTTCTTTTTCCTTAAAACCGATCCACCGGTTTTTGCCGTGGTGCGGTTTTTTCGGTTTTTGTAGTTTGCGGTGCGATTTCTGCTCAGCACTAGTATATATGTGACATAACCAACAATTGTCTACCCATCGAATGTATGAAATTGGGAGATCTCAATTGTAACCGGCCCGTACTTCCTTCAACCGATACCGAATTGTATATGTGACGCGTCGTGAGCTTTCTAACACACCCAAGTTATCGCCGACACACGAACGATGCACGACCACGATCATATTTCATTGCACGAAAAGAATAAGGTGACACCATTTGTCATTCTTATCTACTCAACGGATGTTTGACACCGAGAGATATCAAATGTAGCTGGCTCGTCGTACCTGAAGGAATGGTTTCCTACCCAATAATGATTGTTCGAAACTTTTTTGTGAAAAACGTTTTGATTGTTCGAAACTTAGAAGTAGACACTTGGGGCATGTTTGGTGCGTGGGAATTGGAATCAAGGAATGGTTTCCTACCCAATAATGATGTTTGTTTAGTCCTAAATGATTTTTGGAATAGATATCATATACAAATAAAGTTTGGAAGGTAAGAAGAAAAGGAACGCAAACACATTATAAAGGAAGTATCATAAGTGCTTTCTATCGGGCAACTATCTCTGTAAAAGTTAAGTCATTGCTTGAACTTGTTGGATAAGAGGTTGAAGCGAAACCGGTACCAAGTAAGTTCCTATCTGTGAAAAATGCTGGTTGTTTAGGTTTTGGCAATGCACCTTCATTGCCTAACATGAGAACCACCGATGACATGTTTGGCCTGTCTTCTGGACTTTGCTGTACACATAATAAGCCAACTTCTATCGATCTTAAAACTTCCGATGGATTGCTTGCCTCAGCAAAACTTGAATCCAGGAGTTTCATTGACTTTCCTTCACTATGCATCCTCCATGCCTAAATATAAATGCGGAATTAATTATTAGGCAGTAGAGGTATGCCAGATAAATTAGAAAATCAAGCAACTTACATGTCCAATAAGATTATTGTTATGCTCAGAATGAACAAATCCCCTGTTTCTCTTCCCACTCACAATCTCCAGCACTAATACACCAAAGCTGAAAACATCTGACTTTATTGAGAATAGACCATCTAGCGCATACTCTGGTGACATGTAACCGCTATACATAGAATATGTTTACAAGTCTTAAATAACGAACTTAACAAAAAGCGAATGGAGACAAACCAGAATGTTGTGTCTTACTAGGTACCAACAACTCTCTCGGTGTTAGCTTCAGTTTCATTTCCTCCAAAGCTTCTAGCTATCCCAAAGTCTGATATTTTTGGGTTCATATCCACATCTAGTAGAATATTGCTAGCTTTAAGATCTCTGTGAATGATTCTTAGTCGTGAATCTTGATGAAGATAAAGAAGTCCTCGCGCAATTCCTTCGATGATGTTGAGTCTCTTTGTCCAATCAAGGAGTGTGCTTTTCCTTTTATCTGCACATCATGTAGGTTTAGTTGTTCAAAGTATCTTACCGTAGTAAGTTACTATTGTTGATTTAATAGAAATGATATGATACTGACCAAATATAAACTCGTCTAAGCTTCTATTTGGCATGTATTCATATATCAGCAACTTCTCGTCTCCCTTGATGCTACATCCGAGGAGCTTGACAAGATTCCGGTGCTGAAGTTTTGAAATGCATATAACTTCATTCATGAACTCATCAATTCCTTGACTGGAAGTCTTTGAGAGACGTTTAACTGCAATTTCTTGTCCATCTTCTAGCATACCCTGAAGATTACCAATTTTTATGTGAAAACTATACAAAATTCAAAGGTAACTATCATTCATATTTTTTTTGTATCAATGGCACGCTTAAACATTTTAGCTTCATAATTTTGTTTTCTATAATGAATTAGAATTAATGTTGCTCTAACAATTATAGTCAAATGGACGAATCATAATGTGACGCTATAATAACTAAGATTCTTCATTTACCTTATAAACCGGTCCAAATCCGCCCTCTCCAAGTTTATTATCGAGTGAAAAATCAGCAGTGGCTTTAGCTAATCTGGAGAAGCTAAACAATGGTAGCTCCATGGCTTCTCTCTCGATTTCACCAACATTTAGTGACTCCCCTGTGTGTTAATAATACAAGACCCGTCAGACAACCTTCTATCAAAATACAGACTATTCTGAACCATTTAACATACTTATTACTTTAGGTTTAATTTTTTAAATCGATTCTGATCACTTTATGGCTAAAACTCAACAAATATCTTACCTTCCTCAGTTTGTGGTGAAAGATGTCTTTTTCTCCAAGCATACCACAACCATGTGCTTAAACTTATCACAAAAACCGCCAAAAAGACTGCAATCAAGATGATTTTGATGTTTGTTCCTCCGTCCTTTTTGAAAACCGATGGAGCAAGTGCACGATCTTAACACGAAAAGTCAAAAACAACATCTTTAATGAACTTACAGACTCATAACAACCAGGAAAGTAACCAGAAAGATAACATGATAGTAGTTTTTTTTTTTTTTTTTTTTTTTTTTTTTATAAACAAACATGAACAAAGCATAACGTATTCAGGTAGTTACCTAATTCAGAGGAAGTCATTCTCACAAATATATCCTGACCACCCTTCGATGCCGTGATATCTAATAGGTCATTGAACCAAAGCAAGCAACCACTTCCTTCACCTCTGATATCAGTATTTGCATATGCCATACAAGTGCAGTTCTGTAGGCATATTGCTTTACATTCCGTTAAAGACATTGTATTGTTAAACCACGAAGTCTGTGTATCTGGCAATTTTACATTATAATACTTGATAAACCCATCTGTTCCATTTTTGCAATCCAACGGTATTCTCCTCATACAACCACCTGTCCAATCTCCTGTTACCCAACCCCTTTTGTTTATCGGCTCAAATTTTGCCTCGTCTAAGCACGAACATTTCTGCACGTCTTCAGTGTTGCAGCTTCCATAAGGGCCACAGATTTTGTACTTGTCACAAATATCTTTTGGTACTGCCGAAATAACCTCCCATATTTTCTTATTTTCTTGCCACACTGAAAATTCAAAATTCCCAGAAGAAGTCAAGGTGGATTTCGATATGACAGAATTGTTTACCATATTATAAGAAAAAACCGCCTCTTTTTCATTAATAACCATATCGCATGAAAAGTACGTGTTGATGGAATTCCAGGATGACCCACTAAACCGTTCACCATTCCATGGTCCGACCCGAAACGTGACATTCAAACCATCTCTTAGTACAAAGTGAGGATAACCACGTGTGTCAATGTTAAAGGTGAATTCCCCTATAGCTGGATCATGAATACTCTTCCATGATGTTAAATGCCATTCAGCGCCTGTTAAGTAATTTTTTCCCATCTTCATGCCAGGTAGATTAGTATCCGTTGGATAGTCAAAACTCTCCCACAGAATCTTCATGCTATTTCCATCCGTAATGACTAGATTTCCGGAGTCATAAAGCTGCGCAGTTGCATTTCCTGACGATGTTGAGTTGGATGACCACACTACATGATCGGTATAGCTCTTGAGAACAAGATTTCCAGCACTGTCAATCCTTAACATGCTTGATGATACATTGGTGAGGGGGGTAGTCTCTGTTGGCAACCCAAACCACTGTTTTAACAGAAACTTTCTTATACCAAATGCCAACGTAAGTGTTATCCGAGCTACCTGGCTTGAAGAATCCCAGTTCAAATGTTCTAGCAGGAGATACCAGCGTGTCGTTTTCTGTTAAGAAGCTAGAGTCTGAGATGACGTCAATTTCAGCTGTGTATATTGTTTTCATGTGGAGTGACAAAACTAGAAGAAAAAGTATGGTTGCTTCCCCCATTATAATCATTTCCTTCAAGCTTCTCATTTTTTTTATCTAATCTCTAGAATGGAATCAAAGTCTTATTATCACCTACATGGCTACATACACAATGAAGACTTGGGGTCAACAAGTATTTGTGATAAAATGTCAATTCTCAAATGAACCCACAAAAACTTGTAATGCCACAAAGCCGAGGCAATCGTGACTGGTTCGATAGCCACATGACAAGTTGCCAAAGTAACTAATACCAGTCACACAATATGTTACAGTTTCTATACTATGTAGCTTTCAATAAATATCCACAATAGGTAAATCAATGGATGAACTATATGCATGCGAACCATAGTCATCAAGTAGTTGCATGTGTTACGTGGTGGCACATTATAATATTGCATTTTCAAATTTTGTTAATATGATTTTGAATTGTTTGAATATGTTACAAGTTTTTTTTTTCTTTTTTTTCTTTTTTTTTTTTTGGCAAGAATTATGTTTAAAATAGCCATTAGCAAGGCGCTAGAAGCCAAAGTATACAATTACAAATATAGAAATAAACAGAATTACATATTCTAGATTTCTCCCGAGGCTTTAACTGCAAGGACTGCAAAAAGGATGAAAAACCTCATGCCTTAAACTAATGTATAAGGGTGGTGAGCCAGGCTTTATTGAAATGAAGGGCAAAAGTGCCGAAATTGGAGTTAGCGTATAATGATAATTGTAGATTTATGACTGAATCGTGTATAAACAACTTTCCAAACAAAGTATTTCGACCCTTATTGGCTAGGTTACACGAAATCTCTAATGGGATAAGATAACCAAAGCACTCTCTTTTAGGCGCAAAAGACAGAGCAACACAAAGAGACTTGTGTGTTTTTCGTGAATGTTAAATGAGACCAAACATATGTTAGTTAACATATGACAGTTAGAAGCAGTTGGATCCCAACAGTCGCGTCCGTTGGTTTTGGTTGGAAAAACGGGTAACTCATTTGGAGCACCAAATATACTGTTTGGGCTCGGGCGCTGCCCGGACCCAGCGAGGGACGGCTTCCGCTCGATCCCCGCCCGCCCACTTGGCATCGGGACCCAACAAGAGGCGCTACCCCTTAGGGCCGTCCCATGGATTTCGGGGGCCGGTGCAAAGATTTTAAACGAGGCCCTTTAAAACAAAATTTTTAACTGCTTATTCAATTTTTTTCTCCTTGCATCTTTAGTATCCTACTTGTTTATATATAAGTGATCCTGGTTTGAAAATCGTGGCTTGAAACAAACTTTCGGAGTACATGTTTGTGTTTGAAACTATATATCATTAAAGAATTACTCATATTCTTCTATGCAAGTGAACAATGAAGTATGGAACAAGAGTTTTGTATTTGAACATATTTAACAAAAATATTACTTTAAAATTTATTTAACAAAAGATAGTACTTTTACATAAACCATGGTTTTTATTCGTCGGGTTATCGGGTTCGGGTGTTCATCGAGTCCCGTTAAGTCAGGTCGGGTTATCGGGTTCGAGTGTTCATCGAGTCCCGTTAAGTCGGGCAGTGGCGCAGCTATTGGGGGGGGGGGGGGGGGGGGGGGGGGCGCCCGACCCCCCGAATTTTTTTTTTGCAATGTAGGGGGTATATAGTTTTCGTGTAGAAAAATTTCGGTATATTCGGTTTCGACCCCCCAAAATTTCGGTATTACCCAAAAAATAGCATTAGGAAAAAAAGAATTTAGATCCCGACCCCCCACTGAAAATATGCTAGCTTCGCCACTGAAGTCGGGTCGGGCGATCGGGTTGTCGGGTTATAAATTGAAGAAGCCTTGGTCCTGATGGTCTGGTATGTAGTTCAAACTTAATGTTTCTCATAATTTAGCTTGTGTAGTAATGTAAACAAAGTATAAGGGAAAACAAATACTACGTATGAGAGGAAGAAACATATTATTAGGCGGTTTATGATTTATATATATAGACGAAAGCCACAAAAGAAATACTTACTGAATACAAAATGATAGTAGATGGTTATGTTTTTCTTTTGATCTGTAGTATAGTGACCCTATACATACTAATATACTATGTGGAAACAGTAATATACCCTTTTACCCGAATTTTGTAACACGATTCCTTATATCTTTAAAGATCTAACCAAATATGAACGTGCTTCTTTTTTTCAAATGCTTAAAAAACATTAAACAAGTGATTGGGCCCTTATGAAACAGAGGTCGCTAAGTTTGTTTTTATGTTTCGCAAGTTTGTTTTGTTTATTAATATAGTTTTTTGTGCTTGAAATGATAGTAGTTTTTCTTTTTATTCTTAGCAATCGTGTTCATACTCGATGTTTATGACAACAAGAGGAAATGAACCAGTAGAGCATTTTTAGATGTAGATGAAATGAACTAGCATAGCATCTTCCTGTGTGTGCATCAAGTATAACAGCTCTGCTAATATGCAAAAGCTTTCCATCTTTTATTTGATTGCATGCTTCTTATTCATTTTTTTACCATGATTCTTAGTTAGGAATACAACAAGAACCAAAACTTGATCATTTTTTTTTAAAGGAAGACTAAATATTCTTGATTGTGATATTATCAACGTGGCTTGGTTTAGATGATTTGAGTTAGGAATGGTCTTCTATAGGAAAATGAGATCCTTTATTTTGGATCTTAAGAGTATTGTTTGGTTTGATTTCAATGCCAAAGCAAAAAAATCTTGGTTTATGTAAAAGTATTATTTTTTGTTAAATAAATTTTAAAAATACTATCTTTTGTTAAATAAATTTTAAAAATACTATGGTCAAATAAAAAACTCGATTTTTTGGTAAATAAATTTGATAAAGATTTAACATTTGTTATATGGGCTTTTTGATATAAAAGACTACTAAACAACCCATATTGCCAAGAACATAAAATAGGCCCTTTTGTTCTAAAATTAATAATCATTTTATTTATACAACTAAAATTTTAAAATAAAAAAGTTTATAAAAAAAGTTTACATACACATATATTGATGTGTATATATGAAGATTGTATATAAAATTTGAGGCCCTGAAATTTGGAGGCCCTGTGCGACAGCGCACCTCACACACCCTCATATATGCCTCTAGGGGTGTTGATCGGTTCGGTTATCGGTTTGTTCGGTTCGGTTAAATTCGGTTAAAAAAATTTTTTAGGTCAACACAAAAACCAAACCAAACCAAATTCAAATTCGGTTTTCGGTTCCGTTTGGTTGAATTCTAGTTCGGTTCAGTTCTTGGGTTGACCCGAATAACCCAAATTTCACTATTTATTTAAAAAAATTAATAATTACATAGATATTTAGCAAAAAAAAGTATTTCAAGCATAAAAAGTGTTTTTGTATAATAAGATAACATTTTAATAGTATTCGTATATAGAGTTAATTGCATTTTTGGTCCTTGTGGTATGGGCAAATTGCAGGTTTGGTCCCCAAAATTTTGAAAGAGGAGTGATAGTCCTCATTTTAAAGTTTAGGTTGCATTTTTGGTCCCTGAATAAAGTTAAATGACTAAAATACCCTTTATCTTCTTCAAAGAAGACAAGGGTAATTTGGTCATTTCACACCAATCAAGGACCAAAAATGCAACTTAAACTTCAACATGGGGACTATCGTTGCACTTTCAAAGTCTTAGCGACCAAACCTGCAATTTGATCATACCAAAGGACCAAAAATGCAATTAACTCTTGTATATAAATAAAAATATATGAAAAATTATATAAATATAAAAATATATATATAAATATATAAAAAATATATATATTTATATGAATTCGGTTTTTAGTTCAGCCAAACCCATATCCAACCCAAGAACCAAATTAGTAGTTCGGTTCGGTTCAGTTTTAGCAAATTCGGTTCGGTTATTAGTTAGTGATGAGTTCATAAAAACTCATCATTTTTGTCCTGTTTAAAATACAAAAACAGTTAAAAACACACAGAAATACCACATAATACTATAAATATCTTTGAAATGTGTTTTTATATGTTTCAGTTGCAAAAGGATTGAAAACAGATGAAAAACGTGCAAAGTTTGCACAATTGGCAAAATCAGTCCTTGAACTTTCAAGAAATGTCAGAAATGGTCCCTGGGAAAGTTATTTTGAAGAAATGTCAACAAAAGTCCCCCAGGAATCATAAAATTACAAAGTTTAACCTTGAAAGTTCAAAATTGCACAAATGGCAAAACAGGTCCCCCAAGTTTCAAAACTTGTCAGTTTTAGTCCCTGGTAGTTTATTTTGGAAAGAAAAGTCAATTTTAGTCCTTGGGAATTCACAAAGTATCATAATTAATCCCTGGATAAAAAGTTTGAGGAAATTACAAAATTGGTCCCTGAAGTTTCAAAAATGGCAAAAATAGTCCCTGGGTATTTTAAAATAGAAATTTATCAAAATATACCCTTGTACTATTCATAATTAACAAATCAAGTCATTTTTGATATATTTTAGGAAAATTACACTTTTTACCCTCAACTTTGTAAATTGACGAAAATGGTCCCCGGGTATTTTATTTTGGAAAAATATAAATTAGGGTCCTTATATTATTCTTATGTGGCAAGTTTGGTCCCTATGAATATTTTGGAAAAGTTACAAACCAGGTCCCTAAGTTTTTCAGCTATTTACATTTTTGGTCCTTATGTTTTTGACTTAAACCAAATGGACAATTATTTTCATTAAGTCCAAAATACAAACCATACCCAAAATAAACCTGGTCCATTTTTTTTTTCATCCAAGCCCAACCAAACTCCCAGCCCAACTCCATTTTATAAACCTGGCATTGACTTTCTTTGACCCGTCTTCAACCTCAACCCTTCTCCACCTCCTGCTACCACCACCAGCTTCCATCCACCATCTCCTACTCCACCTCACCCCCTCTCTGTCACCACCTAAACCAAAACCCACTCTTGGGTTTACCTCAGAATATGCCACGTTTCATCCCCACCATCTCCACCACACCCCTACACCTCTGCCTTTCCCTACTACCCTGCAACCTGTCACTAACTTACATCCACCACCCCCTAGCCTCATCCAATTGTCCACTTCAACCTCCAAACCCACCAATTAGCACCCTCACAGCTCCCAATTGCAAAAAGCAAAATTGGCGCCAAATTCCATTTAAACAGGTGTTGATGAATGGGACACGTGGAGCTCAATTGGAATGGTGGGATTTCATCCTTATGACTCAGGGAACTAAATGAAGCTATAAAAGGAAGAGAAGAGGCATGAAGCAGGAAACCTGGAGTTTTAGGCTTAGGTCACTAGTGTAGCTTTACTGCTTAATTTTAATTCATGTAATTTACAAGTTTTAATAGTTGTAATCTGTCTTTACTTTGTAATTTAAACTTAATACAAGTCTTTATTTCAAGTTTTAATTATTAATTTCTATTTTGGCAAAATTAAGGAATTTGACAAATTTGCTTAGTTTTGTTTGTTATTGTTGTTTTTGAATTCTAATAGCTCATTCAGGCTTCTGACAAAAGCATTGTAAGCTTTTAGGAATTTTAAAACAGGTGTAATCATTAAAAACAGAAAATACCAAAAAAATATAAGAAAATAGAAAATAAATAAGTGAAAAAGAAGAAGGAACAATGGAGCAGGGATGATTATGGAAGTTTCATGGTTTTAGAACCTCAAGGGAGGTATAGGAAAGTGGAATACTTGGTTCTTGGTTCTAGTTTCAGCAGTGCACAAGTTGTGGATGACAAGTAGGTCAATTTCCATTTTGTTTCATACATAACACATGCTACATGCCTAATTGTTGCTTATATCTGTTTATTAGGGCTTAATTTAGTGTAAAATAGTTTAAGTGATCAGTATGAGTTGTTAATTTTATCAATCTCTTTGTTAATCTTTCAAAACTGCCAATAAGGGAGTGTTTGGAATAAGCTTTTTAGACATGCTCATGATAGATTCTTGGGTTTAGGTCTGTAGAATAGTTGATCTTAGGTTCATAACATCTTAATTCAACCTTAGTTTGGGTCTAATACAAGAAAAAGTCAAAATCTCATATAGTACCCCACAACAGATTAACTGTTGTGGATTTTGGCTATCAAATCTTTAATTTAGCTTTGAATTTGTTAAAATAGCTTAGTTTAGTTTCATTTAGTGTTATCATAACATAATCAATCACATGTGATCAATTAGTTTCATTTTAGTCAAAGTTGCATGTTTTAGTGAAAGTCAAAATTGCATAGCTGCATGTTTTTGAATTAAATTCATAATTTTGTTGTGAACTTGTTTTTAAGTGTTAGCTTGTGATCTTTTAGGTTTTTAATCTTTTACTGCTTATCTGTTTAAATCTATTTTTGTTTATTTTTGTTCATTAGCTTATCAACTTATACACTAGCTTCTTTGGAACTGTTTGGAAAATACCCTCCCCTGTATCATGGGAGGGTGTGGTTTCAGTGTGATTCCATAAGCTCTCCTAGAGCTTATTAGTAGGGCTAAGCTTGTGTTTCTTGGTTTTTTGGAAAGCCAAGCAACCCAGCTTGTCATATCAGTACTAATTTTTCAATCCAAAGCTTATTTGACAAGCTTGTTCAGGCCTTATTTGTTGCACAAATCAACCAGTGTATGCTGATTTACCCAGTGAGTCACCAAATTCCATAAGCTCTTCCTGAGCTTATCTGTGGGCCCCTTGGTTATTGCCCTGGCTTTTTGAGAAGCTCAACAGCTTTTCTCAATAAGCCTTTGCTTATTTTGTCCTTAGGATCCCTAGTTCTTAGCTTAGATTACCCTTGGACTCACCCTGACCAAACTCAGAACACTGAGTGGGCAGTACATAAGCCCATCTTCATGAGCTTCTCAGAAGCTCATCTGTGAGCCCCAGGGCTTAGCCCTCAGCTTTTTGAAAAGCTCCCCTGGCTAGCTTTTAAGTTCAAGACTCACCTTGGACCTCAGATCACCCAGGTGGGCCCCATGATGGGCTGCAGTTGGCTAATCAAGGGCTGTGTGGACTGATTGGGTTCTATGCAAGTTGGATAGCTTATTTCAACTTTTTGGCTTATTATATGTTATTTTCCCTTTACTTTAGCTTATTTTAAGTTTACATCTTCTATTTTTAGCTTATGATAGTTTGTGGTTTAGTAAGTAACTTATCTGTGGCTTATTTAGTGTAAGAATCCAAATTTTGGCCAAATAAGCTCATCTGTTAAGCTATTCTGCTTATCCTGGGCTTATTTGTGAATTTGAGAAAAAGTTGTCTGTATTAAAATAGCTTATTTTTATTAGTCAAATAGTTTTGTAAAATAAAAAACTGAAAAAAAAAATAATTTTGCAAAAATGTGGGGTGTGGGATTCGAACTTGGGACCTCAGGCTTAGTATAACATGCATATTCCCCACACCCCCTTCCAACTGCTCTGGGGCACCAGTTCCGTTGGAAGAGGGGTGCCTTTCATATTTATATAGGTTATAGATTATTTAAGCTTATTTGCTAGTTTTGCTTATTTAACTGCTTATTTATAATACGTATTATCTTTTTTAGATTTTTTAAACCTTTCTGTCACCAATTAGTATTTACATAAAAATTTTCAGATTTTTAGAGTTTAGTTTAATATTTATTATAATTAAAAATCGTTAAATTAGGTATTAAATAATAATTAGTAATTAATTATTAAAATAGCTTATTTATTAGTATTTAGGAAATTTTATATTTTTATAAAGTTTCTATTACTTTAATATAGTTATATAAAAAATTTTATAATTTTAACTTTCCATTTAGTATTTATTATATTTAATATTAGTTTAATTAATAATTAGTTAATAATTAAGTTTTAAATAGCATAATTAATTTTTATAAGGTAACACCTAGTTTTTATATTTTTTCTAGCTTTTAAATGTTATAAAATAGTTTTATAAATTTTTTCATAATTTTCTAAGTTAGTTTAATAATATTTGTAATTTAAATTAGATTAAATAGTTTAATTAAGATAAATAGTTTTTAATTAATAAAAAAAATCATAAAAAGACAAAAATATTTATTTTTATTTTTTATACTTTCTTCAAGTTCATTTTAAGTTTTAGAAATTAATTTTTATAAGTTTTTAGTTTAATTTGTAGTTTTTATCATTTCTAGTTTAATTTAAATTAGTTTTAATTAAATAGTTAAATAGTTTTTAATTAAATAATTAATAATAAATAATAAAATAAACTAAAAAATAGTTTTCTTTTTATTTTAATTTTATTTTAAGTTTAAGTTTATAGAATTTTCAATTTTAACCCCTGTAGTTTATTTTTCTTAAAACTCACATTTTTCTCAGTACGCAGTCGCGTCTGATTTTTAATTTTGTTTTCGTTTATACGTTTTAGATACCTAGCTTTCATGTAATCGTTAAAATAGTTTATTTAAGTTATTTTGTGTTATAAAACCCTAGTTAAACACACACACACACTTTTATCCTTTCCTGTTCAAAACCACTCGATCACGAATTCGTTTTATTACAGATTTCACGCCTCGTTGGGATAAACGACCCGGGGAAACACTGTATTCCACGGAAGCATTAGTCTAAGCTGTTTTTGACTTATTAACCTTGGTTAATAATAATCTGACGGTTCAGCACTGATCAAAATTTTGGCGCCGCTGCCAGGGAGGTGTGCTGCGTACAACGAATTTGGAAGCATACGTGGTTCTGAATATCAACTCACTGTACAAATATCATCAGTCTGTAAATTTTTGTAAAAATAAATATCATAACTGAAAAGTTCACTAACACTTTTCCTAAAGTGTTAAAAACACCAAAAAAATTAAATAACAACAAAATAAATCGTGAAGTTAAATTACTTCGTTTTCTTTAAAATCACAACCTATACAGCTGGTATAAGGTAAGTTCTGACATTAAATTGCGAACTGAAGAGGAATCCATTTATTTCCTCCCGCTAGCCTGCGAGTGATTTTAAACGAACGATTTCAGTTAACGAATCGATTCCAAAAATATTTTTTAAGTTTTCAACAAACACAAAAAACCAAAAATATCCATCTTTACCCTCTTACCTTTTTGATTCTTCATTTCTTACCCTCCAAAACCCTTTGATTCTTTCTATGTCTTATTCTCACCCTCTTGTCTGTCAATGGTGTGGTAGTCCTTATAATGATGGTAATTGCCCCAGTTGTGGCATGGTAGAGTCAGGAAACGGGTCTGTCTATAACCAGAATCCTTATTCCTACTTTGACACGACTGATTCATTCCATCAGCTTCCACACCATGAGACTCAGCAGTTTTACTGTTGTGAGTACTGTGGTGGTTCACACTACAGTTCTGATTGTCAATCGGGAAACACGCTTGTCTATGAGCAGGTTCCTGATAACAATTATGACTACAACACATACGACTCACAGCCACATCAGTTCAACTGTTGTGAGTACTGTGGAGGTTCACACTTCAGTTCCGAATGTCAAACAGGGAATTCATTTCCTTGTAATAATAATGACTATTCGTCCTATTACCAACCTCCACAGTACCAAATAAACCAAGTAACTCCTCAAACAAATGAAGATATCTTTCTGAAGGCTTTAGAGTCTTTGAAAGAAATTAAGGAGGAGTTGACTAAGCCATCGTTTCTAAATGCACCAAGCTCTTCTTGTGTATCTCATGAGAAATATATTGAAGAACGAGCTGCTAGAAACGATAAAACCATGGAAGAATTACTCATCCAAGAAAGAACAGCTAAAACACGTACCATATTTTCCAAAGCTGTTTTTCTCGATGATGATGCTACTGATGATGAGGATACCGTTGATATTCTTCAATTTTATAAACCTTCATCACGTTCATCAATTAAAATTCCATCCATGCTTATACAGGGAGATAAGAGTACGGAGGAATCCCTAGCAGAGAAACAAATGGAAAAATCCATGCATGCTAGCTCTCCTCAACTCCCTCTTCCTACTGCTATCACACCTAAGGATCCCACTCACTCTCTAAATATGGAGGATGAGCATCTTGACACAATTCCTGCAAAGGAATCGGACGAAGTAATAAAGTCCAGTGTTGAGAACCTTGTCCAAATCCCAAGAGAGTCACAGGGAATTCCTGATCATGTGTGTGATTTACCTTCCCCTCTTGAGTGTTCAAATGATCATCGTGATCCAACACTCAATTCTCATCCCAACAATCCAAAAGAGAATATTAATCACCTTGTTCCCGAAACATGCAGAACAAATGAACAAGGATTCACAGATATACATCTTGTGAATGATTCTCTTCATGAGGAGTTCACTAGTGAACTCACTCACATCAATGGAAATGAAAATCCAATCAATGAGGTAATTGAGCATAATGATCTACATCATTTGTTACCTGAGATTGATTCATGTTCCTTTGATGATACCGTGGTTGATTTCTTCCCCAAGAATAAAATCTTAACAACCGGTATATTACTTTGTGAGAAAACTACCATGGAGAAGTTTTCTTACATTAGGAGCTTCAATGTTAAAATTCATAATATGGAAATTATGAAGTCTCCTTTTTATAAGTTAATCATGATTGTTATCATGATTTTCTTATCTTTCTTCACGTACCCCGTGACTTCTCCACTTATCCGTCACTCCTTCAGGAGTGAGGATACTATCTTTGACCCCGGCATTTTCATGTAAGCCGGGGTACTTATCTCATCGGTGTGGAACTTTCACACACTTCAATGTTTATCCAAACATCTTGAATGAAAGACCGATGGAGATTGTTTGTCTATTCCACTTACTTCCCCATGAACAAATGAATTCGGGGTCGAGTCAAGCTAGTGACTCGGAAAACAAAAACATTAGTATCATGTACATAAATAATAATGAAATTTTGTAAATTTTGTTCATCCTTGTATGTATATTATATACTTTATCATTCAACTCCCTAGCTGTCAGGACATATTTATTACAGTTAATCATTCACAAGTGATTAGCTAGCGTGGTAAATCTGACACAAGCCTGGGAGGTAGTGATTACATAAACAATATAAAATACAAAAATATTTTTCCCTTTGCACACAACTTGCCCAGTTTGATTAGTCTCTTAGTTACAACATTTGGTTGTTGGCTGTTTACAGTTACTGAGCTCTGTCAGACCCAGATTCCCTTTCGAGGGGCGGTTGTAAGGAATTTTCTTTCTTTTTGTACATATATATAAAATTTAAAAAATACAAAAACATTTATAAAAGTAAAAAAATCAAAAACAATAACATAAACATGGGTTTTTACCCGTGTGTATCACCCAAGTGTAGGGGAGTTGCCCTACTGTAAATAAAGTACATAAAATAAAAATGAAAAATTCAAAAATAAAATAAATGTTGTTCCTCCATTTAGCTTGTGATATTCCCTTTTTACGTTCAAAGAATCGGCATAATAGCCGGGACTTTGAATATTGAGGACAATATTCATTTCTAAGTGTGGGGGGGAAATTCTAGCGAATTTAATCACATTATACATCTAGTACCCCCGTTTTTGCCAAAAATTTGAAAATTTTTTTCAAAATTTTCACTTAATGAAGTACTTGGCATTAACGCAACAAATGGTTATTAGTCCACCATGTCTAATCCACACAAGGACTGGCTAATCCAGGAGCAAACGGCTCTTGGTAAAGATAACTCAAACCCGTTTATGGCTTGCAATTTGCCAAAAATTGTATGGTTCCTCAACTCCCCATATCCCATAAAGCAAATAAGTTGGCTAGCCCGCAAGATTATGGCTTGTGGTAAAGGCAGTGAAAATCCATAATTGGTAATCAGCTCACCAAGATGTTGACTTAGTCCATCAAGAGTTGGCTAGTCCAGAAGCAAACGGCTTTTGGTAAAGACTAATCAAATCCGTTGACAGCTGGTGGTTTGCTCAAAATCACACGGTTATCAGGTGTACCACAGTTTTCACACCTGGCTACTCCAGAAGTAATGGCTGTCTGGTAAAGAGATATCAAAAATCCATTAAATTTTAAAAATGGGTTTTAGTGGATGCCAGATTGCTAGGGACTAGCAATAGTTAAGTGTAGGGGATTGATGAGTTCATAAAAACTCATCATTTTTGTCCTGTTTAAAATACAAAAACAGTTAAAAACACACAGAAATACCACATAATACTATAAATATCTTTGAAATGTGTTTTTATATGTTTCAGTTGCAAAAGGATTGAAAACAGATGAAAAACGTGCAAAGTTTGCACAATTGGCAAAATCAGTCCTTGAACTTTCAAGAAATGTCAGAAATGGTCCCTGGGAAAGTTATTTTGAAGAAATGTCAACAAAAGTCCCCCAGGAATCATAAAATTACAAAGTTAAACCTTGAAAGTTCAAAATTGCACAAATGGCAAAACAGGTCCCCCAAGTTTCAAAACTTGTCAGTTTTAGTCCCTGGTAGTTTATTTTGGAAAGAAAAGTCAATTTTAGTCCTTGGGAATTCACAAAGTATCATAATTAATCCCTGGATAAAAAGTTTGAGGAAATTACAAAATTGGTCCCTGAAGTTTCAAAAATGGCAAAAATAGTCCCTGGGTATTTTAAAATAGAAATTTATCAAAATATACCCTTGTACTATTCATAATTAACAAATCAAGTCATTTTTGATATATTTTAGGAAAATTACACTTTTTACCCTCAACTTTGTAAATTGACGAAAATGGTCCCCGGGTATTTTATTTTGGAAAAATATAAATTAGGGTCCTTATATTATTCTTATGTGGCAAGTTTGGTCCCTATGAATATTTTGGAAAAGTTACAAACCAGGTCCCTAAGTTTTTCAGCTATTTACATTTTTGGTCCTTATGTTTTTGACTTAAACCAAATGGACAATTATTTTCATTAAGTCCAAAATACAAACCATACCCAAAATAAACCTGGTCCATTTTTTTTTTTCATCCAAGCCCAACCAAACTCCCAGCCCAACTCCATTTTATAAACCTGGCATTGACTTTCTTTGACCCGTCTTCAACCTCAACCCTTCTCCACCTCCTGCTACCACCACCAGCTTCCATCCACCATCTCCTACTCCACCTCACCCCCTCTCTGTCACCACCTAAACCAAAACCCACTCTTGGGTTTACCTCAGAATATGCCACGTTTCATCCCCACCATCTCCACCACACCCCTACACCTCTGCCTTTCCCTACTACCCTGCAACCTGTCACTAACTTACATCCACCACCCCCTAGCCTCACCCAATTGTCCACTTCAACCTCCAAACCCACCAATTAGCACCCTCACAGCTCCCAATTGCAAAAAGCAAAATTGGCGCCAAATTCCATTTAAACAGGTGTTGATGAATGGGACACGTGGAGCTCAATTGGAATGGTGGGATTTCATCCTTATGACTCAGGGAACTAAATGAAGCTATAAAAGGAAGAGAAGAGGCATGAAGCAGGAAACCTGGAGTTTTAGGCTTAGGTCACTAGTGTAGCTTTACTGCTTAATTTTAATTCATGTAATTTACAAGTTTTAATAGTTGTAATCTGTCTTTACTTTGTAATTTAAACTTAATACAAGTCTTTATTTCAAGTTTTAATTATTAATTTCTATTTTGGCAAAATTAAGGAATTTGACAAATTTGCTTAGTTTTGTTTGTTATTGTTGTTTTTGAATTCTAATAGCTCATTCAGGCTTCTGACAAAAGCATTGTAAGCTTTTAGGAATTTTAAAACAGGTGTAATCATTAAAAACAGAAAATACCAAAAAAATATAAGAAAATAGAAAATAAATAAGTGAAAAAGAAGAAGGAACAATGGAGCAGGGATGATTATGGAAGTTTCATGGTTTTAGAACCTCAAGGGAGGTATAGGAAAGTGGAATACTTGGTTCTTGGTTCTAGTTTCAGCAGTGCACAAGCTGTGGATGACAAGTAGGTCAATTTCCATTTTGTTTCATACATAACACATGCTACATGCCTAATTGTTGCTTATATCTGTTTATTAGGGCTTAATTTAGTGTAAAATAGTTTAAGTGATCAGTATGAGTTGTTAATTTTATCAATCTCTTTGTTAATCTTTCAAAACTGCCAATAAGGGAGTGTTTGGAATAAGCTTTTTAGACATGCTCATGATAGATTCTTGGGTTTAGGTCTGTAGAATAGTTGATCTTAGGTTCATAACATCTTAATTCAACCTTAGTTTGGGTCTAATACAAGAAAAAGTCAAAATCTCATATAGTACCCCACAACAGATTAACTGTTGTGGATTTTGGCTATCAAATCTTTAATTTAGCTTTGAATTTGTTAAAATAGCTTAGTTTAGTTTCATTTAGTGTTATCATAACATAATCAATCACATGTGATCAATTAGTTTCATTTTAGTCAAAGTTGCATGTTTTAGTGAAAGTCAAAATTGCATAGCTGCATGTTTTTGAATTAAATTCATAATTTTGTTGTGAACTTGTTTTTAAGTGTTAGCTTGTGATCTTTTAGGTTTTTAATCTTTTACTGCTTATCTGTTTAAATCTATTTTTGTTTATTTTTGTTCATTAGCTTATCAGCTTATACACTAGCTTCTTTGGAACTGTTTGGAAAATACCCTCCCCTGTATCATGGGAGGGTGTGGTTTCAGTGTGATTCCATAAGCTCTCCTAGAGCTTATTAGTAGGGCTAAGCTTGTGTTTCTTGGTTTTTTGGAAAGCCAAGCAACCCAGCTTGTCATATCAGTACTAATTTTTCAATCCAAAGCTTATTTGACAAGCTTGTTCAGGCCTTATTTGTTGCACAAATCAACCAGTGTATGCTGATTTACCCAGTGAGTCACCAAATTCCATAAGCTCTTCCTGAGCTTATCTGTGGGCCCCTTGGTTATTGCCCTGGCTTTTTGAGAAGCTCAACAGCTTTTCTCAATAAGCCTTTGCTTATTTTGTCCTTAGGATCCCTAGTTCTTAGCTTAGATTACCCTTGGACTCACCCTGACCAAACTCAGAACACTGAGTGGGCAGTACATAAGCCCATCTTCATGAGCTTCTCAGAAGCTCATCTGTGAGCCCCAGGGCTTAGCCCTCAGCTTTTTGAAAAGCTCCCCTGGCTAGCTTTTAAGTTCAAGACTCACCTTGGACCTCAGATCACCCAGGTGGGCCCCATGATGGGCTGCAGTTGGCTAATCAAGGGCTGTGTGGACTGATTGGGTTCTATGCAAGTTGGATAGCTTATTTCAACTTTTTGGCTTATTATATGTTATTTTCCCTTTACTTTAGCTTATTTTAAGTTTACATCTTCTATTTTTAGCTTATGATAGTTTGTGGTTTAGTAAGTAACTTATCTGTGGCTTATTTAGTGTAAGAATCCAAATTTTGGCCAAATAAGCTCATCTGTTAAGCTATTCTGCTTATCCTGGGCTTATTTGTGAATTTGAGAAAAAGTTGTCTGTATTAAAATAGCTTATTTTTATTAGTCAAATAGTTTTGTAAAATAAAAAACTGAAAAAAAAAATAATTTTGCAAAAATGTGGGGTGTGGGATTCGAACTTGGGACCTCAGGCTTAGTATAACATGCATATTCCCCACACCCCCTTCCAACTGCTCTGGGGCACCAGTTCCGTTGGAAGAGGGGTGCCTTTCATATTTATATAGGTTATAGATTATTTAAGCTTATTTGCTAGTTTTGCTTATTTAACTGCTTATTTATAATACGTATTATCTTTTTTAGATTTTTTAAACCTTTCTGTCACCAATTAGTATTTACATAAAAATTTTCAGATTTTTAGAGTTTAGTTTAATATTTATTATAATTAAAAATCGTTAAATTAGGTATTAAATAATAATTAGTAATTAATTATTAAAATAGCTTATTTATTAGTATTTAGGAAATTTTATATTTTTATAAAGTTTCTATTACTTTAATATAGTTATATAAAAAATTTTATAATTTTAACTTTCCATTTAGTATTTATTATATTTAATATTAGTTTAATTAATAATTAGTTAATAATTAAGTTTTAAATAGCATAATTAATTTTTATAAGGTAACACCTAGTTTTTATATTTTTTCTAGCTTTTAAATGTTATAAAATAGTTTTATAAATTTTTTCATAATTTTCTAAGTTAGTTTAATAATATTTGTAATTTAAATTAGATTAAATAGTTTAATTAAGATAAATAGTTTTTAATTAATAAAAAAAATCATAAAAAGACAAAAATATTTATTTTTATTTTTTATACTTTCTTCAAGTTCATTTTAAGTTTTAGAAATTAATTTTTATAAGTTTTTAGTTTAATTTGTAGTTTTTATCATTTCTAGTTTAATTTAAATTAGTTTTAATTAAATAGTTAAATAGTTTTTAATTAAATAATTAATAATAAATAATAAAATAAACTAAAAAATAGTTTTCTTTTTATTTTAATTTTATTTTAAGTTTAAGTTTATAGAATTTTCAATTTTAACCCCTGTAGTTTATTTTTCTTAAAACTCACATTTTTCTCAGTACGCAGTCGCGTCTGATTTTTAATTTTGTTTTCGTTTATACGTTTTAGATACCTAGCTTTCATGTAATCGTTAAAATAGTTTATTTAAGTTATTTTGTGTTATAAAACCCTAGTTAAACACACACACACACTTTTATCCTTTCCTGTTCAAAACCACTCGATCACGAATTCGTTTTATTACAGATTTCACGCCTCGTTGGGATAAACGACCCGGGGAAACACTGTATTCCACGGAAGCATTAGTCTAAGCTGTTTTTGACTTATTAACCTTGGTTAATAATAATCTGACGGTTCAGCACTGATCAGTTAGGTTCAATTGTTTTCGGTTCGGTTCGGTTTCGATTTTCGGTTTATTCGGTCTTTTCGTTTTTTTTTCTCACCCCTATACGCCTCTGATCCTATGACATCCATAGATTTTACTTACCTTACACTCTTGGACAACATTTATGACCCAGAAAAAAAGCCGTACATGCTCACAATTGACCTTTGACTTTTTCCTGTTTGACCATATTATCAAACAGGTTCTTTGAATGCACTTACCAATATTTGCTTATGTTTGAAAACAGGTATAGACTTAGATTATAGATGTAACTAGAAAGTGCGTTGAACGGGTCAAATGGGTTGAAAGTCTCCCACAGTACGATGGGTTGAAAATCTAAGACTATAGCTTTTGTCAACAGAATTTCAAATACTGCGAGATGGTTGGGTAGATATTGCCTGAACTTCAAATATTAAGAAATAAGATCAGTAGATTGGTAGAGTATCCGAATTTTAACTTCATAATTCATATCATTTAGAAACTACTTGTATTGCTGAGATTTTCTTTACGTATGTGATACATAATTTAAACAACTGATTAGTTATAGATAAAACAAAAAACTTATTTCAAAGGATGTTTATGGAAAGAAAAGTGTCTAGATATTAAGCTCTTATAAACACATGCAGGGTGCAAGTGAATTTACCACTATTTACTTTGATGGTATGGGTGTCTTTGTTGAAACTAGAAATAACAGTTAGTAGTAGTAGTTAGTGTTGGTTTGTGCTCGTTTGGTAGTCATTTATACGGCTAAGGAATATGTGACATATCGGGGCACACACGTATACACGAAGTACACGTTTATTATATATATAATATATATATATATAGTTATTAAATATATAATATATTCCACGAATGCATTTAACGACCGTTAGTTTTTGTTAGACGTTTAAAACTAACTAAATATATTCGTTAAATAAGAGATAGGGACTTAAGTGTCGGAAATCAAAACCTTCGTCCTCCTCCCCTAAATGGCTGGTTATTGGAAGGATCTACAGGGGGTGTTAAGTGTCGAAAGCAACAACTTGTTGGACAAGTTGTCTTGCTATATAAACACCCCTCTAAAGCCCTCATTCGAACAGACACATGCTCAAGAAACCCTGAAACCGAACCTTGTTTTCATTCGGTTACTTCACAGAATAAACCATACGAATTATAAAAATAAACCCATAAATCTCAGTCAGAGATTCGCTATTAATACCAATCGATCGGTTTGCTATTCATAATAACAAATCAAGTGTAGTCCAGTGGGTGGGCTATTTGTTTGTGAGCATACTGTCCTAGGTTCGAATCCCACTCTAGTAAGTTTTCTGGGTTTATTTATTTATTTATTTTGGTTGTTTTAATTCGATTTAAATGCATATTAGGTATTTGGATCGTATCTGAACAAGTAATAAACACAAGTTGTTTTGGTAATCGTGGAATAAGCACTAGTATCTTAACGTGTGTCATTGGACGTGTAGTGTGTGTATTTGATAGAGTTGATATCTTAATCACTTCGGTTTCAAGAATCAAGAGCAAGATCCGGCAAATTAATTATTAGAGTAAACTACATTTTTGGTCCTTGTGGTTGTATCAAAATCTCACTTTTGGTCCAAAATTCAAAAAACGTTCAAAAACAGTCCAAAAGTCCACGTGGACTTCACTTTTGGTCCAAAATTCGCACCTAGTTAGTTTAGTCGTTAAGTACGTTGCACCGTTAGTCCCTAGTTAGTTTGGTCGTTAGCAATGTTTACACCGTTAGTCCTTGTGGTTAAAAAATTGAAAAAATTCGAAAAAAAAAAATTTTCCAAAAAAAAAATAATTTGAAAAATTAGAAAAAAATTCTAAAAAAAAAATTTTTACGAAATTTTTTTTTCCAAAAAAAAAAAATTTGAAAAAAAATTTCTAATAAAAATTTTTCTTAAAAAATTCGAAAAAATTAAAAAAAAAAAAAAAAATTTTGACGAAATTTTTTTTCCAAAATTCGAAAAAAAATCCAAAAAAAAAAAATTCGAAAAAAAAAATTTCTAATAAAAAATTTTCTTTTAAAAATTTCTAAAAAAATTTCTAATATATTAAAAAAAATTCTAATATATATAAAAAATTTCTAAAAATTTCCAAAAAAAAAAAAAATTCTAAAAATTTCTAAAAATTAAAATGTGTATGTATATATATAAAAAATTTTCCTAAAAATTTCGTCAAAAAAAAAATTTTATAAAATTTTTCGAATTTTTTAAGAAATTTTTTTTTCGAAAATTTTATTGGAAATTTAAAAAAAAAAAAATTATAAAATTTCGTCAAAATTTTTTTTTTTATAAAATTTTTCGAATTTTTTAAGAAAAAATTTTATTAGAATTTTTTTTTTGGAAAAAAAAAGTTCGTCAAAAAAAAAGTTTTATAAAATTTTTCGAATTTTTTAAGAAAATTTTTTTTCGAAAATTTTATTGGAAATTTTATTGGAAATTTTATAAAAATTTTTTTCGAAAATTTTTTTTCGAATATTTCGAATTTTTTAAAAAAAATTTTATAAAATTTTTCGAATTTTTTAAGAAAATTTTTTTTCGAAAATTTTATTGGAAATTTTATTGGAAATTTTATAAAATTTTTTTTCGAATTTTTCGAATTTTTTAAAAAAAAATTTATAAAATTTTTCGAATTTTTTAAGAAAATTTTTTTTCGAAAATTTTATTGGAAATTTTATAAAATTTTTTTTCGAAATTTTTTTTTCGAATTTTTCGAATTTTTTAAAAAAAATTTTATAAATTTTTTCGAATTTTTTATTAGAAATTTTTTTTTCGATTTTTTTTTTGGAAAAAAATTTTTTCGTCAAAATTTTTTTTTATAATTTTTTTCGAATTTTTTAAGAAATTTTTTTATTAGAAATTATTTTTTTAACTGAAAGGACTAACGTTGCAAACTGACTTAACGAACAAGGACTAACGGTGCAACTGACTTAACGAGCGTTTGGTTAAAGGACTAACGGTGCAACGACTAAACTAACTAGGTGCGAATTTTGGACCAAAAGTGAAGTCCACGTGGACTTTTGGACTGTTTTTGAACGTTTTTTGAATTTTGGACCAAAAGTGAGATTTTGATACAACCACAAGGACCAAAAATGTAGTTTACTCTAATTATTAATTAATTAATTAAAGGTTAGTAAAATATATGTGTTTATTTTATTGTTAATCTATAATCACTAAACTGTATTCATCCGCCGCGTACTCAGTAAAAGTTAGTAGTAACAGTTTAATTCATTAAAGTGTTTCGCAGAGTAGTTGTAGCTATAATTTTAATGTAATCCCAATAGTTAGTAGTAACACTTTAATTTATTAAAGTGTTTCGCAGAGTAGTTGTAGCTATAATTTTAATGTAATCCCAATAGTTAGTAGTAACACTTTAATTTATTAAAGTGTTTGGCAGCTGTAATTTTAATGTGTAAAATAACATAATGCTAAATGTTGAATACTTAATCAAGGAGCATTGAGAAACTAACGTTTTTATATAATTTTATAAATGCTATTTGGTTATTTCCAAACGAACTTTGTAATAATAATGCTAAATGTTAATTGTTCTAAAATCTCTAAACACACCCATAGTGTGTTTTTGTATGTGTATAGCTTTTTTGCTTGGTTTTACATTTATTGGATATCGTTTAGCTTATGCAAACTTTGTTATCTTTGCCTATAAAATATAAATCTGGAACCGACTGTTTTAAGCCTAGTGGCCCAATTATATATAGTCTCACGTATATCCTAAAGTATAAATAATACAAATCAGCGATAAAGATTAAAGACCATATTATTAACCATCATCGATACCCTAAAGTGATGGTTCGAAAACTCAAGATGGCAGATTATAACATACCCTTTGAAATCCAAGAGGAAATCATCAATAAGCTTCCTATCAAATCATTGATTCGCGTCAGATCCGTTTCGAAACCATGGAAGTTTTCATCAGTACAGTAGCTCTAAGTTTATTCGTGATCACCACGCCATCCACGTCCACCAAGGTCAGTTGCAAAATTATCTTTCTTTTAACTTACATTAAGCAACTACTTTTAGTTTCACGTATAACTTTGTTTCGATCGTGGATGATAATACGTTCCCCCTTCACAAGCTTTCCTTGACTCTTCCCATGTGCATTAATCATCTTTTCGAACCATGCATAAATTGGTAGCTCTCATGGCTTGATTTGTCTTCACACTTATATTGATGATACCAAGACACTAGTTCTTTTTCGGAATCCTACAAGGTGAAGCTGTTCCATGATAGGCCTTTTGAAACTGTTGTTGGGTTGAGGTTAAGCCGAATACTCTTGACCCTATGCTAGTCAAGATTAGTAATAGTTCTGAGATTTATACTAGGCAAGTTAAGATTTATACATTGAGCTTTTGGTTTATATTCAGATTGGTATAAAAAGTTACAAATTATATAGATGAGTTTATTTTTAAATATATAAACTTGCAAATGGGTACAAATTACAAGGCTGCATTGATTCCGCAGAGAATAAGAGACATGATCCATGGATGGGGAAAAGAAGCTAGGAGAAGGAGGTTAGGCATATATGGATCGGAGATGATTCAACGGTTCACACAGACATGAGCACTGTGATATCTGTTGAGGAATATGACCACCATGAGCTTGATAGTTCACGAGCCGGGATGAGACCTGGCGAGCAGGGACGGAACCAGGAGTAAATAGGATCGGGTGCACAAAAAATATTGAACACTAATACTAGAAACATATTTCGATGGACCAGGTGCATTTAAGATAACTTTAGGAAAAATTGATGATTTTTTCAAAAATTAACATTACATTGAAAAAATCCATAGGGTGCCCGGGCACCCGCGGGAACCTCCTTGGCTCCGTCCCTGCTGGCGAGCTGAGGGTCTGGAAATCGAGTTACAACCACATACCGTCTTAATGACGGGTGATAATTATCCATTTAGTGCTAATGAAAACCCAAGTCGGGCTGGTACACCTAGACCTTGTGCATCTGTGTCTACTTGAGCTTCACCAAGTTTTCTGCTAGAAATTGTCACGAGATCATCTCAATGCCAGCTCGGTGAGAATGAAGGTAAAGATTGATACTTTTTATACGGGATTTTTTTTCTTGTTAAGTGGTTATTTGTGATAATTTGTAGGAACGTAATTACATAACAATTTGTGATACATTATGACGTAAATGTAGAATTACAATCCCTCTTTTCTTATGTGAAAGAGGATTGTAATTCTACATTTACGTCATAATGTATCACAAATTGTTATATAATCACGTTCCACATATTATCACAAATCACCTACCTGAAGATATTAACAGAAAAACAATCCTGTATAAAAAGTATCAATTCATTCTCGCCAAGCTGGCATTGAAGATGATCTCGGGACAATTTCTGGCAGAAAACTTGGTGAAGCTGAAGTAGACACACATGCACAAGGTCTAAGGAGATGTATACCAGCCCGACTTGAGTTTTCATTAGCACTAAATGAGGAGTTATCACCTGTCATTAAGACAGTATGTGGTTGTAACTCGATTTCCAGACCCTTGCCAGGTCTCATCCCGACTCGTGGACTATCAAGCTCACCTCTCCTCCTTCTAGCTTCTTTTCCCCATCCATGGATCGTGTCTCTTATTCTCTGTCTAATCAATGCAGCCTTGTTATTTGTACCCATATGCAATTTATAATTCGTCACTCAATATACATCAAACTGAGTCCGATAAATATAGATGAGTTTATTTATTAGCTTGCTTATGATCAACAACCACTTATTGTGTCATTTGATTCAAGAAGTGAAGAATTTTCAGAAGCATACCTCCCAGATTGTTTAATACGAAAGCCTAAGCATTTGTATTTATCTAAGCTGCGGGGGTCTCTTGTTGTGCTGGAAAACAATCGTGAGTCCCAATGTCCCATATATTTACCATTAGCACACCAGATGCAACAATAGAACGTGTGCTTGGATTTAGAAAGACCGGGGAACATGTAATTGAAATGAAAAAAGATTACAATGAGGCTGAACTTTTTGCTTGTGAACCCAACTCAGGAAAAATCAATGCTATATATTGGGATTGCTGGACGAGTACATTCCTTTATTGTGAGTTCCTGCATGGAAACACTACTTTTGCTTGATCATTAAGGTATTGATGTTCATCAATCTAAACTGTTGACAATGATAATGGCAACGTATCAAAGCATGGAGCATATGGGAGTTGCTTGGAGCAGGAAGGTAGATATCGTTAAATGCTAGTCTGTAATTTTTCAAACTTTGGTTTTGATCATTGTTTAAGTAAAAGCATTTGACTTAGATTTATTAGTATGTTTCTTTTGTTAATAATCGAATATGCATTTGGCCTATTTTCAGAATTTGTGTTCGTGTTTTAGGTTCTCTGTTTTTCCTCATGAATAAGTGATGTTCGGTTCCAGTTTTTTAGTTCTTCTCTTAAGATATATTTTAGTCATTCAATGTGCCAATTAAATTCGTTTTTCAATCTCTCGTCAAATATTACCTCACCAACTCTCATTTGCATTGCTTGATAAGTCTTAAACATAAAACAGTCTTTGTTCTAACGGTATAACAAAAATTTGTGTTTATGAGATATTAGTTGCAAGTGTAATATTTATAATCTTTCTATTAAATAAATAAATAAAACAAAAAAATCAAAAAGCTTGCATAGCTTAATTGGTAAATAATATTTACCAATTCAGACAACATATTGCATAGCTTATAAAACCAGCCTAACAATGAGTTTAACCGATATACATTTGCATTTTGTATAGATAGTAAAATCGCTCGGATCACCTCCTCTTTCCAAATTCAAAGAGGTGATCCGAGCGATCTTACAATCTAAGCAAAATGCAAATGTAAATCGATTAAGCTCATTGTTAGGCTGGTTTTATAAAGTTTTTATACCACTGTTTAAATTGAGGCTCATGATCACAGCCCTTTTGGTCATCTGCATACAATTACATAGGATATGCTCGGGATGATAAGGAGGGGTGGTTGGTAAAAAACCGGGTGTATTTCATAGCTCCTAATAAAAGAACAAGTCAATTTCAAACAAGAAAAGAAATATTTACATCGTTTCTGTTCATTTACATGTACATTTACAAAATCAAAAATATGATATTGTGGCATCATTCCTCTTTGACACTAAGATAATGTTTCTTCCTGATTCCAACTTCCATTACCAAAGTTAACAAAGCCTCGCACACCTGAGAAGCATCTGGTTCTAAAGGATCATCATTTATTGAAGAGTAAACCATCCAAGCGTGGTCTAATTTCCACTTAGGGTGGACCACGACTGAGCCCGGGACCTCTGCATCCCGACATGTCACAAGCCAATCACTCTTCTCACCATATCTAGCTGGTAGCAGCTGAGCACAGGCAGCCAATGTGTGGCTCCAAGAGGAACCACAACAGGGAGTACAGTGGCTGTTGAGTTTTCGGATAAAGGGGAAATGTTGGAAGCTCCGCATGTGCAAAACGAGAAAGTGTTGCTAAAACAGCTGGAGATATGTTGGCCTCGGTTTGGAAAGAGACCACTGGGAGTTCTTTTGGTAAGTGGTATTTCTTTAAGAATTCCTTTCGTTTCTCATAAGTCAAATCTTCAAGTGATTGAACATCACCCTTAAAAACAATAGTACAATGTCTTAGTACATAAGAGCTCTAGGTGCAGATGGGGAATTACCCCTCGCCGTCCGAGGTGGCAGTGACAACGGCGAGCCGTTGCTCGCCGCCACACCATATGGGGCTCGCCGTTCTTCGCCATAAGCAAACTCCCCGTTGGGACGGCAAGATGAAAATCTGACAATTTTACTGTTTCGTTTCTTTTTTTCTTTTTTTTTTTTTTTTTTGAACTTTGAATAGGATATGTAAAATGTATGTGTATATGTATGTTTTTATTTGTAAAATGTATATGTATATGTATATGTGTGTTTTTATTTGTAAAATGTATATGTATATGTATATGTATGTTTTTATACGTATATTTTTTTTGAATAATACAACTATATTAAACATAGGATTAAAATAACTTGAAACAACATACAATTATTTTACAAATACGATAACAACATTAAACTTAAAAACGAAAATTAAAAACCATAAACTAGCATACGATAATAAAAACTATGATTCAATAAAATGAATCATCCGACACGTATCCCTCCTGACTCGAGTAAGAGGCACTTGAGTCGTCCTCACTGGATGGGACAGGTGAAAGTCCCTGAGCCCAACGCCATTCGGCTCTTCTGTTCCTGCGGTCTTGTTTTCCTTTGAGGTACACCTCACGCTCCCTTTCCTGAAGGGCTTGTTGAGCTTCATACTCCCGTAGCACTTCCATATCCAGCTCATACTGTTCTTGCTCAGTCAATTGACGAATGATGGGCTGGTTTTCAGGTTGATTGTTTGGTGGTTGGTTGTTTGGCGGTTGGTTATTTGGCGGTGGAAACATAACTTCTGGTGGAGTTGGAGGTGGTGGGTTGTCGTACTGAAACACCGGAAATATATCTTCCGGCGGTGTGTTTTGTTGGGAATTGTCTTGAGGTGATGCGTTGTGAGACATTTTGCTTGAAGAAGAAAGGAGAATTGTTTGATGATTGTGGGAATTGTGTGTGTATTCAGATTTTGGATACGTATTTATAGAAGGATTTTTGGAAGTATCCCGCTCTGTGGTTTGAATTCAAATTTTCAAATAATCCCGCTCTCTGGTTTGTATTCAAATTTTGCAATTAGCCCTCTTTCAATTTGAATTCAAATTTTGATATAATCCCGCTCTCTGGTTTGAATTCAAATTTTGAAATTATCCCGCTTTCAAAAAACCCCTATTAATACCATATTATACCATTCAGTTTTCGACACACTTCAATATTTACCATTCAGTGAACAATGGCTAATCGTTGGTCAGTGGAAGAAGAACGGTTGCTGGCAACTCGTTGGTCTATTGATGAAGAATGCTGGCTAGCCGAGATGTAAAAGCCAGCTAACGGTCCAACTCGTAGCTAAAGCCAGCTAACGGGTAAGTGGGCAATAATGAACTCTGATTGCCAAAAGTTTCATGAAATTTTCTTGAATTTGCAGCCTACACGTGAGCCAGATGATCGTGTTGAAGATGCGTTGAACATTTACAAAGAACGCAATGGTGGGAGAGATTTCAAATATTTTCAAGTTTGGTTGATTTTGAAGAGCAACACCATCTGGAACCGATTTATCAATTAATCGCATTTGTATTCCTGTATCGTTTGTTGGTTTATGTTAAGTATTTTCGTTTCGTTTGTGATGTTATGTCAATGTACGTTTCAGTTTGAATAAAATGCTTAATGGCTAGTTTCTCCAATAAAAATATCTAACGGCTAGTTTCAGTATAAATACCAGCTTTACTCAACTTCTTATTATCAAACAACTAAAACTAAATTCCACACATACACTATGGCTAACCAACCGGCTGAGGTGCAAAGAAGAATACTTACCAGATTGCGCAATGAACAAGAAAATGAACTTAAGTTGATTAACAACTTGTTGGGTGAGATAGCTCGAATTATTCGACAGAGGGAGTCTCGTGCTCCAGAGGTCGAAAGGTTACGTGAGCTACCTCAAGACCATCCAATAGTCATGGTCGGTGTACAAACCCTTTTAAGAAATGATGAAACAGATTTGGAACTTCAAGTCGCTTTGAGAATGGTCAGGGAACAAGTATTGCAAGTTTGGGAAGAAAAGTCAGCACTCATCGATAATTATAAGGCTTTATAAATTATTGATGATGTTGCATATCGTATTTATCGGTTTATTTATTTTCGCCCCGTATTGTATGTTTTTTTTTCGCAAATCGTATGTTTTTTTTTTCCGTATTGTAACTTTTTTTATTTGATGAAATAAAATTAGTATGTTTTGTTATTTTTTAGTATTTGTGAAATGAATTTAATTTATTTAATGAAATGAATAAAAAAATAAATGTGTAAGAGGTGGGACCCTAATGGGGAAGTTGAGGTTTGTTGTTTAGTGAGGGGGGGGGGGGTGGGGTTTGTTGTGGTTAGTTGAAGTTGAGGTGTTTTGGTGATGTGGCATGGTGGGGCCCGAATGAAGAGGGTGAAGCTTGCCTTTGCACCTAGTGCTCTAAAGAAACTTCATTCAATATGATATAAGGGTTGAAAAAAATAGGTTTGACCGGACACACTCTTCAAGTCTAAAATACCCATCAAACTTTTCATAACACTAGCAAAGTAGCAATCAATAAAATAAACAACCAAATTATGAAATATATAGGGGTGTTTGAGATTGCTTATTTTGAAAGAGTTTATCTGCTGAAAGATAAGCATGCCAGTACCAACATGCTTCTTTTAGAATAATATGAAGCTAACAAGAAACCGCTTATCTACTAAAGATATGTAAATAAGCAAACCCAAACACCCTCATAGATTACAACAAAAAGTATTATGTCATAGGTATATTTGAAACACTTTTCGTTTATGAAAACAATACTAGTAACTTTTGCCGGATTAAAGGTGTTTGGACAACACAACCGGACCTGTACAAAAACGATCTATCTTAAGTTCTTAACCAAAACCCATTGCCCTACCTGCCCATTTGACACGGCTACATGCCATTAATGATGATACACAAAAAGGAAAAACATATATGAAAGTGAAATAGAAAGTTAATAAAAAGAGTGCGTACCTTTATCACTTTTGAGATCAAGATTTCCAAAAGTTTTCGAACATTAAAATAGTCTCCTATTTGCCCTTCTCGCATAATATCTGAAGCTATAGGGCTACCACCATATGGGCTATGTGCTAAAGCCAGTCCCGCAACTTTATCTCTCAATTCTGGCCAATACATTGATAAAGCAGCAGCTGCATCTACTCCTCCTTTACTATGACCCAAAATCAGAACGCGCTTCTTGGATCCCCAGTGCACCTCTTCTATCACCTCCTTTATTTCTCTGGCATTCTTTTCAACTGATGCCTACGATGAGTGATGTTATGATAATTTTTTCAATGCCACCACTTGGGCGTTTGGAATTTAGTTTGATATGTATCAAACAGGAAAATAAATTGGGAATATATCACAATAATAGCAATACTATGAATCTTTGCAATATGACAGGTCAGTCCCATTTTTGAGAAAGTAGCCTTTGTAGATGTAAAATAAAGTGGCCATGGTTACTAAAAAGACATGCCAGCAGAATAAAACAATACAATTAACCGAAATAGACAGTACTAAATATACGAATCATAGAACCAACTACAATTACGTGGATTACCTGGAACCAAGAGATATACCATTGAATTTGGCAGCACGTGTATACCGTGCCTAGTATAGAGAAAAACAACAAAATTAATATTTTGTATAAGAAACACTAACAGGTAAAAAAATAGCCACCATTGTACCTAATAAATCCTCGTCAACTATGACATCTTCATAAAACATGTTCTTCATAAGAGCATTGTTACCAATAAATTCAAATTCTAATGTACAAAGGTTCTCTGAACGCTTTGCAAAGCTTTGAAAGGGTGCACATCCTCCAAAACTTCTCATATAAAGCTCTTTAAGTTTCACTAAGCTTTTCAAGACACCGTCATCTATAACAAGATTGTAACAACTTGTTACATCCAGTAGTCTTAGCTTCTTCAAATTTTCGAATGTGGAAGGTATAGTTGTAATGCCAGAATTAACAAAGCTAAGCACTTCCAGATTCAAAAGGTTTCCTATACAATTTAGATCAAACATCAATGAGCATTCATGGACACAGAGGTCGAAGGTTGGTGGAGCACTGAAAAGATGTGAGAGCTAATGGATACTCCAACTTCTCAAATGCAATAACTTGAAGCTTTTCCATTCCTACATAAAATCCTAGAGGAAACCTAAGCAACTCATCTCCTTGCATAAGTTTCAAAACTGTAAGGTTTGGAAAATTAAAGTCAACGGGAAACTCTGACATACCCTTGCATGCTAATGAAATTTGCTTGCAAGATTCGCTGATCATATTATTGGCTTCACTCCAATTTGAGAAATCATCATGGTAAATGATCCAGCATCCATCCTCACCACCTTTAGAAACAATATTACTTACCACAAATGCAAGCACGAGATCATGCATTTTCACACACTCACAGTGATGACTATCACCATCCATCAACAAGTTTGCATTTTTGAAATTGCTCACACTTGTTTGTGTGTTGTCTCTAGCATCTCCTATTAGCTAGAGAATCTTGTTCTAAAAGTTTGTCCCCATGTATATCTTGTCAGATCTTCTATCGGAATATTATAATCCTCAGGGAACATGCCAAAAAGCAGCAAAATCACTTTATCATCATGCACTAAACTCTCGTAGCTTATCTTAATTATTTTTTGCACGTTCTTGTCAAAATCATTTTTCTTCAAATGCTTGAGTGTACGCCTCCATACAAATTTCTTTTGACATTAAGAGTTGCAGCAATGAGTTTGATGGCAAGCGGCAAACAACCACATTTTTTGACAATATCACATCCTATTTGACAGAGATCACGATCATGTTCGGCTGAAATCCCTGCGATTCTAGAAAAGAAATCCCGTGCTTCCCCTTCCTCCAAGACATCAACTTTAACTACTTTAAGAACAGAATCAACATCAACTGACTGACTCGTTATCTGGTGAATTGTTGTGAGACATTGTTTTGAGATAATTGTGTATGATTTGTGGGTGAATTGTGGGTCTATTTTGAGCATCTGGGATTGACTATTTATAGAAACACATTTTGAATATAGAACTTAACGTTTATCCCGCCCTTTAGTTTAAATTTTGAATTTTGAATATAAAACTTAACATTTATCCCGCCCTTCAATTTGAATTTTGAATTTTGAATTTGAACATTAAATTTATTTATCTTTTATATATAAATAATAAATTATTTACATATAATTTTTATTATTTATAACATTATATATAAATATAATAGAAAAATAAATTTGCAATCGAACAAACCAAAATATTCCCGTATTATGGGAGTTTGGGTAAGATTAATTTGTTTTTGAGCACTAACCTTCGGGGTGCGATATCTTTTGAACATAAATATAAGGTTGCGTTGAGATCAAAGTATAATAATAAAATATGGAAATCTATCCATATTATCATCTTACTTTATATACAATGCCCGTATTCTGGCCCCTTTTTTACTTCGACTTTTGTTTAGACCATTTTCGCCATCTTAGCAACTTATGGCCTTGAGAAGATCGATCGTTAGTTCGGCACATGTAAAACAGTGACCTACAACTATCATAATCCTGAGGTTGGCCATTCTCACGAGAATTCCATTTTCATTCTTATGGCTTAACCTTCAACCTCCGACCCCTAATTGTTGATCATATAGCCTTCGGTTACTATAATTGTGCAGTTAGACTATGCATGTAGAAATATTCGTGTGCCATAGTTCTAGTTTTACACTACACCCTCAACTGTTTGTCTTACTTTGAACCTTTATAATGGTCCTTAAAACGCCTTTAATCAAATGGAGATTCCAAAAGAAAAGTTAGTAACTCTCTTGTTGAAAAGAGTATTAAATAACATTTGAGACATGTGTCCAGAGAACAATACCAGATACTCAATCAACATGAAGATATTACTTAATCAATGATCGGCTCCCATCTTCGTTGCTATCAATACATTATTCTACATGCCACTATTATTTCGAAATTGGTATAAAAGAATAAAGTTTCAAGCCACGGTTATTTCCTATTACATAAAACATATATATTTGATCAATGTATTAAAATATTGGAACACAATATTAAAATTACGATAGTTGGCACCTTACCGTCAAGGGCAAGAGACACATCATATGTTCTATGTCCATGAGGCCTTCGATTATTATGGGTTGATTATGTTATACTACGTATAATTCTGTGGTATTTGAGTTCAACGATACTAAACAGATTTAGTACCGTCGAACTGGGGGGGGGGGGGGGTAATACTGGTATGATACCCCCATCGGTTATGTTACGGTTCGGCTTTAACCCAATCTTTCTATTGATACATGAAAATATTTTGTTTGTCATATCTAACGGAAAAAGGCACATAGCTTTCATGTCTTAATGTGCAGGAATAACTGTATCAGGTTCCACATGCATAACAATTACAAGAATATATAAACGGGTCGTGCAAAAACACCCCGTCCAATGCTATATACGGATCGTGCAAAAACACTCCGTCCAATTCTATAAACGGGTTGTGCAAAAACACCCCGTCCAATGCTATATACGGATCGTGCAAAAACACTCCGTCCAATTCTATAAACGGGTCGTGCAAAAACACCCCGTCCAATGCTATATACGGATCGTGCAAAAACACTCCGTCCAATTCTATAAACGGGTCGTGCAAAAACACCCCGTCCAATGCTATATACGGATCGTGCAAAAACACTCCGTCCAATTCTATAAACGGGTCGTGCAAAAACACCCCGTCCAATGCTATATATGGATCGTGCAAAAACACTCCGTCCAATTCTATAAACGGGTCGTGTAAAAACACCCCGTCCAATGCTATATACGGATCGTGCAAAAACACTCCGTTCAATTCTATAAACGGGTCGTGCAAAAACACCCCGTCCAATGTTATAAACGGGTCGTGCAGAAACACCCCGTCCAAAATTATAAACGGATGCTGAAAACACTCCGCTAAGCGGATTGTGATAACAATCCGTCGTCATCAAAACGGATAGTGCAAAACACTCCGTCATCAAACGGTCTCAAACATATAAACTTGTATCTCCAAGAGCTATGTAAATAGCAACGGTAATAAAAAACAAGTGTTCGGTGTACGTTTGTGATTAAAATTTAAATGATATATAATGACACTTCGCAAAAATAATGATTATGCGAGAGAAGCTATATTTCACTTGTGCAGGAAACAAATGGATGATGGAAAAAGCATATCTCGCTTCGGATCCAACAATATTTAAGTATAGCTCTAATCGACCACACTCGCCTTGTGAAGCATCGGCTTATGGGCCACTTGGTAAACTACTATAAGATGGTCGATGGAGGAAAGGCATGTCCGAATGATAAAGGCTAAAATGCCATACGGTACTCTTTAAGTATTACATCATCAGTCTTTTACTAATAATGCAATACTGGCGGGACATGTTAATGTATGTGTCCGAAGGATACGCGCCAAAGGAAAGCGATACACTTACTTTAGGTATTTTTTAAACGTATTACATCATCAGTCTTTTACTAACAATGCAATACTGGATGGCACGTGTTGGCGTATGTGTCCGAAGGACACGTACCGGGTGGCAGATACAACACTTGTCCGAACGACATATGCCGAAAGGCGTAAAGATATTCTTTAAGTATTGCACCATCGGTCTTTAACCAATAGTACAATACTGGGGGACATGTTGGCGTATATGGCCGGAAGGCCCACGCCGAACGACGTGTGCCGAAAGGCATGAAGATATTACTTAAGTATTGCACCATCGGTCTTCAACCGATACTACAATACTGGGGGGACATGTTGATGTATGTGTCCGGACGACACGGGCCGGACCTACCTACCGAGACGTGAACAGGTTATTATCCAAGTAGGTTATTATCCGACAGGTATTGAGGTACCAATTTGGTACCTACCTTTTCTCTCTCTATATATACTAACATATTATATTTCATATGATATCATCTCACATACCACATACATACCACATACAATATATCATATCAGTACATATAATACACAACCGGATCATAACCGGAGCATACATATTAAATCCTCTACACCGGAGGTTCTGACTTGACCGTCGGAGGGTGGTTCCCGGGGCTTCGGCCTCGGGACTCCTTCTAACGGGTTCTTTCATGTTTGTAGCTCACTTTCATGCTCGAGACAAGGATGAATGGCACCTGGAAGCTGTCAAGACCAACCCAGCGGAAAAATGCTTCAACAGTTGGCAAATATTTACATATCGTGATGTGAGTAGCAACTTTACCCCAATTGGCAAAAGACTCGCTAATCCGATATCTTCAAGTTTAATCTTCTCCCACACATCGTCCAATATTACCAGAATCTTTTCTTTACGCTCTGTAAATCCTTTAAATCTTTTAGAGAGATAAGTTGCCCTTAGTGTTTCATCAGTTTCAGTTAGAGGTTCGCCGATGTGTGCTGCTATGGCCTTCTGAATGGCAAACAAGTTGTAAGTATTCCCAATAACTACAACCAAGATCCACTTAAATATCTTGTTATCTTCTGCAGCCTCTTTCAGTTGGTTCATCAGCATGGTTTTCCCCACACACGGCTATCACTCGATTTTTACCATCATCTTGTTGAAGGAGCTTCAATGCGTCATTGAACGTCTTATGTAAAACCCACATTTTCATGACATGATTAAAGTACCAAAATACCCTCCAATTTGAAATTTTGAGGAATTAAGTACGTTTACCAAACAAGCCCGAAATCAAAAACCGTTATCGTACGATCACAAACATGGACATGTAACTTCAAGTAAATGATAATTGAGCTACTACAACATCATATGAACTCAAGAATATGAAATTTGGATTAAGAAATGAATATTGCACGTTACGTGACTTAACGGATCCAAAAACATTTAAAACTTGAACACAACATATAAAATAAATACTACAACATAACCTAAAGTATTTTTAATAATAAAAAGTCAAAAATCTTGTTCCTATCTACTCTTGGAGGCCGGCCATTAAGGGGGGAGAATCCCTTGATTTTTGGCAATCACAATTTTCTCATTTATTTGATAATTCTCTCCAAAATTAACCTAAAACAAATTCAAAAGACTCATCCTCTCTTTTCTCTTATTTTGTACGCCACACTCAACACTACCACCATCAAAACTTTGTTCCTTGATTATTGATAATTATTCCTACGTGTTCGTGAGAAGATTTGGTGCATATTAGAGATTGTTTGGAGGCTCTTGGAGGCTTGTTCTTGTGCTTTCTTGTCCCATTCGAAACCTACAACAACCCTTGAAGGGTTTGGTATCTTTTCTTGCATCCTTGATTAATTCCTTGCTTTCCTTTCACCATCAATATCATTATACGCAAGAATAAAAAAGATACGAATTGATATACAATGTATACACAAATCGACCTATATAAGATTTTATGAGAAAATTGATAAACCTTGGTTAATTTGATGATATGATGATTAAAACATGATTGTGGTAACATTTGTAACACTCCAATACGTTTGTTTGATTTGAAAACGGATTTTTCTCCTTGAATAAAAATAAATTCGAGCCATGTATTGAACCTAGATGATTTTTGGATGTTAATTTGATAAATGTTATATATTGTAGATGCTCAATTTCATCTTTGGATTGATTTGGTATATTATGTGATTGGTTTGGTTGGTTAAAATTGATGAAGATGGGATTATGGATACATGTATGGATCGAATTAAATTTCAATGTATGAGTTCATATTTGTTTTTGATTCTTGATGATGATAATGTATTTATGATGATAATATGATGATGATTATGTGATTAGTTTGTTAATTGTTGAATTAAAATGGTATTTGGTTTAGGGTTTAAATTGGTTTGATTGAGATTAATGATGAATTAGGGTTTATATTGATTTTTATGACTAAATTAATGATGATGATGATTGGTGTAATGATTGGATGCTTGTTAGGGTTTTTGGTGGATTCTTGATAATTGTTTTACAAGTTTAATGCTAGTTCTGTTAATTTGAAAACTTGAGGGACCATTAGTGCAAATATATGTATATTTCGAATTAAAAATAACATGGAGGGGCTAATATTGTCATTTGGTGATACTTGGTGGATTTATGTGGTTATTTGATTAATTATGTGGTTTATGTGTTAATTTGATAATTAAAAGGTTTAAATTGTAAATATAATAACTAGAAGGACTAAAAATGTAAATATGGATGTGATGGGTATATTTCGGCCTAAACATGATGTAGGGGTTGTTTGTGACATTTTTGTATAGTTGTGGTGCTTAGGTGATAATTATGTTAGTTAATGGTTTAATTACGGTAAATTGGTTAATTAAAGGATTAAATGGTAACTTTGTAAACTTAAGGGTGTGAAGTGTAATATTTGACTTGCTTGACTCAAGTTGTTGTGTTATCATATGAATGTGATCATTTGTGACTCTTAACTTGTGATATTAACACTTTAAACCCTAAAACATATTCGAAGATCATACGAAACCCTAATCTTGGAAAACGTGTATAAAATGAAACCCTTGACATTTATAAACATGGGGACTCGATAAAATATTGAAACTAACTTATAAGAATAGGTTAACGTTTGGAAAAGTTACTAAATATGGAAAGTTACCTAAAATAGAAAGCTGCTAAATATGAAAAGTTTCTAAAATGGAAAGATAACTAAAAGAGGTAACTTGAGTAATTTGGACTCGTCTTGATTCGTATCCATTCTCTTCTAGGTTCGGTGAAGCGGGAGTGAACCATTCTCTCTTTGATTTGTGACCTTGCTTGTGCATTTGGACTGAGGTACAGATATTCCGTACTCTTTCAGCAAGAGTACAACTACTTCTCTCTCATGATTTTCTCTCTCTCTCCTTTATATTAATTGATTGACCCTTTGATATTGATCCTTTTATATTGACTCTTTGATCGACCCTTTGACCTTGACACTTAACATTGAACCTTGACTTTGAACCTTTGATTATGACTTGACACTTGTATTTGATATTGAACCTTGACTACTTGACCCTTCAGTATTTTACCCATGTGCTGCTTGTTGTAGAGTAGCCACAACCATAGCATTGATACATCAATGTTATGTACTATAGTGGGGCTAGAGAGATGTCCCACACCATCCCTGATTATTGTATCAACTACTACTATGATTGTTATTGGCCTGCAGGGGCGTATGGATGCATCCTAGATTTGTCTTGACTTGATACTTGCTTGGGCTACGGCCATTATGATTATGACTTGGACTACATTATATAATTACTTGGTGATTGGGCTTGCGTGCATTGCAACCCCTCACATCTTGGGAGTTGATCACTCCAACTTGGGCTACTTGACTTGTTTATTTGAATACTTGCTTGGCCTGGGGGTTAAATACTGAAAGCCTTGAAACTTGTTAATCCTTGAAACTTGTTAATCCTTGATATTATACTTGAAAGCCTTGAACCTTGTAAACCCTTGATATTATACTTGACGATCCTTGAAACTTGTTAATCCTTGATATTACACTTGATGATCCTTGATACTTAACTTTGATGACTTTCATACTTAACCTTGATAATCCTTTGATATACCTTGTGACACCATATGTAAATTCATTTCGTATTCTCTTATCTTATTACTTGATGTGCTTGTTATCTTCATATCTGTTCACTGAGCTTTTTATGTTCAGCCGCTTTCTTTTCCATGCGGCAGGTACTTAAGCTAGGATGCGGGTTTAGCTTTGGGGATGAGAGAGTGTGGACCTACCCTAGAGTTCTTTGAATGATGGACTTTGTTTATTATCGTATTTCCTCGCCTTGGAATTTATTTGTAACATTTGTACTCATTGTATTGTTAAAGTATTAAGCTTGTGTTTTGCTCTTTTGGACACTATTTATTATGATATCTTTACCCTTGACGGGTTGGGGTGTTACATCTTATCTCTTGACTTGAACAGATTTTGGGTACCTCCACCTGATGTTGATGCCAGGCATTTGGAATCGACTCTTCCAAGAGGTATTTCAGCATCACGCCAGATGAAGTCAGAACTCTCTTTGATAAGACCTTCAATATCCTCAATAAGCCTCAATGCATTTTTTCCTGCTCGATACTTACTTTTTACATCAAAACATCCAATGTCATTGCTTGAAATGTTGTCAACATCTTCAACCCCGGTAAACGAGCAGGTATCTTTCGATTGTTTACATTATTTTCTTTCATGTGCTCTTCGAAATCAGTGCTTTGTCCCTCCAAAACCTCCAGTCTGTTTTTCATACGCTTAACATGTTCTGTGGAAGATGCGACATATCCCAGCTTTTGCGTAATATGACCCGTCAAAAGATTCACAACAGGACCAAGGATTGCAGATACAACTTCCATATTCCTGACATGTAACAAGTCATGTAACCAAACTAGGGGTGACAACTCCCGAAATATAATAGGTTGCGGGTGGACCCATTTATTATTACAAGTCGTGTACAGGTTACATTTGAGTTAATTGGGTTGTACAGTCAACCTATTCAACCAATGCAACACTTACCCGACAACCTGTTTAGATAAACTGATTACATACAGAGACGGAGGGAGAGGGGGACCTAGGGGGTGCTTGTCCCCCTCCAATGAGCCCATTAATACTTATATATCACTGCCCATAAAGTGACGGAGCCAGGATTTAATATACGGGTGGGCCAAATATCAAAATGAAAATCAACAATACTATAAATAAGAAACCTTTTACTGATAATTATAAACACTAAAAGTTTGCAAAAATGACAAGTTATATATAGGTGATATCGTTACAAATTATATTATTTTACTATGCTACTAAGCCTTATATCTTAATTTAGACACAAGATCTTGGATGGGCCAAAGTGTGTTTTAATGAACAAATTTACATTAATACTAATATGGTAAGCATAGTTTCGACAAAATGTTTAACTAGCCCCCCCTAAAAGCCCAACAACATCAAATATTGTAGAGAACAATGGACAACCTGATATATTTTAGTTGTCAATATATATTGACGTGTATTACATTATTTTTGTTTAATTATCATACAAGTACTTTGTTGTTATTACTATCTTACAATCCCGGCCCGGCCCCCCTTAACGTATAATCCTGGCTCCGTCCCTGATTACATAGGTAGCGTTCGGGTTATGTTTATCAGGGTTAGGATACATGGCTGGGCTGCTGTTATGACCCAAACCCAAACCGAACCAAACTACTATCTGATAAAACAAACCAACAAAAGGGAGGAAAATGTTAACTATATTACTCCGGAAAAGTTTATATTTATTCCTACTTTTTCGAAACAAATTTAGAAAAACAGATTTCTGTTACCATCTTTTACTTTTGATCAACGTATTTCAGTTCAGTTTATAAAAGACACATAACGTGTACAAATACTAGGGAAAAAAGAAGTAAGAACTTACTCATTAACTAATGGTAAAGATGTAAAATAATACCTAAAGATGTAAAATAATACCACCATAATGAATGGACAATCAACAATCAGCAAGCAATGAGGAAGATGAACAGGTTCAGAAAACATCAACAGTGAGAAGTGAAAAAGTTGGTGCGAGGTTTATGTTACACTTATCTACAAGGTAAGTCTGACAAACTTGTTTAAAATAAGTAGTATCAAACTCGAGTACCAACATACTTCCACGGGAGGCTTTGAGAATCCAACCACTTGTCGAGCTCTAGGTCATGTCCACATGCCATAGTTTTTGTTTTTTTTTTTTTTTGTTTTTTTTTTTTCTCTCTCTCTCTCTTCTAAACTAAGGTTGTGAGGATCGGGATACTGTATAATCATTTTTGGCGACACAAGATTGTAATCGTATGATCGGATCGGGATCATAAGATCATATGAAAATGTCTCTTTGAGGGTGTGCAAAGTGGGTGACCACTCAGGGCCCCAAAACTTTTATGTGTCCTAAAATTTGTCTCGTTAATAATTGTATGCATGTGTACATATATTTTTTACGGAAAAAGAAAAATAAAAAATATTTAGATGAGAATATATCTTAAATGAGCAATATGTTAAAACATTTATATAACTAATTGCATTATATCTTATAAACGGTGACACTTCTTTACTACTATATAATGCATTATTAATTCAAATTTTTACCACTTTAACCTTTATTTCAATCAGTACAATCTTGATTTGACAAAATCAATCATATACTTTTGGGGGAGTGTTTGACGGGTAAGAGATTGCGATGATCTTTTTATATGCGGGAATAATAATGTCACGGGAAAGTAACGGGAATCCAAAGAAAATAAATACAACTAATATATATATATATATATATATATATATATATATATATATATATATATATATATATATATATATATTCGGAGTGTTGTGAAACGAATTCATTAAGTGGGTAGGGAATTGCGGGAAAAGTTGGGCTATCAATTCGTTTACTATATTATAATATAATTATATTTATCGCCGCCGCTGTGCGCGGGTATCCAACTAGTTTTATATAACATTCCGTCTCGAAAGCCTCATTTTGTAATTTTATCCTGGCTCTCAAAAATTTCATAAATTCATTGAAATGGACTTGGACTTGCGAGTGCAATATTTATAATCTTTATATATATATATATATATATATATATATATATATATATATATATATATATATATATATATATATAGTGTAACTTTCTTACGAGAACCACTTTTATCTGCAAGAACTGCGAAAACCACCTTTAAACCGTTAGATTATTTGATCAATGGTTATAAATGAATGTGGCAGTTTTGTAATTAAAATGGAAACTAATATAATTAATTAAAAGAAGAAGGGTATTATAGGGATTACAAATTATCTTTTCAAAATTATTCCTGGATATTAAACATCAATTGCAAAAAATAAACCTCCCATAACTAAACCTCATTCTTCTCACATAACCCTATTTCTCTCTTTATTTTCATAACCGCCTCCCACCACCATTGACTAAACCGCCACCGCAACCGACTGAAAAAGTCGTGGAAACAGGGTGGCCATCGTGCGACGATCCACAAAACAAACAAACACCAATATCCGCTGTGATGGTTCATCTGGATCTGTCACCGCCGCCAAGAATCATCGCCGCCACTAAGATCCGTCTGGATCCTACCGCAACCATGTTCCTCATCATCCATAACGAGCAGATCTGATGGATCGCGGTTTGTCTTTCCAGTTTGGTGAAGCCGCTTGTAATGGTGGATCCGGATCTTCGTTTATAGCCCCTGGTTAATTCGGAGTGAGTGTATTCATTTTTACCCTTTTTTATATGTTAAAGATTATGTTTTGATGATGGGAATGTTATAATTTATTCTGGATCTATTAGGCGCCCCTGGTTACTTTCTTTTTATATGTTAAACTTGGTAAAAGTCAATGGTCGCATGTTGCCTTCTTTCATCGTATGAATCTTTGTAATCATTTTTTTGGAACGTAATGAAACCCTATTAGTAATATGCTTTTTATTTCAACAATGAACAAGGGAAAAAAAAGAATAGACATTTGTTAAAAGAAATACTAAGAGAATAGATAACTGAAGTTAAAGATCTCTGTTTGATTTTTTTTATTCAATCTCGTCAACAATGCATTTGAAGTAATTAATATATTTTAATTTTTAAGGGGCTGGGATTTATTTTTGTTTATTCTTCATGCTATTTTGTCCCTATGATCCATTTTCATCATATATAATTCAGTCAACAAGTATTTTGTTTGTTTAATTTTTAAATTTAAGAATTATTACTTTGTTACTTTTTTGTATAATCACTATGAATATAAAGTGGGTCTGTTAGCATGTTTTAGTAACTTGGATTAGTCTTTGGTGTTTAGTAGTACACAGCCGTTAATAAAGTTGTCTTAGTCTCTTAGTCTTATACATGTTATATATGTAGAATATCTTACATATGTGTTTTGTGTTGGGATTATTATAGGTTAAAAAGACATATGTGTTTGTGTTTGGATTATAAAACATATATGTTTTGGAAATATACATATATGTTTAAATATAAAACATATATGTTTTGTGTTTTGGATTATAAAACATATATGTTTTGTGTTTAAGATTAAAAAACATGTTTACATCATTAGTTTAATATACACAAGATTTTACATATGCGTTATGCTAGTTGTTGTGATTAATTTTCGTTTCTTATTTATTTGTGGTTTAATTATTTTCGTGCATACTTGTTTCAGATTGATTGATGAAGATGATGATATCATTCAAGACCGGGAAGTGGATGAACACGATTATACATAAAGATAATTTGCGACCTTTGGAGATATATGATTATTTCATTTTTTTTACTTGTAATAAAGCGAAATGTAACATTTAAGTATATCAATCTTGTTTTTCTTTTTATAATGATTTATGTTCTTAATTTGTGTTAATAAAAGTATTGGTAGGTTGATAAAAAAAATGTTAACTAAAAAAACATGTATGCACCTTGACTATTTGAAAAAAAAACATGTATGCACTTTGACTAATTGAAAACACGTATGCACCCTTACTATTTGAAGGGAAAAAAATATGTATGCACCTTTGCCTAAAAAAAAAAACATGTATGCACATGACTATTTGAAAAAATGTTAGCATAAAAAAAAATAAAAAATAATAAAAAAAAAAAAGAATTTTAAGATATATAAAAAATGGAAATTATAAAAAAAATAAAAATAATATGAAAATGTCTTTTACTATTATACCCTTTTGAATTTAATAAAAATAACAAAATGCTATGGAGCATTAAATGATGTACATTATGTATTATTAGTTGTAAAAATGTGGTTTTCAAAGTTCTTGCAGATAAGGTGGTTTTCGTAAGAAATGGACCTTATATATATATATATATATATATATATATATATATATATATATATATATATATATATATATATATATATATATATATATATATATATATATATATATATATTGAGACTTTCTTTTCAGAACTCATACAAATGTGAGAACTTTCAGAACTCCCCTTAACCAATCTAAATTTAGTAAATTAATTTATGTTTAATTTATTATATGTAATTTTCATAAAATGATATCTCATACAAACGCAAATCTACAACGAATTCAAAAAAAAAGTCTTTGTATTTTGATCCATTAGATAAGACCATGAACAATACTTGAGAGAATTTTATTATGTTTATTAAATCCATATTACGCAAATTTACAATGAATTCAAAGAAAGTCTTTGTATTTCGATCCATTAAAATAAACCACGAACAATAATTTGAGAGAATTTTACTATTATTAAATGGTGTATAAGAGTTCTGTCCGTGCTCACACTTATATGAGTTCTGAAAAGAAAGTTCTCCTATATATATATATATATATATATATATATATATATATATATATATAGGGAAGGGATCAAGTAAGAAGAATAATTAAAATAAGAAAGGTAAGAAGTAATTCTAGCCACACATTTCAAATTAGGAGGGAAAATTTGAAGGAAAGATGCATCCACTTTTGTAGGTGTATCTAAAATGTGTGGTTGTGATTACTTCTTATCATTCATATTTTAATTATTCTTCCTATTTGATCCTAACTATATATATATATATATATATATATATATATATATATATATATATATATATATATATATATATATATATATATATATATATATATATATTATTGTAAGATAGTACTTAAAGTAAGAAAGTATAGGAAGTAATATTAGCCGTCGGATGTATCATTGATAATCTAGTTTAACTAGATTGATGGGATGGCATATTTGTAATTCTTTTGAAAGCTATAGGTAATATAGTAACCAATTTTGGAGTCCGTGATTTACTCCATGCTGCCTTTCGTTTTGGTTTTTCATCTCTTTGCTGACTTTTCTATTTTTTAATAATGTATCTGAACTAATCTAAATCTAATATTACTAAATAACTCACTTTTAGTTCTATTTTATATGACAAATTTAACAAAATTGACACACGTCATACACAATTCTTTATAAAATCGATATAGACCTTATAAGATTGATATATCATATTTTAATATTGATACTCACGAGTCAAGATACTGATCATTGAGCTATTATCTCGTCATTACATTAAAGCTTTCATATGCTATAAAAGAAAATGATGAACAACTTACAACTACACATTCATAACTGAAACTGATATACACTAATTCACCCACATAATGCCAGAAAAAAGAAATCTGATTTGGTTATGCAGAAGACGGTGACGGAGACAGGTTCGACGGTGCCAATTGGGACCTCGCCGAAAATTTGTTATTGAGACTTGATACACAACATGCACAACATCTGTTTGCTATAAATTAAAAGCATCCACCATTAATGGGGTCTTCGTTGGTTCGAGAAAAGTTGACGCACAAAAACCAAAGTGATACAAAAAGTTGATACACACTGATACAACAAACAACTAATACATTGTTACACAAGTATCATCCATTGATTTATAAATCAACATTAACAAGACCTACATAAATAAAATCCTTGAAGTGTATAAGCATGAACTCGCTGGGAAAAGATCTCGAAAATAAAGAGTCAAGAAATTCGGACGACGACTACGTCTTGTTGTGAACAAAGGGGACGTCAATGCGTGTCATCAGAAATGGTAGAGGATGTAGAGCATCGCCAAAACCGCCGGAAAAAAAGGCCACCAACATAAGTAGATCCGTCGTATTTGTTAGTTTGCAAAGGTGGTTGTAATTGCTCAAAATGAAAAGTGGCGATGGTGGTTTAAGATGATAAAGAATTGAGAGAGCAGATTATTCAATACAAAAGAGAAAAGGAAGGAACGTTTTTTGAGATTGAGATAAATAAGGATTTAGCAAACTACCCAAAACGCCCTTCTGATTTAAATTAGAACTTGACTTCATATTAAATCCAAAATTACAAGTGGCAAAAAGTAATTGGCTTCCTACACTTTCTTATGTTAAGCACTATCCTATAAGAACCTCATTCTATATATATATATATATATATATATATATATATATATATATATCAGAAAGCTTGCATAGGTTATTTTGTCTGAATTGGTAAATATGTTGTATGAATTTGGAAGGAGGGGGTGTCCGAGCGATCATACAATCTATGCAAAATGCAAATGTAAATCGATTATGCTCATTTTTAGGCTGGTTTTATAAAGGTGTTACTAGTTATAATGCCCGCGCACGCGCGGGGCTTTTTCTAAAATTTTCAATAATGAATTTTTATCTATTTCAAATGAAATTCCGAAAACATCCATTGGACGGGTTGTCTATATTATACTTGAATAAAACCAATTTAGGCCTAATCCCTAACTTTACTGTCTCTATATACAAATTTGAACCTAAGGGACCAGATTTATAGCATTTCATAGTGAAATTAGTAACATAATCAATTGTTAAATACATGAAAAGGGTGTTTTGGTTTGTAGTTTGGCTTTATTTTAATGAGCATACGTATTTCCTGCACAACAATGGAAGGAATTCATCACACAGGTCTGCAATAAAAAATAAATGTAGTTCACAATGTAGCATCATAGAAGCTACTGTTACAGACTTGCACATTTGTGATTTCATGGGACATACTGGTTGTAGGCAAATTTTTAGCTCTTTTGAGAAACAAATACCTCACATCTTCATCATAACCTTTCACCAATAATAAAAGTTAACTCAGATCGAAGCAAATAAACCAAGACCAGACTCAAACATCAATGATGCAACCAAGGATGGATTAATCACCGTAATTGATATATTAAGTACCTCTATTATTGCTACATGGAAGCTTTCAGCTTTATCTCTAGTGCCCGACAATGCTCCATTCTCACAATAAAATGCACCAACTGCACAAACCAATGTGAAAGTTAGTTAAACTAAGGCGACTTAATTGAATATTCGCTACATAAACATTATATATACACTTCAAAAGCCAGTAGTTTGCTTATATGACTTGGAAAATAAGCATTGTGAAAGACACCGCTGGTTTAGCTTGTTTTTGTGGTATGTTGGTTTATTCGCGTATTAGAACATATTAACCCCAATTTTAGCGTTTGGGTAAGCATATTTACTTAGGCTTGTGTCTTATTTATGTTGTTTATGTAAGCTCATTTTTTATTGGTGTTCCACAATGGGGAGCAGAGTAGCAACACAACGGGCCCTTGTCAAAAGTCTTACGTATTGGATATGGATTGAAGTAAATTAGAAAACTTGGTCGAGGGTAGCCTCACAATTATAGCACTGACACATGCGAAATGCAACTGGTTCTTATGGGTCAAAACTGGTTTGTTTGGAGAAAACTTGAAAGTTTTACTGACTATGACCTATTGTCCAAGCCGTTTGTCTTCCCACGGACTGTTTTTGCATGTTTATAAACTGGTTAAAATGGATTGATTGATATAACTGGTCCAAAGTTGCCTTGTGAATGTAGTATAAGTTTTTTGTGTGTTTGCACTATACATATAATAACTGTTTTTAGCATACATAATGAAGGGCTGTTTGTTATTATGCATTCCAGATTTCCAGCTTTCAATCTTTCACCTAAATGATCAGGTTTATGTACTTTTTAATTCTTTGACCTTAAGTCCAATGCTGCACAATGAAACTAACTAATTTGCACTTGCATCCTAGTTAAGCCATATTATATATTCACATAGTTTAGCACTTAAGTCAACGGGTCAATAAATGGGTCAATAAAGGTTGGAGGTTCAAGACGTTATTTTTATTATATGTTTGTATAGAATAAATTAAAGTTTTTATGTTGACCGTAACGTTTACTTGTGTATGTTGTTTTTAGCAAGTTGTTTTTGCTGAATTCAAATGAAGTTTGATTAATAATTTCAGTTTTACATGGCTTTAAGTAGTGGCATGAGTGCAATAATTATAGTGTTTTTATCAGATTAAAAGCTTCCGAATTCTAGTCTAGTCATGAGTAGCTGACTAAGCCAGACAAGTTATGCAACTGGTTCTTATGGGTCAAAACTGGTTTACTTGGAGACAACTTGAAAGTTTTACTTACTATGACCTATTGTCCAAGCTGTTTGTCTTCCCATGTATAGTTGTCACGGACTGTTTTTGCATGTTTATAAACTGGTTAAAATGGGTTGATTGATATAACTGGTCCAAAGTTGCCTTGTGTGCATTCAAACGTTGACGGTGTACATTATCTTCTTTAAAAGATAAAGTATGAAGTTTAGTAATATATGTTACCATTGAAGCAGGAGCATCTCGTTGCTGACACATCACCCATTGTAAACACGTATTTAAGGATATCGCCATACTCACTTCCCATTTAATGTAAGTTTGTGCAAATAAGAGTAGTTTCTTACAGTAAATTAAGTAGGATAATAAGTAAACCTTATAAGGCTCGTTATGTATGAAATGTAATCATTGCGGAAATCCACTGTAAACTAATGAGCACAACCATCAAAACTTGAAGTATTCTGAATATCAAAGACTTGAAAAACTAAAATTTAGCACTAACCCATAATTCCATTCAGCATAACCGATTCAAATATCCTATCTATTACAGCCTGTCTATGATGTTGTCTTTCCTGTTTGGTATTGTCTTTGTTGTCTAGTGAATCACATATAAATGTAACAGGTGAGCTTTTGCACGACATGTAATCATATTCTACTAAAGAGCCATTATTTTTTGTAAAACTACAGAATTGCTCATTCATTTTCGCTTCCTAGTTTCTTCAAAGTGGCACTCTTTAGAAGGTAAGGTTACTCACTTTATTGTTGGGAGATCGATTATTTGCACTTGAAGATAGTGGCTCAAAACCAGAAGAGGATTCCTATGGATCAATGCCAGTCAAAGGATCTGCATGACAAAGCAAAACATACAAAACGCCCCTTTACTGTTTGTTTCAAACACTTAAAACAATGTCTTAATAAATGGGTCAATACAGGTTGAAGCATCAAATAGTTTTTTATGTGCCATTTTCGATTCATTTGAAAAAAACTTACCAGATCATGTAAAGAGCCATTGACATTTCTTTCTTCATATATCTCTTCAATGATGAAAGATGCTGACGAGTGACTTTTAAATCTTCCACATATTTCTTTTCACTATGCTTTTAAAAGAAGAGAGATGCGTCTCTTCAAATCAAGAAACGCATGCTCATAGTCTCTTATCTTCTCATGTCGACGGGCCCTCCTAGAGATTGCCTGCAAACATGACAATGGTGTCAAAGCAAATCTACAATATTCATTTCGATTATGCACATGTTTCTTATATGTAGCAATTTTGACCTGTTTAACTATATACAGGTCAATTTTGGTTAATTTTACATCAAATATGGATTAAGCTATAAGCTTTAAATGAAAAAGAAACAGGTTGAAAAAGAGTTGAAGTGTATCCACATACAAAAAAGAAAAGGTAAAAAAACAAACTTGTTATGGTTTTATAAAAGTTAGATTAATGTTGCAATATCTTTCTTGTTATCATATTAAACAATTTAATTACTTAAGAGATTCAAAAAAACCAGATACTACGTATTAAAGTATTTTTTAGTAGGCCCAACCCGACCAAGTCTGCTTTGACCCACATGAAAGTATCCTTTTATCTAATATCTATCCATTTTGCGGTCTTGTATTGCTTGTCACACTAAATTAAAAGTTAAGCCTAAAGAGACTCAGTCTAACTTAACTTGCAGGCATATAAAGCTGTCCTTTTGACATTCCTGTTTAATGCATCGTATGTGTAGGTGTGACGACCGATAATAAATGACCATGAACTGCATGGGTCTTGTTTACTTAATCTAGAAGGAATTAAGATTTTCCCACAACTTGAAAGTAATATTCTAGGTTTAAGTTGCTAAATACTCCGTAATGATCATATCTTAGTTTCTGAATAAGTTTCCAAACCATTTTTGTTTTTGTATAACCATATACATGTCATCCAAACACTCTGGAAATAAGGTAGAAAAACCAAAGTGATAACTCTTTCAGTTTAAGTTTCAAAAAACACATATGTAACAGATTGTTTGCCAATTCAAATAACTAAAACTAAATAACAATAACAGTCATGGTGTGAAGTTTGGAGCCAACATTTGAGTAAATTTAGTTGATCTATATTAACCCTTTGAGAGTCTAAGAAAATGAATGGTTGATGTGTATACAAAATAAGTACCTCTTCTGTCCATTCGTGATTGATATTAGTGGTGTATGCAGAAATTGATCACATGATATGCAGTTTTAAACCTTTTTTGGAAGTGGGTATGCAGTTAGTGTTAAACTATAAAAAAAAATTAATGTCAAAAAAAGCAAATATTTACAGATGTTTCTCGGAGGGTTTGCAGTTCATACCTTATGCCTTATGTGTGTCCGCCTTTGACTGATATTAAGCTCGTCTCAACCTACTGAAAGTGTTGTGATCATAAATAATGCATAGATTAATATAAAATCTCAAAACACATAAGCACATGTATCTAGCAGCATACTAAGACCAGACTTTCATGCTAACCAACCTAAAGATATGTTAGGAGTCACACTCTGCCAAAAAAACATGTGTAGGGACTTGAATTGTAAATAAATGTGTGTTTTTTGGGAATTCAATAGGGGACACGATATAGTATTAGCTTCCTAAATCCATGAAATTCAACAATGGTAAACACTATAACTACAAAGTTATGATCCCTTAAACTTACATGTTCTCTTTATAGCAAAACTACATCCTCAAACATGATGATTATCTGAGTTAATCAAAGAAAAATAACATGTCAATATCTAAGCCAATTTGATGTACGACTTCAATTTCAACTGTTGTTGTGATTATGCTTCCATCAATAACTAAAATTAAACAGAATCAAGCATATATAACACAAATTCGATTGAACAATTTAAATTAAAGGTTATATTTTTGATTGAATCAACTCTCAGATCCTTCATTATATTAAAAACCAAAATTACCTTAATATATGGTTGTCCACACAGAGTACTTTTCTCTATTAACTACTATTGAAGTATTTGCACTAATGATTACAATAGGAAACATGCACAATTTGATTCCAATAGTTCTCATACTTGGCTTGGATGCTAGCAATAGAGATGTGAGTCCTACTAATTACAATTCAGTTTTCTTAATATTGAGAGCAGACAAGTAATAATCCAGGAATATGACCATTTATTATAATGCTGATAAGCATTAAATGAGCAATCCCAAACACCCTCTTATTAGTGGTCACATAATCAGTCTTGGAGGATAAGTTTCATAAAAGTTGCAGCAGAATAATTATACAATACAATTGCCAGTTCCACACACCATTTAAACACATTTTACAATGACTTGATGTTTGGCATTTTCTTTTTGACTAATTTTCATTCCAAGTACCCATACATGTAGCTATCTGCTGTTACAATCTCAAACAGAAAAAAGTACATCTAAATCTAAACACTACTTATAGCCCATTCTATTAGAGTTGACAATATTATTCTAGCTTATATGAATATCAAATAATCAATTTCAGAATATAGACCCAAATGCCCCTCTTAGCAGTTAGTGTGTCAAATAATACCCCGACTTATGCAATGAACAAACGGAACTAAATAAAAATTTGAAAGCTTGTGTTTTTTTTTTTGAGTTCATACCTTTCAAGCTGCTGCAAGCTTAATTTAGAAGAGCATCAAAATCTTAATTTAGACTTAATTGTGTGAAAGAGTGTGAGCTTCCATATTTGTTGCTCATTACATCCACTTTCATATCTTGCAAAGCGTTAACAAACCCACAAAAACTAACCATTTTATATACAAAATACAAACCGTAAGACCTTGACCGGATGATGTCTAAGAGCCACTTTTCGATAAGCTTTATTGAGTAACTAATTAATTTACATTTAAGAGTTCATTTAATATTTTGTAGGCAACCATGCTGCGCGTCACCCATAACCCGAAAGTGAATGAACTGAATTCAGTTTCCAATGTTTAAAAATCAATATTTTCACTCCAACTTTTCACTCTCATCCGTTTCGTTTCATGGGTCACAATTTCTAGAACTGAAGAAAATGAGTATTATAGCGTTAAAAGAAGAACACCAAAGGTAAGTGTATCGTACTAATTAGAACACTAAGTGATACCAAATTAAAAGTATAAGTTCAAAGTTAGTCCAATACAAAATATTATTTTCATAATATAGTTTTTCAGAGATAAATGTCACATTAGTTACTCGTAAAATGAAAAATGTGTTCACAGATCACCCAGACACAACCCAATACAACCCTTTACGCAACCTCTCTCAAGTACACTGTCTATTTAGCAAAGAAAATATCATACCAAGTAGACAAGTCCATGATAACGTTCTATTCTTTGTCACTTGAAAAAAAGCTATAAACTTTTTGAATAAGCTAAACCAAACACCCCTTATAAATGCGTAGTCATTTGATTCGCAAATATCCTAAGTTAGTGACCAAAAATTTTATAAGATGTGTGCAGTCAGTTATGTATAAGCTGATGTATCAGCATTATAAAAACACACCTTGAAATGTACTGGGACTCAATTTTTCATACAGAATGCAAAAATAACAAAGATACAGGGTGAAAATAAGTAGCAACACTTGCCTGGTTGAGGTACTCTTCTTCAAACGCATATAATATCAGCATGAAGAAACCATTCAAATTGGAATTAAAACGTATTTCAGCCTGCATTAGACACTACAAATATTCATGATCTAACTTTATTCAGCTAACGGTTGAATTGATGTCTTGATTGAAGAAATGAATCATAAAACTGGCCAAGTACCTCAGATCCATTGTGATGTGTGCGAAGCTTAACCCATTTTGTGGTAACATTTTACTCCCGATCAGTCTGTCAAAAACATGCCAACACATATTAAATTAATCACAATAAAAAACATCAGAATTTTACATAACAAATTATCGAAAAATGTTACCTCTATCATCCAGATCATCAAGCTACTAAGTTAGATCTACCATAACGAAGTTATTAAAAAAGTTAGTGCTACTGCTAATCTTATATGGTCCAATGGTAGTAAAAGAAACAGGAAGCACTTACTTTACAATCTGAGATACTGCACTTCGGATCACCTAACAACACATTAATGTGTCCATGCCATCTTTATGTCCTCAATACTATCAATTGAAGGAGCAATGGACTTGATAATCCGTCCAATTTCCCACAAAATCCAATTCTCAAAACCACCATATCTCTTCAAATCTTCAACCTGTCGCAGATTATAAAGACACAAAATGCTTGCTATCATTGCTTACATATTGTATGATTTTAAGGTCCATATCACACAAGGTGATCATGTGGGGAAGGCCATGATTGTATCATGGGTAACCATGGATGAACCCGGGACTATTGGAGTCAAAACAGCAAAAAAAAGATGAAGGCTAAAGGCATGCTTACTACTTACTCATTCTACAACTATACATCTGGTTTTATCCACCATTACCGAACCGGTAAAAAACCGATTCCAAAAATTTATAACCGAAAATACCGATTCCGAACATTTATAACCGAAAAAAACCAATTTCGAAATAACCAAAAACCCAAAACCGGTTTTTAAGAAAACCTTTTTTTTTAAACCGATTTTTCTAAAAATATATATATTTTGTCAGACGTTCAGCAGTACCAATGTTCACTACCCATATTGGTGATGCACCTAAGTCCTCTGCTAGCTCAAGAAGGCAGATTATATGATGACTAATATTAAAATTAAGTTAACAAAAAAAAGAAGAAGAAGAAGCGACGTGTGTAATGAGCATAGATCGTGTCACCTGAAAAAAAATTCAAAGTATCCAAGTCCATCGTCAGTCCAATAAGACCATATATCACCAAGATGTCTCGGTCTCGCTTCCCATGCCTCACATTACTCTTCCGCCAATATGCATTTATTAAAGACTTTCCTTCAACAAAACTGCCATCAATATGTAGAAGTTGATGTCATAAACAAAAATTCATTTTTGTCATGAAAAAAAAAATAAAAAAAATCAATAACTAAAACTTTGAAACTATTTGCAAGAAGTCAAAAAAAGGAAGCCCTTTTGGCTTCCCTTTCTATTCTTACAACTGATGGTAACCTATCTCCTCTGCTAGCCATAATATTCAAAAAAAAAAAAAAAAAAAAAAAAAAAAAAAAAAAAAAAAGGCGACATAAATGTGTTATTACTTGATCAAGAACAACTTAGGAATTTATTATTGGATTATAGTTTCGTTATTTTGCAGAGTTATGCACAAACACACACGTTAAAACTAAGATGTTTAAGTTGTATTTATGTTGTCTATTAGTTCATAATAAGTTCTCTTTTAGGGCCTTGTTAGGACAGGGCTTGGTCACATTTCTTGATTCCACCTGATGGGCACCAGCATATATGAATAGAATTCAGTGAGATGATGAGTGTATATAATAGTTCCAACTATTTAAATGTATATAGTTGGTAATGGTTTTATAAAGTACTCCGTATATTAAGTTTGTTTATTCTCCAACCTGTTTACATCACAAAGTTGGAGTGTCGTATACACATATTAGCATGAGACTAAGAACCCAACCCACTCAATCCCTCACCTCCAACTCACTAAGCCCTAGCTCTTAAAAGGCATTTAGAAAACTTGTTTATACAGTTGAACTATCGAGAATACACGGTATCAAATTGTGATTTATCAATACATATTTAAATGTTGATTAAGATTAGATTTACTGATTAACAACAAAGTGAACTTACTGGCCAACCAATCTCGGACATCTTAGCCACTTTGACTCTACGCTGACCAGGATAATCTGCATCTAGAAAAAATAGTATTATTATCCGTTTATCTTCTTCACCCGGAACAGCCAAAAAAAGTTAAAAAAAAATAACTTTGTTTCCTAATGATGGAATTGATCGTTAAGTTATCTTTTCCTCATACAACATTGTGGAAAACATAACTATTCTACGATGTACGAACACCGGTAAACAATACATGTTGAAGTAAAGATCTTACATGTTGAATATTAGTCGTAATGATTAAACAATACATGATGCACATGATGACATGAACGATTTGTTTGGATCATTAATTATATCAAAGATTAATTAAAGTTAACAATTAATCTAACCTTAACAATAAATTCCACATTAAAAAAATCATTAATAAAAACAGATCTTAAAATAAATATAATATATTGTTTGGTACTTTAGTGTTTGATTTGACAGTAACTAATCATAGGGGAAGTACCTGTACAATGATATCTTCAGGTATGTTGGAGAGTAGTTGTTTGGCGATGGATACCGATTGCAAGAGAAAATTTTAATTAAGGTTATGGGAGGATTATCTTGGAACAACGATTTACTATTTTTTATTTTGGTCCAAAACTATTAGATATAAGCTAAAAAGTACATGTGTATGTTCTAATTTTTTTCTACATCTAAATTGAAAAACGAATTTGTAAAATTACGATCAAATCAGGAAATATTTAGTATATTTTTTATAAAAAAGGTTTTAACATGCTTGGCTGATTTATATTGTTCCTATTATATCAAGTTTTTATCATAATCTAACAAAGATATACATATGGCTTCCGTGAATCATCTTCATGGATGGATGTGTTGTTTGTTAAAGAACACTACCACTAAGTCATTAGTTAAAACCTAAGAATGCTTGATAACAAAAATCAATTAGTGGAAGAGTAAAATACCTCGATAAGTTTTTTTTTTTTTGAACACAGTGAAAATGAAAGTTAATAGTCAATAATTTTAGGCAATACCACTTCATGCAAAGTTTGTCAACTCAAATATAAACTCAATGCCTAAGTCACTGACCCATCAAGATTAAACCCAACAATGCACAAACCAGACATTCATTATATGATTTACTCATATCATCTTAGCATTTATCAAACAATGTGAACCTTGCGGCCACACAAAATGCACCAATCTCTTTTTTATAAAGAGTAGTGCAGTTTAAAATCAAGGTTAAGAAGAAAGTCACCTTTCACCTCCATCTATAATTTTTACTTCGAAAATGATAAAATAAAATAGTGCTAGTAATTACCAAAAAAAAAAAAGCCACCTATTTCTTCAAACGTTCTGTGGGCAAAACAGTGAGACAAAAGAAACCAAATGATTTAATTTTCAGAGTTCATTATGTTTATTATTATTATGTAATCGAGATTGACCATTTATAAGCAAATGGTTCAAGATCACTCATTAATAATAAAAAAAATCAAACAAAACATGGCGTAACACTTTCGATCCCTACTAATTACTAAAAATGAATGATTTCACCTGTTACACGTCCCATCTTGCCACCTCTATACTGATCTTTCTTGAACATATATGCACCACTGTCAGTATGAATACATACTTGCAAAGGGCTGCTAGATTTTAGTGTATAAAACAGATGTGGAACAGCCATTTTTAATTCTGATTATAACAGTTTTGGTTTCCCACATTAAGCAATCACGAAACAACAAAATTTGATATGAAAAAAGGAAGTACATTAGTTACTTACCCTGTAATCATAACTATATTTAGTATATTTTTTATAAAAAAGGTTTTAACATGCTTGGCTGATTTATATTGTTCCTATTATATCAAGTTTTTATCATAATCTAACAAAGATATACATATGGCTTCCGTGAATCATCTTCATGGATGGATGTGTTGTTTGTTAAAGAACACTACCACTAAGTCATTAGTTAAAACCTAAGAATGCTTGATAACAAAAATCAATTAGTGGAAGAGTAAAATACCTCGATAAGTTTTTTTTTTTTGAACACAGTGAAAATGAAAGTTAATAGTCAATAATTTTAGGCAATACCACTTCATGCAAAGTTTGTCAACTCAAATATAAACTCAATGCCTAAGTCACTGACCCATCAAGATTAAACCCAACAATGCACAAACCAGACATTCATTATATGATTTACTCATATCATCTTAGCATTTATCAAACAATGTGAACCTTGCGGCCACACAAAATGCACCAATCTCTTTTTTATAAAGAGTAGTGCAGTTTAAAATCAAGGTTAAGAAGAAAGTCACCTTTCACCTCCATCTATAATTTTTACTTCGAAAATGATAAAATAAAATAGTGCTAGTAATTACCAAAAAAAAAAAAAAAAAAGCCACCTATTTCTTCAAACGTTCTGTGGGCAAAACAGTGAGACAAAAGAAACCAAATGATTTAATTTTCAGAGTTCATTATGTTTATTATTATTATGTAATCGAGATTGACCATTTATAAGCAAATGGTTCAAGATCACTCATTAATAATAAAAAAAAATCAAACAAAACATGGCGTAACACTTTCGATCCCTACTAATTACTAAAAATGAATGATTTCACCTGTTACACGTCCCATCTTGCCACCTCTATACTGATCTTTCTTGAACATATATGCACCACTGTCAGTATGAATACATACTTGCAAAGGGCTGCTAGATTTTAGTGTATAAAACAGATGTGGAACAGCCATTTTTAATTCTGATTATAACAGTTTTGGTTTCCCACCTTAAGCAATCACGAAACAACAAAATTTGATATGAAAAAAGGGAGTACATTAGTTACTTACCCTGTAATCATAGCATTCCACGTTACCAAAACTTTCCTACCCATCTTATCAAAAACCCTCCTCGCCGACACCAAATCTCCACACTTCCCATACAAACCAATCATTGCCGAACCAACATAAGAATTCACCTCCATCTCATTCTCCAATCTCCACAACATACTCCTCAACCACCTTCCCTAAGTCCAAATTCCCAGTATCCCCACACGGCCCTAAGAACACTCACAACAGTCATCTCATCTAGCTCAAACCCATCCCTTTTCATTCCCTCAAACAACTCCAATGCACCTTTCACAAACCACATCTTCACACACCAAAAAATCATCGAATTCCACGACACCAAATCCCTCTCAGCAATTTTATCAAAACACCAACGGAGTCTAAGTTTGTATTATGCAACCTGGCCCATCTGAATGCAAAGACCCATATTACCCATTTCAGCACAAACCAATCATATTCCCCACATTATGAAAAGACACTCGATTGTGCGCCAGCTCATATTACTCACATTATCAAAGGTAGTCGATTGTATGCAACCTAGCCCATTTGAATACGACCCATATTATATATTATCAGATAATGTAAAGTAAAATACCTCGATAAGAAAGCATGACATTCGATTAATCAATCTATAAACACGAAATCAATCTCAAAAGTTGTAATATCAGATAAACAAATCCACAAACCTTAAAAAATTCACCAAAACTGAAGTTTAGGTCCAAGTTTCAAGAACCCTATTTTCGGGTCTATTCAATAATCGAAACAGGATAATGATTCAATCAATTTGACCTAAGAATTATCAATCGAAATTTTTGGTTCATTGGTTTGGGGTTATCTGAAGCCAATCGATTGTTATGAGGAGTGAATTTAGGCTCCTAACCTTCTGTTTTCCTTTTTCCTTTTTATGTTGTCATGAGTATGAGTATTGATTTGGGTTTTTTGGTTCGCTGTTAGGTTAGGCTTGGGTGTGGGTGGTATGTGTGTGTTTTTTTTTAAGTTAAAGATTTTGTGGAAGGAAGAATGGAGAATCAAGTTTGAGGTAGACGCATTGTTTTCGGTTTTAACCTTTAACTTATTTTAGTTTAACCCCACCTTATCAAAGTTTTGTTTTTTTATATATTTGACACACGTATCTTTTTACTATTTTTTCTTAAAAAACGAAAATAAACAAAGGTTTAGCCAAATAAAAACGTTTTTAATACACTTTTTACACAAAAATGGTAATTTTTAAGGTTAATTTGATAATTCTGAAACTTTTTTAAAAATCTAAATAAAAAAAAGTTACTAAAAAAGGAATGAATTGATTTTTTTGAAATGAAAAAATTCCAATAAGGGTTTTATTTTATTATATAAAAGATACCACTATGTTTAAACCGAGACTTATAACCACCGACCACAAACCATTTGGTCATTTGCATACATATATGCTCAGGCTGATAAGGGAGGGTGGTTGGTAAAAACCCGGGTGCATTTCTTAGCTCCAAATTAAAAACAAATCAATTCCAAAAAAGAAAAATAACTATTTACATCATTTGTGTTCATTTACATGTACCGTTACAAATTCAAAAATAGGATACCGTGGCATCATTCTTCTTTGACACTAAGATAATGTTTCTTCCTGAGACCAACTTCCATTACCAAAGTTAACAAAGCCTCGCACACCTGAGAAGCATCTGGTTCTAAAGGATCATCATTTGTTGAAGAGTAAACCATCCAAGCGTGGTCTAATTTCCGCTTAGGGTGGACCACGACTGAACCCGGGACCTCTGCATCCCGACATGTCACAAGCCCATCACTCTTCTCACCATATCTAGTTAGTAGCAGCTGAGCACAGGCAGCCAATGTGGCTCCAAGAGGAACCACAACAGGGAGTACAGTGGCTGTTGAGTTTTCGGATAAAGGGGAAAATGTTGGAAGCTCCGCATGTGCAACACGAGAAAGTGTTGCTAAAACAGCTGGAGATATGTTGGCTTCGGTATGGAAAGAGACCACTGGGAGTTCTTTTGGTAAGTGGTATTTCTTTAAGAATTCCTTTCGTTTCTCATAAGTCAAATCTTCAAGTGATTGAACATCACCCTTAAAAACAATAGTACAATGTCTTAGTACATAAAGAAACTTCATTCAATATGATATAAGGGTTGAAAAAAATAGGTTTGACTGGAGACACTCTTTGAATCTAAAATACCCATCAAACTTTTCATAACACTAGCAATCAATAAAATCAACAACCAAATTATGAAAATATATAGGGGTGTTTGAGATTGCTTATTTTGAAAGAGTTTATCTGCTTAAAGATAAGCATGCCAGTACCAACCTGCTTCTTTTAGAGTAATATGAAGCTAACAAGCAACTGCTTATCTACAAAAGATATGTAAATAAGCAAACCCAAACACCCTCTCATAGATTACAACAAAAAGTATTATTTCATAGGCCTATTTGAAACACTAATCGTTTATGAAAACAATACTAGTAACTTTTGCTGGATTAAAGGTGTTTGGGCCAACACAACCTGACCTGTACAAAAACGATCTATCTTAAGTTCTTAACCAAAACCCATTGCCCTACCTGCCCATTTGTCACGTCTACATGCCATTAATGATGACACACAAAAAGGAAAAACATATGAAAGTGAAATAGAAAGAAAATAAAAAGAGTGCGTACCTTTATCACTTTAGAGATCAAGATTTCCATAAGTTTTCGAACATTAAAATAGTCTCCTATTTGCCCTTCTCGCATAATATCTGAAGCTATAGGGCTACCACCATATGGGCTCTGTGCTAAAGCCAGTCCCGCAACTTTATCTCTCAATTCTGGCCAATACATTGATAAAGCAGCAGCTGCATCTACTCCTCCTTTACTATGACCCAAAATCAGAACGCGCTTCTTGGAGCCCCAGTGCACCTCTTCTATCACCTCCTTTATTTCTCTGGCATTCTTTTCAACTGATGCCTACGATGAGTGACGTTATGATAATTTTTTCAATGCCACCACTTGGGCGTTTGGAATTTAGCTTGATATGTATCAAACAGGAAAATAAATTGGAAATATATCACAATAATAGCAATACCTCACTATGAATCTTTGCAATATGACAGGTCAGTCCCATTTTTGAGAAAGTAGCCTTTGTAGAAGTAAAATAAAGTGGTCCATGGTTACTAAAAAGACCTGCATGCCAGCAGAATAAAACAATACAATTAACCGAAATAGACAGTACTAAATATATGAATCATAGAACCAACTACAATTACGTGGATTACCTGGAACCAAGAGATATACCATTGAATTTGGCAGCACGTGTATACCGTGCCTAGTATAGAGAAAAACAACAAAATTAATATTTTGTATAAGAAACACTAGGCCACTAGCAGGTAAAAAATAGCTACCATTGTACCTAATATTGTCAAGAATATTATTGAACCGATCTGTCCCGTCTTCAATAGGAGGCATATCAGAAGCACGTTGTAGCCATCCAATGTCATCAGATGAACCATGAACTGTCCTTTTAACCCGCTCAACAAGGCTGAAACATAACTTCATGTCAGTTGTATGCACAAAAGATATATCTCAATTATTCAAAATAGACCATATGTTACAATTACCCTTGAAACATGGAAATCCCAATCCCACTTTGACTGGTCTGATTAGATTGTACGATGGCACTATTATTATTTTGGAAACGATCTTGAACTGAGTCCCTTGTTATTTCATCACGAGCAGGTGGTGCATTATTACTCAACAAAGGTTCTGTGAGTTCTTTAAATCCCACCACTTCCTGCCCATCAGAGTTTAAAGGTGTGCCGTCTGTTCAAAGAGAGAATAAAAAAAGATATAACTTAATTAACGTAAAATCTGTTATATAAGATATCTAACATCTTTATGATAGTGATATCATCAAAAAGACCCTATATACCTTCACCCAAAAACGTGTTTAGCTCCTCAATGGTATTTTTTTTTTTTTTTTTTTTTTTTTTTTTAAGGAATATCTGACTTAGTCCCTCAAATTTTGAATGCAACAAAAATCCTTTAACACTCTGATCTTAAGATTATTTTAGAGGAGAGAGGAAGAGAACTGGGCAGAAACTTTAAAAAAAATGTGTTCTTTAGATTTTGTAAGAAGAGAAAAGAAAGGAAATCTGGAGGGGGGATTTGAAAATTTTTGTTCCAAAATTGGGAGGATTGGGAAGGAAAGCTCAAACAAAAGTTATCTTGACCAAATTACCCCCGTCTTCTCCAAAACAACAACAACAACGATACCCAATCCCGCATGAGCGGAGTACCCCAGTCTTCTCCAAATCTGTTACATTCAACATTGTCATTACCTTCATTTGCTTCAAAATTATAAATCAAGTAACATGCTTTTGATCTTACTTAGACAGTTAGACGTGGAAAACACCTTATAGCATACTAACTGCACTTTGATGTGATCGAATTTCACAAACATACTTTTTCCTGAAATCTTAATTTGGTTAAAACAGTCTCATCTTTTGAGAGGTTGTTTAAAATTGTATAATACTAGGGTTTCAAATTTAAATTTTCTACTATTTCTTACTGGGCTAGATGTAGCAAAATACAAGTGCCTTTTTGGGCCTAAGATTATAGTTGATGGTTTTGGGAAAACTTGATTCTGCAGATAAAATGACGATAGTTTTGTGCTTGTATGCATCTCTTACATTTACTTTCTTTCCTTCTTTTTCTAACTAGTAACTTGCTTTCAGTAACCTTTCTTTTCTTTTCTCTAGTTTACTTTACTTTTCTTTTCCCTTTATTATTGACTTGAGAACATATTGTATAAATATGTAATCGTTACATCAATAACAAAGTTTGATGATGAGTGACTTAACCACTCGCTATAAACACTTTTTTGAAAAAAGAAAAATCTTTTGAGAACTGAATTAACCACGAAGATCCTTAAAGGGACTTCACTGCATATGTTATGAATATATGTATCGTTCTTTTTTTACAATAACCCTACAAAATATCTGGAACCATAACAAATGACAAGATAGCTGATGGAATAAATTAATCTTCACATAAAATAAAAATCTCATCCGCAAATAAGTAAAAACAGAGTAGCAACAAGTGCATGCGTGTGAGAAAAAGGACTGACCGGAAGTAGCAGGGAAGCAGCTAGTCAGATATGAAGTTGTCTCAGCAAGATAAGATGCGGCTCCATTTAAAGCTGGTACTGATGGAAATAGTGGTGGAGATACCTGGACGTTCCTCGTGACATTGGTATTTGCCTGACAAACAAGCAGCAGTTAAACTTTTTGCATAGAGTAAGAAGAGTGGATAATTATCATCCATTAACGAAATGACTATGATATTAACTAAAAACAATATGTGACCCTGAAGTACTATTCACCTAAAACGATTATTAAAATTAGCATTTTAAAGAGGGAAAGGTTCATTACCGTTAGTCGAATCCTTGGTTCTTCCCTGTTGGTATTTGTAGCATCCATTGTTGACACCAGCAGCTATCGAAAACACACAAATGATCAAACAAGCACCACATATCGGAAACTAATTATTAATTGTAATATTATCACATAAGAAAATGTTTAAGATCATTCAAATCCTATACTAGTGAACCGCAACAATGAATTGGTCATGGTAACAAGTTGAGTGTATAAGTTACATTAATCAGGTCTTCTGGGTCAATAGAGTCCACTTCTACTTGGTTCCTGCTTTACTACCAGATATATTTAATTAAATCTTAAACCCCACACACATATTCTTAGATAACAGTGAAGCATCTTTGATGTAACAAATCACAAATTGTTTAGCCATAATATAAAACTAATAGGGGGTGTTTGGTTGCAAACTTATTTTACTAGTATTCCATCTCTAGTATTCCAGAAAACTGGATGTGTTTTGTGTCTCTAGTAAACTGTTGAAAACTTAAAAAATGTTATCAATTGGTGTAGTTTTTTAACCAAAACTGAGAGTAGATTAAAACTCAGCAACAAGCTGCAAAATAACTGTATGGCTCAAAGAGAATCGTCAACCACCAAAATCAGCCTCAAATTTTCAGTTTTTACATCATGATTTGCCTAACCGTACCAAACAAACAAATGAGATATACAACACAATTAGCTACTAGCATTCTAATTGTTAATCTTCTTGAGCCAAAACTGATTTTATTGATGTATAATCACAGTTTTATTAAGTGATTAACGACCCATTGAACTCGACAAACATAAAAAATAAAAACATGGGAAAGATTCAATGAGATCTAGTACTATAAGATTGTCAATTTTCATGTTCATTTCCAATATCAGGTTCTCTACGGACTTTTAACAAAAAGTTGGAGTGTACTCATCGAATAAAGAAATGAACTACAAAATCAAGAAAATGAATCTTAAATCCGAACAAAACTGACATCTAAAGCATCACAAGAAGCAATCAAAGAAGCCCCAAATCAATATCAATATACTTTCAATAAAAGAGAAAATAGAGTAGATTCTGATGGAGACAATGAGAAGACAAAACCCTTGCTCCCAACTTGTTTGATAATACTTTTTTTACCATACAACAGCTATATCCAAACAGAAGAGAAGATAGAAGTATCAATCGAAAATGATGATAAGAGAGAATCTTACGGTGCTAGTCAAGTATGGGCAACCATGGGAGGTGAGTAAAGTGATAGTTGAGATGGTGGAATGGGCAGATGTTAGAAAGAAAGAACTGGTGGAATAAAAATTTACACCTCTCCATTTGCAAAAGAGAGTTTTTTTATTTCCATGAAAGCATAACTATCTAATAATCGTTCATTCCTATCATTCTCGTCTGTGTTGCTACTTCATCTTCACCAACCTAATGTATTGGATTTTATTAATCAATCCCGTAACTGAACTTATTCATGGTTGTCAATCATTTCTTGAAGTTAATTTCAAAGGTTCAGTAGCTACCATAGTACGGTTGCTTGTTCATCGCTGATTGGTTCATTTTATACAATTTATTATGTCTATTCTGTTATGCACCAATAGTATAGGCAAAACACGCTTCTCTGAGAAGATTTAGTATTGTGCATGACTGCATGTAACGGTTTAGAAGTGCATGAGACGGTGGAATCAAGTAGAAAAGACGAAAAAAAGAAAGCAAATTGGGTTAACAAGGAAACCAAGTAACCAACTAACAACGATAATGTTTTACTGATTGAATGTGTAACATTCTCAATTTACTTTGATTCCAACACGGTTTTCTTGGTTCACATTAGTCTGGACTCTTGAATAATCTTTAGTTCTAAACAATCACTCAAATCATTTCTCTTGATTTTCATATGAATCACTTAGCAACGAATTTACAACTCTTAAGTTCTCTTGCTTTCAAAATAAGTCACTTAGGAATGAACTCCTAACCCTTAAGCTCCCCTAGATTTACCATACATACGACAGCTAATTATGATATTTAAATCCTACAATGGCATCATTGTCCGAACTAGAGATGAGCATTCAACCCGGACCCCGGCACCGAACCGGTACCGGTCCACTACCCTAATTCACCCCAAAAATTACGGTACATGATTTTTTTTGGTATATACCCGGATTGTGTAGCGGAATTTGAAGGGGAGACTTGTTTTGTGCGCCATAACGGGGCCCATATGAATTCTTCGATCTCTAGGTCCAGCATGCTTTAAAACAAATAGGAAAATGCAGGTAAAGGATAGAAGTATGTTGTCACGTGTAAGTCTTTAACGTGGGCCACATTTGCATTTGTTCAGAAAATAAGAGATTCCATGACACATGCATGTAACGCCGTATGAGTTACTATATGTTATCTAAGGATGATGTCAGCATGCATAAAAGACAGGGACATGAGACGAAGACAAACTTGAGTTGTGCAATGCTCAATCTCATTTACTTCCACATTCTTTGCACTGGATTATGGCATCAAAAATGAATGACTTAAGTTTAGGCAGTGTAGGTTGTCGTGCTGAATGATAAATTAAGATGCGTTTGTGATTTAGTTCCACGTGTAGCATGTGTAATGTCGGTATCCCAGATCCCTTAGTAGCATCAATATTATAGACCATATGAACAACTAGCTAGTCAGATTGCACCTCCTCTAAAGAATCACATCAGTGCCCATGAAGTGGGTTCTAACCATTCCCGTAAGTGCATTGGGCCCATTAAACATATTCATAAGCAATAATCATGAACTTCCTCCACTTGTGCAAATTTGCTTGCCGCCCTAGAAGCCGAAGCCTCAGGTTGGTCATCGTTAGTTGTAGAAGCAAAAAAATATGAGAAGAATGCAAGATATTAACCCTTTTTCTGAATTAAAAACCTAAAATTTGATTTCAAATACCTTGAATTCGTTGGATTTCATTAATGAGGCTTAGATCTTTATAAGTTGATTAAAACAATAGATGCAAAAGTTAATCGTTGACTTTGGTTAGGATCTAGAATCTCATCATGTGGGTGTGTATCAACGAGAGAATATTAAAACGCAAATAAGTAAGAAAAGGGGCTACATGTTTAGCATATCATGTCCCGTGTATAATGTATCACTAGTGCCATTGTGGATTAAGTCGGTCACATTAACCGTGTAACTTGCTTTCTTATCTTCACCGGCCATGTTTCCTTGCATTATTCATGCATTCACTTATTTTTTGTTTATCACTATCACTGTTACATTCTCTTTGTCGGAGGTCAGTCTCCTTACCCTTGGGTTTACCCAAGGGTAGGGACATGACCTGTCTACATTCTACCTCCCCCGTACCCCGCTCTTGCGGGATTGGGTATCGTTGTTGTTGTTGTCGTTGTTGTAAATTAACCATGTAACCTAACTTATTTATACTTTTCTTGTTCTGTATTATATTATCCATGAGCCGCGTACTTAATTTTTAGTGTAATCCAAGATCATAAGTTACTTCATCGTTTTCTTAGGCGTTCATTTCCTCCGTCTAGAACTAGAGTTTTCCCTTCCCCACGAGTTAGCTTATCTTACCCTCAGCTAAGATTAGAACTCCAAAATAAGATCCAAACACGCACAATACCACTTAGAAAAACGGTAAAACCTTATATATTCCTCTACTAATCAAATTACATCGTATCTAATAAGAAACCAATGGGACAATAAGAGAGTGTCTAAAAGATAAGGTATAAGCAAATCATAATATGATACCATATCGCATATCAGTTATAATATTATATGAAATTAAAAAAGGAATAGGTCAAACAAACCTGTTTATAAATCGCCAATTGCTAGTGTTTGGAATGGATATAAAATATTTGGGTAAAGATATGGGATAAGGGTGGGGGGTGAAGCAAACGGAGGATTCGACGATTGGAGGCTGGTCGCGGTGGGATAGAATATTGTTACCGGTTATTGAAATGTGATTTGGAGTGTTGTATTTTTCTTTTCTTTTTTTCTTTTTAAGATAAGTAGTAGTTTGGAAAGCGGGGTGTTTGGGATTAGTTTTTTTTTTTTTTTTTTTTTTTTTTTAAGTAAAAGTGCGTTGATTTTAACAGTAAAGTTCTTATTTGATTTGAACAATCATGTTTTTAACATAACCATCTCCAATTTGGCATGGCGCAAGGGAACTCAAAATTTTTAAAAAGATTAGGGTATGTTCAGAAAAAATTATTTTGTTTTCTATTTTTAGTTTCGTAAAAATTTGAAAGAGAAATTTATTTCTACAAAACACTTGAAAATATAAAAAACGTGTTTAGTTGATGTTTGTATTTTATATTTTGAAAAAAATGATGGAGGGTTGTGGGTAACAAAAGAAAAGAAGGAAAATAACTATTTTTTTTTCCTTGTTAAGTTAGGAAATATGTTATTTTGTGTTTTGCAAAACATTTTGTTGGAAAACGCTGATTCAAACGTGATATCTGTTTTCCTTGTTATCCACAAAACATTTTGTAAAAAATAAGGGTATTTTCCCCCAACTAAATGCACCATTAGTGTTCAGGTAAATACTTTACTGAAAAATAAATAAATAAATAAATAAATAAATAAATAAGTTCACAAAAATAAGTTTCTCAATTAACATGAAAATCTTTAACCAAAAGAGGGCCACTAGAGAGATTTTGTGGATAAAAGGTCAAGGGTTCCAATCTCGGCTCGTGCTCACTCCAGTTGGTGCCTCACGGGGTCAGGAGAGTTGCCGGATCTATTCCTTGTGGGGTAGAGAATTGCTGGTGCCAAAGGGCACTCAGGATCATGGTATTACATCCAATTCACACCTTTTGTGGAATATGAATATCTTTAGGTTCCTCAAGTAAAATGAACATCGTTTTGTGGTATTCAAATAGAAACGGGAAAGCATCAAAGTGTTGGAACCAAAGTCACACGAAACACGGTTCGCTTCGGTACAGGAACAGGAAACGGGAATGCGGTTCGCTGGTCTCTAAAATATGGTACGACAGGGGGTATGCTCATTTCGGAACGCTACGGTACGCTCTGGTTCGATGTACCATAAACTTTAGTACGATGTACCCGATTCGGTACAATGTACCATAGTAATAATAATATTAAATTTCTACATTATGATAAGTATAAGCCAAATATCTATATTATATATTAATACTCAAAAGATTGATTGGGACATATATCATATGTGAATGTTTGAAACACATTCAAAAAGATTAGATCATCAGACACTACATACTAAATGGATAAAGAGAAATGACAAGCAATTCTAGTCTTCATCTAGATCCTCCCATTGCATGTCTTCCATTCTTGAAGTCGAGCCTTCCAAGTATGCACTTTCAGGATTCATGTCTCACTTTTTACTCGATCCCACTTTGTAAGATTCTGAAAACCTAATATTAGACGAATATTTGAATGAACAAACACCTATTTATCGGCCCTTTTTAGTATTCAAGCGGTTTCTTTTCACACTATGAATGAAAGAATACATACTCCAATTTATTTCCTTCGAAGAACTACTTACCGGTTGTAAAAGAACTTTCTTAGCTATCTCGGAAAGTTCCGGAGTTTCTGAACCGTAAGTTGACCACCAATCAATTGGGTCCATTGTTACCACATCAATTTGAGCCTCGAGGCGAGAATACAAACCTTTTATCATGTGAAACTTTGCGTATTGTGCCCGCAACATTTGTGTTTCTTCTTCGTTTTCTGAAATTCTTTTAAAGGCATCTATAACACGAACTATCACTTCCTTATCGATATTTGGAGCCTTTTTAGGAATTCCACTGAGCACTTTTGTACTAAGATAGGGTTTGTCATAAAAACTCGGTGTTAATGCGAACCCGAGACAATGTAAAGAGATAGTCATTTTCTCCCACCTAGCTAAAACAATATTTTCAACTTGAGGGAAGTATGAAGTGTACAAATTTTTCATCACATCTTTAATTTCTCCAACCATACTATCCATCCTTTCATATACTTCTATCATTTTCGCTCCCTCCTCGTCACAAAATTTAATCAACAAAAAGATCGGTTTAGTTATTGCTAGGATACGTTCAACATCATCCCAGAATTTGTCGCTTCTAATTGTTTCACAAACAATCTGTCCATTCTTTCGAGTGTTCTCATCCCTTTTTCTAACCCAATCCCTCCATGAGTTAAGGACAATAGTAGTCGCGAGAGCTTCCCTACAATCCTTTAGTCTTTTCAACAAAATATAGTGGGAGGCGAATTGGGTTTTAGCTACTTTTAACAATTCCAAGGTTGAATTTGCTCTAAAAATTGATAACGCTTGTGAATGATTCAAAAAGTATTTAACAATCATCTTACCTCTTTTGTATGTATTTGATAACCAAACTAGTTCTTTAGCTAAATCTTTAAACATTAAGTTTAAAGTGTGAACAACACATGGAGAGCAGAAGATGTGTTTGTATAACTTTTCCACCTCTTCTCCAGCATCCTTGCAATTTGCAGCATTATCCGTTACAACTTGAAGAACGTTACTTGGTCTAATGCTTTCAATAGCTTCGAGTAGAAATTCTGAAATTTTCTGCCCTGTTTTTTCCACTCAAAAAAAATCCTCAGCATGCATAAAAGTGGCACCACGGCTATTAACATCAAGAATATTAATCAATGGCTTATGTTTAACATTCGACCAACCATCAGATACAATAGATACTCCTTGTGTATACCATGTATCTTTAATTGGTGCTAATTCTTTTTCTACATCCCTAGCACATTCATCAAGTAGTACGGTCCTTGCTTTCTCACTTTAAGGCGCCTTGTAACCTGCAGGAGCCTTGTTAATTGCCGCAACCATTTCTTGAAATTCAGGGTTACGCAAAACATTAAATGGTATTCCATTTGCACATAGATCCCGCATGATTTTTAAATCAACTGAGCTTCTTTCCATTATACCAAACGAATGTTCGATTGGTCTTTAACTCTGTTTTTTTAGAGATAACATAATTTTTTAAAGCCTTTGACATACCCTTTAACTCTGCATTGCTTACCTCATACTTCTCTCGATCCTTTATTAACTCACTACACCTTCTAATTTCAGCTTTTTTTTCCAGGTGGGGGTCCAAAAAAATAAATGTGTATTCTTGAGTAGGAGCTTGTAAATTGCACCTTGCAATGATTACAAACCCAAACTTTTGAACCGCCTGGGTTTTTACTATTAGCAGTAGATACACAAACGGCTTCATTAAGAAACTGCTTACCCTCATTGGTGCGAAATTGTGTTTGAGTTGCACTTCCATTATTATTTGTGCTCTCTTACTCGTCACCAACATCATTAACTTCTTCATTATTTTCTTGCTCATTCATATCGTCATGGTTTCTTTTTTTACTAAAAACCATTTTGAAGAGTTTTTTGATCAGGTAAGTTTTTTTATGAAGATAAAAAGATGTTAGGTGAATGGTTTGAGTGGTTAAATTTTGAGATAAGTGGAAGTAATTAGTGGTTAATATTAAATATGAGTGGATGTAATTAAATGGGGCGAAGTACATTGGAAATAGAAATAGAATATGTGGATATAATTAAATTATATGAAAATCTGGTTAAAGATTGATACTTTGATATAAGTGAATAAAATTAAATTAGTTGAAGTAATTATTGGTTAAAATTTGGTTTGTTGTACCAATCCGTTTAGGTACGTTGTACCAATTCATTTTGGTATGCTGTACCAATCCGTTTTGGTACGCCGAACCAGTAGACTTCGGTACGGCGATTGATGATGTTTGGGAATGCCGAAAATAACGATCTGGATCGTGATTCCAAGAGATTCAGATCGCAATCGTACCACGTTTGGGTACGAACGATCCAGAATGTGGAACGCGACCGAGTCAGCATTTCCTATGACTTTGGTCGGAACAACGTTTTTGTGGTATTTAAATAGAAACATGAAGTGTTTTAAATTTATAATTAAGAAAAAATTTTAATGGTTTTTCTATGCATATATATATATATATAGTTATAGGAAATCGCTTTTTCGGTTCGGTTCGGTTTAGATTTTATCAAACCCATATCTATTTCGGTTCGATTTGGTTTTGACAAATTCATTTCGGTTACAAATTCAGTTCCATTTTTTTCGCTTTAGTTCAATTTCGGTCGTTAGGCCTGAGACATCAATGGCTATATATGTTTTTTTAACTAGAGTTCTTTAAAATTCACATTCCAACACTTTATATCATAAAGCGGTGTTAGAAAGTTAAAAATATGAGACTCGTACTTCTTGGATATAAAGCTATAAACTAATGAAGCCATAGTTTTGTGGTAGGTAAATAAATATTTATTTCCAAGTCCTCTCTCAACCATAAAAACAAATATATTTTTCTAACATTGCTTAGTAAAGAGAAGATATACATTGAATATTAGTTCACCCTTTACACGTAAATTAAGTATTTCTTATAATGTTCATATTAAATAAACAACTCAATGGCTGGTATAGTATATTAAAACAAATATTAATAAGCTTTTTGGCATTGACAATACGTCAAAGGTCTTGCACAAAGGAACTAGTACAAAAAGAGGTGACTTTATGTACATAAACACATTTACATAATTAGACCCATTCATACTACCTAAAAGATATCTATAAATTTATTGCTCAACTATAGAAACACAACTACACACACCTACTGTAACATTCCACCTTATATACTATAATATTGTCCGCTTTGCCCGTAGGCTCAAGGCTTTACTTTTGTAGACCTCATGTGAAGACTTCCCGCCAAGTCACCCAAGCCAATATTACTCTCACAAGAACACGCTTAATCGTTTGGGCAATTAACCGTTAGACCACAAAACACGTTGTTGGTATATAAGGCGAATGTTAACATGTGTTCCAGCATTACTACAAGTCATGAGCAATGTAGGATTTGTACAGGGTTTTACATTCAACCCCCACCCCTTAGAGGAATCCCGTCCCGAGATTCAGTTGGGTAACAACCTTGCCTAAGGGACTCATCGTTCTCGATGAGGTTTGCCCCACATCCCAAACGGCTTGGAGTAGCTCTGATACCACCTGTAACATCCTGCCTTATAGACCACAATTGTCCGCTTTGCTCGGCTTTGCTTTTGTGGCCCTCATATGAAGACTTTACGGCAGGTCACCCAAGCCAGTATTACTCTCACACGAGTACACTTAACCGTATGGGCGATTAACCGTCAAATCACAAAACGTGTTGTTGTTATATAAGGTGAATGTTAACTTATGTCCCATCATCACTCCAAGTCACAACCGATGTGTGATTTGCCTAGGGTGCTACATTCACCCCCATTAAGGGAATCCCGTCCCGGTATTTAGTTGGGTAACAACCCAACTAAGGGACTCATCAATGAGGTTTGCCCTACATCTCGAACGGCTTGGAGTGGCTCTGATACCACCTGTAACACCCCGCCTTATAGACCACAATATTGTCCGCTTTGACCGTAGGCTCACGGCTTTGCTTTTGTGGTCCTCATATGAAGACTTCCCGGCAACTCACCCAAGCCAGTACTACTCTCACACGAGCACAGTTAATCGTATGGGCGATTAACCTTATACCACAAAACGTGTTGTTGTTGTATAAGGTAAATGTTAACTTATGTCCTAGCATCACTCTAAGTCACGGCCGATGTAGGATTGTGTTCATTCACAACCCCCCCCCCATTAGGGGAATCCTGCCCCGAGAGTTAGTTGGGTAACAACCCTGTCTAAGGGACTCATTGTCCTCGATACAAGAACAACGTATTTTGTAGTTTAATGATTAATCGCCCATACGGTTAAGTGTGCTAGTGTGAGAGTAATACCAGCATGGGTGACCTGCCAGAAAGTCTTCACACGATGACCACAAAAACAAAGCCATGAACTTACGGGCAAAGCGGACAATATTGTAGTCTATAAGGCGGGGTGTTACATATAACGCCTTAAAAATCCGAAACGTTTAATCTTGATTATACCCTAAGTAATTAAAACCCTAATACTTGAATAATATGCAATTATACAATTAATAAACTTTAGATAACATAAAATTTTCACATTTTGGGTAAAATGGAAAAGACATCACACGTTTTATTTGTCCCATGGCCGATCTTTTTTTTTTCTTTTTCTTTTTTTTTTTTTTTTGTAAATCAAGAGAAGTGCAATGTGTCTAGGTGCATGTCTATTTTGGAACAATATTCTTGTCTTCTAACCTATCCCCACAATTACGCCATTGCCTTATATACATCTCCCTAGCTACTTCATATCAGCCGAATTATTTTTCCCTTCCCATCTCATATATTAAAACGTATACCACATAGCATAAAACATATAAACTAAAAACCTAAAAACAAAAGTTACGGCTTGGAGTTGTTTCTCTTCGTCTTCATTTTTTTTTCGATTCAAAGAAGACTGCAAGAGGTTTGGTCATGGTCCCTTGGAGGTGTTAGACGCGGCAGAATTTTGGTTCGCGTGTGCTATTTTAGTCGTGGGTATTTCCTGTTCGAAGGGGTGTTGGATGTTACTTGGTTTGATTGTGGTTGTGGCTAGTACAAGTTCTTGATACTCGTTCTTTCGTTCCGATCACGCTTCGAGGGTAACCATATTTTTCCTTATTCGATTCATTTTCCCTTCAATCTCTTGTTCACGTTTAAAAGATCACCTAAAACAATATTATGAATCGGTTAATCCTGAGATGCATGTATACGTATGGGTTTCATAAAATGATAGAAAGGAATACATAAATAACGATTTCAAACATATGTAATCGACCTATATGTTTTGGGTTAGACTTGTATACTATTCTAAACCTTGCATGAAATAATAAGGCTGCCACATGAAATGACAATTTAGAAACCCTTATACATATCGACCCACACATGTCGGTTAAATAGATTCACATTATAAGTATGTTATAACCCTCTTGAAACTATTCGACCTGCATATATTCGAGTCGGCTCTTGGTCACGTTTGTTTGGACGTGTTCTTGGCTCAACATATTAAGACTTGAGATAACAATATACTCCAATCGAATTAGAGAATGAATAGAGCCTGTATGCTTTCTTGTTTGAATCATCATATCAGCATGAAAGCGATGTCACCTAAGGAATGTCACATGAAAACCTATCAGACTTATGCATGCATATATATTGAATAGAACTTTGCATGAAATGTCATTTTCGAAAAGGATCTAATCATACCATATGTTCGAATATATATAAACTTCTTTTTCTTGAATTCATTTCATCAACTTATTCAAGTTAACTAACAGGATAATGCATGCATTTCGAGTGTGTCGGTTTCGGCTTCATAATCTGGGAAATAAAAGAGGTGTCGACTTAATGTTTTCTTTTTGGAAAAGGTTGTTATTATATAAACGAGTTTTCGAATAGTAGTATTTTGTTTTCTAGAAAGCTTCAAAGCTTGGGGGCTTCGAACTATGTTGGTGTAGAGTTTTTTTTTGGAATCGGGTCTTAGATGCCATTTATCGACCTTAGGTCTAAAATAAAATGCAACATGTGTCGACCCTAGAACATACGCATCATTTAAAAACTTGTCTTAACAATTGTATAGGGAACTTTGAAAACAAAAGACTGGAAACAAATAACATTGAGTTCGAATCGATTTCGGTATATAACATACGAATAGAAAGGGTTTTCATGCAAGATACGTACTTGTGAAGATTACAAGTAAAATCAATTAAATACTTAGCCTAAACTTTTGTTATTTTCACATCAAACCCCATACTTTGCTAAATTGCTATATAAAGCCTCAAACTATAATATTTGTCCTTAACTTAGCCTATTATCAATTATAACCTCTAAGTTTGGCCAATAAAATGGATATAACTTGTCATATTTACATTTTAAACACTTGACCTTTATAAATTGTCATAAATAAACCCTAATCTAATATAATTTCCATTTTAATCCTTTGACTTGACTAAATGGTAAACTTTAATTATAAACGTCTAATATTGCCAATTCAGGAAACCTACTAAATATGGAAACTTACGAAATCAGGAAGTTACTATTTTTGGAAAGCTGCTATAAATGGAAAGCTACTAAAAATAGAAAGCCGACTAAAACGAGTAATCTGATTTAAAATAAGTTATTAAGCCGATCATTAATTCGTGTAGATTCGCTGAAGAAGGAGCGACTTCCTATTCCTATGTTGTGATATGGTTTCGTTGACGGTTTAACGTACATATATTCTACCATTTTTCAGTAAGGGTGCTCTCTCTCTCATGACTTGATCTTGATTTTTGATTCGTTATCTTGATATGATTCCCTATGCCATTGCTATGATCCATTATGCTTTGATTCATTCATTATGATTCCTTTGATATGAGGCTTGATATGATTCCTTTGATATATGATTCACATTCATTGATACTCCTCTGATTATGACTATGATATGCTATGTTCTGATATGCTGCTATGATTATATGTATGTATGCTTCGTTCTCTTCTTATGCCTGAGTTTTTAACTAGTCATGGAGGTACCATGGCCGTGTCATCGAGGCACCAATGGCATCACACTTTTTGTGGAGGTATGATTGATCCACGGCGTCCTCACTTTGTTATGATATGATTATGTGATCACTTGGCCATTTATGATATGTGTATACCTGTCCTGCAAGCAGGGTACGTGTATGTTTATGTATGTATGTATGGGGGGCGTATGGATGCATCTTAGCACTTATGTTTATATATGGTTATGATATGGATATATGTATGGTGAACTGAGTATGTGCTCTATACTCCTTCACGTTTGGTAGCTAGCTACTCCATGTGGTACTAAGAGGTCTCCCCTCTCTGTATCCTTTGATATATGATTATGGATTATGTATGTATGTATGTATGTATGAAGTGGTGGATTGATTCTGGAAGTTGGATCGTGTTATATTTTGTGTGAAGAGCGAGATGATCCTAGAAATTCTTTTCGTATTCGTTTTGATCTCTATGAGCGGGGTGATGCCAATTGTATGGGCTACTACTCCGACTATTCCTATGAATTTGATAATCGTGTTTTTCATGAATACTTGGATAATTTGTCAAAGTATGACATTTTAGTATATTCAGAGACGAAAGAGAAACACGGAGATCATCTTCGTATTTTGTGTTGATATTTCTACGTTAGAAGAAGCTCTATGTGATATATCTTGAAGAGTAATTTTGTTGAGGGGATGAGAGAAGAAGTTTGAGAAGCTGAGAAGAAATTTGTTTCTACCCAGGCATGAAGAAGCTCAGGAGCAAGGCAATGAAAGATTAGCCATGATGGAAGATAGAAGGAAACAGTCTGAAGTGAAGCACACGGTTCTATCAACTCTATTCATCTTAGTTGTACTAATATGCATAAAGTCTCGAAGCAGGATCTGGACGGAATGGTATGACGACGGTGGTGACTACATCGGAGATTTCCACGCACAGGAGGAAGGACAACAAGTGGAGTTACAGTGGAGCATTGACTTGGACGGCTTGCTTGGAAGATCGGCATAGATTTCTTTTGGAAGGAGATTATTCAAGTTACATGGCACACCTGCAGTGATCGTGATAGAGAATCGCGTTTTTTTTCACACTTCTAGAAGAGGTATAGAAGAGTTAGATGTCTTGGCATTTGAGGAAGTTTTGGTTCACAACGCGTCAGATCTTGAATTCATTCTTATTCGTACGATAATTCTACCTTTTCGGTTACGGCTTTTGATACGTTTTAATACTCTGATTCGTGTATTGGAATGTCAGTATGAATATGTTATCCCATCTCCTTATGAGACTCTTGGTATGTTGATGATTCGATTCGTATTCCTTCGACTTTAGCAAGTTCCTTTGTTCGTTTAGAATTTGGTAGGAGTTGATGAAGACTTATCGCTTAGTACTATCTCTATTTTTCCTTCGTAAGAATATGTGTGTTTAGTGTATCTCCTTGCAGGATTCCAACTATCATCTATCATCCGTCATCTGTCATCTAATACGCATGGTTTCTCATTCGTTGGATTCGATTCGTTATGATTTTGTTGCATCAGGATCGAGTCATGAGAAATTTTGGTTGTGAAGATTCTTTTGGATGAACCTCCCTGAGTGTGAGGATATTTGTGACGATCTTTTTAGAGGGGAAGAATTATAACGCCTTAAAAATCCGAAACATTTAATCTTGATTATACCCTAAGTAATTAAAACCCTAATACTTGAATAATATGCAATTATACCATTAATAAACTTTAGATAACATAAAAATTTCACATTTTGGGTAAAATGGAAAAGACATCACATGTTTTATTTGTCCCATGGCCGATCCTTATTTATTTATTTATTTTTTTTTTATTTTATTTTATTTTTTTGAAATCAAGAGAAGTGCAATGTGTCTAGGTGCATGTCTATTTTGGAACAATATTCTTGTCTTCTAACCTATCCCCACAATTACGCCATTGCCTTATATACATCTCTCTAGCTTCTTCATATCAGCCGAATTATTTTTCCCTTCCCATCTCATATATTAAAACGTATACCACATAGCATAAAACATAGAAACTAAAAACCTAAAAACAAAAGTTATGTCTTAGAGTTGTTTATCTTCGTCTTCATTTTTTTCGATTCAAAGAAGACTGCAAGAGGTTTGGTCGTGGTCCCTTGGAGGTGTTAGACGCGGCAGAATTTTGGTTCGAGGGTATTTCCTGTTCGAAGGGGTGTTGGATGTTAATTGGTTCGATTGTGGTTGTGGCTAGTACACTTTCTTGATACTCATTCTTTCGTTTCGATCACACTTCGAGGGTAACCATATTTTTCCTTGTTCGATTCATTTTCCCTTCAATCTCTTGTTCACATTTAAACGATCACCTAAAACAATATTATGAATCGGTTAATCCTGAGATGCATGCATACGTATGGGTTTCATAAAATGATAGATAAAATAACGATTTCAAACATATGTAATCGACCTATATGTTTTGGGTTAGACTTGTATACTATTCTAAACCTTGCATGAACTAATAAGGCTGCCACATGAAATGACAATTAAGAAACCCTTATACATATCGACCCACACATGTCTGTTAAATAGATTCACATTATAAGTATGTTATAACCCTCTTGAAACTATTCGACCTGCATATATTTGAGTCGGCTCTTGGTCACTTTTGTTTGGACGTGTTCTTGGCTCAACATATTAAGACTTGAGATAACAATATACGTCAATTGAATTAGAGAAGGAATAGAACCTGTATGCTGTCTTGTTCGAATCATCATATCAGCATGAAAGCGATGTCACCTAAGGAATGTCACATGAAAACCTATCAGACTTATGCATGCATATATATTGAATAGAACTTTGCATGAAATGTTGTTTTCGAAAAGGATCTAATCATACCATATGTTCGAATATATATAAACTTCTTTTTCTTGAATTCATTTCATCAACTTATTCAAGTTAACTAATAGGATAATGCATGCATTTCGAGTCTGTCGGTTTCGGCTTCATAATCTGGGAAATAAAATAGGTGTCGACTTAATGTTTTCTTTTTGGAAAAGGTTGTTATTATGATAAATGAGTTTTCGAATAGTAGTGTTTTGTTTTCGAGAAAGCTTCAAAGTTTGGGGGCTTCGAACTATGTTAATGTCGAGTTTTTTTTTTTTTTTTTTTTTTTTTTTTTTTTTTTGAATCGGGTCTTATGTTCCATTTATCGACCTTAGGTCTAAAATAAAACGTAACATGTGTCGACCCTAGAACATACGCATCATTTAAAAACTTGTCTTAACGATTGTATAGGGAACTTTGAAAACAAAAGACTGGAAACAAGTAACATTGATTTCGAATCGATTTCGGTATATAACATACGAATAGAAAGGGTTTTCATGCGAGATACGTACTTGTGAAGATTACAAGTAAAATCAATTAAATACTTAGCCTAAACTTTTGTTATTTTCACATCAAACCACATACTTTGCTAAATTGCTATATAAATCCTCAAACTATAATATTTGTCCTTAAGTTAGTCTATTATCAATGAGCAATGATACATCCACATAAAAGTATCCACAAAAAAAATCCACTTGCTGAGGTGTCAGCCGGTGATTGGTTTTTGTTAGATGTGGATCCCACAAAAAAACAATCACCCGCTGACACTTCAGCGAGTGGATTTTTTTTGTGGATACTTTTATTTGGGTGTTGCAAAATCCATTATCAATTATAACCTCTAAGTTTGGCCAATAAAATGGATATAACTTGTCATATTTACATTTTAAACCCTTGACCTTTATAAATTGTCATAAATAAACCCTAATCTAATATAATTGCCATTTTAATACTTTAACTTGACTAAATGGTAAACTTTAATTATAAACGTCTAATATTGCCAATTCGGAAAACCTACTAAATATTGAAACTTACTAAATTAGGAAAGTTACTATTTTTGGAAAGCTACTATAAATGGAAAGTTACTAAAAATGGAAAGCTGACTAAAACAAGTAATCTGATTTAAAATAAGTTATTAAGTCGATCATTAATTCGTGTAGATTCGCTCAAGAAGGAGTGACTTCCTATTCCTATGTTGTGATATGGTTTCGTTGACGGTTTAAGGTACATATATTCTACCATTTTTCAGTAAGGGTGCTCTCTCTCATGACTTGATCTTGATTTTTGATTCGTTATCTTGATATGATTCCCTAAGCCATTGCTATGATCCATTATGCTTTGATTCATTCATTATGATTCCTTTGATATGAGGCTTGATATGATTCCGTTGATATATGATTCACATTCATTGATACTCCTCTGATTATGACTATGATATGCTATGTTCAGATATGCTGCTATGATTATATATATGTATGCTTCGTTCTCTTCTTATGCCTGAGTTTTTAACTAGTCATGGAGGTACCATGGCCGTGTCATCGAGGCACCGATGGCATGACACTTTTTGTGAAGGTGTGATTGATCCACGGCGTCCCTACTTTGTTATGATATGATTATGTGATCACTTGGCCATTTATGATATGTGTATACCTGTCCTGCGAGCAGGGTGCATGTATGTTTATGTATGTATGTATGGGGGCGTATGGATGCATCCTAGCACTTATGTTTATATATGGTTATGATATAGATATATGTATGGTGAACTGAGTATGTGCTATATACTCCTTCACGTTTGGGAGCTAGCTACTTCATGTGGTATCGAGAGGTCTCCCCTCTCCGTATCCTTTGATATATGATTATGGATTATGTATGTATGTATGAGATTTGTCAAGTACCTTGGCAGGTAGGCTCATGGCTTTCCTATGATTCGTTTGTCTATTCAAGTACCTTGTTTAGATGCTTCTTTGTTGATACGTGCTCATTACCTTTTCCTTACGATTATGCTTATGTGGTATATCTTTGATACTTCGTTTCCCTTTGACTTATGATATTCATTCAGTGTATGTTAATCTCTTATACATTTGACAGATGACATCCCTTTTTAGCTAGAGCTTTTGATTCATTTTCTTATATTTATTTATGTTTCGTTTATTCGTTGTATATATATATCTGTTCACTGAGCTATCGTAGCTTAGCCGCATTCCTTTTCCTGCGGTAGGTTTTTGGTTGGATGCTGGGTTTGGGTGAAGAATGCTAGAGCTTTAGTGGATTACCCCATGGACTAGAAGCCTATTACATCTGATATGTCACCATACTGTAGCACTCCTGACCCATGTCGGGTTGGGGTGTTACATTACAGGTGGTATCAGAGCCACTCCAAGCCGTTCGCGATGTGGGCCAAACCTCATCGAGGACAATGAGTCCCTTACGCAGGATTGTTACCCAACTGACTCCCGGGACTGGATTCCTCTAATGGAGGTGAAGGTAACACCCTAGGCAAATCCTACATCGGTTGTGACTTAGAGTGATGCTGGGACATAAGCTAAAATTCGTCTATACAACAACAATACACTTTGTAGTACTAGCTTGGGTGACCTGCCGGAAGTCTTCACATGAGGGCCACAAAAGCAAAGTCATGAGCCTACGGGTAAAGTGGACAATATTGTGGTATATAAGGCGGGGTGTTACATGTGGTATCAGAGCCACTCCAACCATTCAAAATGTGGGGCAAACCTCATCGAGGACAATGAGTCCCTTAGGTAGGGTTGTTACCCAACTGAATCCCAGGACAGGATTCCCCTAAGGGTGTGAATGTAACACCCTAGGCAAATCTCACATTGGTCGTGACTTGGAGTGATGCTAGGATATAAGTTAACATTCGACTTATACGACAACAACGCGTTTTGCAGTCTAATGGTTAATTGCCCATATGGTTAAGCGTGTTCGTATGAGAGTATTATTGGCTTGGGTGACCAGCTGGGAAGTCTTCATATGAGGGCCACAAAAGTAAAGCCGTGAGCCTACGGGAAAAGCAGACAATATTGTGGTCTATAAGGCGGGGTGTTACACCTACCATCACATCAATTTTAATATAACGATGAGTGTTCAAACTAAGCTCAATCCTTGTGAAGCCCTATGAACCAATCATATTTCACTATCAACAATATAAATGCTTCATTCATTTTCATCTTCTTCACAATTTACACTCTCACCTAATAACTCACAAACACTAACCCTAATTCACTAGCTTTTAGTTCATACATTAGTTTTCGCTAACACCGACTGCTTCTATGACCACCGTACACCCTCGAATGACGTCATCTGCCACCATGATCTCCAAGGTACCCAGTACTCGTGTTGTTTTAGCTGTTGTCACAACATATGTGACTAATCAATGTTACTTTGTTTTATCATTTCAGAAACCAAGAAAAGACAATATCGCGATTAGTTTTCTTGTATTCCTCATTGGAATAGGTGGTCTCGAAAATTTTAGGTTAGTAACTTTTCTTTTATTGTATGGATTTTGATTATGGTTATCTCGTGTTTGTTTTATGTAATTTTGTATGTATAATCTTGTGTTCATTGATATGTTTATGTGTCTAATTTCTGAATATATATATATATATATATATATATATATATATATATATATATATATATATATATATATATATATATATATATATATATATATATATATATAACTTGTGTTGTATAAATTGTTGTTGATTTAGTTATTAGATGTTATTGTCACTTGTTATATTGTAATTTTTGAATATGAATGCTATTCAGTTTGTTATTAGGTCAAATTATTCGGTTCGTGCGATTAGGTAAAACTATAGCAATTAGGTCAAATTTTTTAGTTGGTGCAATTAGGTCAAATAAAATAAAAGTTCATACCTATATGGATGATTTACCATCGTCAAAGATGATATGGTAGGAACAAGAAAGAAGAGCCTCTGATTTACTTGATAGTTACGTAAGGCCGAAAATCAAGTTGTTGTGATGTCAGACACAATGGTGATATTTTTATTACAAGCTTTATTTTTTTTTTGCATATTATATAGGGCTAATTGAATATTTTGTTTTGTACGTATGGATGATTAATTAGTTGGATCGAACTAATGGTTTTGTCGATCACTTGCTGTCTTCTCTTAACCATGTCCGGAAAAGTTGTCAATGTTTGGTTTGTAGGTGTTACATGTATGAGAACCATAGTTTTGAATGGTTGTTACTGTGAGTGTCTATAAGTACAAATGACTGATATGGTATGCAACTCAATTATTATTGTGGTTGATTGTCAGTAGTAATATCATTTGTTGTGTGAACCATGTAGATTACTTTTTTGCGATATGTGTTTGTTTGGATCTACTAGTGATGTAGACTAAATAACGAGATAAGACAAATCAGACCTATTGATTCGCAAGAATACCAGGGACGATTCTACCAACACAGGTTATATGTTGCTATCAACGCTCTCATTAAGCAATGACAAAGTAATGTAATGTGATAAGCCACTTTTAAAGTCGACAACATAGAGTATGGATTATAGAATACATAATTTTCTGGTGGCTATTAGAACTTTATAAATGCACATGAGTTTCTAGTAGCAGAATTATGTTGACCCCAAATACTTTGATTTAGCTTGTTTCCTTATAGATAGTATGAAGAATTTGAACATAACAAATACAGTAATAGCTTATCTATTTCTAATAAAATGATTTAGGATGTTGTGATGCATTAAAACACACATTTGATGACTTTTAACCCGTTTGATCCGGTCATCCAGGTTTTTTACTTCCAGCTTCCTATACTTTACCAGTTAGAGCTATAATATATTCCCAAATTTACCCATGATTAACTGTCAAAAGCATATTAGATTCAACTTAAGGTATACTTTTCAGAAACTTTAGATATAATGGAAGCTTTAGGGTTATAGACCTTTCGTCATTTCATATCATTTCCAGCAAGTTCTTAATGCAGACTTCTCAATAATTAGATCACTAGCAGCCTCAAAGTTGTTTTCAGATTTAATGCTCTGAATGCAAACTTTTCAGCAATTATCCATATACTAGCCAGCGTCAATGCTGTTTACAGAATTATGTATGCAAATTCTTCAGTTGTTAACTTAATCTTTTTTCACCTCATTCTCCCTAAAAGCACAAAAACAAAAAGTAATATTAGTTTCAACGGAGAAACAAGATTCAAAACTTTGGGTGTATATAAGAATAAGCAGTCTTGCTCCAAGAGGTATATTCACCTCTTGTGAATCACTATTAATTCAGATATTTGATTATATCATATAAGAACCAGTAATTAATTCTTTGATAACACAACTCAAAAGAGAAAGTAAGACTATTTGTTAATACATTGAAAAGCAATAGTACAATCTTCTGTATTGAAATGTTGATTCAAAGTACTAAGAATGGTTTGCAAAAGTAAGAATGGTTTTTACCTCTTGGAGATGACTGATTGTTGCATGTATTTTATCACAAATATTGTAAATAAGTAAGTATTGAGATCCTCTCATTGTTAAAGCTCAACAAGATAGGTTAACTTGTAGATATTGCAAGAGATAACAAATCAGTGGGTCGGTATTTACATTAGAGGTGGACCCCATTTTGATTTATTTTTCTATAATTTGTGAGACGTTGATTTTAACATGAGATGTCTCAATCCGATAAATAATATTATTGATGCAAAACATAAAGAGAAGAAGAAAGGAAATGTTATTTGTTACTACTTACCTCTTTGTAAGCAATGAGAGAGTCTTGTCTCCTGTAACATTCTTCTCATTCTAATCAAGATAATGACCAAATAAGATGTCTCTCATTTCATTATATGATACATCTTCGACTAGTAGTTTTGTTGATTTACCTTTTTCCTTAATATGGTTTTAGGTAAAGGCTTGTTTAAGCGGCCTCAAAAACTTTTCTCCACCTTCCAAATATTATTTGTTTACAAATAGTTAGTACATACAATATACTAAAAATCATATTATAGCTCTATTATGATATTCTAACAGTTATGTTTAATATTGTGCGTGGAGCATTTCTTTATCAGTAATGTTTTTATTTTGCCTAGTTGACTTGATGCTAAAAGATAGTTATATGCAAATAGTTCTTACAAAAGGTGAAGGAAAAAAGCAACATGGTCACCTTATACATTGCGACACTAAAGAGCCCACAACAAACACCGATTGGGATTATTGGAGGACCCTTTGTACCGGTAACCAATGATAACACAACTCCAGAACCAAAACCTGCCACCATACTGCATTGATATACCTATGAGTACAGAATAATATAGAAATAGGGACCAAACAACCACACATGAATATTGGCAACAAAAATAAAAAATAAAAAAAAGTAAATCACAATGGGTATTTATGTCGTTTTTTTTTTATCAATCTTATCAAGCCACGTCGACTACATCACTAGAAACATATCTTGTTGATCACAATTTTCTTTACAAAGTTTACAATTAACTAGGTGTCTGGATTAGCTTTTTTTTTTGGGCTAATCGGCTTATTGTAATTAGAAAAACCAATAATTAAAGCTCATTTTGTTAGCTAATGTCCATAAGCTTAAGTTGGTTAAAACTTGATCATAAGCTGAAAAAGGTGAGCTTCTCGGCTTTTCTAAAAATCAATAGAAGTTGATAAGCCCCGCGAGTTGTTGTATTTATAGGATTTGAGTGGGGTTGAATCATATATATCCTTCGCTTATTAATTACATATATGACTCTTAAATTTTGACATATCATATCATTCAAAACAATTCAATCAATCATGATTTAACATAAATATTAGATATTATTATTTTTAATTTAGTATTCTTGCTCTTTCGAATCACATTAAAAGTCCTTAACGGGTTCTTCAAGTCTTTCTTCTAAAAACAACATATTCATAAATCAAGATGCTAGTGGGAAATCTAAGAATCATATTAAAGAAAAACACAGAAAAGGGTACATGGTCAAACCAACATATGTTTTAATGTTTATATATAAGAAATAAGGAAACTACATTTTATAAGATAACCTTAAAGGTAATTGCTTGTAGAAACATCCTCTTGGCCTCCCAATCTTTTCATGACACAAGATACACCTTCACGAAAAAAAAAAAGACCAAAATTGCGAGCTCTTATCAAAGGGAATTCCATTGAAACAAGAGAGTAGGAAGTGCCGGAACCCTGTTGGAGCATGCTTTAAAATTATGTCCTATATACATAACAAAAGATTATTATAAATCATATATCAAAAATTTATGCAAACAGATAAGAAGTGCAAGGAATTTCTTGTTGGATTTTCTTATAATGGTGGCAGTAAAAGATTAAAACCAACATATACATTTCAGAACAGAATTTGATCACTCGTATTAAATAACAACAATAAAAACAAAGAAGTACTGATATAATAATTCAAAATATATCATGCCGAATTACATACTTTGGAAGTGAATTATATCAGCATTAGTTGTTGTCTCTAGAAAATATATCAAAATTAGTATTTTGAAGTTAAAATCACACAAATTGAAAAAAAATGAAGATTTTTTTATAAATAAAACTATACTCCTGCGTACAAAACTTCAAAATATCTAGGGTGATTACATGGTAAACCCATCAGCTTTCGACATTTTGGCGTTTTAACCTTGAAACTATTTTTTAAAATAATCCATTCCTTTTAAATCATTAGATGTCAAATTATACTGAGAAACTTTTATTATTTAATCGATTACTGTTTTACTAACAAGAAAACTGCTAAAAGATGAATAAAAAGGGGTCCAAAGGTTAAAGCTTTGTTAAAAAGAAGTTTATCTAAATTGTGCCAGAAATGCATGTCTTAAAATCTAAATAATAAACTAAAGTTTTCCAGTAATTCTACAAACAACATTCATGTAATAATAATAATAATTCTAGTTTTATAAGATTTCTAGGAGTCTGCAAGTTTATTATTCAACTTTTTATAATTTTTAGCGGAAAATGTTAAGCAACCCAACAAGCAATTGTACAATGAAGTAATGAAATACTTGATAACTCGGTAACAACAGTCAAAAGTAAGTTATAGAAGGGAAACGATTACGTATTGATAAAAGAAACTCTAATCAGCCAGCTAGTACTAACCCACTCTTTCTACTAAGATAATTTATCAACTAAACGGAATTTGTTGACCAAAAGATCGAAAAGTCCAGACACGGCAGCATAACTGACAGTAGAGGTGGCAGTTCAACAGAAACCCCCACAGGTAAAGACCGTTCGGTAAGCCATTTGTTGTATGAGGTTTCATAACCAATGCGCTTACCCACTAACTTTGTGATTGGGTTTTCATTAACCCATCGGTTTCCTTTCTCCATGAAAAAGGGATACTTTTAATCTTTTTATTCTCAATCGTAAAACAAAACCTGTAAAGTATCCTACATAAATGGAGAATGTCTTTTAGATAACTAGTTTAATTTAAGCTTGTCCGCGGCTCGTGACACATCGTTATATGTCGAGAAACAAAGGGTGCGCTTAGTTAGAGATAACATTTCCTAGTTCTCTATCTCTAATTTAGTAGGAATTTTGAGTGGGATTTATCTTCAAAAAAGAGTTCAAAATTTAGAATACGCGTTTAAATGGTGTTGTTATTTTTGATTTTGAAGAAGCAGGGCCGTCCCTAGAATTTTGGAGGCCCTGTGCCGTAAAGAAAAATAGGCCTCATAAACACACAAATTTTGAATTTTTGAGGCCATGCCATGTACTATACCAAAAAATGAGGCCCTATAAAGAAAAGAAACTAGATATATGTAGATAATTTCATTAATTGTAGTAATACAATAATGTATATCTAGATAAAGATCCATGTTTAACAAATTTATAAACTGATATCATATGAATATTATTTTGGCTTCTTAGATACGGAGTATTATTTTGAAAGTAGGCCATGCATTGAATTTATATATAAGGAATGGACTCAGAAAATGGTGCCCCTCATAATTATTGGGCCCTGGGCAACAACCCAGCCTGCCCTTGCTGTGAAGAAGGAAACTAGATGTTTTGAGTTACTAAGTAAGAAAGGAAAACATCAAAATGTGTTTTATCTATGTTTTCCTCAACTACACGCACCCTAATGCAGTGTTTGTTTAAGTCTATATATAAGCTTATGAGCTTATATGATTTCGGCCTATATTTCATAAGCGTGTATTTTTGGCTTATTTTTAGCTTAGAGTAAATTGCAAAAACCATAAAAGTTGTTGTTCATTTTGACAGTAATCATACTTGTCAGAAACTATTGGCAGATATATCCCATAAATGTCTAACATTTACATTCATGAAGGCATGGGTTTTGCCAAATTCTTCACTAAAATTTCCGCAATAATCATCCCAAAAAATCCTTAAAAAGGATTAATTTTGTTAGAAATTTAGCCTTATAAGGATTATATTTGCAAATAATTAACAAAAGATGTTTACTGTCAAAATAAACAAACCACAATGATGGTTTTTGCAGTTTACTCTTAAGCTTATATGAACTTAAATTTCATCTTTGATCATAATAAGCTCATAAGCCACAAAATATGGGCTTATAAAACATAAGCTGAAATCATATAAGCTCATGGTGTTTGTTTAAGCTTATTTGACTCGGCATATCTTCCAAAAGTTGCTTTTAATATATATATATATATATATATATATATATATATATATATATATATATATATATATATATATATATATATATATATATGAGCTTATTATAACTTAAAGATGGAAAATAAGCTAATATGATACAAAATAAGCCTTAAAAGATGAGTTTCATGAGATATAAACCGAGTCAAATAAACTCATAAGCCCACAAATAAGGGCGTGTGTAGCAGAGCGTAGAGAGGTGAGTGTGTTGAGCATTGTGATTTTAGTGCTCTTTTAGCAAGCATCAAGTAACTTTCTTTTTTTTTTCTTTTGAACTGCTCTTTTTTCCAACACTACATGAATTTAGGAGCGTTAAGCATTTATCGAGATGTGATGATACAAAATTACATCATTTTACACATTATGATTAACAACTACGTTAACAAACGTTTTTATAGAGAAAAAACACTTAAACCTTAAATAAACACCCTTTAGAGTATTTCACATCATAGTATTTGTAAACTAATGTATTTTGCAGACCACAAAAAAAAGAAGCCAAAAGAAAAAGAGACAAACACAACTATTGAGCTTGACAAAAGAATAGTAAGGCTAAGTTTTTAGGCATCATTTTGTTACCAAAGAAAAATGGATTTTCTCTATCTACATAGTAAGACAACTAGCATGTGGTAAATTCATGTTGTAGTGTCGCATAGGAAATCTCATGCAATCTTTGAATTATATCATTTCTAGTTTCCATATTGTATATGGTTCACATCATGCAAAGTTGGTGAAACTTGGTGTATAAAATCAACTTCAAAGAATGTAGCAAAATGTACCAGCTCCTAGCAAAACAACAAGAAAGTGTTATCAAGTTTTTTTCAATAAAGAATTTTTTTGAGTGATTTAATATTTTGTCTCGTAAATAAAGTTTAATATTTTGTGAGCAATTTTTGTGAGAGTAACATCTCATACATCCAACATAAATTGGTATCAGAGCTTGTTCGAATTCATTTGGGTTAAACGAGTTCTTATCATTTTTATATAGGTTTCATGACAAGACGACATGTAAAACCCTAAAATTTCCATTCTTTGAAATTCCCATTTTACCCTCTAATTTTAAATTTATAAGAACTCAAGTAATGATACAAGAATATTATAAATCTATAATCTAAGTTACTAGTTCCTTAAATAATATATATAAACAATTAAAACTTACATTATAATTAAGTGACTAATCCTCCTAATCATGACTTAATAAAATTCAACACCCTTTGTTAATATCATACATTTAAATGTTGGTTGGACCCTTTCTAGACCATGAACTATATTTGTACATGATTTCAGTTAAAATGAAATACGAAAATATTTGCATAGGGCATTTTATCACGTAAGAAGATTTGAGTGATATCACATTTGAAGATTTTTTTTTGGCCAATCAAATCCTGATATTCACTCCATTTGGCACATTCCAAAATTTGAAAAGCCATCCTTTTCATTATTTAACTAAACCGAATATCACAAAAAGTAAATTTAAACATATTAAAGCCCACCATATCTCCAAATATATAACTGATATTCGGTCCATTAAAGCCCTCCTCAAATCATGCTCAGTTTCTTTGTTTACTTCCCCATTTGTTTCAAGAAAAACTAAAAATTAGAAAAGTCTCATGAGAAAATAAAGATACACAAAAAACAGAAAACCTAGAAACCCTAGCAAACTAAAGTGATGGCACAAATGTTTTTACCACTTTCTGTTCAGTCCAAAGAAGTGAAAAGAAGGTCCGATTGTAGTTTTATTTTGGAGGTTCAGGCGCGGCTTGCTGCTGGTTCGAAGGAGGTGTACTTGTGGGTCAGTTTGGCGGTGATAACACATAGTGTTTTCCGTTCGACAAGGGTGTGGAAGTCATGGGTTTCTTTGGAGGCTGAGAAGTGTACATGTGGTATTTTGGTTACGGTTAACTACTGATTTGATGTGGTGATTCGTTGGGTCTTATTATGGTTCGAGGGTTTTGCTAGTGTACGAGCACGTCTTTGTTTTTCTTTCTTTTGTCACGCGACCAAGGTAATAGATTCGCAACCATGTTCAATTTCTACTTCTCTATTTCGATCAATTCCTATAGTTTTTATACCCTTTTGAATCTGTTAGACATGTCTACTTTTGAATAATAAAACACGTTTGAAAATCAAATAGTAATCACAGGAAATAATAGATTTTGCTACATGAAATAACGATTCTAAAACCTATGTGTTCGATATGTACATTGGTATGCGACTCATGTACTTTTTAATCTAACTCTTATTCAACATAAACATGTCAAGATATATATTATACGAACTAAAGGGATTCACATGAAATATCAATCTTGAAACCTATTTATTCGATCTGCATGCTTGTGATTCGACTCTTATGTCATGTTTTCTTTGATTTATCTTTTACTTAATCTATAACATGTTTCATCAAAACTTAAACAAGCATAATAGATAAAAGGGATTTCATGCATGATAACTTGGTTTGATTTTGATTCGGAAAAAAATAATATAAAAAGGGTGCGAGTCGATTTCGGAAAAGTTTCTGTTATAAAGGTTATACGAATGAATGATTTTTGCATGCATATTATTTGTAAAGCATTTAGCCTAACTTTTATTATTTTCGTATTTAACCCTAAACTTGTGATATTGACATTTTTAACCCTTAACTATTATAAATGGTAATAATTAAACCCTAATTTTATATATTAATCATTGTGAGCACTTAATTATAAACATATTTGGATAAACTTACTATTTTGGAAAACTTACTAAATATGGAAACTTACTAATTCGAGAAATGGCTAAAAATCTAAAGTTACTTAAAATGGTTAAAGTTACTTAAAGTGGGAAGTTACTAAAAATGGAAAGCCGACTGAAATGAGCAATCTGATTTAAAAGAAGTTATTAATATTAAGCCGATCATTAATTCGTGTAGATTCGCTGAAGAAGGAGTGGTTCCTATTTCCGTTTGATCTTTCTTTTGTCTGCTTTGTCATCTGGTTGAGGTACAGATATTATAACCTTTCAGTAAGGTTTCTCATGACTCGTGATCTTATTTCTTTGCCACTACTATGACTTCTGACCTTTGTACATCTGATATCTTTGGTTCATTTGATATGATAATTTGGTATGAAAACCCTTTTAGAAATATAACTTGATATTATGGAAGGAAACTATTTTTTTTTAATGACATTCGATGATTTTGATGCGAAACCAGTTTTTAAATGAAGATTAAATGACTTTTAAGAAGAGTGTTTTAAAATGGGATATTTTGTGATAGAAATGTAAAAATGATTTGTAAAGTTTCTAAGTCTGGTTTCTATAAACTCTTTCACATTTTAAATATGAACTTATGAACTTTTGAAAGTAAACCTTGGAAATGAACCTTTAATGGTGAACCTCCGATATGAACCTTTGATTTGACCTCTTTAATATGATGAACTTTGATTTGAACCCTTGCTATGATGAACCCTTTGCTATTCTGAACCTTTGATATTAACCTTATGATATCAACCTTTGATTTGAACTCTGATTATGGACTTTGCCATTTATGACCCTTTGACCTGAACCTTTGCTATGCACCTGAATTATGAACCTTTGATTTTGGTACTTTGATTTGACTATGACTTTGCCATTTGTTTTGCCCTTGACCCTTCAGTATTATACCCGAGTATTTTCCTAGCCATGAAGATAACATGGTCGTGGCATTGATGCATCAATGTCATGAGGACTCCCCTCCTACTACATTTGGTATTCTGAGGTCTCCCCTTTGAGTACATGGTTACTATGCTGAAGACTTTGATTTGATTTGTTTGGCTCGTGGTAGAATACTGATACAACCTTAACCTTTACCTTTACTGTTTCCTTTACCTTATACTCATATTATACCTTCGAGTTCCCCAATGCAACATATATTCTGTTTCTCATTTCTGTTTCATATTACTTTGTTGTTATATCTGTTCACTGAGCTTTTTAAGCTCAGCCGCATTTCTTTTACCGCGACAGGTTTTAGAAGGAAGCTGGGTTTTGGGTGAAGAGTGCAAGTGGGAGCTTTTAGAGAAGATTATACCTTTGATAGCTACCATGGATTAGAATTGGTTTGAAGATGTTTGTATTAGATACTTTGGTACCTTAGTTTTGTCTTTGTAATTCTTTGCCTTATAATTCCTTTGTAACCTTTGTATATGTCTGTATTATTGAAGTCTTATGCTTGTGTATGTTCTGTTTGACACCATGAATGTGATATCTTAGCCCTTGTCGGGTTGGGGTGTTACAATTATGGTATCAGAGACTAGGCTACGACTTATGATACATATAACCTTGACCTGTGAGTTTTGGACCATTAGGCTTCCATTGTAAGAACATAAGAGAACACTTTAAGAACCTGCTTTAGGATTTCCTAGTTTGAACTTAAGTTTTGACCGGTGAGGATTGGGTAGACTATAAGGCATTTGTTTAAGTATCATTGCTTCCGCATCACTCTGATTCATGCCTTTTCTGTTAGTTAAGCCTGTTAAGAGCACTCTTTTGGAGATTTGGAACTTATGATTTGCACAACCTCAGATTTGTAACCAATTGAGTTTTAAATACATTGAGAATTGCATTAAAATATCTGACACTATTTCATCCTTATCTTCAGATTCCGACTTTGACCTCCGATTCAGTTGTAAATCATTTGATGCTTCTTCGGGCATTCTGATAATCTCTATGACGATGATGTGTCTGATACATTCTATGATTTGTCTCTTGCTTTTGATAAGCATATGTAAGCCTTCCGACACTATTTGATTTTACCTTACCCATTTCTGTTCCGATGTGAAGTCTTGTAGTGTTTAACCACGAGTGTAAGAAGTTTTTCCTCACTTTTGAACGATAAGATTCGCTATGTTGATTTGTTTTCTTTGGAAAGTTAAAATTGATTTCATTCTGATATTTATTTGGTTGATTGAGCATTTAAGATGCTAACAACTGTCCTATTTTGTCTCACTTTGATATTTTGAACTCCTCATCATGTTTCTGATTGTTAAACTTTTGTTACCGATGCTCTGGAGACTCGTACGTTACTTTCGCAGTTATGAAGTTTTGGTTGCACCTATGTTGTACGCCGAAGAATGAATCTCACCTTGAGAGTTATTTTGCAATTTTAGCTTTTCGACATGGTCCCTGAATGAGCCCAAGATTTTCCACCGGATTGTGAAGTTGGAATGACATGATGCTGAGAGATTGTCTAGTCACCCCGCGAAGAGGTTTGAGAAGTGTCTGAGATCACGGCAGTTGAATTGAGAGAACGGAAGGAGCAGCAACCGAAGACGAGGAAGTGAGTTGGCTTGCTTAAGTGTATCTTCTGGGCGTGTGTCAATTTTATTCGCAATGAAAAAGGATGGTAGTAGGAGATTACGTATTGACTTCTGAAGTTTGAATCGTGCTGCTGTTTGAAATCATTATTCCCTACTTCGAATCAACTATGTATCTGTTTAGCTTTAGGACTCGGAGTTTGATGGACTTCTGATTTGAAGTTATTCATGGATTTTGTCTTTCGTATTCGTAACAACCACCATGATGGTTAGTGATGCTAAAAGTATTAGCTGATGCTTTGACTGTCGTATGAATTGATAAGTGGTACCTTTCATAAGTACTTAAACATTTGTCATTGTATGGCCTATTAGTACATTCAGAGACGAAGGAAGAACATGAGAACCATCTTCATATTTTGTTAGGAATCTGAGAACCCTCTATATATTCTGGAAGTTTGATAAGTGTTGAGAACCTTTCTATGGACTCTGTGAGATTTGAAACTATCACCAAGGGACCAAGACCGATAACAGTTATAGAAGCTGGAATCTTTTGAACTTTGCAAAAGGATTGTGGAAGATGTTTACAACTTGCATTACCTTGATGAGCTAGAAGACCTGAAGAAGACATACAGTTTCACTTCCTTATTCATCTTGGTTGTACTAAGATGAATTGAGAGCGGAAGCAGACTTGCTAACATAAGAGGATTTAATAATCGTGCCAGAGTTCACATGATTCCACCACAATTCAAGAAGAACTGCAAAAGACTTGAGGAACCAGACTCAAGTTCATGATTTTTTGTTTCACTCTCAGATTAATGATCAGACAATGACAGACTACTTAGAGTTGAAAAGATTTGAGATCATGTGTTTTGAATGGACGACTTCTGCAGCAAACATTTATGTCCTTGAGTTGGATTTTGTGGAAGATTTGGGATTATGTGTTTGCTGACGTAATTCATTTCTGTTTGACCTATTTAGATTTCCGTTACCTTATGATAGGATCTGTTTCCCTAGGTTCTTTTGATGATAATGTTTGAGGTATCATATGATAATTACGAAGATTTGACTTTAGTTCTGATAGGTTGTTTGTTCACGACTCGAGATAAAGGATGACCATCATGAGGGCATATTTATGCGATGCTGGTATTATTACGCCTGATCAACATAATAATACTTACATTATATAACGTGCACTTATTGTGGGCATATGATATCTTGAGGAGTGCCTAAGAAGCTTAGAATCTGACCTCTGTTGAAGATTATCCGCGATTAGTGAGACTTTAGGTTCATTCTACCTATGCGTCTGCTTTACCTTCATTTGTTAGATATCTGGATGAGTTAAGTCCGCAACGTACGTTTTGACGACTTTTGTGCATCTGTTTAGAACTTCAGTTTCTTTGTAGAGCTTCCTACTGTTTGATATCGTCATTGAATCTGATTTCTGTCTATGTTTTTGTATGTTGTTCTGAGAAGATTCACCTACCATCTGTTATATGTTGCATTTACCCTTTTGACTAGTTTCAACCCGATTTGTCTCTTTGAGAAAACCGAAGCTACATTTTGTTTGGATCGTGTCATGAGAAACAAACTATCTCCGTTGTGAAGAATTCCCTTGGGAGAACCTCCCTGAGCGTGAGGTTAATTGTGGCGTTCTTTTGTGATTTGCTACGACTCCATCTAGTTTTGCGACTTGAATTTTCTAGGACGAAAATTTTCTTTTTAGAGGGGAAGAGTTGTAAAACCCTAAAATTTCCATTCTTTGAAATTCCCATTTTACCCTCTAATTTTAAATTTATAAGAACTCAAGTAATGATACAAGAATATTATAAATCTATAATCTAAGTTACTAGTTCCTTAAATCATTTATATAAACAATTAAACCTTACATTATAATTAAGTGACTAATCCTCCTAATCACGGCTTAATAAAATTCAACACCCTTTGTTAATATCATACATTTAAATGTTGGTTGGACCCTTTCTAGACCTTGAACCATATTTGTACATGATTTTAGTTAAAATGAAATACGAAAATATTTGCATAGGGCCTTTTATCACGTAAGAAGATTTGAGTGATATCACATTTGAAGATTTTTTTTAGCCAATAAAATTCCAATTTTCACTCCACTCGGCACATTCCAAAATATGAAAAGCCATCCTCTTCATTATTTAACTAAACCGAATATCACAAAAAGTAAATTTAAACATATTAAAGCCCGCCATATCTCCAAATATATAACTGATATTCGGTCCATTAAAGCCCTCCTCAAATCACGCTCAGTTTCTTTCTTTACTTCCCCATTTGTTTCAAGAAAAACCGAAAATTAGAAACGTCTCATGAGAAAATAAAGATACAAAATAAACATAAAACCTAAAAACCCTAGCAAACTAAAGTGATGGCACAAATGTTTTTACCACTTTCTGTTCGGTCCAAAGAAGTGAAAAGAAGGTCCGATTGTAGTTTTATTTTGGAGGTTCAGGCGCGGCTTGCTGCTGGTTCGAAGGAGGTGTACTTGTGGGTCAGTTTGGCGGTGATAACACATAGTGTTGTCTGTTCGAAAAGGGTGTGGAAGTCGTGGGTTTCTTTGGAGGCTGAGAAGTGTACGTGTGGTATTTTGGTCGTGGTTAACTATTGATTTGATGTGGTGATTCGTTGGGTCTTATTATGGTTTGAGGGTTTTGCTGGTGTACGAGCTCGTCTTTGTTTTTCTTTCTTTTGTCACGCGACCAAGGTAATAGATTCGCAACCTTGTTCGATTTCTCCTTCTCTATTTCGATCAATTCCTGTCGTATTTTTACCCTTGTGAATCTGTTAGACATGTCTACTTTTGAATAATAAAACACGCATGAAAATCAAATAGTAATCACAGGAAATAATAGATTTTGCTACATGAAATAACAATTCTAAAACCTATGAGTTCGATCTATAAGTTGGTATGCGACTCATGTACGTTTGAATCTAACTCTTATTCAACATAAACATGTCAAGATATATATTATACGAACTAAAGGGATTCACATGAAATATCAATCTTGAAACCTATTTATTCGATCTGCATGCTTGTGATTCGACTCTTATGTCAAGTTTGCTTTGATTTATCTTTTACTTAATCTATAACATGTTTCATCAAAACTTAAACGAGCTTAACAGATAAAAGAGATTTCATGCATGATAACTTGGTTTGATTTTGATTCGGAAAAAAAATAATATAAAAAGGGTGCGAGTCGATTTCGGCAAAGTTTCTGTTATAAAGGTTATACGAAGGAATGATTTTTGCATGCCTATTATTTGTAAAGCATTTAGCCTAACTTTTATTATTTTCGTATTTAACCCTAAACTTGTGATATTGACATTTTTAACCCTTAACTATTATAAATGGTAATAATTAAACCCTAATTTTATATATTAATCATTGTGAGCACTTAATTATAAACATATTTGGATAAACTTACTATTTTGGAAAACTTACTAAATATGGAAACTTACTAATTCGGGAAACGGCTAAAAATCTAAAGTTACTTAAAATGGTTAAAGTTACTTAAAGTGGGAAGTTACTAAAAATGGAAAGCCGACTGAAATGAGCAATCTGATTTAAAAGAAGTTATTAATATTAAGCCGATCATTAATTCGTGTAGATTCGCTGAAGAAGGAGTGGTTCCTATTTCCGTTTGATCTTTCTTTTGTCTGCTTTGTCATCTGGTTGAGGTACAGATATTATAACCTTTCAGTAAGGTTTCTCATGACTCGTGATCTTATTTCTTTGCCACTACTATGACTTCTGACCTTTGTACATCTGATATCTTTGGTTCATTTGATATGATAATTTGGTATGAAAACCCTTTTAAAAATATAACTTGATATTATGGAAGGAAACTGTTTTTTTAATGACATTCGATGATTTTGATACGAAACTAGTTTTTAAATGAAGAGTAAATGACTTTTAAGAAGAGTGTTTTAAAAGGGGATATTTTGTGATAGAAATGTAAAAATGATTTGTAAAGTTTCTAAGTCTGGTTTCTATAAACTCTTTCACATTTTAAATATGAACTTATGAACTTTTGAAAGTGAACCTTGGAAATGAACCTTTAATGGTGAACCTCCAATATGAACCTTTGATTTGACCTCTTTAATATGATGAACTTTGATTTGAACCCTTGCTATGATGAACTCTTTGCTATTCTGAACCTTTGATATGAACCTTATGATATGGACCTTTGATTTGAACTCTGATTATGGACTTTACCATCTGTGACCCTTTGACCTGAACCTTTGCTATACACTTGAATTATGAACCTTTGATTTTGGTACTTTGATTTGACTTTGACTTTGCCATTTGTTTTGCCCTTGGCCCTTCAGTATTATACCCGAGTATTTTCCTAGCCATGAAGGTAACATGGCCGTGGCATTGAGGCACCAATGTCATGACTCCAGTGTGGTCGAGTAATGTTCCACATCGTCCCTTTGTTTGATCTGCATTTGGTTTGGGTAGGGGCGTATGGATGCATCCTAGATTTGCTTTGATTTAATTTGCTACTACATTTGGTTTGGTGTCTGGTACTGTGTGCAATACATGCCTTTCACATATATTTGGGAGCTAGCTACTCCGTGGTTATTTGAGGACTCCCCTCCTACTACATTTGGTATTCTGAGGTCTCCCCTTTGAGTACATGGTTACTATGCTGAAGACTTTAATTTGATTTGATTTGTTTGGCTCGTGGTAGAATACTGATACAACCTTAACCTTTACCTTTACTGTTACCTTTACCTTATACTCATATTATACCTTCGAGTTTGTTGGGTCTGTTAAAACCTAAACTCCTTAATCTAGGATTTGAACATAAAATATCCTAAGTGTTTCATAACCGAGAACACTAAGCAAGTCACTGAATACATAGTTGTTCAGTGAGTCATCCTCAAGAAGCTCAGGGCGAGCCTATGAAGAAAGGTTCATCGTTCAGTGAGGCGGTTCTCAGTGGATGATACCTTAGCCAAAGAAGAGGATGATGGACTCAGTGAGGGATGACAATATCTCACTGAGTCCCATGACTCCTCACCAACTAAGCACACTGAGTGAACAAAGACTGAAGCTAAGAAGACTGAAGTAAAGGCGGGAATAGGCGGGATAAGTTTGAATGGATAAGGGATTGTCCCTATCATGCAAAGGTCAAACTTACCCTGAAAGAGTATAACACCAAGACTGGTGTCAACACTGAAGATCAGAAAGTACCCTTGTCCTATACCACTTATAGACAATTATAACAGTGACAAAAGACCTATGTATTTTGTCCAGCTTAGGCTGATGTAAGATTGTCATGTAGTCTTTGTCTATTAGGTAAGTGTTAAGATTTACTTGTGTATAAATAGAGAATAAGTGAGAGAGGTAAAGATTACGTTTGTGCACTTAATGCTTAGACATTCACAAACCAAATCTTTACTCTCTCCAAAGAACAACACAATCCCTGAGTCAGCTCAGTTGGATCTTAGTTGTCACTCAAACCTAGTTTGGGTTTAGTGAGGAGTATACCATACTTGTCATTCAATCCCAAGTGTTGTTCCGCAAACACTTGGGTAATAATTCTTTTGATTAATTTCTAATAAGAATTAAACGTTGAAAAACTCTGTGTCTTTATTTTACGTTTAAATTACTTTATTAATTAATCATACTTCGCTACATCATGGAACTTGGTTAGATTAACATTATTGTTAACCTTTACCAAGTAAAAGGGTACAACAAGTGGTATCAGAGCCTCAGATTTGTAAAACTTTTCAAAAAACTTTTCAAACAAGAGTGCTCAAAGTTTTTAAAATCAAGATCCCACCATGGCTGATAGCGATGTACCCCAGCTAGTTGACAAAAAGGGAGGTGGCTATTCAGCTGTAGCTCCTAAACTAGAAGCTGGTAAATTTAGCAAGTGGAAAAAGCGTATGCTTTGCTACTTGACTGATATGGAACCATACTACATCATGTGTCTTAATGAAGGTCCATTTGTCCCAACAACTGCTCAAGGTTTACCTAAACCTGAAGCACAATGGACTCCTGATGAGAGGAGGGTGGTCAATCAGGACCAACGCCTGAAAAGCATCATTATATCGTGTCTCCCTGACGATACAATGGAATCAGTCATTAACTGTCCAACAGCCAAACAAACCTGGCTTGACTTGGTTCATAGCTTCGAAGGTCCCTCAAATACCAAGGAAAACAGGATCATGGACCTGAAACTTGAGTATAACACTTTCAGGACCAAAGAATCTGAAAGTCTCTCTCAGACCTATACCCGATACAAAACCTTGCTCAATGAGCTTTCTAATGATGGTGTAGTACTGTCTAAGCATGAGATCAACGTTGGCTTTGTCAACAGTCTCCCTGAGAAATGGTTAAACTTCTCTCAGGGTCTCAGGAATGCCAATCACATTCAGAATCTTGAACTGCCTCAAATTTATGGGAAGTTTGTCTATGAAGACAACTTAATCGCAAGGCGATACCCTGAAAATGCTCAAGAAAACAAAAAAACCCTGACTGTCTCACCCATATCCACTGCCTTCTATTCTAATAGTGTTGTGCAGGATTTTCAAGATGATTCAGATGATGAAGTTGATATGAGAACCAGTGAAGAATACCTCAGTGATCTTCATGTTGAATTTCAAGAAAGGGCTCTTTTAGCTAATTCTAAACGTTTTATTAAAAGAAACAAGTCAAATTTTCAAAAAGCTAAAGCAAATGAGTCCACTAAATGTTTCAACTGTGGTAAAAGGGGTCACTTTGCTAAAGACTGTTTTTCAAAAACAACTTCAGACCCTTCATTTAAACCTTCTGGTAGTAATTCTTCCTCAGGAACTAGTAAGTTTCAACCAAAAATGCTTCAATCCACTCAACACTTTCAAAGTGCAAATATTCAAAAAGATTTTGAAGCTAAATACAGAAAAGCTAAAGCTAAACTTGCTCTCCTTGAGACAACTCCCTCAGTACCTCAGGCTCCACCCACCAAGCCTACTCAAGGCAAAAACAAAGTACTTGTTGCTGAAGCCTATGATTGGGATAAGGAAGATGTCTCCTCTGATGAAGAAGTAAGGGTCAGTGCACTGATGGCACTCTCTGATGACAACAAGATGGCTGTTGGAAAAAGCCATGCCAGGAATGGAGAATGGGTCAACATCACCATGAAAAAGGTAAACATTTTGTTATCCATGGATGATGATGCTGATTGGCAATCTTATTTAAACTACTTAAATGTAGATCTTAAGTTCGTTGAAGAGCAAAGATTAAATCTTTTTTCAAAGTTCAACAAGCTAGCTTCTGAATTAAACAAGTGCAGAGATGAATTACTTGTTTTAAAACAAGCTAAACTTGAGGCTGTTACACTTCAAATTCAAAATACTGAACTAGTAAAACTTAATCAAGCTCTTCAAGACGAACTTAAGAAAGAAAAAGATGTGATTAGTAGTTGGACTCAGAAAAATCCTAAGGTTTTCGACTCAGTGAGTCTCACACCAAGTAGCAGGAAAGCTATTATTGGTGAAAATCAAACCACTGAGTCCTCTAGTGAGAGTCATAGTGAAAAGGCCTTTCTGCCTTCAGGCATGTCCTTTGACAAGGAGATGGCACCAAAACCCAGTGACTGGATTGAAAGAATTAACCCTGATAGCAAACTACCTAATTTTAACACTGGTAAAATTTTGGAACCTGAAAGTCAGGCCATCAAAAACATGCTTGGAGTCACTGATGACCCTAGTCCTCCAGAATCCATCAATGAGTCTGAACCCATTTCACAATGTCCACTCCCACCACTGAAGGTTCTTCAGGGAGCTGAACCTAGCTCTAAGTTAAAATCCTTGGTATATACTCAACACTCTCCAAGAGAGAAAGCTGGTTTAGGAAGAACTATCCTGAAAAGACCACTCCCTGAAGCCCCTACCACAAATGATAATTCCACAACCTCAGTGTCAAATGAAGTTGTCACTAACAGCCCTGACTCCAAATTTGATCAGTTAGCTGAACTTGTTAGGAAGTTAAGTGATAAAATTGAATCATCTAAGAAGAAAACCCAATCGCTGAAAAAGGAAATCAAACCTGCTTCCTCAAGTTCTACCAAATCCAAGGCAACATCTAAACCAAAAAGAAGATGTGAACTGTGTAACTACACAACCCATACCACTGATGACTGTTATAGGATCCTGTTTTGCATGATTTGCAAAAAGGATGATCATAGAACCTCTGATCATCTATCCTACACAGTTTCATCAGGCACTGTATCCTATCACAATGCTCAGTCTCATGACTATGCCTCAGGTCCCTCACAAATAAGGCAGAAAGCTAAACCTTTCATACCTTGCATCCACTGTGGATTCAATGATCATCTTTTAGACGATTGTTTGATGTATCCATGTTGTGATATCTGTGGGGATCCTACTCATGACAGTTCAGGACATGAACATGTTATTCAGTCTAGGAGAGGAAATACCAAACCAACCCAACAAATCACTTCACCTAGATGCAATATCTGTGGTAGCAACATTCACACCACCACTGATCATGGATCAATATCCAAGTTCAAAAAGGCCATTAAAGCCAAACCCACCAAGAAGTGGGTTCACAGGAAAAACTAACTCAGTTCATATTTTTGTGCAGAAACATGCCAGAAATCCTATTTGGCATCTTGATAGTGGATGTTCAAGAAGCATGACCGGTGTAAAGGAATATCTGCACAAATATGTAGAAGAACCAGGACCTAAGGTGGTATTTGCTGATAACTCATCCTGTCTCACTGAAGGTTATGGTTCAGTAAACTGTAGTGGAATAGTTTTTACCAGAATTGCCTATGTTAACGGTCTTAAATACAACTTGATCAGTGTCAGTCAACTATGTGATGCAAAATACATAGTTCAGTTTGATGATAAGCAAGGTACTATCTTCAATGCAAACAAAGAAGTTGTTCTTATTGCACCAAGAAGACAGGATGTCTATGTGTTGGATATGTCTACACTCACTCAGAATGGAACATGTCTTTTTGCTAAAGCCACTGAAACCCTCAATTGGCTTTGGCATAAAAGACTTTCCCATCTGAACTTCAAAGACATAAACAACCTGGCAAAACAAAACAAAGTCCTTGGCTTACCATCACTTGTGTTCTCAAAAGATAAACCTTGCCCTGCCTGTGAAAAAGGCAAACACCATAGGGCATCTTTTAAAACCAAACAAAATTCCTCAATCACCAAATGCCTACACCTTCTCCACATGGATCTCTTTGGACCTGTCAGTCCAATGGCCATCCATCATGAGAAGTACACTCTGGTCATTGTAGATGAATACTCAAGATACACTTGGGTTTATTTCCTGACCAAAAAGAGTCAGGCTGCTGAAACAATCATGTCCTTCATCAGGAAGATTGAAAACCAAAATGACATCAGGGTCAAACAAATCAGGACTGATAATGGTACTGAGTTAAAAAACAATGACCTTGAATGTTTTTGTGATGAGAAGGGTATCTCCCAAAACTTCTCTTCTCCTTACACCCCTGAACAAAATGGAGTTGCTGAGAGGAAAAACAGAACTCTCATTGAAGCTGCCAGAACAATGTTTAATGGATCTGCTCTTTCCAAGCATTTTTGGACTGAGGCGGTTAAAACAGCCTGCTATACACAAAACAGATCCATCATTGTTAAGAGACATAGCAAAACTCCCTATGAGTTGTTTAAAGGAAGGATTCCAGATATCAGCTATTTCCATGTGTTTGGATGTCCTGTGTTTATCCATAATCATAAGGATCATCTCAGAAAATTTGATGCAAAAGCTGATGATGGATACTTCCTAGGGTACTCCCTTGTCTCTAAAGCCTTCAGGGTATTCAACACGAGGAGACAACAGACTGAGGAAACCTTTCATGTCACCTTTGATGAGAGTACTGAAGTCGTTAGATTTTCAAACTCCACTGTGGAAGAAATTGGTATTAATAATTCATCAAGATATCCTCCTGATGTATTTCATACTGAAAACAATCCTTCCACCCAATACCAAGCTGATGCTGATGTCTATTACTACATCAATCCACACAACCTGCCTCTACCCACCATCAGTGAGTTCATAGAAACTCAACCAGTCTCCAATGAGGCCACCACCAGTGAACCTGTAGTTCAGGATACCTCAAATCAAGTCAACTATACTGAGGCTACTGAAGATCTCCATCTTGATGCTCCTCAGGCACCCATAACTGATCCAACTCCTTGTATACATCAGGCCTCTACAAGTTCAAATTCCTATCCTAGACCTCAGGATAGCCGGACCAAATCCAAAACAATTGAACTTGTTAACATCATTGGTGAACCCCTAGAAGGGATGCTTACAAGAAGCATGGCTGCCAAACTTAAAGCAGCCTCTGCCAATGTGTGCCTGTATGTGGACTTTATCTCAGAAATAGAACCAAAAAATGTCAAGGAAGCCTTTAAATATGAGAGTTGGGTCCAGGCCATGCAGGATGAGTTAGAACAGTTTGATAGGAATGATGTCATGACCTTAGTCGAATGTCCTCAGGGAGTATTTGTTATAGGAATGAAATGGGTCTTCAAAATCAAAACTGATGAGTCAGGTACAGTAGTAAAAAACAAAGCAAGACTTGTTGCAAAAGGATACAATCAACAAGAAGGAATTGACTATGAGGAAACCTTTGCACCTGTTGCTAGAATGGAAGCCATCAGGATCTTCCTTGCCTATGCAACATACATGAACTTTAAAGTCTACCAAATGGATGTTAAAAGTGCATTCCTAAATGGTACTATTAAAGAAGATGTATATATGCAACAACCACCTAGCTTTGAAAGCAGTGAGTTTCCCAACCATGTCTACAAGCTTAACAAAGCCCTCTATGGACTAAAACAAGCTCCCAGGGCATGGTATGAAACTCTTTCAGCCTTCCTGATACAAAACAAGTTTATCAGAGGAAAAATTGACAATACCTTGTTCACCTATAGGACAAAAGAGGATGTGATTCTAGTCCAAGTATATGTGGATGACATCATATTTGGCTCAACAAGTTACAAACTTTGTAAACAGTTTGAAAAGCTGATGACAAAGAAATTTGAAATGAGTATGATGGGAGAACTCACATATTTTCTTGGACTACAAATCAAACAAACTGAGAAAGGAATTTCCATCAGTCAAGAAAAGTACACTAGGAACTTACTCAAGAAGTATGACCTCAGTGACTGTGCCTCAGTGAAAACTCCAATGGTACCTCCCAACAACTTAGGGCCTGATCTTGCTGGAAAACTAGTCAACCCTACTCTATACCGAGGCATGATTGGGTCACTGATGTATCTTCTTGCCTCACGACCTGATATTCAATTCTCAGTATGCTTGTGTGCAAGATATCAGTCTGATCCAAAGGAATCTCATCTCACTGCTGTCAAAAGAATCCTGAGATATCTTAAGGGCACCTGCTCCTTTGGTCTCTACTATCTGAAATGTTCAGGGTTTGATCTCAAAGGATACTCAGACTCTGACTATGCTGGGTGCAACATGGATAGAAAGAGCACTTCAGGTTCCTGCCAATTTCTTGGTGGAAAGCTAGTTTGTTGGAGTGCTAAAAAGCAACAATCAGTTGCAATGTCCTCAACAGAAGCTGAATATGTTGCTGCAGCTGGTTGTTGTGCAAATGTGCTATGGATGAAAAGTCAACTCAGTGACTATGGTATTCATTACAATATGGTACCCATCTTCTGTGATAACACAAGTGCGATTGCCATTACCAACAATCCAGTGCTTCATCAAAGAACTAAACACATTGATATTACATATCACTTTATCAGGGATCACATCATGAAAGGTGATATAGAACTACACTTCATCCCCACTGAGTACCAGCTAGCTGATATCTTTACCAAACCGTTGGATGAACCTACTTTCACCAGACTGAAAGCAGAACTAGGCATGTTAGATATTAATAATTAGGCCACTGATTGAGATATCTCACATAGTGTAAATTCTTATCCCTGATAATGAACCTTCCTCAGTGTAACCCTCAACTTCACCATTTGTAGGGAGTTCTCACATCGAGATTGCTACTCACTGGTCTCCCTACCTTAACACATCACACTGAATGAATACTCATTCTGGGGGCTCAGGACACTACACTCATGCAATTTAATGCATAACTAAATGCTTCAAGTATCTAGTTAGTAAATGTCCTAGGTTGGTAACTGAATTTCTATTTAATATAGGAATATATGTCTCTGCCTTACTGGCATCCACACCTTGAGCCCCCACATACTCATCAACATCCCACTTGGCATTAAATGCCTTCCCTCACAAATAATATCATCAGATATTTTGTGAGGTCATGCCTGCAAAAGTGCATGTTTGCACTGACCCCTTGCACTGTCTACCTCGATAGTTGCGAAAAACATGGGTAAGTGGAGTGGTGGGAGTTAATGCGGATTCCAAAACGGTTATTCATTTTGATTTTCAAAATTCCACGACCAATGGCATTCCTCATCCTCTATAAATACCCCCTTCAAAATCACATTTCATACACACACAAAATTTTTAAAGAAACTCTGCAAAATTTTCTCCTTGCATAGTTGTGTGTAAATTGTTTTCAAAAAACAAACAAAAAGGCATTTTCAAAATCATCTTTGGCAACAAAAACACTTCTTGTTTGGAATCACTGATTTTCTGCCATAAATTTTTTTTTGAAAACCCTAAATATGGTAGAAGAACAAGGAATCATATTTGCACCACAATGGGCAAAAATGACACTGGCTGATGTTCAATTCAAAACAAACAATGTTGTAGGCAACTTTAATCACCCACCCAATGTTCCTGCCTACAAGGAAATAATAAAGTTTTTGTTCAACTGTCCTTTGAAAACCGCCTTCACTTCTACACCCTATTTTCAGTATCATCACCTCCTCAGGGAGTTCTGGTGTACTGCACAGGCCACTGACCCGACACCCAGTGCTGATGAGAACGAACTCAGGCTACTAAAGGAATTTCTCATCAGCTTCTCTGTTTTAAATGGGAAAAGAAAATTTGTCCTGGATTTCAAAACTTTTTGCTCAGCAACAGGACTTGATTATAACAAAGGAAAATATGTTGCACACCCTGACCCAAGTGATGTTAAATCAGGGTTGGAAAAAATCACTTTGGATCCAAAATATTTGGACAAGACCCCTGTCACCAAGAGCTCTTTTCCCATGGCTTGGAAGATCCTGTTCACTTTTGTGATTCAGGTTCTCGGTGGGAACCATTCATCCACTGAACAGATTAACTCTGTTCAAATGATGATGGCCTATTGCCTAATGAATGGGGTCACTGTCGACATTGGAGAGATCATTTATGGTGATCTTGTAACTAAGCTACTGAATAAATCTAGGTTACACTATGTGTCATATCCTAGGTTTATTTCATGTGCTCTACAAAGGTTACTGGGTTGTGACTACACTCAGGATGTGCACTTAAGCTCTTTACCAGCCATCCTGAGCTCTTCAAACTTTTCAAAAGACCTATCCTCAGTCTCCAATATTGAATTGACGGCCCATATGGTTGCCATAAACAACCGGAGGGACTCAGTGTACCCACCTTCCCCTCCTAAGAGGACAGGGAAGTCTTAGTCTGTGCCAAAAATCAAACCCAAGGCACAGGGCCCTGAGGCTTCAGGGACACAGGCTTCTAAGCCAAAACGTAAACCTAAGCCCAAAAGAGTCACCCATGACCAAGCTCCACCACCCCCAGGGACAACGAAGGACACTGACAAATCACACTCAGTGCCCTTGGTCCAAACTACTACTCCCCAAGATCCAGAGGGAAATACACAACCCGCTGGTAGGGGAGCGCCTTCCACATATCTTGCTAACGTCTCTGGTACATCACACCCAGAGTCTCAGGGAGGAATGGTCCCTATATCTTCGATAGGCCAGAACAAGCCTGTTGGAAAGGGGGGCCTCAACATCTCACCGATTCCTAGTGATGCCACTGAAAAACACCCGTTAGTGTCTGAAGGAGTCTCAGGGGACAAAGACTCAGGGGGATTAAAACCACCCGCTGATACGGAACCTATACCCCCTCATGAAGCTGATCATATTTCGCAAATTGACCTTGAGGACCAGACAGACACAACCCAGTCTGTTGGATTTGAGGGGTCAGGGAGCGACCACAACCAAAGCAAGTCTTCGTATGAAGAGGAGCTGGCTAACCCATTTGTGCAGATTGACTCAATGGCTGATTTTCAGGCTGTTTTTGATTCTGATAATGATGAAGGCAAAGTCAGTGAGGAAGAACTCTTTGAGGCTGGTGAAGACATGGAGACTGATGCTACCACCACTGAACAGTCTCCTTTTGCTCAACAAGAAGATGAACCAGAACCTTCCTCTCCTGACAAATATGCCAAGTATGATGACTCCAGGCCTCTCACTGAAAGAAAGCTAATGAAGTTTCTGAAAAAGACCTGCAAAGTCATCTACAATGATATCACTAAAGATATGTTTGATATGCATACCGAGCAGGCTGCTCATGTCTGCAACCTCCAAGAAGCTGTTGAGGACTACAATGAGGATGTCAGGGAACAAAATTCCTCAGTCACTCACTCCCTGACACAAATGGTCTCCCGCCTCAACGAGTTCCTTGTATCTCTAACCAACCTGACCACTGGGGTGCAGTCAATTCAGGAATCAGTCAAGGAGGACCCTGAACTCAACAAAAGAGTCCTTCAAGCTACAGACACCTACCAACAGAACTCTGCTCACTTCACTGAGTTAGTGGATATGTTAAAAGCTGCAAATCTTCAGGGTCTTCATTCTTCAGTGACATCCATCTGTTCATCACTCAGTCTCATGGAGAAAAACTTGGCTGCCTGGGCTAAGTCCTCTAACTCCTTGGCTTGGAATCTTGGGCCAAGGATGTCTGCCATTGAATCATCTCAGGCTTCTCTGGATGCCAAAGTGTCAATCATCCAAACAGACACTGCTGATATCAAGAACATGCTCTCAGAACTTTACCAAGCCTTCAAGGGTCCTCCAGTGGCACCAACTCTTGCCCTCACTGATGCTGCGGCAACAGTTGGGGGGGAGAGATCCACTGAAGTCCCTCCTACAAGTGTCCCTGAGACCTCAACCAGCCAACCCTCCTCTCAGCCTGAGGGGGAGCAAATAGTTGAAGTCATTCCCATCTCTTCCTTCCAGTCTCCCGAAGTAACCGTTCAACAAACTAACCTAGAGGATAGGGGCAAAAGCATTCTCACTGATGCGTCTGAACCTGCTACAAAGTTGGTTGCTGCTTCGTCAATCGTCAGACCAGATCCTGATGAACCTGTCAGGATTGCTTTTCAAATAAATAATCATACCTACATGATGACTGACGAAGAAATCCAAGCATACTTGGATAAAACGGAGAGACTGAAGAAAATTGCCTTAGAAGAACAAGCAAGCAAGGAAGTTCTCACTGAAGTAGTAAATGAGGAAGGCACAACTCTTGGACTAAAACCTCAGGACGTCGAAAAGGAAGAAGGTGGAATCAAGTTCAAACAGGCTCAGGATGCGGCTCTGTTGGCTCTGAAAGAACAAAAAGAGGCTAAGCTGAAAAGATCTGCTGAGATCAGACAACAAAACATTGAGAAGTATACCTGGATTATGACACAGAGACTGGACCCGGAAACCATCACTGATGTGAAGATTCACCAGAACACCAATCCTGCTTCCATCACTGTCTACAGGGGTCAGGACAAACGAAACTTTAAAGTTCATAATCCCTTCAGATTTGCTGACTTTGGAATCACTGAGCTTGATGAGCTGGGTCCAATTATCGCAAAGAAGAACAATGTTGTTGTCTGTAAACTGATGAAGTCTCTAGAACTCAGATACAGTGGGCTGACCAAAAAGCATGAGGAACTTGGGATCCCTTCACTACTACCAAAATCAGTACCTGCTAGTCAGCCTCCCACTCAGCCCTCTAAAAGAAAAAGGAAGAAGATAGAGACTGAACCTGAAGTCAGTATTCTTGGTTTAAACTGCAACAGAGCCCTCCCTGAAGGTGTTACTTTTGTGAACAATCTAGTCATTGAGCAGCCTGAGAGAGGCCTCTTCTTCAAAGACGAATATGGTGATCCTGCCTTTCAAAGATGGTCTGATATTGATCAAGCTGGGATCTTGGCAATGACAGGTTACCTCTTCATGGCCAAACCTATCAAGAATGAGGCCAATGCAAAGTTCTGCCATGACTTAAAAAACAAAATCAAAGTACATCCTGATAAACATCTGCTGAGCTCAAAGAAAGCCAAACTTGAATCCATGGGCCTGAAGTTCTGAAGCCTGAAGCATATCTGCAACACCAACTATCTTTATTTACTTTTGTCTTGTTTAGGATTGTAATGATTATGAATAATATTGATGTTTTTGTCTAAACATTCAGTGTCCTAAACAATACGTAGTAACTAAGGATTGTAGAGATAATACCTTTGCTATCTCTCACCCCTTAAAACACTCAGGCTATTTGTATATCCAAATAGGGGGAGACTGTTGGGTCTGTTAAAACCCAAACTCCTTAATCTAGGATTTGAACATAAAATATCCTAAGTGTTTCATAACCGAGAACACTAAGCAAGTCACTGAATACATAGCTGTTCAGTGAGTCATCCTCAAGAAGCTCAGGGCGAGCCTATGAAGAAAGGTTCATCGTTCAGTGAGGCGGTTCTCAGTGGATGATACCTGAGCCAAAGAAGAGGATGATGGACTCAGTGAGGGATGACAATATCTCACTGAGTCCCATGACTCCTCACCAACTAAGCACACTGAGTGAACAAAGACTGAAGCTAAGAAGACTGAAGTAAAGGCGGGAATAGGCGGGATAAGTTTGAATGGATAAGGGATTGTCCCTATCATGCAAAGGTCAAACTTACCCTGAAAGAGTATAACACCAAGACTGGTGTCAACACTGAAGATCAGAAAGCACCCTTGTCCTTTACCACTTATAGACAATTGTAACAGTGACAAAAGACCTATGTATTTTGTCCAGCTTAGGCTGATGTAAGATTGTCATGTAGTCTTTGTCTATTAGGTAAGTGTTAAGATTTACTTGTGTATAAATAGAGAATAAGTGAGAGAGGTAAAGATTACGTTTGTGCACTTAATGCTTAGACATTCACAAACCAAATCTTTACTCTCTCCAAAGAACAACACAATCCTTGAGTCAGCTCAGTTGGATCTTAGTTGTCACACAAACCTAGTTTAGGTTTAGTGAGGAGTATACCATACTTGTCATTCAATCCCAAGTGTTGTTCTGCAAACACTTGGGTAATAATTCTTTTGATTAATTTCTAATAAGAATTAAACGTTGAAAAACTCTGTGTCTTTATTTTACGTTTAAATTACTTTATTAATTAATCATACTTCGCTACATCATGGAACTTGGTTAGATTAACATTATTGTTAACCTTTACCAAGTAAAAGGGTACAACAGAGTTCCCCAATGCAACATATATTATGTTTCTCATTTCTGTATCATACTTTGTTGTTATATCTGTTCACTGAGCTTTTTAAGCTCAACCGCATTTCTTTTACCGCGACAGGTTTTAGAAGAAAGCTGGGTTTTAGGTGAAAAGTGCAAGTGGGAGCTTTTAGAGAAGACTATACCTTTGATAGCTACCATGGATTAGAATTGGTTTGAAGATGTTTGTATTAGATACTTTGGTACCTTAGTTTTGTCATTGTAATTCTTTGCCTTATAATTCCTTTGTAACCTTTGTATTTGTCTATATTATTGAAGTCTTATGCTTGTGTATGTTCTGTTTGACACCATGAATGTGATATCTTAGCCCTTGTCGGGTTGGGGTGTTACACGACAAGGTTTTGATCTAAGTCATGTTGTCATCCCAATTTTTAATGGTAAAATTATGATTATTGGTGTGTCAAAATAGAGACATTGTTTGATTCTTTAGATGTGTTTGACGATGTCAAAAACACATATGAAGAACCCGTTGATACGGAAAAATTAACCGATGATCAAAAGAAAGATTTGAAGCAAAAGAGAAGCCGAAATGCAGCCGTTCTAAGTATGATTCAGCGGGGAGTCACACCGTCAATCTTCCCGAAAATCATGCGTCTAAAAAAAGCAAAAGAAGCTTGGGAGGTGCTCAAGCAAGAATTTCAAGGAGACGTAAAAGTGAGAGCCACAAAACTACAAACTCTCAGACGAGATTATGAGAACATGTTGGATCGTTGAAGCTCGAGGCTGTTTAGACCTCATATCATCTAGGAACAATAATATTGAATAATATGCAGCGGAATAATAAATAAGAACATCAATATTATCAACAAGGTTTTCTCCAAATCAGCCTCAATTATATTAATAACGTGTTATCTAAACTATAACAAGGATCAATGAATTGATCTTGAAGCTAACGAACCCTAGGCATCCATTAGAGGACTTGATGCCTAGACACACACACACCTTTAGATATCTACATTATGGAAGACTTAATAAAAACCTATTCCCTGTATTCTGTTTATATAATACAGAATTAGGGTTACAAGAATACTACGAAGGACTAAAATATAAAACTTCTTTTGCAAGCAAGTCCTTCTCCATCTTTTGTAGAATTCCTTCTTGTCATATTAAGTCCCTATTGTTTCATTCTTTCTTGTTTTGTATCATCAAATCTAATAGACCCAACAATCTTCCCCTATTTGATGATGACAAAACAACCACGAATCTTGTACGAACTAAAGATGTGGTAATATATATAGTTTCTTAGATCGTTTTGAGCCTTAGGATTCAACAATAACAATGACAATATATGCAGCGGAATTAAGAACAAATTAATTGTTATTGACACAAGGTTTTTCCCAATCACCTCTAATTATTATTTGATCAGAATAACAACGTGTTACCTAACTGTAACAAGGATCTAAGACATCTCAGATCTTAGAGGATTCGAACAACACTAACTAGTTCTAGGCGTTTATAGGTTACACGCCCTAGAACACACACACACTTTTCTAGTCGACTACATTGTGAAAGACTTATATATAAACTACGTATACCCTATGTCTCTTTATATAGAGAGATATTAGGGTTTACAAAGAGATAAGTATAAAACTAAATACAGAATATTATCAAAATCGTTTCTTCATAATAGAATATTTCCTGTATCTTGATATCTTTGAAGCTTTCTCTCTTTGTCACTTTAGCCCTTCATGTTTCATTCTTATATTTATTTTGTCACATCAAATCAAGAATCCCAACAATCTTCCCCTATTTGATGATGACAAAACAAACAAAGTCGTGTACGAACTTCCCTAGACGAAGTAGAGAAGTTGAGATGTAGACATCTCCCTGAATGAAACAAGTATGTCTTCCCCTTAATCCATGCCATGCCACCACAATATTTCTTCCCCTTTTTGTTATCAACAAATAGAGAATGAATAAACCGTAGAAACTTCCCCTCGAGTGATGCATGTACATAAAATGATTCTTCAAATCTGTAGGCTTTATATAATGATTACTGATGAAAAAAAAACTGAGTATGACGAATTTGATAAAGAAGTTGAATTTTCCAAACTTGTGTCTTATGTCTTGTACTAACCATGTGACTCCAAACTTATACCCAAAACTGAATATATAAGTAGACCGCGATCCCATGACAAATCCTCATCTTTAATGAGACACTGAGCACTACAATGTAACTCCTTTAAGTGATAGTTAACTAGGTCTTCATCCATCCTCCCCTTGACCTATGAAAACTAGATTTGACAAGTTGTTGTCACCACCGTGTAAAACAAACAAGTTATCTTCAAAGTGTAACACCCCACTTTGAGATATGATAAGAACACAAACCTGTGAAACTCAACTACAACATCAAATAAATGATATTCACCTTTCTTCGTAATCAATTAAGCAATAAGAACTAGCCTTTGAAACCTTTAAGAACAAATAACCAAACTCCTTGTGTGTGTAAACCAAAACCAATCAAACACACGTACTTCCCCTTACTACTCTTAAAAACATCAAAACACAGCAGTAGGAACAATATATATTGAGCAGCAGTGTGCTAGCAGCAGAGTACTAAAGCTAGCAGCAGATTGAAAATTCCCAGCAGCAGAGTATTACAAGAGCAGCAGAGTCAAATAGAAATAGCAGTAGAGTAAACTTTGTAGCAGCAGGAAAATATAACTAGCAGCAGTTTCAATCTTCCCAGCAGTAGAATTAAATAACTAGCAGTAGAGTCATAAAGCTAGCAGTAGAGTAAACTTTGTAGCAGCAGGAAAATATAACTAGCAGCAGTTTCAATCTTCCCAGCAGCAGAATTATTTAACCTTTAAGCACAGCAGCAGAAACATTCATAGAAGTAGCAGCAGAATAAATAGCGATCAAAATTCATGACCAGATTAGGGTTTAGTGAATAAAGACAACACTTCAAAGTGTCGCGAAAAACCCTAAAATCACCAAAAATCTCTTATACACCTCCATAACTGCTTTCCTTCAAGAATTATCAATACCAAACAACGTATAACCAACTTCTATGATAAATTTATTCAATAGAAACCGAAATCAAAGAAGTTGATATAAAGAAAAACCCTAAAAATCGAATTACAAACCCTTTGTCTGCAGCAGTTTTCGACACACTAGAACTTCCACATAAACGCTCAGATTGAAAATCCCTCCGGTGGAAATCTTCCTTGATATATAGAGAAGCTCCAGTAAAAATTTTAGCCCGATCCAACGGTTAACGAAGGAGATATCGCCGTTTGAAAACTGACCTGCAGAAAGTTACGAAAATTGAAACCAAATTCGATTTTCTTCTTCATTCTTCAACTAAAAACCTTGTGAATCCCTAGGTAACGAGCTCCCCAATCTCTGATACCACTTGTTGAAACTAAAGATGTGGTAATATATATAGTTTCTTAGATCATTTTGAGCCTTAGGATTCAACAATAACAATGACAATATATGCAGCGGAATTAAGAACAAATTAATTGTTATTGACACAAGGTTTTTCCCAATCACCTCTAATTATTATTTGATCAGAATAACAATGTGTTACCTAACTGTAACAAGGATCTAAGACATCTCAGATCTTAGAGGATTCGAACAACACTAACTAGTTCTAGGCGTTTATAGGTTACACGCCCTAGAACACACACACTCTTTTCTAGTCGACTACATTGTGAAAGACTTATATATAAACTACGTATACCCTATGTCTCTTTATATAGAGAGATATTAGGGTTTACAAAGAGATAAGTATAAAACTAAATACAGAATATTATCAAAATCGTTTCTTCATAATAGAATATTTCCTGTATCTTGATATCTTTGAAGCTTTCTCTCTTTGTCACTTTAGCCCTTCATGTTTCATTCTTATATTTATTTTGTCACATCAAATCAAGAATCCCAACAGAACACAAAGATGAAGGAAATGATTCACTAAATGACTATTCATCTAGATTAACCGATTTGATTAATCAGATGAAAAGTTATGGTGATGAAATTCAAGACCAACGTGTATTGTTGAGAAAATTCTCATCAGTATTCCCGAAAAATTTGATCCAATTATAGCAATCATTGAAAACACCAAAGATCTAAAAACTTTGGGTATTCAAGAATTGTTAAGTTCTCTCAAGTCATATGTGCAGCGTATGACTCGCCACTCCGGCAAGACGATTGAAAGTGAATTCCAATCTAGCTTGCAAGGAGACAAGAAACCACCACAAAATTTTGGAAAAGGGAGTTCATCCCGAGGTGGTCGAGGAGGCAGAAATTTTAGAGGCCGTGGACGTGGACAAAGCTACGGAAGTTTTAGAGGTCAAGGAAACTTTGATAAAAGATCATTCGGTGATGGAAACTCTCACAAGTGTTCCATTTGCAAGAAAGATAATCACGAGGAAAAGGATTGTTGGTACAAAGAAAAGTACAAATGTACTCACTGTGATCAATTTGGTCATCTAGAAAAATTTTGTCGAAATAAAAACCAACAACAAGCAAATTTTTTAGAAGAAAAACAAGAAGATGGAAATGTTTTCTTTTGTCACTCAGCTAACGTTGAAAGAAGTGACACATGGTTTCTTGACAGCAGTTGTAGTAATCATATGACCAGTGATGCAAGTATTTTGGCCGATATTGACACTGTAGGAAATTCTCAAGTAAAAATGGGAAATGGAGCAGTAGTACAAGTGAAGGGAAAAGGCAAGATTCCGATCAAGACAAAAGCAGGTATCAACTACATTAATGATGTTTTACTAGTTCCTGACCTTACACAAAATTTGCTTAGTGTCGGACAACTTGTAGAACATGGATACTCTGTAATTTTTGAAGGTAAAGGTTGCACTATTTATAATAAAGGAAGAAATAGAGAGTTGATGCAGAAGATAATAATGGGGCGGAACAGAAGTTTTCCGATCACATTTAGATACGAAGAATACTCTGCGTTAAAGGCCACAACAACAGATGAAGCTTTGTTATGGTACAGGAGGCTTGAACATCTAAATTTCCAAAGTCTAAATTTACTCCACCAGAAAAATATGGTTGGAGGTCTGCCACAAATTCACGAGATTGAAGGAGTTTGTGAAGGGTGTGCACTTGGTAAGAATCATCAGAAACCATTTCTGAAAGGAGTCGCTTGGAGAGCCAAGGAAATTCTCGAGCTAGTACACACAGATCTTTGTGGTCCGATGAGGAATCTATCTCATGGTAATTATCTCTATTTCATTCTATTCATTGATGATTTTAGTAGAATGACATGGGTTTATTTCATGAAAGAAAAATCTCAAGTTTTTGGAATTTTCAAAAAGTTTTAAAAAAAATTTGAAAAACAAACGGGGAGTTTTATTAAAATTTTGAGAAGTGATCAAGGAAAAGAATTGATGAGGCGAAAAATGATCCACTTTTAGGGGGTCATTTAAGCCTGGAATTGAATTTATTTGATCAAATATTGCCCTAAATCGTTCCTTTTGTGATTTTAGGTACTTTGGGAGTGAAATCTGGAAAAGGAAGCAATTCGGATGTTTTTGGAGCATAAAAGTGAAGAAAACGCCAAAGTCTTAATTTTCCTTGCTGAGAACAGGAGGTGACGGTGTCAAGAAGACCATCCTGACGGCGTCAAGAGTAATTTGCATGACGGCCCAGTAGAAACGTGAAGGCGTCACGAAGTAGGGCGTCAAGAGTAAAAGTCATGACGGCCTGGAAGACCCTAACACATGACGGCGTCAGATGAAGATTAAGGCAGTCCGAGAAGAATTTTGGCGGCGAGGTGACGGCGTCACATACTTTGTCTTGACGCCGTCAGACCCTATTTCCTATATATATTTTTCTAATTTTTACAAAAAAAATGAGGAGTTTTGGAGAAACCCTAAGTACGAACTTGGTGCGAATTCTACAGGTTTTTCAAGGGTTCTAAACCCTTGATACCTTTCATGTGTAATTGAGATAAGTATTCTTTTAATTCAATCAATATGTCTATGTGTTGGTTGTTTATATCTTGTTCTTGTCTTAATTCCATCATGTTAGGCTAGATCTATCTTGTGTTTGCTTGGATCTAATGAAACCTAGATGTTAATTATGTGATGATTACTTGTTTATAGTTGTTTTGGGTGAATGAATTTGATGTTAGGCTTAAGAAAACTGGCAGATCTCCAAATTGTAACATGCTTGAACGTCTTAGGAAACATGAACCGATGTGCACTAGGTCTTTATTGGTTGTATTTAATGCATGAGCCACTGTTTATAATCCCTATGGTTGTGCTGGTCATGGCATAGGAGGAGATAAGAGCTCATAGATTGGGGAGTTAAGTGCGCCACCCCATGAATGGTATTAAGGAATACAATCCGTCATCCATGCAACTATAACAAGTAATTAACATGTAAAAGATGTCTAGGGAGTAGTGAAATCTAAGTAAACACATTTTCTCCACTTATTGCTCACAACCTTAGTATAATTTAGTTTATTTTCATTTTTAGTATTTTATTTTGATTGCATCTTTAGTATTGGGTTAGTTGACTAGCAACTAATTCCGCCCAAATCCTTCAAACCCGAGATTTTTAATTGCTTTCTAAAAAAATATAAAAAATACAAAAATAATCATCCGTCACCTTTAGAACTAGTATTTAGGTTTTCTAATCCTAGCGACACTATTCCTAGCTGAACGATCAATCCCCCGGTACTTGTCACTATACTATACTACAACGATCAGGTACACTGCCTGGTGGGGGTTGTAAGCTTCTCAAGATCCCTTGAGAGGTAAAGCCTGGTGCGATCCCCACGTATCAAGTTTTTGGCGCCGCAACCTGGGGAATAGTTATTGTCTAGGTTAGAATCTCTTTTTATTAGGTCTACTTGCTAGATTCCTTTCTAGTAAGATTTTATTTTTATTTCTAGGTTTTCTTTAGTCTATCTTTTTCTTTGTGTGTTTGTTCGTAATTTCCATTGACTCTTCCGTTCACCATTATGGAGTACGCGAATCCACCATACCACCAACCACAAAGGCCATTCTACCCTATTGACATCTCGAATTTCAAACAATATCGAGATGAACCCATATATGATGCATGGACTCGTTTTAGAAATTTACTCCGAAAATTCCATCATCATAGTTTCACTTTAGCGTTCCTAACCCGAACCTTTTACTATCGTGTTGGCCAATATGACCAAATGCGCATTGGGGATTTTGCCAATGGGGATTTTAGGGAATTAAGTGCTGAAGAAGCATGGGATGCCATAGAAGATAGTGCCCAATATTATTATAGGGTAGACAACCCAACAAACGTTAGTACAAGTCAATTGAATATAAATTTCCAGGATCATGAAACAAGTTTGTTTGGGGATGAATATATTAGTGTTGAGATACCTAAGTGGTTGTCATGTAATGCCATAGTACAAGCTGAACACATAGGTGACCTTGATGTGATGGAGGATTTAGCCGAACATGATCACATTGATCAAAAAGACCTAGGTCCTATGATCGATGATGATGAATCTCAAGAAACATATGATGAATCTTTTGGGCAATATGTATATAGCAGTCAGAATATTGAGGATGATCCGTATGATTCGGACATAGAATTTGAGATGCCTAAAGAAGTACGTGAGATACTTGGGAAAATGTTAGGGTTGGATTATAATGAAACACATGTTGAGGATATTGGTGATCTTGATAAGATGGATGATAAAGTAGAAAATTTAAGCTCACCAAATACCCCACAAGTCCTACCATCATTTGAGGCACTCACACCACCCGTGACTTACCCGGAAGAAGGAGAAGAGACTATAGGAACCCCAATAGAGGTAGAAACCTTGGACCAAGCACAACTAGAGAATATAGGTTTTAACACTTGTAGTGATGACCTTTCTTTTATTCCTAAGGAAGTTCCTAGTTTTGATGAACCGGAGCCTCAACCAAAACCGTTACCTAATCTTCCATCCTTGGATGAAAATTTAGGAATTGAAATAGGTTCCGATCCACCCATCAAACCATATAGTCCGGGTAGTTTTACGATAAAGGTAGTGGACTTTAAGCCATGTAGAGAGGAAGCCAATATAGGGGTGGAACATAACCTTACATGCTTACATCACCCATTCATGATTGATCAAAAGAAACATTATGGGTTTAAACCGGGTTTATTAGGTCAAGATGGATCCCCAACTAGTAGCCTCTTGAAGTTGATAGAAAATGATCCCTTTCTAGGAGAAAATCTTAATCCGCCCATTAACCCGATTGAATTTGGTAAGGTTATGATGATAGGAGCACACCCCTTTGAGCATATAATTCATCCACCACTCTTTCCTCACCTGGCATATTTCCACCCTAAGGGTGTGTATCGCTACTTTCACCCGCACTTAATCCTAAGTGTAGGGAAGACCTCCCCTATTTCCGTTAAATAAGGGTAGAGTCAGGCTCGTGACTCGAACAAAAACAAGCGCTTCTTGGGAGGCAACCCATGTTTTGTGTGATTTTTATTTTTGTTTGTTTGGTATTTGCTTCCGTATGCATGCTTTATTTTTATTGTTGGTAGATCATGTTTCTAAACTAAAAGTGGAAATACTTTACTTTGTTGTTTGGCCTAGTCTTAACTCCACCTAAAAGTATTTTTGCAAAAGATAAGTGTAAGGGGAAACCCCAAATATGTTTTTAAGAAACAAACCGATCATGATTCTCCACAATATTAAATGAACATGTATATTCGTATTTGTTAGAGTCAAATGCTTGTATTGAGTCATAATGAAGTTTTGCAGGATTTTCCAGGAAGTAGGACCAAGTTTTTCCAGAAATTTTCCGGAAACTTAACATAAGAATTTCTGCAGGTCACTTCTGACGGCGTCAAGAGATAACTCTTGACGGCGTCACGTGTAAAAATCTGGAAATTTTACCAGTTTTGTTTTTCTAACGGAGTCTTATGGTTTTTGTGAATTATTAAGTTTTATAATCTCCAGGAAATCTGCAAACTTCATTCCACAAGCATTATATCTTATTTTGTTTTCTAGGATTTAGTGACTTATATAGGATGCTGCCGATTTTACGCGAGGTTGTCTTGTCTATTTTTTCAGGATTTACAGGTTATGTATGACAAGAAGATGATTTATATTCTGGAAGGGAAGCTTTGATTGTTCATTTTCTTGGAGGAAGATTTAACCTAGCCACCTTATTATCCATACCGAGCGAATCAGGGGAGTATTTGATTTCATTCTTTTTACTTTTTTCACTTTTACATTCTTTACTTGAACATTGGGGACAATGTTCATCTTAAGTGTAAGGGGAGGATAAAATGATGATACCTTACATGTACACTTTCGCTTGAGTTTGTTTTGTTTGATAGTAGATGTGTAATAAAACTATGAGAAATACTTGTTAGTGCAATTTTAGCGCCAAATTTAAATTTTTTTACAACATTTAGGAGTGAAACTTTAGCCATAGCAAGCGTCTCATGGATAGGAGATCGTATGACTAGCACATAACCGTATATTCAAAAAAAATTTCCACCCAAATATGTGAGGTTCGCCTTTAGATTTGATAGGAAAAGCATTTACTATTAGTGCTTATGAGTGTACTGGTAGCATTTAGATTCTAGAACTTGCGTTAGTGATGCATCCCGAGACCGCTAGTGAGACTACATTCGTGTGGTAGGATTTACTACATGATAAGAGGCATTAGGATCACCCTTGTGTTAAACCCGTATCATAATTACTTGACCATTTAAGTCATATTACTTGGCTAGTTAAGTCAACTAATTTTTCCCACACCATTAGCGTTGTACTCATTTTTAGTACACGAAACCCCTAGTACACCCCTTCGAGCCTATCTTTTCGTTTCTAACTTTAAGCATTTTACTTAAAGGAAGAATTTGTTACACCCCACTTAAATGTACACCCAAATCGCCTTAGCCTTCCGTGTATGCACTCATCTTTAGTGCATTATTGTTATTTTTTAAACCCTAAGTTAACTATCTAATTGATTACATGGTTGCTAAGTCAAGTCATATCCTTGTACATATTGTTTTGGGACGATTGGGACTCATGGGTAAGTACTTATTTTATGGAGTAATGGGGAAGAACATCATATATTACCCCCATATGTGCATTAATCTTAAAAGTGCTCCAAGTGTTTTGATTTTCTTAATTCGAGTCATTAGAATAGTTGATTGTAAAGTATGTAAAGATTCAAGTGTAAGGGGAATGTTTATTCCCTATGATGTATTATTTTGGATGGTAGGGTAAGAGTGTATAAAAAAAATCAAAAAAATAAGAAAAAAAAAAAAAAAAAAAAAAAAAAACGGACTACCATCCCTTTTTATTCTATGTTCATTTTATGTTTTTGTTATTTTTCCTTTATTAGCTTAAGTCGAGTCTAGTCTTGGCTTAGCAACGCCATCTTGTACATGTAATTAACCAAGATTGTTAACTCGCCACCAGTAAAAACTTCCTTTATCCAACAAAACCGTGTATTTCATATCCCTACACCTAACGTTATAACCCTTTAAAAGACCTCTTTGATAGTTTATCCTAGGTGCTTACGCCATGTGGTGGAGGTTTGATCCTTTCCCAAGCCTATGGTAATCTATTTTGCTATGACAGGTTGTGAGAGATATCTTCCGTTTCCATATTGTAATTTATACTTTATTACACCCGAGAGATGTGAGTATCTAAACACTATTTGTGAGGTGCTAGTGTATGACCTCCGTGCTTGTCTATTGGTCTTTAGTGGAACGATTATTTGTTGTAATTACTTTTATATTAGTGTTAAATGACCACTAACTTGTATTTTGAGTAGAATAAAAGCGCATTTGCTTGAGGACAAGCAAATCTCAAGTGTAAGGGTATATGATGAGGCGAAAAATGATCCACTTTTAGGGGGTCATTTAAGCCCGGAATTGAATTTATTTGATCAAATATTGCCCTAAATCGTTCCTTTTGTGATTTTAGGTACTTTGGGAGTGAAATCTGGAAAAGGAAGCAATTCGGACGTTTTTGGAGCATAAAAGTGAAGAAAACGCCAAAGTCTTAATTTTCCTTGCTGAGAACAGGAGGTGACGGCGTCAAGAAGACCATCCTGACGGCGTCAAGAGTAATTTGCATGACGGCCCAGTAGAAACGTGAAGGCGTCACGAAGTAGGGCGTCAAGAGTAAAAGTCATGACGGCCTGGAAGACCCTAACACATGACGGCGTCAGATGAAGATTAAGGCAGTCCGAGAAGAATTTTGGCGGCGAGGTGACGGCGTCACATACTTTGTCTTGACGTCGTCAGACCCTATTTCCTATATATATTTTTCTAATTTTTACAAAAAAAAGGAGGAGTTTTGGAGAAACCCTAAGTACGAACTTGGTGCGAATTCTACAGGTTTTTCAAGGGTTCTAAACCCTTGATACCTTTCATGTGTAATTGAGATAAGTATTCTTTTAATTCAATCAATATGTCTATGTGTTGGTTGTTTATATCTTGTTCTTGTCTTAATTCCATCATGTTAGGCTAGATCTATCTTGTGTTTGTTTGGATCTAATGAAACCTAGATGTTAATTATGTGATGATTACTTGTTTATAGTTGTTTTGGGTGAATGAATTTGATGTTAGGCTTAAGAAAACTGGCAGATCTCCAAATGGTAACATGCTTGAACGTCTTAGGAAACATGAACCGATGTGCACTAGGTCTTTATTGGTTGTATTTAATGCATGAGCCACTGTTTATAATCCCTATGGTTGTGCTGGGCATGGAATAGGAGGAGATAAGAGCTCATAGATTGGGGAGTTAAGTGCGCCACCCCATGAATGGTATTAAGGAATACAATCCGTCATCCATGCAACTATAACAAGTAATTAACATGTAAAAGATGTCTAGGGAGTAGTGAAATCTAAGTAAACACATTTTCTCCACTTATTGCTCACAACCTTAGTATAATTTAGTTTATTTTCATTTTTAGTATTTTATTTTGATTGCATCTTTAGTATTGGGTTAGTTGACTAGCAACTAATTCCGCCCAAATCCTTCAAACCCGAGATTTTTAATTGCTTTCTAAAAAAATATAAAAAATACAAAAATAATCATCCGTCACCTTTAGAACTAGTATTTAGGTTTTCTAATCCTAGCGACACTATTCCTAGCTGAACGATCAATCCCCCGGTACTTGTCACTATACTATACTACAACGATCAGGTACACTGCCTGGTGGGGGTTGTAAGCTTCTCAAGATCCCTTGAGAGGTAAAGCCTGGTGCGATCCCCACGTATCAAGAATACAACTCAAAAGAGTTTGACAAGTTTTGCGAGGATAAAGGCATGCAAAAACAGCTCACAACTCGATACACACCTCAACAAAATGGTGTAGTCAAGAGAAAGAATCAGACCGTTGTAGAGATGGTGAAATCAATGATGCACGAGAAAGGTTTACCAAAAAGTTTTTGGGCAGAAGTAGTTTACACGGCAATATATTTGTTGAATAGAAGTCCAACAAAAGCCCTCAATAACAAGACTCCACTTGAAGCGTGGAATGGAAGAAAACCTTCGGTAAGACATCTTAAATTTTTTGGGTGCGTTTGTTATTCTCAAATACCAAAACAAAAAAGATATAAGTTAGATGAGACAAGTGAAAAGTGCATTTTTGTAGGCTATAGTAGGAAGTCAAAAGCTTATAGATTGTATAGTCTAAAAATAAAAAATGTAATAATTAGTCGAGATGTAATTTTTGATGAAAATTCTTCATGGAATTGGGAAGAAGAAAAAAAGGAAGGACCATGTTTTCCCACTAACAATATACAGGATGAAACACATATGGAAGGTGATGAAAAACAACCATCACATGACGAGGTACCCAACGAAGAACCTGATGAAGAATCTCAAAGTCCACCACCAAGAAACTTTCGTTCGTTGACAGAAATATACAATGCTAATTTTTGTCATGTAGAGCCAGAAAATTTTGAAGAAGCGATAAGAGAGGAATCATGGAATAAAGCGATGGAGGACGAAATTCAAGTTATCAAAAAGAACAGCACGTGGGAGCTTACAGACAGACCTTTAGACAAAGACGTTATTGGTGTCAAATAGGTCTACAAAGTCAAGTACAATGTAGATGGTTCCGTTCAAAGAAACAAGGCGAGACTAGTCGCAAAAGGTTACTCACAACAACCCAGAATTGACTACGACGAGACATTTTCTCTAGTTGCTCGAATGGACATAGTCCGAGCAATCATCTCACTAGCAGACCAGATTGGTTGGTTATTATAACAACTTGATGTCAAGTCAGCATTTCTCAATGGAGAACTTAAAGAAGAAGTTTATGTGAATCAACCTTAAGGATTCGAGGTTGAAGGAAAAGAACAAGTTGAATAAAGTGCTTTACGGACTCAAGCAAGCACCGCGAGCGTGGTATAGCTAGATTGATGGTTATTTTAAAGAAAAAGGTTTTGATCAAAGCAAAAGCGAGCCAACCTTGTGTGTTAAAAATCAAGGTAAAGATGACATTTTAATTGTAGCGCTCTATGTCGATGATCATGTGTTCACAGGGAATAACAAGAAAATGATTGAAGATTTCAAGAATGAGATGATGCAAAAATACGAGATGAGTGATTTAGGACTTCTAAATCATTTTCTCGGAATGGAAATATATCAAGACGATTGCGGCGTTTTTATTTGTCAAGAAAAGTATGTCGAGAAGATTTTGAAGAATTTTGATATGTCGGAATGCAAACCGAATGACACTCCTTTAGTTTACAATGAAAAGCTCATGAAGGAAAATGGTTCAAGTAAAGTGGACGCCACACTTTACTGAAGTTTGGTGGGGAAATTGTTATATCTCACAGCAATAAGGCCCGACATCATGTTTGCCGCAAATTTACTCTCAAGGTTCATGCACAATCCTAGTTAGATTCACATGGGAGTTGGTAAAAGAATTTTAAGATATTTGCAGGGCACGAAAGATTTTGGAATCAAGTTAGAAAAAAATGCAAATATAAATTTGCATGGTTTTTGTGACAGTGATTGGGGAGGATGTACATATGACATGAAAAGTACATCTGGATATATTTTTTCACTTGGTTAAGGTGTGTTTAGTTGGTGCTCAAATAAGCAACAAACAGTCGCACAATCATCAGCGGAGGCAGAGTACGTAGCAGCAGCTCTAGCCACATCACAAGCAATTTGGATACGAAGAATTTTTGAAGATATTGGAGAAAAGCAATTGAAGCCTACAACAATTTTCTGCGATAGCATGTCAGCAATAGCAATCGCAAAGAACTCGGTTCATCATAGCCGCACAAAGCATATCGTTTTGAAACATCATTTTATCAGAGAAGCAATTGTAGACGGAGAGGTGCAACTCGAATTTTGTGGAACGAATGATCACCTAGCAGACATTTTCACAAAAGCACTTCCACGAGAAAAGTTTCAGGAGCTTAGACGAAAGTTGGGAGTTCAACCAAAACACATTACGAGGAGAATGTAAACTAATGTGTTTTGCCGACCACAAAAGAAAAGAAGCCAAAAGAAAAAGAGACAAGCACAACTATTGAGCTTGACAAAAGAATAGTAAGGCTAAGTTTTTAGGCATCTTTTTGTTACCAAAGAAAAATGGATTTTCTCTATCTATATAGCAAGTCAACTAGCATGTGGTAAATGCATGTTGTAGTGTCGGCATAGGAAATCTCATGCAATCCTTGAATTATAAGCTTTCTAGTTTTCATATTGTATATGTTTCACACCATGCAAAGTTGGTGAAACTTGGTGTATAAAAGCAACTTCAAAGAATGTAGCAAAATGTACCAGCTCCTAGCAAAACAAAAAGAAAGTGTTATCAAGTTTTTCTCAATAAAGAATTTTTTGAGTGATTTAATATTTTGTCTCTTAAATAAAGTTTAATATTTTGTGAGCAATTTTTGTGAGAGTAACATCTCATATATCCAACAATATTTAGAATTAAGAAAACTTGTGTTTCTGGATTATAAATCACGAATTTGGACAAAAAAGGGTAACATGATAGCACAACAGTTCACATAATAAAGAAATGATGAGGGTTTAAGAAAATGTTGGCCAAATCATATACCATATAGCATAGCAATCATAAGGCTATTCGTAGTGGGACTGAAAAAATCGATCGGGGTGATCGATCGATCGAAGTTCAACATCGAGCGTCCCATTGTGGGAAGATGGTCATATCGATCGCCAGTTAAGAAGAAACACAAATCGATCGTATATCCACTCGATATTGAAACTAGCTTTCAAACTAAAATGTACCGTTTGTTTGCATAAAAAAAAAAAAAAAAAAAAAAAAAAACTTTTTTTCCAAAATATTTACCACTTTTCATCCTATAAATACCCACTTTCAAACACACAATTTCAAAAACAATTCATCCAAATTCACATAAAAAAACACATAATGTCAAAGAAAAACACTCCACAATCAAAAAACCGACGATCCCGACTAACCCAAAATGCACCGAACATAAATTTCTCTCCGCAAAACACCTTTGAACTAACCGGCATAACACCACCATACCAAGGGAACATACGCTTTCGTCCACAATCTTTTGAATATCCAACACAATTACCACAAGTCAATCAAAGAGAAAACTTGTTTACCGTTCGTCGTCCTTTTGTCCCACCACAACGTGTTGATTACAATCAAGAACCAAGTGAGGCGTCTTATCGGCCTAACATGGATTTCTTGCATTCTTCCCAACCGTATCAAGAACATCCTCCGATTCGGTCTACTAATCTTGATATGAATTTGGATGATTGGGCAGAATATCATAACTATGGCTATTCGACCCAACCCTATCCGAGCCAAGACTACTCGAGTCAAGATGCTTCGATGGGGCAAGGTTCAGGTCATGGTTCCTACCAAGGTTCTTTCCACGGTTCTATGCCCGTTAATGACGATGACGATGTCGAAGTCGAAGAGACATCACCCGTCAAGCCAAAGAAGCCTTCGCGGCGTGCTACAAAGAGGAAAGGCAAAGGCAAAGAACCCGAACCGGCCAAAAAAATTGAACCATGGACTACAAGAGAAGATGTCGTTCTTTGTAAAGCTTTCATCTATGTTTCTGAAAATGAAAAAAAAAAAAGGAAACTCTATGAATCGGCACAAATTTTGGGAGAAAGTGGCAGCCTACTTTTGGAAAGAAACTGGTTCATCCGACCGGACAACGAATTCGATCATTTCCAAATGGAAGACTAGAATTCGTTGTCAAGTTGCGAATTTTGGTGCTATTGTTGATAATATCAAGGGGACGCATGGAAGTGGTGAGAATGACCTTGACGATATGTCCAAAGCTCATATGGAGTATCGTGCGCGTTACGGTCAAAATTTCACTATGGTGGAGTGTTGGAAAGTTTTGAGGGGGCATGATGCTTGGAAGGAAGAGGTACCCCTTTTCCAATCGGGCTGTCGAAAGAAGCTGAAGGGTTCAACAACTACGTCAGGGTCAACACAAGGCCCCCCGAATGTTCAAGACTTGGATGATGACGATGATGAAACGGAGGATGATACTAGAGAATCACGACCACAAGGTCGTGACAAAGCAAGTAGGAAATCATCCACCTCCTCCTCTCATGAAACATCAAAATCATTCATGAGTGGGCTAATAGCGGATTTGTGGAAATCAAGACCGTCAAAGAAGGAAAAAGGTAAAGAGCGTGATGAGTCGTGGAGACAAATCAAGGAACGAGAGCTAGCGATCAAAGAACAAAAATTGGAATATCAACGAAAGCTCTTGCAATGCCAGGAGGAACAAAAGGAACTCTTGAAAATTACCAAACGGGATCAAGAATTGATTTTCTACAACTCGGCAATCGACCCAAATTTGCCCGAACGACAACGAGAGGAACTTATGTGAATTAAAGCGGAAATAAAGGAACGCCACAATCTAGATTATTAGTTTTTAAATAAGTGTTCGCGTGTTTAATTTTGAGTTGTTTAAGTTTTTTATTTAGTTGTAATTTCGTATCGTTTCGTTTATGTAATATTTACGTTTTATTAATAAAATTTGTGTTTGTGTTAAAAAATGTTTTTTTAAAAAAAAAAATAAAAAAATGATGCAATATGGGTTGCCACTGTGATGAGAGAGGTGAATATGAGTTGAGGAAAGAGAAAGCTGAGGTGGCAGCCGGAAAGATGATGCAATATAGGTTACGACTGTGGGTAACCTAAGCAATTCTATAATTGTATGAAACAATAAGAATCTTGAAAATTAATTATTCATTCCATACCTGTTGAATCGTCAATGGTTAAGGTTTGGGCTTTAATGTTTAAATTTTTGGGGTTAGTTATGCTCATTTTGTAGGGTGCCTCAATGAAAAAAGTGTGCACCAACTGACTGGAAAGGTGAGAAAATGTGCAGAAAGTTGTGTTTTGATTTTCTACTTTTGTAAAAAAAAAAATGGTAGGAATATTATTTTAAATATTATGATAGTTTTTTATGTATAAAACATAAATTTAATATCCTCTTAACCTAGCTTAGTTAAACGTATTCAGATATTTGAAAAAAAAAAGTGTTTCTTTTATAACGTCATTTAAATGTGGTAAGAGACAATTAGGTTTACAAAAATTTGCCTAACATTTTATTGAAATAGATGTGCAGGAGATATTATTTGAACAAAGTCTAGTCTTTGGTTTTAGTTTTTTTTTGCTATGCCTATGCTTTAATTTTCACTTTCAACTTATATTATGTACACTTTTGTTATATTTCAATTTGAAATGTATTTAACACAAGGATTGTACTATAAAATATATTTTATTTTGTTTCCTAAGAGTTTTTTTTTTTTTTTTTTTTTTTTTTTTTTTTTTTTTTTTTTTAATTCTCATAATTTAAAATTGATGTAACTTCAAATATTATCAACCAAAATAATTTACATCGATTTTCAATTATACGTAAAAGAATGTAAAATTGCAACTTATTTTTCTTATTTATACTGTACATTTAGGATGCTAACCATACAACAATTTTTTTTCAGAATTATTTTTCGTTTAACATATTTTATTCATTCGACGCTAAACCATATTGTTTTGTCGAGCAATCCCTACAAGGTGTTCATCTAGTCCAACAAAAAGTTTTTGTCTTTTAGGGTGTGTTTGTTTCATTAAGATGTTTTAGGTATGAATTTGACTAACATATATATATATATTTTTTTGAACGGTGAACTTCAATAAAAACGGCAAGTCCTCAAAACGAGGACCTCCAAGGAACAATTACAACATATACAAGGGATACATGACCCAATCCTTCCACATAATCGATTTAAATCTAGACCGACTCTTAAGCCATAAGAAAGAAAGAGATTTAACCGAAGCCACCACATCGGCTACTTTAGGCGCGGAGTTCTCAAAAACCTTTTTATTCCTAGCTATCCAAATCGCCCAGCACGTCGTCATAACAATCCCCTTAATAATTTTATTTGCCCACTTCGGCCCTTGCACATGCCTGTAAAACGTGAGCAAGTCTTCAATGTCCACAGTCCTGACAAATGAAAGCTTGCACCAAGTTTTAATGCGACTCCAAACCTCAATAGCAAATCCACATGAAGCAAAGATATGGCCACAGCTCTCGTCCGCAACTTCACACAAAGAACATGAAGTGTTTGGTAAAAGAATATGCCGCCTTTGAAGAGCTAGACGGGTCGGAAGCCGGTCCATTTCCAAACGCCACATATGTATGTTAATCTTGAGGGGGACCCAAGATTCCCACTTGAAAAGGGTCGGGCTTCGATTGTTGCTGTTTATCGACATGTTCCTTTTGAGATTAGCGACTGTGAAAACATGATTGGAATCCTCATCCCATAGCCAAACATCCTTTGACCCTGCAAAAGAAACCGAGGCCAACAAGTAGCTGAGATCTTGCATTTCGGAGATTTCTTCCACTGTGGTCGGCCAGGCATTCCATCCAGCAGCAAGAGTACAAACCGGACCAGTTCTCTCAAGACGATCCGAGATTGAACAGTTTTTGTTATTTTCTAAAAGAAACAGCTTCGGCCACCTGTCCATCAAGAGCTTTTCACCAAGCCACCTATCTTTCCAAAAACGAAGAGAATCTCCATTGCCAAGCTTGCCTTTAAAGAACCAAGATACCTGCTTTCCATTGATTTGAATTTGATCCAGCGCAGCAACCAGGGACTTCCAACAACCTGTCAAATTACGAGTGACCGGAAGAAAAATCCACTTATTTTTACCACCATGAATAGCCTCAATAACATTCCTCCAAAGACTACCCTGTTGAGTCTTGAAACGCCAGGCCCATTTCGTTAACAAAGCCACATTAACATCATAAAGTCTTGAAATGCCCAACCCACCTTCCTTTTTGTGTTTCGTGACAGTATCCCAACAAACCCAATGGAGTTTTTTATTGTCAAGAGTACCAGCCCACAGAAAATTCCTCATAAGGCTCTCTATTTTTTCAAGCACCGCTTTAGGCGCCTTGTATAGAGATAAATAGTAAATAGGTAGACTGAAAAGAACCGACTTCACCAAAGTCAAACGACCCCCTATAGAAAGGGTTTTTGCTTTCCAAGAGGCAAGCCTATTTTGTATGGTCTCTAAGACCGGGGTCCAATGAGCTATCCGATTCATGTTAGCACCCACTTTGATTCCCAAGTAATCAAACGGTAAATTTCCAATTTTGCAACCAATAGACACGGCCAAGTTGTTCAAGTCATCTCCCATGATACCCATACCGTACAAATGAGACTTATGTAGGTTTATTTTCAACCCGGAGCACAAGTAAAAGATTATAAGCAAGCGGGATATCTTCAACATATTGTCTTTGGACCATTTTCCCACTATAAGAGCATCGTCCGCATAAAACAAATGAGATAGAGTAGGACCACCATTTGGAAGCCGGACACCTTCAAACTCCCCCAATTCTGTCGCCTTATTAATAATGGAAGCCAAAGCCTCCATTACAATGAGGAATAAGTAAGGCGATAAAGGGTCTCCTTGCCTAACACCCTTCTCGCAGTGGAACTCAAAAGTAGGAGAGCCATTAACTAAGACCGAAGATCTAGCCGAAGAAAGAATGCCTTTGATCCAAAGACACCATATAGGAGGAAAACCCATTTGGCTCAAAATAGAAAGTAAAAAACCCCAGTTGACGTTGTCAAAAGCCTTCTCAAAATCTATCTTTAGCATAAAAGCTTGTTCCCCTTTTTTCTTAATCCAACCAATGACCTCATTTATAATCAAAGGCCCATCCAGAATAAAACGACCCTTTAAAAAAGCCGTTTGCGTGTGAGAAATCACCGTCCCAATAACTTTACTCAATCTTCCAGCAATAATTTTGGAGATGGTTTTACTCACTACCCCCACCAAGTTAATGGGTCTATAGTCTTTCAACCCTAACGGGGTTTTAGACTTAGCAATTAGAGTTATAAAAGAGGTGCTACAACCTCTATTTATGACTCCCGTTTGGTGAAATTCCCCCATTAAACGAAAGAAATCCTCTTCAAGGTATTCCCAGAAATGTTTCACAAACCTGAAATTAAACCCATCAGGGCCTGGAGCTCGATCAGAACCACATGCGAAGACGGCTTCTTTGATCTCCATTTTCGAAAACGGGGCAGTCAAAACCCCTACACAACTAGGGTCCAAAACTTGAGAGCAAATCAAACTCGGTCTACATTTATGCATTTCAGAAAAATGGCTCCTGAAATGTCTTAAAACTTCCCTTTTCACCAGAGTAGGCTTGACTACCCATTCCCCGTCAACCATGAGGCCAGGAATAGCATTGGAAGCCATCCTACCATTAATGAATCTGTGGAAGTAAGCAGAATTGTCATCACCCATGGAAGCCCATCTAGCACGAGACTTCTGGAGCAAGTCCCTGTGCTTATACCAGTGAAGCTGGTCTAACTCTTTTTTGCTTTCTTCCCAAACCCACATTTCCTCTTCTTCAAGGTCTCTATCTTCCAAGATTTTTTCAAGCCTTTCTATATCATCTTTCAAGATAACCAAATCTTCGCCTTCTTTTTTTATAGTATCCTTCCACCAATCTCTCAAAGCATTCCTAATAAAATTCAGTTTCTTGGTGATAACAACATCTGCCGGACCCTCAAAAGAATAATTATCAAAAGCTTTTGTGACTGTATCCACGCATCCCTCTCTGTCCAACCATGAGTTAAACCATCTAAATGGTTTCGGACCATAGTTGGAGTCCACCAAGGATAACATAATAGGGCAGTGATCTGAAAGATTTCGAGGTAAAGCCCTTACACAAGCCAAAGGCCACCTATTGAAAAAGGCTTGACAAACCAAAATTCTGTCAATCTTGCTCATCTTGAAACCTTTGTCTTTTCCTGTCAAGTAAGTAAACTTATTGCCTCTCATGTGATACTCATGCAAGCTAACTTCATCAATAAAGAAATTAAAATCAAAAGCAGAGAGTTGATTGAAGTTCGAATTCCTCCTTTCTTCAGGGAATCTCACCACATTGAAATCCCCTAATAAAATCCACATCCCCGGCTTACTGGAAATAACCCCTCTTAAACAGTCCCAAAGAGCTCTTTTCTGAACCGTTTTTTGAGGAGCATAAATGTTAACCACGTTTAAAAAAGATCCATCTTCAACTAAAATCCCATAATTCACAATGAAATTTTTATCTTTCAAAACAGATGTTTTCGTGAACTTCTTAGGGTTCCAAAGGTTCACTAGACCACCCGATCTGCCTGACGACACTACCATGTCCATATCAAAATCATTCCTTCCCCAAACGCTAGAGAAATCGAAACTACCCTCCTTAGAAACCGATGTTTCTTGAATAGCCAGAAAATCAACCCCAAAGTTTTCAACCATACCATTCAACCAAGAAGATTTACCCACAACCCCAGTCCCTCTAATATTAGAAGATAAGAAATTCATCGAAAACCTGTTTGTGCCCTTTCAATCTCGACTGCTTTTGTGACCATAGGTTGGAAATCGGAGAGCTGAGCCCCAAGGCGAATACCCATTTGCGTAGTTTCATCAACTTCCTCCTGAATTTTATTTTCGGCCTCATCGAACTGATCCTCGGCTTGAACAGAACCATTCAATTTCTTGTTAGAGTAATTATTGTCCGAATGCTGCTGATGGTTATCAGAAGCGAGGGCATCAAACTCTAAAGGTCCACTGGTACCCCTTTGTACATTAACCCCTGAGCCCAATATAAGAGGGTCTAGCCCAAACGGATCATCCTTGTCCATCCTTATTTCTTTGTTGGGTCTTTCATTGCTACTTTTATAATTATCCGAGTCATGGCCCAATAAAACCACCCCTCTATTTTTCTTCCTTTTATTTTTATTCAAAACCGAAAAAGAATGGTCAACCCCCTCATTAACGTGTGTTTCAAAATTAGCAATATTCTCTTGCACAATTTCAGGGATTTGAACATCCTGATTTAAATCAATCCCAACACTATCGCCCCCCTTTAACTCATCATTAATGCTTTCCAAATTTATTACCGGTGACCGACCACCGTTTCCGGCGTCCAACTCAGTTTCCGACACTGAGTCAGATTGCATAACCTCCTCTTTGTCAGCTGCTACTGAACCTGTTTCCGACTTGTCTGCTTCCTCAGACGAGGAAGAGTTGGTATCGACAGACTCATCATACAAATAACCGTTCCCTTCATTTAGAAAATCCGACACCCTAGCACCTGTATCTTCATATACCCAAACTGAATAAAGCTTATCTTTCCACATGAGAGAAACTTCGCCCTGGATAATCTTACCACTATTGACCAACAAAGCCGCATAGTAGTACGATAAGTCCAAATCATCCTCTTCAAGTTGGGTTTTATGAATCACCTTCCCAAACAAGCCTGCAACCTTATCCATAGTCTCATCATTCATCAGATGCATGGGAATGCCCTGAATCTTTACCCATGCTATTTTTTGAAACTCAATCTCTTGCCTTTTCCAACTCTCAACCAGAGAAAAATCCTTGGGTCTTCCCAGTAATTCACCCTTTGCCATCGTGGCATGATCAATAGAATTGAAAGTAATTAGCAACTGTAGTCCTCCCAAATAACGTAGCCTACCTCCTTTTAGGCCCATATCAGACAAAATACTCCGAAGATTACGTAAAACTCCAAAAGAACCCAGTTTAATGAACATCGACCTGCCATGGAGATCCTCCATAACCGGCTGATGGTCATCCAGGATTAAAGTTTTGTTCTGCACTTCTTCCTTTTTTCGATCTCCTGTTAAAGCCTCCTTGAAAGAAAAGGTTCCTTTCTTGGCAAACCTAACATTATTGTTACCAGTATTATGGGAAGGTGGTATGTTAGGAGCCTTCTGTTTGTGCACATTCTCTTCTCTGATTTCCCCGTCTTCAAGAATAAATCTTGCAACATTGATCTCCAACTTGAACGCTCCCATCTTTATGTTGTACATCCTTCTTAACATCTCCTTTATGTCCTTAACATCCAGAAATGATACAAACCCAAACCTTTTACCTCCTTTGTCTCTCTTTTTGGCGATGTAAATACCAAAAATAACACCATAATCCCTCAACACACCTGCCAAATCTGATCCACTGCATCTGTCCGGAAGATTGGTGATGAAAAACTTAGTGATCCGACGTTGGATTTCCACCGGAGTAGGTTTCCGGCGAGACCCCATTAGAGAGCGTTTTTCATATTAAGATATTTATATTTATTGTTGTGTAGAATTTGACTAACATATCTTACCAGTAAGAGATGGCTAGAAAATCTAAATCTGAACGAAATAATGTTGTTTGTTTTGTATAATTGTTCGAATGATTTTAAGTGCTTGTTTCTGCAATTTATTTAGGTAACTTATGTAAATATGAAACAAGACTTTTTATCATAAATATAACAAAGTTAATAAACCATCAAATATATTATATTAACACGAGTCCTCAATCTCTTATTGAGTAAGAGGCAGTAAGACACGTCTCCCACCTCTTACTGAGTAAATATTATATGTGTAACTGCTAGTAAGATTTAAAAAAAAAAAAAAAAAAAAAAAAAAAAAAAAAACAGTGACAGGAAAAGCAAACATTTAACAGTGCCTCTTACCGCATTTGACTAAAAGTTTTTTTATAAAGAAAACAAACGGCAATAGCACAACTTGTTTGTAAAAATGAGAGAATAATTAAAGATAGTAAATGCAATACAACCACAAAATATATTTTTCTGTCCTTTTTCTTAAAAAGTTAAAAAAGATTTTTTTTTTTTTTTAACACAGTAGAGTAGTAATTTAGAAAGAAATAAAGTTGAGTCGCCAAGTCATGAAATCAATAAAAACAAGTAGCTTTCCCACAATAATTCAGCATTTAAATCAACAACATTTCTTAAATTTTCAATGACGACTTCAACAAAACGACAGAAGAAGAGACTCAGTCATGCACCTAAGCTTCTTCCAAATGAACTTGTTGAAGTAATCTTTGTTTCTTTCCTTCCTTCCTTCATATTTTCTGTTTTTGCATGTGGGATTGCTTACATTCTGACTGGAGTGTAATGGGAATTTAGTTTATTTGTTTCCATCTTCTGAATTGCTTTTGGAATTAAGAATCCTAAATTTGACAATGTAGTAATTAATTAGAGTTTAATTTTGGAAGAATAATTATTACTTTCTATAATTTTCGTGTTTTGCATGTGGGGTTTTGGTTGCTTAATTTGGGTTTGATTGGAATTTTAACTAGGGGGTGTTTATTTCGGCGGGCTTATTGCTTATTTGGTTTCGGGCTTATGTTTCATAAGCTCACTTTTTGTGGCTTATTTGAAACTTTTCGGCTTATATAAGTTTTATATAAGCCGAAAAGTTTCAAATAAGCCACAAAAAGTGAGCTTATGAGACATAAGCCCAAAATCAAAAAGTAAACGTGGTAAGTTACTCATATATCCGACATTGTCAAATTTGACGATATTTGGTTACCTTTGTTGGCAATTTCCTTTCAAACTGCTTATCGCGCTTTGATACATTTAAGAAAGCGATTTGCGGGTGTTTGGGACTGCTTTCCGAATTTCTTATCTCATTATTTGTTAGTCAAATAACAGCTTTTCAAAGCAACTTGGAATTGCTTATTACAAATTTGGTATTTTTTCAAAGACAATGATCAAATAAGTAAATAAGAAATCCCAAAAAGATGATAAATGGGTGATCTATTAGCATTATTAAGTTCTTCTGTTTATCTTGTTTCATGTTTAGGAAAATAGCGTTATATGCTAAGTGTAAACTATTTTAGGTACGGAGTGTCGAAGAGGGATTCCGAGGTTCATGGCATCGTGGCACCGTGATCGGATGCAAAACTCAGATCCGTGTAGTGAAATATGATCATCTCTTATGTGGTAATAGTTCAGAAAAACTTGTTGAGTTCATCCCGGTTATCTTTGCGGTTGATGGAATAATCCCAGCTAATTGGCAACCATCTAATTTCCCTAATTACCGTGGCAAAATAAGACCACTCCCCCCTCGTGTTTTCCATAATAAAACTCAAATCCATTATGGACAATGTGTGGATGTATTTCATGTAGATGCTTGGTGGGAAGGTGTTATATTTGATCATGGTGATGTTTCGGATGAATGGTTAGTTTTCTTTCCGGATACATGTGATGAAATGCGGGTCCCGTTTGAGAATTTAAGGATTACTCAGGACTGGGATGCAGCTAGTAATGAATGGAAGCTTCGTGGCAATTGGATATTTCTTGAAATCGTTGAGGAGCTAAAGGCAGAATTCCCGGTTGTTGTTTCTTTGAAACAAATTTGGTATGAGGTGAGGATGACAAGATGTTTTGGTAAAGAAATGAAAGAGTGGACGTGCCCCGTTAAGGATAGTTGGAAAGTAACGGTTAAAGAGGTTATGTCAAACAGTTTTAAGCTGACCATGACGGATTTCTTTTATAGAAATAAATTTTCTGATGATTTTGATATAAATAATCATTTGCTTGATTCCATGATAAATCTTGATTCAAGCCCAGAAGCAATTTTGGGGATTCTATCCGATAATCAGAATCTTCCGAAGTCAAAGTTGACTGAAACTGTTGACTATAGTATGGTCGAACACTCATCAGAAGCTGTGTCCTTTGTTTCATCTGATGTTTCAAGAAAATTTGAAACAAATAAGTTAGACGTGGTCAAATCTGAATACTGCCCACAAGCTGTAGTTGACTATTATTCATTGACTTCAGAGTCAAACTTTGAGTTAGAAATGAGCAAAGATGCTAATTTTAAAGGACTTCAAATTAGTGCTAGAAAACATCTTACAGCAGTTGGGTGGTCGAATTCTTATCTTGAGAATCTGTCGAGTGAGAAGGTACTTGTGTATAATTCTCCAGATGGGAAAAAGTTTTATAGTCTTCGTGAAGCCTGCAACTATTATATCAGTGAGCTTTCGTGTATTGAATTTGAAAAGGAAGTGGTGAAAAAAGATGAATCTTTGAGGCCTGATCACGTAAATACGTCAAGCAAAAGGGCTCGTGAGGAGTTTCCACCAACGTACCGGACCCCACGAACTGTTTTATCTTGGCTGATAGATAATAATATTGTTTTACCAAGAGCAAAAGTGCAATATTATTGTAAGAAAGATGGAAGTACATTGAAGGAAGGTCGGGTAACACGCGACGGAATAAAATGTAATTGTTGTAATCGTACTTTTAGCCTCTTTAAGTTTCAAAAACATGCTGGAAGCACATGTGGGCGACCATCAGCTAACATTTTCCTTGAGGATGGTAGGTCCTTACTAGACTGCCAATTGCAGCTTAAACTTGATCAAAATGCAAGATCAAAGGGAAATCAACATGAAATAGAAAACGACAGTGATTATATATGTTCAGTTTGTCAATATGGTGGGGAATTAGTGATATGTGATCAATGTCCATCTACATTTCATGCATCTTGTGTAGGATTAAAGGTAACAAAATACTTGTTTTTCCGTTTTTATTTTGTATAATTTTCTTAAATTGTAATGAGTTTTATTGATGGATTACTTTCAATTTTACTGATTAGGAAATCCCGGATGGCGAATGGTTTTGTGCATCATGCTGTTGCGGAATTTGTAACGCAAACAGATTCAGTGAAAATTATGATCAAAATTTAGATTGTGACATCCTAAATTGTGAACAGTGTGAAAGGCGATGTATGTAGGCTGAAATCATTTATATGGATTTGTTAGTTTATGAGCAGGTATAATAATTTTTCTTATATCGTCTAATTAGTTATCAAACTTGATGTAGATCATGTCGGATGCGTAAAAAGAAGAGAAGATTTCTCGAAACTGGACTTTTATCTTGAAGAAAATTGGTTCTGTAGTTTGAGATGTAAAGAGGTATGCATCAAAGTTTTTTTATAGTTTTTTTATTGAGTTTTAATCTGGTAATTTTTAACTGTCATTGGACACAGGGACTGCTTCTTATAAAGTTTGTGCACCTTCAAAATTAGTATAACAATCTTATATACATATCTTCTGAGTTAATCTTGTTACATGCTGAGGAGTTAGGTCTCATGATATATACTTGCGGGATTTGTAGATATATACGGGTCTTCACAGACTTTTGGGGAAGTCAATTCCTATTGGGAGGGATAACCTAACATGGACACTACGAAGAAATGAAACATTTGAATATTCTAATTGTGGCGCTGACTCAGATATGGAGGAAGTAATAGAGAATTATAGCAAATTAAATGTTGCTATTAGTGTGATGCATGAATGCTTTGAAGCGGTTAAGGAACAACGAACCGGAAGAGATATAGTTGAAGATGTCATTTCTGGTAGATGGTGAGACAAGCTTTTTTTTTCTTTTCTTTTTTTTTTTTTGTTAAATATCTACTTAATCATTTAGTTTCAAATCTTATTTACCCACATTAGTAAAGGTGGCAATTCCGACCTATTTACTTATGAATGGGTGAAGTGGGTTATATATATCTGTAACGGGTAAACAGATAGCTATAAAGGAAGTGGGTCAAATGGGTCGAACAATGTAGAGGTCGCCAAAAGCGTATGTTTAATGCATAAAATATCGAAGATAATTTTTTTAAATAGGTTAGAATTGTTATATTAAAGTTTTTATGATCATATTTAACAAATTATCTGTGAATCCTTTTAACAAGGGACAAAAGAGTGTTCATAGGTCAACCCATACCGCTCACCAAAAGAACCTTTATTACGTAGACACATTTTGAGGTGTACCTAACCACCTGCCCTGCCCATTTTGCTACCTGTATGCATGATTCTAGTGGTAATGGAATAATTTTCGCTGTAGGTCAGAGCTACGTCGTTTGAATTTTAAGGGTTTTTATACAGTTCTTTTGGAGAAAGGTGATGAGCTAATTTCAACGGCTGTAGTAAGGTGTGATAAACTGATAATGTTACAAGTTATTAGTCTCCTTTAATATTACTTGTTTTATGTATTTATGGTGATCTGAAATGCTATGCTGTGTTACAAGGGTTTATGGGGAGAAAGTAGCAGAAGTCCCACTAGTTGGTACAAGATTTCAGTATCGTAGACGTGGAATGTGTCATATTCTTATGCACGAACTTGAAAAGGTATCGTTTTTTCCCCACTATTTATGTATCTATATATTTGTATTCTTATACATACATGGGTTCCCCAACATACAAAATGTACGAGAATTACACAAACAAGGAATTTAAAGAAGTATATCTTTAATAGAAAAAGCGTCATTCTCTTTTACAGAAAGACTCCTTGTTCAAATTGCCGATTTGGCCTATTATTATAACTGCAAAGACACTAATGGCGCGAATGACTAACACTGGTCCACAAGATCCCTCTATTTGTTTTCACTTATAGGTTTTTGATATAGTTAACGACTATTTATCAAATTGAATCTAGCAATTTTGATTGGTGGGATTAGGGAGGGAGTGTCAGCTTTTTTGAGTCATTACTTTGGAAAACGATTGGTTATGTTCTCTATAACCGGTTAATAATGCGTAAATAAAAGAACAGTTTGGTAAGAAACAGGACAAATGGGTCAAACGAGTCAAAAGGCGCCTAAAATGTTTTTTTAATGCATACAACTTAGTGAATTACATTTATTTAAAAAAATAAAGGGGTAAAGCTAAATATACGTAACATATTTTTACAAATAAACACAAGTACGCAACATACTTAGTAAAGTGTCAAATGTACGCAACATATTTTCAAAAAATCGTCCATCTACGCAATATGACCTGCTGGCAGCAGTTTACCAGGTCACCTAACTTTAAAAATTACACCTTTGGTCCCTAAACTGTCTCATATCTCGCGTACATAATCCTATTTTAGTAACGGTCGTTAAAAAAGTTTTTAAAAAACTTTTTAACATTTTTTTTAAATCGACATAAAATCTTTTTTTTAACTAAAATTTAGGAAAAAAAAAGTTAAAAAAAAAATTAATTTTTTTTAAAGTTAATATTTAAAAAAAATGAAAATTTTTTTAAAAAATTAATATTTGCGAAAAAAAATTAAATTTTTTTTATAAAAAAATTAATTTAAAAAAAAAAATTAATTTTTATAAAAAAAAATATTTTTTTTAAAATACGCATTTTTTTAATAAAAATTAATTTTTAAAAAAACACGCATTTTTTAAAAAAATTAATTTTTTTATAAAAGAAATTTAATTTTTTTTCGCAAATATTATTTTTTTTTTAAATTTTGATTTTTTTTAAATATTAACTTTAAAAAAAATTAATTTTTTTCCTTTTTTTTTAATTTTTTTAAAAAATGCGTATTTATAAAAAAAATTAATTTTTTTTCGCAAATATTAATTTTTTAAAAAAATTTTGATTTTTTAAAATATTAACTTTAAAAAAATTACTTTTTTAAATTTTTTTCCTTTTTTTTTTAATTTTAACTTTTTTTTTTTTAATTAAATTTTTTTTTTTCTAAATTTTAGTTAAAAAAAAAGATTTTATCTCGATTTTACAAAAAAAATTGTTAAAAAGTTTTTTTAAAAACTTTTTTAACGACCGTTACCAAAATAGGATCATGTACGCGAGATATGAGACAGTTTAGGGACCAAAGATGTAACTTTTAAAGTGAGGTGACCTGGTAACCTGCTGCCAGCAGGTCATATTGCGTAGATCGACGATTTTTTGAAAATACGTTGCGTACGTTTGACACTTTACTAAGTATGTTGCGTACTTGTGTTTATTTGTAGAAATATATTGCGTATCTTTAGCTTAATTATGTTTTACATCTGACAAAACTATATATTTTGGCCGTCACGGCCCGTTTTTACCACTTACCCACCCCATCGGAACCACTCATTTTTCCACCTCTAGTTTTATATGTTGCTACTGTTACCATAATTGTTTTTCAGGCACTTAGAGAATTAGGAGTGGAAAGACTAGTTTTGCCTGCAGTATCAAGTGTGCTACACACTTGGACTAGATCATTTGGTTTCTCTGTTATGACCGATTCAGAGAAATTAAGATTTTTAGGCAGCACGTTTCTTGATTTCCAAGGCACCACAATGTGCAGCAAGCTCTTGACTGTTGCCTCCACAGATCTAAGCATATCAAAAGGTATAGTTTTTTGTTATAAACAAACACCCCCTCGCTTTGTTGTTACTGAGTCATGTTCTTAGAAAATGACCCATTTTTGCATTAATGATGCAGGAAATAGTTGCAGTAGTATCACAGATTTAGATAGGATTAGTGCTGTTTCGGAAGAATCACAAGCGTCTACCCCTGAAGAAGGCAAAAACAATGTTATAACCAGCTTTCTCAATTGCTACCAGCGGAGAAAATTCATGCCAATGAGTGTTGAGGCGGCTTACGAAAAGTATAAACGTGCTCAAATACATAAGAAGTAGCAACTAGAATATTCTTCTGGTATTCATAAAGTAGTGTAACAATATATGCATATTAGGATCTCAGGATATCTTACTTTATGGATCAAAAGATTGGTGAAAGATAGAAGATATATGCCCAAAGAAAAGTTGTATAATTGTGTGATAAATGCATAAGGAAACGTTGTATAATCGTTTGATAAATGAAAGTGATTTTATTCGATCACCACTAGTAACTTAAAATGTAAGGATCGCGTATAGAATTGCTTGCTAGTACGATGTAAAACATCATAGTTTTGCAGGAATATTTAACAACAAAAATATTAGATCTGTTAAACAAGTCTTACAGTAATATTTAGCAACGTAAAGAATATAGTGAATATCACAAGTAGTAGTTATCTTGGAAAGAAAGAAACTAGTGACTAGTGACACATTTTAAAAGAAGTATTCTTGAGGTTCTTGACCAAAGTCACATGGAACACGGAACGCTTTTGTATGAGAGCGCGAAATGGGACGCACTTCGCGGGGTCCTTAAAATTCGGTACGAGCAGGGGTAGACTCATTTTGGTACGCTTCGGTTCGATGTACAATACCATATTAGCAATACTGAGTATTAAGTACTTAACATTTTAATCACTTTTATAACGATAATTAAGTTTAAAAATAAGAAAGTTTAGCCACAAAACTACAAAAATAAAAAAAAAAATATAATTAAATCATTTATTTATCTCTTTAAAAAAAAAAAAAAAAAAAAAATGTGCAACCAATGGAAAGATGATATACTGATGCATTTATTAGCCACAACTACCCATTTAATAAAAAAATCAGAGATTCATTTACTAGCCACAAGTACACTATTATTTCACTTTCTCTGTCCACAATTATCTTCTTCCACAAACAAATTAACCACTATTTTCAGATCTACTTCAAAATTTCTTTCTATGTAACATGAATCTTCAATTTGAACAACGTTGTTTCCAAACGTGAAAACTAGCGACTCAGATCGTGATCCTGAGCGATCTGGAACACGATCGTACCATGTTTGGGTACGAGCAATCCGGAACAGAGATTACGGGTAGGCTGGCGTTTCTTGTGACTTTTTTCTAGACCCTTCTAGTTTTAAAATCGGATATATTATTACAACATTGCTTACTTGGCTCCTCCTTGTCCAATATCATTTCACCTAATCACACGTACACATCACCAGAAGCCTAACCCCCTCCCCTCATAAGGCACCACCAAAAACCTCACACATTAAACCCTAACCAACCCTCACCTCATCACCACCACCAACACTGTAACAAATGGATAATCATGTGGTTGTTCCTTTCGATTTTAGTACCCCATATTGTGTCTAGAAAGTATCGCAAATGTACGAGACGAACTATTATCTTCCGTGTTGGGAGCGACGTCTACATCGAGTATAAAATAGGTGACAAGTAGGTGAATCTCATAACACAAAGAGATGATTTGTACTGTAAGCGCTTTCGCGTAGACGATGGCCCAATCTGAAAGGTAGACAAGAGAAGTTTTTTAGATGGGTATTTAAATCTAGGTGAGAGTTATGAGCGTTTAACAGGGAAATAGGGGGTGTAACAACTGTAATTGTTGGTTTTCCAATATTTGAAAGAGCTTTTTATGATATTATAAATAGATTTACTCCTGGGGGTCGGCATGTCACTGATGAAAGAGATGCTAAGCGTGGAAATTGGAATTCTAAACTAGGAAAAAGGGTTAGCTTCGCTTATAATTATGACTTTAGAGTCATGTAGGTCTTTCTGGATTGATGGAGACTATGGTCGGTTGATAACCAACAGTCAGAGTCGTTACTCCCCCTATTTCCCCAATTAAATGCTAATAACTCTCACCTAAATTTAAATACCCATCTCGAAAACTTCTATTTACCCTCCAGATTGGGCCATCGTCTACGCAAAAGCGCTTACAATACAAATCAATTCTTTGTCTGAGGATATTCACCCGCCTGTCACCTATTTTATACTCGATGTAGACGTTGCTCCCAACACGAGAAGATAGTAGTTCGTCTGGTACATTTTTGATACTTTCTAGACACAATTCCGGGGTACTAAAATCGAAAAGAACAACCACATGATTATCCATTTGTTACAGTGTTGGTGGTGGTGGTGAGGTGAGCGTTGGTTAGGCTTTAATGTGGTGAGGTTTTTGGTGGTGACTTATGGGGGTGAGGGTGGGGGTTAGGCTTTTGGTCATGTGTACGTGTGATTGGGTGGATGCTGGACAAAGAGGAGCCAAGTATGCAATGTTGTAATAATATATCCGGTTTTTAAAATTAGAAAGGTCTAGAACCTCAAGAATACTTGTTTTAAAATGTGTCACTAGTCACTAGTTTCTTTCTTTCCAAGATAACTACTACTTGTTATATTCACTATATTCTTTTCGTTGTTAAATATTACTCCATCCGTCTCAAAATTATAGTCCCCGTTTAATTTTTTCGGTTTTTCTTTCTCAACTTTGACTATAACTATTTTTGTTTGTGTTATAACATACTTGATGAAAATTATACTGATGAAAAATACATTTAAAACTCAATCTGTTCATATATTTTGCATAAAGTATTATGTAATATAAACAAAAATATTTAAGGTCAAAGTTGAAAAATAAAGACCGAAAAAGTCAATCGAGAACAATAATTTTGGGACGGAAAAAATACTACTGGAAGACATTTGTTTAACAGATCTAATATTATCTCCTTACCAAACTACAGGAAAAAAGATCTAATATTTATCAAAATGTGATATATGTAGGAATCTGTATCTTCATACGATCTTTACTATATATATGGAATGCAATGTAAGGTTCATCCTATCTTAAATTTATGTAATAAATTTCAATCTCTTGGAATACAAGTCAGTAAATTTAACTTTTTAGCTTCTTTGAATTTCTTCTCATTCTTCCTATACACACACAAACAACAAGTGAGCATTTTGAATAATTGTAACTTTGGACATGATCAACTCCAGCAGGGATTCGGCATTTGCATAGTACTACATCGCTAGAAACATAAATCAACCGAGTCATAAAATAAAAGTCAAAACAAAGAAAAGAATGAAGGAAATCATGTAAATTTCTTATGTTATCTTGTTACTTGTCTATAGACGAGTCGTCGAGTCCTTATACTTCGTCGCTAAATGATCAAAACTAAGGTTACAAGACATATCTCAGGTCTTTTAATCCTCTACGAAAATGTGTGTGATTCATTCAATGGTTGACAATTTAAGCATTTTTCCCCTATATTTACTCTTGCTTTTACTTGTGTGAACAATATGTTTAGTTTTAGAAATTCTCGTAATAATTTGCCCCTAACATGTATGACACTTGTGCAATGTCTAAATGTATAATAACAAGCGACGAGCATATATATCCGCCCCCACCGTCCTCTGACCACGACATGAACATGACATTACCACCAACGCCACTAGTTTGGCGGGAGAGAATCATGTATGCTTACTTCATTTAAATTCAGGTACTTTATAAACATAGCAATAACGGCTATATTGAAAAGCTTAATACATATGCTATTCAAATATTATACTTGCATAGAACCACTGCAACCTGATTATCACCTCATGATCAGTTAACTAGTCCCAAAGGACCAAATTTATAGAGCATCATTTTAGAATTTAAGTCCACCAAATAAATACTTCTACCCAAATCTAGTTAAATATGGGCCTGTGATGTTACCACCTTTGCAGATGCTATATGATCACCCATAAGTCAAAAAAATGATCATAACATAGCCAGATGCTTCTATACACATTTGTTAAAAGGGGATAACTTGACTACAATTCTTTATAAAAAATACAAAAGCAATGAATCAGGGACTCACAGAAAAAAATAAGGGACCACAAAAAGAATCAGAGACCCACATTTATAGCATAAAATTGTAGCCAATTGGCTACAATAAATTGTAGCTAACATATTCCCTTGTTGAAAACGTCAAAACTTGTCAATTTTAGTATAACTTATGGTATGTTAGACATTTAGAGGGTTTTGCCGATTACCAGTTAAAAATTAAAAAATAATAACCATTATGAGTTTATGACTATCACATGTAAGTAATAACCAAAGTTGATACGAAAGTTTAACTACGGAATACTAAAATGGAGTATTTTATAAAGTACGATGCTATTTTATGAGATTAAACAAAAACAGAAAGATATACCAACAAAATACGGTCCTTTTAATTTAGTGTTGCTTCGACCCATCAATAATGGCTGGTATTTAGGAATTGAATTCGTGTTGGTTCCATATAAGTGTCGTTAGGTACTAAAATAATAAGGTCTAATGTTGTGGAGATTCGGGAATTGACTATTGATGTCATGTAACTAGTTTTTAAAGTAAATTATGCTTGTGAGATCAAGCAGTTTGCCGTTGTGTCAACGTTTTTAGATACTTATAATATTTGTTGCACATTTTAAATTTCTTGTTTTCAAATGACTTGTTTTGTAGTCACTGCACGACCCGGATAATGCATGGATGATATTCGAGATGAGAGATTTATATATAACTCATGGTACCCTGGTTGAGTGGAGGCAACGTACTTTTTCCGCAACTTTTTGACCATTTTTTTCAGTGGTGGCCAGTGGTTTTCGACGATGGCGCTGTTGTGCAAGAGGCGAGAAATAATGATCGATGTAACATAGAATGATATATAGATTTATTTGAGTTATTTTTAGAAGGATATAATGATGATAGACTATAAAATTGCGAGCAAGGCAGAGACAAGATTTTAAGTTAAAGGAGGCCGAGCTTAACGTAAAAATTTTAATGAAAAATGCTTTGATGTATCTATTATTATTATTATTATTATTCAAACCATTATTCAGCGAGCATAGTTTGACAAGTAAATTCGTTTTAGCGTTGCATTTGTTTGTTTAAGCTGTTAGTTTTTGAACTTTAATCAACATAACTTTTTTCGAACATTAATCAACATAACTACTATATGATTAAAGAGGTTGATTAAAGTGGGCATATTGCAAAAGTTATTAGAAACTAGCTATTAGACTGAATAAATAATGTATAAAGTGGGCTAATTAAGAGTGGCTCAGGACAATGAACCACGAGTCATGACACTCACGTAAGTTGAACCGTTTAAATAACTTCCAAACTAGATCATTGTTATTTCAAATATTGCAGAACTATTCTTGGCAGATAAAGGAAACCAACATGAAACAGAAAATGCGTATGCTTATATATGTTGAGCATGTCAATACGATAGATAAATAGATACATGTGATCATCAAATAAGAATATAAGGGGGTGGCATCCTTGCGGTTTGGACACATCGGTGAGGTTTGCCGATCGGCATGCCCGACTGCCACTGCAGCGGCAAGCACCGATCGGTGCCTCAAACGGTGACTTACACCGAATCGGGTTCATCCATTCCCAAGTAAATTTCGAACGTTGCATTTAATATTAATCCGGACGTCGGGCTTGTTTCCAAAAAAAAAAAAAAAAAAAAAAAAAAAAAAAAAAAAATTCCCTTTAAAATCTCACATTTGCATTTTAAATTACACACAGTATTTCAAATTACTATTCCATTAAACATTCAAATCAATCTCTTTCAAGAAAAACTATGGAGCCTAAATCCTTGCAATTTTTAGTTTTATATATGTTTTTTTTTTTTTAAGTATTATGTAATAATTCTTGAATTATTATTAATAAAAATAGTTGTTTTTTATTAATTGTTTAATTATGTTTTTTTTATTTAAATTATATAATTATGTAACATTTAATGCTTGCCATTAGACAAGATTGTGACTTAAAATTGAAGTTTAGGCAACTTTAGGCAAAAAATGTGTTGGAGGACCATGATTGGTTGTTTGCTTTAAAAGATGAGGCAACCTTAGGCAAGGTTGCCACCCCCTAACGATCTACCTCATACATGGAGTATGCATTGATAACACAAAGTTCTTAGTCTAAGTCGTCTTTGTTGGCGGGCTGCTGGGCTGCTGGCAAGCAACTAGTAAGGGCTGCTTTCAGTCTTATTCATCGAAGTTTTTAAGCTTAGAAGCTTAATAACCACATAAAAACACAGACTTTTATACTCCCTCCGTCCCATTTTTATTGTCCGTGGGCCCGAATTTGACCGTAAATATTTTTGTTTGTATTATATAACACTTGATGAAATTTATATCATTGAAAAGTTCGTTAAACGAACTTTTCAATAATATAAATTTCATCAAGTGTTATATAATACAAACAAAAATATTTACGGTCAAATTCGGGCCCGCGGACAATTAAAATGGGACGGAGGGAGTAATTCTTTATTCTTATCTTCAACATGTACATGTACACTTGCATTGCTATTATACTTATCATGACACTCAACTATAACAGCAACACTCGAAATAAATGCACATGAATGAATGCTTAGTTGCATGATCGAAGAACTCGAGCTCTAGAACGACTTGAATAGTTGGACATCGACCCGTTTGGTTCCCTGGTTAAATCCTCCATTTCATCGGCTAATACTATATACGTGATGCTTCTTAAGTAAGCTCAATTTTATTTATTTATTTATTTTTTAAAAACCATGGTTTCCGGTCTTTTTGGCCGACTAATACTTTTACAGTTTTACTACTTGCAGGGGAGGAGTGAGTGAATAAAAAGGTGCAGGGTTAAATATGATTTAATTTTGGGTTAACATTGAATTGTCATTGTTGTTCTATTACTACACAAGCAAAACATATGAATCACAACACTCTGGCATACCTTTAATAACGGGAAGTGATTTGCACACTCCCAAAAATGATTGGCACACTCAAAATGTGAGTGTGTTGACATTTATACCCTTACAGGATAAGAATAAGTCCAAACAATGTGAGGGTATAAATGTCAACACACTCATAATTTGAGTGTGCCAATCATTTTTGGGAGTGTGCAAATCACTTCCCTTTAATAACCCATTACCCACATGTTAAACACTGTCCCACTAATTACCCTTTTGTTACTTCATATTTTCCATTTAAAACAAAGGTTTAAGTGGTGGCTCAAGGCGAGGGGCCGTTGTAATATGTTTTGTATTTGTCTAGTTGGCATCTCGATCTAAATGCTAAATAATTTGTTGAAAGTGATTTAGTTTACCAAAAGCAAAATGGGACCATGAGATACTACTGTTAGTTGGAGATGAAAAAGAATTGAATAGTGTTCATGTAAACAAGCAAAGAATAAAGACAGTTTTTGCTTTCAAGTTTCCCCCTTTTGTAAAAGTATATGATATATACATGCCTTTTATCCAAATTCTAATATTGTAAGAAGGAAAGTATTTTCGAATGTTAGATTCTATTGAACTCTTTATTCTTTGTCACGTCAACCGTAGTTCATTATCTTCTCCTTCACTTACTAATCACTCACACTCATCTACTCTTTATTCAATTCTATCATCGTAACAGAACCAACACCAAAATCACTCTCTCACCCACCAGAGGAGGGAGCCGTAACGGTGATCCTGCAGGACCACAGTGCCTCACAAGTGAAATACTCCCCGTTACACCTATTCTTATAAATGACATTTATAGTAACTAATTAAAAATGGCATTATGTATTACGAGTATTATAACTATAAAGGTTGCTAGTATTATCTTTAATGTTATTTTATACTCCGCCCGTCTTATATTTATTGTCCATATTTTCATTTCAGCTTGTTCCAAATTAATTGTCTATGTTTAAAAATATATAGAGAATTTAGTTTGAGTTTACTATATTAGCCTAACTTGAGGTTGTTATTACAAACATTAAAGAAGTTTTAAATTTATTAGTTAAGCATAAAACTATCATTCCAAAAAGTACTAAAAATAGAAAGTTGTAATGATAATATTTTTTTTTAATAGCGTTCTTTTTTTTTTTTTTTTTTTTTTTTTGGACAATTATTTTAAACGGATGGAGTATATGTAAAGTTAACATATATTTCTTTAAACATAGAGGCGCTACCTAACAAAATTGAAGAATTGAAGGTGGTAGGATCCCATAAGCAAGTTGTATTTGTAGGGTAACCATATTGCCTTAACTCTTATCTCAACCTCATATATTAGACATTCACAAAATTATTGGGACCTATCTTCTCCTATTGTTTCTCCTTTGACCAACAGTTTCCTTATTATTGATTGTTTGCCAGTGAAAAGTGTTTACATTTTAGCTCTTTAGTAGACTATTTTAGGGGTGAGCAAAACCGCCCGCCGCCCGTTTTCCGGCCCGATTCCGACCAACCCGCCGGCCCGATTCCGATCCCGACTATCAAACGGTTCGGGAGTCGGTTTTGGATTCCGGCCACAATCGGGAGTCGAGTCGGGACGGGACGGGTCGGGACGGGATGATTCCGATCAATAACAAGCTTTTCATGCCCGATTCCGACTAACCGATACCGACCGATTCCGATACCGACTAACCGAACACAATCGGGATCGGGAGTCGGTTTAACATTCCGGCCACAATCGGGATCGGGCTTCGTCGGGACGGGATCGGTTCCGGCCCGATGCTCTCCCCTAGACTATTTAGTGGCCATTTGTTTTATTGATGTATTTAGAATTAAATCTAGATTTATCTTTCGATTAATATTTAGATTAGGATTTGGTATTGATATAAAAGAAAAAAAGACAGAGAAAATATGTATAATTAAAATAAATTAATTACTTCTTTATATTAGAAAAATTAGAGTAAGGTCGTGTTTGGCAACAAGCATTTAGAAGCGTTTAGAAGCGACAAGTGACAAGCGGTAAGCGGTTTGATTGTAAAAGCTTGTTTGGCAGCAAGTTGTTAGCATTTCTATTTTCTAGGAACGCTCTTATTTGTAATGCTCATTCCACTAGCATTTGAAATGTGCAAGTAGCGTTTAAGAAACAAATGACTAACATATCCTTACAGTATAGCATGTGGTTTTTTTATAAATTCTATGTTAGCAAAATAAAATATGGATTTTGCCATTTTTCTTTTCGAGTTTGTCTGTTATGACTTATGAACATACTTGGTTTTAATCTTTAATAAAACAGTCTTATTTTACTTTATTTTAATATTAAAAAGATAAATCTAATTCTAGCTTACAATAGTCTATATGCATGATACTCATATAGAAGTATTGATTATCATAAAAGTAAAAACTTTAGTATTTATTTTATCACTATTGATTGTGTAATGTTTTTTTACGTGACCAAAAGCACTTTTATAGAAGTGTTGTTTGTAATTTTTTTTTTTTTTTGTTTTTTTAATGTGTAGATGCCTTTTTTTTTAATTTTACACTTATAATTACAGCTACAAATACGTTACCAAACACATTTTCTAAACAAACTGCTACTGCTAACTGCTACTGCTTACCGCTTACTGCTTACTGCTATTTATTTTATCAGTATTGATCGTGTAATGTTTTATTACGTGACCAAAATCACTTTTATAGAAGTGTTGTTTGTAATTTTTTTTTTTTTTTTTTTTTTTTTTTTTTTTTTTTTAATGTGTAGATGCCTTTTTTGTAATTTTACACTTATAATTACAGCTACAAATACGTTACCAAACACATTTTTTAAACAAACTGCTACTACTTACTGCTTACTGCTACGTGTCGCCAAACATAGCCTAGTGAAGTAAGAAAATGAGGCGCACTAATAATAAATCTCATTTATGTTGAAGACTTTTCAAACAGTGGATTCATCCCTAATTTCTAATCTCAAATCTTGAAACACACAATGTTTTATTGTCTTTGCAAATAAAAACCAGCCCAAACTAATAAATCAAACGGCTCCATAGTTCTAAATATTATACTAACAAAACTATAATATAAAACTCGTGAATCTAAATTAGCCTAGCTTTTATGTGATCATCAAATGTGTTAAAAATGGATCTAAAGGTCTTGATTGTTATTCGGTAGGGGTCCAAGGCTAATTTGTCCAACTAATAATGCTCTAAATATGTAAAATGCAGTTTGATTGTCATTGTTCAATCATCAATGTGGTGATCATGTTAGCATCTAGCTGGTAAAATCGGTTATTCAATGGTTTGTTACTTTCTTTGTTAATGGTCAATTTGTATGTCTAATTCGTTCCCAAAATGGTTTGCAAGAATGGAGTCGTCTTCGTCTTTATCAAGTTTACATTTTAACTTGAAAGTTATTTTGTAAAAGGCTTGATTCATAGATAATATCGAAGTATATCAATATGTCATCCTTATGATGCAAGCAAATAATCCATATGATTCTTAAACTTTAACAAGAAAAACACAATGATTAATGTGTAACATGAAAGGATACATATAATTATACAGTAGATAAAAAAGTAGCCTAACTTTTAGACAGATTGCCTAAAATTATTAAAGTTTTGTGTATAATATTGTTAAGGCTATATAATATATTACACTACTTCGATATTTTTCTTTTAACCTATGCATGATTCCATCTTAATTACCTACAAATGAATTGCCAATCAAGCATGAATAAGTAGATGATAAATTATACCTCTTTCCAAGAAAAGTCTAAAGCAGCCTCCGTATGAAATCTAGCTACGTCAAAAAGTATCTTAGATATATCTTTGGTTTATAGTAAAACAAAATTAAAAAGTTTAAGGGTAGGGCTTCAAACGAGCCAAAATGAGCTCGACCACAACAAAGTACAGCTCAAAAGCGATTAATTCAATCTAATATTTCAAAACATTATAACATCAATAGAGCTCAAAATGCTTGACTCGAAATCAAGTCATGTTGGTATCAACATTAAAGTTCTTTTATAAAGTTTGATGAAATGATAACGCAAAAAAGGAAGTTTCAAACCTTCATCTTCAAGATTTAAAAGCTAAAAGATATAATCACGCAGAAACAAACTACATATTCTCGACTGTTACCCAAAAAAGAGCTACTATTATGAAGTTACAATATTTAAATGCCTTTTTAAAATTTGAAAAATGAAAACATCCACTATATATACATGGAAGACTTGAAGCTACATTATCCTAAGCTTCACATGCAACACAACACAACATAACAAAAAGTATCCATCCACCAAAATTCCTTCCCCTTTTTACCTTCTTCCCACCAAAAACCAAAACCAAATTATACCCATCCTCCCAATGGCTTTTTTCTCCACATTCAAACCATTTGTACATGTTCTTATATCTATTTTAATCTTGCATTTCGTCGTATTAGCTTCATCGGTTCGAGTAGCGCGTCGTCCTATCAAAACACGTACTATCCGAAATTTGCCAATTCCTCATGAGTCTAACCAGACACAATGTGCTTTGTTTATGGGTTCATGGGTCCATGATGAAACCTACCCTATTTACCAAGCTTCTTCTTGCCCCCTTATTGATCCTGAGTTCAATTGCCAAATGTATGGAAGACCTGACTCAGATTACCTCAAGTATCGTTGGAAACCCGCGAATTGTGAACTCCCTAGGTTAGTATCATTTGTATTACTAGCTCATGACAACTAACATATTGTCAAGTCACATTAGCCCACTTTTAAAGAATGGGCTAATGTCACGTCAAAAGTTATAATTACCATATTGGTACATTTAAAAAATATGTATATATGAGGAAAGTGAATATGTGGCTGTTTGTGCAGGTTCAATGGACTCGACTTTCTAACAAAGATGAAAGGTAAAACAGTTATGTTTGTTGGAGACTCATTGGGACGAAACCAATGGGAGTCATTGATTTGTATGACATGGTCAAGTGTACCACAATCTGCCACAAAGATCATAAGAGGCGATCCTCTCTCCACATTTAAGTTTTTGGTAAAAAAAAAATTAAATTTTTACTACTATGTAACTTTGAATCCATATTTTGAATTTTAGTAAGTAACTTTTAACTTGTTTTATGAAAATGTTTTTTTCTAGGATTATGGGGTTGATGTGTCGTTTTACCGAGCACCATATCTAGTCGATATCGACGTGGTTAATGGTCGAAGAGTGCTTAAGTTGGAGGACATTTCTAAGAATTCGCGAGCATGGATGACTGCTGATGTTCTTATGTTTAACACCGGACATTGGTGGACTCATAAAGGAGCACTTCAAGGGTAAGTTTTGTACGTTAGTTTAATCACTTAATGTATTCATGTATTTAACCAAAAGTAATAAAATAATATGACTACGTCATGAGTTATGACAAAAGTTGTTACATGATATTAAGTGATGTTGGTACAACTATAATAAAGTTAAATTTTTTCATACCTCACTTTCACCAACAAGAAGAAATCTGTTAAAAAAATATATATTTAAAAATGTGTTTTTTTAAAAGTGTGATCGTGTAGTTATTTCAAAGTAAGATACCGACTTAGGAAAACTAAATATTTTAGAGTCATGAAATGTGAATGGATGAGCTTTTGACCTTTTGTTGTTTAAAACTTTATTGTAGCTTATGAAAATTAAATGTAGGTTTTTGTTGTTACAAGTTTTTAAATCAGATTTAATTCCATTAAAGACTAACAGCGGTATTACATTTGACTTTTATTGCTGCTCAAGTGTTTGAAACTTAATAATATTTAATGAAATTGTAAATAAAATAGAGATTAAACTTGCACCAGTTGATGTTATTTCATATGGTACCAAATTAAACAAGCTAGCTAGTTTTTTCATAAATAAATAAATGATCACTGTAAACATATAAATTAGTCTAGAGTTAAAATTTATACAGTATTACTTATAAAAAAAATAAAAAAAATTGAAAAATTAATTTGGTGGTGGTGCAGGTGGGACTTGATGGAGTCAGGTGGGTCAGTTTATCAGGACATGGATCGGTTGGCTGCACTACACACGGGCCTAAAGATATGGGCCCAATGGGTTGACTCTCATGTTGCTATCACTACCAAAAGAATCTTCTTTCAATCAATATCTCCAACTCACTACAAGTAAGTTCTTATCATATTCGTGTATGTACAACTGTTTAGCCAAGTTAAAATAAGCCGTAGGACGTATATTTCTCGATATAAGCTAACAGATTACAAGAAATGTAAAAATCATAGGTTTTTATCGGTGAGAAAAAGGTTACTAGAGGGTTAAGTTACGCGACTGTGATCAATGGATGGAGACTAGTAAGATATGAACTTTAATTCAAACAAACAAAAACTCGGCTTGAAAAAATATCATATATTCTTAAAACTGCCAAAATATCACCATCATATAATTGATATGTGCACTACTAAGTACAAAATTGAAAAGATGATGTATAACAATACACGCAATATTTATTATGTACAATTTAACTTCCATAAATAATTTTTTTGGTACTATAGTAAATGATACTGAAATAGAAAGTGAGAAATGGATATGACCAATGGGTGGAATGGTCCATCATGTTTAATGGCTTAAGTTTCAACCAGTAATTAGCTGTCCAAATTGGACCCAGTATTATTGGCCTAATTCCTGGCCACAATCTATTGAGCAACCCCCACTGCATATGTTTAAACAATTAAATCTATACTCTATAGTATATAAAAGTATTGCTACATCATCTTAGATAATCTTCATGCTCGTCTTCTTACCAAAACAATCATACAAAATATGTTATTTACTAACTTTGATTTTTCCATTTATCACAATCATGCAAGTAAAAAGATTTAAAAACACAAATATGGAGTATATGAATAGTTTTACTACTAATATATATAGACATCACAATCAATCTTTTTTTTCATATCGAAAGATAGAGAAAGATATCCCACATGGGGAAATAATAAATTCCTAGTACATTTACAAATCTGGTGGTTGATATTACTCTTGCTTGTTGTTTCTTGTGTTTGCTTTTTTGCATCAAACTCATCAATAGTTTTTGTGTCAAACTTCTTTACCATAATAACTTCAACTTGTCGGTGGACAATTTTACAGCCCATCAGAATGGAATGCTGGAGCCACAAGCATTGGAAAAAGTTGCTATGGCGAAACAAGCCCAATGAGCGGATCCGCCTACCCCGGGGTGTATCCAGACCAAATGAAAGTCATTGACAATGTGATCCAAGAAATGCAAAATCCAGCATACATACTAGACATTACAACCCTTTCGGCTATGAGAAAAGACGCACACCCATCAATATATACAGGGGACTTGAGCCCGGGCCAACGGGCTAACCCGGACCATGTGGCTGATTGTAGCCATTGGTGCCTTCCTGGCTTGCCCGATACATGGAACCAACTATTTTATACTGCTTTATTGTTTTAGCCTAATGTATCTATGGTGTTTGTGTATAGGCAGTTTTCCTTTAAAAAAAATTATCAACTATAGTTTTCATAGCTACTTTTAGAATCAATTAAGTTATGGTGTTTTAGGATTAAAAGATTCGTATGCACCTTCAATCAAATGTAATTTGTGTGCAATTGTTAAAGAACTTGGCAGTTTGTTTTGCTCTTAAGGTTAGTTAATGGCTTTCAAGGGCTGTGGTTGCTTTAACAATTAACATTCTTAATTTACTAAACTATAATTGTTACTTCTTAAATGTCAATGGATATCGCCATATCGATCATTAGATCATGAATATTGGTTAGCTTGTGTGTGATATCAATATGCTCGCATAAACGTGTCTTTTGAAAACATGAGTTTGTGGGATCTAACATCGACATTTGTACATTTAATGATCCCATAACCGTAGTTTGGATTTACGATTACCATACAAATTAAGCTTCCAAAAAGATGCGAGAATATTAAAAAAATAAATAAATAAAATAAATACTAAATAAATAAATAAATAAAATCAGACAATTTCTTAACTACCTCCATCGGTTAGATCATACTACGTAATACTTTTCCTTGCAAGGTAGTGTTGGATTTAGTGTCCAAGTCATAACTAATTGGTACGACTATCATCAAAAGTAGAGTCCTTTTTGGGTTGCCCTCAGTGAACAGTTAAGAGAAATAATAAAGATTATGAGACTAGTCGGTTGATGTTGGCACTGTGACGCACACAATATGGCCATATGAGAAGCTTGGGTTAATTTTGGGTGGGAATCCCACATCGCCCAAAATGGTAAACCAACTCCCTCCATTTCCTTATAAATAGAGAGGCCATGCCAATGTTTTATTTGCTCATCATCTCATTCTTATTCTTAACTCCTTGTAAGAGTCTTTCGTTTATCGGGACCTTAGGAGTTCGAAAGAATAGTTTCTTTTTGGTTCGTGGGTGTGAGCTATTAGAGGTACTCTTGTTTGGGTACTCGCATCCAAGTTCGACCAAGGTGGTCCGCGTGAGAAATTCAATTTTCTCAAAGGTTAGTAATTTTCTTATTACTTATTTAATTATTTATTTCTTTTAAGTTGCTTTTAGTTAATTAGGTTTAGATCATTTAGGGTTTAGTTCCCTTCTTGCCCTAGATTATTATTATTATTTCCGCTACGTATTAATCTAGTTAGGGAATAGAAAACCCATCAGTGGCATCAGAGCTTTAGCCTAATTCTATTAGCACTTAAAAAGTAAATTGTTAACATGTGATAAGTGAAAATAATAATTGTATATTATATTATTGTCTTATGATCATTGAATGTTAATATGAATTTACATTTTGAACCTTATATTTTAAAATGTTTAAAATAGAACCTTAAAGTTTAAAATGTTTCATTTTTAACCTTATATTTTAAAATGTTTAAAATAGAACTCTAAAGTTTAAAATGTTTTATTTTGAACCTTATATTTTAAAATGTTTAAAATAGAACAAAAGTTTAAAATGTTTAAAAGAAACCTTATATTTATATTATAATTGTTATATTATTTGAAACTACTAAAACAAAATTCCCGTTTTAGATATATAGAAAATGTGAATAGTATGCTAACCCATGAAAACCGCACATCTATCATATGGGCTATTAATGGAGCGTGTGTGGTTTACCGGCACATTAATAAGAGAACATAAATGAAAGATGATGTGGGTCTCGCGATTCTCAGGCTGACTCGAGCCGGGTACCACGCGGGTTTTGCATGGTTAAATTCACTGTCTTATTCATGATCCTCGGCATCCCAGTCATGAATTGTAGATAAGCATATACGAGATTAACATGCCATTGATCAGAATCAATGAATCTCAAAAGAACTAGGAATTTCATAGAGAATGAAATTGACAAAGACATTGTCTACCTAAAATAAATCCGTGATGTGATTACGGCAACCCTCTTCATAAAACGAATCTAAACTATGGATCCTAGCCTTAATATAAAATTGGGTAATTAATTAAGGAATATTCATTCTAAACTAAAATTGTTTTATCTTATAGATGTCTACTGAAAATGGTGTCAATCCTCCCGTTCCCAATCCCTCACATAACCAAAACTTCTCATTACTCTCAGTTCTTGGGAGGGAAAGACTCATCGGTCCTAACTATATGGACTGGATGCGAAACCTTAGGTTCACCTTAAGGTATGAGAACAAAGAGTATGTTCTCGATGAGCAAATTCCCAAAATTGATGATGATTCAACCCAAGAAGAGATTGAAGCTCACCGAAAGCACTATGATGATGCAAACAAAGTGTCATGCATCATGGCATCGTCCATGAGCCCTGAACTGCAAAAGACTTTTGAGAACACTTGGGCTTATGAGATGAACCAACAGCTCAAAGAAATGTTTCAGGCAAAGGCAAGCAAAGAACGCCTTGATGTTGTTAAATCCCTCATGGCTTGCAAACCGAAACCTGGAGCCTCTATTTGTGCTTTTGTCTTAGAGATGAAAGGGTACTTTGACAGATTGGAATCTCTAAACATGGTATTCGATACTGAGCTTTCTATCAACATAATCCTATCTGGTCTGCCAGCTGATTACAATCAGTTTGTGCTCTCGTATCAAATGAACGGGAAAGAGACCTCAATAATGGAACTCCATAGCTTATTGCAAACCGCTGAGCAATGGATCAAGAAGATTGATATGCCCTCTACTTCAGCGGCTCCTGTGTTGACTGTTGGTCATAATGCAAAGAAAAGAAAGACTTCTCATTCCAACTGGAAAGGAAAGGCCACAAAAGGAAAGTCCGATCATGGGTCTAAGAGAAAGGCTGAATCTGAGATTGCACCAACAAGTGATCCAAAGGAAGCAGTGTGCTTCTACTGCAACACAAAGGGACATTGGAAGCGTAGCTGCCCAAAATATCTGAAGGACCTCAAAGACGGAATTGTCGAAAAGGGTAGTCACTCAGGTATGTTTATGATCGAACTCCACAATACTACAACTTCTGATTCGTGGGTCTTGGATACAGGGTGTGGTACTCACATTTGCACTGTATTGCAGGGTCTAAAGGAAAGTAAGAAGTTGAAGCATGGAGAGCTCAACTTAGTCATGGGGAATAGGAAAATCACACCTGTGACGAAGATTGGAAAGTACGAGCTCATGCTAAAGTCTGGAGTTAGGATAAATTTAAATAATTGTTGTTATTCGTCAGAAATGACAAGAAACATTATTTCATTTCATGCTTTGTTTAAGGATGGTTATCAATTTTCATTTGACAATGAGAATGGAGATATTTTGGTTTATTCAAATGGTTGTTTTATATTTAAAGCTTCTCCTTGCAAAGGCATATATGAAACTGTTGAATGTATTAGTGATAATGGCAATGTGATTTTAAATGTTGGTTCGTCTAATGAGCTTGATAAATCAAAATTGTGGCATTCTCGTCTTGGGCACATAAACAAGAAACGCATCGCCCAACTCCAAAAGGATGGAGTGTTGGAATCATTCGACTTCAAATCGAATGATGTATGCGAGTCTTGCTTATTGGGAAAGATGACTAAATCACCATTCACAGGAACATGTGAAAGAGGTGAAGGATTATTGAACTTGGTACACACGGATGTGTGTGGACCATTCCGATCAACCACAAAAGATGGAAACTGCTACTACATTACATTTACTGATGATTTCAGTAGATATGGATATGTTTATCTGATTAAACATAAGTCGGATACTTTTGAAGTATTCAAAAGATTTCAAAACGAAGTAGAGAACCAACTGGGCAGAAAGATAAAGGTACTCCGATCCGATAGGGGAGGAGAATACCTTAGTATCGAATTTTTCGATCATCTTAAAAACTGTGGTATAGTTTCACAGTTAACTCCTCCTAGAACACCACAACTAAATGGAGTTGCGGAGAGGAGAAATAGAACCCTGTTAGACATGGTTCGATCTATGATGTGTCGAGCAACACTTCCAATAAGCTTCTGGGGTTACGCATTAGAAACAGCCGCCCATATCTTAAATCTTGTACCCACTAAGAAGGTTTCGAAGACACCTTTTGAGATGTGGAAGGGAAAACGTCCTTCCCTTGGGCACATCAAAATCTGGGGTTGTGAGGTTTTCGTTAGACGAGAAGCTCAGGACAAACTAGAAGCCAGATCCGAAAAGTGTCTTTTCATCGGTTATCCTAAAGAGTCATTTGGATATTTGTTTTACAGACCCAAGGATAATGTGGTGTTTGTAGCTCGAAGAGGAACGTTCCTCGAGAGAGAAATGATATCCAAAGAGGACAGTGGGAGTAAAATAGACCTTGAAGAAATTCAAGATTCTGCCGATGAAGAACCTATAGTAAACACTGACACTCAACAAGAGGTGGTGACACCTGTTGAACCTGATGATATATCCTTACCCATTCGCAGAACAAGTAGTAGAGTAAGCAAGCCTTCTCAGGATCCTCAATTCTATTATGGTTTCCATATTGAAGAGGACAAGATTAGTGATAGTACACTAAGTGAGTTGGATGAGCCTGCCAACTACAAGGAAGCGATGGCAAGCCCTGAGGCTGCTAAGTGGAAGGAAGCTATGAAAAGCGAGATTCAGTCTATGTATGACAACCAAGTTTGGAATTTGGTTGACACTACTCTCGGTCTTAAGATAGTGGGATGTAAGTGGATCTTCAAGAAGAAGACAGACATGGATGGGAAAGTACACACTTATAAAGCTAGGTTGGTAGCGAAGGGTTATACTCAAACCCACGGGATTGATTATGAGGAAACCTTCTCACCAGTAGCTAAAATAAAGTCAATTAGGATAATGCTTGCCATAGCTGCATTTCATGATTATGAAATATGGTAGATGGATGTCAAGACCGCTTTCCTTAACGGAAAACTAACAGAGGATGTGTTTATGGCACAACCAGAAGGTTTTGAAAATGCAAAGTATCCTCAAAGAGTGTGCAAGCTTCAAAAGGCCATTTATGGACTTAAACAGGCATCTCGTAGCTGGAATCTCTGCTTCCATGAGAAAGTCACACAGTTTGGATTTTCTAGAAGCGAAGATGAGTCCTGTATATATATCAAAGTCAGTGGGAGTATTGTAGTCTTCCTGGTATTATATGTGGATGATATACTACTCATAGGAAACGATATCCCAACATTACAAAGTGTAAAAGAATGGTTGGGGAAATGTTTCTCTATGAAAGATTTGGGAGATGCAGCATATATTCTCGGTATAAAGATTTACAGAGATAGGTCAAAACGTCTTATAGGACTTAGCCAGGACACGTACTTAGAAAAAATTTTGAAAATATTCAAAATGGAGAATTCTAAGAAAGGGAATCTACCCTTACATCATGGCATAAAGATTAGTAAGGATCTATGTCCGAAAACTAATGAAGAACTGGACAGAATGAGTCGAGTCCCATATGCTTCGGCTGTAGGATCGATCATGTATGCCATGACGTGTACAAGGCCTGATGTCTCCTTTGCTTTGAGCATGGTGAGTCGACATCAGCAGAACCCTGGTGAAGGTCATTGGACAGCAGTAAAGAACATTCTTAAGTATTTAAGAAATACTAAAGACATGTTCTTAGTTTATGGTGGAGAAGAAAAACTCAAAGTGACTGGTTATAGTGATGCAAGTTTCCAAACAGATAAAGATGATAGTCGTTCACAGTCTGGTTGGGTATTTTTGCTAAATGGGGGAGCAGTGACGTGGAAAAGTTCAAAGCAAGATACAGTGGCAGACTCTACATGCGAGTCCGAGTATATTGCAACTTGTGAGGCTTCAAAGGAAGCTATCTGGATGAAGAATTTCATTGGCGATCTTGGAGTTGTTTCAACAGTACAAGACCCCATTGAAATATTCTGTGATAATGAGAGTGCAGTTGCCTTGACTAAAGAACCCAAGGATCACGGAAAGTCAAAACACATTGAAAGGAAATACCATTTTGTTCGAAGAAAGGTAGAAGAAGGACACGTGATTGTGAAAGACATACGATCAGAGGATAATCTAGCTGATCCATTCACAAAGGCATTGGCTAAGTCCAAACACGATGAACATGCTTGGAGCATAGGATTGAAAGATAAAATAAAGTTTTAGTTGTTAGTTTGAGTTTGAACATTATAAACAATGATTGAAATCGTAATAGATTTGGTGATTAAATAATGGAGATTTGTTTATTTGCAAGTATGCTACCATTTACTATTGTTTATCATTGTGTTTCATTTTTGCATGTTTAGAATCCACTTCCTGAGTACTTAGTTTACTCAAACCTCCTCAGTCGTTCAAACTACTGGAAGTAAGTTTTGATTTAAGACTGTCATGGAGTGTTAGTAGATTGTCTATAAAGATTAGACATAGCATAGAGAATGCTGCAACACTCATGAGTACTTAATGGGAATTAAGTATAGGACAAACCCGTACTTAGAGAGATTACTTCATGGATTGAGATCACGAGTAATTCTAAGATGATAATATCCTCTATTCTTAAAATGGAGATACATCGAGTATCTAGTTTTCAAGTCTGTTATACTTTAGTTTATTCAAACGTTGTGCGTAAATGCCAATTATAAAGGGTATGCTAGGTATGACATGATAAGTTGACTAGTTCTATGTATTCAAAGTTTATTTGTTCCTTTCGCCTAAAAGGGAAAGCGATATCAATGGGCCCCTCGATGATTAAATGTTGACTTAAATGTACTAGGCCTAGCCGGGACTAAATTGATGTGTTCAATTCAGTAGTCTCATATAGTCAAATAATCGAAAATCGAGAAACATAATGTTGAACCTGGAGATTGATTAAAATCCATGTCTCAGGTTCATACGATATCAGTAGAACAAAGGAATAGTTGATCGCTTATCTAAGGGCTGACTCTAAGATATGATTCAGAGTTCGGCAGTTGCATTGGATGGCACTCTCTGCTTAGTTGATCGGAATAGGCTTAGACCAATTATAGTTGATGAATTGTCCAAGTGGGAGACTGTTGGATTTAGTGTCCAAGTCATAACTAATTGGTACGACTATCATCAAAAGTAGAGTCCTTTTTGGGTTGCCCTCAGTGAACAGTTAAGAGAAATAATAAAGATTATGAGACTAGTCAGTTGATGTTGGCACTGTGACGCACACAATATGGCCATATGAGAAGCTTGGGTTAATTTTGGGTGGGAATCCCACATCGCCCAAAATGGTAAACCAACTCCCTCCATTTCCTTATAAATAGAGAGGCCATGCCAATGTTTTATTTGCTCATCATCTCATTCTTATTCTTAACTCTTTGTAAGAGTCTTTCGTTTATCGGGACCTTAGGAGTTCGAAAGAATAGTTTCTTTTTGGTTCGTGGGTGTGAGCTATTAGAGGTACTCTTGTTTGGGTACTCGCCTCCAAGTTCGACCAAGGTGGTCCGCGTGAGAAATTCAATTTTCTCAAAGGTTAGTAATTTTCTTATTACTTATTTAATTATTTATTTCTTTTAAGTTGTTTTTAGTTAATTAGGTTTAGATCATTTAGGGTTTAGTTCCCTTCTTGCCCTAGATTATTATTATTATTTTCGCTGCGTATTAATCTAGTTAGGGAATAGAAAACCCATCAGGTAGAGCCTTGGATCCAACAGTCTCTCTAATATCAAGAAATTCATATGCTCTACCATCGCTCAGCCCAGCCTGTAACATAGAGGTCCTCTTTCCGTAAGTATACTGATGAACCATTAGCATCACCCAGACCTATTTAAAGCCTGATTGCCACATACTCTTTTTCGTGTTTGAGACTAAGGTTTCGTACTCATCACCATAAACCTCAAAAACAAATATGGTTTACTCATCACCATAAACCATTAGCATTACCTCAACATTTTTTGAAGCCTGATATTACCACAAACTCTTTTTTGTGTTTGAGAGTTGAGACTAAGGAATGAACTAATGAACAGCTGTACTTACGAACAAGGGCGGAATTATGTAAGGGTGGGGAGGGTCCCGGCCCCCCCAAAATTTGTGACACCGAGCGTAAATATTATATGTTTTAGGTAATTTAGTTGAGGTTACAAACAAATCTCCGATTCCGCCCCTCTAAAATAAATTCGGCCCCTCAAAAAAAAATGTCAAGTTCCTCCACTGCTTACGAATTTCTTATTCCTTGATTTCTCTCAAAGTATACTAATAAACCATAATCATCATTCGACATACTTGAATCCAGGGCTTGTTTGAAGCTTTATTACCACACTCTTTTCGGTGTCTGAGACTAAGGTTTGGACACAATAAACAACAAAAAAAAAAAAAAAAAAAAAAGAAAAAAAATTGGAATTGTTCAATCCTCATGAGTGGCAGATGAGGCTGCTAAGTTAAGAATCTCATAATTCTGTAATCTCTCCGCATCCCTACTGACAACCCATTAGGAATGAACTAGTGGACAATCCCAATAACGAGTACATACCCACATCTGGACTATATAAACACAATGCTATTTCCTCTCTAGGTCATTGTGGGATGAGCTGATATTACATAATAGCTCTTTTTCTTTTTGTCATCGATTTAGTTGTATGTTAAACAAGTTTAATTCAATTGTGTAACAAGTTATTACCTATTTTTTAAATAATTAACATTGCAATTAACTAGAACTTATATTTTTTTTACATACATCACAAATATGTATATCTGGCCTAAATTTGTGCGATCTCGAGCTTAGCTAGAGTGTGACGACGTCAAAATATCGAGCCGCACTTGGTCTTAGATAGAAGGGTTAATTATGGCAAAACGTACTATACTTGCCCAAAATATTAGTTTTGAGTAGTGAACAAAAAAAAATCTTATCTAAGCACTAATGTTGACACTTTTGTCTTTCTTTAAGTATTATGACAGTTTTACCCTTCCAAATTACATAAATGGTCCCTGTTGGTTTGCGAAAATTGCGTCCACCGTCCTTTGCATAAATTACATAAATGGTCCTTGTTGGTTTGCGAAAATTGCGTCCACCATCCTTATTCTCTTTCCAATTCTTTTTTCCGAAATTCTTATTTTTCTGATTTTTTTTTAAATTCTTTTTTTTAATTTTATTTAAATAATTTCGAAAAAAAAAATTTTGTGAAATTTTTGAAAAAAAATATTTTTGAAATAAAAATATTTTCGAAAAAAAAAATATATTTTCTAAAAACAAAAACTTGGAAAAAAATTATTTTTGAAAAATGAAATTTTCGGAAAAAAAATTTGGAAAAAAAATATTTTTCAAAAATTTGAAAAAAGAATATTTTCGAAAAATTTGAAAAAAAAAATATTTTCGAAAAAAAAAATATTTTCGAAAAAAAAAATGTTTTCTAAAAATAAAAAATATTTTCGAAAAAAAAATATTTTCTAAAAACATAAAATTGGAAAAAAAAATATTTTTGAAAAATGAAATATCTTTTGAAAAAAATATTTTCGAAAAATTTGAAAAAAAAAAACTATTTTCGAAAAAAATATATTTTTGAAAAAAAAAATTCGAAATAAAAATATTTTTGAAAAAAAATATTTTCGAAAAAAAATATTTTATAAAAATAAAAAAATATTTTTGAAAAAAAAATTCAAAAAAAAATTGGAAAAAAATAAGGACGTTAGATGCAAATTACAAAAACTTAAGGGTAAATTGGTCTTTACAAAAAAATTCTTTGTCTTTACTACTCAAATAAAGACAAAAATGTCAACATTATTGCTCAGATAAGTATTTTTTTTTTGTTCGCTGCGCAAAAGTGATTTTTTTGACAAGTATAATACGTTTTGAAAGAATTAACCCTAGATAGAACCCATCCTTGTTGAGGTAACATGAACCAACTTACGGCTTTTTGTGGGGAAAATGATTAACTGTTCGTATTTATTTATGGTTATATTTCAGAAAACCAATAAATACTTTTAGCATGAAGAATATACAGATATACCAAAGAAAGGTTCATTGAAAACAATTATATAGCATATATGTAGCTGTTGGAGATAATAAGGGTGTTGAGGTCATAATAAGTGCTAAATGCGTGTTGAACTCATCAAAACTACCAAGTGTTCAAAAAAACTGCAACGTAACATAAATAAATCCAACTGATAGCTTAAGTAAGTACAATGTATATGAGATAACAATCCATTGTTTTAGTTCTTAAGATAAACACCATTGTTGTAGTACTATTTTCTTTTAAGTATACAACATTAATATATTTTGCCAGTAACTTAAAATGTGTGTTTTTATCTATTGTATTAGATTTCTTTTTTCTTTCTTGAAAACGCAGATGTGGTGAAATGAAATAGGTCAAAGAGTCTAAATGTACATAAGAAAAAGTCTAGTCTTAATATGCGATGGGTTCTTGTTCTTAAGTTTCTATGAGGTATGTCAGCTTTCTTCAAAGACAAGTGATTGTTAGGTCTGGAAATAATGTTTATTTTCATTACCAAATTTGTGTGGCAATATATTGTTTGGGTTCGTTTGAAAAACGCACTTTATTCTTTTATACAAACGAATAATAAAACACGGATACATGTTTATGCTTAAAAGTATTCACACAATCAATCAATTTTTCATATCAAAAAAATCTCAGTTTTATGTAGACTTAAGAGTGCACATTACTAATACGAACATATGTTTTTGAACATTTTTGCCTTTGAAAGAGTAAAGATATCCCACATGGGGAAATAATAAATTCCTAGCACATTTACAAATCTAGTGATTAATATTACTTTTGCTTGTTGTTTCTTGTGTTTGCTTTTTTGCATTAAACTCATCAACTGCTTTTGTGTCAAACTTCTTTACCAATACCATAATAGCCAAAAGTTCTTGGGGCAATTACATATATACCCACTAAAACTTGAATATTTCCATATATACCTAAAATATGCTTAAACATCATTGTACATTGTGCATTAAAAACTTGTGTTTTGGGGAAATATGCAAATATTCATGTTTTAGTGGGTAGATATGCAATTCTCCCAAAGTTCTTTATAGATCCAACTTTTACTATAGAACTCATCAAGCAATCTTAACCACTCATTTTTTTTTATCAAAATAAAAAAATAAACTTTCACCCTTTTTTTAAAACTTAAATATTTCGCAAACCGTAAATCGTCAAGCTACAAAAAAAATACAATTGCGACGAGAATTAAATTATATTTCTATAGACATGCATTGTTATATACTTTCGACGAACTTTTTTTTCGCCCAGAAAAATCATATATGATTCGAAGAATCGAATCATATATGATTTTTTACGAATCATATATGATTTTTACGAATCATATATGATTCTTTCTGGGCGAAAAAAAAGTTCATCGAAAGTATATAATAATGCATATCTATAGTAAGATCATTTAATTCTCGTCGTGATGGTATTTTTTTTTTCTAGCTTGAAGATTTACCGTTTGCAAGATATGTTGTTTTGAAAAAAAAAAATTGAAAAATATAAATGGATGGCTATAATTGGTTGATAGGTTCTATGGCATGTATGGGTTCTTCATGGATCTCAAATCTACCATAATATAATAACCTCAACTTGTCGGTGGACAATTTTACAGCCCATCAGAATGGAGTGTTGGTGCCACAAGAATTGGAAAAAGTTGCTATGGAGAAACAAGCCCAATGAGCGGATCCGCCTACCCCGGGGTGTATCCAGACCAAATGAAAGTCATTGACAATGTGATCCAAGAAATGCAAAATCCAGCATACATACTAGACACTACAACGCACACCCATCAATATATATACAGGGGACTTGAGCCCGGGCCAACGGGCTAACCCGGACCACGTGGCTGATTGTAACCATTTGTGCCTTCCTGGCTTGCCCGATACATGGAACCAACTATTTTATACTGCTTTGTTATTTTAGCATAATGTATTTATGGTGTTTGTGTATAGGCAGTTTTCCTTAAAAAAAATTGTCAACTATAGTTTTCATAGCTACTTTTAGGATCAATTAAGTTATGGTGTTTTAGGATTAAAAGATTCGTATGCACCTTCAATCAAATGTAATTTGTGTGCAATTGTCAAAAACTTATCAGTTTGATGTTAATTATGTATCTTGGATTTTTGGGTTTTTTTGGTTGCTTTAACATTCTTACTTCAGAGAGTCGAAACTTGGAACAAGTTTTTATAAGGGCCGAGGATTTGTTATCTTGTTACCTAAACTGTAATTGTTACTTCTTAAATGTCAATGGATATCGTCATATCATTATATCTTGAATATTGGTTAGCTTGTGTGTGATATCAATATGCTCACATAAACGTGTCTTCTATAAACATGAGTTTGTTTGTGTGATCTAACATCCACATTTGTACGTTTAATAATCCCATAACTGTAGTTTGGATTTTCTATTACCATTCAAATTAAGCTTCCAAAAAGATGTGAGGAGATAAAAAATATTAGAGCATTTCTTAACTACCTATATCAGTTAGATCATAATATTTTTCCTTGCAAGGTAGAGCCTTGGATCCAACAATCTCTCTCATATCCAGAAATTCATATACTCTTTCCGTAAGTTTACTAATAAACCATTAGCATAACCCGGACCTATTTGAAGTCTGATTGCCACATACTCTTTTTCGTGTTTGAGACTAAGGTTTCGTACTCACCACCATAAACCTCAAAAACAAATTAGCATCACCTCGACATGTTTGAAGCCTAATTACCACAAACTCTTTTTTTTTGTTTGTTTGAGACTAAGGTCTAAGGTGTGGTACTTGCGAATTTCTTATTCCTTGATTTCTCTCAAAGTATACTAATAAACCATTTTCATCAGTCGAACATGCTTTTGCTAAGGTTTGGTACGCATCACACAGTAAACAACAACAAAAAAAATTGGAATTGTTCAATCCTTATGGGAGTTAAGGAACATGCAAAGTTAAGAATTTCTTATTCCTTGTTCTCCCTGCATGCCTAAGAACAACCCATTAGAAATGAGCTAGTGGACAATCCCAATTCTAAACACTAATGCACATATGGATTATATAAAAGCACTGCTATTTCCTCTACAGGTCGATGTGGGATTAGCTGATGTTACACTATAATAGCTCTTTTTCTTTTTGTCTTCCTTAAAAATTCTTTACATTGGTGATTTAGTTGTATGTTAAACAAATTTGATTCAATTGTGTAACGAGTTATTACTTATTTTTTAAATAATTAACAACAACCCACTAGGTGGCGAACAATACCAATTTCTTATTCCTGGATTTTCGATTACATTCGAATTAAGCTTCCAAAAAGATGTGAGGAAATAAGAAGTTTAGACCATTTCTTAATTACTTCTATCAGTTAAATCATGATAATTTTAAACAATCTCTCTAATATCCAGAAATTCATCATATACTCTACCATCATTGATGCCCATCCTGTAACATAGAGGTCGTCTTTCCGTAAGTATACTAATAAACCATTAGCATCACCCGGACCTATTTGGAGCCTGGCTACCACATACTCTTTTTCATGTTTGAGACTAAGGTTACGTACTCATCTCCATAAACCTCAAAAGCAAATTACGTAAGTATACTAATAAACCATTAGTAATGAACAATCCCACAAACTATACTTACAAATTTCTTATTCCTAGATCTCTCCGTAAGTATCCTAATAAACCATTAGCATCACCTCGACATGTTTGAACCCTAATTACGACAAACTCTTTTCTGTGTTTGAGACAAGGGTTTGGTACTTATCACCATCAACCATCAGGAATGAACTAATGAACAACTATACTTACGAATTTCTTATTCCTTGATTTCTCTCAAAGTATACTAATAAACCATTTCATCACTCGAACATGTTTGAAGCTTTATGACGTACCACACTCTTTTACCAAGGTTTGGTACGCATCACACTGTAAACAGAACAAAAAAATTGGAATTGTTCAATCCTTATGGATGGAAGGAAAGCAAGCAAAGTTACAAAATTCTCATTCCTTACACCCTCTGCATGCCTTACAACCACCCGTTAGGTATAAACTAGTGGAAAATACCAATTATGAATGCTTACGCACATCTGGAATATATAAACATACTGCTATTTTCTCTTCAGATCGATGTGGGATGTTACACTAAAAATTATTTACATTAGTGATTTTAGTTGTAGGTTAAACAAGTCTAATTCTATTGTGTAACAAGTTATTACTTATTTTTTAAATAATTAACATTGCAATTAACTAGAACTTATATTTTTTTACATACATCACAAATATGTATCTGGCTTGAATTTAAGCGAATAATGAATAAATATGAGATGATCTCGAGCCTAGCTAGAGCGTAACGACGTCAAAATATCGAGCCGTACTTGGTCTTAGATAGAACCCATCCTTATCGAGGTAACATGAGCCAACTTACGGCCTTTTGTGGGGAAAATGATTACTGTTCGTACTTATGGTTATATTTCAGCAAACCAATAATTAAAAACTTATTACTTATAGCATGAAAAATATACAGATATAAGTTACCAAAAAAAGGTACATAGAAAACAATTATACAGCATATATGTAGTTATTGGAGACAATAAGTGTGTTGAGGTCATAATAAGCGCTAAATGTGTGTTGAACTCATCAAAACTACCAAGTGTTAAAAAAAAAGGGTAACGTAACATGAATAAATTCAACTAATCGATAGCGTAAGGAAGTACAATGTATATAAGATAACAATCTATTGAGCTACTCCCACTGCAAATGTTTAGATCTATTCATGTTTTAGTTCTTAAGATATACACTATTGTTGTAGTATTATTTTCTTTTTAGTATACAACATTAACAATTTAACATATTTCGCTACTAACTTAAAAAGTGTGTTTTTATCTATTGTATTAGGTTTATTTTTTCTTTCTTGAAAACGTAGATGTGGTAATTAAAGGAAATAGGTCAAAGAGTCTAGTCTTAATATGCGATGGATTCTTGTTCTTGAGTTTCTATGAGGTATGTCATTTTTCTTCATTGACAAGTGATTGTTAGGCCTGGATATAACGTCTAATTTCATGACTAAATTTGTGTGGCAATATATAGTTGGGTTCACTTGAAAAACGCACATTATTTTTTTACAAATGAATAAAACACTGAATCACATGTTTATGCATGTTATAAATAAAACAATAAAACATGTTATAAATAAAACAATAAAACATGCTGACCTCTAAATAATTTATCCTATTGACTTCTCTTAGAATCCAGTCATTTGTTCAGCCCTTTCAGTTTTATCTTTTGTTCTTATAGTTACATAGCGTGCAAAATACTGTCTTTATACTTTATTAGCTTATATGATACTTCCCAACTTCGCCATCACAAGTAATTTCATTGGATCCATTAGAAGGTGACTGCAGATTTAAAAGTTTGTTTATAGTTTGTATATGTATAAACTACTCAATGGTTAAAATTTCAACAACTAACTAACTCAATGGTGAAAATTTCAACAACTAACTATTTATACTTTACTGAAAATTCTTAATACAATTAGTTTTGAAACAAATATAAATGGAAGAGTCTAATTTTGAAACAGTTTCTCTTTTTTCACAGTTGCGAATTTGCATCTGCAATATGTTCCGAACGGATTGAACAATTCCAATTAAATTGTTGTTGTTTATTGTGCGATGCGTACCAAACCTTAGTCCTTGTTCTCGAGTTTGTTAGGGACTAGGAAGTTAAGTATTTCTTATTCCTTGTTCTTGCTGCGCAAGCCTAACAATAACCCATTCGGAAATCGGAATGAACTAGTGGACAATCACAATTCTGGATATCCTTGCAAATCTGGACTATATAAACACGCTACTGTTTTTTCTCTCCAGGGCAATGTGGGATGAGCTAATATTACACTATAATAGCTCTTTTTCTTTTTGTCTTCCTTAAAAATTATTTAAATTAGTAGTGATTTAGTTGTATGTTAAACAAGTTTAATTCAATTGTGTAACAAGTTATTACTTACTTTTTAAATAATTACAAGAACTTATAATTTTCACATACATCAATATGTATCTTGACGTGAATTTGAGCGAATAATTAATACAATACTAGAAAGGTGCCTGCGCGATGCGGGGGCGGATTGTTGGGGTGAAGAGGAGGGAGGTGGGGTGGTGGAAAGTGGTTGTTGGGGTGGTTGTTGGGGTGGTTATAAATTGTTGGGAGTGGTTGTTGAAGTGGTTATAAATTGTTGGGGGTGATTGTTAGGGGTGGTTGTTTCCATAATTAGTAAGTAAAAGTCTGAATTTTTAAGCCTTTCTAATTATAGAATAGTCCCAAATACATTATATAGTAGTATAGATGACATGATCTCGAGCCTAGAGCATGAATCTGCATGTTTGGTAAAAAAAAAAGTCTGAATCTAAATCAAATAGTTATGTTTGTTTTTTTTTTTTTTTTTAGTTTCTGAATGATTTAAATGTATAACAGATTCATTATTACGAAAAAATATATACGTTTATACATGAAACAAAGCATTTGAACATATATTTGATATAGTTTATCGCTTATTATATCTAGCACTTGTAATTGAAAACAAAGAATAATAACATAAACTAAAATGGACGAAAATCAATATAAATAAGCAAGTGAAAAGGTTATCTTGTGTTTGCTTTTTTGCATTAAACTGATCAACTGTTTTTGAGTCAAACTTCAAAACCATAATAACTTCAACTTGTCGGTGGACAATTTTACAACCATTAGAATGGAGTGCTGGTGCCACAAGCATTGGAAAAAGTTGCTATGGCGAAACAAACCCAATGAGCGGATCCGCCTACCCCAGGGTGTATCCAGACCAAATGAAAGTCAATGACATGTGATCCAAGAAATGCAAAATCCAGCTTACATACTAGACATTACAACCCTTTCAGCTATGAGAAAAGGCGCACACCCCGTCAATTTATACAGGGGACTTGAGCCCGGGCCAACGGGCTAACCCGGACCACGTGGCTGATTGTAGCCATTGGTGCCTTCCTGGCTTGCCCAATACATGGAACCAACTATTTTATACTTGTTGATTTAGCATAAATGTATTTATGGTGTTTGTGTATAGGCAGTTTTCTTTTAAAAGAAATTATCAGTTATAGTTTTCACTTTTCAGAGCTACTTTTAGAAACAATTAAGTTATGGTATTTTAGGATTAAAAGATTTGCATGCACCTTCAATCAAATGTAATTTGTGTGCAATTGTTAAGGAACTTGGCAGTTTGTTGTTAATTATATATCTTGGGTTTTTTGTGGTTGCTTTAACATTCTTACTTCAGAGAGTCGAAAAGAGCTATAGTGTAATATCAAAGATTTGGTAGCTTGTTACTAAACTACAATTGTTACTTCTTAAATGTCAATGAATAATTGGATATGCCATATCATTAGATCATGAATATTGGTTAGCTTGTGTGTGATATCAATATGCTCACATAAACGTGTCTTTTGAAAACATGAGTTTGTGGGATCTAACATCGACATTTGTATAATGATCCTATAACCGTAGTTTGGATTTTCGATTAGCATTCAAATTAAGCTTCCAAAAAGATGTGAGGAGATAAAAATAAAAAATTATATTAATAATAAAATAAAAAATGACCATTTCTTAACTACCTCAGATCATAATACTTTTCGTTGCAAGGTAGAGCCTTGGATCCAACAATCTCTCTAATATCCAGAAATTCATATACTCTACCATCGCTTAGCCCAGCCTGTAACATAGAGGTCCTCTAACAAACCATTAGCATCACCAGGACCTATTTGAAGCCTGATTGCCACATACTCTTTTTCATGTTTGAGACTAAGGTTTCGTACTCATCACCATAAACCTCTAAAACAAATATGGATTGTTCATTCCTAATGTTCCGTAAGTATACTAATAAACCATTAGGAATGAAGAATCCCACAGGCTATGCTTATAATAACCATTAGCATCACCTCGACATGTTTGAAGCCTAATTTACCAAAAACTCTTTTTTTTTGTTTGAGACTAAGGCTGGTACTTAACTACTTATCACCATCAACCATCAGGAATGAACTAATGAACAAGTATACTTACGAATTTCTTATTCCTTGATTTCTCTCAATTATACTAATAAACCATTATCATCACTCGAACATGTTTGAATCCCAGGCCTGTATGAAACTCTATGACCACGTACACTGTTTTTGGTGTCTGAGACTAAGGTTTGGTACGCATCACACCACCACCACCACCACCACCACCAACAACAACAACAACAACAACAACAAAATTCTTATTTCATGAGTTGTTATGGGACTGCAAAGTTAAGAATTTCTACTTATTTCTTGATGTCTCTGCATGCCTAACAATAACCCATTAGGAATGAACTAGTGAACAATCCCAAACATGAACATATAGGCACATCTGGACTAATGAACAACTATACTTACGAATTTCTTATTCCTTGATTTCTCTCAAATATACTAATAAATCATTATCATCACTCGAACATGTTTGAATCCCGGGCCTGTTTGAAGCTTTATGACCACACTCTTTTCTGTGTCTGAGACTAAGGTTTGGTACGCATCACATTTTCTGTGTCAAGGTTTGGTACGCATCACACAATAAACAAACAACAAAAAAAATTGGAATTGTTCAATCCTCATGGGATGCTGAAAGATGTCCACATGGTTAGAAGATTCTTACTCCTTGTTCTCCCTGCAAGCCTAACAACAACCCATTAGGAATGAACTAGTGAACAATACCAATTACAAACACTTGGGCACAGCTGGATTATATAAACACACTGCTATTTCCTCTCCAGTTCGATGTGGGATGAGTTGATATTACACTATAGCTCTTTTTCTTTTTGTCATCCTTAAAAATTATTTACTTTAGTGATTTAATTGTATATTACACTATAGCTCTTTTTCTTTTTGTCATACTAAAATACATACATAGATGATAATTTATTTATTATTATTATCTTTTTTTGAATATGCAATTTTCAACCAAACAAAAGTTTGACATTAAACTTACATCAATATCTATCTATACTATCTAATAAACGTGAATAATGTACAAGCCCCCTAAAGCCATCCTCTCATTTAATTTTCTGATGTGTCTTGAATCCTGTTGGCAGGAGATTAATTGCGTACAAGCTATATGATGTAGCTCATTTTAGTCAAACTTGAGAGGAAATCATATTTGGTAACTAACTATGTCATTCAAATCTTCATTCAACAAAATCAATTCATGTTTATTTTTGTTTTGTAACCGAATTTCTTCACCCATTCAAAACACAATCAAAAGTCAATCAATCAAACACACACGGCAAACCTAATTTTGGGGGCGATTATAAGTTTTTTTTATGTTTTTATTTTAATCAATTGTTTTAATTTGATTCAGTTTTTTCCCATTGGTTGTGCATTAATGCCGTACAACTCCAACGCTGCATCAGTTTTCAATTGGAATGTATCAAGAGAAAGGTCCGTATTTTTGGTAAATAATTATGCCATTCAAAACCGTTTCGATCAATTGTTAATATGAAACTGATTTTAAATCAACCGATCCCTTCAAAAGCATATCTCTCCGATTCAAAAAAACACACATAATAGCTTCTTCCATACGGTCCAGAGTTTAACCCTATACTCTGCAGTTTTGAATCACCAATCAAAGAATTCAAATCAATTGTTCCTTCAAATCATTTTTTTGCTACCGATCATGGACAAATTGGTAAGTGTCAATTTAATTTTAATATTTAGGGTTTCAAATTATGTGTTGCAAATTACAATTATTTTGATGTGTTGTTTTTTTTAATCATCAATATAATTGTGTTTCAGAGGACACTCTTTGGCTGACCCCGATGAGCTTCGTGACCCAGGTTAGTTGGTCATGTCTATGAATCTCATGCTTTTAACTTTCTGGATATAAATCTTGGATCATTATCTTGACGTTGTTTTGAAGGGAAACAAAGTAGGACTGAAGGTAAGTTGGCTGTTATTTTGTGATTTGTTGATGTGTTGATAAATATTAAATTGGTGGTGATTTTGGTTGATGGGAAATATGGCAGTTGCAAGTTAATGGGATATGTATGTGAATTTGAGATTTAGTAAGTCATCATTATGACCTAATGAAAATGCTTAATGCTAAGGTACGTATGTGAGTTTGAGATATTTGTTTCTTATTATTTTGCATTATGAGAGTTATATAAAGATTGTATTGCTTGAAATTAATCAGGGAAATTAAGGAGAACTGTTAAATTCCCTGTTATCGAGTCATGGAAAGGGTAACAATTCATTCACAGGTGACAGATCATCTTTATGAAGAGGTATCTACAATTTTTTGATACATAATTTCATTTCCTGATTCTATTTTTTAATTTAAGTTTAATAGAGATGTTCATTTTTTTATTTGTAATTCAACGTATGTTTGGTGGTAAAAGCCTAAAAAAGGAACAATAAGCATATTACAAGTGAACGTGTATGTGTAATGATGAATGGATCATTAAAATTATGAGTAATAGACAAGGTAAGTATATAAAAGAGGGTAAAAGTATGTGGGTTGGTGGACGGGTCGAAATAGGTCAGTTCTGAAAATCATTCAAAGAGGTTGGGTTGAGTGGGGTTCAACAACTTATCATGTTCAGGATGAATTCAAGCAACATTCTTAGCAAAGGTATTGATACCATTTGTCGATCATGTAATTTGCTTAATTTTTTTACTATTTAGATGCGATTTGTAATTGTAGACTTATTTCATGTCATAAATATCTGTTGTTGTGTTTATCTGGTCTAAAAAGTAGGCATTTGAAAAGATACCTAAGGGATTTTGAATACTGACTGCAAGATGAAATGTCTTTGAAAGGTAGTAACCGATATCTATTAGTAATATTCATTTTATTACATCTCATTTTATTTTTACTGCAATATTTTACACTTCCACTGGACAGTTATGAAGGAATGCACTTGAATCCATTTTTTCCCTTAATATCAGGATTTTCTAGGTCCATCATTTATAAAAGGAGTTGGCGATCATATTACTTACTCCAAATATGGTCGATTGCCTCTACATATACATGAGTGTAGTTTATGTCACTACCATTTATGGCCTGCTAAAAGAAACTCAAAGTGAGGTGGTGAGCAACCCAACTTAATCATTATGTCTAACTATTCTGTAAGGGATAACTAATACGAATACAGTTGGTGTAGTAGACTTCTTGATGGATTTATTTGTCTGTGTGCTTTGTCCTATGATATTTACCTATTATTTTTTGTCATTAGAAAGATGTTGTATAACATAAGGCACCCTTAGGCTTACTGCTTCATGGAGCAAGATGACATATCTACAACATTTTTTATTACTAATTTATTATTTTCTTCTCATTACTCAGCGATTTTGTGTTATGATTTCATATATGTTATTTTGCAAGGGGCAGTGTCCTATTGAGTCCAAAGGGAAGCGAAACAAAGTTCATCGGATGAAAGGTATCGAGTTACTCCTATTTGAAATAAGCTAATGCCTGGTTACACACGCTCAACTTGCTCAGGTTAGTATTTCTTTCACTTACATGCCTACAAATGAATGAGAAGTTGCAGGTTATATATTAAATCTAAATAGGTCACAAATAGGAATAGGACATTTAGGATACAAAAGAAAAAATGGTCAAATTGGTCGAACTCAAAGCCTCATAATAATGAACATCTTTATTGCCTAAAATCTACTAATTAGTTTTACGAACAATTTATATGCTTAGACGGCTTATTTTGTAAGTTTTTTTTTTTTTTTTTTTTTTTTTTTTTTTTTTTTTTTTTTCATTTTTACCAATTTATGGCATATTATATATTGGCTTTTAGTTTTAGTTTTTGGTTTGTGGTCTGAATTCTGAAGTACTGGATCACTTAATTCTTTATTTATAGCTAGAGCCATGAGGTCAAGATGGGTACATCATTATAAGGGATGTGCTTCCTAATCCGAACAACAATGTTAATGCACTAAGAGTTTCATACCCCCGAAAGGTTTACTTTTTAGCTATATTTAAGTTTACCCATGTCACCCCCTGCCCTGATGATAAAAACTCAGCCCAAAGTTTTTTTCATGAATAAATCAATTTTGTAATTATCAATACCCTTTGGTTGATTTCTTGCCAGTTTACTTTTTAGCTTATATTTAAGTTTACCCAGGCTACCCCCTGATGATAAAAACTCAACCTAAGTTTACCCATTCATGAGTATACGTGTCCAAATTGCCAGCTCTGCACGGGAGGATTATAAATGCTCTTATTGGGTAGATGTAGCAACTTTCGACCATCTATTGATTTGATTCACATTCACTTATGTAGTTTATTAAAGTTATTTTATAAAGATTAAACGTTCATATCTTTTTTAGTTTGTTTACTAATTTTATAGTTTATTCTTGATCTATAAAGATAGACCACAATTGCGAAGTTTGAACCTTTCGACCATTAAGATTTATTTGTTTGATGTGACAACCATATGGACTGAGTTAGTAATAGGCTAATATTTATTAACAATCGTCGTTTCGATGCTTGGCCATTTTTGAGATTTTACTTCAATTAGAGGGTGTTTGGATTAGTTTATATTTGTAGCTTATTTTATATTGGAACAGCTAAGAAGTCCATTTTTTAAGATTATGAGCTTATCAAGTAGAGCTTATTGCTTAAAATAAGTAATAAGCTCATAAGTCGCAAAAAGTAAGCTAAAAAAACTTGATGGTTCCAACAACACATTAAACATATTTCTTACATTTCATATAGTTGTCAAGTATTTGGAGGAAAAAGCATATGTTAGAGAGGCAGATAGAGCTCAACTTGGTGAAAATCAAAGGTAAAGTTTTTGGATATCATGATTTTCAGACGATATATATTTTCTCTAGAAAATGTAATAAAAGGGCAGATGTTCTTGAAAGGACCTAGCAAACGAGAGGGTGATGATTGTTTCTGATTCATTGGAGTCAGTTGAGATTCTGCAGGGTGTAAGGGAGGTGTCGTAGATGCTTTAAGACATAAAACGAAAGATTGGCCTTCTTAAAGGTCAATTAGCAGGGTTACACTTTGGTCATATAACTAGAAAGTGTAATAAAGGGGCGGATGTTCTTGAAAAGAAAGGAATCTCAAGAAAATCAAAGTTAGTCTTATGGGCCACTTAAAGAGGGGTGCACTAAAGATTTGTAAGCCAAATTCTCCTTTCGAAGTTGAAATTTATATGTTCCAAGACCTATGTAGAGAGTAAACCTGATTGATTTTGCAAAGCTTAATATGTCAACTGGTATTGGTGATGAATTTGTGGTCTGCTATATGCAAGCATGTTTCTTTTTTCTACCAAGAAAATGGGTGCAAGGTCAGGGGGTTTATTTAATTGAGGTGGTGGTTTTGTGAAATTTTATAATTTTCCTTTGCAATTGAGGTTGCCAATTAATGGTGTGTCTGAATACATTTGTTTTTTTTTTTTTTTTTTTTTTTTTTTTTTTTCTTTTTTTTTTTGCGGTTGTTGCGTTTGCTAATAAATCTTTATTTCATTGTTAAAAAAATTTACAGGTAGATCACATTGACGCATCATGGTAGGCCTGTGATTTGTCCATAAGAAAGAAGCTACGATGACAAAAAAAACATGTATGTGTGTATTGTGAGATACTGAGTTATTATGACATTAACACTTGATTCTAGCTTGTGTCTAATCAAGTTGAATGTGTATCTGATTCGAGGTGTTTAGGTTTTTGTATCTGTTTGTTGGATACTCAACTAAAACCCAATATTTAATCCTAATTGAAGTGTGTGTACCACAACATAGTATTTTCTTTGTTTCTACAAGTACGTTAATGCTTACGTTTACAAATTTATATGTTCATTAATCATTATTAAATATGGGTGGGAGAACTGCACATTCACCATTCAAAATTCCCATCAACATTGATGAACACTCTACATGTTCCATTAATCCTCAAAGTAATCTAATTGTATAGGATGAAGCCCCAATAACTAGCAAGCACTGCTTCAAGGCATTAGACAAATCATTAAGTGACATTTTAGGAAGTCAAAGCATGGCTCCATGGACACTCCTTTGGAAACATGATTGTGGTTTTTGGTGGCGATTTTAGGCATGTCCGTGTCCGTCTAATCGCGATGATAATCAACAAAAATCATTAACAGTACACATTTTGGAAATAAGGTTATCATACCACGATTGAGAATTACTCCATGTGATAAACGTTTACCTCTAAAGATCGTTAGGAAACAATATCCCATTTATGTGTCATTCGCCATGACAATAAACAAGAGCCAAGGGCAATCGCTTTTAAAAGTAGGATTGTATCTTCCACGTCCTGTATTCACACATGGACAGCTGTATGTGGCTCTTTCACGTGTCAAAAGCAAAAAAGGTTGAAGGTTGTTGTTTCCGATGACAATGGTAACCTATCAAATAGTACTATAAATGTTGTATATAAAGAAGTTCTTTAAGGTCTATGATCAAATGATCAATAGGTATGTACATTATACATATTAAATGTTTTCTCTTATTTTTCTTATTTACAATTATTATAAATCCAGAATATTATATTACTTACATTTTTTTGTATACCTATTAGGTGTTGACGGAAAGGAGCTTTTCTTCAAGTTTTAGAATGGTCACTACATCCATTTTGCTTCTCAAGACAAACACATTGTAGATCAAGAGTCAATCAATGTTTATTACACATATATTTATAACCATTGTATTTTATGATTTCAGTCACTTATAACTTTCACGTACTTACGTTTTCTTATTCAATAACCCTCTAAAATCCCGTGAATTTCACGGGTCTATAAGCTAGTACTATATAATAAATGTGAATAATGTACTACCGCATGAAGTAGCCCAAATAATTAATGCGCTAATGTGTAACGATTGTGATTGGCTAGAGATTTAATGCGTACAACACATCTATGCATTATCTCCTTAAGTTTCTATTATTGTGTAAATTCAATTATTTTATTTTTGGTAGGTCAACAAGCCATCAATTCATTTAAACAAGCCATCAATTCAAATTATTCCTCATCCTTAAACTCATACGCTCCTTAAACTCATACGCTTTTCATAATGGTCTGTGTTTTTGTTAAACTCATACGCTCTTCATAATAGTTGACTTTTAGATGTTTGGTTGGAATTCATTCACACGATTTAAAAACCTTCAAAAATGTTTGCCCTAACTTTAGCCATTCAGTTGCTATAGATATTTGATTCATTCACATTAATTCAGACATCAACAATATGGAGTTGACGATGATCGATGAACAGGTAAGTTAATCTGTTTTGTTTGATTAATTATAATGTTATTATTCTATGGTGCCACAAATGATATTCATATATTTTTTTGGAACAGAATACAATGATGCAAGCTACAATAAGGATGACTTTGACAAGGTTTTATATAAATATATGTCTTGGTTTTATATTATTTCAGTGTGTTTATTTTGACAAGATCTTATATTTTTTACATGGAGGAGCATGCGCGTCTTCTTTTCAGAGACATAGCAAGTTACACGTTCCTTGCTTGTGGTCTGATCTATATTGTTTCAGTAAGTCATGAATTATTTATGCTACTTAATGACCTTTTGTATGTTTTGGTTTAACGAGTTTGTTTTAAGAGGAGATGTTTTTCATGTCCTTATCATGATCACCACAATGACGGGAGCTTGCCCAATCCCACAAGGTTCTTTTTGTTATGGGTCTATTAATGTGAGCGACGTGTATATCATATTGTGGCATTGTGTTTCTGCCATGAGGCCTTTCGTCTTTGTGGGTTGAGTACATGTAAGTTTTTGTTAGTTAGAGCCATATTTTCCATGTCTCAAATGAATAATGTTACACATTTTAAGCAAACTATTCGTTTTTTGTAGCGTCATCCTTCAAGCTTCCATATCGCTTGATCTTTGTTGTTGCCACATTAAACTCTATGTATGTATATGACACCGAAGGCTTTGAGCCAATTGCAGTTTGACATGGGCTTCATTATGCCACACATAACCGACATAGCCTTGTAAGGTGTTCTTGCAGCACAATATGTTATATTGGCACTTTGTAAAATGGGTGGGCTGGGGAATGGGTCAGAATGGGTAATTTCATAGTACATGTTGAACAGGTTGTGTAAATAGTTAACACACTGAAAATGACTACAAAGCTGTATTATTCTGGTAAGGATCTTAGATTTTGAAATAAGTGATTTAGGAGGCTATATGGAAAATGTTTGACTGTTTGAACCAATAGAGATGAAACACTGCTGAAATAGACCCATTTACAGTCAAAAGAGTCAAAATGGAACCTCTACCTGAATCTATATAAACTTTACATGATGGTCCCATTAACTATGACGAGGACAAAAATATTTGCAGACAATATAGGTCTACTCACTTTGTTAAATGTTTATCTCCTTAAGAATTTAAAGTATAAAATGGGTTGGGTTAGGTTAGATAACGAGTTCAAGCTGGTCATTTTAGTATGACTGTATGAGACAAACGATAAGCGCCAGGTTGACTGGCAAACATTTTTTCTTCCATTTTCTTATAGTTTCAAAAAATATTTAGATATTTACACATGATTACGATTTACGAACAGTATGTTTACACGACTAAAAGTTCACTTGAAACAATTTTCAACCAGTTTGACCCGTTTCCCTTTTGGGTTCAAGTACTTATTGCTTTAACCCGTATAAAAACCCAATAAGTCTACTCATTAAAAAAATTCGTTCTTCTTTCAGAGATCGATAACAGAATCTATCGAGAGTTGTCCGATAACTCCACCAATTACCAAAGAGCACACACCTAGGTTCAATGCCTAAACTCTATAACATTAATGGGTAGACAACCTAACCTTGCTTCAGTGCCTAAACTCTATAACATTAATGGAACCAAAACCTAATACATACCAACAACCTTAGTATATACCAAGTAATGTATTAATGATTTTATAGAGCCATTCGGATTCACTTTGATTGAGGTTATATCCTTAATATGTTATGTTTCTTTGAACGTACTCTAGAGTCCAAATCATGGGCTATGATAAGATAAAGGTCTTGTGCTTCATTAAATTTTGTTTCATGAGTTACAATTAATAAGAAAATGGCATGGTTGTTACGTTTATGGCATCAAAACTCAAACTCTTAATACATCTAATAGTAGCATCCCTATTTTTTTGTTTATGCAGATAATGTTGTGTTCATACATTGGTGCATAGTGAACAACCCATGTACTAATGTACTTAAACCTGACTTGGCCTCGAATATAATCAGGTGATCTGTAGTTATTCTAAGTAATTTTAAAAGTGTGGTTTTTACACTTTTTAAGCTTGGAGTTGCATCAATGTTGGGTTTTTATTTTTCATTTAATTGATACAAGGTGTTTTTGATTTTGTTTAAGTGATGACTTTTAAACTTGAGTCACAAACTCATAGCCAATAGTTTGAAAGTGCTTGGCAAAAACCAATTATGATTATGATTTTTATATTATTTTAACCTGTTTATTGCGATAATTTAGTGAAATTGTAGTAATCTGTTTGTAAACGCATATCCAAAAACCCCTGCAACTTGTGCACTATTTCTTCCTTTATGGAAATGTACATTTATGTTTTTTTTTTTTTACCAAAATGGTTTTACACCCTAATTTGGTTGCTTTGTTAGAGTGGTTGCAAATGGGATTAAAAACACGAAATTCACACTCAATGGACCGACTATCTCTCCCAATCAACATGGGTCCAAATAGTCTCCATGGTATGTGGTAGCTGCCTTGAAAATTTCTTTTATCTATACTGTATACTAAAACCAAATTAAGTGAATTGTTTACTTTTCATATGTTTAATGAAGTTAAATTAAATTGAAAAAATATGCATACTATATGACGTAGCGTATGATATGCATAAGATTTCTTATACATCAGTTACATGTGTAGCTCCTGTTGGTGGACTAATATATGTAGATAAACAAAATTAGAAGTTGAGCAAGGACTAATATATGTAGCTCCTGTTGATTATTTGATTATGTGTATGTCCACACTCATGTTATTAATTCTAGAGAATATGTCAGTACATCCCAATATCTTAAGGATTAGACACTATGAAAAACAATGCATAGCCTGTATAACAAGTTTTTTAAGCCACACATGAACAATTTAAAATAACTAACTTTTAGCATTTTAATAAAAAGTTGTTGGCTATACATTGACATTTTTCAGCAAAGAAATTTGTTTTGGAAAAATTAAAATGAAAGGTTCAACCCGAATCTGTTTCAATATTTTGAGTTCCTTCTATTGCAAAAGACCCTTCTTGAAGGTTATGTCAAAAGAGTGAAAAGATGCATGAGTATATGTTTCGATCATGAATCAGGGAATCAATATCACTGGACATAGAGGATGCGATTAAAATGATGTTACGACTCATACAACTATGTGTGTAGTATGCTTCATGCACTTGCAGAAAGGTTTTAGATACATTATCAATATGTTAATGATATATGACACTTTTTTTATGCCATGTTAGAAGTTTATAATGATGTGCATATTAAACTTAAATGTAGACAATGATCTGAAAGGTGTTTTGTTAATTGCTTAAACTTAAATATTGGCAACGATGTGCAAATTAAACTGTTGAGCGCATCACTATTTCAATGTACGAAACGAAAGAGGGAAACCTCTTGAATTTGCATGGAACCGTCTCTTTAATTTTTTTTCATCTGAATATATTCAACTACCTTTGCCTTTATGCCTTCATGACTATCTACCGTATACCTATGCCCTTATACACAGATCGTGTGGGTATTCATGGTATAAAAGCTTAAGTGTGATTGAAAAGTCATGATTGTTCAACTATTGTTTGGTACAGAACATACCGATATCATGAGCAGAAGATAAACAGTGTATTCAAGTTATTAAATACATGTCGGGCTTTGGTTCGTTAATATATATGGAGTTGAAAATTGTATTTAGAATATTTCAAATGCATTATGTGTGTATGTTCAATAAACAAAACCTCAACTTTGTTACTTAATTATACATCGAAAGTATGTGTATCGACTTAATGTGAAAAAACATTGTATTGGTTGTGTTTCTGCATTGATTATTAATAAATTTAATTTTTTGGATGCGATTGTATAATCGTATTATCTATAATACTATAATATATGTTATTTTAGCAAATTAGACATATATCATTAGTCGGTTTTTATACATGGAACCGGTGATTGTTTGGCAAGAGAAAATGACTATGGTTTTGTTACCCAACTAAAGGCATATTAGGTAGAAAAGATTTGGCAAGGATGTGATAATATTGAAAATGATAAGAATTGTTTATGTGCATACGTGAAGTTGGTAACTTATAAGTTTGCGTTAAATGATATTTCTTTTTGCTTTATTCACAACACTATGATGTCGAACGATTGGAAAATAAAAAGTACATTATGTAATGGGGTGTTTGGGGTTGATTATTTAGGTCTTTTTATATGGCATTTTTAAAGCCTACATAAATTATTAGCATTCTTAACTGTTAACAAAACCTAAAGATTCAGATTCAACCGGGCAACGTGAATCTTCGAGTTTTGTAGCCAACTACTTCAGTTCAGTTATCGAATGCAAGATTTTCCAACAAGTGGGAAAGCATGAATTAGCATCCTTGAAAAGCATGAGTTGGTTAATTATATGTTCAATGAAAATATCTCTACGAAGGTCCCTTCCAAAATGAATTATAGAATTATAGAGTTGAAAGCATGAATTATGAATTATATGAATTAGCTTCTTTATGATCATACATTACAAGTTCCGGTTAACATTTTCGGTTCCAGAGTTCAGTTTAAAAGCAATGGTATTATTACTTATAAGTGTTTGAATTTTGTGATGTGTGAATAGTTATAATTAGGATATCAATCTGGATCGTCTGATCACTTTCAAATTAAAGTATTTTTACCATATATGCTTCGGGTTCACGAAATCCTTAATCGGATTTGAAATATTGGCAATTGAGTTTTAAGGCACATTAAATCATATATTGCCACGTCATTTTGTGAAACATTCTTTGTAAAATTTGGAGAACATACTATTTCTTTTCTATAATACCTTATGATACTAAAGGAATATACATTAAATCTCCTTCTTTGAATGTTAGTTTTGTAATGTACTGCGGAATCCTAAGCATTATTGACGAGAATTTTACTTGCTCAATATGTCCTCAGAGTGACTTGGCAGCTTTGTTAATGAAATGCAAGCTTATTATTTGGGATAAAGTGCCCATGACAAATAAGCTTTGTTTTGAGGCATTGTATCATTATTTGAGAGACGCGCTACGTAAAAGCAGGTACGATGATTTTCAAATGCCATTTGGTAGCATGACAGTGGTATTTGGTGGTGATTTTAGGCAGGTGCTTCACGTTATTCCAAAAGGTTCACGACAAGACATTGTTAGTGCATATTTAAAACAGTTGTACTTGTGGCACCATTGCAAAGTTCTCAAGCTAACTGCCAACAAGAGGTTGACTATTAGATCACGACCGGAAGATGTAAGCGAGATACGGGATTTTGCAGAATGGATATTGAAAGTAGGAGACGGAGAACTTGGAGGAGCAAACGACGGAGAGGTTTTAATAGATATTGGAGATCACGTAATGGACCTTTTGTTGAAGTGTTAGAATGGTCGCTATATACATTTGCTTATAAAGATAAACATATTGGAGATCACAAGGCAATGAAAGTTTATTATACAGATATTTACAAACATTGTATTTTATTCTATCAGTCACTTATAACTTATTATTCTGTTACAAGAAAATTTCATAGTGTTTACGTTCGTTGTTCTTTCTTACTTTATTCACGTACTTACCTTTTTTTTTAATACAAAAACCTTCTATAATTCCATGGATTCCACGGGTCTATAAGCTAGTTAATGAATGTTTTAGATAATTAGGTGAAGGATAATTATTGTTTAATGCATTATACATAGCATTAACCATTTGTATATATTGAATATTAATTTGTATTCCTTAAAACTTAAAAATACATTTAATGAAGGAAAACTTCTTTTTACATATTTACTATTTATAAAGAGTGTATGTCTTTTCTTAATACTTGAATCTTAAAGTATTGAAACTAGGGATGAGCAAAAGAACCATAGAACCAGAACCGGACCGGAACTATGAAGAACCGAACCGGAACCAGAACCAGAATCAATGGTTATGGTTCCAGTTCCAGTTCTTGATTTTGAGATTTTTTGGTTCTTGGGTCGGTTCGGATCGGTTTCACCGGTTCTTGGTTTCGGAACAAAAAATCCAATAATTATAAAAATATTTAATTTTTTTACTTCTTATCAAAATATTAATCAAATCCTACGTATAATAATAATAATAATAATGATAATAATAATAATAACAATAATAATAATAATAATAATAATAACCTACTAGCTATCAAGCCAAACACTCTAAACCCTAATATTTAATTCACTGAAATATACACAAATCAATAATTAATCTAAACCTAATAATATTTCAAGATCATTCATCATTATCTAAATAATGCAAGTAAGTTTATATTTTATTTTTATTCGCATTCGATTAGCGTTTACATGTTCATCATGTTATAATTTGCTAGCACTTTTATTAATACATAATCTATTATATATCATCATCACGTAACCACATGATCATGACGTAGCACTTTTAGTTTTATTAATACTTTGCCTAACATATATGAACAAAATTTTAAGTTATTTTATTTTGTTTTCCGAATTGTTATGCATTATTGTTTTGTTAAAATATGAACAAGTGAAAGTAACTATAGAATGATTGACTATTCTAGTTTGTGATTTAGTTGTAAATTGTTATTTGCTTAAATGTAAATGGTTGCAAGTTCTTAAAAAGTTTATTTTTTTTGTGTTTTATTAGCTTAATAGAAAAGCGGTTCCTATACGGGTAGATCCAAAAGAGCTGGAACCGGAACCAAAAACTATATTCGGTTCAGTTCTCGGTTCCCACTTTTCAGAAAAATCGGTTCTCGGATCCACCGGTTCCGGTTCCAACCGGTTCAGAACCATCCTCATCTCTTGAAACTTAAATTAATGTAGTTTACATAAATTGCCATTAAATACTTCTTAAACTTTGACACTTTTAAAAGTTTGGCAACTTAAATAATGTATTTTATTGATCAACTATAGACTTGACAACTTTTTGAAAACACACACAATATTAATTTTAAAAACACATACGCTTTGTATTTCAAAAAGCGCACGCTTTAAATCAAGGGTCAAACAAAAATCACGATTTCACAAATATAATTTCTGCCGCTATACACCGTCGTTTAACGCAAATATTCGTGTACATGATAAATATGCATATGTGATGTTATATCATGTGCAAATCAACATATCATCTCTCTAAACCGTTGCAATGTTTTGGTTACAATTGTTGAAACACATTTATATTTCGTAATCTTAACGTAAAAATGGTAAGATACTAAACCGCAATACCACCTCATCAATAAAATATATACATGGCCTTTGGACCCTTATTCCCAATCTGGGCTTTCTTCTCGACTGGGCCTTTTAACATACTCTTTGACCTAATCCGATCTAACTCATTCCCTATATATACCATTTATCCATGAACACACATTCACAACTACAATAACTAGGGTTTTACAAAATCTTCTGCCGCCTTTAAGGTATATCATCATATTTGTTTTATTTTCTAAAAATTAAGGCTTCTTTAATCTGGTCGGCAGGAATTTTAGTTTCTGTTTGACTCGTTCCCTTGAAGCAATATTAAGCGTGCTGTTTTTATTTCATTTTTTTCTTCAATTTATTTATTTTGTTGAAGATATCATTTGAAAACAGCTAAATTTTTTTATATTATTTTTTGATAAGTATTAATCGACTATGATGAGCCAATAACAGACCTGTAATGATTGCGAACATGATCGCATATTATGAACATCTAAGGGACTGAGTCGATTTAGCTTCTTTCTTTTTATTTATTATTATTTTTTATTTAATTTCGTGGCTTTATAAAATTTAAATGAGGATTTGCTAAAATGAAAATTGGCAAATTTGAATGGAATGGAGCCTAAAACAAATGTTCCCCTCGCTATCCGGTGTTGGTTTCAATGTTGCATTTGGACGTTGGGAAACTACATTTATTAGTAAACTACAATTATTTTCATTTGTTGGATTTTAGAGGTTTTTAGTACTTTTTAATGGTTGTGTAGAATGACTTTTCTCAGATTAATCGCAATTGGTTCACTTTCTATTGCACCTTACTTTTATCCCTCTGGATAGGATGAAACATTATTGAAACAGTTTTTTAACCTTTTACAAAAAAACGATTTTTTATGGGGGTAATTGCGGTCTCAGTTGAAATATATATGTATGATTTTTTTGAAATTTAGTTTAGGATTTAAATCTATGAACTGGACACATATCTGACCAAGATAGTTGTGACTTTGGGCAATGGCAAGGTTAGATTGGTGGTGTTGACATTCGAAAGGATGTGTAGGACGTTTGAACTTTGAAGGTGTGATCCAAGAACAACGCGTACAGCTTGTTTGATTCTCTATGATAGAGGCTCTATATGATATTTGCCAGGATGTTCAGTAATGTTTTTAGCTTACTTACACGACACCTCTACCATCTTGTTCAGATACTGCACAACCACAAACCTCACTATGTTGAAAAAGCACGCCAAATCGGATGTGGCCAAGGGTGATGAACTGGTTGATAAGCTCGAAATTTTGCAAATTACAAAAATAAATAAATAAATAATAAATAAACAAATAAAATAAATAAATTAATTAAATATTTTAGAAATTTTATATTACAATTTTTTCGCAAGAGGGCATGTAAATGTAACCATTGTGACCCTTTCTTGTCTCCGCCCAAACAACATCTCGAGGCAAATGAGGTAGCGATGAAGAAAGATTAAACATTAATTTGTATTTTTAATTAATTAATGAAAAATTTGTTTGTTTGAACAATTAGAAAAGAAAATAAAAGGATGCGTCACAAAAAGGGTATTTTAACACTTTATTAGTTAAAGTGTATTTTGTCGTGTTAGTGTTAAAATTATAATGATGATGTGTCAATAATCTGATAAAAATGGGTTTTAACTAAGGGCGGTAATTTTTTACCCGACTTGAAACCGACACGAAAATTAACAGGTTCGGGTTGAGCTAAATAGATTGTGGGTTAGGTTTGGGTCGACATATCTAACACGTTTATTAAACAGCTCAGGTTCGGGTTGGGAATAAAATAAGCGTGTCGACCCGGCAACCAGTTTAAGTTTTTTTTCTTAATTAAAAATTATTTATAATTAATTATATTGGTTAAACGTGTCGACCCGGCAACTTGTGTAATGTACTAACTTTTATATATAAAACGGATTAAATGGGTCAACTCGAAACCCGTTTAACATATTCAACCAATGTAACCTATTTAACCTGTTAACCTAAGTATATATACGGGTTAAATGGGTCAGGTTCGGGTTACGTGTAAACAGGTTAGGGTTGACATAGCTGACCCGATGATTTAAATGGGTCATGTTCAGGTTGTGATTTTCTAACCCGCCAACCTGACAACCCGAACCCGTCAACCCGAACCCAACCAGAATTGTCACCCCTAGTTTTAACATGTTAGAATACCTCGCTCTAACTCGTTGAGAAAAATGGGTGAAGTTATGTACCGCTTTTAATGGTTGTTTGGGTTGTTTTCATGATTTTGAACAGGTCAGAATAAAGCAGAGTAACGGGTCAGGCAACCTGACTCCAAAATCGAATAAGCGTAAAACATGAATCGAGAAGCAAACCGAGTAAAAGCAATCGAAACCGAACCGAACTGAGTAAAATTGAAATTATTATACAAAACTGATAACCGAACCGAATAAGCTCGGTTCAATTCGGCCCGGTTTTGGTCGGTTATCGGTTCGAGTCGGTTTTTCGGTGATTTTACTCGACACTGTGCAATTGTTTTCCCATTGCCAATCACTTTGGGTTGTTGTTTTAGAAGTTACGAGAATTAATTACCGTCTACTTTTGATTATTCGATTATGTAATACACTCAATATACAACTCAATTTATCAATCTAAATGAAAATTTTCTCTGTGTGTTTTATGAGAGTTATGATTCGAAATATTGAAAACATAGATTTACAATCTCTTATTTCTTAAGGTTTTACTTATATTTTGAGCCACAATGGACCTCATGATGCTTTAATATGAAGTAGGTGGGCGATGAAGTCTCAATTTCATTTATTTTGATTTGGTAACAAAGATCAATGCCATTTCGATTTATTCTGAATGAGGTGGGTACGGTCCGCCACGTTGCGGAGGGGCGTTGTTTCATGTCTTTGGTCATTGTACGATATTTTTTCCTTAAGTAGAAAGTGGGATTTGTTTTGGAAGCACGAATGGTCTTATGGAATTCTAAGATATGTTTTTCTTAAGTAGAAAGTGGGGTTTGTTTTTGGAAGCACTAATGGTCTTATGGAAGCTTACCTTCAGCAATGAAAGCGCTGTGCTATTGCAGTAAAGACATAAGTTTTGAAGTGTCCTGTACAAAATGAGCTATTTCAAATTTCGTTCCATGGTGATAACAGAAAACGTTTTCCGACAGCAAATACTTGAGTAAATTTTACCTGCGAACATGCAGCTCCAACCAACGAAGGCGCTAGACTGCTGTATAATGGTGCCCGATCTTCTTGATGAACAACCTAATGCAATTAAACTAAAGTTAATACATAACTTAACTAACAATGCTGGCTATATACTCTAGCAAATGTTACGGTAAAATTGCATATAAAACTATGTTACAGAGGCTCACCTTTCCAACATTTTTATGCATAGACGGACTTTGATTGTGGCATGTCCTCTTCGCCTACAACCCATAGACTTTTAGTATCTATGAATAAAAGTTCTGACATCAATGAAAAGATCTACAGGTGACCAAAAAATGGCAAAGTACAACTAAAACTAAAAATAAAAAATAAAAAAAATAAAAAAAAAAAGGCATGAAAGGTGCTTTACAAGTGCTGCCTGTACCTGTACGGAGTCGGGAGTACTTAAGCAACAATTCACGGGAACTTCTTATATATACAATTAAGTTGTAACACCCCAAAAATTTGATAAGTAGCGGAAGTCTAATCGGGGTCATTACAGTTTAGTACACAGTCATACTCATAGAAAACAATTCAAAAGATAGTCAATATCATTCCATGAAAACTCAAAGTAGTCAGAGTTACAAACATTTTCCAAATGTTAATTGTTTCGCAAAAGAAGTGATGAGTTTGAAAAGAATGATATTATTATTGAAATAAAAGGGAGGTCCTGTGTGCCCTTTTGCCAGCTCCGTGTCGCCATGCCTGCTAATTTTCTGAGATAAACATGCTTAAAAAGTTAACACAACGGTTGAGTGAATCCATAGTAGTTTAAATAGTAATAGTGTGAACACAAGTCAAGCATTTGAAATAAACAAGCCAAGATAGACAGGTCTTGACTAAACTGGTGAAATATTGCTCCTAAGCCTCACGAAACACAAGCCTTAACATCGATTCGACATATCATAAAGATAATAACAATCACCTACACCACAGAGGATGTAAATGACAAGGGGCCCTCGGTGAGTAGAAATGTACTAAATTTCTACGGTCCTCGAATATAGCACATCCCCTACCAAGTAATCACCTTGGTAGAGATGGGCTGCCATTCCAATAGATCTATCAACTATATTCGCGCTCACCAAACAAGTGATTAAGGTTCGTGATATGAGGGACTTGTAGTACAGGTGTCAACTTAGGCAATATCGGGTAGTAATAGCATACAGAAAAATACTTGTATTCGATTTATAGCATGTATCTCCCCACGGGGTTTAAAAATAATTAAAAAGTGGGACCATGAACTCACCTGACAGGTGCGTAAATCACAACGGTGCTCAAAAGTGATGGTGTACTGCTATGACTAGCAATGAAATTCCTTCGACTTGCGACCTATATATATATATATATATATATATATATATATATATATATATATATATATATATATCATCGATGTCTTAGATTCGATTCGTAAATGACATGCGGTATGTCTCGAGTACGGTGATCTCCATTCGGGTGTCTTAAAAATATTCCAAAATAACTTTACGTAGTTATTCGTAACGTTGATTCGAAACGGTGATCAATAAATATTAATTTATTTGTGATAATAATAACGTTAATAAAAATATTTATAATTAAATATTTTTAGTAAAATACATATTTAATTTAAAACTACAAAGTATATATCTATATATACATTTATTATGAAAAGTTTAATTATATAAAATATTTAATTAATAAAGTAGCTTTGTCAAACTTGATCATTGACTTTAAGAAAAGTTACACTTTTTACCCCTTGGTCAAAATAATTACTTTTTAGTCCCTTTTTAGTACTTTTTACACTTTACACCTCGAGCTTTTTGAGAAATACAGTTTCTACCCTCAACTTCTATTAGAAATCGATTGTGTTATATTTAGTCCGAAAGTTTTGTGGTTTTGTCACTTTTAGTCCCTTAACGCGAGACTTTGCAAAAATAGTCCTTAGTTAAGTTTTTGAAAAACAACTTTTTGTTTCAATAAAAGTAGTAATTATAACTTATAAAAATCCTTTAAAATCAGTTTTTATACATTTCGCCATTTCTATAAATTTCTAACTGAAAATCCTTTTAAAATCAAATGGGCTCGTTAGCCCATTCTAGGCCCAAGTGGCGTTTAATTTGTTTAAAATAGTGCTCGACATAGATTTGGTTTTGGTCTAGTTTTCATAGTATAAGATCGTGTACAACTTGCATGTTACGTTGGTTTGGTTAAGTGTGAGTCGAAGATTTAGAGTGTCGAAGAAAATATATATGTTGTACGTGTAAAAACGAAGAGATACGCCCATTCCTAGGGGTGTCGAGGCATGTACATACATACATACATATATATATATATATATATATATATATATATATATATATATATATATATATATATTGTTACAAGTATAACGAATGTATATACATAGATATTAACGTGTGTCGTGTGAATAAACGTGATATGCATGAAAGTAGTAGAGTAGGAAATGAAATAGGAAATAATGACTTACAACACCAAAGGTGTTGGAGAGTCCAAGTGATACGCGACAATAAGAACCAATCAAACGTTATACCCTCTTCGTAGTGATCCTCGTTCAAAATACGTAACCCAAGACTTAGATATGTGACCCAAACTTGTGTTGTTTTCTTCTTGTTTGACAGTTAACGAGACAAATGGATATGTGATTGTGAGTTTTGAGAGTGTGGTGAGATTGTGTGAATAGTGGAAGTATTTATAGGGTGAGTCACTTGTGATCTTGTGAAAAACGTGTTTAGTGTGTCGAACGGGAACAAGAATGTCTAGATCTTGTAATGCTTGGTCTTGTCGAATGTAAGAAGCAAAAGAGAGCTATGATGGTTTCTTTGTTTTGTTTATTAATAGGTCAAGAAAGTTTAAGGAACATGTGTACTATATTCGAATAAACAAAGGGGGAGGAAGAAGGCATGTGATCCCTTGTTGGGGATAAGGGGGCATAAGATCCATTGGATAAAAGGTTTTGCAAGAAAGGTTTAGGCTATATAATTTGTTTACGTGTAGGTTTAGGAGGGGTGTTTAGGGTGACAAGAATGTTGGTGGTGGCTTAGTTGCGTACGCAAGGGACAAGAAAGGAGGAAGAGGGTGGTGGTGTGTTGGGTTTTGGTTACTTCTACACGCAAAGGAGGAGGGGAAGAAAAGGTGTGTGAATTGTGTTGTTGGTGTCGAGTGTTAGGGAGATAACAAAAGAGTTTGTGACACTTTGTTTCATGTTGAGTCGAATCGAACTAGGACAAAGAAAAGAAAAACAAAACGTTGTGGTCATGTTTGTGTTTGTGTTGCGACTCGCTGGGTTCGAACAAGTTCAAGAAAAAGAAAGTAAACGTCGAGTTGTGTTTTGCTTGGGTGTCTGGTTCGAATCGAGTAGGGAACAAGAAAAGAAAATTAGTGAAACTTTTATAAGTTTTACAAATTGGTTTTGGGACTTTGGATTTTGGTTAATGGGCTAGGGGTTGCAGCGGCCCAAAGGAGAAAATGAAAAGGAAATGGTGTTGGGCTCTTGGCGGTAGACGAGCCAAAGAAAGAAAGAAAATGATTTGATGTGTAATGGGCTTGTGAGGTGTCGTCGGCCCAGTCCAAAAGAGAAAAGAAAAGTAAAGTAAGCCCGGTCCAATAAATAAAGAAATATTAAATATATAAACGGTTCACGTTCGGGTGATGACAGGTCGGTGTCGGTTCGGGTGATAACGTGTCGGTGAATTCGTCGGTGATAGTTATACTTATATACTTATATATATAATATTACGTTGCCATAATATATATATATATATATATATATATATATATATATATATATATATATATATATATATATATATATTCATTTTTATATATTCACGTTCTACGGTGTCTTAATTAGGTGTTGGGTCGCAAGTGCGAGTTACCCGTGTTAACCTCATTGGGTGACATCCAAGAGTGACAATCAGGTGATACCAGGTGACAAACAAACGGTGACCAAAATAATCGGGTGTCAAACAAACGGTGATCAAAGTAATCGGGTGTCAAACAAACGGTGATCAAAGTAATCGGGTGTCAAACAAACGGTGTCTCATATAAAAATTTCAAATTAGCCCGCAAAAATGGTTTAGATTAGAATAGTTTCGAAAATTAGCATTAATAAATGACCAGGGATTTTACGGAGTATTGCATAAGTGTCCTAAGAAAATAGACCTTGTTGGTGTTGCAATGGTTTGTTGCTCTCTTGCATTTCTCATAAAAAAAGGTGTTAGTAAAAAAAAAAAGATCAAAACCAAAGTGATCCAACATTGAACATACTATAACAACATAAAACAACAAATTACCATAGACCGACATCACAAATCATGCAAAATAGGTAAATATCATAAATCCACAATAATCTAACCAATAACAAAAATCCATAAATCAAGTTTTTTAATTTACCTGTTATCGGAAGTGGTTTTGTAGATTTAAGGCGCCAAAGCCCACGGTGGCGGCAACCACAGACCCCATGTATCTACCCTACGAAGATACTAGAGTTGACAAAACCAGTACATGTTAAACGACATCAACTCCACCCCATGGCTGCAACCACAAAGTCCATATGGCTACCCCACCAAGCGTATCGGTACACTAAAACACGACGGTAGTGCAACGCTTGTCGTTAGGTACAGTTAAACGACATCAACTCCACCCCATGGCTGAACCACAAAGTCCATGTGGCTACCCCGCCAAGCGTATCGGTACACTCAAACACGACGGTAGTGCAACGCTCGTCGTTAGGTACAGTTGATTAGATCCCCATAAGATAACAAACACCGACTATGAAAGCTCTGGGTTGATGTATCTGGAGAATTCCATATATAATTCATATATGTTTTTTTTTTTTATTTTTTATTTTTTTTTCTTTTCGGATTGGGTTAACGAACAAGCCAATGAAACGGGCCCAACAGGCCAAGCGGGAAACCCAGTGCCAAAACGGAGTCATCCGTACCTCCATTTACTGTATATATCGATATGAGTTTGGCTTTGTAAAAGTATTGGAGATTAATGACCTGTAAAATGGGTTAAGCAACATAGTACAAATTGGGCCAATCCCTCTTATTAGTTATTAATGGATTTATAATGCATCCTAACTTCATTATGCAATATACGAAATATACTAGTCATTTAGACCCGTGCGATGCACACGGGCTGTATCTAAGTGTTTATAGCGTAATGTTCAACACTAATTTTTGTCATGTTTGAAACAATCACTTTTTGGTCATGGATGGATTTCGTTGGTTAATAAGTAAGTTTCTAAGTTGTGATGTTACCACAACTTTTGTTAGCATGGCATGAAAATTATTGAGGACGAGTAAAAAAGTCAAAATAAGTATGATGGTGCATCTAATTAAAACGTAACGCGTCATTTTAAGTAAATAGTTATAAAATAAATTTAGTTATAAGTTGAGTTAAACGGATGTTAAATGCATACGGCTCTTTCAAAATAAGATTTAATAAAAAATGGCACCTTACAAAAACTCAAAGAAAGAATAGTAATAATTATGTAATTTCTTAAACTGTGTGTTCATTACTTAATGCTTACTTTCGATCGGGGCTACACGATAGAATTGAACTTTACTTCAACAGTCGTGCAAATGTTTCATTTGCCACATTCAACTGTTACCCATCCACACTGACCTACCTATTTGCCACCAATCTATAAACTACAATCTAAGTGCAAATGGTTAAAACACGGAAGAAAACTTAATCCTATATGGCTATACATTCAACAACATGTATTTCTCTTCTAATCGACTACTCATAGACAATGACTAAAATAAGACTGAGAAGTTGAATTTGACCTTGTAAGAACCTACCAATGGCATGCGTGCAACCATCCGTTCCATGTTTGAAAGCATGGCCAACTCACATTCCCACACAACTCTTTATATAATGGTTCAATATGATTTGCTTGTAAGTTGTAACTCATGGGAGGTAAAGAGATTGAGGGTTTAAAATCTTTTGGTTTTCTTATATTAATGACATTCCTATAACTCTAACAACACTTCAACTTCAAAGTCACTCTTCATATTCTTACATTCAATTCGCCCATCTTGAGTCTTGCATATGGTACCATTAATTCATGAAACATTTATTGTGAGCACTTTGCATTTATAAGACAACTTAAGCTTTTAGTATATAAGATGTTTTACATGATATCCGAGCTTTATGTAACATTCATCAACAAAATTTGCTATCTTTCAGTCATCGGCTACTTGTGGTGATCCCGAAAGATCCCAGTCATTTTTTTATATTTTTTAGTTAGGATTTTTTCCCGTATTTAATGCATAAGCCTTAAACCATAGCAGTCAAAACACACAAAGGTTATGTTTGGCGAAATAGGCTGGGGCTGGGGTTAGGGCTGAGCTTATATTATAAGCCGAAATTAAAATTTGTATTTTTATAAACTTGTTTGGCAAATGAGCTGGAGCTGGGGCTTATTATTGTAAAATTACTAAAAATGACATAATTAAATGAGTTTTTGTGTATGTTAGATATTTTTGTGGGTAAATAAGTAATTTATTCTTCAAAATCCCCGAGCTAAAGTTTTTAGCCCTTTTATGGGGCTAAAGTTTTTATCCCACTTATTTTATAAGCCCTTCCATAAGCCCCATTACAAATGAGACTTATTTTATTAGCCGACTTATTTTAAAAACTCAAGCCCCTATAAGCCCCCTTTTAGCCCTTGCCAAACACAACCAAAATATGTCTGGGCTGCCTTTAATTACCCATATTTTTTTTCTTTCACATCAAATTGTTTTCGTTGTTGAAGATTATAGTCGTTAACGACAAAAGTTGACCCGCAAATTGCCGCTCCTTCCTAAAGGCAAAGCAAGTTATGATGTAAAAAATAGCAAACGTTATAAAAACTAGTAGAAACCACAAAGTACTATACAATTATGTAGTCAAATACAAGTCCATCTTCATGCAAACGAACAACAAAGAAGAGGAAAAAAAGAAAAGAAGAAAAAAGTGATTTAACATTCTATCTAGTTTGCACGTCCAAAAACTTCCTGTTCAAACTGAAAGAGAGTGTTAGATGATAGGTTAGGGTCCAAGCCTAAATGCTTTAGAATCCTTAAGTTTTAAAATTATGTTAGCTTTTTTTTTTTTTTTTTTTTTCTTTTTTTTTTTCAAGTCATGTTCTATTATAAATAGATATAAATTCTCGTTAAGTTAAGACGTAAACATAGTACTTAGAGATGGCAAACAAATCCGTACCCGACGGGGACCCAATCCCCAAATTCGATTTGACTAGGGAATCCCCGAGTTGACCGGGGATGAGGATGGGGACGGAGAATCCCCTAATTATAAAACCGGGGATGGGGCGGGGATGGGGATAACAAAAATCCCCGACACCGAACCCGAACCCGAACTTTTAATGTATAAGTAAACACTGTATAAGTTATATGTATATTAATACTACATATACTTGTATATGTATATATTAGTGAATAGTGACAAGTATTATACTTAAAGTATATATGTATGTATATATGATATTTAGTGGATCAAATACTTTAAAAATGTTAAGTACTAACTATATATTATTCTACCAATATTTTGTCCGAATATACACATTCGATACAGTTTATTTTTGTATTATATGTGATGTTTCAGTATTTACGATATTTTAAAGTTGATTGACATTTTAATTAATCTAACTATGTACGATGTATGTTTTTTAAGACATTTCTAGATCAGTTCTTTATAATTTTGATTACTTATGTACTACCTCCGTCTCAAAATTATTGTCCATATTTCGCATTTAGGTTGTCTTAAAATAATTTCCACTTTCCTTATTAAGTAAAAACTAAAGAATCTAGTGGGAGAATATTCTATTTTAATGGTTGAAAATTAAAGTGCCTCAACTTTTATTAAACTTTGTGTTTTCTCACTCATGACAATAATTGTGAGACTGAGGGAGTAATTTTTATGCTCAATTTATAAGGCCGGAAAATCCCCGAATCCCCGTGGGGATCCCCGATCCCCATTTGGGATGGGGATGGGGATGTAAAATGATTCCCCGATGGGGATGGAGGCGGGGATGAGGATGGGGAGTGAGAAACGGGGATGGGGATGATAAATACAATCCCCGATAACAGGGCCGTCCCATTGATTTGGGTGGCCCGGTGCGAAATCATAAATGGGGCCCTCATAAATCACGAAAAAATTAATTATTGTAGAAAATAAAAAGTTCTTTGACATTACGCAAAACATTAACAAAAGTTAAATTCTACGCTGCCAAAAAAACTACAAATATTTAGAGTGTTACTAAAGCACAAATACAACTTTACTCTACAACAGATGCAACATACTTATTTCTTGAAGAGTGTCATTCTTTTAGCTTTTTTCGTAGTAAAGTTGTCGATCAACATTTCATTATTTAACAGCCTTAACTCCATGTATAGCTCATCTGCGTTGATATCAGATTTATCGTTATTTTTCAATGCAGTTACAAGATGACTACAACAAGACTTACTGTCGTCACCATAGGACTTCAACTTGTCTGAAGTAAACAAGAAACCAAAGATGTTCTCATATTCTTGGCATTGTTCCAACCTTGTTGTAAGTGAAGCAATTGCTTGGTCAACAATGTAAAAGAAATAGTTTACTTTGAATGACTCCTCTGTGGTAAACAAAACATCTTGACTATCTGAATTCTCATCAAATTGTTTTCTTCTACGAAATATTTAACAAAGACACTAAAATTTCAAAACATTTATGTATAAAACTATAAATATTAATAGATATATATATACCAAATTGGGGCCCTTTAAAAAGGGGGGCCCGGTGCGATTGCACCGCTTGCACACCCTAATCGCCGTCACTGCCCGATAATCCCGCCCCGTTGCCATCCCTAATAGTACTCCATAATTCTTTAAAATATCTATTTGCCATTTTAGACTATCGTTGTTTTTTAATTGAGTAGAGATCTTTCTGTGACATCTTAAAGTCCTATTGAGCCTACGGATTAAAGTTTGATCCTACCCTAATAAAGTCTGTTAGGTGATATAGCCAGATCGTCTTGATTCTTTTGCTGCTTTTTTATCTCCACACACTGGAACTTATGGTTGGATATGTTTTTAGAAGTGTTGTTCAATATCAAATGTGTATACTCTATGTTTCCATAGCGACGTGTTTGTTATAACCAATAACAAATGTGTATACTCTATGGTATTCCATTCAGTTACGATTTCATTAACGCGTTTAAGAAATTTCAAAACATGTCAGTACTCAAGTTTTTGGCATATGTTCTCGATTAATATCTCGAGCCGGACTTTAACCTAACTAAAAAAAACGTTGCTATCTTATGTTGTAACAACTAAAAAGACAACTTTGTTCTATCCAGGAGAAATAACTTTGACCTATAACCCCAAAAACACGTACCTAGAAAACTTAGTTTTGCCAAGTCATATGATCAATAATGCAAATTGCAATATACCCAAACAATATTTTGTCATATCAAAGAGCAAACTTTCTTCGTAGTTTCCGTCAAGATTCAACCCCTTTAAAATATGCCATCTGTCCCTAAGCTTTCACTATTAAACAATGATCTCACCAGCTACGAATAATAAGGTACACAAAAGCAGAAATATAAAATATTGAAAAAGAAGCGTTTTTGTTTCAGACTAAAAGTTACGAGATCTAGAAATAGGTACAAGACATGATGCATACATACAAGTCGATAAGAGATATTGTCATGGATATAGTTATAATTGTTTTGTTAAGAAAGCAATAGGAAGAGAGTGAAACGAGTCAAACACAGCCGATATTATTTCATTATTTTGAGCCCCTGAAAATACAAATAACGTGTTTGACCTTTTAATCATACAAAGGCCATGTTTCCTAAATTCTGTTGATCTGAAACTATTTGTTAAGACGCTTATACCCTTTTTTAGAGAAACTAGTTTAGGCTTTTTAAATGTAAAGTTAGTAGTTTAAATTTTAATTACATATTTAAATATTTAACAAATAGTGTTGTCTTTTTTTAGAAAAAATAGTGGTATTTTAGTTTAACAAAATTACTCATTTTTAGAGTTTATAAGTTATAAGCAAATGCGTTTTCTCTTTATATATAGTATTAATATGTTTAAACTTCAAATAGTTCATAACAAATTTTAGTGTTTTCGTTATGTTTCGAACTGTGAATCTCTAAAACTTCTACTAAATATAAGGTATTACATATAGAGTATGTTTGTTAAAATTAACAATAGTAGTTAGCCATAGCAGTTAGTAGTAAGCAGTTAGCAGAAGCAGCTTATTTTATTAAAGTGTTTAATAGAATAGCTGTATTTGTAATAATAATATATCAAATGACGTAAAAAGGCATACAAATTCAAATATAAACTCTTTAAATATATTGCATAAGGGTATTTAAGTAATTCTTTAATTCCACTACTCTTAAAATGCAATTTTAAAGAGCATTAACCATTTTTTTCTTTTCATAAATGCTAACTGGTGATTATTTCAAACAAGCATACAACCAATAATGCTAAATGCTAATTGCTCAAAAATGCTCTTTGATGCTTGCTACCAAACATACCCATAATCTATACGACGAAATCGCTTTTTTCTTAAAAGTTACAAAATAAGTAAATTGATTTTATTTAGGTATTCTCAAGATAAAAATCTTGAATGTTTATTTTATTTCCCCACTTTTAACACATTTTAAAAACTATAATTATGCTATTTTCAACTTTTATTTCTCATCCTTTTAAAATCAATTTATAAAAATTTATATCATTTGTTTACAATATATTAAATAAATAATTGTGTTATTTAGAATTACACAATTGCATTAACATCTACAAAATACATAGAGTATCGGCACAACAGATTTTATTGAAACTATATACCGCCGCTGATACTCGTAGAAACTCATCCATTATTTAATTGATGATGAAATGATATTTTTAAGACATAATCGCCACACTAATACTAGAAGTAAAGCGATATACAATTTGATTCAAACCAAGTTGTCAACATAAAAAAACACAGGATAAGTTTTATCAGTTCGGAGTCCTCAGGACTGAGCAACGGGTCTAACCCGACCCGACCAAACCCAACCTAACTTGAAAACCGAATAAGGGTAAAACGTAATCCGATAACCAAACCGATTAAAAGCTATCGAAACCGAAAGGAACCAAATAAGGTCGGTTCGGGTCGTTTTAGCTATTTCGAACTGAGTAAGTGTATTTGGACCCGAACGAACCGAATTGAGTAAGAACCGAATAAATTATACAAAACTGAAAACCAAACCGAATAAGGTCGGGTCGGTTCGGTTTGACCCGGTTTCGATCGGTTTGTTAGTTCGAGTTGGTTTTCAGGTGATTTTGCTCGGCCCTAGTTATGAGAGTTCCTATATAAACGGTGAGTACATGACTTGAAAATTCTGATGTCAACGGGAATGGTTTGGCGACAACCGTTCATTACTATAAACTAATATTCCTAGTTCATATTAACAAAACACATGTGTCCAAATACATCGACATATTTTCAGTGTTTAAGTCATATTTATGCTAATGTTTATTCACTAGCTCAAGTAAGTAAAGAGGAATATATGAGTGTCATACTTTATATTATCAAATATCAAATTAAAGTGTGACTATTTGCTTCTTTAATCTTCTTTTCTTATTAGTTAAACAAGACCTCGCAAGTATTCATCCTATGTTTAACTTGTAGACATTTTCTTTTATTATAAAAAGACCAAGTTATAATTCAACTTCAAATTGTCAAAACAGTTTAATCAAAATATCAGATTGTTTCTTGGTCAACTATAACTAATAGAAGCCCAATCAAATCAACTTGCCACACATTGCCAAGCGTAGAAAAATACAATATTTACAAACTTGTTCTAGAAATGCAATATTGATTGATTTCATACATAAACTAGCGGACTTAGTTTAATTTGCCACCTGAGTTTCTTCTGGAGTTTAAGGAGAGGCTTTACCCAGGTTCGAGTCTCGCAAGTAACAAAGAAAATCTAGATTTTCCTTTTAATATGAAGCCTGAGTTCTAGAGGTTTCCTTTCGCAGGTTTCTCTTACTGGTTCGGGTCCCGAGGCTTGTCTGTTTGGATGGTTTAACTTAATAATAATAATAATAATAATAATAATAATAAAACTGATTTCATACATAAAATGTTGTTTTATGTGTCAAATACTATTTCAAAATATAAACTCCAAGAGGGGCAAATTAGTCAAGCACACAAAACTACCTTATTTGAAACAGCAATGAAAAACCAACACAAAATTAACACGGAGAAGAATAACATGGGGCCCACTTTGACCATCATATTCCACACCCTATATAAACCACCCAATAACATTAATCAAACCTTCATAAACACATACAAAAATTCGAACGTTACAAAAAAGACCAAAAACTAAAACATGTGTACCGTTGCAATCTCAAACTCACCAGTTTTCTCACCATCATCCCATATTTCCTCATCAATATTTTGCAAATCATCACCAGAATCATCAACGTTAAACCTCTCACCTTCATCATCTTTTAAACAACGTTTTAATAAAACGTTACACCCCGTTAGTGGACTATTCAAGACATGTAACAACGAAGATGGTCAAAGTGCATCAACAAGTCCTACTTTGCTAAAAAGAAAAAGACCCACTAGGCTAAATATTCCTGTTGCCAGTTTGAATGTCTCAGTTGACCGGTCAACGCCTCGTATGGCTGAGGACAGGTGGAAGGAAGTGGTGGAAGAAGGGGATGGGTATTCTGTTTATTGTAAGAGAGGGAAAAGAGAAGCTATGGAGGATAGGTTTAAGGCTTGTGTTGATTTCTCTGGTCAAAATAAGCAGGTGAGTGTTTGATATGATTTGTTTAAGTTATTTGACTTGGTACAGTTTTAGATTATTCAGTTTAGGCTTATAGCTTATTTGGTTTTGGGCTTATGTTTAGTCATAAGCTCACTTTTTGTGGCTTATTTTGAAACTTTTCGAGTTTTCGGCATATATATATTTATTATGTCATAATAATCTTATACTCCTATAAGCTAAAAGGTTGCAAAATAAGCCACAAAAAAGTGAGATTATGAAACATAAGCCCATAACCAAATAAGCCATAAGCCAGCTATATAAGCCAAAAAGTCTCGTTTAGGACCCTAATATGAAAGTATCATTAAGCTACTAATAAATAATTATGTTGCATTAGGCAAACTACATATGGAGGTGACTATACTAGTGACCGATTTTTTGGTGTTATTGATCACTAAAGTGACTTATTTAGGAACCTTTCTACATATGGAATTGGTGTTGATTTTATTTTCTGATTAACTTTCAGGGGTTTTTTGGTGTTTTTGATGGTCATGGTGGATCTAAAGCGGCCGAATTTGCAGCAGAAAATCTCGAAAGCAAGATTCAAGAAGAAGTACAAAAAAGGGGTGAAAGCGAAATAGAAATAGTTGAAGCTGTAAAACAAGGATATTTAAAAGCTGATTCGGAGTTTCTTAAACAAGAACAACGCGGTGGAGCGTGTTGTGTAACTGCCATTATTAACTCAGGGAATCTTGTGGTATCCAACGCTGGTGATTGTCGTGCAGTAGTCTGTAATGGAGGAGTTGCAGAAGCCCTTACTTCTGATCATCGCCCTTCGAGACAAGATGAGAAGCAAAGAATCGAATCCCTTGTAAGAATTTGTTTAATGTTCAAATCTTTAAGTCGTTTATGATACTTGTTATTTATAGAACTGGTTACTGAATCTTTATGGACTATTGTGCAGGGTGGGTATGTTGATTCTAGTAGAGGCATTCATCGAGTTCTTGGTTCATTAGCTGTGTCAAGAGGGATTGGGGATCGTAGCATGAAGCAATGGATTACAGCTGAACCAGAAACTAAACTTTTTAAAATTGTACCCGAATATGAGTTCTTGATCATGGCTTCAGATGGTTTATGGGAAAAAGTGAGTAATCAAGAAGCAGTTGATGTAGCCAGACCTTTCTGTGGATCTATGGATAAAACGGAAGTGATTTCGGCTTGTAAGAAGCTTGTTGAGCTGTCGGCTTCTAGAGGCTCTGTAGATGATACTAGTGTGATGATAGTTCAGTTGGGTCGTTTTTGTTGATGATAGAATGTTTAGAAAGATCATCAAGAAGATACTTTTTATCGAATTTTTGGTGATCACATTTGGTCTTTTGATACTTAGTATTCGTATTTTGACATGATTCATTGTAACAGTTTAACAACTTACCTCATTCGTTTATTCTTTGTAACTCAGTCATTTGTTAACCAAGTTGTCTAATCTAGAGAAGATCCTTTTAGTGAACTTAATGCTGTCCTGGTTATCTAATTTCAGTCTTATAATTCAAAAGACTTTTTCAAAAGACGAGAGTCAAGAACTAGTAATCATGTACATTGTACACGAAACTATTTTGTTGATGATGATTCTTAGAATTGAATGATATCAGGAAAATGATATCATTTTTGTTGAACTAGTAATCAGTCATTTACTATCTTAAACTCGATTAGTTATCAAAGTAAATTATTCTAAGTTGAAAATGATATCATTTTTGGTCTTACTATTCTTGAAACTTTCTCAAGACTGCTACAAGTTAGACAAGACGAGAGAAAGAAACAAATTTGTTGATTACAAAAATTTATTAAGGACGTATACCGAATTTTTGGCGATCCTCATTGTTCTTTTTGTTAGAAAGTGACTTAAACTATAAATGTTTGTTTCGTAAATTTTGTTAGTTTCCTATTTTGAGTTGGATTTTGTTAATATTTTGAGTTGGTTTCCTATAAATACGGATTAATGTTGTTATTTTTCTTTGTAACTTTGAATTCGCATTTTGTATTTGCTACTTTTGTATTTATTTCGTAATTTGAATAAAGCTTTCGCTTCGTTTGTCAATATTGGTATTTGTTACGTTTTAGAATTACCAACAAGTAATATGAGAGTTAGGTTCTTTGAGCCATGAAGAAGAAGAAGAAGAAAATTTGTTTATGCTTCATTTGGATTGGAGATCGCTTGTCCTGGGTTTGAAGAGCTATTTTCTGATTGCATCTGAATTTGAAAGCTGATTTGAGAATGTTTAATTATTGGTTAGTTGTTTTATATGGGCGAGTTCAAGTCACGGTGAAGATTGTTAGAAAGTGATTTAATCTATAAGTGTTTGTTTCGTAAATTTTATTTGTTTTCTAGTTTGAGTTGGTTTAGGATTTGGTAATATTTTTAGCTCATTGGTATGTTATAAAGCATCGTGTTCATTTGTTGATTTTGGTATATACTTCGTCTTTGAAGTACCGATGCTTGTGTTATCGAATTGGCTAGATTCAATTTGTGTGTTCTTTACAAGTCAAGCATTTTGTTAACGGGCCAACTAGGTTATCTATTATGAAAGATTCTCTTTCGACCATGTCTTCGAATTTTTGGACCGTTTTAATGATAATAGCACAAGAGAAGTCAATATTTGAGAACATATAACAATGCATAATGTACAAGGTATAATAAGGCAAAAAAGGAGCCGTTGGAGCCATTGATAGATCAGTCAAGATATGCTTGCTACTTGAATTATTGAGATATTTCTGTTGGTAAAATGAATGAATGGTTGACCAAGACTAACCTTTATATGACCCTTGTTCATGACACTTTAGTTCAAAAATGAACTAGATTATATTTTATGATTTATGTCTATTTCTGAAAATCTAAAATATTTACTGTATTTGAAATGATCACATATTTCATTAAGCTGGAAGAGACATACGGAGATGATGATCGCGAGATTAGTATATCGACATAAGCGAGAGAACAATCCACTAAGCAAGGGAAAGAACTAAGCAAAGGAAAGAAATAGGAAGTAAAGTAAGAGAGAGGAAGTAAAACTGTGTTCATAAGAAAAATATGAAGAAAGTAAAAGAAATAAGAAGTAAAGTAAGAGAGAGGAAGTAAAGTCACTTTCACCTCAAAAGTGGGGTGAAAATTTTATAACTAAAATCTTAACACTTTCATTTACTTTCACCCACTTTACTTTATAAGAAAAACTGGAGAACACAACTTTTATCACTTTCACTTTCACTTTCCTTCCTCCCTTTTACTCAACTTGAGAACACAGTGTAAAACAACCCAAGAGCTATAACACAATCAAAAACCTTTGAGCTCAACCAAAGCTAAGCTAGCAGCGGACAAAATAATGACCAACCGAGAAGCAAATAAAAAAATTCCAAAAAAAAAACACTACTTGATGATTTCAGCGAGCACCTGGTCGTTATAACAAAAGATGTGAGGCTGTGGCTCAAGCCACCATACCCCGCCCCATGCCATAGGGATGGCGCTTGTTATAAGTATATGTTTTTTTTTTTTTTTTTTTTTTTTTTTTTTTTTTTTTTTTTTTTTTGTCTCTCTTTCTTTCTTGTTATGATTTTTGTGTGTTACGAGCAAAAATGTGAGGTTTAACACAGAAATGCTAAACTAACATAATTTTTACAAAAAATTATCACATACATAGGTGTCGCTTGGTTATGGAGAGTAAAAGGTATGAAAGAGAAAACTTAATACAACATAATTAGTACATCGCTCATGCCACATGTGTGTGTGGATTTTTGTTTATAAAATTATGCGAGCCTAGCATTGCTCTTATAAAAAAAATAACCTTTAACATAAAGAAGAAGAAGAAAAATTGTCTTTTTTCAAGTGTTGTTACTTTAGACTTTTCAAGAATACCATTTATCCCATAAAGGTCATGTTTGGCAACACCTTTTTGGAAGCGTTTAAGAGCGGTAAGCGACAAGCGACAAGCGTTCCAGTATTCATGCTTGTTTGGCAACACTACTGCTAGCGTTCAGCAACACCTCAAAAACTTGCAATCTTAATGCTTCCTAAAGAAGCTTTCCAATATACAGCTAGCGTTTTACTTTTAATATTACCAATTTACCCTTAAAAAATAACATTCATTCATAAGTATATGCCCTTTTTCGTAATTTTACATTTTATAATTACAACTACAGCTACGTTACCAAACACGTTTTTTAAACAAGCAACTAATGCTTACTGCTACAGCTTACTGCTATCTGTCGCCAAACATAGCCAAAACGATCTAAATTCCATCTCATCAGTGTTAAGCCACTCATTATCTATATCATTAGACAAGTGCCATTCTTTCTTAAGATCAATCAGTTAAGGTAAATCACTGAATGCATTATAATAAAGGGTTTGATACATTACTCTATATATAATAGATCGTCAAATTGGTGCCTTCTCATTGGTGGCCAGCATTTGCTTGCGTCAAATTCGCGTCACTGTTTGGCAGCCAAACTAGATTTTTTTCGGATCTGCTATTTAGCCCACGGTGCTAATGCTAAGGCCCAATATGGATTTATTACAATATATGTTTCTAGATTGCGTTTTTAATTATAGTACTACAAATTTGCATGCATAATTAATTTCTATGATGTCATTTGGGACGTATTTGCATGAAGTTTTTCCACATTGTTGACATGCATATATTGTATCAAAATACAATTACAGTAGTATAATGCATTCAGCTTCTAACTTATATATGAATTATTCAAAAATTATGTTGTACGCTATGAGTATTGATTCGTTTATGAGGTGATTATTTACTAAGGCAACCTTTGATCTAATGTATATTCAATTATGGTCGTTAAAACATAAAACCATGTCCATCAGTCCATGTGTACCGATTAGGAAAAATTGTTGAATAAAGTCTACTGATTTTAGCTAAACGTAGTAACGTACTAAAACATCTTAACTTATATACATAGCCATCTAGCTATATATAATAGAGCGTGATTCTGTCATTTGTTCTGACGCCAAATTTGCGTCATCCAGCCCGGTTTCATTGTATTAGCCCAACCCAGCCCATAACACATAGAACTAATGACAGTACTTTAAAAAGTTTTGCAACAACGCTACAACTATATGAATAAAAACACGAACACAAGATCAAAAAGCACATAAAAAAACGAATACTCATTGCTCCACCGCAACGCGGCGGCTCGCTGCCTTCCTCGTTAAATAGAATACAAAGATAAATCTAGAAGCGGGCTTTGGCCCGATAAACTAATGGAATCTTGTTTTTGCCCATTCTTCTTTCCGTTCACTTTCCTAGTTTCTTTCATAAATTAGCCCAATGAGTGTAGTCTTTTATATTATGAGTTCACTTAATCTAGGTTAGAACTAGATTCCGAATTATCTATCTTCTACTCATTGTTATTAAATATTCCATTATACTAAATGTGTTTGTGAAATATGATTTCAATAAAGTGGATCATTTTCTTGATCTTACCAGCCATAACATCTCGCAAATGTCTTCAAAGCTATTTCAAAAATGTTTTCGGCGAGACTTAAACCAATAACGATTTGGATGATGGGTATACTCACATACCACTTCGCCAAAGGCGTTGGGTATATATGTTTGCATTATTTGTTTACCTCCTGTTTTATATGTTAACATTGTGATACCACCTTATGAGAAACCAAGATATCTCAAAACGATGTTTTGGAATTCTTTCAAAATTCATAACCGCTACTGTATAATTTAGATTGTCAAACTACGGAGGTATTACTAAGTGTAGGTCGAATTGATCATAGGCTTGGACGGAACATATAAGGCCCTCTAAAATAAATACTTTACAAAAAATTTAGCGTTGTGTATATTAGCCTCTTAAAATAAATACTTTGCAAGTTGCCCCCCCCCCCCCCCCCCCCCCCAAAAAAAATAAATAAAATAAAATAAAATAAATAAATAAATAAAGTTCCGTCTCTTATCATAGGCAAGCATCTTGGGCAGGGGCGAATCAAGGGATATATATCATCGGATGCCCAATTTTTTTATAAAACAACCGAAAATGAACAAAAAGGTAAAATTTCATTAAAAATAGTAAACAAATTTAAAAAACATGTACTTTCTTTTGACATAATTAGAAACTAATTAAATAATACATTTATTTATGTGACACAGATTTTCGAGACCAAGTTTATTTTGAAAAAATCGTCACTTTTAATGAAAGTTTACACTAGGCGACAAACACCCTAGGAACCCCCTAGGTTCGCCCCTGATCTTGGGTCTAGTCTACTTCATTCAGACAAAAATTATATAAGAATGTTAACCAAGGGGAGCTACCATATGTTATACCGAGAATACTAAAACCAACTACTAGTAATTTCTTTGAGAAAATAATCCATGCTGCAACAGTAGGGAATCTTCTCTGATACTATGCATAAATTAGAGACCAGTTGGGTTCAATTATAAAAGTTAAGAGGCGATCAGGGATCGTTTTGCATACAAACAGCAGATAACTCCTTTGTGTTTGCGGCAGGGATGTTAAGCCCAATATCTTTAGTTTGACATGTCACTCAGTTTTCATGTACCAAATTTGGTTTTTCAGCCGAGTTTGCTGAAAAAATTGATTCCTTAAACAAAAGAACCTGTAATGCAAATTCGAGGCCCCTATAAAATTGTTCTAAAAACAAATCAACGTTAGTCTACTCAATTGTCAACGCAAATCCCACAAACTTGTATAGAAACTCGTGTGCAATAACATTTAGGCCCATGTTGGTTGGCTAACGAAGGACATAGAGTAATTTTTAATGTATATATTGATATGCAAAACTAAAAGGAATATATGGCTTGTAGTTCGGGTAGGAGTCCTAAATGTTGAAGGCAGCAACTACTACTATATGAGTTGTACAAAATCTTGCCATAGGATGCGTTTATCAACTCAATCTCTACTACTTATATTCCATAACACGTACTGTATAGTATATAAGACTCCAAACTTTTAAGTATTTTGTTTCGGTCATGGGTGGTCTTTTTTTTTTTTTTTTTTTTTTTTTGAACGGCGTGTTAGTTGTTGGCTCGAGTTAGTGTCGCATCATCGGGCAGAGATACCAACCGCGAGCCTCTCCTTAGGGGAGAACCCTACTCCTATTCCCGATTCGTCTGATATCATTAGAGCGTCTTTTAACTTGATTAGAGGTTTTTCAGTTTTCTTTTTTGGAGATAATTTGGTATGAAAGTTTTTGTACAAATACACATTAAAATCGGCATACATCAACTGATGACGTATAGTCCACACTCGAGTCACGAACCCGATTAATGGACATTACTAATGCCCAAGCCCACCACGTGTGGCTATCATAATAATGATTGGGCTGCCATGTTAACGGTTTAGGCTCACGAAAGCCCAAACCAAAATATATTATTTATGGTCTTGATAAGGATCTTCTATTTAAGGGATAAAGATCAATAAGTCGGATAGGCGTGATACACGGAAAAGTAAGGAGCACGAAATCAACTAGATTTCATGCCTATATAAAGAATATCACAACTCTCATTGAGGTACGATCAAAAACCCTAACTCTTCAATATAACCCTAAAACCGATTACTTACTCTTACGCCGGAGGATAATCGTGGGAGACAATCCCACGATAAGCCTAACGGTGTTTGTTTGCTTTCTTAGTGCGCAGGTCTCAAGCATTAAGATCTAATTGGTACGAGAACAGAAACCCAAAAAAGGAACGCCCAACTTTTGTATCAACAAGTGGCGCCATCCGTGGGACCTTACACTAAGAACTAGAATAACGAAACATAGAAACTCGAGCCAACGGACTCCGCAGTTGGAAAAAACACATGGTGACCCCCAGAGGAGAAAACATCAAGATTCGACCTCTAAGCAAGCCTCTGGAACAACTAGTGCGCCCAGTCAGCAAGAATCAGGCCCAAATCTGATCCTCCCCACGGTAGAATTACCCACAGGGACTACCCAAGCCACTACGGTGGCCCCTAGCGTGGAAGATCTAAATCGTACTCTCTTTACCATGCCCCACCAAACGGCACCCATTGTGGACACTACTGTGCCGCCATGCGCGCCTAATAGAGACAGGGGACCTAATGTGGAGACAGATATCCTCGCGCAGGAGGAGGATGCGCCTGAGTTAACGCTAAGTAATTTTCTGTCTCAAAATTACGAAACTTTAACTACCCTCATGTAAGAGGAGGCAAGAAGAAGGTCAAGTCAGAGCCTGCAAGCCCCGGCTTAACTTTGGCCCAGAATACGAAACATCTCCATCGTGCTACCGGAAGGAGGGGCACGAAAAAGATAGCTGCAGACTTCCAGTATTCGCTAGAGTTGGAAGGACATCTATAGATGGTGAAGCATCTGATTCGTAGTACTCGGAGGAGTATGAAGACAATGGAGGCGTACCAATGTCCACGCTAGACTTGGTAACTGCAGGATGCAGGATAGACTAGAACGACAACGCTCACCAAGCGAGAGCCCTTCAAGGTCTGGTAGTATAAGAAGTCATGATAGGCTTGGGAGACGGAACTCCCCAAGTGAAAGCCCCCCAAGCTCGGACTCCGAGGAAAAACGGCGCAAGCGCCGCAAAAGGAGCAACTCTTCCTCCAGCGACTCCTCGGACAACGAGGACAAAGAAACAGGACACTGGAAGTCTAGGGGAAGACATCGCGATGAAGAGGACGAAGATATATCTCTTCATTAGCGCCGCCAAAAGGTTGGCGCATTCACGCGGCGCATCAGCAATTATTCGGATAATAAGAGAAGGCGCATGCCCCCCAATGTTAAAACATATGATGGGACGGGTGATCCTGATGATCACCTAAATTTTTTTGAATCAGCTGCTACTACAACCTGTGTGGTACCATATGTTTAACTCCACGTTGGTAGGGAATGCGCGAACTTGGTTTAGCAAGCTTCCACGAAGAAGCATAAACGGGTTTGAAGAGTTGTGAAAAGCATTCCGTTTGAACTTTACTCAAAGAAAGAAGTGTGCCAAGAACCCTGTCGAACTTGCCAGTGTGAAACAACGCCAAGTAAGTTCAATGCGCATCCCATCAACATTGGATCACGTATCCTCGTTAAACACCTTATTCTCAAGACGTTGGAGTAAGTTCAATGCGCATCCCATGACGGATATGCAACAATGCACATCGTGCGCGTTTAACGAATTAGGAGACAAGACTCTTGGTTCCTTAATATGGTAGTTGTAATACGCTGCAAGTTAATCCGTATACTTATGAATTTTTTATTCACATATATTTATTAAGTTATGGACTTAATACAATTTTTTTTCTACGTACATTTTGGTCACAATTTGATTCTTGGATGTCTTTTATGTAAAGACGAATAAAGTAAGTACAAATATGATGATACAAACGTGCATACAAAAAAAACAAGCTTTATTATGACCTACGAGTTTATACAAGTAGTAGATTCAGCGTATGCAACAAAAAGGGTGAATCTTCTAAATACTCCGATTACGTCTGTGCCCTGAACTACTAACAGTGGACGCTACATGCCCAGCCTCTTCAAGCCTTTTCAGTAGGCTACTTGTTGGCTCACTGAATTCCCCAAATCTTCTAACAAGGATTTGAACGTAAAATCCCCTAAGTGTAAACAAGTCACTGAGTGAACAGTAACTCAGTGAGTCACCTTCAGGATGCTAAGACCGAGCCTAAGAAGAAAGGTTCTCCATTCAGTGAGGCGGAACTCAGTGAAGTGTGATCTAAGCCAAGAAGAAGGTGATGGGTTCAGTGAGGATGACAATAACTCACTGAACCCTATGACTCCTCAACAACTTAATTGTACTGAAGACTGATGACATGAAGACCGAAGTTTTGGCGGGACTGGGCGGGAAAGTCTGAGTTGCTTTATTAAAGTGCTTTATCACTTTAATGTCAAACTTTCCCCAAATGGTTAAAACCAGTCTGTCATCAGAAAGTGCCTTTTGGATCTAACTCAATGAAGGTTCCTTGCCAGAAGAATAATATCTTTCAAGATATTGTTAAGGAAGCTTTAGGTCCAATGTATATTTAGTTGTTCTATACTTGTGTATAAATAGGAAGCAAATGTGAGGAGTAAAAGTTGACAAGTTTGTGCAATTAATGCAAAGCATTCACAAACCACTTTACTCCTCCAAAGAACAACGCAAGCCCCTGAGATAGCTCAGTGGGTAATTTAAGTTGTCACTCAACATAGTTTGAGTTTAGTGAGGAGTCCATACAATACTTGTCGTTTCAACCCCAAGTGTTATTTCGCAAACACTTGGGTACGATTCTTTGTGATTAACTTCTAATAAAGAATTAAATGTTGGAAAATATTGTCTCTTATTTTTACGTTACTTTATTGTTAATCATTTTCATACATTTGTGTTCAAGTCATATAACTTGGTTACTTTAGCTCTTTAGTTACTGATAACCAAGTAAAAGGGACCAACAAGTGGTATCAGAGCCTCTGATTTGTAAAACTTATACCTGTTTTCAAAACCTAAGAGTGCTCAAGTTTTTAAAATCAAGATCCCACTATGACTGACATAGATGTTCCCCAGCTTGTTGATAAAAAGGGTGGAAGTTATTCAGCAACTGCCCCTCGACTTGAAGCTGGCAAATTTAACAAGTGGAAAAAGTGAATGCTTTGCTACTTAACTGGGATGGAACCTTATTACATCAAATTGATTAATGAGGGTCCATATGTCCCAACAACTGCCCAAGGTTTAATCAAACCTGAAGCTCAGTGGACCCCATATGAAAGGAGGGTGGTCAATCAAGACCAGCGCCTGAAAAGCATCATTATATCATGCCTTCCTGATGATATAATGGAATCAGTGATCAACTGTCCTACTGCCCAGCAGACATGGACTGACCTGGTTCATAGCTATGAAGGGCCTTCTGATACCAAAGAGAATACAATCATGGACCTGAAGCTTGAATTCAATACCTTCAGGGCCAAGGATTCTGAAAGTCTCTCTGAGACTTATACTCGGTATAAGACCCTCCTGAATGAGCTGACCAATGATGGTGTTATACTGTCAAAACATGAAATCAATGTTGGTTTTGTCAACAGTCTCCCTGAGAAGTGGTTAAACTTCTCTCAGTGATTGAGAAATGCAAACCACATTCAGAACCTTGAGCTCCCTGCCATCTATGGGAAGTTTGTCTATGAAGACAATCTTATAACCAGGAGATACCCTGGTAAAGCTCAGGAGACCAAAAAGGCCTTGACAATTACACCCATATCAACTGCTTTCTATTCAAAAGGTGTTGTGCAGGATTTTCAGGATGGATCTGATGATGAGGTTGACCAAAGAACCAATGAGGAATATCTTAATGATCTTCAAATTGAATTTCATGAAAGAGCACTCCTTGCTAATTCAAAAAGGTTTTTTAAGAAAAACAAATTTTCTTCTAAAGCAAATGACAATACTGAATGCTTTAAATGTGGCAAAATGGGGCATTTTGCTAAAGATTGTTGTTCAAAAACAACCTCAGAACCATCTTTCAAGTTTTCAGGAAGTAACTCATTTTCAGGCCCCAGCAAATTTCAACCAAAAATGCTTCAGTCTAGTCAAAGATTTGAAAAAGTCCCTCAAATTGACTTTGATGCAAAGTACAGAAAGGCAAAAGCTAAGCTTGCCCTTCTTGAATCATCCTCAACAGTTTCTCAGCCTCCTCAGGCTCCAAAGCCTACTCAAGCCAAGAACAAAGGGCTTGTTGCTGAAACATATGACTGGGATGAGGTTGAAATGTCCTCTGATGATGATGAAGTTCACATCAGCGCCCTGATGGCTCTGTCAGAAGACAACAAACTTGCTGTGGGGAAGAGTCATGCAAGAAATGGTGAATGGGTCAACATCACAATGAGAAAGGTAAATCTTTTACTTTCTATGGATGATAATGATGATTGGAAATCTTACTTAGACTATATTAATGTTGATCTTAAGTATGTTGAAGAGCAAAGACTTAATTTGTTTTCAAAATTTAACAAACTGAGCTTTGAATTAAATCATTGTAGAGATGAATTACTTGCCTTAAAACAAGCCAAGCTTGAAAGTGTCACACTTCAAATTCAAAACTCTGAACTTGTAAAACAAAATCAAGCTCTTCAGGAAGAACTTAAGAAAGAAAAGGAAATTATTTAGAAATGGACTCAGAAAAACCCCAAACTTTATGAAACACTGAGTCTCTCACCCAGCCCCAATAAGGCTGGTCTGGGTGATGATCAACTCACTGAAGTTTCTGGGGAGAGTAGCCATTCTACAAATTTTCTATTAACCAACATACTCTCTAGCAAAGAACTAGCTCCCAAACCCAGTGATTGGATTGAAAGAAACAATCCTGATAGTAAATTGCCAAATTTTAACACTGGAAGAATTCTGGAGCCTGAAAGTCAGGCTATAAAGGAGCTGCTAGGAGTCACTGATGAACTTAGTCCTACTGAGTCTATCACTGAGTCTAAGTCCGATTCACCACTCCCTCCACTGAAACAACTTCAGGGAGCAGAACCCAATTCTGACCTTGCACCATTAGTCTTTCAACCACATTCTCCTAAAGAGAAATCAGGGTTAGGAAGGACTATACTGAAAAGACCTACTCCTGTACCCACTGAACACCAAAAACCTTCAGTAACTACTGAAGTGAAGCCTGAAAGCACTGATTCAAAGGTTGATCAGCTTGCTGAACTTGTCAGGATGCTGAATGAGAAAATTGAGTCTACTGAGAAAAACTCTGACTCTAAATCTACAAAGCCCTCAGTATCCTCAGGTTCTTCCAAACCAAAAACCACACCCAGACCCTCAGGGAGATGTGAACTGTGCAATTATCCAAATCACAGCACTGATAAATGCTACAGAGTCCTGTTTTGTATGATATGCAAACAAGAGGACCACAGAACTTGTGATCACATCCCCCACACTGCCTCTTTAAAGGCAAGGGGTCAATACAAAACCCAAGGCTATCAGTATGCCACACCTTCCAAACAAAGACTGAAGGCTAAGCCTTTCTCACCATGTCCTCACTGTGGTTTCAATGATCATCTTCCTGATGATTGTATGATGAAAGAATGCTGTGACATCTGTGGAGATTCCTCCCATGAAACCAGGGGGCATGACAAAGTGATTCAGTCCAGAAGGAAAAACCAAACCAACACTTCTCAGTCACCTGAGGCATCAACCTCCACAAAATGTAAAACATGTGGAAGCTCAGGTCACACAACTTCAGACCATGATTCACTAACTGAGTTCAAAAAGTCCCTGAGGACTAAGCCCACTAGAAGGTGGGTCAACAAGCAAAACTAACCCAGTTTACTATTTGTGCAGAAACACATCAAGGATCCTACTTGGCATCTAGACAGTGGATGCTCCAGAAGTATGACTGGTGTGAAAAGTTTCCTGCACAAATATGTGGAAGAACCAGGACCCAAAGTGGTATTTGGTGATAACTCATCAGCTCCCACTGAAGGTTATGGCTCAGTAGATTGCAATGGTATAGTTTTTACAAGAATAGCTTATGTTAATGGTATGAAGTACAACCTGATAAGTGTTTCCCAACTATGTGATGCCAAATACATAGTTCAGTTTGATGACAAGAAATGGACCATCTTTAATGCCAATAAGGAAGTTGTGTTGATTGCTCCCAGGAGGGATGATGTATATGTCCTTGACATGTCATCCCTGACTCAAAATGGGACTTGCCTATTCTCAAAGGCAAGTGAGACAATCAACTGGCTATGGCATATGAGACTCTCCCATCTCAATTTCAAGAGCATCAACAACCTGGCCAAACAGAACAAAGTTCTGGGCCTTCCATCCCTGGTGTATACCAAAGACAAGCCTTGTTCTGCTTGTGAAAAAGGAAAACACCACAGGGCATCATTCAAAACCAAACAAACCTTTTCCATCAAAAGTTGCCTACATCTTCTTCATATGGACCTTTTTGGACCTGTCAGTCCAATGTCCATTCACCATGAGAAGTATACTCTGGTCATAGTGGATGAATACTCAAGATATACTTGGGTTTACTTCCTGACCAAAAAGAGTCAGGCAGCTGAAACAATCATGTCATTTGTCAGGAACATTGAAAATCAAAATGATGTCAAAGTTAAACAGATCAGGACTGACAATGGCACTGAATTCAAAAACCAAGACCTTGAGTGTTTTTGTGATGAGAAAGGAATTTTTCAAAATTTCACGTCTCCCTATACTCCTGAACAAAATGGAGTAGCTGAAAGGAGAAATAGAACACTCATTGAGGCAGCAAGAACAATGCTGAATGGCTCAGTCCTCTCAAAACATTTTTGGACTGAGGCAGTTAAAACAGCCTGCTACACTCAAAACTGGTCAATCATTGTGAAAAGGCATAACAAGACTCCTTATGAGATATTCAAAGGAAGGATTCCTGACATCAGCTACTTTCATGTATTTGGGTGTCCTGTGTTTATACATAACCACAAGGATCACTTAGGTAAATTTGATGCCAAAGCTGATGATGGATACTTCCTGGGATATTCCCTGGTTTCTAAAGCACTCAGGGTGTTCAACACAAGGAGACAGCAAACTGAGAAAACTTATCACATTATTGTTGATGAGAGCACTGAATCCATCAGGTTCTCAAATTCCTCAGTAGAAGAGATTGGTATTGATGACTCATCAAGATATCCTCCTGATGAGTATCATCCTGAGAACAATTCCTCAACTCAATACCAAGCTGATGCTGATGTCTCCTATTACATCATCCCTCACAACCTACCCCAACTACCTATCGGTGAGTTCATAGAAACTCAGCCCGTCTCAAATGAGACTGACACCACTGAACAAAATGTTCAGGAACCCACAGAACAAATTGTTCCTACAGTTGTCACTGAAGTACATACTGATGAGTTACCTCATGTTCCTGAGTCTGAACCTAATCAGGCTCCTACAAGCTCAAATTCCTATCCCAAACCCCAGGATAGCTGGACTAGATCCAAAATCATTGAGCTTGTGAACATCATTGGTGAACCCACTGAAGGCATGCTCACAAGAAGCAAGGCTGCCAAACTCAAGGCTGACACTGCCAATATATGTCTTTATGCTGACTATCTCTCAGAAATTGAGCCTAAAAATGTTAAAGAAGCCCTGACTTATGAAAGTTGGGTTCAGGCCATGAGAGATGAATTGGAACAATTTGACAGAAATGATGTCATGACCCTTGTTGAATGCCCCCAGGGTGTTTTAATCATTAGCATGAAATGGGTCTTTAAGAACAAGACTGATGAGAATGGCACAGTCATCAAAAACAAAGCAAGACTGGTTGCCAAAGGATATAATCAACAGGAAGGTATAGACTATGAGGAAACCTTTGCACCTGTTGCTAGAATGGAAGCCATCAGGATCTTCCTTGCCTATGCAACTTACATGAACTTTAAAGTGTACCAAATGGATGTTAAAAGTGCATTCCTGAATGGTAACATCAAAGAAGATGTTTATGTGCAACAACCTCCGGGTTTCGAAAGTAGTGAATACCCTAACCATGTCTACAAGCTGAACAAAGCCCTCTATGGACTGAAACAAGCACCCAGGGCATGGTATGAAACTCTTTCAGCCTTCCTGATCCAAAACAAGTTTGTCAGAGGAAGAATTGACAACACATTGTTCATCTACAGAACAAAGGATGATGTCATTCTTGTCCAAGTGTATGTTGATGACATCATCTTTGGCTCAACAAGTTACAAACTTTGCAAACAATTTGAAAACTTATGACCACAAAGTTTGAAATGAGCATGATGGGTGAACTCACATACTTTCTTGGACTACAAATTAAACAAACTGAAAAAGGAATATCCATTTGCCAAGAGAAATACCTCAGGAACCTACTGAAGAAGTATGAGCTTACTGACTGCTCTTCAGTAAAAACTCCTATGGTTCCTCCAAACAACCTTGGTCCTGATCTCACTGGAAAATCAGTGAATCAAACCCAATACAGAGGAATGATTGGCTCCCTGATGTACTTACTTGCCTCAAGGCCTGATATCCAATTCTCAGTCTGCCTGTGTGCAAGATACCAGGCTGACCCAAAAGAATCACATCTCACTGCTGTCAAGAGAATCATCAAGTACCTGAAGGGTACTCCAAACCTTGGTTTGTATTACCTAAAATGTTCAGGGTTTGATCTCAAAGGGTACACTGACTCTGACTATGCAGGATGTAACATGGATAGGAAAAGTACTTCAGGATCCTGCCAATTTCTTGGTGGTAAACTTGTGTGTTGGAGTACAAAGAAACAACAATCAGTGGCCATGTCCTCAGCAGAAGCTGAATATATGGCTGCTGCAGGATGTTGTGCAAATGTACTATGGATGAAAAGCCAACTGAGTGACTATGGCATTCAGTATAAGATGGTACCTATCTTTTGTGATAATACAAGTGCCATAGCCATCTTAAACAATCCAGTGCTTCATCAAAGAACCAAACACATTGACATCATATACCACTTTATCAGGGACCATATATCAAATGGAGAAATTGAACTACATTTCATCCCCACTGAGTATCAGCTAGCTGATATCTTCACAAAACCTTTGGATGAACCCACTTTCACAAGATTGAAAGCTAAATTGGGCATGTTGGACATAGAATCAGGAAACTGATCAAAAGTGTTCCAACCTGATGTAAATTCTCTAGGTCCCTGATCACAGCCTTCCTGAAAATTTTTTGAATGACAATCCATTCAGGGGGCTCAGGATGAAAAATGGCATTGAATACCCTAACTAAATGCTCTAAGTATTTAGTCAGTTAATGTCCCAGGTAGGTAACTGAATCCTATTAAATATAGGAATATATGTCACTTACACAACTGGCATCCACTCCTTGGGCCCCCACATCCCTCTCACCAAACATCACTAAGCATTAAATGCTCCCTCACACACAAAAGTTGTGATAATTTCTCTCTGCAAAAGTGCATTATTTGCAGAGCTGCACAACTGTTCATCCACGATGTGAGAGAAAATAGGGTAATGGGAATCGTGATATTTAATGCGGATATCAAACTAAAATTATTATGCCGTTTCGGTTAAATAAATTAAACCTTTGGTATCCGCAACATCACCACCCAAATCCTTACCCTATAAATACCCCCACAAAAAGGGAAACACACACACGCTTTTATAATCTTAACAAAACTCTTGCAAATTATTTTCAAAACTGCGTGTGTTTCCTCTCTCATACCCATTTTCAAACTAAAACCAGGCTTTTTATCAAACCAAATGGCTTCTTCTAAGGTCATAAAATACGCACCCAATGTGGATTTCCAAATGGAAAGCGTAGACCTCACCAAGAATAATGTGGTGGGGAACTTTGCCTACCCTGAAGGGTTCCCTGAATACAGGGAAGTGGTGAAGTTCCTTCAGAACTGCTTTCTGACCACCGCATTCACAAAAACCCCCTCAGTCATCTACCCTGAATACTTGAGGGAATTTTGGTGCACAACAGTGGTTGAAAGCCCTGATGTGCCCAAAGAGGCCAAAATTAAGTTCACAGTCAAGAATGGAACTAAGTCCCTAACTCTTGACTATAAAACTTTTGCCAAAGCCACTGGGCTTGATTACACACAGACCTTCGTTGTCCCACCATCTGATAAAGATGTGAAGGAGGTCTTACTAACGCTAGGGCCTTATGACAAACTTCACCCTGAAGTGTCACCAAGGGCCCTATTATCCAAAGCCCCAATTATCAAGACCTGGTTCCCAGCTCCCTGGAGGATAATAATGACTTTGTCATTCAGGTCCTCGGGGGAAATAAATCCTCTACTGAGCAATTGAACAATACTCAAGCAATGATATTGTTCAGTCTCATTGAGGGTAGATTTATTGACCTTGGAGAATTAATCTTCAAGGACCTCATAGCAAAATTAGGGGGGAAGTCTAGGCAAAAACTTATGTCATACCCTAGATTCATTTCCTGTGCCCTACAAGATTTGCTTGGGTCTGAGTATGTAAAGCCTGATGCAATAGGTTTTGAGCCTGAAGTATTACACAAGGCTAATTACTCTCGTGACCTTCTAGAGGTTACACCAGTCACCCTGACCCAATACATGCGTACTGCTATCCAGGGTGACAATATTATATCACCAGTTCCCTCTCCCACAAAAAGGTGCAGAGGAAGAAGGGACAGGGGTCCAGGAAGGTGGCTCAATCCAAGTCACTCGACACTGAGACCTCTGACCTTAAGGCTGCCAAAAAGGGGACTGAAATACCGCCCTTGACAGTGGACACCATGAGAATAATAACCCAGTCACTAGGCCTGCAACAAAAGCCATCGGAGGGCACTGAGACATCACACTCAGTGTCCTCGGACATACCCGTTTCCAAAGACTCTACTGTCATAAACAAGACAGTTGAGCCAAAACAAACCAAACCTTCACATCCTGCTAAAGGCTCTGGCAAATCACAACCAGAGTCTCAAGGAGTAAGGGATCCTAAATCCTCGTTGGGGCAGCACTACTCCACTGAGAAGGGGGTCCACAAACAATCACATCCCGCTAAAGGCTCGGGTAGATCAAAACCCAAGCATCAGGGAGTTCATGTCCCTAAACCTTCGACAGGCCAGAACAAGCCTGTTGGAAAGGGGGACTCAACCACTCATCTGCCTGATGTGGACATTCGCAAATCAAAGCTTTTGTCTGAGGGCACCCCTACTCATCCCAAAGACTCAGAGGGAAACATACAACCCGTTGATAGGGACACAACAATCACGGCTCCTAGTAATGGCACTGAGAAACACCCATCAGTGTCTGAAGGGGTCACGGGGGACAAAGATTCAGAGGGACATACACCACCCGCTGATATGGAACCCACAACCACTCCCGGAGGTGCGCAAAACTTGGGAACTGGCCTTAAAGACCAGGTAGGTAAACCCCAACCTACCGGATTTGAGGGGTCAGGACCTGGCCAAAACGAAGGCAAATCTTCTTATGAAGAGGAGCCAGATAACCTCCATTTGTTGCAGATTACCTCCCTGGCTGATGCTCAGGCGTTCTTATTTTCTGATGATGAATTTAACAGTGACGAGGAAGTCTTCACGGCCGGAGATGATATGGAGGATGAGGAGACAGTCCCTGAACCTGTTACTCAGTCTCCTCAAACCTCTAACCATGATGAAGATGAACAACATTCCGAGCCAGAAACCTCAGAAGACGATTCAACTCCTCTCACTGAAAGAGCCTTCCAAAAGTTCATCAAGAAAATGACCAATATTTTGTACAGGGGGGTCACTAAAGAGGTGTTTGATATGCATGCTGAGCAAGCAGTCCACTATCACCTCCTCAAAGATGATGTTGAAGACTACAATGATGATGTCAGGGAGCAAAATTCCACTGTCTCTCACTCCCTGACACAAATGGCTTCGCACATCAATCAGTTTTTGGAATCCCTAAAGGAGCTGGCTACAGGGGTTAAGTCAGTTCAAGAATCAGTCAAGGATGACCCTGAGCTCAACAAGAAAATTCTTCAGGCATCTGAGACGTATCAGGTCAACTCGGCGGCTCTTACTGAGTTACTTGGTTTGATAAGGGATTCAAATGTTCAGAATCTCAGCTCCACGGTGGAGTCCCTCAAGTCATCCTTCACTCAGTTGGAAGCATCAGTGACAGCTCAATCCCTGAAGTCCACATCTCTGGCATGGACAATGGGATCCAGGATGACTGCCCTTGAAAATTCTCAGGCTTCATGATGCGTGGGAATCGCACCTTGCTTTACCTCTCGAGGGATCTCGAGAAGCTTACAACCCCCACCAGGCAGTGTACCTGATCGTTGTAGTATAGTATAGTGACAAGTACCGGGGGATTGATCGTTCAGCTTAGGAATAGTGTCGCTAGGATTAGAAAACCTAATTAATAGTTCTAGAGGTGAGAGATGATTATTTTTGTATTTTTATATTTTTATGAAAGCAAGTAAAATCTCGGGTTTTGGAAGAGTGGGCGGAATTAGTTGCTATTCAACTAACCCAAAGCTATTAAAATAATGAAAATAAAATTAAACTAAATTATACTAAAGTTGTGAGCAGTAATTGGAGAAATTGTGTTTACTTAGACTTCATTACTCCCTAGATATCTTTTACATGTTAATTACTTGTTACACTTGTATGAATGACGGATTGTATTCCTTAATACCATTCGTGGGGTGGCATACATAACTCCCCAACTCTATGAGCTCTTATCTCCTCCTACACCATGACCCATCACAACTATAGGGATTGTAAACAGTGGCTCATGCATTAAATACAACCAATAAAGACCTAGTACGCCTCGGTTCATGTTTCTTAAGACGTTCAAGCATGTTACCATTTGGAGATCTGCCAGTTTTCTTAAGCCTAACATATAAATCATTCATTCAAAACAAGAATAGACAAGTAATCAACACATAATCAACATCTAGGTTTCATTAGATCTAAGCAAACACAAGAGAGATCTAGCCTAGCATAATGGAATTGAGACAAGAACAAGATATAAACAACCAACACATAGACATATTGATTGAATTGAAAGTACACTTATCTCAATTACAATGCAAGGTCTCAAGGGTTTGGAACCCTTGAAAAACCTGTAAAAGAGGCACCAAAATCGTCTTTAGGGTTTCACCAAAACTTCTCTTTTTTAATGAAAAAACTAGAAAACTATATATAGGAAAAACAGTCTGACGGCGTCAAGAGTAACTTCTGACGCCGTCACCTCGCCGCCATATACTTCCTCGGACGGCCTTGATCCACTTATGATGGCCTATGTGACGCCGTCACCACCCACGGTATATTAATTTTGCCACTTTGACGCCGTCACGAGTCCTTCTGACGCCGTCACCACCTTCGGAGTTAAATTCTTCATGTCTGACGCCGTCAAGATGTTGGTCTTGACGCCGTCACCTTATATTTTCAGCATGCAATTTAGTTTTCTTCACTTTAATGCTCCAAAAACGTCCAAAATAGCTTCTTTTCCAGAATTCACTCTCCAAACACCTAAAATCACAAAAGGAACGATTTAGGGCAATATTTGATCAAATAAAGTCGGATTCGGGCTTAAACGACCCCCTAAAAACGGATCATTTTTCGCCTCATCACTTCACTTGACTCCAAGGTATCTCTCATTCACCAGGATACTGCGGAGATCAAGTCAATGATGACGGAAATGTTTCAAGTCTTCAAGGGTACCTCTACTTCATCTTCAGTAACTCCAACACTTGCCATCACTGCAGCTCCGGCAATTGTTGAGGGGGAGAATGTTACTGAAACCCCTATTACTGATGAACAAGAAGCTGGACAGCCCTCTCACACTGAGGGGGAGCATGTCACTGAAGCCACACCGATCACTCAAGTTTTACCACAAGAGGAACCAGTCTCCTCCACTCTATTTCAGGATAGAGGAAAAAGCATAGCCACCACCTCAAAACCTGAAGTAAGACTCCATCCTACCTCCACAATGGTCAGAGTTGACCCTGATGAACCTATCAGGGTCCCGTTTGCAATCAATGGAAAAATCTATCAGCTCACCCATGACCAAATACAAGACTACATGGAAAGAACTGAGAAAGTGGCAAAGGTAGCTGAAGAAGAGAGATTGAGCAAGCCTGAACTGATACAGGTTGTTCATGAGGAGGTTGAAAAGATTGGTCTGGATGCTGAGGCACTAGCTACTGAGCAAGCTGGTGCAGCGTTTAAAAAGGCTCAGGAAGAACAGATGAATGCTCTGAAAAGGGAAAGGGAAGAAAAGCTGAAAAGGCAAGCTCAAATCAGAAAGACCAGGGATGAAAGATATCATTGGGTGATGAAGGCAAGATTGAAGCCTGAAACCATCACTGACATCAAAATCCACAGGAATACCAAACCCGCAATGGTCACTGTCTTCAGGGGGGCTGATAAAAGATTCATGGACATTCATAACCCATTCAGATTCGCTGACTTTGGGATTACTGAACTTGATGAACTCCGTCCCATCATTGCCAAGAAAAATGGTGCCGTTGTTGATCAACTTCTCAAGTCACTGAGTGAAAGGTATGACAAACTGAGAGCAATGCCTGAAGCCCTCAACATTCCCTCCCTTCTTCCTGCTCCAACAATAGGAACTGCTTCATCAACTACCACCAGGAGAAAAAGGAAGCACATTGATTCCGAGCCTGAGATCAAGGTCCCAGGATTGGATTGTGATAGGTCCGTTCCTGAAGGAATCACCTTCGTGAACAATACCGTGCTTGAACACCCTGAACGAGGTCTATGCTTTACGAATGAATATGGAGACCTTGCCTTCCAAAGGTGGTCTGATATAGACAAGGCAGGGGTCACGGCAATGGTAACGTACCTGATGTTAGCTTCTCCTATACAAAGTGGTGCAAACCAAAGGTTCTGTAAGGACCTTAGGACCAAGATTGAGAAGCATCCTGAGAAACACCTGCTGAGATCAAAGAAAGCTAAGATTGAGGGACTTGGCTATCATCTGAACATCTGATCTGCAACAACTATCTTTATTTTGTTTGTAATTTGTAGAAAAATGTAATAGCTATAAATAAAATGATGTTTTTGTTTAAATAGTTATGTCCTACTTACAATTACAACATTCAGCAAGAGAAGATGTACCCTGACAACTCATGCTGAATCAAGTATCACTTAGGCCATTTGTATGTTCAAATAGGGGGAGATTGTTGGGTCACTGAATTCCCCAAATCTTCTAACAAGGATTTGAACGTAAAATCCCCTAAGTGTAAACAAGTCACTGAGTGAACAGTAACTCAGTGAGTCACCTTCAGGATGCTAAGACCGAGCCTAAGAAGAAAGGTTCTCCATTCAGTGAGGCGGAACTCAGTGAAGTGTGATCTAAGCCAAGAAGAAGGTGATGGGTTCAGTGAGGATGACAATAACTCACTGAACCCCATGACTCCTCAACAACTTAATTGTACTGAAGACTGAAGTTTTGGCGGGACTGGGCGGGAAAGTCTGAGCTGCTTTATTAAAGTGCTTTATCACTTTAATGTCAAACTTTCCCCAAATGGTTAAAACCAGTCTGTCATCAGAAAGTGCCTTTTGGATCTAACTCAATGAAGGTTCCTTGCCAGAAGAATAATATCTTTCAAGATATTGTTAAGGAAGCTTTAGGTCCAATGTATATTTAGTTGTTCTATACTTGTGTATAAATAGGAAGCAAATGTGAGGAGTAAAAGTTGACAAGTTTGTGCAATTAATGCAAAGCATTCACAAACCACTTTACTCCTCCAAAGAACAACGCAAGCCCCTGAGATAGCTCAGTGGGTAATTTAAGTTGTCACTCAACATAGTTTGAGTTTAGTGAGGAGTCCATACAATACTTGTCGTTTCAACCCCAAGTGTTATTCCGCAAACACTTGGGTACGATTCTTTGTGATTAACTTCTAATAAAGAATTAAACGTTGGAAAATATTGTCTCTTATTTTTACGTTACTTTATTGTTAATCATTTTCATACATTTGTGTTCAAGTCATATAACTTGGTTACTTTAGCTCTTTAGTTACTGATAACCAAGTAAAAAGGACCAACACTGCTATCCTCCTGCGACACTGTCGGCACACTGACAGGAATCCCATCAGATCTGGGAAGATGGGCTGCACCACACCGGACAAGATTGCCTTCCCTTTCACGCCCTTCTTCCTAGCAAGCCTTTTGATATGGGCTTCCAAAGCCGCCTTCAAAGATATCTCCTTCTCCAGGGCGAAGGGATTCAACATGTCGTGGGGGCGAGCAAAAACGGGCACCTGTAGCTGTGACTCATCTGGCTTCAAAAAGAAGTCAGGCTGCGCCTGCGCGTCCTCCGCTATATGCCTCGCCGGGGTTAACCCCTCCATAATTACGCTGATGGGGTAATCCTGGTCATGCTCTAGTTGAGCGATGCGATGGAACTCAAAGATCTTCATCTTCTCCATAGCAGCAACAAGCTCCGCATAACCATCTCCAGCGAAGCCTGGCACTTCTGTGAGGGGCACCGTCAACAACTTGGCATTGTGCAGCTCTTCCATGGCTTCATGTAGAACCCTGTAAAATTTTTTTGTAATTAAATCATTAATAAATAAATAATCCTTTGTTATCGTTAACTAATTCCCATTTTCTCGGAAAAATTTGAAATTTTTTTTATTATATTATTTTGACGATTTTCACAAAATAATATAATTCACGAAATGACGTAATTAATCCTCGACACGTTACACGAAACCTAAACTTTTCATTTAATCCTAAACCTAATTCCTAATCCTAATTATATTACCTAAATTTAATTAAAATTTCTTAATTACAATAATTAACCAATCGGACCCTTAATTGTTTTCAGCCCAATTCCATTTCACTATTCATAAGCCCATCGACCAAAGCCCAACTTCTAAAACTTTAATATTCACCCGATCGACTAGATCAAACCCTCCCCAAAACGCCTCGTTTATTTCCAAATCTTACACACGACATACGTATTTTATTTTCTCATCTCATTAACCTCCTATCCAACTATTAGTGTGTCAATTCTCACGTCCCTACGTTGAGTTTTGATACGTTTTTAAGAGGCAAAGTGTTCAACTCGTACAAAACCAAATCGATTTATAATATATTCAAAACTTAACCATTTTGAATCCCGTTTGTTTCTAAATGCTCCTAATAATATTCCTGAGATGATTCTATGTTCAAATGTTAAGAATGGTCAAGTATGTACAAGTAGTATACGATTTTGTAAATCGTATATATAGATAAATGCTTGGTCGACATATAGCATGAATCACCACAACATATTCCATCTTTTGTGCTCTCACAAACCTTTGGAAATCAATATATTATTCATCCTAGTCTAGTTTCCCTGACATGCAAATAGTAAGAGAAGTTCTCATTGAAATTTTCTTACTTACGTGTTATATATTCAAGTAATATATAACATACATGCATGCACCATTCAATTACCCATCTCATACTCTTTCACCTAGTTATTTTGTCCTCTAAATTATTCTTACAAGCCCAGAAGTCGATTGTATTATTGTTTGGAAGCAAGGAAGGGAATATCGGGTTTTGATTTATATATAACGATTGGGTTATATTGTGAAACGTGATTTCCTTGTGTTTCATTCTATCACACTCGACTCTCTATCACCTCTAAGGTGTTTGTAAGTCTTTTCTACTCATTTCCATTCCATATCACACGTTAACTTTATATCATGCACCATATATATTTTGTTTCGAACGTATATCACTTTGCACTCATATTTCACGTAAATATTAATTCTTGGTACACGAATCGTGACTAGCCTCTATCTTGGAAGGCCTAGGAGTCACGTAGCACACCTAATTCACTTTAGTTGTAACGTTACAAGCATTTCACGCACTCATTTCAAACCATATCCATCGCATGAAAAATTATATTAACACTTAGTAAATATTTGCAAGTTTTCAAAATATATACCGGTTCCAAACATGCCACAAAATACACGTATAACTCAAAATTTCACTTAACAAATGTACTATATTATTTCTCGACTCCATAGACTACATAGAAAACTATCAATTTCATTTACACGACTTGTAAAAATAATCATGTTTTGACACCACAATCGACCCATTTTGAATCGACACAAACCGGATTTCCAAACCAAAATTTATAATAAAAACCTTATGTTTGTCGAGTGGGCTCAATCTAAGCCCAATAAGAAATCATGAACCGTAAGCCCACTGGGCCTATATGAAATGTTTTTAGAATCATAAAAATAGCCCAAACCCAAGCCCAAAACTTTTTCCATGCCCTCGCCTCCAAAACTTTTAATGGGCCTTGATATGTCTCGTTCAAAGCCCATAAGCTAAAAAAATAAGCTTTTAAATAAATAAGCTGTTGAAATTAGCTTATTATCAACATAATAAGCTTCGGAAATTTTTAGAAAAATTTTATAATTATTTTTGCAAATTTGGACTAAAATGTAACGCGACGACACCTAGAGGGACTAAATGTGTAAATATTGAAAAGAAAGGACTAAACTTGTATAGACAGAAACATTAGGGTAAAATGTGATAAAAATTTATATTCTATGGTTAGTATTGATTTTTGGACAAAGTAGAGGACTATAGTTGAAATATATATAAAAAGGACTAACGGTGTAACGCAAATATCGTTAGAGTAAAAATGGTAAAATTGGAAAAGGAGACAAAGACTAAATATAAATTTATTTATCATTTTTATTTATTTTCTATTTTCGTCAAATTTATTTCATGTTACATTTAAACTTTATTTTTATATATATATATATATATATATATATATATATATATATATATATATATATATATATATATATATATATATATATATATATATATATATATATATTATTTAACGTAACGTTAATAATATATATAACGATATTTAAAAAGTTAATATTTTACTTACGATTAAAAAGGTAAAACTTCGATGGATAATTTAAAAATCATATTTTGTCATATCATGCATATCACAAGATTTTCACTGCACATCACTTATTCGTCATAACGGATATTTAATATTCGTTATTTCTTCGTAATTACCAAATAGTATTTGGTCAAGTTCTCAAATAAATTTATTTATCAGGTTGTGTTTCGAAGCCGTTTTCATAAATTCGTCCGACTTTATTTTCTTCATTTTCAGTATCAATCAAGGTGAGTCATAGCCTCACATTTACTTATTTTCAAAACTCCGTGAGGGGGATACATGTTATAAACAAATCGCAAGTATTTTTCTGTATGCTTCCTGACTTGATATATGCCTAAGTTAGCTATTGCCAAAAGACCCTTAATCATGAGCCATTAATCACTGAGGTGAACGCGAATATAATAAATAGATCTATTTAAAGTTTGACAGCCTGTCCCATTAATACTTGACGGAATGTCATTATGCATGTGGTTAGTCGTATTAGTCGTGATAATTATATTTGAGTAAAAATAGGAACTGGCAAATCACCTATTACACGAGGGCAAATTTATCATTGATTCGATAAACACCTCCGTTTTTACGGTATTTGTTAACGTTTGCGTGTTATGAGACTTAGAGGAATATATAAACTGCAATATCAATATTTTCAAACTGATTGTATTTTCCAATACAATCTTACTTGTGTATCAAAATGATTATTAAATTCAAACTCTATAATTTCACTCAACATTTTTGTTGACTTTTAAGCATGTATCTCAGGTATTTAGCAGGGGAAGCAAGCATGGAATGGGCGGCAAAAACTTCAAAACTTGTCTACTTTATTTCAATAATGGTGTAAAATAAAAGATGTTTGATTTAGTTCAAAACGTCAAGACTTTTATAATACTCTGATAAGGACCTATTGTATTTGAATTTATATAAATAAAATTATGTTTTTAAAACGTCTCTTTTGAGCCGTTTTCTATCATTATGACTTCGATCCTCACCGTAACACCCTAATTACTATTCCACTGCCGCATTTCAAATTAGGGGGTGTTACACTTCAGCCTTGCCACGCGCTAAGGCACACTGCACAACGTTCCCAAAAGCATCAACGACTTCTTGGGACTCCAACGTACCCATCGCAGCCAAGCGAAGACCATGACTGACCAACCACCTACGAATGAAAACAACCCATTCGAAGACAATAATTTCAAAGGAATTACAAAGTGGAAAGCTGGAAAAGAGATAAAAAAGAATCAAGTACCTGCGCTCAGCAACATCAGACACCAAGTGAGGATACAACTCCTCATCATACTCAATGCTAAGCTTGCGCAGCTTACCCTCCTACGTCTCTAAGGCAGCCTCTATGGCCTTGCGGAAGTCATCTAGCTGGGCGAAGTGCTTGCTCTTATTCTCTTGAAGATACTTCAACCCCCACAAGCATGTAGCCTTATACTGCTCAAAGGCAGCACGCCCATGGCTCAAGTCAGCCAGTAGAGACAACTTTTCATCCGCAAGCCTCTTGGAGTACGCTGTTGTTGACTCCAAGGCAGCCTGGGCACTCGCCAACTGCGTCTTCAACAACGGGATCTCCTCATCCTTGTGCGCGCTGCTACTACCCTCACCAGCGTATTGCGCCCTGAGTTGAGCGACCAGTGTGGCCTGACGCGCAGCAGCCAAGCTCAATTCCTCTATCAGCGCCTCAGCAGACATCTCCTCATCAGCCTTCGGAGGCTCTCCCACCTGAGGATGACTCACCTTAGGTGGCGACTCCTTAACATGTGTTGCATGACTCCCTGCAGCTTTGTCGCTACATGCAACGAGCAAGAAGTCAAGAAATGAAAAAAAAGAAGAGAAACAAATAGAAAAGGAAACTTGACACTATTACTTACATTGGAGAGGAGGTCTCAGCAGTATCTCGCGCAGCCACAGATAGCGAGGCATCCTCATCTGTGGACTCATCCACAGTTATGACGTGGCGCCTGCGCTTGGATGTGCCCTCGCCACCATCACCAGAAGCCTTGCGCTTCACTCCCTGACTCGCTTCCTCAGAGTCACTGTCGACTTTGAAGATCCCCACACCCTAAGAGGACTCAGTGCGCGTAGGCTCAGGGGTCGACACTTCTTGCGCAGGAACAATTTACACAGGAGTCGCGTTCAGTAGAGGTTGAGCAACATCAGCCGGTTCCTCTTGTGCATGCTCCAGGATGCGCCCAGTTGTGGCTTCCAGGATGGGTATCTCCCCTTCCCTCAATGGGCGCACACCCACAGTCACTTGTGTGGGCTTTTCCAGTCTCACTACGCTGAACAAGTCCATCTCTGCACAACACATAAACAAACAACAAAGAACACTTGAGTTATTAAAGTTGCAACATAAAAGAAGGCTTACACTACAGATGCGAAGGAAAGAGAGGACAAGCACCCACACCGGCCGTTCTCATCAAGAAACGTTGGCACCTCATCAAAACCCTGGAAATAGTTGCGACTAATCCCCATATATACCAAAAACTCCTCGGAGTAGGAGTTGATGGGGATGCGGTTAGTATTGATGGTCTCTGCATCATCTGTATTGTACGTCCCGGGGTCTGGGCGCTCATCCTTTGGCAGCGTCCTTTGAGTATAGAACGCAAAGAGCCAATGGAACACTTCATTATCTACCCAGAAAAATCTCTCCCTCCAATTCCTAAGGGCGTCTACCTTCTCTGTATAACACTGAAGGCGTCCTGTGCGCTTCAAAAAAGATACCCACCCGTTTGACCACGTGGTGTGGTAAAACGCGCGGAAGAGATTGATGGTGGGGTTTATGGCAAGTAAACGACAGTTTACTTCAAAATTGGTTATTTTCGCCGCACCTATACAGTGCAGCTGAGATATGTGCAGACGATAGAAATTGAGCACGTCGCTCAAGAATAGGGATATGGGCACGCGCTGATTTGCAAACTCAAAAAAACGCGTGTATACCCCTATCTTCCCCTCAGGGAAGTCTGCAATAGATGCGTCTGCCTCCGGTACTTCTGGATGCAACGCGAGGGGTATAAAATAGTCCGTGGTGAACTGACGAATTTCATCCTCGTCCATTTCGGAAACAAAATCATTCTGATCAAGAAGCGCACGCGCTATTACCTTAACGGATACTAGGTCTCTTGATTGGTGTTTGATGATTCTAAAGTGGAGAAAATGGCGTTTTAGTGTGATGATCACAGTGAAAAATGGGGAACCCTTTATATAGGGTTACCCCTCGCCTTGGATGGATACCATGTGGATCCCACTAACTTAATCGTGTGGCTAGAATACCAACAGGTATAACACTTTTTCACGTTTTTCAAGGGATACATGGGACTTTTTAAGCCTAGATACACCTTATATTCTTTTTGGCGGGAAATACTCGAAGCTTCCCCACCACGCTTACTGCTAAAGTTGTTAGTCTAGCATACGCAGCTACACCCCGCGCATACTAGACTGGGGGGACATGATGACGTATAGTCCACACTCGGGTCACGAACCTGATTAATGGACATTACTAATGCCCAAGCCTACCACATGTGGGCTATCATAATAATGATTGGGCTACCATGTTAACGGTTTGGGCTCACGAAAGCCCAAACCCAAATATATTATTTATGGTCTTGATAAGGATCTTCTATTTATGGGATAAAGATCAATAAGATCGGATAGGCGTGATACGCCGAAGAGTAAGGAGCACGAAATCAACTAGATTTCATGCCTATATAAAGAATATCACAACTCTCATTGAGGTACGATCAAAAACTCTAACTCTTCAATATAACCCTAAAACCGATTACTTACTCTTACGCCGGAGGATAATCGTGGGAGACAATTCCACGATAAGCCTAACGGTGTTTGTTTGCTTTCTTAGTGCGCATGTCTCAAGTATTAAGATCTAATTGGTACGAGAACATGAACCCAAACAAAGAACGCCCAACTTTTGTATCAACAACAGTTTTTACCTTTTTATAGCTCTTATTAACTAAAGTGATGACAAGTGATAGTTGTTTTCTGAAAATTAGACGAAAGATATATGGAAAAGGATGTAAGTGAAGGGAAATGTTTATATCGGAACATCAAGTTTCTCCCATAAATTAAAAAAAATAAAATAAAATAAAATAAAAATGGATCATAAGCTTGAATTTTGCAATTACCAAACGATAAAAAAAAAAAGTTCAATAGTCCTTTCAGTATTTAGATGATATGTTTGTAATAGATGTTTTGAAAATACCTTTTATTCCTTAGAAAATACAGTAAGTAGTTTAAAACATACCTGTGACTAATTAGAAACTGGGTACTTGAGTGCTGAAATTTGGGCCCAAGGGTGTGCCAAATATGAATACCTCTTAAGCCCACAAGTATTATATTATAAACCCAATATCAATTCGTTTTCGTGATTCGAAAAGCTATGATCTTTCTTACCAAAGTTCTATGAATTAACTAGTAACAGTTTGACATTATGGTGTAAGAGTTAGGTTCAAATGATTAGAGGAAAAAAAAAAAAAAAAAAAAAAAGAAACAAAACTAGAATCAGAAATAAATCATTCTTATTTTTGTTTTATTTTCATTTTTCTTTTTACTATATCTTTTCCTTTTGGTGTAATAGCTTTTTTTTAGAATGACAATTTCACACACCAATTCCACATACCTCATATTATCTCAAAAGAGCCATGCTACATCCACATAAGTTTGCACAAAAAATCCCCACTCGCTGACATGTCAGCGGGGTGATTGGTTTTTTGTGGGATGTGTAACCCACAAAAAACCAATCAACCGCTGACATGTCAGCGAGTGGGGATTTTTTGTGTAAACTTTATGTGGATGTAGCAAATTTCATCTCAAAAATATCTTCAATAAAACTTGAACTTACAATCTTTTAATAAATTGACGTACTCACATACTACTAGGTCAAGGGCAATGTGCTAGTATAATAATGTTATGCTAGCTTTTGAACAAATACCATCATCATGACAATAGTTGACTGATCTCTTTTGTTCTTTATCATAAGAGAAATGTTAAGATCACATAACTTTTATAAAAATGTTTTCACCCAATTTGGTGTCATTAGGAATGGCAAAAATACCTGAACCCAAAGAGGAGACCTGAAACCCAAACTTTTTGGAGCAGACGGAGCGGGTTTCAATGTCTTGACGGGGGGACATTTATTGGGTTTGGGGTGGGGACGGGGCTCCACATCCCGCCCCAAACATATATATACATACATATATATTTGTATACAATTATCTGCCTATTATTACTTTGGTATTTACCTAATAAAATATAATTCCCTAATTTTCAATATTTGTAAGATAGAAAATTATGATCATGGAAGTTTGTTTCGTGTAATTATGTTCTAAAGAAATTGATTTACGACATGAGGAGCTTATCATTTTTTATGTTGAATATTTTTGTTGAAAACTTAATAAGGCTAACGCTTAATTTATTAATAACAGCCTCTCGATTTTTCAACTTATTGCATTAAATTATATTTTTTATATTGTAAAACAATAACAAACAGGGAAAGACACGAATTTAGTGGAGTATCGCGCCCAAAGAAGACAGACCGATAATATCCCCCAACGGGGTACAAGGCGGGTTTGGAGGAACATCTCGCCTCACCGGTGCGCACCTGATAAGATCTCCAATGGAGATTGGAGCAGGTTTGATGATAATGTAATCGGGTTTGGGTATGTGATGCTGCTCTGTCTCAAACCCGCCCCATTGCCATTTCTAAATGTCATAGTGACTTGTACATAATTGTCCAATTAAAAAAAAAATCGAGTCCAATTTAGCAACGCCACATTATGAAAAAGTTTTTGTAAATAATATCAATGCCACATCATGAAAAAGTTTTTGTAAATAATGTGTGCCCCAAGGATTGCTCTTATCATAAATTAGAGCAAATTTGATGCACTTGGAAAAATTTTGCTCAACGAGTTTGCAAATCATGAAATGGTGATTAGTGAAGGGCAATATTATGGTAGTTTACTAGCTTATAAGCTTGACCAAAATTAAAAGTCAAAAGTGGGCAAGGGGGTTTAATGTGATTATAATAGTCTAGGGGTGTTTTATGTATTTTTGTTATAGAGAGGAGGTTAAGAAGGGAGACAAGGGTGTCAGAAAACCAATTCGGATTTATGCCAGGGAGGTCTTCGGTCGAGGCTATCCACCTCCTTAGAAGTCTTATGGAGAAGTATAGAGAAAGACAGAGAGATTTGCATATGGCTTTCATTGACCTAGAAAAGGCATACGATAGTGTCCCACGAGAGTTGATATGGAGGACTCTAATAGAAAAAGGGACCCCAAGGAGATACTTAAAAGTCATTAGGGATATGTACGAGGGGGCGAAGACCCGCGTTCGGTGCACGGTGGGGTGCACTGAGTTTTTCCCGGTGAAAGTTGGACTTCACCAAGGATCAGCTATTAGCCCTTACCTTTTCGCCTTGATTCTCGATGAGTTATCTCGAGGGATACAAGAGGGCATCCCTTGGAGCATGATATTCGCAGACGATATTGTGTTGGTTGCAGAATCGGCCGAAGGGTTAAACTACAGACTGGAACACTGGCGCGAGGCTTTGGAAGACAATGGGCTTCGGGTGAGCAGAGAGAAGACTGAATACATGAGATGTGATTTCGGTAGCTACGAGATCGGCCGGTACGAGGAGGAAGTTCGTATCGGAGACCAGATTCTTCAACCTAAGGAATCTTTTAGGTATTTGGGTTCAGTGATACACAAATCAGGAAGGATTGACGATGACGTTACCCACCGTATTAGAGCAGGTTGGGCGAAATGGAGAGCGTCGTCAGGAGTACTCTGTGATAAGAAAGTCCCTTTTAAGTTTAAGGGAAAATTTTATAAGGTGGCAATCAGACCAGCTATCTTGTACGGGTCAGAATGTTGGCCTATCACAAAAGCTCAAGCTAACAGAGTGGAAGTGGCAGAACTAAGGATGCTAAGGTGGATTTGTGGTAAGACGATGCTTGACATGATCCCGAACGGGGTTTTCAGAGCGGAACTTGAAGTTGAAACTATAATCTCGAAGATGCGAGAAGGAAGGTTGAGGTGGTTCGGTCATGTCAGGAGGAGGCCACAAACTGCACCGATTAGGAGAGTCGAAGCGCTGATGGTCGACGGTTTGAGGAGGAGGGGAAGACCTAAGCTCAGGTGGGAGGATCGACTTAAGCTAGACATGAAGGAGCTTCTCTTGTCCGAGGACATGATCTCAGATAGGAATGCGTGGAGAGCTAGGATTAGGACTTGCGGGTAGTGTTGGATGGCTAGTAGGTGCTTGCCTTTGCGTCTGGGTCTTTTCTCTTCCCTTTGTTGTCCTGCCCCTTTGCCTGTTAGGTTTAGTTTGCCCTTTGCACTTTAGGTTTAGTGGCCCCTTTGCTCTTCCCTTTTAGGTTTGTAGTAGGCTAGTGGTGCCTCTTTTCCCTTTGCTTTTGCCTTAGCTTTAGCCCCCTTGCGTTGCCTTGCTTTGTTTTTGTGTTGCTCTTCTTGCCTTTTGCGCGCTTGCTTTTGCGTCCTTGCTTTGATGTGTTTGTTTTTGGCTTTTCTTTTGCTTTCTTTCTTTTGACCTTCTTGCTTTGTATGCATGATTTGTTTGTCTTGCCCTTTGTTTGTTGTTTGTTGGTTGTTTTGGTGCTCTGTTTGTTTGCTTTTTTTATATGTTGTCTTTTGTTCTTGGCCCCTTGTTGGTTGATTGCTTGCTTCTATTTGCTTTTACTTGTTGCTCTTTGGCTACTTGCTTCGTTTGTTTCTCTATCACTCGCACTGGTGCACGTGCCGGAGGTCTCCCTGGAAGCAGTCTCTCTACTCCCAGGTTTTACCTGGGGTAGGGGTAGGACCTGTCTACATTTCTACCTCCCCTTTACCCCGCCTTCGCGGGATTGGGTATGTTGTTGTTGTTGTTGTACCTTTGACAAGTGACAATGATCACTTAAAAGAACAGGACCAATAAATAGTGTAGGAGCATATGAAGACTCCCAGAATCGACAAGCCAACAAACATCCCACGTCTTACGTTTTGTGTTTCTTTTCCTTTATTTCGTCTCCAAATATTTGCTAGACAGCTTCACTTATCATGTCTTCTTTTGAACATATGAATAATTATGATAGTGAATGCTAATATCTTTTTCTTAAACTTCATTGGTTGACTAGATCTAATATGATGCATTTTTTTTTCTTAAAAACATTACAAAAGAAGTTGAAGGTCGTCGATCAAACATAGATATATATACTTTTCTAAAAGAATAGGACCTTACTCAAGGATCAGCTTCATACAATATTTAACAATTGCATGATATACTTACAGGAGTTAGAATTAACTCAAGGCCGTTTTCTCAAACATGACTTCTTGAACAGGGTCAACTGCGTGTTTTCAATCATTGAGGGATACTGGCAAACTTGATTTTTATAAATCCGCTCATTAAGAAGAGATCTGATGAGAAGAAAAAATTAAAATGAGAAGAATGAGAATAATTTATAGTCACACATTTCAAATAAAAGAGAAATTTTAAAAAGATATACATCTACTTTTTTAGGTGAATCTGAAATGTATAGTTGTGATTTATTCTCACATTCCTCATTTTATTTTTTATTTTTCTCATTTGATCATACTTCTCAACTTCATTTACGAAAACAATATTTGCCTTCTGGTTTAACGAATTTGATCCTCTAAGTTAGTTTGATGAGGTATTTGAACCTAATGATGATATGTCTAGGGTTATGTTTGGCACATGAGATTATAGAAAAATTATGCTTATTTTTTCGAAAATAAACTATTTAAAAAATCATATTTGTTTGACAGACAGATGTTATAAGAGATTAAAAAATAATAATAATAAAAAATAAAAATAAAAAAATCATAATTTATGAAAATCAAAGGTTACTTAATATAGCTTATAAAAATAATCTCATTTTATAATATTTTTCAGCACCAGCATCAGCAACAGCACCTGCACTAACACAATCTATTTTTACCAAACAAACCCAGGGTATATTTTGTAACAACCCGCATTTTCAAGACATTTCTCCTATTCACTATTCATCATTTACTATTCACCGGTCACTATTCATCATTTTACTATTCATCATTTTCGGAGTCATTTTGTGATTCCGAGAAGCGTTCAGAAATGTTACTATTCATGTGACACTATTCATTTCCGGAAGGAAATCACTATTCATGATTTCCGTCCATTTCATCATATTCTGAGTTTACGAGTCTTCAAATTAGCGTAACCAATGTGGTTTAACTGCAAATTCATGCATCAATTCATTAATGACATTTCATATAGACTGGAATAGTCTACACATCATCATCACTTGAGAACCTACACGGATATGCATTATTTCTATATACGTATGTTTAATTTGTAATTAACGTTACCACTCAGTTTTTACTACGAACGTATACCCGATACTCCCGAATATGATCCTAACATATTTTCATACTCATTATAATACTATAAAAATTATATTATTAATTTACCCGGTGTTTTGAAATCAATTACTATATTTCACGGTCGGAGCTTATAACTCTGTCGGTTTGCGAAATTTCAACCCGATAATTATTTTAACACCCGATTATCATCAGGAATATTATTTTACAACTTTTACAACTTCGTCATATTTTATTTTAACTCGTTGCGATTTATTTTTAGTTAACTCGGTACCCGATAACACCCAAAATATACATAAAATACACTAACTCATCCAACAATTAGACAAGGACTTTAATTAGCCCAACACTTTTCCTTGTTTTACTCCCATGTGCTCCAAAACTATGTGATACTTAATTTAAACAAAGACCATAAAGACTAGTTCCACCTCAAAATATCTACATTTTCAATTCATTCATATCATTTTACAAGCAAAAACTCATTTCTCCTTCCTCCCATGGTGTATGATCGGCCAAGGCAAGAAACCAAGAAGAAATCATTAATTTTTCAAGATTCAAGTGTTTATCAAGTCATAGTATTGATCTTGTTAAGGTTTTGAAATAAAAACCTCAAGATTGTTAAGTTTTCTTGTTAAAAAATCATCAAATTTTCAAGTAATTTACTAACAATCTTTCCTACTCTTTTAAACATCAACTTTATATATTTTCATGATCTAGAAACAAAAACATGCAAATATACTATGATCCATACCACTTATTGTTATTTTTGTTTATAAACATAGATCTATAATTTTTACTAGTAATCTCATCAGATCCACCAAGATTGGTGATGTTTAGGACCCCATGACACCCTAAGAAGGTGTATGGTAGGACTTGGTACTTGTGGAGTTGATTTGAGATAGTTTGGTTAAGTCTTGAACAAGTTACAAACTAGAAAAGTTGATTTTTACAACTATATAAAAGCTACTGTCCATTTTTGTTAAACGTGGGAAACTCAGGGTCTAGGGTGTAATTTTGCACCAAATATTTAGAAAATACATTCTGAGACGAAACTATGGCCGAAAACGGGGATAAAAACGAGTTAATAACGAAGGAGATATGATTTTCCGAATATTAACAACGAAAAATACTTTCAAATATAGGTTCTGTCCTAAATCGCCAATTTCAGAAAACTCAGTGGTTTCTGGGTAATATTGGGTTAAATATTCAGAAAATGCTTTCAAAAACGAAACCGTGGCCGCTTGAATCACAAAAATCCGAGTTACGACGAAAAAGATATGCTATTTTCAATTTTAACGACGAAAACTATTTTCTGAAAAATAGCTTGCTGTTGAACAGTTTTCATGGACTGTTTCGAGATGTAAAACTTGATCTAGCCGTCCCGACTTATCAAAAATATATTAGTCTGTTGTTCCACGATTCCGGGGATATAAAGAACGTAGAAAACGAGCTTATAACGAAAAAGATACAAGCGTTTGAACTTAGACGATTTTTACAAATTTCCATCAGCTTTTCTATTATTATTTTGCCGCAAAACTGTCTTTGCCAGACACCACTTTCTTGGCTGTTTTTCTTTATGATCGGATCAATTTGAGTCCGAGCCGTAGTTTTATGAAATCAAGATCTTCCAATAAGCTTTTCAAATCAATTGGCCGTTCATCGAATAGACTTATAACGAATAAACTACGACCTCATCTATATACCCGATAAACTATATATATTTTGACAGCTTTTACTATAATGAAATTTTCTAAGTGTTGAACATAATACTTTCAAGTAACAACAATGAGAGGCGATTTTCTCATCGATCAAGACCCGTATAGCCAACAGTTAAATGACACGACTTCAAGATATTGTTACAAGGTTTTCAAAAACGCCGAGTTTCATTACTAACCCTTAACGTACAACATTTCACGACTTGTTTTGCGAGGCCATTTTGGGCATATTTTCAAGTAATAAAAAAATATTATTTTTGCGACGAAAACCTTATATTTGCCGATAGAACACCAAACGAGGATCGTGGAGTACCATTTCAACATATTTACATGAAAAGTGGTTATTAACTTAACGAGACGTCAAAAACGTATTTTTCGACGATAAACATTATTTTCAACTTTCACGAGTGGTATCGATAACATACGTATTTGCATGTGTAGCATCATTTCATTTCTTACATTAGATCATATCATTCATATTAGGTTGCGGTTAGAGATCGTGCCTCATTTCAGTATATCTACTTTTGTCATCGTAGCTATCGCACCAGGTGAGTCATAGCCTCACTTTTACTGTTTAATTACTTTAAAATCTCTTTGAGGGAGATACATGCTTATAATACTTGTTTTATACTTTTATACGATTTACACTACTTTTGGGAGAGAATATACCGCTTTAATAATTTTTGTACAATGCCAAAGTATTACAAATTCCATACATTGCTTAAGTTTCCTTAGTACTACCAAGTTAAGTCCCCTTTATTATCATGGACCGTTAATTATATTACCAAGCGAGAGTGAGTGAATAGATCTATTGAGGGTGACGTCTCCATTCGCGTTTGGGTTGCTCCAACGGGACGAATGCATTTCATGTCTTAACAATTTGAGTGTCTGGTAAACACTCTGGTGGGGCCAATTCTATGTCCAGCTTCGGTTTCATGAGCTTAAGAGACAATGTAGTTTTTACGACTGAAATCTTACTTTATACTTGGGCTATTGTACATACGATTAAAGCTACATACTGATGGTTTTTATAAACCTTATTACTGATCTATTACTGAATTACGATGCTTTGCATCAACCTTACTACTGAATTACGATGCCTTTGCATCAACCTTACTACGGACTTACGATGCTTTTACTGGGAAATTCTTCTCTCCAAATGATTTTACATTACTTACTTGTTTACTAAACTCTATGAACTCACCAGCCTCGTGTTGACACTTTAGCATGTATTTTCAGGTATTAAGCTATGGCACGCTACAGGAGGTTTTGGCAGGGCATGGCATGGTCATAGAAGACTCTGATATTCATTTGGGGACCGTTTTAAAGTATTTTAAGGGCCTACTTACGCACTAATTTTAAACAATGTAAATTCAATACTTTTAGTTAAACGATTTTATTCTAAATGATTGAAATGAAAACCATTTTACACTTGTTTTGTAATACCAATTGAGTTACACCCCAGCTACATGTATGCTTCCGCTGGACCCGATTTTGGGGGTGTGACAATTTGGTATCAGAGCTTTGGCTATAGCGAACTAAGTGTTTTTAAAACCTAGACTATAGCTACTTTCACAAAAACTTAACCCTATGACCGTCACGTGCCTGCCTGCCAAGCTGAAGCCTCATTTGTGGTTAGTTGCTGACATAGATGATGAGATTTGTATCTCATTATCAGATATATTATATTCATTTATTATAGTTGATTACTATAATTGTCTTTCATATAAGCATGTCACATATCATATATGTCACCACGTTATGTTTTTCTTTGCATAATTTGACCTCGAGTTTGGTCACTTGCTTTTGTCTTTCAGAACATCGTGGTATTTGTGAAGGACATGGTATTAGTATAACTGAGCTGAGTATTTCAAAATTCATGGAACCTCGGTGGAATGTAGACTGGTCATCTATATTCAACCCGGGATAGTAAGATATAGGCTGACCACCTATGTCTGACTCAGAAATGAATTTTTGCAACACTGAGAATGGTTATAATAAAATTTTGTCTGGATTGAATGCTCTACTCAATTTCCAAATGTTTCATTTATGTGTGTGTATACACTCGTTGTCAGAACATTCATACTTTTCCTCATTTCGTTAACCACCGATTGGAAGCACGTCAACTAGTCATTTTATTTCATGAACTTTCATATTTATGCACAATACACTTACATCACAGTAATTTTCTTTTATCACAATCTCATTTTGTTGCAGTTGTCACAGTCTCTTCCTTTCTCACCATCACTGTCATTCCTTTTCCCCACCCCCATATATACAAAGAATTAGGTGACACCTTATAGATTCCTATGTCACTCATCACTCACTACTCCCTATATTGATAAGTGGATATTATCAATGACCTCCCTAGGAAAGACTTTCCATACCATCTATGAGGAGGATCCCTCGGTACATTAAGATCATTCAAAACTCAACAGAAATCTCAAGATATCACAAAACCATTCGAACCACTAACACTGGCCTGATCACCAAAAATTCCAACATCTGGAAAGTATTGGCTTGACTGATTATAAAATTCGTTAGATACGAGTGCTCACTAAGCAACACTATAGAGATAAATCCAACCTCTTAACCAAGACCATAAATTGAACATGTCCTCACCAATAGACTTTATTCGAACATGTTAGACACCTATGCATTTGTGCAGACATACATACCTAGCTATTTTATCCTCTTAATACTTTCACTTTTAAAATGGATTTTTCTCCAAACTACCGTTATACAAAACATATATCTTGTAAGAAATACTTTTCTGAGGCATTTATTTTGACAAGCAATTTCTTTTGGTTAATCTCCACAAAACTATTGAACGTTAGGAAATTTTAAACATCACCACCTTATGTTGAAAATTTTCCGATCTTGCATAACTATTAAATTTTGAAACATCAAGAAAAATGTTACTTAGAAAACCGTTTGCTTAAAAATTTGTAAATTCATTTATTCAGGGAAGGTTTATGAACAAAACACACAATCTCAAAACAAACTTTGAAAATCAATCACTATATTACATCACTTATACCTTTAGGAGTTTGTGATTTGATGACTTATAACTTGGGGAAAATCTTAGTAATGGAGACTAAGCACCGTAGGTGGAGAAAGACTTGATTCATGACATTCCTGTGGAGGAATCACAACCTTAGCCTAATCTATTATTTTCAATAACACCCTTTGACGGACTTAACCTTGTAAGATTTTTCCACAAGATTCATGATACCTATTTCAATTATTCCTAATATAGGAATTTGATTCACCTCCAACTCCTAGCGATTTCATTAAGTTTCCTTTGGAACTACACCACCTATCATCTGCAGACCAATGGTCATGATTAGAGAACGATTCAAACATAGGGAGATATGCCCAAATCGGGTGTGATTGACACTAGAAATGGTTGGATTAACCATTTGCCATAAATCAAATTCAGTTGCAACCATAGTTACCACACGAGCTTAGAGACTACACCATTTAATGCACTCTATGGTCGAAGTGCCAACATCCATTGACGAACCAAAATTTTGGAAAAGCCCAACTCACTAATCCCGTAAGCATTCATGAAATAACCAGGAATTTCCTACAAATCAAGAATCAGTTACAAGTTCGATAAATTGTAAACCCTTTAGAATCTCAAGTTCGTGGCATGATTATGTTGAAAGTTCTGCTTAGGAAAGGCATGATACCATTCAAAAAAAAAAAAAAACTTCAGAAAGTTAAACCCGATATACACTGGACCATTCAATATTTCTGACAGGGTAGGCCTGGTGGCCGTCAGACTTGAACCTTGTTAGAGCTCAGTAGCTTACACGATAATATCATCATCTTTTAACCAATACCACTCAAGAGACCAACACAAACTGAACTTCGGGACGAAGTTCCTTTTAAGGGGGTGAGACTGTAACAACCCGCATTTTCAAGACATTTCTCCTATTCACTATTCATCATTTTACTATTCATCATTTTCGAAGTCAGTTTGTGATTCCGAGAAGCGTTCAGAAATGTTACTATTCATGTGACACTATTCATTTCCGGAAGGAAATCACTATTCACGATTTCCGTCCATTTCATCATATTCTGAGTTTACGAGTCTTCAAATTAGCGTAACCATGTGGTTTAACTGCAAATTCATGCATCAATTCATTAATGGCATTTCATATAGACTTGAATAGTCTACACATCATCATCACTTGAGAACCTACACGGATATGCATTATTTCTATATACGTATGTTTAATTTGTAATTAACGTTATCACTCAGTTTTTACTACGAACATATACCCGATACTCTCGAATATGATCCTAACATATTTTCATACTCATTATAATACTATAAAAATTATATTATTAATTTACCCGGTGTTTTGAAATCAATTACTATATTTCACGGTCGGAGCTTATAACTCTGTCGGTTTGCGAAATTTCAACCCGATAATTATTTTAACACCCGATTATCATCAGGAATATTATTTTACAACTTTTACAACTTCGTCATATTTTATTTTAACTCGTTGCGATTTATTTTTAGTTAACTCGATACCCGATAACACCCAAAATATACATAAAATACACTAACTCATCCAACAATTAGACAAGGACTTTAATTAGCCCAACACTTTTCCTTGTTTTACTCCCATGTGCTCCAAAACCATGTGATACTTAATTTAAACAAAGACCATAAAGACTAGTTCCACCTCAAAATATCTACATTTTCAATTCATTCATATCATTTTACAAGCAAAAACTCATTTCTCCTTCCTCCCATGGTGTATGATCGGCCAAGGCAAGAAACCAAGAAGAAATCATTAATTTTTCAAGATTCAAGTGTTTATCAAGTCATAGTATTGATCTTGTTAAGGTTTTGAAATAAAAACCTCAAGATTGTTAAGTTTTCTTGCTCAAAAATCATCAAATTTTCAAGTAAGTTACTAACAATCTTTCCTACTCTTTTAAACATCTACTTTATATATTTTCATGATCTAGAAACAAAAACATGCAAATATACTATGATCCATACCACTTATTGTTATTTTTGTTTATAAACATAGATCTATAATTTTTACTAGTAATCTCATCAGATCCACCAAGATTGGTGATGTTTAGGACCCCATGACACCCTAATAAGGTGTATGGTAGGACTTGGTACTTGTGGAGTTGATTTGAGATAGTTTGGTTAAGTCTTGAACAAGTTACAAACTAGAAAAGTTGATTTTTACAACTATATAAAAGCTACTGTCCATTTTTGTTAAATGTGGGAAACTCAGGGTCTAGGGTGTAATTTTGCACCAAATATTTAGAAAATACATTCTGAGACGAAACTATGGCCGAAAACGGGGATAAAAACGAGTTAATAACGAAGGAGATATGATTTTCCGAATATTAACAACGAAAAATACTTTCAAATATAAGTTCTATCCCAAATCGCCAATTTCAGAAAACTCAGGGGTTTCTGGGTAATATTGGGTTAAATATTCAGAAAATACTTTCAAAAACGAAACCGTGGCCGCTTGAATCACAAAAATCCGAGTTACGACGAAAAAGATATGCTATTTTCAATTTTAACGACGAAAACTATTTTTTGAAAAATAGCTTGCTGTTGAACAGTTTTCATGGACTGTTTCGAGATGTAAAACTTGATCTAGCAGTCCCGACTTATCAAAAATATATTAGTCTGTTGTTCCACGATTCTGGGGATATAAAGAACGTAGAAAACGAGCTTATAACGAAAAAGATACAAGCGTTTGAACTTAGACGATTTTTACAAATTTCCATCAGCTTTTCTATTATTATTTTGCCGCAAAACTGTCTTTGCCAGATACCACTTTCTTGGCTGTTTTTCTTTATGATCGGATCAATTTGAGTCCGAGCCATAGTTTTATGAAATCAAGATCTTCCAACAAGCTTTTCAAATCAATTGGCCGTTCGTCGAATAGACTTATAACGAATAAACTACGACCTCATCTATATACCCGATAAACTATATATATTTTGACAGCTTTTACTATAATGAAATTTTCTAAGTGTTGAACATAATACTTTCAAGTAACAACAATGAGAGTCGATTTTCTCATCGATCAAGACCCGTATAGCCAACAGTTAAATGACACGACTTCAAGATATTGTTACAAGGTTTTCAAAAACGCCGAGTTTCATTACTAACCCTTAACGTACAACATTTCGCGACTTGTTTTGCGAGGCCATTTTGGGCATATTTTCAAGTAATAAAAAAATATTATTTTTGCGACGAAAACCTTATATTTGCCGATAGAACACCAAACGAGGATCGTGGAGTACCATTTCAACATATTTACATGAAAAGTGGTTATTAACTTAACGAGACGTCAAAAACGTATTTTTCGACGATAAACATTATTTTCAACTTTCACGAGTGGTATCGATAACATACGTATTTGCATGTGTAGCATCATTTCATTTCTTACATTAGATCATATCATTCATATTAGGTTGCGGTTAGAGATCGTGCCTCATTTCAGTATATCTACTTTTGTCATCGTAGCTATCGCACCAGGTGAGTTATAGCCCCACTTTTACTGTTTAATTACTTTAAAATCTCTTTGGGGGAGATACATGCTTATAATACTTGCTTTATACTCTTATACGATTTGAACTACTTTTGGGAGAGAATACACCGCTTTAATAATTTTTGTACAATGCCAAAGTATTACAAATTCCATACATTGCTTAAGTTTCCTTAGTACTACCAAGTTAAGTCCCCTTTATTATCATGGACCGTTAATTATATTGCCAAGCGAGAGTGAGTGAATAGATCTATTGAGGGTGACGCCTCCATTCGCGTTTGGGTTGCTCCAACGGGACGAATGCATTTCATGTCTTAACAATTTGAGTGTCTGGTAAACACTCTGGTGGGGCCAATTCTATGTCCAGCTTCGGTTTCATGAGCTTAAGAGACAGTGTAGTTTTTACGACTGAAATCTTACTTTATACTTGGGCTATTGTACATACGATTAAAGCTACATACTGATGGTTTTTATAAACCTTATTACTGATCTATTACTGAATTACGATGCTTTGCATCAACCTTACTACTGAATTACGATGCCTTTGCATCAACCTTACTACGGACTTACGATGCTTTTACTGGGAAATTCTTCTCTCCAAATGGTTTTACATTACTTACTTGTTTACTAAACTCTATGAACTCACCAACCTCGTGTTGACACTTTAGCATGTATTTTCAGGTATTAAGCTATGGCACGCTACAGGAGGTTTTGGCAGGGCATGGCATGATCATAGAAGACTCTGATATTCATTTGGGGACCGTTTTAAAGTATTTTAAGGGCCTACTTCCGCACTAATTTTAAACAATGTAAATTCAATACTTTTAGTTAAACGATTTTATTCTAAATGATTGAAATGAAAACCATTTTACACTTGTTTTGTAATACCAATTGAGTTACACCCCAGCTACATGTATGCTTCCGCTGGACCCGATTTTGGGGGTGTGACAGATTTCATCATCTAGAGGAGTTCAGCAGCTTTAAGCTGATGATTTTGTTTTTTTCTGACAGATACGAGGCTTAGGTTTATGACTTACCTTGGAAATTAGTTGCGTTTTGTGATCAGTTTGATATCCGGCGTAAGAATCATGTTAGAAAGTAGATGTATTTTTGTTGGTTTTTCATAAGATTGACATGTCTTTATTATGTGATGCGTAGATTTGTAGCACTTTAGGTGCTTGGTTTTACTTATGTAACGGGCCAAAATGAGAGATATCACTTGCATCCGTTGTACTTAAATGTTTTTTCTTTTTATTTTAGCAATATATTTTACCGGGGAACTCCCCGTTACCACCAATAATAATAATAATAATAATAATAATAATAATAATAATAATAAATTGGAATTAGTTCGAAGGTTTAAATTATTGAAATGTTCGAATCAAACAATCTCTTTCCAAATTAGTTACCAAAACAATATTTTGTGATTTTTGAGTATTTGGATCATAATTAACTGGCCCTCTTTCCACAGAAAGGTCTAGATCAAGATTCCGATTCCATTTGCATTATAAGATCGTGCTCATGTATACATGTTGACCAATGTAGAATTGAAGACGTTAGTACAATAACTCCACTTGTGAGTACATTAACAAATTAAATATGAGCCTATCATTGGTTAGGACGTAGATTTGCTAATAATAATACACTCACATGAATATTGTAGAACATATTCTCATGCTACAAATATCGGAAACCTAATTTAAATATATAAGACCAATAAAAAAAAAATCTTTTAGTAATATATAAAATTCATATGAAATGGGTTCACATCCAACATCAAAATCCAGCCTTCATGAAACAACTATTGGAACTTGGAAGTGGAAACATGCTCACATGTAACTTTCTAAGCCTTTTAAAAACAAGCAAGATTCAAGAATAAATATTGCATGTGAATTTGTTGCCAAGTTGTGGTGTCCAAAGACAAAATGAACAACTTGGGATGAAACTTAATACATATATATCTACTTAAACTTAATGAATTTAACTCTTAGATAATCTAAATGACCAATTTGCATCCATTAATGTTAAAGTTTTTTAATTTTTGTTTAACACTTTAACATGAATTAATGGTCGGGGAGGTTGTCACACAACTAAAGATATCATTATAACACAAGCCTTTTTGGCGTAAGTCGAGGTTTTTTTAGGAGTAATAAGAAAGGAATGACTTTATTTACTACTCTCACCGTTTCAATTTATTTGCCCACTTTTGACTTTTAAAGTCTTTTATTTACAACTTTGACATTAATTATCTTTTTTTATGTTATCTTATATTTGATGTAAAATATATGAATAGATTGATTTTTAAATTTATTTTCATTGGTATAATATTCATCAATTATTTTATAACACAAACAAAAATAATTAAAAATTAAAAGTGGACAAATAAATTGAGATGGAGGAAGAACGAGTTATGTGTCAAATTAACGTGAATTTGAAAATATTTACCTCCAATTTTACTAGTAGTATATAAATGAAGATAAAAGATTAGTTAAAAATGTGGGACCAAACAGGTGGAGTCTAAGGTTAAACATGTGTGCTGGTATTTGGAGTTAGTTATGCACGTTGCATTGTCGACCGTCCATAAGGTTGGTTATGTATGTATGGACCCTTTTAGCCATTTTATCACTAGACATCACAAAACAACAATTTCTTCCAAACCATATCTTGAACATTTTAACTCACATCACATAAAGAGGTCAAAATATATGAACCGTTTTTTGTTACTATATATAATCTATAAAATAAACGTATAACTAGAAAAGAATCATGTTTAGGTTAATCGGTAAAGTTGTTGTACCTTTTTTTTTTTTTCTTTTTTTTTTTTTTTTTTTCCTCTTGTAAGCGACGCAACCGGTATTCTAGTTGCTACTTCCTCACTTTTCTCTAGTCATCCCATGATGTTAACCCATAGATGCTTAAACCCATTTAATGACGAAAAAAAAGTAACCTAGGTACTTAAACGTTTTACTTGGGTCCTAAAGAACGCGTCACCATGCGTGTTGTTTGCATCGATATTTCAAATCATGAAGTCTGTTAATAAACAAACGTCCAAGATTTTCAAATTCCGATTTACTTGCAATAACATGAAGTTTCTTAAATACATGAAAAATCACGATCTTGAGGGTGTTTGGGTACACTTGTTTTAAGAGCTTATTACTTATTGTGTTCAAAAGATACCATAGGTTGTGTCTTGATAAATTATTTGTATCAAATAAGTTGTTTTGAGAAGTTAATGTGAAAAAGCTTCTCCAAAAGCGTTTATTAGGCGCATAAACTCATATATGCTAGTAACCACTTTAGGTTCTTATATATAAATGACAAAATGGCACTTATCAACTATCATATGAATATTTGATATATTGATGGTATTGTGCAAACAAACAAAGAAGGTATGAAGCAAGATCTTGAATTGGATACTTCAATTGCAGCTGCCACTGTTTGGATTGTTGGTATTGATGTCGAAATGAGCCATTCCTCTATTAATTCTCTTATGACAACTTCACTTTCGGTTACCACATTAAATTTCAACACAACACCCAAAAGTAAATTATACCCGTATTGTATTTATGCTCATATATTTGGTAGGTTGATGGGTTAAAAAACAAATCTTGTTCCTGACAAGAAATATGTTAGAATCTTAGTTGTATTTGTTAGATATAAGTTCAGGGGCTCGTTGTAGTTTAGCTGTTAAGAAGGTTAGTCATGTAATAGAGAGATGTGTGTACTTGATAACTTATAACATGTCATCCACCGCCACCTCAGCACATACCATATAACATCATTATAACATAAACACCCTAATAAAATTGCTATAATATATCATAAAAAAATACACCAGTCACTCACCCACTCACAAAACAAAAATATATACACGTAACGCATGCCAAAAGGATGGCGTTTGCTTCTATAACCAAATGCCGGTGCAGTTTGGCATGCCATAGTGGCACCATAGGTGCAAAAATTGCCCTATAACATGCTATGGGTGACTGCATCGGGTTCTCTTTGGAAATCTTCTAGCCTCTTAAATTATAGTTTCTTTGTTTACTAAGGATTAACAACAACACCTCCCCCTCCCCCTAAATAAAGATGAGGGGTGGTACCACTCGACATTAAGGGGATCATAACCCTTTATCGAGTTTTTGTTGAAGTAGTTCTTGATTTGTGGTTCCACTCTATAAATCAATTTGTTGGATTTCTTCCAAAATTCATAATAGAGCCTTGTTCAATAAGAAGAACGAATCACACATCATGGAAGGAGCCGAAACTGTAGTCGATAACAATGTCGTGGTTGTTATAGGCGGAGTGTTACAATGGAAACTGATTGCATAAAAAGATTTTGATTTTATGGTGTTTTCATCTAAAATATAAATATCTGTTACTCTAGTTTTGTATACGACAAAAGTTTGTTACACGATCATGATGTTTGAAAATACTATTTGGAACAATTCTGAATAAAGTTTATGCGCGATTCGAGTATTCACATAAACTAAAGGGTGCTTTCACCTAAGATCATGTTAGATTTGGTTTTTGGCCTACCTCAGCCATCCCTAGCCAAACATTTTCGTGTGGACATATGACACTCGATCCACTCTTGTTCTTTTTTATCCATTTCATATGAATCACTGTTTTATTCTATGAAAACCACAAAAGCTTACAATAAAGCTTTAGGAAAGGATGTTGACTACTTTGATAATAGAACTATATATAGTTACATTCTTCTAGCTAGCTCGTAATTTTTAGATTACAAAAGTTTACTTCTAAGTATTCAACTACTTTTGTCGTACATATTTTTTTGTGACGCCAGTAGCGAAACCAAGAGTATAAGCGACAAGCTTCACAATTTCTTTTCATGAAAATATAATCGACTAACTAAGCAAGACATGTTTAATACAAGAAGCGGAGGTCACGTTGGCTAACAATTTGTTGGGTGAGCTGACTCGTTATCTCCTCCAGATGCGTAGCCGTAGTGAGAAGGAAACGAGGGTGCATTCGCTGCCTCTCAACCAGCCACTTAACAGCTACGGTCTGTATACTCTACTAATGAGCTCGGAAGCTGATATGCGTATCACAACCGCCTTGAGGGCCACTAGGGAAGAAGTGATGAGAAGCAAGAATTGATCAACAATTACCGAGTAATATAAAACCTCGATTCATGTTTTTAATTTCGGTATTGTATTTTTAGTTTTCAACGTTTACGTTTTTAATTTATGTAATTTTTTATGAATTTAATAAATAAAAGTTATTTTTAAACGAATAAAAAATGTATTGAAAGATAAAGTGGTATGAGATGTTTAGGAGTGAAAAGTGAGATAGTGGTGAAGCAGATTAAAAAGTTGATATGACGTTGGTGAAAGGTGAAGTGGTACGGGGTTAATGATAGTCTAAAATGTGCTAGAGATCTAGTCGAATTTTTTTATTTTGAGCTATAGACCTAAGTCAATTACTAGTTACAACACTCATCAAATATTTAGGTATCACAATATTTAATACTGACAATGTTGAGTATATATATTAAGTTCTCTTACTGTAAATGTACGTATTAAAAAACTTGGTTTGGTAGCTAAAACTGCACTTGGTTTGGTAACAATTTAATAACAACAACAAGAAAAACTAATGCATTAAAACTTTAAAACTACAAACACCAAAAAAAAAAAAAAACTATGGAGGATGATTATACACGTCTACATGCTTTCAATGTAGAGGTGCTCTATTGGCATATCTTTTTACCAGCCTTTGATAAATCTGTCGAATGACGTGGAGGTGTAGATGATAGCCATGTCAGCAATGTGGGACCCACATCCAGATTGCTTTTTTTGCTTTATCCCATTGCTGTTGCCTTCTACATGTGTTCTGGCGTCTACGCTAGGACCACTACATACCTTCTTTTGTTCTTCACTTTTTTGTTCTCGAATTTATTTGACCACAGATACTCGAGTCTTGATATTTAAATATATGAATTTTGATACAAAAGGGAAATGAATACAATACAATAAGATATTTCAAGTCAACTATTTTCACATAACCATGATAACTCAAAAAGGAGGTTATATGCTATAATAAGTATAGATAATACACTTAATCACTTATGTTAAATCTTAAGATTTTGTACGAGTGAAAGAATAAAGAATATAAATTTTATCTGAACATGTTTTTGATTCTCGTGGTATACAAAATAGGGTGTAAACGAGTCGAATCGACTACTACCAGTCTCGAACTCGACTCATTTACCAAAACTCGAGCTCGAAATTTGACTCGATCTCAGTTGAGCTTCGGAATTTAAGCTCGAGCTCGGCTCGTCATCTCAAACTTAAGCTCAAAACTCGACTCGAACTCGATTATTTACACATTTAAAGCTCGAACTCGATGAAAAATCGGCATATCACGCTTGACTCGACTCGATTTATGACAATTAAGTAACTACATGTATATAAAAGGGTAATAGTGTAATATCATTGAAGCTTGATAAGGGCTCGTGAGCCTCACGAGCTATATTTCCGAGCTCGAACTCGCTTCGAAAGTGTAATCGAGTAGCACGAGCTTGAGCTCGACTCGTTTATATCGAGTCGTTCTCGAGCAGTTTACGAGTCGATCTCGAATAGCTCACGAGCTGTCTCATCTCGTTTACACCCCTACTTGTGGACTATAACTTTTATGTGCACAGTCTTCTTTAAAATCAATGGTTCAAAACAACTTATTTTATTGGTTGACACAATTATGATTTGAAGGCAATTTTAACAGCATGTCTAATGATAGGTTAAAGGATACTTGAAAACTTAATTACTATAGTGATTGATTGGAAATCAATCAAGAAATGAAAAAGTCGATATTGATTGAGCGTTGAAAATTTATTATATGTTAATGAATCGAATACACGTGTTGAAGCAGTTGAGATGATAAGTTAACAGCGCATAATGATATCTATATACAGGAGGTAGATTGAAGTTGAAGAGGGATCACAATTATGAGTTAGAGGCAATGTTAACAGCGTGTCTAACGATATACGTTAAAGGGTACTTGGATACTTCATTATTACAACCAGGGGCGGAGCCACCTTGCAAGTAGTGGGGGGAAAGGCCCCCAACAAAGCTTCACCGGAATAGCTAAATTAGTAGGAAAAATTGTGAAATATCTTGCAAAAATCAGTGGTGCCCTCAACTCAGAAATTGGAGTGCCCTCTTTAAAAAGAAAAATCTATCAATTGAATCTTCGAATTTTTTCTCCTTGCCGGATATGGTGGAATGACAGAAAAAGGAAAAGAATGTTGAAGATGGGGAAATGGGAGGGTGAAGGCTAAGTTAACGTGAGTAACAATGAATATAATAAAATGTACACAAGTAACGAGGAAAGCAAAGGCCAGCACATACTGTACTTTATTTATGTTACTAGTATATTAGCTTTTTAAATTGGAAAACCTTTGTTATGACGATGCAAATGATGTTGTTGTTTTAGTTTCAATTTCAAGCTTAAGTCCCATTCTAGAGGAGAAAAAAATAAGTTTATACGTTAGCAACTTAAAAAAAATTACGAGCATGCATGAACGATATAATTACTCGATACAAGTTTAGACACTTTTACCTCTTCTGTTTTCTATTTTTTTGTTGCGTGTTTATATTTTATAAGTGAATATAGATTAAAATTCCGTGAAAGAAAAAGAATATAGATTACAAGTCGAGTTGATTATTTAAAATGACTCGATGAAATTGCTCATGTGATATACAACGCTCGTGTAATTAGTGTTAAAAGAAATATACTAAAAAAAAGTCCAACCCGTTATCGAAACATTCTTGTTGATCGTTGCCCCCTTCGATTAACTTTTCTGGCTCCGCCACTGATTACAACGATTGATTGGAAATCAATCAATAAATGAAAAGGTCGATATTGCTTGAGCGTTGGAAATTTATTATATGTTTAATGAGTCGAAAACACGTGTTAAAGCAGTTGAGATGATAGGTTAATGGTGCATCAATAATATCTAACTACAGAAGGTAGGTTGAAGTTGAAGACGAGTCAAGCATTAGATATGCTTTAAAAGATCAAAGGAATCGTTTTCAAACAAAAGTAAAGGCTAACTACTTACTAATAACCGCATAAAGTGTAACAACTAGCCCTACAACAGTAAGAAAAAAATGCATTTGAACGCCTTATAAGCGTGAGGTTGTGGCATGCATTAGCTACCGGGCCCATCACACATTGAGAGGCTATGGCTCTGATATCATGTGTAACCTCACACAAAGCTTAAAACAATGTACTATCATGTATCTTTTCAAGTTTCACGTAAAAGCTATGGTGGAAGGATATTAGGATACCACAACCTCAAGCTTATAAGGCACTCAAATGTCTTCGTTTCTACTAATGTGAGACGATTTGTTATAAAAATCTTGTGAAATACTTCTTTTGTTCCAAAATTATTAACCACTGGACGAAAAGACGTAGTTTATGGAAAAACAATACATTTCTTACTACTATTTTTTTTTTCTTTTGCAAAATTCACAAATAAATATAGTTTTACCATTTAGTTAATGATTGATTTCATATTGTTTTGTAAACAAATAATTTTGATAATGGTTAATATGATAAATTTAAATAATTTAAAATAATATTTTTAGCAGATTATTAAAATAATATTTTTAGCAGATTAATTTTTAACATTTTATTATGATAAGATGAAAATTGTGCAGAAATATACTAGATAGACTTCTCTAGATAATTTCGAATACATATTTATCCAAAACTGAATGAAATTCATGTTAAACACTTGGAAGATATTCTACAATAATAGTATGTGTTTACCTGTATATTAAATTCTTATGCTCTAGTAATAAAGAGTGGAGGTGTTTAGCTCTTATCCACTTATCTCTATATCCATGAGTTTGTTTTCTAGGCACCGGTCATAATACAAACTTTCACTCTTTCAAAATACCTTCAAATCCACCTCTAAGTGAACAAATATCTACTTAGCACAAAGTCGAAGACAAATTAAACATCCTTAAAAAACATTTTTTTGTCATTGTAGAAAAACACATTGAAATTTCTTACCCTAAATATAATATACACTTAGAATCTAATGAGTAATGACTTGGCATGTACAAGACACTGTAAGAACTACAAAATTACATTTAAAACACTTGAGATTGATTATTATGTATATATTTTGAATATTTAGTTGACTTTTAAAAAATCACCAAAAAGTTTATACTCGGTAAATCATTGTTTGATTTATCATAATTAGAAAAGAAAGTCAAGTGACATCTTTTATTGCATATGAATAATTATATTCTTTTCATGTGAGTTACATATCAACAACATCTTTATTACCTTAACCATAAACCATGAGAGAGATAAGGATAAAGCACCGTATCATTTCTTCTCTTATCACGCCAACTTTTCTCCCTCTCTATAAATACCCATTTTACTCCCTTCATTAACCAACAAAAAACCCATCTCATTTAAAACATATCTTCTCTCAAAATGAAAAACACTCCCAACTGGACTCGTGGGTCTTGCATAGGCAAAGGCTCATTTGGAACCGTAAATCTCGCCGTTGATAAATCCAACGGCGAGGTGTTCGCTGTTAAATCAGCGAACACAACTGATATCTCGTTCTCTGAAGCCTTAGAGAACGAGATTCAGATACTAAAATCATTGTCTTCACCATACATCGTCGCCTACCGCGGCGACGATGTCACGGTGGAGAATAATTCCTTAGTCTATAAAAATTTACACATGGAGTATATGCCAGGTGGCACCGTTGCTGACGTGGGCAAGCATGGTTACGATGACGTCACTATTCGGAGCTATACAAAGTGTATTGTATCTGCATTGAGCTACATTCATGCTAGAAACATTGTTCATTGTGATGTCAAAGGGAGAAATGTGTTGGTTGGGGAAACTCCCGGGTCTGCCAAGCTGGCGGATTTCGGGTCAGCTATGGATTTAAGTTGCGAGGATAAAGGTATTCGTGGGAGTCCCTTGTGGATGGCTCCCGAGGTTGTAAGGGGCGAGTATCAAGGACCAGAATCTGATGTCTGGTCCTTGGGTTGCACGGTGATCGAAATGATCACCGGGCAACCAGCCTGGCTAGACAGGGGAGTTGACACATTTTGTCAAATTGGTTACTCTAACGACTTACCAAATATGCCAGCTGGTATTTCGGATGAGTTACGGGATTTTTTAGACAAGTGTCTTAGAAGAGACCGTTTGGAAAGATGGAGCTGTGATAAATTGCTACAACACCCATATTTGTTATCGTGCACTTCTTTTTCGCCGAAATTCGAGGACAAAAAATGGTCCCCAAAATCAGTATTCGATTGGTCCGGTTTAAATTTCTCTAAAGAAGAGTCGCATATCGAGAATTCAGATACTAGCTCGACCTCATCAAATGCTAAACAGAGGATGGGTAAATTATGTTCCAATGTGGCTCCTAATTGGGAATCTGACGGATGGGAGGTGGTGAGAACAGAAACAGTCACCACCTATCAACCGTCATCATCAGTAAATGATTTGACGGTTACAGAAAGAGAAATGATTTATACACCGCTAATTTTACTTTCCACGTCACAAATTCGCACAAGTCAAATGACCATGCGTGAAACAATAGTGACGTTTATAGTAAATTTGATGGTGTACAAATTAACGGAACCATGGCTTGAATTTCATGATTCGAAGGATAATAATGATGAAGAATCAACAATAAAGGAAAGTGAAAGGACAGAACGGGAATATGGCGATTCTAATGGGAATTTTTTTCATGATGATCATCAATGTATCAACAACAATGCAAAGAGTACAAGTAGTAGTTGGGGTAGTAGAGACATTGATAATTATTACAGTTGTTATGTGTGTCTTTCGTTAGATAAGTTATTATTATTGTTGTTTAATTTAAATGTCACCCGACATATTTATTATCAAATTCTGTTTGTGTCTGTATTTAAACTCATTTCTGATCTTTTTTCAGTTCTTTACTTACTTATTAATATCCTACCAACATTTTATTTCAGTGAAGATATGAGATCAAATATATTATGTACGTGAACTCAATACATTAATCACGTAGTAAGATTCTATAATAAAGTATTAGCTGTAGAGCTGTTATCAAGGGTGTTTGCTGGTGCTGAAAAAAAAAATGTAGATTTTTTTTATAGTTGTGTTTGGCAAACTAGTTGTAATTTTTAGATTAAAAATGTAAAATGACGTAATTAGACATACAAATAAAAAACCCAATATGAATAAGAATTGTAAATAAAATTATTGATATAAATCATAAATATGTAGCATTGCATGAAAATCCATATAAAAATACAAACAATGTTAAAATGATGTTAAACTATCATTCACGGTGTACATTACATATTAAAGTAGGGTTTTATTATGATTTATAATGAATGTTAAAATAGTAATTATACAAAAAATAATCTCAATCCCTTTCTGAAAAGCTGGTTGGATGAACTTTTAATTTTAGAAATTATTTTTCCTATAATCTTAGCGGCCAACTGATACTACTCTTTGAACAATAGATTATTTTATGAAAAAAAAAAAAAAAAAAATGTAGCCCCCATAATCTCCTAATCATTTTGGTCACCAAACATAGCCCAATGTACTCAATGTTTTAAAAAATTTGGGTTAACCCGATCAGTTGAAGTGAAAGTGTTTTAATCAACGAATGTTGGTTTTATACAAAAATCTGGTCAAACCGTGAATAGAGAGCTTGAACAATTTAAAGAAAATAAAATAATAAAAATAAAAAATAAACATGTTAACGAGACAAGGTTTTAAAATATGAGTTAACCCGGCTGGTTGAAATAAATCTGTTTTAGTCATCAAATGCGGTTTTAAGCAAAAATCTGGTCAAAACTAGGTGCTGCGAGATTGAATATATCGATTAGAAAATGGGTTTATAGAATAATGGTTGTATCCACGTAAATGTTTAGTAAACGAGTGATTGGGTCCTCGCGTGTTGCGATTGAGCTACTTTGGATATAATATTGTATTTTCTGAGTGTCAAAATTTTGTGAAATTATTTGTTTTGTATTTGTGTGTTAAGTTTTTTTGTAACATGAGTTTTTTTTTTTTTTTTTTTTTTTTTTTTTTTTTTTTTTTAATTTGATAAATAAGGTTTGTGATGTAAAAAATCTATAAATAATTAAAAGTACAGGATAATTATCGTTAATTGCTATATATTCCAGGGGATGTTTTTTAAATGTCTATTTTTCCTTCTTATGACACGACAATATGGCTCTATCATAAAACAACATTTTCCCTTATGAAACGACATGCCCTATGTACCAAACGACATTGTTCCCACGCCTAATGTACAATAGTGAGTAAGGTGGTTAGCAACAGTTCGTTGCGGGCACATGTAACATTTATTTAATAAATTGCACATTTATTTGACGGCTTTTGAGTAATTTACGGAAAAACATACAAAAGATCTGGAAAATATAGAAAAACAGAAAAAAGTTGCTAGACTTTTATAAATTTCAAACTTTCATGATTTCTTTCTAGGGAAAAACATTGTAAAAAGTAAACATTTAAGATATCTATAACTTGTTACTTAATTTAGAGGTGCGTTTTGAATTTCCTTTATTAAATTTATTTTTTAACAAATTTTAGGATGAATTTTAAATTTATTAGTTAGGGCAAGGGTGTATTTTGGATTTTTTTTTTTTTTTTTTTTTTTTTTTTTTCAAAAAACACATACTCCGTATTAAAGTAAGCATTGATATATTGATCTCGTTTTGTTCACAAGTTCAACACCTTTTCAATGGTATATTTTTTAGGGAGATTGATGCGTAGGGCAATGTTCTGAAAGGCTCAAGGCACACTAAGGCGCAACGGGGGTCAAAGAGCCTCGAGTCGAAGCGCAAACTAAGGCGCGGGATTCATAAATGTGAGGCAAACTATACATTTATTTATTTTATAGCATATATGACAACTTATGCAGCTTAAATAACACAAAAATATCAATATTCAATGCATAATGCCACTTAATAGTTATTACATCTAACAAAGGTTGCATTTAAACCCAAAATATTAAGCAAGCAACATATCAGAATCCATGAACTACCCTAAATTCCTAAATATACATTACAATATATGAGTTTATGACTTATAAAATTTAACAAATTATCATGTATCAAACTATCAACTATCAACAACAAAAAATCTATATTTGTTTGGTAACACTTAACACTAAAGAAACAATATTTGTATCTGTTAATAAGCTACTATTTTTAGACATTAGATTACAAAAAAAACATTGTTCTTTGTTGATTGTGTGTTTTAGTTATTTTCTAAAATATTAGGGTTATTAGATACTTTATAACTTAAAGGGCCAAATGTATATAACATGTAAGCCCAAAATGTATCTTACTATTAAGAAAAAGACGAAAACAACATTACATTTTCTAGGCGCACAAATCCCCAAGGCGCTAAAGTGCAAAAATCCCCAAGGCTCTGCGATTTATACGGGATTCATGCATGTCGTGAGGCGCGATCTAAGAAAATCCCAAAGGCTAGAGCCTCGTGGGATTTAGGGAGTAGGCGCGCCTTAGGCGCGATTTTTAAAACATTGGCGTAGGGATTGCATCAGGCTTTACTTCTCAAGGGATCTTCAGAAGCTTACAACCCCCACCAGGCAGTGTACCTGATCGTTGTAGTATAGTATAGTGACAAGTACCGAGGGATTGATCGTTCAGCTAGGAATAGTATCGCTAGGATTAGAAAACCTAAATACTAATTCTAGAGATGAAGGATGATTATTTTTGTATTTTTATATTTTCTAGAAAGCAAGTAAAAATCTCGGGTTTTGAAGGATTTGGGCGGAATTAGTTGCTAGTCAACTAACCCAATACTAAAGATGCAATTAAAATAAAATACTAGAAATGAAAAAAAGACTAAACTAAACTAAGGTTGTGAGCAATAAGTGGAGAAATGTGTTTACTTAGATTTCACTATTCCCTAGATATCTTTTACACGTTAATTACTTGTTATAGTTGCGTGGATGACGGATTGTATTCCTTAATACCATTCATGGGGTGGCGTACTTAACTCCCCAATCCTATGAGTGTCTACTTCACTCCTATGTCGAGCCGGCTAAGAAGCTCCTAACATGGGATCATTAGAATTTACTCATGCATTAAATACAACCAATGAAACCTAGTACACATCGGTTCATGTTTCCTAAGACGTTCAAGCATGTTACCACTTGGAGATCTGCCAGTTTTCTTAAGCCTAACATCGAAATCATTCATCCAATACAACCATAAACAAGTAATCAACACATAATCAACATCTAGGTTTCATTAGATCTAAGCAAACACAAGATAAATCTAGTATAGCATGGTGGAATCAAGATAAGCACAAGATATAGACAACCAACACATAGACATATTGATTGAATTAGAAGAACACTTATCTCAATTACACATGAAAGGGTTCAAGGGCTGAAAACCCGTGAAAAACCTGTAAAAATCGTATATGGTTCGGCCTTAGGATTTCTCCAAACTTGTTCCTCTTAATGAATGATAATTAGAAAACTATATATAGAAAACTGAGGCTGACGGCATCAAGAACAAATGGGTGACGCCGTCATCTCACCGTCAAAAGAATTCTCGGACTGCCTTGATCTACATCTGACGCCGTCATGTATTAAGTTTTTTTCCAGGCCTTCACGTATTTTACTCTTGACGCTCTTCCTTGTGACGCCTTCATTTCTGTACTGGGCCGTCATGAAATTTACTCTTGACGCCGTCAAATTGTTACTCTTGACGCCGTCACCTACTGTTCTCAGCTTGGAAAATTAAGTCTTTGGCGTTTTCTTCACTTTTATGCTCCAAAAAAGTCCGAATTGCTTCCTTTTCCAGATTTCACTCCCAAAGTACCTAAAATCACAAAATGAACGATTTAGGGCAATATTTGATCAAATAAATTCAATTCCGGGCTTAAATGACCCCCTAAAAATGGTTCATTTTTCGCCTCATCATATACCCTTACACTTGAGATTTGCTTGTCCTCAAGCAAATGCGCTTTTATTCTAGTCAAAATACAAGTTAGGGGTCATTTAACACTAATATAAAAGTAATTACAAAAAATAATCGTTCCACTAAAGACCAAAGACAAGCACGGAGGTCATATACTAGCACCTCACAAATAGTGTTTAGATACTCACATATCTCGGGTGTAATAAAGTATAAATTACAATATGGAAACGGAAGATATCTCTCACTACCTGTCATAGCAAAATAGATTAGCATAGGCTTGGGAAAGGATCAAACCTCCACCACATGGCGTAAACACCTAGGATAAACTATCAAATATGTCTTTTAAAGGGTTGTAACGTTAGGTGTAGGGAAATGAAATACACGGTTTTGTTGGATATCGGCAGTCTTTACTGGTGGCGAGTTAACAATCTTGGTTAATTACATGTACAATGTGGCGTTCCTAAGCCAAGACTAGACTCGACTTGACTTAAGCTAATAAATGAAAAATAACAAAAACATAAAATGAACATAGAATAAAACGGGATGGTAGTCCGTATGTTTTTTCTCTTTTCTTTTTCTATTTTTTTCCTTTTTCTTGATTTTTCGATTTTTTTTTTTTTTTTTTTTTTTTTTTTTTTGCATACACTCTTACCCTACCATCCAAAATAATACATCATAAGGATTGCAAATTCCCCTTACACTTGAATTTTTACATACTTTACAAATAAACTAATCTAATGACTCGAATTAAGAAAATCAAAACACTTGGAGTACTTTTAAGATTAACGCAGCTATGGGGTAATATATGATGTTCTTCCCGATTACTCCATAAATAAGTACTTTACCCATGAGTCCCAATCGTCCCAAAACAATATGTACAAGGATATGACTCGACTTAGCAACCATGTAATCAATTAGATAGTTAACTTAGGGTTTAATAAATAACGATAATGCACTAAAAATGAGGGCATACACGGAAGGCTAAGGCGATTTGAGTGTACATTTTAGTGGGGTGTAACAAATTCTTCCTTTAAGTAAAATGCTTAAAGTTAGAGACGAAAAGATAGGCTCGGAGGGGTGTACTAGGGGTTTCGTGTACTAAAAATGAGTACAACGCTAAGGTGTGGGAAAAATTAGTTGACTTAACTAGCCAAGTAATATGACTTAAATGGTCAAGTAATTATGATACGGGTTTAACACAAGGGTGATCCTAATGTCTCTTATCATGTAGTAAATCCTACTGCACGAATGTAGTCTCACTAGCGGTCTCGGGATGCATCACTAACGCAAGTTCTAGAATCTAAATGCTACCGGTACACTCATAAGCACTAATAGTAAATGCTTTTCCTATCAAATCTAAAGGCGAACCTCACATATTTGGGTAGAAAATTTTTCTGAATAGTACGGTTTTGTGCTAGTCATACAATCTCCTATCCATGAGACGCTTGCTATGGCTAAAGTTTCGCTCCTAAATGTTGTAAATAATTTTAAATTTGGCGTTAAAATTGCACTAACAAGTGTTTCTCATAGTTTTATTACACATCTACCATTAAACAAACAAACTCAAGCGAAAATGTATTTGTAAGGTATCATCATTTTATCTTCCCCTTACACTTAAGATGAACATTGTCCCCAATGTTCAAGTAAAGAATGTAAAAGTAAAATAAGTAAAACAAATGAAATCAAATACTCCCCTGATTCGCTCGGTATGGATAATAAGGTGGCCAGGTTAGATCTTCCTCCAAGAAAATGAACAATCAAAGCTTCCCTTCCAGAATATAAATCATCTTCTTGTCATACATAACCTGTAAATCCTGAGAAATCAAACAAAGAGACCTCGCATAAAATCAGGGGCAATCTATATAAGTTACTAAATCCTAAAAAACAAAATAAGATATAATGCTTGTGGAATGAAGTTTGCAGATTTCCTGGAGATTATAAAACTTAATAATTCAATAAAAACTTTAAAATTCCGTTAGAAAAACAAAACTAGTAAAATTTCCAGGTTTTTACACGTGACGCCGTCAAGAGTAATCTCGTGACGCCGTCAGAAGTGACCTGCAGAAATTCTTATGTTAAGTTTCCGGAAAATTTCTGGAAAAACTTGGTCCTACTTCCTGGAAAATCCTGCAAAACTTCATTATGACTCAATACAAGCATTTGACTCTAACAAATACGAATATACATGTTCATTTAATATTGTGGAGAATCATGATCGGTTTGTTTCTTAAAAACTTATTTGGGGTTTCCCCTTACACTTATCTTTTGCAAAAATACCTTTTGGGTGAAGTTAAGACTAGGCTAAACAACAAAGTAAAGTATTTCCACTTTTTAGTTTAGAAACATGATCTACCAACAATAAAAATAAAACATGCATACGGAAACAAATAACAAACAAACAAAATAAAATCACACAAAGCATGGGTTGCCTCCCAAGAAGCGCTTTTCTTTATTTACGAGTCTTGTAGCTAGACTCAAAGTCATGGGTTGCTACGTGACTTCATCGTTGGTTTCACTCTCTAGGTCGTCTTCTAAACCAGTTTTGTATTCCGGACCTAGTTGCAAACATTCTTTGTAGAAACCAAGCATCCTATTCTTCACATACTCTACTCCTCTACGTCTATCCTCATCATTCCTATAATAAGCCGCTTGCTTGTGTTCCTTTTCTATATTAGAGAGAAGGCTGTATTGCTCAATTTTGTAGGGCATTTAGTAGGCAATCTCATCATTCTCTTCCTTGAATCTAACTATCCCTAAAGTCGGATCATAACTCATCCTAGTGACCTCAACAAATGGTTTTCCGAAGATTATTTGGCTTAGGCAATCATCTATCACCGGACGAGTGTCTTCCACTATCATAAAATCGATCTCATAAGTGAAATTACCTATAATCACATGCAATCCATTCACTCTCCCTACAAAAATACTTATCAAATTCCTCTTGGGCATCATCCTAAAATTAAGTTGCTTCTTCATCACCCAATTGTAGTAAGTCCTAGTCATGATGTTTACAAGAGATCTAGGATCGATGTAAGCTTTCCATATATGCATATGCCCGATATTGCATGGTATGTTGATGTTAGAGGGGTCTCCCATTTTGATAAGGGGTGTGCCAAGGATATATGGTCTCTCGGGACCATCGAATAAATCCTTATGGTATTCCCGTTCTTCCTTGGTGGGCAACTTATCAAAGAACTTCTCTATAGTTTCTACTTCCTCTAACTCCTTTTCCTTATTAACCTCAACTTCCCTACTTTCATCCCTAGTTTGGGTTTCTATTCCAACTTCATCCTTGTCACTTTCTTCTATCTCTTTATCTATTGGCCTAATGGTGACAACATTGACAAAGTGGACATGTTTAGATGATGAGGGGTCCTTAATTTGGATTCCGTTATTGGTGGCCCTAGTGTCCTTCCTAGGTGTAGTTAATGCTTGGTTGTTGAGGGCTTTCAACAAGTTATCTATCTTGTTGGTCATCTCCGTTTGTTGTTGGTTGAATTCAGTTTCAAACCTAGCTATGCGAGCTTCTTGAGATGCCATGAATTTAGACATCAATCCTTCAAGATTTTTGGTACTACCATGGTTGTTAGAAGGATTGTTGTTGAAAGTACGGTTGGAGGGTGGACCGTTTGGTTGGTAATGATTAGGCGGATTGTAAGAATTGGGTTGATTTTGTTTCCACCTAAGGTTTGGGTGATTTTTCCAAGAGGGGTTGTATGAATCACCGTAAGGGTTTAGCTCGGGTTTGAAAGTGTACCACTTATCTCCCGCTTCGTCGGTACGCGAGGATGCGTAGTCCGCAAAAGCTGTTCCGGGGAGTTCCACACAATGACGAGTGTCATGGGGACCACTACATAATTCGCATGAAGAAGTGATTTTGTTCACTTGGCTTGAAGGCTTAGGAGCTTCGTAAGATTTCATGAGAAACTTGACTTGGTCCTCAAGTTCCATGATCCTACGGCCGGGAGTGCTAGAGTTGTTCGAAGGCAAAGATATTGCCTTGACCGTTTTGTTCAAATCACGGGGATCATTCCAACTTTCGTTGTCATAGAGAGCAAGATCTTCTATGAGTTCCCATGATTGTTCCGCACTTAGATCACGTAGCTTACCACCGGCCGATTGGTCAATGGCTCGCCTCGTGGAGAGATCGATATGGTCATAAAAGATTTGGACTTGGAGCCAAAGATCTATGCCATGATGAGGGACTTTTTGAAGTAAGTCCTTGAAACGAGTCCATGCTTCATAAAGAGATTCATTTTGACGTTGTTGGAACATCAAGATGTCATTTCTAAGCTTAGTAGTTCTCCCCGGTGGGAAAAATTGAGCAAGGAAACGAGTGGTGAGATCATCCCATGTGGTGATGGATCCCGCGGGTAAACGCTCAAGCCATTGACTAGCTTGATCCCGGAGAGAGACTTGGAATAGGCGTAATCGGGTTGTCTCTCTAGTTTCAACATCTAGGTCTATGGAGTCTACGATTTTTAGGAAGTCCCTAAGATGTTGGTTTGGATCTTCGGAACGAAGTCCATTAAATGCACATCCGCTTTGCACCAACCGGATGGTGTCGGATCGCAAGGGGGTCACATTGGTTCCGGTGAGCTTAATGGTGTTTCGGTAGCCTTGGTGGCTAGGTCGGGAATACTCTCCTAAGGTTCGGGGCCTAAGAGGTTCTAGTGGTGGGTTTTGTTGTGGTGGGATGACGGGTTCAAAGATGTTCCCATCTTCCATGATGTCGGGTGGTGAAAAGTTACGAACAAAAACACAAATAAATAAGATAGACTAAAGAAATAAAAATAAAATCTTACTAGAAAGGAATCTAGCAAGTAGACCTAATAAAAAGATATTCTAACCTAGACAATAACTATTCCCCGGGCTGCGACGCCAAAAACTTGATGCGTAGGGATTGCACCAGGCTTTACCTCTCAAGGGATCTTGAGAAGCTTACAACCCCCACTAGGCAGTGTACCTGATCGTTGTAGTATAGTATAGTGACAAGTACCGGGGGATTGATCGTTCAGCTAGGAATAGTGTCGCTATGATTAGAAAACCTAAATACTAGTTCTAGAGATGAAGGATGATTATTTTTGTATTTTTATATTTTCTAGAAAGCAAGTAAAAATCTCAGGTTTTGAAGGATTTGGGCGAAATTAGTTGCTAGTCAACTAACCCAATACTAAAGATGCAATTAAAATAAAATACTAGGAATGAAAATAAGACTAAATTAAACTAAGGTTGTGAGCAATAAGTGGAGAAATATGTTTACTTAGATTTCACTATTCCCTAGATATCTTTTACACGTTAATTACTTGTTATAGTTGCGTGGATGACGGATTGTATTCCTTAATACCATTCATGGGGTGACGTACTTAACTCCCCAATCCTATGAGTGCCTACTTCACTCCTATGTCGAGCCGGCTAAGAAGCTCCTAACATGGGATCATTAGAATTTACTCATGCATTAAATACAACCAATAAAACCTAGTACACATCGGTTCATGTTTTCTAAGACGTTCAAGCATGTTGTCATTTGGAGATCTGCCAGTTTTCTTAAGCCTAACATCGAAATCATTCATCCAATACAACCATAAACAAGTAATCAACACATAATCAACATCTAGGTTTCATTAGATCTAAGTAAACACAAGATAAATCTAGCCTAGCATGGTGGAATCAAGACAAGCACAAGATATAGACAACCAACACATAGACATATTGATTGAATTAGAAGAACACTTATCTCAATTACACATGAAAGGGTTTAAGGGCTGAAAACCCTTGAAAAACCTGTAAAAATCGTATATGGTTCGGCCTTAGGGTTTCTCCAAACTTGTTCCTCTTAATGAATGAAAATTAGAAAACTATATATCGAAAACTGAGGCTGACGGTGTCAAGAACAAATGGGTGACGCCGTCATCTCGCCGCCAAAAGAATTCTCGGACTGCCTTGATCTACATCTGACGCCGTCATGTATTAAGTTTTTTCCAGGCCGTCACGTATTTTACTCTTGACACTCTTCCTTGTGACGCCTTCATTTCTGTACTGGGCCGTCATGAAATTTACTCTTGACGCCGTCAAATTGTTACTCTTGACGCCGTCACCTACTGTTCTCAGCTTGGAAAATTAAGTCTTTGGCGTTTTCTTCACTTTTATGCTCCAAAAACGTCCGAATTGCTTCCTTTTCCAGATTTCACTCCCAAAGTACCTAAAATCACAAAAGGAACGATTTATGGCAATATTTGATCATATAAATTGAATTCCGAGCTTAAAAGACCCCCTAAAAGTGGTTCATTTTTCGCCTCATCAGAGATCGTTACATATTTGTTAGATTTCGGATAAATGAAGTTTATTTTATTAAAAAAAATGTAAATATCTAAAAGTAGGGTAATTATTGTAACTTTTTATTAAATTTATTTTTTAAACAAACTGTAGGTTAGTTTTTAAAGTTATTACTCTCTCCATCCCATATTAAATGTTCACTTTTGATTTTTATAATTTTTTTTCTTTTATTTTTTAATTTATATGCTTGACCTTTCTCGATGCTCTTTTTGGGTGACTCACCAACCGACCCAGCAGTGATCGATGACAGAATGGTACGAACAAATCAAAGTCATTGGATTTGGTAGTTCTCCATGGACTTCTCTCTTTAGCCCTTTGTATATGTTCATAAATGGGTGTGCACCTCCAGATGGGCGGGGGCCGGCCTCCCACTCTATTATCTTATGCAGCATTTATTAGCTTAGCTGGGTTGGGTGGATCGTGCAATAAGCCTCTCTCGACCCTCCGTTTATCATACGTCTTTATGAAAGCCTCTCGCCTTTCGAGATCCGGTCCATCGTATCATCAACTCAGTCAGATCTTCTTGTTTGCCCGCTTTGATTAGGCTTCCTTTAACAGATTTGATCGGCATTTCATGCTGCAGTCCTACTGAATTCGACCTTTTATCAGGGTAGCGTAGTAAGGTTAGAGGCGCAATTAGAAGAGTTTTGTTTTGTTTTTTGTTTTTTTTTTCAAAAAATACATATATTAAAATTGAACATTTTTTATAAAATCGTACGTAAGAGAAAAGCCTTGCAATATTTGACTCATTTTGTTCGTAAATGGAAGAGTTTTTCAATGGTATAATGTTTTGTAAAAAAGTCGTTAGATATTTGTTATATTTTTGATAAATAAAGTTTATTATATAAAAAAACCGTAAATAGCTAAAAATACAGGATAGTTTTTGTAACTTGTTGCATAGTTTGGAGGTACGTTTTGTAATACATTATTTTTTTCCAAAACGACGCCGTCCTTATTTGCGCCAAACGACATCGTGTGTCTTTTCTTTTCAACGTACACTTTGTAATTTAGCCGGCCAAACGCGGCATCGTTTAGCTCAGCAAATGTATATATGTATAACGAAGCTAAGACATAAAAGCTAGGCAACAAGTTTCTTTTATCAAAAGTGTTAAAAAAAAATGTAGTCATAGAAGCAATCAATCATAATGTTATTTTTATACTGCAATGCATGAATACATGCAACATTATGTTTATTTTTATGTTAGAAATTAAAGAAATAGGTAAAAACCCGATTGGTGGTCGAGACATGAAATAATCAAGCTAGTATGGGAATTGGATCAAATAATCAAGCTAGTATTCGGAAATCAGTTCCTAGCTACTAGTTATATTGTCTAGTACGTAATGCATTATTTTGCAAATTCATTGAATATGTTGCTAGTTCTAGAAGTTTGTCCATGTAAAAACATCATACCCTCTCGATCTAAAGTATCTAAAGATAGATGGTCCGATAGATATCCTCTGGACATCTAATCTTTGTTCATTAGACCTTAGCTTGCGTTACGACATCAAACATCTAAAGAGTTAACAGGTGACATGCTCTCTAAATTAAAAGTGATAGAAAACCATGCATTATGGGTTTTTATATTTTTATAATAGAAATGGTCTTGAGATGTTATTTTCTTGTAAGTTTAGAAGAGTATGGAGATGGTAAAAGAAGAATATAGAACATGTGTACTAGGTAATAGGTATGAAGGAATTAGTTGCTGGCACGCAATACATTGCTGTTGCACGCGAGACATCCCAATCCCAACTTCCTAAACCTGTAAACACTATTTCAAGTAACTGTTTCCTTCCATGCTTTAACTTCCAACATTTTACATTTCTTATAATAATTGTCGTATAAACATTTTTTGTATATACTGAATGTTACGTATTCGTTGTGACCACTGCCCACTTCTACCAAAATGTATATTTCATTCATAACTCATACTCTTATTGGAGAGTCCTACACATATATATAAATGCTTTCCCATTTCGAATGGCAAGTGTGGATTTTACAGAAGATTATGGTTTTTGGACGAGGGGAGATATTAAAGTGACGCATGGAGCTATGGGAACTGAAAACAGCGAATTTACATTCATCACCTACAAGTTTTTGTTCGTAGTTTGTTAAACATTTTATAATCCATTTGTTAGAACATGTTTAGAATTATCGCCTCCGTCTTGCATCAAACCTTTTATCTTTTCACAAAGAGTGTGTTCAAAATAGAACGATTTGCAATATTGAAACTGTAAGAAGGCTTTGCAACCTTCTACACATGGACGGAGCCAGGAATTAAGAATAAGGGGGCCGAAATTTTTTCCTCAAAGGTTAGGGGGGTCATTTGCCTATAGTTGCGTCATATGCTTAAATTTTATAAAGTAAATAACAAAGCAATTGGGCGTGTTGGAGAGGGCCGAGCACCCCCTTACTCCCCCACTGTCTCCGTCTCTGCTTCTACATGGTTTAGTCTACATGGTTTAGTGAAGTAACATTGTACGACTAAGGTTGTAAATTTAATGTTAAGTTACGGTTGAGTTGTGAATTGTGATAAAAACGATACAGCAGTCATACCAAGTAAATCAAGTACCTACACAATTTATTATACAACTACAAAACAAGATTTTAGAATAAAAACATTATTGCTCTTTCACAAAGAAGCCATTTACCAACTTGTGTAATAAGTTCTTATAAATATAAATCTATCAGTATTTCAACAACATATATATGACATTTATGGTTATGCCGTTATTACATATGCATTAATATATTAACCATTACATATCTTCAGTACAATCATGGCTTTAGATTTTATTCACTTAATCATAAATACATGACTAGGTTGTTAGATAATGTAACCACGGTTTTTAAGATCGGGATCCTACCCAGTATCGTTTTTATCTTTGCAAGATCGTGATCTTAAAATCGGATCGGGATCTTAAGATCCTACTCTAATGTTATTTCTTAATAGTTTTTGTAATAATATACAAATCTGCAAATTATTATACATTATAAACACAAAATATTATAAATGTTTCATAAAAATATTGTACTAAATTATGATTATGAAATGTTTAAAAAGATTAACATGTTGTTTTTTAAATTCTAAAAAAAATAACCCATAAATTTATAGTTTTTTAGTTTGTAATCTGAGAAAGTAATATCGGATCGGATTAGATCTTAAGATTGTTAGGTCAAGATCGATATCCTATGAGATCTTAAGCTTTCTTAGATCCTATGTAGGATTCGGATCGTTTTTACTTTGCAGTATCGTAATATCCTAAGATAAGGATCGGGATCCTGACAACTATGAATGTAACAACTTTTTGATTATCAAAAATATGTGGCACAAACATAGATAGGTATACCCCTTTAATATACGTATGTACGAGCCTACATTCCTGTTATATCATTGATTGTGGGGGCAAAATATGGATATGGATATGATGTTGTTGTTTTGACATCTTGTTGGTCCCAAACGCATCACCTCTGTGTGTCTTGTATTTTAATCGGAACCACCTAAGTAATATGTTTGTACTAGGAAACTTCAGTATGATAAAATATAAATTTATAAGCATATCGAAGCTTGGCTACATTAACTAAGTAAATGAATAGTTACACTGAGGTAAAGAAAACAAACAAATCATAGAACAATGTAACAGAAGGAAATGCCTATTGTTCAAATCATTATTTTTTGATAATCTTTATAAGTCATTTTATCTTGCATACTCAAATATTCATGTTTATCAAGGGACATATCAGTACTAATAAAGTCATACGATCACATCTCATAAAAAAAAATGGAAGGACTAATAATGTAAATATATTAAAGAAACGAGGACTAAAAATGTAAATATCTAAAGGGATTGTCTAACCAATGCTCTAAGGGCATTGGTTAAGAAGGCATGAACCTTAAAAAAAAACACAGGACCCGCACACCAAGTATACTATTCATATTAAAAAATATTTTTTTAGTCCTTTTTTGTGCGTCCATACCCTTCTTAACCAATGCCCTTAGGGCATTGGTTAGACAATCCCATATCTAAAAAGTTGCTAACTACCCACCCCCTCTCTCTCTCTCCCCCTCCCATCCCCCTCTCCCCCACCCTCTCTCCATCCCACTCTCTATCCCTTTCTTCCCCTCTCTCCCTCCCACCCCCACCCTCTTTCCCTCCCACCCTCTATCCCTCTCTCCCCCTCCCCATCCCCCTCTCTCCCTCCCACCCTTTATCCCTCTCTCCCTCCCACCCTCTCCCTCCCTCTCCCTCCCTCCATCTCTCTCTCTCTCTCTCTCTCTCTCTCTCTCTCTCTAAGTTCCAACATTATCCCTCTCTCCTTCCCACCCTCTCTCCCTCCCACCTCCTCCCTCTCTCTCCCTCCCTCTCCCTCCCTTTCTCTCTCTCTCTCTCTCCCTCTCTCTCTTTGCCACCCTCTCCCTCCCTCCCTCCCCTCTCTCTCCCGCCCTTCTCCCCCCCTCTCTCTCTCTCTCTAAGTTCCAACATTTAACATTTCTTACAATAATTATCGTATAAACGTTTTTTTGTATATAGTTATATATTGAATGTTACTTATGTTAGAATTTAATAATCAAAGTACACGTATTTGCGGAAGCTAGGATCAAGCATAACACATAAATATTAACTAAAACATAAATAGGAACGTATCGTATGCACTTCAATAAATCTTGAACTTGTGTAAAACTAGAGCAATGATAAACCCCTTACCGTTTTGTTTATCGATCTCTTGATAACAACTATAGTGAGTTGTTACCTCGTTCTTGTACACACAAACTAGTACTGAATTAAAGAGATTGCAAGATCTATGTAAACACTAGTTTTGGAAAAGCAAAATCGACAACCCTAAAGGTTTAGGGGTGTTCAACCGGTTAGAGAGAAGGGGGAAAACTTATGGATAATTTGCGTGCACAATATGTGAAAACAAATGACCCTTGGGTTTGTATATATAGCCTATCAAACTTGTTCTCCAAGTTTGAGTGAGTTTGGGTTTCCCCTCCCCTTGAGTCGACGACCATCCGACCCACAAGGGTCCTTCCGGATCCTTCATGCTATATATTTCATCTCTAGTCCTTTACGTTTACATTTAACGATAGTTAGTACTTACGGTTAATTACTAACGGCCGTTAAGTCCCTCTAGTGTTTAATTAATTACATATATACGAAACATTTAATATATATAATTAATATACTTTAATTCTCGTTTGTAATGTGTGCAATCTCGAGGTCTCGGGTTCGATACTAGTCATTTACATATTAACATTTATACGTAACATTTAAAAGCTCCCACTCGTATATTTATTAATAGTAAAATGACATTGGTTGGCGTCTTGCAACACTTCAATGCCCCCAGCACGACTCGAGCTAGGTTTCCTGAAAAACCTTTAATGATTCATCATTATAATTATCATTTTGTTTCTAACACTACATTAATAAAGATGTGAGATTCTTTATTAACTTTCCGTTTCTCGTTTCTTTATGATTGAACAAAATTACCAAAACATTTGAACATATTCCAGATAGACTTTGGGCGTGGCCACGCAAACATTTTGTCAACTCTACGAGGGGCCCAGCAGTATTAAACTTCTAAACAAATCAGAAGGAATAAATTCTTTCTTGACTACAAGAATAACCCATGAACTTTGCAACACTTCTGAAAACAACCCTTATAACTCCCTGTTACGGTGAGCGGTAGATTGTTTTACAAAAATGCACTACATCCATGACTCTTATCTGGTATCTCAAGTCTGAGGATAACTTTAAATATGATTCTCACAAATATTAAATCATATTGTTGGGATAAGTCTTATATTCAATTCATTGAATATCATGTGAAATTGGTATGACTACGCATTAATATACTTTCAAGTATATCCTAACCAATACTCAAATTTGTCTTAGTTTAATAATATTCTCATATCATTAATTGACAACGGAAAATTTAGAATAATAATTTATTCATGGATTTAAACATGCAAATACAAGATATATTACTAAGACAATGATAAATAAACATAAATAATATTTATTTTATTAAAATAATAATTGTACATTATATCCTTTATCCAAATACTAATCATAAATGGGCATGAAACTTTCAGCTAAACGAAGTCCTATGCCTTCAGCATGCTTATAAAGCTTGGTGCCAGGTAGGGGCTTTGTTAATTGATCTGCTAAGTTTTCATCTGTGTAAACTTTGAGCATTTCGATTTCACCTATTTCGACTTGTTCTCGAACATAGTGATGCTTAATTGGGAAATGTCTGGTGCCTCTCATGATTCTAGGTTCATTGGCAAATGTAATTGTAGCTAAGTTGTCACAATACATTTTTATAGGTCTTTGAATCGATGCCATAACCCCAATCCCCGAAACAAACTTCCTAATCCAAACAGCTTCCATCGCAGCTTCTGAAGCAACTATATACTCACTTTCTGTGTGCATACATTGCTAGTGTACTCTACTTTCTGCTCCTCCAATCCACAACTCTTCCATTAATGATAAAGACATAACCCATCTGAGACTTCGTATCATCCTTATCACGTTTCCAAGAAGCATCGCAGTAACCTGTAACATCAAGTTCTGCAGATGGAGTACCCCCATAAACCAAGAACATCTCTTTAGTAGCCATAAGGTACTTAAGAATATTCTTAACAGCAGTCCAGTGAGCTTCACCTGGATTCTGCTGATATCGACTGGTTAAATTCTGAGCAAATGCCACATCAGGCCTTGTGCTTTTTACCGCATACATAATAGATCCCACAGCAGAAGCATAAGGGACTCTCTTCATGCGTTCCACCTCTGCTGGTGTTGAAGCACAAACTTTGCTACTCAAGCCATGTTGTTATTGCATTGGCAAATATCCCTTCTTGGAATTTTGCATATTGAATCTCTTCAATATTTTATCAATCTAAGCACTTTGGCTTAATCCAATTAATCGCTGAGATCTATCTCTATATATCTTGATATCCAGAATGAATGCAGCTTCCCCTAAATCTTTCATAGAAAAACACTTTCCAAGATATGCCTTGACCTTTTGCAAACTTGGAATGTCTTTCCCCATGATCAATATGTCATCGACATATAAAATAAGGAAAATTACATCACTCCCACTAGCTTTGTGATATACACATAGCTCATCAAGATTTTGAGTGAATCCATACTTTTTAGTCTCACTATCAAATCTTTTATTCCATTGTCGTGATGCCTGCTTCAATCCATAAATGGATCTTTGAAGTTTGCATACACGATTTAGGAACTCTAGATTTACAAACCCCTCAGGCTGCGCCATATAGATGTCTTCATATAGGCGACCATTTAAGAAGGCGGTTTTGACATCCATTTGCCAAATCTCAGTCATAGTAAGCGGCTATGGCTATAAGAATCCTAATATCCCTAATGTCAGCTACAGGAGAAAAGGTCTCCTCATAGTCAACACCAAAAGTTTGAGTATAGCCTTTAGCTACCAAAAAGACCTTATAGGTATGTACAATGCCACCCATATCAGTCTTTTTCTTGTAGAGCCATTTACTCCCAACTAGCTTTGCACCCGGAGGTAGTTCTACTTCTATCCAGACTTCATTATCTCTCATAGATTGCATTTCCCCATTCATAGCAACCTGCCATTTTTCCTTTTCAGGACCATTCATGGCAACCCTATAACTAGTAGGTTCATCAAGATCCCCTAGTATAGTTTCCTCACACTCTACATTGAGACATAGACGTTCAAGAGCTTTCACAGTTATTACAGATCTGCGAATGGGAACCACTTCAACTTCAGGTGGAGGACCTAAACTTTCAGGTTCTACAGGAAGTTGGCTAGTGATTTCAGAAGGTGTTACATCTTCATGATCGTCTTCCAGATCATATACTCTCCTACTGAAAATCTTGAGATATGAGCTCCTTTTTCAAGAAGTCTCCATACCTTGCAACAAAAACTTTGTTTTCAGGTGGGTAATAAAAGTAGTAACCCATTGTTTCCTTTGGGTATCCTACGAAGATGCACTTTACAGATCTTTGTTGGAGTTTATCTGCTGAGTCACGGTTAATATACGCCTCGCAACCCCAGACCTTTAGATAAGATAAGTTAGGAACTTTTCCAGTCCATAACTTATATGGTGTCTTATCCACCTTCTTTGTTGGAACCATATTAAGAATGTGAACCGCAGATTCTAAGGTATAATCCCAAAACAAAAAAGGAAGAGTTGTTAGATTAAACATAGATCGTATCATATCTTGCAATGTACGATTCCTTCTCTCAGATACACCATTTTGTTGTGGAGTATATGGAGAAGTAAGGTGCTGGACAATTCCTTCCTTAGCTAAGTAATCTATAAACTCTTGACTCAGGTATTCACCACCTCTATCGGATCGAAGAGCTTTAATCTTCTTTCCAAGTTGCAACTCTACTTCTACTTTAAACACTTTGAATGTTTCAAATACCTCATGCTTATGTTTAAGTAAATAAACATAACCATAACGGCTGTAGTCATCCGTAAATGTTAAGAAGTAGCTAGCACCTCTCCTTGACACATGTCTAAGTGGTCCACACACATCTGTGTGAATAAGACACATGTCTAAGTGGTCCACACACATCTTCCCAGAAATACAAGATTCGCACTTATCAAATGATTCATCATTGATCTTATTTAAAAGCCCATCATGTTGCAGCTTTTCCATGCGAGCCTTGCCAATGTGAGCAAGCCGATAATGTCAAAGATAAGACAAATCCAGACCTTTCTTGATTCTATTATTATTGATGCTATACATTGAATTATTTTTAAAAAAGGCATTATCATTATCATTCATATCAATCTCAAAAATACCATTCACAGCAATAACATTGAAATAAAATACACCATTTAAAGAAACTGAAATTCCATTGCTAGAAATAGTATGATCAAAACCAAGGTTCAACAAACATGAAAATGAAATAACACCTCTAACAATTGATGGTGCATAATGACAATTATTTAAAAATAGTACTAAGCCCGAAGGCAACACTAAATTAAAAACGCCTATAGCTTCAAATTCTGCATGTGCTCCGTTACCCACGTACAAGAATCGTTCTCCATAGGACAGCTTTCTCTCAACTCTAAACCCCTGCAAGGTATTGCAAATATGAATGCCACATCCTGTATCATATACCCATGAATTCAATTTAGAAGTAAGAGTGAATAATTCAATCATAAAGAACGCACCTGAAGTACTGGGGTTACTAGCCTTATTATTTTGCTTCTTCTGTCGCAAGTCATGAATGTAGAGAGGACAATTGCGCTTCCAATGGCCCTTTTCATGACAGTGGTGACAAGCCTGATCCTTCTTGTTTGGAGGACTCACCGTGTTCTGCTTAGGCTGATGCTGCTTCATCTTGGGTTGTGGTTGATAGGCCATGACCTGCTTGCCTTTATCACCTTTCCCTTTGCCTTTGTTCACATGCGATTTCTTCTGGATTCTCCCCCCATGAATCGCCAACACTTGCGGGGTAGGAGCCTTGACCTTTGCTGGTAGACCTTTCTCATAATCAACAAGCAATGTGAGTAATTCTGAGACTGTCTTCCCCGAGCAATGCATGTTGAAGTTCTGAACAAAACCAGCAAAGTCCTTGTTAAGGGACCTGTTGATTAAGTTCACTTGCACATTCTCGGGGTAACAAAATCCAATTATGTGAATTTGATCAAAGTATTCTTTCATCTCATTCACATAATCTTCAACTGGTTTACGATCGCCATGCTTGCAGCTGTGTAGTTTGTCAAGAGACTCATACAATTCAAGTGCAGGAGACTTTTCATAAGACTTTTGAAGTTCATCAAGCATGTCTTTAGGAAAGTAGTACTCAAACTTCTTTTGTAACTGAGCATTCATACTAGTGAGCATTAAACAAGCAACCTCATTGTATTTTGCATGCTCAAGTCTCCATGCTGCCTTAACTGGTTCAGGTTCAGTTTCAGCAGGCTCTGCTTGGCATTCAGTGGTCAAGTAATTGAGTTTTTCGGCCCCCCTCAAGACAATTCTGAGCGAACAGTACCAACCATTGAAATTATTTCCAGTTAGTTTTTCCCTTTCAAGATGACTCTTGAAAGCAGATTTCACATATGGGTTATCGGGTTGAGCCATATCTATAGATAAAAGTTCAAACATTAGTATTTTCAATAATAAATATCTCCAAGAAAATATAATACCCAAGGCTATATTCATATAACCAACTAATTTTCTTGAAAATCTAGGATCCAACTTTACATAGATTCCACCACATCAGTTGATCTGCTAGTAGTGAAAGTATAAAAGATGGTAATTTGTCGAACAATAATTGGCAAACAAGATTTCCAATTCCTAGATCATTATGGGATTTACATCAAATTGATTCATCAATTTGCCTTGTAAGCATGTTTCATCCCATCTCATACCTTAGGTTCTAGGTTTCACGCACAACTTAATTAAGTCGTCTACCTTAGAAACTGTAAACTTACCATCTATGGTCTCACGCATTAACAGAATTTTACCTTGTTATTAAAATTTAGCCTAGTTCTCACGTTTACGAAATTATAACTCCAAGTGTTCCTTATAGATAGATGGCATGTAACTTAAATTTTAGGGTATTCAATTTTGATGTGACAATCAAAATATGTATAAAGATGCATACACTCATCTTTATAGCATAAGTTTCCAAAACCTTTTTATAACCAATTCTTAAGATTAATACAAAAAGTTTTACTTGAGGTATTGGGTTCACAAATTAAAGAAGAACCTACAATTATCGCCCACATAAGTGGAATTGAGGTAAATCACCCTTAAGATGACAGTGTACAAGAATGGAGATAAAAGAAATTCGTTTAAGACATATTCATTAGTGTGATAACCAAGGCAGACTCTAAGGCTCTTTCCAAGCCTTCTTACCACGACTATGAATTTGTCTTAAAGGAGTTACTTTTATAACCATGTGTACAAAAACATAAATCAAGCAAAAGTTTATAGATTAAATCTTAAAACATGTAATAAAGTTTGTATCATGCTTAGTCTCGCCGGGGAGACAATTACCGTGCCAAGCGAACCACTATTGGCACATAAGACACCGTAAGAATCAATCTTTGTCACTTAAAGTTTCACCATTATTTGTCCAATTTATTTTCTTTATAAAAATTACCCTTTTATTGCTTACAAACATGTCCAACAGATAAACAATAAAACAAGTAATAAAGACAAATCAAAACAACTAATAAACATAACAATTATAAAGGTGAAACAATTAGCCACATGCAATTTTGATTAGAAAAGATCCTAACAAAATCAATTTTAGGTTTTTATATGCATATAATCAACTAGGGCCTTCACCTCTTGAAGGAAGTGAGCCACATGCATTGACAAGTCAATTGTGTAGGCCAAAGTCAATCGCATACCACATAGCACATAAATTGATTTTCATTAATATATTGAGGTCTTCCCCAATTTTTGATCTATCTAAACATGTGATAAAAACAGTAAACAATTAATGATCCATGAATAACTGATGAGTTCATAAAAACTCATCATTTCTGTCAAATCTAAACAACAAAAACATGTAAAAACACTCAGAAACACCACAAAATACTACAAATATTCTTAGAAGGTGTTTTTTATATGTTTCAAACATAAAAGAATTGAAAACAGGGAAAAACGGCCAAAGTTTACCAAATTGTCAAAATCAGTCCCTGAACTTTCATGAAATGTCAGAAATGGTCCCTGGATGATTCATTTTAAAGAAAAGTCAAAAACAATCCTCAGGAATCATGAAATAACAATTTTTACCCTTGGAAGTTCAAAATATCAAAATTGGCAAAACAGGTCCCTGCAGTTTCAATATTGACAGAAAAGACCCCTCAGAGTTCAAAAATGGAATTTCATCATCAAATGGTCCTTGGTAATTCATAAATTGACAAATTTTACCCTTAGATGATAAATTCATGAATTTTACAAAACAAGTCCCTGCAATTTAGAAAATGGCAAAATTGGTCCCCGGTTACTTTTAAATTTGGAAAAATAATAAAAAGGTCCTTATAATATTTTAAATGGCAAGAAAGGTCCTTTGTGATATAGTTTGGAAAAGTTTCAAGTTTGGTCCCTGGAAATCAGATTTTACAAGTTTAGTCCTTGGGCTAAACCTTACAAACCAAACGGATCAAAAATAAAAATAAATCCAAATTCCAAATCCAATTAAATGAAAGCCTGGTCTAGTCCAAGTAATAATCCAAGGCCCAAACCTTTAAAGCCCATTCCCATAAATAATAATACACGGGTCTTTGACCCGCGTTGACCCTCCACCTCCTTCTTCATCTCCACACCTGCTTCAACACCTGATACCACCACTCCACCTCCACTTGGCCTTCCACCTCCACCTTACACCATCACCACCTTACTACCCTCCCTGTCATCACCAGAAGCAAAACCCACCATTGGGTTTACCTCACTAAAGGCCACATAGCTCCCCTACACCTCTGCCACCACCTACACCCTGCAACTATCACATCCAACACACCCCTACTATCCAAATTGCTCCCTATACCTCCCACATCCTTCCAAAGTACATTAATTGCACTGAAATTACCCCAGGCTACCTAAACCACTTTTGGCGCCAAAAGTGGTTTTGAATGGTTGAGATGAATTAGACACATCCAATGGTCAAAAGTGGTGGGAAATGCTGGGAGAGACACATGGAACAAGTTTGGAGTCTTTAAAAGAGAAGAGAAGCAGGAATTAGAAGTGTGTAGTTTTAATTTAATTTTTAATGTATGTCGTTTAGTTTTTAAGTTTATTGTTTCAGTGTAATTTAAATCTTCCAAGCATTGTATCAGTATTTCAGAGTTGTATTAAAACTAATTTAAAGCTTTAATCTCATTTTCAAGTTTATTTATAGTTTATGCAGTTCTAAATTTTCAAATTTTCATGTTTACTTAAATAGTAGTTATAAACTGTTGTAAGAAGACTTATAATCTCATATAAGATCTTATATCAACTAATTTAAGGTAGTAGATTAGTTAAAATCAATTTTACTATTAAAACAGAAAAATATAAAAAATACAAGAAAAAAATAATGAAAAATAAAAAAATCATGGTGAAAGAAGATCACAGCTGGAGCATTGTGGATTTTGGATGGCAATGGGTTTAGAGGCTTATTGGTAAGCTGTTAGGGTTGTTCCTTGGTTCTTGTTTCTTAGCCTGGAATCATTTGTAAGCAAATTTTCCTAAAGTTTTGGCATTCTACTGTTCATGTGCTTAAATCTGCTTATGTGTAATTGTTTTGTGCTTATTTAGTAGTTGTTAGTCACAATAGTGCTTAAAGTCAGTAGCTTGTTAATTGATATTTGTAGTTGCTTAACTTTTATTGAATCTGTCAAATTAGCATAATAGTAATACTAGTGTTATTGTTGTTACTGTTGATATTCAAGCACTCATTTCAGCTTAATCTATCATTATAAGTGTTTATGCAAAAAGTTCTAGGTCCAAATCAGTCTCACTCTTTGAAAATCTCAAAATCAAACCATTAAAGGGTTGTTTGGGACAAGGTGACACCCTGCTTTCCAGGGTATGTTTGATGCTGGTTTCTATTTACTTAAGTCATCTTAGGTCAAAATAGGATGTGCAAGTCATAAAAGTGGTACCTTAAACAGCCAAAAGTCAAAATCTTCTTCTAAGATCATTTAAGTTTGCACTGTTAAGGATTTTGGGTATTGATTCATTCAATTAGACTCACAAGTTGTTAAGATAGCCTTAGTCAGTCTCATTATAGCATAATATTACATAATCAGCTCATTAGAATCAAACAAAACTCAATAAAGTCAAAATATTAAGTTTCTCTCAAAAGTCAAATTCTCTTTTGTGTGCAGAAAACCAAAAACGGCATGATTTTTCCTGAATTTTGTATGTAAACCTAGGATCTGAGTTTCTGATATGTGGTATTCACCCAGCTAATCTATTGATTTCCATTGCTCTTACATTTTTGGTAATTTCTCTGTGGGCCCTACAAACAGCCAAACACAGCTGCAGGGCATTTCTTTACCCTGTGCAGCAGTTAGTCACCACCACATCACCACCTTTGGTGGTGGATTGTGGCCACCTCAGTGGGCCCCAGGCCTTGTTTTATGTTCCAAATTGCTCACAAGCTAGCCTACTAGCTTCTTCAACCAAGCTTGAGCTTTTAACCTATGTGGACCCCACCTGTTTCAGACTTGTTTGTTTGTCCCCAAAACTGTTTTAGCATAGTAACTGTTTGAGCTTATTGAGTGATTATTGCTTATTCAAGTAGCTAATTTAGTCAAGTCTAGTTTAAAAGTGCCTATACAACTTAATTAAACCAATTTTTACCCAAGTGGACCCCACACAAGTTCAGTTTAGCTTAATTGCTTAGTTGGTCAAACTAAGTCAACTGTTTTGGTTAGTAGCTTATTATTAAGTTATAAAAATCTTGTTTTTACAAAAGTTAGTTATTATTAGGTATAAAAAAGTTTGGTAAAATAAAAATCAAGAAAAACAAATATAAAAATAAGTGATAGTTTCTATTTAATTTAATTTAATTTTAATTTTAATTTTTAGATTTTTATTAAGTAATTAGTAATTTTATATTTTTATTAATTTCCTTTTATATTAAAGTATTTTTAATAATTTTCTTAGATTTTAATTTTGTAATTCGGTATTTATTAGAATTAAAAATAGATTTATTAATAATTAATCAATAATTAAGTTATAAATAGCATAATTAATATTTATAAGGTAATACCTAGATTTAATATTTTTTCTAGCTTTTATAAGTCATAAAATAATTTTAGAAATTTTCTTGTAATTTTTACTGTTCATTTACTAGTTTTCATAATTTAAATAGTTTAATTAGTAATTAATTAACAATTAGAATAATAATTAGTAAAATAGTGTAAAAATATATAAAATAAACTTTTTATAATTTTTTAGGATTCCTGTGATGGTTAATTAGATTTATAATTTTTTCCATAATTTTCCAAGTTATTTTAGTATTATTATTAATTTAAAATAGTTTAAATAGTTTAGTTAAAATAATTAGTAATTAATTAAAAGAAAAACCATAAAAAGACAAAAATATTTATTTTAATTTTTTATACTTTCTTCAAGTTCATTTTAAAATTTATAAAATAGCTTTGCAAGTTTTTAGTTTATTTTATAGTTTTTATTATTTTAGTTTAATTAAAATAGTTTTAATTAAATAGTTAAATAGTTGTTATTTAAATAATTAATATTAAATAATAAAATAATCTAAAAAATAATTTTCTTTTCATTTTAAATTTTCTTTTAAGTTTAAGTTTGTAGAATTTTCATTTTCACCCCTTGTAGTTTTAATTTTCATTAAATCTCACCTTTTTCCCGTACGTAGACGCAAGTTTTTAAGTTGTAAACGTTTTTAGTTTACATAACTGTTTAAGTAGATTGTTTAAACTGTTTCATTGTTTAAATTAGTAACATAAACCATTCTAACCTGTTCCTGTTCATAATCACCCGTTCCCAAATTCCGTTTTATTACAGATTTCATACCTCGTTGGGATAAACGACCCGCGGATACCTTGTACTCCACGGAGCATTAGTCTAAGCTGTTTTTGAATTGTTAACCATTTAATCTTGGTTAATATTATCTGACTGTTTAGCACTGATCAAATTTTGGCGCCGCTGCCGGGGAGGTGTGCTGCGTACTACGAATTTGGAAGCATACGTGGTTTTGAACCAACACTCATTGTAAATTTACCATCTCTGTTCATATTTATATAAAAAACCAAAAAGATTTTCTTTTTCTTTATTCCAGTGCATGCGCACTCGTTCTTCTAGGTCTACAAGTCCTCACCGCGAGCTTGTCACAATTCCTCGAAGACGTACCTAAAAACATTCTGCCCCGAAAATTGAGCCTGAAATTCAGACTGAACCTGAATCTTCAGTCATTATGGCAGAAGACCGCCCAATGTCCGAGCTTCTCCAGGCACCCATCGAGGGTTATGGAGATGCTATTATTGTACCCGTCATAGTATCTGAAAATTTCGAATTAAAAACCGGATTACTTAATCTGGTAACTTCTAATCAGTTATATGGTTTCGAAAGGGACGATCCTCATTCGCATATACGATGGTTTAACAAGATTACATCCACCATCAAATATAAGAATGTCCCGCCAGAGGCTATTAAACTACTTCTTTTTCCATTTTCTCTTGAGGGGGCAGCCAGAGTCTGGCTAGAAAAACAACCCCCTCGTTCCATAGACACATGGGAAGATTTAGTTAAGAAATTTGTGAATGAATTCTATCCACCATCCAAAACTGCCTATCTGAGGAATGAAATCACCAAGTTTTCACAAAGACCTGGTGAGACATTCAGTGAAGCATGGGATAGATTCAAAGAGTTGCTTCGCAAGTGCCCCCACCATGGATTTTCTGAGTTAATGCAACTCGACACGTTTTATAACGGAGTGAGCCAAGCAGATCAAGACTCCCTCAATGCCTCTGCTGGAGGTAATTTTTTGAGTCGTACTGTCAAAGAAGCTTTAGCTATAATAGAAAACAAATCCAAGGTTCGTACCATACGAAACAAACAGGTCGATCCTTCTTCATCTACCGTGAATCAATCTAGCACCGATGCTAAGATTGATAAACTCACGGATGCTATACAAGCTTTGGTTCACTCTAACCAAAAGAAAGTATCCTTCCCACAGAATCCTTCACATGATGAAGTGAAGAAAGTGGATGTCTGTGTTACTTGCGGTGGTCCTCATGCATACTATAATTGTACTGCCACCGATAGTAACACTTTTGAAACAAACGCGATTGCCGGTAGTTCCAATCCAGGAGCTAATCAATATCGTCCTCCTGCTGAACCACCATGGCGTCTGAACACGTACCCTGTACCACCTGGTTTTAACCAGAATATGCAAAACCGTCCCCAAAACCAAAATAGAAGTAACCAAGGTTTTTCTAACCAAGGTAACTTTAATCAAGGTTATTCCCAAAATTTTCAAAATCAGGGGAATAGAAATCAGGGACAGGGTAACTTTAACCCTGGCTACTTTCATGGAAACCCAAATCAGGGGCAATTTCAAAACCAAGGGTTTAACCAGAACAACCTAGGGCAAACCCCTCCTATCCAAACACAAGCTGTTGTTCCAAACCCTACTCCCTCTGATGAATTGTTAAAACAATTCATGAAAACCCAGGAAGAAACAAACCGGTTGTTGATCAGCCAGATTTCTGACATTAAGAAATCTTTAAATGAAAGACCCTCGGTCTCAGGTAAATTACCTAGCACCACGATCGCGAATCCGAGGGGCGATGCAAAAGCGATCACAACCAGGAGTGGAGCTTCATATAAAGGACCCAAAATTCCATCTACCTCTTTCTCTTCTCCTGAGGTATTGGAAAAAGAAGCTGAGGTTACAACGGACACGATACCTCCTATTGATAAAGGAAGTACCGACGACGTCCCTCCTCCAGTTATTCAGGTTCCAGCTACTAAAAACAAAGTAGTACCTGAAACTCCACCAGTTCCCGTAGAAAATCCAAAAACCACCCCTAAATCTTCAATTCCATACCCATCACGATTAAGTGATCAAAAGCTTCGCGAGAAGGCTAGTCATCAAATGGACAAATTCTATGAAATATTTCAAGAATTGCATTTTGACATAAGCTTCGCGGATGCTATCATTTTGATGCCCAAGTTTGCATCAACACTTAAACATTTGTTGAGTAATAAGGAAAAGCTGTTTGAAATGGCTAAAACTCCGTTAAATGAGAACTGCTCTGCAGTTCTATTAAAAAAGCTTCCTGAAAAGCTCGGAGATCCTGGAAAATTTCTAAGACCTTGTGTATTTCCAGGAATGGTTGATTGCTATGCCTTGGCCGATCTTGGTGCTAGCATCAACCTAATGCCACATTCAGTATGGAAGAAACTATCTCTTCCAGGACTTACACCTACTTGCATGACTTTAGAGCTTGCAGACCGATCAATATCACGTCCTCTTGGCATTGCTGAGGACGTATTTGTGAAAGTAGGGAAGTTTCATTTTCCAGCCGACTTTGTCGTTGTTGACTTTGATGCAGATCAAAGGGTTCCTCTAATTGTTGGAAGAGGATTCCTTAAAACGGGTCGTGCTCTCATAGATGTCTTTGAACATGAGATCACATTACGTGTGGGTACGGAAGCTATCACGTTTAACCTCGATCAAACTTCGAGGTACTCCTCAAATTATGACTCTGAATCGGTTAACCGAATAGATGTCATTGATGTTGCTTGTGAGGAGTACGCTCAAGAAGTTCTTGGTTATTCTGATGATTATTTGAGTGGCAATCCCACTCCATCTTCTACTCCTATCATTCATAATTCTAATCCTTCCCTCACTCCGTTTGAGGGAAGTGACTTCATCCTTGAGGAAATAGAGGCCTTTCTTAGAAGTGATTCAATTCCATCTGGAATTGATCATCAAGAGATTGACCCGGAGGGGGATATCATGCTCCTTGAGCAATTGTTAAACAAAGATCCCTCCCACCCTCCTATTCTACCACTAAAACTTCATAAAGAGGAAATCAAATATGTTGAGAAAACTGATGAATTTCCTGAAGTTGAGCTCAAAGACTTACCTCCTCATCTCGAATACGCTTTTTTGGAAGGTAACGATAAGTTACCCGTCATTATAGCAAAAGATTTAAGTGATGAGGAGAGAGCGGCTCTCATAAAGGTCTTAAAGTCACACAAGTAAGCAATTGCTTGGAAATTATCTGATATAAAGGGTATTAACCCTGAATTTTGTACTCACAAAATTCTTATGGAAGATGACTTTAAGCCTGCAGTTCAACACCAGAGATGAGTTAATCCTAAAATACATGATGTTATCAAACAAGAAGTTCTCAAACTTCTTGATGCTGGATTAATATACCCGATCTCTGATAGTCCTTGGGTTAGTCCCATCCACTGTGTCCCAAAGAAGGGTGGCATAACTGTTGTCACCAATGAGGAAAATGAGTTGATTCCAACTCGTTTGGTTACTAGGTGGCGTGTATGCATCGACTATAGAAAACTAAATGATGCCACTCGAAAAGACCACTTTCCTCTACCTTTTATGGACCACATGCTTGAGAGATTGGCAGGAACTGAGTACTATTGTTTCCTGGACGGTTTCTCGGGATATTTTCAGATCCTCATTGATCCACAGGATCAAGAAAAAACTACCTTCACATGCCCATATGGAACATTTGCCTACCGTCGTTTGCCATTTGGCTTATGCAACGCTCCTGGCACGTTCCAAAGGTGCATGATGGCTATATTTTCCGATACAATCGGAAAAACTATGGAGGTATTTATGGATGACTTCTCAGTCATCGGGGATTCTTTCCAAGCTTGTCTCACCAATTTGGAAATCATGCTTAAACGCTGTGAAGACACAAACTTGTGTCTGAATTGGGAGAAAAGCCATTTTATGGTCAAAGAGGGCATTGTCCTCGGCCATAAGATTTCTAAAAACGGGATAGAGGTAGATAGAGCAAAAGTTGATGTAATCGCAAAACTACCTCCTCCCACTACCGTCAAAGGTGTTAGAAGTTTCCTGGGTCATGCTGGATTTTACCGTAGGTTTATACAAGATTTTTCAAAAATCTCCAGACCTATGACCCATCTCTTAGAGAAGGATACTCCTTTCATCTTCTCACCTGAGTGTTTAGAAGCGTTTCAAATTTTGAAACAAAAGCTTACTGAAGCACCCATCCTTGTTGCCCCCGACTGGGACTTGCCATTCGAATTAATGTGCGATGCAAGTGACTTTGCAATCGGTGCAGTCTTAGGGCAACGTTTAAGTAAACACTTTCAGCCTATACATTACGCTAGTAAGACTATGACTGAAGCTCAAACACGTTATACCACCACAGAAAAAGAACTATTAGCTGTGGTATACGCCTTTGAGAAATTTAGGTCTTACTTGATCCTAACAAAATGGGTGGTGTATACGGACCATTCAGCCTTGAAATACCTGTTAGCTAAATAGGATGCTAAACCAAGGTTGCTCCGTTGGGTTCTACTCCTTCAAGAATTTGACATTATCATACGTGATAAGAAAGGAGCAGAAAACCTAGCGGCTGATCACTTATCCCGTCTAGAGAATCCTCATCAGGATGATCTCGAGAGAAAGGAAATTAATGAAACCTTTCCTCTTGAGACACTAAATTTAATCTCTAGTCGGGATGATACCTCTACCCCATGGTTTGCAGATTTTGCAAATTACCATGCGGGTAATTTTGTAGTGAAAGGGATGTCGTCCCAGCAGAAGAAAAAATTCTTCAAAGACGTCAAACACTATTTCTGGGACGACCCTTACCTCTTTAAGATATGTGCGGATCAAGTCATCCGACGGTGTGTCCATGGTAATGAAGCCATGGAAATCCTCAAACCTTGTCATGATGGACCCACTGTGGGACATCACAGCTCAAACTACACCGCCAAAAAGGTGTTTGATTCTGGTTTCTATTGTCCCACCATCTATAAAGATGCCCAAGAACTTGTCAAAACTTGTGATGCTTGTCAGCATCACGGGAATGTTTCTAAGAAGGATGAGATGCCTCAAAACATCATCCAAGTCTGTGAAATATTTGACATCTGGGGCATTGACTTCATGGGCCCGTTCCCGTCTTCACGAGGGAACAAGTATATACTCGTGGCTGTAGACTATTTGTCTAAATGGGTTGAGGCGAAAGCTTTACCCACTAACGACACCCGAGTTGTTGTAAAATTTCTGAAGTCTCTCTTTGCTCGATTCGGGACTCCTCGTGCCATTATCAGTGATCGTGGTACACACTTTTGCAATGATCAATTTGCAAGAGTGATGCTGAAATATGGTGTAACTCACCGTCTTTCTACTGCATATCACCCCCAAACTAGTGGGCAGGTGGAGGTCTCAAATCGTGGCATTAAGAGAATTCTGGAGAGGACGGTTGGTGAAAACCGTGCCTCTTGGTCGGACAAATTAGACGACGCACTCTAGGCTTTTCGTACAGCTTATAAAACACCCATTGGGTGTACTCCATACAAGTTGGTGTACGGAAAGACATGTCATCTTCCGATCAAATTAGAACACAAAGCCTATTGGGCTTTGAAACATGCAAACTTTGACATTCAGACAGCGGGCGATCACCGCAAGGTTCACCTAAACGAGCTAAATGAACTACGTGATCAAGCTTACGAGAATTCCTTAATCTATAAAGAAAAGACTAAGAAAATACATGACTCTAAAATAAAGAACCGCGTTTTCAACGTTGGTGACAGAGTTCTTCTTTTCAATTCAAGATTGAAAATTTTCTCGGGCAAGCTAAAAACCCGTTGGTCTGGACCATTTACTATAGCAAAAGTATACCCATACGGAACTGTTGAGTTATTGCAACCCTACGGTCCCAATTTTAAAGTAAATGGCCATCGTTTGAAACACTACTTTGGAGGGGACATACCACAAGTGGTTGTCCCAGATCTCCAAACTTTCCCCACGGACTAATTAATACGGGGTCGAGTCAAGCTAGTGACTCGGAAAACAAAAACATTAGCATCACATGGGTTCTCACCCATGTTTCTGACTTCTTTCTCTGTTCTACCACCTAAGTGTAGGGGAGTTGCCCTACTGTAAATAAAGTACATAAAGCAAAAAATTCAAAAATTCAAAAATAAAAGTTGTTCCTACATTTAGCCTGTGATATTGCCTTTTTAAGTTCAAAATGTCGGCATAATAGCCGGGACTTTGAATATTGAGGACAATATTCATTTCTAAGTGTAGGGGGGGAAATTCTAGCGAATTTAATCACATTATACATCTAGTACCCCCGTTTTTGCCAAAAATTTAAAAAAAATTTCAAAATTTTCACTTAATGAAGTACTTGGCATTAACGCAACAAATGGTTATTAGTCCACCATGTCTAATCCACACAAGGACTGGCTAATCCAGGAGCAAACGGCTCTTGGTAAAGATAACTCAAACCCGTTTATGGCTTGCAATTTGCCAAAAATTGTATGGTTCCTCAACTCCCCATCATCCTCAAAAGATAATGAGTTGGCTAGCCCGCAAGGTTATGGCTTGTGGTAAAGGCAGTGAAAAACCATAATTGGTAATCAGCTCACCAAGATGTTGACTATTCCATCAAGAGTTGGCTAGTCCAGAAGCAAACGGTTTTTGGTAAAGACTAATCAAATCCGTTGACAACTGGTGGTTTGCTAAAAATCACACGGTTATCAGGTGTACCACAGTTTTCACGCCTGGCTACTCCAGAAGTAATGGCTGTCTGGTAAAGAGATTTCAAAATCCATTAAATTTTCAAAAATGGGTTTTTAGTGTATTCCAGATTGCTAGGGACTAGCAATAGTTAAGTGTAAGGGATTGATGAGTTCATAAAAACTCATCATTTCTGTCAAATCTGAACAACAAAAACATGTAAAAACACTCAGAAACACCACAAAATACTACAAATATTCTTAGAAGGTGTTTTTTATATGTTTCAAACATAAAAGAACTGAAAACAGGGAAAAACGGCCAAAGTTTACCAAATTGTCAAAATCAGTCCCTGAACTTTCATGAAATGTCATAAATGGTCCCTGGATGATTTATTTTAAAGAAAAGTCAAAAACAATCCTCAGGAATCATGAAATAACAATTTTTACCCTTGGAAGTTCAAAATATCAAAATTGGCAAAACAGGTCCCTGCAGTTTCAATATTGACAGAAAATACCCCTCAGTGTTCAAAAATGGAATTTCATCATCAAATGGTCCTTGGTAATTCACAAATTGACAAATTTTACCCTTAGATGATAAATTCATGAATTTTACAAAACAAGTCCCTGCAATTTAGAAAATGGCAAAATTGGTCCCCGGTTACTTTTAAATTTGGAAAAATAATAAAAAGGTCCTTATAATATTTTAAATGGCAAGAAAGGTCCTTTGTGATATAGTTTGGAAAAGTTTCAAGTTTGGTCCCTGGAAATCAGATTTTACAAGTTTAGTCCTTGGGCTAAACCTTACAAACCAAACGGATCAAAAATAAAAATAAATCCAAATTCCAAATCCAATTAAATGAAAGCCTGGTCTAGTCCAAGTAATAATCCAAGGCCCAAACCTTTAAAGCCCATTCCCATAAATAATAATACACGGGTCTTTGACCCGCGTTGACCCTCCACCTCCTTCTTCGTCTCCACACCTGCTTCAACACCTGATACCTCCACTCCACCTCCACCTGGCCTTCCACCTCCACCTTACACCATCACCACCTTACTACCCTCCCTGTCATCACCAGAAGCAAAACCCACCATTGGGTTTACCTCACTAAAGGCCACATAGCTCCCCTACACCTCTGCCACCACCTACACCCTGCAACTATCACATCCAACACACCCCTACTATCCAAATTGCTCTCTATACCTCCCACATCCTTCCAAAGTACATTAATTGCACTGAAATTACCCCAGGCTACCTAAACCACTTTTGGCGCCAAAAGTGGTTTTGAATGGTTGAGATGAATTAGACACATCCAATGGTCAAAAGTGGTGGGAAATGCTGGGAGAGACACATGGAACAAGTTTGGAGTCTTTAAAAGAGAAGAGAAGCAGGAATTAGAAGTGTGTAGTTTTAATTTAATTTTTAATGTATGTCGTTTAGTTTTTAAGTTTATTGTTTCAGTGTAATTTAAATCTTCCAAGCATTGTATCAGTATTTCAGAGTTGTATTAAAACTAATTTAAAGCTTTAATCTCATTTTCAAGTTTATTTATAGTTTATGCAGTTCTAAATTTTCAAATTTTCATGTTTACTTAAATAGTAGTTATAAACTGTTGTAAGAAGACTTATAATCTCATATAAGATCTTATATCAACTAATTTAAGGTAGTAGATTAGTTAAAATCAATTTTACTATTAAAACAGAAAAATATAAAAAATACAAGAAAAAAATAATGAAAAATAAAAAAATCATGGTGAAAGAAGATCACAGCTGGAGCATTGTGGATTTTGGATGGCAATGGGTTTAGAGGCTTATTGGTAAGCTGTTAGGGTTGTTCCTTGGTTCTTGTTTCTTAGCCTGGAATCATTTGTAAGCAAATTTTCCTAAAGTTTTGGCATTCTACTGTTCATGTGCTTAAATCTGCTTATGTGTAATTGTTTTGTGCTTATTTAGTAGTTGTTAGTCACAATAGTGCTTAAAGTCAGTAGCTTGTTAATTGATATTTGTAGTTGCTTAACTTTTATTGAATCTGTCAAATTAGCATAATAGTAATACTAGTGTTATTGTTGTTACTGTTGATATTCAAGCACTCATTTCAGCTTAATCTATCATTATAAGTGTTTATGCAAAAAGTTCTAGGTCCAAATCAGTCTCACTCTTTGAAAATCTCAAAATCAAACCATTAAAGGGTTGTTTGGGACAAGGTGACACCCTGCTTTCCAGGGTATGTTTGATGCTGGTTTCTATTTACTTAAGTCATCTTAGGTCAAAATAGGATGTGCAAGTCATAAAAGTGGTACCTTAAACAGCCAAAAGTCAAAATCTTCTTCTAAGATCATTTAAGTTTGCACTGTTAAGGATTTTGGGTATTGATTCATTCAATTAGACTCACAAGTTGTTAAGATAGCCTTAGTCAGTCTCATTATAGCATAATATTACATAATCAGCTCATTAGAATCAAACAAAACTCAATAAAGTCAAAATATTAAGTTTCTCTCAAAAGTCAAATTCTCTTTTGTGTGCAGAAAACCAAAAACGGCATGATTTTTCCTGAATTTTGTATGTAAACCTAGGATCTGAGTTTCTGATATGTGGTATTCACCCAGCTAATCTATTGATTTCCATTGCTCTTACATTTTTGGTAATTTCTCTGTGGGCCCTACAAACAGCCAAACACAGCTGCAGGGCATTTCTTTACCCTGTGCAGCAGTTAGTCACCACCACATCACCACCTTTGGTGGTGGATTGTGGCCACCTCAGTGGGCCCCAGGCCTTGTTTTATGTTCCAAATTGCTCACAAGCTAGCCTACTAGCTTCTTCAACCAAGCTTGAGCTTTTAACCTATGTGGACCCCACCTGTTTCAGACTTGTTTGTTTGTCCCCAAAACTGTTTTAGCATAGTAACTGTTTGAGCTTATTGAGTGATTATTGCTTATTCAAGTAGCTAATTTAGTCAAGTCTAGTTTAAAAGTGCCTATACAACTTAATTAAACCAATTTTTACCCAAGTGGACCCCACACAAGTTCAGTTTAGCTTAATTGCTTAGTTGGTCAAACTAAGTCAACTATTTTGGTTAGTAGCTTATTATTAAGTTATAAAAATCTTGTTTTTACAAAATTTAGTTATTATTAGGTATAAAAAAGTTTGGTAAAATAAAAATCAAGAAAAACAAATATAAAAATAAGTGATAGTTTCTATTTAATTTAATTTAATTTTAATTTTTATTTTTAGATTTTTATTAAGTAATTTGTAATTTTATATTTTTATTAATTTCCTTTTATATTAAAGTATTTTTAATAATTTTCTCAGATTTTAATTTTGTAATTCAGTATTTATTAGAATTAAAAATAGATTTATTAATAATTAATCAATAATTAAGTTATAAATAGCATAATTAATATTTATAAGGTAATACCTAGATTTAATATTTTTTCTAGCTTTTATAAGTCATAAAATAATTTTAGAAATTTTCTTGTAATTTTTACTGTTCATTTACTAGTTTTCATAATTTAAATAGTTTAATTAGTAATTAATTAACAATTAGAATAATAATGAGTAAAATAGTGTAAAAATATATAAAATAAACTTTTTTATAATTTTTTAGGATTTCTGTGATGGTTAATTAGATTTATAATTTTTTCCATAATTTTCCAAGTTATTTTAGTATTATTATTAATTTAAAATAGTTTAAATAGTTTAGTTAAAATAATTAGTAATTAATTAAAAGAAAAACCATAAAAAGACAAAAATATTTATTTTAATTTTTTATACTTTCTTCAAGTTCATTTTAAAATTTATAAAATAGCTTTGCAAGTTTTTAGTTTATTTTATAGTTTTTATTATTTTAGTTTAATTAAAATAGTTTTAATTAAATAGTTAAATAGTTGTTATTTAAATAATTAATATTAAATAATAAAATAATCTAAAAAATAATTTTCTTTTCATTTTAAATTTTCTTTTAAGTTTAAGTTTGTAGAATTTTCATTTTCACCCCTTGTAGTTTTAATTTTCATTAAATCTCACCTTTTTCCCGTACGTAGACGCAAGTTTTTAAGTTGTAAACGTTTTTAGTTTACATAACTGTTTAAGTAGATTGTTTAAACTGTTTCATTGTTTAAATTAGTAACATAAACCATTCTAACCTGTTCCTGTTCATAATCACCCGTTCCCAAATTCCGTTTTATTACAGATTTCATACCTCGTTGGGATAAACGACCCGCGGATACCTTGTACTCCACGGAGCATTAGTCTAAGCTGTTTTTGACTTGTTAACCATTTAATCTTGGTTAATATTATCTGACTGTTTAACACTGATCAATAACATGCATGTTTTGTCATGGATTAAAGCATACCAATTACTCAATAGGTCACAAAGATACGTTCAAATAACTGGTTAATGACCTAGGGTTTCTAATTAATTACAAGTTAATCAATTAAAATCATAAACCCTAATTAGGGTTTCATAGAACCCCCCCCCCCCCCCCCAAATTAATGTTAGGGTTTCGATTTTTTTTTTAAAAAAATAAAAGAAAAACCCTAGATCAAAACATGTATCTAAAACAATTAAAGATCCGATTTATATTACGTTTTAGTAATCAATTACATGTTATATATGGCTCGTGAAGGATCAAGTATAACACATAAAGATTAACTAAAACATAAATAAGAATGTACCATATGCACTTCAATAAATATTGAACTTGTGTAAAACTAGATCAATGATAAACCCCTTACCGTTTTGTTTATCGATCTCTTGATAACAACTACAGTGAGTTGTTACCTCGTTCTTGTACACACAAACTAGTACCGAATTAAAGAGATTGCAAGATGTATGTAAACACTAGTTTTGGAAAAGCAAAATCGACAACCCTAAAGGTTTAGGGGTGTTCGACCGGTTTTGGAAGACAAGAGAGAAGAGGAAAAGCTTAGGGATAATTTGTGTTCACCAAAGGTGAAAACAAATGACCCTTGGGTTTATATATATAGCCTAGCAAACTTGTTCTCCAAGTTTGAGTGGGTTTGGGTTTCCCCTCCCCTTGGGTCGACTGGCCATCCAACCCACAAGGGTCCTTCCGGATCCTTCTTGCTATAAACTTCATCTCTAGTCCTTTACGTTTACATTTAACGATAGTTAGTACTTACGGTTAATTACTAACGACCGTTAAGTCCCTCTAGTGTTTAATTAATTAGATATATACGAAACATTTATATATATATATATATATATATATATATATATATATATATATATATATATATATATATATATATATATATATATATATATATATATATATATATATATATATAATTAATATACTTTAATTCTCGTTTGTAATGTGGGCAATCCTGAGATATCGGGTTCGATACTAGTTATTTACATATTAATACGAGGCTTGCAGAACCCGTGCTACGCACGGGCTTTTAATCTAATTGTTAATCATGCATTCATGCGTATTGTTTTTGTGAATTGTCGAGTGCATTTTTATTTTTAGTTTAGTATGTTTTATGAAACTTTTTTAGTTTGTTGTTTAAAAATATAAAAATGGTTGATATTGTTTTGGTTTTTTGGTCTTTATATTTTCTAAATGGGGTTGTCGTTATTAAATTGTCATACGCTTGATGTAATTTCCTTTGATTGTTTTGGCCTATTATGTAACCCAACAATAATTTTCATTATGTGGTTTTTGCATAGTAATACGAAGCACACTGGCTTTTTCTTATTTGTTCTAGTGTAATTTGCGTTATCATGTATACATAATAATGTCACATAAACTGTATAAAAATGTTACAAACCTTTTTGGCTTGATCTCATTTTACTGTACAACTAATTTTATTGAGAATTAAAATTGAAGTCTAACTAATATTAATAAATTTTATCAGTAAAGTCAATTCTAAATAGCTAACCAAATAAATATTAATTAACACACTATTAATAATTCCAAAAACCTTTGGACTGCACTATTTTGTCTTAAACTTTATTTTTTTATTTTATTATTATAATTTACAAATGGGTTCGAGTAAAAATTATATACTTTATCATTTAACAATTTAAATGTTACTTACAAATATTTACATACTAAATGTGATTTTGCCGATTTATATATGCATGAATTAGGTTAAATCATTAATTATTCTTACAACCTTTTCAACTTCATCTCAGTTCATAACCGTCTTTTAATTCTTTACTAAGTACGTGATTAATTTCTGCAACCCTTACACTTCCATCTCGATGTTGTATATACTTCACATTAAATTATGAGACTCCATCTTGAGTATTTTTATTACTCCACATTAAATTAATGGAATCAATTGAAAATTAACATTGAAGTCTAAGTAATATTAATAAATTTTATTAATAAACTCAATTCTAAATAGCTAACCATATGAATATTAATTAACATACTATTAATAATTCTTAAAACCTTTGGACTCAACTATTATGTCTTAAACTTTATTTATTTTTTTTTATTATTATAATTTACAAATGGGTTCGAGCAAAAATTATGTACTTTATCATTTAACCATTTAAATGTTGCTTACAACATGTACATACTAAATGTGATTTTGGCCGGTTTATATAGGCATGAATTAGGTTAAATCATTAATTATTCTTGCAACCTTTTCAACTTCATCTTATTCCATAACCGTATTTTAATTCTATACTAAGTATGTGATCAATTCCGGCAACCCTTGCACTTTCATCTCGATGTTGTATATACTTTACATTAAATTATGGGACTCTATCTTGAGTATCTTGATTACTCCGCATTATATTAAGAGACTCAATCTTATAGTATTATAAAGTTTGTGTAATCATATATATATAATAATGCCACATAAACTATATAAAAATCGTTACAAGCCTTTTTGGTTTCATCTCATTTTACTGTACAACTAATTCCATTAAAAATTAACATTGAATTCTAACTAATATTAATAAATTTTATCAATAAACTCAATTCTAAATAATTAACCAAATGAATATTAATTAACACATTATTAATAATTTCTAAAACCTTTGGACTCCACTCTTATGTTTTAAACATTATTTTTTTATTTATTATTATAATTTAGAAACGGGTTCGAGCAAAAAGTATGTACTTTATCATTTAACCATTTAAATGTTGCTTTACATACACGCTTATCCACAACCGTCTTTTTATTCTATACTAAATACGTGATCAATTTCGGCAACCCTTGCACTTTCATCTCGATGTTGTATATATGTACGTGCATATTTTCTTGAATCAATTCGCACATGTGAGCTACATCAATAGAAATCGCACATAAATTACTTGTATATGAAAATGTATTAACATAATACATATATCTATATATATGCTTACCTATAAGAATCACCTAAATAAGTAAGAAACAAATAAAATAGTTGGTATCCCAATCTTTGGTTCCATTTATCTGAGCATGCATGATCTTGTGTGATTTTCATGGTACCTGCGTATGATAAAAAAATTAAGAAAAAAAAAGACCAAGTTAATTGCAAAGATTTAAAAGATGTGTGAATCATCTCCAAAATGTTGCAAAATAGAATTTACATACCGCTACCAACAATCAAAGATCTAAAAGATGTGTGAGTCATCTTCAAATGTACATACTAAATGTGATTTTGGCCGGTTTATATAGGCATAAATTAGGTTAAATCATTAATTATTCTTGCAACCTTTCGCAACCCTTGCAATTCATCTAACTGACTTTTAATTCTATACTAAATGTTATGTGATCAATTCGGGCAACCGTTGCACTTCATCTCCTTTCATGATTGTATAGTTATTATGAGGCTGCATTGAATTCCGAGCATTAGTAATTTGTACTATATGCAATCTTGACGTCTCCACATTAAATTTTAGGACTCAATCTTATATGTTTATAGATTTATAGGTAATATTTAACAACTTATTCGTTGTGACCACTGCCCACTTTTCAACCAATATGTATATTTCATTCATGACTCATACTCTTACAGGAGAGTCCTACACATATCTGTTTTCCATTGCGAATGACAAGTGTAGATTTTACAAAAGATTGTGATTTTTGGACGAGGGACGATATCAAAGTGACTAAGTCGTGCATGGAGCTATGGGAACTCTGAAAACACGTCGAGGTTTTTTTCTTTTGAACGGTGAATTTTATTAAGACAACTAGCAAGTATTAGAGGATTAGGCCCAAGCCCGATCTGTGGGTTTTGGTATCTAAGGTTTTACCATTATAAATAATGGTCAATAATAAAATAATACTCACGGGGTTTCAATGTAGTCCAACATGGTATCAGAGCGGGTCTGATCCTCAGACCTAGGTGGCTATGTTGAGCCGCCTCCCTATACCGCCCCGTCAAACCCTCACCACAATAAAAGACCGATCCCTAAAAACACTTACTTCACAACAACATCAAAAGACATATATTTTCTTTTCTACACATCACCGTTTGAAGATCCAATAATATCAAGTTGTTTCTTTGACTAACAATCTGTGTTCGACTTTATATCTATCTGTTGGCATCTTCCATTCATTAATTAATTACATGAGTGGAGAATAATATTGTTACTTGGAGGAGAATAAAGAGAGGAAAACCTCTACGTGCTGAAGGAAAGTGGTGTTTTTTTAGGGTTGTAGTTATCTTATTTTTGTGTTTTTAATTATGTAGTGTTTAATGGTTTTTGATCTGTTCTTGGTTAGGTAAAAAAAAAAAAAAAAAAAGTTATAGTTGTTTTATTATTTGGTTGTTAGTCGATTGTTCGTACGGATTTGTTACCAGTCGACTAAAGTTGACCGTTGGTACCAGTCCCTAAAGTCGACCGCTGGTACGGTGTTATTACCAGTCGACTTAGCCGACCGTTGGTACCAGTCGACTAACGTTGACCGTTGGTAGGTTTTGTACGAGTTGACTAAAGTTGTTACGTTAATGTTTTGCTTTTCTTTTCTTTTCCAGTTTACTACTCCAGTCCGAGCTTTCGCGATTTCGCCGCTCGGACTGCGGGGGAGTATTAGAGGATTAGGCCCAAGCCCGGTATGTGGGTTTTGGGTATCTAGGGTTTTACCATTATAAATAATGGTCAATAATAAAATAATACTCACGGGGTTTTATATTGTCTAACAGCAAGAAGCTAAAAAATTACAAAAAAATAAGATAAGAATTTTTAATGCAATCAGTCCAACTAAAGGAACATTGCATCTATAACGACTCAAATAAAAAGAACGTGACACCACATCTTAAAAAATTGACGCCTTAGAAAATCAACGGACCAAAAACGCAATTATTATGGAATGACCAAATATGCCACCACATGCTATGGCACACTCCTTCGAGCAGTCTTTTATGCTTAACAGAGAGCCTAAGATTTACATTCACATTCATCACCTACATGTTTTTGTTCGGAGTTAGTTAAACATTTTAGTATTTTATAATTCATTTGTTAGGACATGTTTAGAATTATCGCCTCCGTCTTCACAAAGAGTGTGTTCAAAATCGAACGATTTGCTATATTGAAACTGTAAGAAGGCTTTGCAACCTTTTACATGGTTTTGTGAATTAACATTTTACGAGTAAGGTTGTAAATTTAATGGTAAGTTACGGGTGAGTTGTGAATTGTGATAAAAACGATACAGTAGTCATACCAAGTAAATCAAGTACCTACACAATTTATTATACAACTACAAAACCAGATTTTAGAATAAAAACATTATTGCTCTTTCACAAAGAAGACATTTACCAACTTGTGTAATAAATCTATCAGTATTTCAACAACATATATATCATATTTTTGGTTAAGCCGTTATTACATATGCATTTCTATATTAACCATTACATATCTTCAGTATAATCATGGCTTTAGGTTTTATTCACTTAATCATGAACATATAGGACTAGGTAGTTAAATAATGTAACAACTTTCTGATTATCAAAACTATGTGGCACAAACATAGATATGTATATCCATTTAATATACGTATGTACGAGACTACATTCCTGTTATATCATTGGTTGTGGGGGCAAAATATGGGTATGGATGTTATTGTTTTGACATCTTGTTGGCCCCAAAGACCCAAACACATCACCTCTGTGTGTCTTGTATTTTAATCGGAACTACCTAAGTAATATGTTTGTACTAGGAAACTTCAGTATGATAAAATATAAATTTATAGCATATCGAAAATTATGTTTTTTACAAGCTTATCGAATATTATGTTTTTCACAAATTTTTTACAAAACTTGGCTACATTAACTAACTAAATGAATAGTTACACTGAGGTAAAGAAAACAAACAAATCATAGAACAATGTAACAAAAGGAAACGCCTATTGTTCAAATCATTATTTTTTTGATAATCTCTATCCAGAAACATTTTTTTTGTTTTCAAATCTATACTATGTATTAAAACATGAACCAAACATGAACCCCATGTTAAATTATTACGTAAAATTTTAACATAATAATATTACTAAACTACCCTTATATTAAAATTAAACCTAAAAATATCCATTGATAGTTTCATAAGTACACATGCTAACAACTAATTCAGTGAATGATTTTCTTTTTCACTCCAAAATTTACTCCTAATTTTATTAAAATTTTGTTTTTACAGTTACTTATATTTTATTCAATGTTTTAAAAACCGGTTCCTTAAATACCCCAGATGAGTCGACGAGTCAACGGGTCTGTAAATGCAAATAAACGCATAAAAACGTTATTCCTATTTAATGATTTCACTACGTTTTGTTAATGACAAATATAAAAACGTATTAAGTAAAAGTTCAAGTAAACATGTTTTAGACATAAGTTATCTTTTGTCAATAATCACTTAAAGTATGTATATGAACCCCCTAAAACTTGCATAATGATCAAAGAAAGTTTTATCATACACAATGCATAAACATTTGCATCATTTTATAAAACATTACGTTATGCTATAAAGTTTAACAAAATTTTATTTACTTTCATTTAAACAAAATGTGTTATTAATTCTATTTTGACCAACTAGCTAGAATCTTCTCCTTTAGGGATTAATTCAAATCCAATTTTTCACAAAAAGATGGATTAGCCATTTTGTAATAATCCAAAAACCAGAGAAGAAAGCATCAAAAGTGCTTTTGCATAAAAACCATCATTAGCCATGTTTAGGCTTTAGGCTTGGATTATTTAACACTTTAGGCAAGCATCAAACACCATTTACCTCAGATTTTCTCCATGCTTTCTATATAGAAAATATTTCAAATCTAACATGAATGACGATTCAAAACGGGCTGAAAATTTGCGTGTTCAGGATCCATGTATAAGGTTCTGATGGTCATCCGCATGGCTATAAAATATGCACAGCAAAAAATAAACACATAAGCCTTGCAGACAATAACCCTTGTATATAGATCTTCTAAGCAGCGATATAACCTACGTTTAACACATAAGGAGGGTAAGAATACTTACTTGTAAATCCTAGTAGCAGTAAGCTTCCTGATCTTCTTCTGCTACATGGAACACTTTCTTTACCTTATTGACGCTTCTTGATCTTGATTAGGTTTCTTGGGGAATGTCACAACTAGAATTGCGTCATGTATCCACTGATACTGCACAGATAGAACTAGGGCTACGAACCCATCACAAGTTAGGCGAGTACGAAGTCGGGTAAAAACCCTAATCAACTAAAGGGTCGAATAAAGGTTGCGATTAGGGTTTAGGAAACCCTAATCGTTCTTGTGTGACGTGCAATCGACCAAAGGGTTAAACCCTTTGGTCTCGTCGACTTGGGAGTCGACTAAGTCGACTGAGATGTTGACTTAAGGGTTTCGACCCTTTGTTCCTTAGTTCGTCCGATAGCACGAGATGGGAGAGGGGAGAAGGAAAAAGGATAACAAACTTTTCTCTTAATATATCGTCAAGATTATCATCACATCATAACCCTAGTTTTTTACACTCTACATTTGTCAGAAATTGGGATTAGGGGTGTGATGATAATATTGGATATCTTCTCAAATCATGTATGTTCACTTTCTTGATAAAGTATTTCGACCATATTTATGCCTGGGTATCACCAAATCCTTATCGGGATAATTTAAGAAGAACATTTAGTTTTCTAGGCATAAAAATACTAAGTATAAATAAAGAGGAATTGTATGTGTTTTCGTATGTAAGAATGAGACAATGAATTGTTAATAAACAGATTCCATTTGACAGTTATGGCAGTTAAGTTGGTTATAAACCAACAGTCACAATTGTTATCCAACAGTCACAACTATTAGTAAACAGATTCTATTTGACCCCGCAAGGGGCGCTGCCCCTTGACCCATGGTGTTTGTCGTGGTGTAAACATATTAGCTCAAACTAGTGTGCACTTCATACTTCTTTAACTCATATCCGAGCATAATTTGAAATCCCATTGGTCGCATAGTAAATCAGAATTACCTAAAATAGTCAATGAAACGAAAATCACCAACAATGTTTACATATTTACCTAATACAATCTATCATGTTCAGTTGCATATGAGAAAATCTCTCTTTTCTATTAATTCACAAGGTCCAGTTTTTGCATGGTTTGACATAATTAATTAAGGATGGAATACAATAAAAAGAATTAAGACGGGTGTTACCTAATTTGTCTCTTCTAATGCGTATAGATACGATAAATGATACAAAAGTTTTTGACCTAACGGTATGTGAGTGAATCATCAATATATAAGTTATGGGTTCAGGTCATACTGAAGACATATGTGATACGGTATTTGTGAAATAGGTGATTTACGTTGTAAAAAATTACTGTTGATAAAAGAAAGAAGAAAATTTGATTACTGAAATCTCTTTTTTCATTTTAAGATTGCTAGGATAGCTGTAAATTTGCACACATTGATAATATATAGTGAGTTTGGACCACGAATCATTAATCATATGTTTGGTTGTTAGGGTGTGAAAATTTATTGAGGCACTAACAACTTCTCATTCACCATAATACCAAATAGTATTAAACCCAATGAAATAAATGAATATTACTACGTACATTATAAAGGTTGTGATTGTAAATTACATTTCAGACATTTATGTATCAAATATTAGAATAGGTGGTCATTTAAGAGGTGTTTGGTTAGGGATATTATATGACGCAAAAGGGTAATGACAACAATAATGTAACTCTCGTATAATGAATTCATTACAAACAACTTGTGAAAAATATTTACATTGTAACTTGGGGCATGAAACTCACTGCTTTACAAATGTGCTTCATAATTCCGTTATTTTTGATAAATATAAAACTATTCACATGTACCTACATATACACATTATAAACACACGTACATATACATGCATGTACATATATATGTATACAAATACGATACCATATCCTCTCTTTCACTCTCTCAACACACGTATAGGCATATATAAACAGTTAAACGAAGAAGGATGCATGTTCAAGTAGCTCAATGAAATCGGGCCTTTTTTACCTTTTATGTACACGGGCACGCGCCCTAATCATTTTCATACTTTTCTCTAGCTATCAAGATGTTTATTCAACCAAGTTTGAACTCTGATTTTTCTTCTCAGAGTTCTAGAATATCTTACCACTAAGAGCAAGAGGTGTGGTAATGAGGTTTTACCTCCTCATTTGAGGCTCACGGGTGCCACATCATCCCAACACCTCTTCACAACTAATCCTTCCTCACTTATAACTTTATTTTTATTCAAATTATCAAATAACATAAAATCATTTTGGGCCCACCACTTACTCATTTTGGGTCCACCATTTACACATTTATTTTTTTTATTCAAATTATCAAATAACATAAAATCATTTTATTCAAATAATAGTATAAATAACATTTTTTATAAAAAAAGGTTAAACAAAAGAAAAAAAGAAAAAAACGTAACTGATAAATAACAATCCTAACATTTTTTATAAATAACAATCCTAACATTTAAACCCAAATTGATCCAAATTCCAGCCTACTTACTTGTACCCAAATTCAAGCCCACTTAAAAAAAACAACAACTTATCTTCTTCTTTCTTTTATTTCCTGCATACACATTTTATTTTTCCACAAACACAAACACAAACAAAAACGAAAAAAGAAGACGAGGGACCCATCTAACATTCACCTTGCCACTGTGTTTGGTTCGTCGTCTGCACGAGGAGGAAGGCTCCAACGAGCCACGACGAGCCTCACTCGGTGTGGTGGCGAGCTATGGCGAGCTCCACGTCGGACGACGAGGACGAACGGCGAGCCCACACCTCTCGCTCTAAGCTACACATTGTAGATTGAGGGATACAGTTTATGTACGGTCATGTTATAGGATATATCAACCGTACAAATTTTCATTCGTGTTTCCATTTTTTAACCTTTACGCAGAATACGATTTGAATGTAGGTTCTATAGCATCAAAGCATTCGTCTTCTTAAGGTCACGTCCATTTCAAAGTTGATTAAATATATGAAACTCAAAACACAGTATTTGATTATAAACTATTCATAAGTAACATCATGTTTGATGTTTATTAAACTAAGATCCCACTCTAAGAATCAAATTTCACTAAAATATCTAAACGACAAGTGACAAAAAGAGTATCTATAGTAGGACGACTTGATCAAGTTCATTACATATATTTATTCCACCAAAAACGTCACTTTATCCTTATGGAATCAGTACATGATTATTGTATACAAAATTTAAGTTACCTCATATTAAATAAAATAATATATGCAACAAATATCACATTTACTTTGGTATTGAAAACGTTAAAATATAAATTGGTATTCTCTCCAACATAAATAAGTTGTGATTCTTTCTAATGGAGTCTTTCTTGCCCAAATAGACAGGAGTAGCATGTTGAAAACATGTAAAAGAATCTTATGCAGTTATGGTGAGTTTGAGAGAAATACTCAATTTTTTAGGAATTTTTCATTTGAAAATGCAAAAAAATGAAAACCCGTTTATTCGCACTTTTTTTCAATAATTTTCAAACATAGTGAAATTTTTATTTTCAAAATTTTAACTAAAAAATTGAAAAGCTTATCCTACTCTTCTCATTTTTTTTTTCTTTCTCATTTATTTCTCAATAAAAAGAGATGAGATCTGTTCAATATAAAGCACACATCATTCTAACTCTGATCTTTCGTGTCATCTTTTACAGCGTACCGCCGCCGCCACGGGCCGCCGTTATAACTCCAACTTTTCATTTTTTTTAAAGAAAAATATAACTCTAACTAAACGGGTTTTCAAAATTCTTAATTATTTCCTAAAGAGGAAAAATCATTCTCTTTTCAAGGAATTTAGAAACAGAAAAATAAGAAAAAACTTCTGCAACTAAACCGCGCCTTAACTTTTTGAATTTTCTTTTTTCTATTTTGCATGTGTTTGTTATGCTAGCAGTTATAAATTTTGTAATTATGGAATCAATAAAGGATCTTAACGAATTACAATCACATTCACATCTTGCAACTATATGAAGTGTGAATTCTCTTTATATAAGAAGAGGATAAATAAAATGGGCAATTAAATCTTTGAGGAGTTTTTAATCGGACTAGTAGGTTATTCGCGCGTTTAAGCGGCAGGTACCCTAAAATAAATGTTAATGATATCAAAAGGCAAAAGTGAAGCTAGGAGTTGTAAACCGTTCATGCTCGAGCCCGTGTCCGTTCAGGCTCGAGCCCGTTTGGCCCGTTGCCCGTTCGGCTTGAATATTTGTATAATATGCTTTATTATTTGTATTAGTGACATTTAATGCATGAATTGTGTTTAGGTTGGTTGTACATAATTTATATTTCTTATATAAGGGGTGTTTTAATCAGTGTTCTAACAGGCGCGTCAAGGCGCGAGGCGTGGCCTCGGCGCCACGAAATGGACCAAGGCGTGAAGTCTAGGCGTCGTGTGAAAAAGCGTGGAATAAGGCGCGAAAAGGCGTGCCAAGGCGCGCCTTATCGTATGGCGTGGCGCCATTTTTAGAAGTGGATGATGTGGGCTTAAATTTTGGGCCTAGTAATTTCTAAACATAGTTCAAATTTTCACTTTATTTCTTATGCATATCATTTTTTGTAACCTCACCTTTTGTAAACTCACATTTTGTAAACTTGATATGCATATAAAATATGATATTATAATATAAATGATAAATATATAAATATTTTTTCACCGCTTTAGTCATGCCGCAAAAAACGCCATGGCTTCGCCATGGCGCGTAAAGCTTGAGGCGTGGCCTTGCCGCCATGCCACGCCTTACGCCATTTATAACATTGGTTTTAATAACTAAATTAATTGTATTTATTAACAAGTTAATTAATTGACTACATTAAATATTGTATTTAATGTTAGTAAATGTGTTTTAATTAGTGGGGCAATCGCATATCTACCCCTAAGAGCATGGGGTACGGTGGCGCCGTCGGTGGCGCCATCACCACCAGCCCAACAAAACTGACCGCGCACTATACCGGTGGTGGCGCCTTCGGTGCTCGCACCATACCCTCGGCTCAGCGCCATCGACTTTTTTTTTTCTTTTTTTTTTTCCTTCTTCTTCTTCTTCTTCTGATTTGAGCTTGTAAAAATCGTGTTTTATGAAGGCTGTGTTTGTTGTGTTGTGTTGTGTTGTGTTGTGTTTGTGTATATTTTTTTTTTTTTTTTTTTTTTTTTACTTTTTTGGTTGTGTTTTGCAGGTAGCAGCAGAAAGAAGATGAACCTTTTTTTCTTTTTTCTTTTTTTTTTTTTTTTGGTGCTTGGGCTTTGCACACAGTATTTGGGCAAATTCACTTCTTTTTTTCATACAACCTTTTTTTTAATTTAATGCGTTTTTTTTTTTTTTTTTTTTTTTTTTTTTTAGTTAATGTAGTTTATTTTAGTTAATATTGTGTATGTTTAATTTTATGTAAAAGAAAAAAATTTGGCCGACGGCACCAGAAATTTTGGTGCCAACGGATACCCTAAAATGTAGTGTTGTGGGATTTCTGGTGCTATGGGAGCTTTTTGCTGACGTGGCAGCACTTTTGGTGCCACAGCTTGAAGCCATGGCACCACTGCGCCCAATGCTCTAACAAATACAAAATCCGCATCATGCCATTCCGTTATATCGAGTATTTGTATTGTTGTAGGTCTTGATCACTATACGACAAGCTAGAGTTGTGTCGCTAAAGTGGAGAAGACAGACAAGTTTGACCATTTAAAGTGTGAGACATGTGTTAAGTACTTAAGTCTAACAACATGAGAAGGTTAAGACATCTTGTTCATTGAATACATTTTCTATTTCGTTGACGCAGGCATCGGTAGTGGGTTTGTTATTTTAAAGGATTTCTTATAATTTAATTTTTAAGATTTTAAGCCATGTTCATACAGTGTTGTTCATATGGTGTCGTCGAATGTAAAAATTATGTAGTAATAAAGTTTTACTCGTGTTACGACAAACATGTGCATTATAATAATCGTAAAAATACCATATGAAATATAATGGGTAATTGCATCGCAAGAATCATGAATCAATTAAAGTACAAAAGACATATGAGGTTAATGGAAATGTATGCAATCTGGCAACTTTTTATTGGTAGTTATAGGAAATAAACTATCGCACATAAGATATCATATAACTCATCTTTTTCATAACTCAATTTGCATGCATATACCGTCATCCACCTCACAACAATTAATTTTGCAAAAAGGAGGATTCAAAGAGAGGCTATGCTTGACGACAACCCTTTTGAAACTATATCGTCGTGAATCCCTTATGATTCCTAGATATACAAAGAAGATGCAAAGAAAAAAAATGGAGGAGAAAGCCATTAATTTATGAGTTAGAAGAAGCATCGAGGGAATAGGTTAACGGGGTGAGGTGATCATGGGCTTTTACTACATTTTGGATTGGAAAAATAAGGAACAATTTTAAGGGGACCGAAATTAGACATGATGCAAACCTGACTTTAGCGTATGTGAGTCAAATAAAACCAGAAAAGATTTATCGGGAAAGTAAATCATCTAACATATTCATATTATCAGATATTGTAAATATATCGCAACTGTTGTTTACCTGACACAAAGTATCACATCAATTGGTCATCCGGAATCTGTACACGTTCGCATGTATCGATTTCTATCATTTGCTATATTGTTTGAATCATATTCATTGTATTCTATCACTAGTTTGGAATTGTTGTTTCCAATTTAAAAAGGTGGGCAAATGAAGAAGGAAAAGGTAGTCTTAGTATTCTTGATTTTGGAGCATGGAAACTCAAAAAATGCACTTTGAAACACTTGGGGTGAGAGAATGTCCACAGTGGAGCGTCTTTCATGATAAATGACAACTTAAAGTTTGTAATTGTTAGTATGAAATTACTGATAGAATTGATTTGTTATCATATTGAATAAAAATATATGGGATTTTTTTTATTGTGTATATTGATAAAATCATCATGAACTAATGATATGGTTTTCTTTGTGTTGCTCAAATAGTCGTATACCATGTATTGCACCTTGCAACCACATTTCGTACATGGGTTAGCATGCACCAACAAGGCAATAGTGTCAAAGTTTGCCGAATATGAAGTGCGGTCTCTTTTTTTATCTTTCAAAGTAGGTTAAACCTGTATGTTGTGAATCACGTGGTCCTAGCTAGTCCATTCGGTCCATCAAATAACACAATTTTGTTGTGTTATCCAGCTGATTCCCTCAATCCTTTTGCAACTTAATTGGGGTTATGTTGTTAGTTCCACATATATTTTTAGAAGTATTGCTAAGTTATGTAAAACAGAACATAAAAAGTGTATTGCGAGATTGTAACTTGTTCTTGCTCTTATTATAAACTATTGCTAACTTATAGGTACCAAGGAACAAGGATGTTTCCCAATATGGTTCAAGGAAATCCACCTACAGCCCCTCCAACATTAATCTAATAAACTCCAGTTGATCAAACATACATTGGTGTGTTACATGTTATTTGAAAGATACATTACTGTAGAATAATAGAACCGTATGTCTTCAATCAATAAGTTCGGTACATGTGAATGAATAAATAAGATACAATATGGGCCAACGGGCCTAAATACCCAATACTAATCATCTAACAATCCCCCGCAGTTTGAGCGGGAGGAGACCGAACACTCAAGCTGTCACGAAACTCAGCAAACAAGGCAGACGGTAAACCCTTGGTAAAAATATCAGCATACTGAAACTGAGAAGGAACATGTAGAACTCGAACTTGACCAGTAGCAACCAATTCACGAACAAAATGAATATCAATCTCTTCGTCCGCTGATGCTGAACAGGATTAGAGGACAAGTACACGACACTCACATTATCACAATAAACAATAGTAGCAGAGGACAAAGGTGTCTGAAGCTCACGAAGTAAATTCCGAAGCCAACATGTCTCAGCAACAGCATTGGCAACACCATGATACTCAGCCTCAGCAGTGGAACAAGAAAGCGTAGGCTGACACTTAGAGGACCAGGGGAGCAAGTTGTTGCCAAGAAAAACACAATAACCTGATGTAGATCGTCTAGTAGTAGGGCAAGCGGCCCAATCAGCATCCGAATAAGCAACCAAGGACTCAGTAGTAGAAGAAAATAACTGTAAACCATAATCCAGAGTCCCCTGAACATACCGTAAAATCCGCTTGAGAGCATTGAAATGAGGCACTCGACGATCATGCATATATAGAAAAACCTGCTGCACAGCATATGTAATATCAGGTCTAGTGAAGGTGAGATACTGAAGATAACCTACAAGACTGCGATATAACTTAGGATCCGAAACTGGATCACCATCATCACCGAATTTAGACTCGGTGTCAACAGGAGTCCGAGAAGGATTACAACCAACCATATGTGCACGCTCCAAAATCTCCATAGCATACTTACGCTGTGACAAAAACATCCTAGAAGAGTCACGCATAACCGACACACCCAAAAAATAGTTAAGAGCACCCAAATCTGTCATAGAGAACTCCTTATGCAAGGAAGCAATAATCCGCTTTAATAAACTATCAGAGGAAGCAGTGAGCACAATATCATCCACATATAGTAACAGAAAAGCAGTATCATCACCCTGTCGGTAAATAAATAAAGAAGAATCACACCGACTCGGAGAAAACCCAACAGTAATGTAAGTAGCAAACCGCTGAAACCATGCTCGAGGTGCCTGCTTAAGACCAGAAAGAGACCTTTGTAATAAACAAACATAATCCGGATGCGCTGGATCCCGAAAACAGGGAGGTTGATGCATATAAACAGTTTCGGCTAAATCTCTATGTAAAAACGCATTCTTGACATCAAGCTGATGAACAGGCCAATGTCGAGAAATAGCTAAGCTAAGAACAGTCTGAATTGTACCCGGCTTAATAACCGGACTAAAAGTCTCATCAACATCAATTCCCTCAATCTGTGTGCTACCATTGGCAACAAGACGTGCCTTGTACCGACTAAGAGTGCCATCAGCCAAATACTTATGGCGAAAAAACCACATACAACTAACAACATTAACACCATCAGGTCGAGGTACACGTTTCCAAGTTTTATTCTTAACAAGTGCATTATACTCATCATATATAGCATTTCGCCAATTTGGACCATTAAAAGCATACTTATATGACCTAGGTGAAGGAGAAACAGTAGACACATGACCAGCATATTTAGGATTATGACGAGTTGTCCCGACACGAGAATGTGTGACCATGGGATGAGTAGATACAATAGGTGGAGGTGTAGGAACAGGAACATGATCATTTGGTGGAGACAGTGGAGGTGTAGGAACAGGAACATGATCGTTTGGTGGAGACGGTGGAGGTGTTGGTGGTGCAGGTGATGCAGGTATGGTGACAGGTGGAGTTATAGTTAGGTTTAAATTAGGACCAATAGGTGTGGTGTTGATAATAGTGGAAATGAGATTGGAAGAATCTTCCAAAAAATCATAGGAGGGGGTGGGCTTGGATTGGTTGGATTGAAACGGAAAAACTGTCTCATCAAAGGTAACATGACGAGATATGATAATTTTATTGGTGTTAAGATCAAGGCAACGATAGCCAAAATGATTGGCAGCATGTCCCAGAAATATTGCAGGTGTAGCACGTGGTCCTAATTTATGGTTAGTATCTATATGTGGGTAACAAAGGCATCCAAAGACATGAAGAACACTATAATCAGGTGTAGCACCAAAAGTCGAGTAAAGGGTATTTCATTATTAATGGCACGGGAAGGTAATATATTCAATAAATAAACAGCCATATTAAGAGCCTCGGTCCAATAGTTTGGTGGTAGGTGTGCTTGAAACAACAAAGTACGAATAAGATTATTGATGGTACGAAACATGCGTTCAGATTTTCCATTTTGTTGAGATGTGCGAGGGCAAGAAAATCTAAATTGGATGCCATGGGTGGAAAATAATTTATGAAATGCAGTATTATCAAACTCACCACCATGATCACACTGAAACGATTTAATTTCACACTTAAACTGAGTACGAACATAACTACGAAACAAATAAAATTTAGACAAAACATCAGATTTATTCATTAACGGATAAACCCAAACATACTGAGAGTAATGATCCAGAAGCAAAACATAATACTTGAAACCAGAAAGACTCGAAATTGGGGATGTCCACAAATCCGAGTGAACAATGTCAAAACAAGAAGTAACAGAACTAGACGAACTAACAAACGGAAGCTTCACATGTTTACCAAGCTGACAAGCATGGCAAAGAATGGGAAGCTTCTCTTTATTAAAAGAAATAGAATCACTAGACACAAGACGCCGTAACACTTCACTCCCTGGATGTCCAAGTCGTTGATGCCACGTATACTGACTGGTAAGACATGCTTGAAATGGGAGAAGGCTTCGTAACAGGATAGAGATCACCCGTGCTATCACAACGGAGGAGTACCCGTCGAGTTAGGAAGTCCTTCACAGAAAAACCAAAAGGATCAAATTCAACAGTGCAATAATTATCACGAACAAATTGACGCACAGAAATTAGATTTTTTACAATGTGAGGAGTGATTAAAACATTATTTAAACGAAGAGGACGAAAAGGGGTAGACAAAATACTATGACCAGAGTTAGTGACGGGAATGAAACGCCCATCACCAACCGCAACAGACGGATAAATGCACTCATTAAGAATATAACTAAGACTATGTATAGAATCATTAAGGTGAGAGCTCGCACCTGTATCCATATTCCAGTTGCCAGCAGCCGGTTCCTGAAGAGTGGTGGTATTAAAAGCATTTGGTAAAAGAGTCTCTTGACTCGAACCCTGTAAACCTGATGCTAGTAGTTGACCTTGGTGAAAACCGAATGGTGATGGCCCTTGCTGAACCATACCTGGACCGAACTGAACCCCAGGTTGTGAACATGTAAACTGAACCCCCTGTCAGAGACCTTGAACCCCCTGCAACGGCTGAGAACCTGCAGCAAATAGAACCCCCTGCGCAACATGAACCCCCTGTGGAAACAAACCTGTCACCCCAATCTGAACCCCCTGTGGTAAACCATGAACCCCTTGAGCAACATTATGACCTGCCTCATGTGGTAAACCCTGAACCCCCTGTGGAAACACTTGGGCCGAATAGAGAGGCTGGGATTGGTATTGTAGCTGAGCCGGTCCATAAGGATGGTTATTCATAGTATAGGCAACTGGAGATGTATTGGTAGTATAAGCAACAGGAGGAGTTGTTTGGCTAGGCGTAGAGGTAAACCCCAACTTAGCCAACAATTGTCGCAAGGTATCCATATCCGACATAGGAGATGATGAACCGGAAGTACGAGCGAGTAAAGTAGACTTACCATGAACTCCATTGTGAAGATACCGACATGCCTCACCAAAACGACAATGACCTTTAGCAAAAAGAAAACAAGGTTTGTTCACTTTTTTCAAAGGATTAGACGAACGCCGAGCATTATTATTTGCCAATAGAACCATAGGAGAAGCAGATGTAGCAGCCACAAGTGGGTCTTGAACCTTAGATTTCATATGCATCTCTTGCGTGGTCAATAAAGAACGAACCGTCTTGAGATCAGGAAAGGGTTTCCTACTAGTAATAACTGTAGAAATCACATCATACGTGTTTGGCAAGCCTTCAAGTGCAAACGTAACAATATCGTCATTGCTAAGAGGAGAACCAAGACCATTTAACACGGAATCAATTGACTCAATTTTCTGAAAGTATGCATCAATTGTTAAGTCCCCAAGCTTCAAATTCCGTAGCTCCGCCTTCAAAGCCATAGCTCTTGGGCGTTTATTGTCTTGAAAAATCGTTGCAAGAGACACCCACGCCTCTTTGGTTGTTTGGGGATTAAGAACAACCAACCGCTTTTGAAGATTCACTGCAAGTGTGGAAAAGATCCAAGACCGAATAATGAAATCAACCTTTAGCCATTCCGGATCCTTAGTTGGTGGTGAAGAAGGTGGAGTAGAGGAGGATTCGGGTGGATCAACAAGATGGTCCAAGATGTCATAGCCATGACAAAGGTGAGAAAAATAATTCACCCATTGGGAGTAATTCATCTCATCAACATCAAGTTTGTTGGGAACAAAAGTGGTTAGGTGATTCATAGTCATAAGTTTATCCGATAAGGTGAGAACCGGTGCGGGGGAGTTGTATCCGTAGTCATGGTTAGAAGTTTGTTTATAATGCTGCTACGGTATAAAAACGACAACTCACAATAATACCTCAATTAATAGCAGGGAACTAATAATAATATTACGAGGTTAATTCTTTGTCGAATCAGCAAGAATAATAATTAATACTATTCGAATGGTGAAAATCTACCCACGTCGTAAAGAAACACAAGCAATATTAATAATCCTAAGTCTTCTCACAACTTGCAATTAATAACCATCTCCAAATTAAAGTAGTATTAATCGACATTAAACTTTGACAAATAAAAAACCAATTTGTTCCTTCTTGCAGCAGCTTTATTCGACAACAAAAAAACTGTATGAACCCTAAGTAACGAGCCCCCTATCAGTTTTCAAGCAGAACCTTAACGAGCAGTACCTGTAAACAAAACACCTTAACTGGAAACAAACACCTTAACTAGCAGTACCTTTAAATCGTTAAACACGTAGGTCGACAACACACAATGGTCGACAAACAATCAAAACACCCGTTGACAACACAAAAGGTCGACAAACAAATTAACAGAAACTGAAAACGGAATAGAAGCTGAAAACTGAAAACAAATTAACAAACCTTTTCAAAGCTGTCTTACTGATATAAAAGAAAGAACAGTCTTAACTATAACATGCGAGTAAAACATTTTAGTAAATACTCTCTTACATTGTAGGTTAAAATAATGATCTTCCTAGTTACTGGTCAACAATAGTTATCGGTATCTCACTAGTCACCACCTCTGAAATTTTAGGTAATTCTGTCGATCACCAAAAACATCAATTCAAACATGTTACACTCAGACATACATACATTTTTCATCACTAAAGCTACAAAAGTTAAATGACAACTACCATTCTATAAAGAAGTATCTAATGCTTGAAGATATTTAATTATATGCCTAGATGACATTTGTTGACAAGGTGGTGTGTTTTAGGAGTTGGTTGAACAAACATTGTTGTCAACTTTTATGACAATTCTTCAATTTAATCCTTCTTTAGGCCATTGTGCAGGGTCGTCTTATAAATTTATGAAATGTTTGAAGGCCCTTAACAAAATTAAATAATGAGGCTTTTCGATAAAGAATACTATATATAAATTGTCACTATTTATAAGATATAATGCAATTAGTTAGCTAGACGTTCTAACATATTACTCATTTAAGATACTTTCTCATCTAAATATTTTTTTTCTTTTTGAAAAATATGCGTATACATGCATATAATTATTAACAGGACAAATTTTGAGACCCTTAAAAATTTTGAGGCCCTGTGCGGTCGCTCAACTTGCACACTTTCAAAGCCGGCCCTGCCATTGGGTTTACACTATTTTTGTTCTTGTTTAGTTTCTTTCGGGGATTTAGCATTATGCATGTTTTGTAGGATTTGGTGGTCGACTTCAGGTCCTCCTAGTTTGATATGCCTTTTCTGTGGGGCTCATCCTTGAGTAGTCAAATTTGTTTTTGTGGGCTATATCAGATAAACTTGAAGGTTGGATTTTTGTTTGGTATATTGAAGCTTATTCATTTTATAAGTTTTATAAGGTTGTCAAATATTCTGATCATGTTACTAATATTAAACATTATAGGACATGCTGCTAAACTAGTGATGCAAATTATTTAGTAGTTTCGAGTAACTTGGCTAATAGAGATTTGTGTGCTGGAAGTGAACTTTCTCTTTATTATCTGTGATATGTTCTTATTTCTTGGTTTAGTTTTTATTTTTAATAAAATAAAACTCTTATTCTTAAAAAAGAAAAAGGCTAATACCCATACCCTTTGCAAGTTGCCCATGTGTGTACTGTGTAGCCTAACCATTACTAGCTGTTGGATTGGAAAATTAAAAGTTATGTTACATTTTTTAAAATCAAGAGTAGCATAAAGGTTTTGTTGTTTATGTTGAGTTTAGAAATGCATTTGCATTGCAGTTTGGAAAGGAATGGGTTTGCAATCAGCTTGCTTGTGCGTAATTAAATAGTAAAGGACCATAACCACATGTTGGTCTAATAAGTTTTTTTTAGTTTGCTTTATAAATTGTGAAAAAGTCAAAACCCATAGCCTATGATCCTTAGATCACTGGGAGTGAGTATGGGGAGGTGCGGTGCGGGAACCCTCATGCACGGGAACACCGCTGCCGGCCCTTCCTTATCGCACGGGGTGTTTGTGTTGAGTGAGGAATTCACGCACGGGGAAAAAGAAAATTTCGAACGTTGGAGATGGAATCTAACCGTTGGGAGTGTAATTTATTTATTATTATTACTTTTTTTTTAATTGTATATAAAGGAGTGTTTGTTGAGGGTGGAAAGCGCAAAAAAAAATAAAAATAAAATAAAAATAAAATAAAATAAAATAAAAACATATAGAGAGAAAAAAATCATACCGATGGCATATATCCTAAGTGCTCATTTGTTGTGAATGGCCATACGTATAAACGTGGCTAGTGGCTACTATGTAACCGATGGCATATATCCTACATGGTCTACTTTTGTTAAAGCGTTCAAATATCCAACCGACCCAAAAGAGAAAAAGTTCAAGAAAGTACAAGAGTCGGCTCGAAAAGATGTTGAACGGGTATTTGGTGTTCTTAAAGGTAGATGGGGTATACTGAGACGACCCTTACGGCCGTACACAGTAGACAGTTTATACGTGTGTGATATTGCACAACATGATTCTACATGACTCTGATACCGCAATCTCCCCCGTTCATATTCGGGATCCTCCGATCCAACCGGTGTTTGACGAAGCAGCCTTAGCCGAGATACGAGATGAGGATACACATTTTCGTCTCCGATATGATCTTATGGAGCATATTCACGCTCAACAATTACCATACCTCGAGGTGGACGATGAAGACGATGAAGATTAGTTTTTTAGTATTATGAAATTTAGTATTTTAGTATTATGTAATGTTATTTTATGTTTTTTAATAATATTATGTAATGTTTTTTTTCTAATTTTAATAAAATTTTATTTTTTTTTATAATTTTAATGGAATTTAAAAAAGAAAAAAAAAATGAAGTGAGTGAAGTGGTGTCTCTAAAAATATGAGTGAGTGATGAAAAAAGTGTAGAATGATGTGGCGTAAGCGGATTGGTTGGGAGTGAGTGAAGTGAGAGAGAGTGAGTGAACCACTCCCTCCCCCTTATTTATGAAAGCAAATGCAATTTATTAACATTGTGTTCTCAAGATTAGTTTAGGAGTGAAAGGAAAAGAAAAGGAAAGAAATTAACATTTTTTTATGTTCTCAAGATTTTTAACCGGTAGAAAGGAAAGGAAATGAGATGATAAGGAGGGAAATTTATAGGCTTTTTTGTCCCAAAAGTTTCCTCCCAGTTTTGGGCGGATTAGGAAGGAAATATAATTTTTAGCTCACTTTTACCAGATTACCCCTCTTTTGCCTCCATTGATTATCTAGGTTGTCTTCAACATCTCCATGCTCTCCCACTGTGTTTTCTCGTCTGCATCAAAATTGACACTCATCTGCTTAGAAATTGAACATCATAAACCTATTATAGCATAGTAATTGTACCGAAATAGAGATTGAATTTCTCCAATTTGATAGTTTGAGTTGCTTGAAGAATTCCGATTATGCTCCTCTGTAATTTTAGGTCATCGACCCAATTTTTGGGTATATATTAATTGTTCATGGGCTGCCATTTATATGTATTGGGCCAATTGATAATGGGCATTTTTAACTTCTTGGACCATTGTTTTTGAAAAATTGAAGGCAATCTGTCTTGGTTGTTAGTATTATTTTGTCAAGTAATAATAGATTTGTTTGATAAAAGGGTATTCTCGTGAATGTATAATTTTTTTTGTCATTCCTTTTCATTCACTTCCTTCCAACTTGAGAACGCAAATAAATTTTGATGTTTCTTTCCATTTTCTTTCCTTTCTTTTCTACCATTTTCTTTCTTTTCCTTTCACTCCTAAACTAATCTCAAGAACACAGTGTAAATGTTTAAGTACTTAATTATAGTTTAAACGCTAACTTTCTTTACTCACACTTACTTTACATAAAAGAAACTACACACATCATCGCCATTATGCCCGAATAATCGTCTAGTTGAAAGCAAATTAAAAAGCTTATTAGTTTTAAAAACCCACTCGTAAAACTTAGTAATTTTACAAAATTTCACTATTTTTACAAGTTGATCAAATTGTTGCCTTGCTATCAACGCGGGATGTGTATTATGCACTTTGTTGCCAGGTTGTTTTCTTTAGTTTATTTAAATGTAAATTTATACTACTTATAAAGAGTAAATGTTAATTATTGAAATTTTTAAATTTTAAAAACTTAAATTAATGTAGTTTGCTTAAAACCTTTAAGTATATCTTAATCGCAACTACTTGTAAAGAGTGTATAATCATTATTGAAACTTAAAATGACTTAAAATTGAGTAATGTTAACTATTATACATTTGAATGAAAATGTTAACAACGTCTAACACTAAATTAGTATTTTAAATATTTTTAATCCTTAAAATTTTATCATTTTTTGTTTTTAACTCATAAATTTTTTTCTCGCAATGACTATAAATTGAGTTAGTAAACTTTGCATCAAGGTTCAAATCAAAATTACGATTTCGCAATTATAATGATTTGCCGTATACGCGGTCGATGTGCACGGATATTCGTCTGGTGTTAAAAAACATACCGAGATTTGAGATTTCATTACAACTTTTGAATCTTTTTGGGGAATTGACCAAAGTTTGCAAATTAAACTGAGTTAAACATATGTTGACACTGAAAATAAATCCTTGGTGTCTAATATCATTTAGGGTAAAATCTAAAGATGAACTACTTATTTTTATAAAATAATCAATTTTAATAACGAACAAGCCTGGCATCGGCCGGCCGCGTGGTGACCTAGCGGGGTATTTTTGCATTTGTATTTAGATCGGTTGTGTTCGTGAATTTTTATTTGAAATGTGTTTTATAAAATGTTCCTTTATCAAAATTTATATTACTATATTTATTTGGTTATATGTACCATTGTCTCGTATGTATAAACTTATGAAATTTTAGCAATAACAGGTAGTAAAAAGATCCGAATACATTTTAACGTTACAAAACGGATTTGCAAGTAGAGAAAAATTTATTACAAATAAATGAGTACAGCAACATGTACAAACGGATTCGCAAGTAGAGAAAATATACAAAAGCCTTTAGTTTTCTATTACAAACAATTTTGATTCCAAAACCACTATGCTTAACCCTTTTTTGTTAGGCTATGTGGGTGCAAGCCAATGACTGAGTTTTCTTGAGACGAACTTGAGATGAAGAAAGGATGAATTTGTGATCGTTGCTGACAACACCAGCGACACCAGCAGCTATATAGCGTCATACATAGATTTTTCTACAAAAGATAATTTCAATAAATTGCGGATCAGATTGATTGTAGTGAACGTATGATACTATATAGCGCTAACGGCTCTAGGTTCTGTTTAGGGATCAAACTATATGGAATCATAAACCTCTGATGTATTGCTAAAAGAATAATGTTATAAACAAGTTTCTTTTTTCCTGTGTCAAGTTGACTGGTTAGATAGCTGATTCGTGGGATTGCGCCCTCACAAAAGGTTTTACCTCTCAAGGGATCTCGAGAAACTTACAACCCCCACCAGGCATTGTACCTGATCGTTGTAGTATAGTATTGTGACAAGTATCGGGGGATTGATCGTTCAACTCAGGAATAGTGTCACTAGGATTAGAAAGTCTACTAAATTAAGTCTAGAGGTGAGAGATGATTCTTTTTGTATTTTTATATTTTTATGAAAGCAATTAAAAATCTCGGGTTTCGGTGGAATGGGCAGAATTAGTTGCTAGCCAACTAACCCAATTTACTACAAATGCAATCAAAATAAAATAACAAAAATGAAAATACAACTATTATACTAGTGTGGTGGTTACAATAATGAGGGAAGTTGTGTTTACTTAGATTTCATTACTCCTTTTATATCTTTTACAAGTTGATAGCTTGCTACAATTGCATGGATGACGGGTCATATTCCTTAATACTAGTCGTAGGGCCGTGTACATTATTCTCTAACTCTATATGATCCTACTTCACTCCTATGTCGAGCTGTTAGAAGCTCCTAACATGGGATCATTAGAATTCTCCTACGCATTAAATACAACCAAAAATCGTAGTACACCTCCGATCATGTTTCTTAAGACGTTCAAACAAGTTACCAATGGAAGTCTGCCATTTTTCTTAAACCTAACATCGAATACAATCATCCGTAACAATTATAAACAAACAATCAACCCATAATCAACATCTAGGTTTCACTACATCTAAGCAAACACAATGAAAATCTAGCCTAGCATGTTAAATAGAAGATAAGCGTAAGATATAATCAAACAACACATAGACATATTGATTGATTTAAAAGAGTACTTATCTCTAATTGAACATGAAAGATTCAAAGGGTTGAAACCTTTGAAAAAGCCGGAAAATTCGACCTAGGGTTTTTTCCTTCAAAGTTGCACACTAATGAATGAAATTTGGAAAACTATATATAGATTTTATAGGGTGACGGCGTCATGTGTTAAGTTTTGACGCCGTCAACTTGCCGCAATAATGAAATCGTATTGCCTAGATCTGCTGGTGACGCCGTCATGTAGGATTTTCTTCAGGGCCGTCACTAATACTTGGACCATGACGGCCTTGGGTGACGCCGTCATCTCCTATGCACAAAAAGTCTCTGGATCATCACTTGCATTTTCCACATACACCTCTTTTGTAACTCTTGACGCCGTCATGTGGAGAGCCTTGACGCCGTCAGGTACTGTTCCAGCAAGAAAAATTGAGACTTTGCCGTTTTCTTCACTTTTATGCTCCAAAAACGTCCAAAATGCTTCCTTTTCCAGATTTCTCTCCAAAAGTACCTAAAATGACAAAAGGAACGATTTAGGAAAATATTTGATCAAATAATATCAAATTCGGGCTTAAATGACCCCTTAAAAGTGATACACTTTTCGCCTCATCAAATACCCTTACACTTGATATTTGCTTGTCCTCAAGCAAATGCGCTTTTATTCTAATCAAAATACAAGTTAGGGGTCATTTAACACTAATATAAAAGTAATTACAACAAATAATCATTCCACTAAAAACCAAAAACAAGCACGGAGGTCATACACTAGCACCACACAAATAGTGTTTAGATACTCACATCTCTCGGGTGTAATAAAGTATATATCACAATAAGGAAATGGAAAACATCTCTCACTACCTGTCATAGCAAATAGATTACCATAGGCTTGAGAAAGGATCAAACCTCCACCACTTGGCGTAAGCACCTAGGATAAACTATCAAAGAGGTCTTTTAAAGGGTTATAACGTTAGGTGTAGGGATATGGAAAAACACGGTTTTGTTGGATAAAAGCAATATTTACGGGTGGCGAGTTAATCATCTTGGTTAATTACATGTACAATATGGCATTGCTAAGCCAAGACTAGACTCGACTTAAGCTAATGAATCAAAAATAACAAAAACATAAAATAAACATAGAATGAAACGGGATGATTGTCCGTATGTCTTTTTCTCTTTTTTTTTTTTTTTTTTTTTTTTTTGCATACACTTTTACGCTACCATCCAAAATAATACATCATAGGGAATGTACATTCCCCTTACACTTGACTTTTTACATACTTTATAATAAACTACTCTAAAATGACTCGAATCAAGATAATCAAAACACTTGGAGTACTTTTTAAGATTAATGCACATATGGGGGTAATATATGATGTTCTTCCCCATTACTCCGTAACACAAGTACTTTACCCATGAGTCCCAATCGTCCCAAAACAATATGTACAAGATATGACTCGACTTAGCAACCATGTAATCAATTAGATAATTAACTAAGGGTTTAAACATATAACAATAATGCACTAAAGATGAGTGCATACACGGAATGCTAAGGCAATTTGGTTGCACATTTGGGTGGGTTGTAACAAATTCTTCCTTTAAGTAAAATGCTTAAAGTTAGAAACGAAAAGATAGGCTCGGAGGGGTGTACTAGGGGTTTCGTGTACTAAAAATGAGTACAACGCTAAGGTGTGGGAAAAATCAACTGACTTTACTAGCCAAGTAATATGACTTAAATAGTCAAGTAATTATGATACGGGTTTAAACACAAGGGTGATCCTAATGCCTCTTATCATGTAGTAAATCCCACTACACGAATGTAGTCTCACTAACGGTCTCAGGATGCATCACTAACGCAAGTTCTAGAATCTAAATGCTACCGGTACACTCATAAGCACTAATAATAAATGTGGAAAACTAGAAGGGGGTTGAATAGTTTTACGTCCTTTTAAATTTATAAACACAAGTTTGTTTTAAAAACTTCGATTCTAGTTTATGTGAACTCAATACTTGCACTATATGAACAATTGTATGGTAACTAACTAACAAAGCTAATATAGTAAAGGTAAATAAATAAGTAATGAGAAGAGTTAGAAAGATCAAACCACAACACAATGATTTATAGTGGTTCGGCTACAAGGACACCTTCCTTGTTCCTACTCCACTCCCCGAGTCACCTACTCGAGAGTTTTCTTCACTATGTCAACAAACTCCCTTTTGGCGGAGAAAACCTTACACACCAATTTACACACCACACAACTTCACAACTTGATCACAACTTCTACACAACTTATTCACACCAATATACTACACACCAATCTTCTTCACAACTATCTTCTACACACCAATCTTCCACTTCACACCAATCTTCACAACTAACCTACTTCACTACTAATCAACTTCTACTTCCTACACAACTTCTATATCTTCTAAACAATATATAACAAGCACAACACAATATTCACAAATGAATATATATATATACACTATGCACAACTACTCTTCAACACTTCTTGAACTTGGTTGTAGAAAGAGTGTTCTTCTTTTGCACTTTGGATGAGAATGGATGATGAGGGATTGAATCACTTGAAACAAGGATTAATATACAAATGATCAAAGGGTTTTAGAGGATGTTTAGAGAGTTATAGATCTGAAAATTTCGTGCAAAAGGTGGGGAAAAATTCCAGAATTAAGGTGGTATTTATAGGAGAAGAATTCTGACATTTTCTGACAGGGGAGCCTGGCCGGTCCCCTTAAATAGTGTCCGGCCCCCTTAAAATTAAGGGGACCGCCCCTTATAATTAAGGGGGCCGCCCAACTGTAACGGCCAGAAAACTTGTCTTTTAGTGGGGAAAGTTTATTTGGTGAAAAACTAACTGATTTTGGTTAAATATTTGAAATCATATATTTAGTATGATTAAAACATTTTTCTTTATTACCAAAAGTGTTTTTCAAAAATATATAATATGTTTATATATTTAAATAAACTTTGTATTAGTTAATTAAATATCCCTTTGATCATAAGATGTATTAAGCACTTGTTTATCCATACCTTAAGTGATTAAGTTGGATATAGTTGTATAAACTAGCTTAATACTTGTTTACGTAGTAATCTTACGATTGACGAGTTTACATTTTGTGATCGTCAAAATATAGAGATATCGAAAAATATAAATAACGTTTTCATACATTATTTATGTCAACAATCTCCCCCTTTTTGATGATTACAAAATTTAAACTCATTAATCGAAAATTAGTATATATTCAAGTATTATTGTGAGTTTATATCACTTCTCCCCCTTTTTGTTAGCATCAAAAAGGTTATCCCATGTTAATGTAAACTCCCCCTCGAAGGATACTCCCCCTCGTTTTGAGGCCAAAAGGAATCGAGATATGGATATCTTGCAAAAATATTTAGTAGCAAGCAACATATATATGTATATAGCATGCAAGAGTAGAGCCAAAATATAATCATAACATTAATAATATGAAAAAGATACATCAAGCATTACATTAATAACCATAACAAGTAATGCAACTAACAAAAGCCTTAAAGGCTTAGAATCATCATTAAAATAAAAGACCAAGTCTCAAACATGAGAGTCCTCTCTAGAGCTTGCCATCCAAAAGGTTTAACACAATTTTATTTGTAAAACACCAAGCATGTTTAATTGGGGGGAATGGATGGTGAACATGGAGATGGTGATGGTGGAGGTGTGTTTGTTGATGGTGGTGGAGGTGTTGTGTTTGTTGTTGGTGGTTGATGCAACAAGTTTTCAATATGAGAAAACATGTATTGGATCTCATCTCTTAATCCGAACACAATTGTTCGGTTGTGAATGCAACAAAGGCAAGTGTCTCCATGAGCTTCAAGTAAGCTCCATGGGACGGGGTTATAGGTTGGTGGATTGATAGGAGATAATGAGAAATGTGCATCAAGAGGTGTTAATGGTGATAATGAGAGAGTGAGTGCAAGAGTTGTGTTTTCATTGGTAGGTTGTGATGGTTGATCAATTGTTGGAGGAGATAAGTGGGTGTTGATGTAGTCATTTATGGATGAAGTGGATGGTATGGAGGAAGTGGAGTTTCCATTTGTTGAAGGTGTTTTGGAGGGTGCATTTGGTGCACTAGGAGATGAACATTGAGGTGGTGGAGATGGAGTGGTGTTGTCTTCATTTGTAACATCAATGAAGAGTTGTTTGGGTGGAATGATGACAAGTTTTTGTTTCTTGGCATTGTTTGAATAGGTGGTTCTTGGTGATGACATGATGATGTTTGATGAATGTTTGAGGATGATGGAATGTGAATTAAACATGCATGGAGATTATATAGTGGGAAAACATGTTTAGAAATGGAATTAATTTGAAATTGTAATGTTATATTCCAAAATCAGTTTAGTTTTTAAGGGAAATGGTAGCTGGGACTAGCAAAAGGGATCACAAGATGCAAAAGAGAACAGTGTAAAAACTGTTTCAGATGGCCGGTCCCCTTAATTTTAAGGGGGCCGCCCATCTGACGACCCAGAAATCAAAATTTTTCAAAAATTTTCTGGAAAAATGTTGTGTTCTGTTTTGTATTTGCAGCAAGCACCATTTGGACATTTCACATTTGTTTTGGTCTATTATAAAGCAAACATGATATATATATATATATATATAAGCTAATCATGCAAGTATATATATGAGTTAAGAGTTAAAGCATGCATTCATAAGCATATATTAAACATAAGTTAACATACTAATCAGTTATCCAAACAATTATTCCAAGAAAATTTCAAGTACTTCCGAATGTATTTCGGACAAATATCACACAAGACATAAAAATTAAATATTGTTTAACAAACATAAGTCAAGCATATCATTTCTTTTTCTTCCCGAAGATACCCTTCAAAGTCTTTCCAATAGATTTGAAGCCACCTATAACTTCTTCGTGCAAGCTCTTTTGTCTTCTAAGCATCTCGGTAGTTCGTTCATGAAGCACTTCTTCGTTTTGATCACTAGGAGATGGGGTAGAATACTCGGGATAGTCAAGATCCTCTAAATTGTCAACGAACTCATAAAATGAAGGGGTACTAGCATCATGGATGTTTTCCTCCTCATCGTCATCGTCTTGCCTTGAAGATGATCCATGAAAGCTTTGACGACGAGGTTTACCCTTGTCACTTCGAGTTCGTCGAGCATGTTTTAGAGCGAGAGGAGGTAGAGTGGGGTAGATGGACTCATAGATACTATTGTCAAAATCGGGGTAATACTCGAAAACATGACGATAGAGACGAGTGAGGATATTCCATATGGAAGATTGGCTTTGGGAGTTTTTCTAGCACACTCAATCCGTTTGATGAAGAAGTAGGCCAAATTGTACGGCCTTTCGACAGCTATACAATACAACATGTGAGCAAGGCACGCCGGGAGATGGTCCCGGTGACCTCCAGTACCAAACGCATTCTCACGAATGAGTTCTTCCCAACGCTTCATGTGGGGGCTTAATTCTTTGAGGAGAAGTTGGTATGGAGAGATTTGAACATTTTTGGATTTTATTTTTCGGCTTGTGGTGGCACGTTCCACACCAAGGATTTGACGAATTTCGTCGGGATGAGGAATTTCGTCGAAGTAGGGACCGAAGGTTGGTCGATAGCGATTAAGAGATTCGAGGTCCCACTCGTTTGTGAAAACGGCTTGACCTCTAAAAGGAATTTGGAGGATATGACCAAATTGTTCGAGAGTGAGGGTGATAAATTCATTTTGAATCATGAAAGAGATGGTGATGAAACCAAGATCATTGGCTTGGACGGTGACTTGGCTATAGAAATCCATTATGAAGCGAGGAATGATAGGTTCATTTATTTCATAGAGACAATTGAAGTTGATGCTTGTAAACACGCGATTTATGTAGTCAGATTGAGCAAAATCAAGATCTACCACACGTCCTTCATGAACATTTCTATCTTCAATTTGACGATATATAAGTCCAATGGAAGGAGATGTGGTAGGGAGTTGGGAAACTTTAGGAATGTAATTTTTAGTGTGAGAAAGATCTTCGGTAGTTGCTTTTGGCTTTTTTACCTAAACACATCAGCAATACAAAAAGACCAAAATAAATATAAAAAAGGATAAAAATATATGTATATTGTTAAGGCTTATGTTGGAACGTAACCGTACTTCGTTACTAATCCTAAGAAGTAGATTACCATGTTCCTTAATATTGTTTTTAACTCGTTCTAGATATACTTTAAGATGTTTAATAAGTAGTCATGGACAAATCCAAACGCCCTTTTAAACATCTTAATATATCATGAAATTTACTAGATTTACATTAGATTGTAAAACTAGCTATTTCTTGCGAGTTTCTTATGCATGTGATTTGTTTTTGAAAAAGATGGTTTGTATTTTTACTTAAAAATGTCATTTCAGGTAATAAACCAAACGCTTCCTTAACTATTGACTTGTACTCCTAGTATGTCAATATATATATGAATTATATATCTTGACGAGTCCGATTAGCAATTTTTAGGTTTATAATTGTAACAAGGTTTTATAAAAGTTATAATGTCTAGGTTTCGATATTATTTGGACATAATCCAAACACCCCTATATTGTGAACCAATATAATTTTTCTTGGTCGAAAAATGTAATTTCAAGTTTTACAAGTTACAAAAGTATAATGTGGTTAGTTTTAACACGTTTTCAAAACATTATTCAACAATGAGTTTACTAAAAATTTTGAAAAGGAGTGTATGAAGTTTTTCAAAAAATTTCGACATGATAGTTCATAATTACTAGTTTCTAGTGTTGATTGATCATTCTAAACCTAGGGGAAGCATTCGTTTACGGAGTTTTAGGACTTAATTCGAAAGAAATTGTGAAATTGAATAATTTTATAAAACATGCATAATCATGAGTATGACCAAATAAGATGAAATTAGATGAAATGTGTTATGAAAAACTTACAATACGTAATGGTGATTGTGTTAGATGAATTTGCCCTTTGCGAATTAACCCGAATTATGTGATTTGGAGGTGATTTGAGAGGTTTTTAGGTTTTGGTTTTCGTCACAGCAGAAGCAGGGGAAGGGGTGTATGAAAAAGTGGAGTGTTTGGCAAAAGGAAAAAGGAGAAAAACGGGTTTGAGCTATCAGATGGTCGGCCCTCTTAAACATTAAGGGGGCCGCCCTTCATTTGGCTGCCGGTCCCCTTAAACATTAAGGGGGCCGCCCTCCAAAATTTGATATTTTTGATTTTGGTATCTGGAAAGAACAATAAAATATTTATATGTATGTATTAGATTTATATTTAATCAAAAATACGTTGAAAGGTATTCGCACGAAAGGAATTACTTGACACTTTTACTTGACAATTTGCCAATTTAATTTTCTTGATTATTTCGGATGAAATTTATCAAGTTGTCAAGTACACGAGAACGTTGTGGAAGGTTCATAAGTATATATATATATATATATATATATATATATATATATATATATATATATATATATATATATATATATATATATATATATATATATATGAATGTAGTATGGGCTTATAAGACGAGAATAAAGGAAGGAGACGAATGTAACGGAAGCCGGGAGTTTGTTTCATCCATAGATTTTTCGACTCATCTCTCTTCATCAGCATGAGTGTTGTTGAACATTAAAGTTCAATAAGGCAAATGGGGAAAAGAAAAGGTTCGTAAACGAACAATTTCTAGTTCTAGAAAATCAATAAATGAGTTTTCTAGGTTATGAGATCCTAGATACAGCTAAGTGTGTGTGTGTATATATATATATATATATATATATATATATATATATATATATAGATATAGTATAAGTAAATAAGTATATATATGTATAGAAGTAAAGACTAGAGAGAATAATGAACCAATCAAAATCACACAAAAGCTAGATACTAAACTAAGCATGCATTTGTTACAAGGAAATAAAAGGAAATGTGTACCTTTCGTCTTCAATGTGATAAACTTCAAAATCTTCAAAGGAAAGTCCGAACACGGGGTGACATCAAAGATTTCCATGTATGAATGGCGAAAGTTTTCACGTTGGTCCCCATAGTCTTATTTGACCAAAGTTGTTTGTCGCGAACATGTTTTGTATTTGACTTGGGTGCATATATGGTGGAAACATTCCCCATGGATTGAAGTTCCACATTTGTTGATCATTGTTAAAGTTTTGTCTATTTTGGTTTACTCTTGGTTGAGGTGTTTTAGGTCTAGGGTAAAAATTATTCGGTTTCCTAAGTGGTGGAGTTTTAGATCTTGTTTTAGTTTTGGACGATCCTACTTCGGTTTTTAAAGATGGTTTATAAAACGGTTTTATTTCTTCATTACTAGCTAGATGTATTTTCTTATCATTTATGAGTATATACTCAGGATTAGATTTTGAAGATTTAGTTCCTTGAGTTCGCTTTCAAATTTAACATTTTTAACTTCACTTGTTGAGGCTTCGGTTGAGTTAAAACCTAGACCGGTTTTATCTCCGGATATTCTTTGAATACTTATAATTTTACTAAGTGAGTTACTACTATTTTCAAATTTATCAAGTTTACAAATTTCTTCCTTAAGTTTGTTGTTTTCACTTCTAAGCTCTTGACATGATTTACATTCTTCAAAAGTTTCTTTACCTTTCTCAAGTTGATGTATTGTAATTTTTAGTTCAAGTACTTCATTTTCTAATTGGTTATTTATGTATTTTAGTGATTTGTTTTTAGCCATAACTTGTTGTCCTGGTTTGCATAATCTATTGTATTCACTATCTAAGTCTTTTTCATCTAATGATAAATTTTCATCACTAAAATATTCGATTTCGGAACGTACCTCACTTGATGTTTTAGTCATGAGACATTTTTCTTCCTTTGTTGTTTCTTTCTCATCTTCATCGCTATCACTCCAAGCACCTCCAACAAACGCTCTTTGATTTTGATCTCTTGTCATCATTGGACATTTTCCAATAAGGTGATTCGGATCACCACACTTGAAACATTTTCTCTCTTTCTTGATATACTTGTCATCATTATTCTTTTGAGATGTTCTTCTTTCATCGTGTGGTTGTCTAACGAATCTTCCTCGCCTTTTGAAGAATTTCTTGAAATCTCTTACGGCCATGGCATATTCTTCGTCTTCGCTTTCGGAAGATGAGCTATCTTCGTAGTTGGATTCCTTTCTAGCTTTCAAGGCGATTGACTTGCTTTGCTCTCGTTTCCCTTTAACCATTTCGGAGTCCTTCTTTATTATTGCTTCGTAAACTTTTAAATTACCAATTAATTCATCAAGTTGTAGCGTTGACAAATTCTTCGATTCTTCAATAGCCATCACTTTAGCTCGCCATTTTGGGTGAAGAGCTCTAAGAAACTTCCTAACAAAATTCTTACTAGAAAAATTCTCATCAAGTGCTTTCAAACTTGTGATTATAGTGTTAAATCTAGCAAAAGCATTATCAATTGATTCCTCTTCCGGAATCGTGAATTGCTCATATTGTTGAACAAGTTGATCTATTTTGTTATCTTTGACTTGATTATTACCTTGGTGGGTTATTAACAAAGAGTTCCAAATTTCTTTTGCGGTTTCACACATAAAGATCCTTTCGTACTCTTTACGTGGTAGCGCATTGTAAATAACCATTTTTGCTTCATTATTTTTAGCAAGTTTTCTTTTTAAATCATCATTTTGTTTTTCAAAAGGTACGATTTCATCTTTCTTAGTTTCGGGGTTATTTTGAATAGGTAAAAAATCACCATTGGTAATAATATGCCAAAGATCTAGATCTTTTGATTTCACATAAGTTTCGAATCGACTTTTCCAATATAAAAATCCATCACTTTCAAATAGTGGTGGTATTTGCATAGATTGCCCATCTAAATATTTTTCAGATTCCATAGATCGTTACAAGTTTTAAAATACAATATATTTTAAAAATCTTGCTAAACCTGGCTCTGATACCAATTGTGGAAAACTAGAAGGGGGGGTTGAATAGTTTTACGTCCTTTTAAATTTATAAACATAAGTTTGTTTTAAAAACTTCGATTCTAGTTTATGTGAACTCAATACTTGCACTATATGAAACAATTGTATGGTAACTAACTAACAAAGCTAATATAGTAAAGGTAAATAAATAAGTAATGAGAAGAGTTAGAAAGATCAAACCACAACACAATGATTTATAGTGGTTCGGCTACAAGGACACCTTCCTTGTTCCTACTTCACTCCCCTAGTCACCTACTCGAGAGTTTTCTTCACTGTGTCAACAAACTCCCTTTTGGCGGAGAAAACCTTACACACCAATTTACACACCACACAACTTCACAACTTGATCACAACTTCTTCACACCAATATACTACACACCAATCTTCTTAACAACTATCTTCTACACACCAATCTTCCACTTCACACCAATCTTCACAACTAACCTACTTCACTACTAATCAACTTCTACTTCCTACACAACTTCTATATCTTCTAAACAATATATAACAAGCACAACACAATATTCACAAATGAATATATATATATACACTATGCACAACTACTCTTCAACACTTCTTGAACTTGGTTGTAGAAAGAGTGTTCTTCTTTTGCACTTTGGATGAGAATGGATGATGAGGGATTGAATCACTTGAAACAAGGATTAATATACAAATGATCAAAGGGTTTTAGAGGATGTTTAGAGAGTTATAGATCTGAAAATTTCGTGCAAAAGGTGGGGAAAAATTTCAGAATTAAGGTGGTATTTATAGGAGAAGAATTCTGATATTTTCTGACAGGGGAGCCTGGCCGGTCCCCTTAAATCGTGGCCGGCCCCCTTAAAATTAAGGGGACCGCCCCTTATAATTAAGGGGGCCGCCCAACTGTAACGGCCAGAAAACTTGTCTTTTAGTGGGGAAAGTTTATTTGGTGAAAAACTAACTGATTTTGATTAAATATTTGAAATCATATATTTAGTATGATTAAAACATTTTTCTTTATTACCAAAAGTGTTTTTCAAAAATATATAATATGTTTATATATTTAAATAAACTTTGTATTAGTTAATTAAATATCCCTTTGATCATAAGATTTATTAAGCACTTGTTTATCCATACCTTAAGTGATTAAGTTGGATATAGTTGTATAAACTAGCTTAATACTTGTTTACGTAGTAATCTTACGATTGACGAGTTTACATTTTGTGATCGTCAAAATATAGAGATATCGAAAAATATAAATAACGTTTTCATACATTATTTATGTCAACAGTGAATGCTTTTCTTATTAAATCTAAAGGTGAACCTCACATATTTGGGTGGAAAAATTTTTCTGAATGGTACGGTTTTGTGCTAGTCATACAACTTCTATGCGTGAGACGCTTGCTAAGGCTAAAGTTTCACTCCTAAATGTTGTAAAAAAATTTAAATTTGGCGCTAAAATTACACTAACAAGTATTTTTCTTAGTTTTATTACACATCTACCATCAAACAAACAAACTCAAGTGCAATTGTATCCTATAAGGTATCATCATTTACCCTCCCTTACACTTAGAATGAACATTGTCCCCAATGTTCAATTAAAGGATGTAAAAGTAAAATAGGTAAAAGAATGAAAGCAAATACTCCCCTGATTCGTTCGGTGTGGATAATGTGGCAACACGGTTAGATCTTCCTCCAAGAAAATGAACATTCAAAGCTTCCCTTCCAGAAAATAAATCATCTTCTTGTCATATATAACCTGTTAAACCTGAGAAAACAAACAAGGCAACCTCGCGTAAAATCGGCGGCAATCTATATATACGAACAAATCCTAGAAAACAATGTAAGATATAATGCTTGTGGAATGAATGTTTGCAGATTTCCTGTAGTTTATAAAACTAAAGAATTAACAAAAAACTTTAAGACTCCGTTAGAAAAACAAAACTCGCAAAATTTCCAGAATTTTACACATGACGCCGTCAGGAGTTAATTCCTGACGTCATCAGAAGTGACCTGCAGAAATCTTTACGTTAAGTTTCCGGAAAATTTCTGGAAAAAATTATGTCCTATTTCCTGGAAAATCCTGCAAAACATCATTATGACTCGATACAAGCATTTGACTCTAACAAATACTAATATACATGTTCATTTAATATTGTGGTGAATCATGATCAATTTCGTTCTTATAAACAAATTTGTGGTTTCCTCTTACACTTAGCTTCTGCAAAATACCTTTATATGAAGTTAAGACGAAGTTAAACAACAAAATAAAGCATTTTCACAATTTTAGTTTGAAACATGATCTACCAACAATAAAAATGAAGCATGCATACGGAAACAAATAAAATCAAACAAATAAAAACACACAACATGGTTGCCTCCCAAGAAGCGCTTATTTTTTTTTCGAGTCATGAGCCTGACTCTACCCTTATTTAACGGAAATATGGGAGGTTTTCCCTACACTTAGGATTAAGTGCGGGTGGAAGTAGCGATACACACCCTTAGGGTGGAAATATGCCACATGAGGAGAAAGTGGTGGATGGATTATATAATCAAAGATGTTTGCTCCTATCATCATAACCTTGCCTAATTCAATTGGGTTAATGGGTGGATTAAGATTTTCTCCTAGAAAGGGATCATTTTCTATCAACTTCGAGAGACTCCTAGTTGGGGATCCATCTTGACCTAATAAACCAGGTTTAAACCCATAATGTTTCTTGTGATCAATCATAAATGGGTGATGTAAGCATGTAAGGTCATTTTCCACTCCTATATCAGCTTCTACTACACAAGGCATAGAGTCTACTACCTTTATCCTAAGACTACCCGGACTAAATGGTTTGATGGGTGGATCGGGACCTATTTCAATTCCTAAATTCACATCTAAGGATGGAAGATTAGGAAACGGTTTTGGTTGAGGCTCCGGTTCATCAAAACTAGGAACTTCCTTAGGAATAAAAGAAAGGTCATCACTACAAGTGTTAAAATCTATATTCTCTAGTTGTACTTGGTCCAAGGGTTCTACCTCTATTGGGGTTCCTATAGTCTCTTCTACTTCTTCCGGGTAAGTCAAGAGTGGTATGTGTGCCTCAAATGATGGTAGGACTTGTGGGGTACTTTGTGGACTTGGACTATCCACCTCATCCTCTATTGTATCTAGATTACCTATGTGTTCGTCTTGTATTATGGTGAAATCAAACCACTCCGTACACCTAGGTATCTCATCTATAGGCTTATTATCCCCAAACAAACTTCTTGCTTGTTCCCTCAAACTTGCTATCAATTGATCCGTAACAACGTTTGTTGGGTTGTCCATCTTCTTAGCGAGTATGGCACAATTCTCTATGGCTTCCCATGCTTCATCAGCACTTATTCCCAAAAGGTCCCCATTTGCGGTATGGTCAATGTCCATTTTAGTATAGTGGTCGACACGATGGTAAAATATTTCAATTTGGGACCACAAATCGAAATTATGATGAGGGACTTTTCGGAGTAAATATTTAAAACGAGCCCATGCATCATAGATAGGTTCATCTTCATGTTGTTTAAACATCCAGATGTCATATGGAGTGGGTGAATTTCGTGGTTGGTAGTATGGTGGATTCGCGTTATCCATAATGGCTAACGGAATAGTCAATGGAAAGGTTTTTTTACAAACAAAGACACAAAGAAAAGATAGACTAAAGAAAACCTAAAAATAAAAATAAAAATCTTACTAGAGAGGAATCTAGCAAGTAGACCTAATAAAAAGAAATCCTAACCTAGACAATAACTATTCCCCGGGTTGTGGCGCTAAAAACTTGATGCGTGGGATTGCGCCCTCACAAAAGGTTTTACCTCTCAAGGGACCTCAAGAAGCTTACAACCCCCACCAGGCAGTGTACCTGATCGTTGTAGTATAGTATAGTGACAAGTACCGGGGGATTGATCGTTCAACTCAGGAATAGTGTCGCTAGGATTAAAAAATCTATTAAATTAAGTCTAGATGTAAGAGATGATTCTTTTTGTATTTTTATATTTTTATGAAAGCAATTAAAAATCTCGGGTTTTGGAGGAATGGCCGGAATTAGTTGCTAGCCAACTAACCCAATTTACTACAAATGCAATCAAAATAAAATAACAAAAATGAAAATACAACTATTATACTAGTGTGGTGGTAACAATAATGAGGGAAGTTGTGTTTACTTAGATTTCATTATTCCCTATATATCTTTTACAAGTTGATAGCTTGTTACAATTGCATGGATGACGGGTCATATTCCTTAATACTAGTCGTAGAACTCTATAGGATCCTACTTCATTCCTATGTCGAGCCGTTAGAAGCTCCTAACATGGGATCATTAGAATTCGCCTACGCATTAAATACAACGAAAAATCGTAGTACACCTTCGATCATGTTTCTTAAGACGTTCAAGCAAGTTACCAATGGAAGTCTGCCAGTTTTCTTAAGCCTAACATCGAATACAATCATCCGTAACAATTATAAACAAACAATCAACCCATAATCAACATCTAGGTTTCACTACATCTAAGCAAACACAATGAAAATCTAGCCTAGCATGTTAAATAGAAGATAAGTGTAAGATATAATTAAACAACACATAGACATATTGATTGATTTGAAAGAGTACTTATCTCTAATTGAACATGAAAGATTTAAAGGTTGGAATATTTGAAAAAGCTGGAAAACTCGACCTAGGGTTTTTTCCCTCAAAGTTGCACACTAATGAATGAAATTTGGAAAACTATATATAGATTTTACAGGATGACGGCGTCATATGTTAAGTTGTGACGCCGTCAACTCGCCGTCATAATGAAATCATATTGCCTAGATCTGCTGGTGACGCCGTCTTGTAGGATTTTCTTCTGGGCCGTCACTAATACTTGGACCATGACGGCCTTGCGTGACTGATGCGTGGGAATTGCACCAGGCTTTACCTCTCCAAGGATCTCGAGAAGCTTACAACCCCCACCAGGCAGTGTACCTGATCGTTGTAGTATAGTATAGTGACAAGTACCGGGTGATTGATCGTTCAACTCAAGAATAGTGTCACTAGGATTAGAAAACCTAAGAACTAGGTCTAGAGGTGAGGGATGATTCTTTTTGTATTTTTACATTTTATAAAAGCAAGTAAAAATCTCGGGTTTTGGAAGAGTAGGCGGAATTAGTTGCTAATCAACTAACCCAATAACTAAGATGCAATCAAAATAAAATAACAAAAATAAAAATAAACTAAATTAAGGTAGTGGTGTGAACAATATATGGGAGAATTGTGTTTACTTAGATTTCACTATTCCCTAGATATCTTTTACAGGTTAATTACTTGTTACCGTTGCGTAGATGACGGATTGTATTCCTTAATACCAATCATGGGGTGGCGTACTTACTTCCCCAATCCTATAAGCTCCTACTTCACTCCTATGTCGAGCCGGCTAAGAAGCTCCTAACATGGGATCACTAGAATTCGCTCATGCATTGAATACAACCACAAAAACCTAGTACACATCGGTTCATGTTTCTTAAGACGTTCAAGCAAGTTACACAATGGAGATCTGCCAGTTTTCTTAAGCCTAACATTGAAATCATTCATCCATTACAACTATAAACAAGCAATCAACCTATAATCAACATCTAGGTTTCATTACATCTAAGCAAACACACAATAGATCTAGCCTAGCATGTTAAAATCAAGACAAGTGAAAGATATATTCAAACAACACATAGACATATTGAATGAATTAGAAGAAAACTTATCTCAATTGAACATGAAGGGTTTCAAAGGGTGAAAACCCTTGAAAATACTGTTACAAACGAGCTAGGGTTTATAAAGTTCGACCCTAGTATTCTCCACACAAGTTCCTCTTCTATGAATGAAAAATTAGAAAAGTATATATAGATTTTAGGAGGTGACGGCGTCAAGAGGAAAAATTTGACGCCGTCATCTAGCAGCCAATAAAGTTCTCGGACTGCCTAGATCTAAAGCTGACGCCGTCATGTATGTTTCTACTATGGGCCGTCACCAAAATTACTCTTGACGCCCTTGTTCTGACGCCGTCACGTTTTCTCTAGGCCGTCATCCATTTTCCTCCTGACGTCGTCATAAAATTCTTCTTGGCGCCGTCATCTACTGTTCCCAGAAAGGAAAATTAAGATTTTGCCGTTTTCTTCACTTTTATGCTCCAAAAACGTCCAAAATGCTTCCTTTTCCAGAATTCACTCCCAAAGTACCTAAAATCACAAAAGAAACGATTTAGGGCAATATTTGATCAAATAAATTCAATTCCGGGCTTAAATGACCCCCTAAAAACGGTTCATTTTTCGCCTCATCAGTGACGCCGTCATCTCCTATGCACAAAAACTCTCTGGATCGTCACGTGTATTTTCCACATCCACCTCTTTTGTAACTCTTGACACCGTCATGTGGAGAGCCTTGACACCGTCAGGTACTGTTCCAGCAAGGAAAATTGAGACTTTGCCGTTTTATTCACTTTTATGCTCCAAAAACGTCCAAAAGCTTCCTTTTCCAGATTTCTCTCCAAAAGTACCTAAAATGACAAAAGGAACGATTTAGGACAATATTTGATTAAATAATCTCGAATTCGGGCTTAAATGACCCCTTAAAAGCGGTACACTTTTCGCCTCATCAGTAGCCATATCAAAACATACGACATCATATTATAGATTAAACAAACGTCCATTTGTAACAGAGCAAGCTGATAATACGAGAAGATAACAGCTTTGGCTTGCAGGGAGAGGAAGTATGCGTGTGGACGACTTCTCGCGTCATCCCTGATTGGATTTATCTAAGCCACGTTTTTTGCTCAAATTTTCAAAAAAATACTATAATTTACTAAGTTATAGTAGTCTGATGGACAAAACTGAATATGAAATAAATAGATGCGTATTATTTTATTCTTAGATTTTTTGGTTAGTACCAACAACGAAATTACTTATACATACGGGGATCACCCAAATGGTCAGACGAATGGCAAATATAATGAGCAGAACATGTTGATGCATTAGTTGATATAGAGATCGTTCGCCTTTTTTGTTTCTGTAAGCATATGCCAGATTCTTTTTCTTTTACCACCAAAGCTGATTCAATATTTGCCACATTAGTTTTAACCATAAAAGTAGTTTTTTAGACTCTAAAGTCAAAATTATAAATCTGTTTTTGCAGCAAAGGTAAAGTACTTTCATTTTTGCTTTTAAAAAATAGAAAAATATTTAAGCTTGTAAACCTTTTTCGTGTTCTTTCTCAGATGTTAGATGATATATAGAATCGTGAGGTACCAGATCATGCAATGCTACGAACTCGGCAAGCAATGGTTCACATTAACCATGTTCAGCTTTATCAAGATGGGTATTTGCTCATGTAATATGAATAGTACACATCAGTGAAATGCCTATTATGCTAATTATTTGACATGAATCTTACTAAATTAGCATAAAGCCAAATAATTAGTTTATTAAAGTTGTCAAAAATTGGTTTCTTACGTACCGCATTTGTGGAAAACTAGAAGGGGGTTGAATAGTTTACCGTTTAAAAACTTTAAATTTGTCGTATCAAATGTCCATTTTTAGCTTGTTCTAATATGAAAGATGTTACTTGTAGTTTATGAGTAACATAACTTAAAACATGTTATCACACAAGTACAATCAACAAGTCACAACACAAACAATCACATAATGTAAACATTGAAGTAAAGCAATAAGTAAAAGGAAAGTGCAAACCGAACACGAGGGTTTATAGTGGTTCGGTAACGGATCTCCTCTCTGCCCTACTCCACTCCTCGAGTACCCAACTCGAGAGTTACTTCACTCGATTAACAACCTCCCTTCTCGGCGGAGAAAACCTTACAATCATCGCTTACACTTTATCCGGTACAAAGCTAGATACCGAGTTCTTTTACAAGGTACAACCACTCTTATCGTCGCTTATACAATATTTCTGACACTAAGCTAGATGTCGAGTTCTTTACCAAGGGTACAACCACTCCCGCTATGTTTTGTGGCCCAACATAAAAACCTTGTGTTTTATGGCACAAACACATAAACCATCTAATCTATATTGTGATGATACAATGATTATTCATGACATAAAAGTCTAATGGATATGAATGACTAATCTACATGAACTTCTTGAATAAGAAGTCTTCAACCATTGAGGATGTCAAGTGCCCTTGAATCTTCATATGTTGGAATGCTTTAATGAATGATGACTTCAAGATCTTGTAACTTTCTTGGTGGATCATGAAGTATGATATGCTTACAACAAAGATGAATGTTAGAAGCATTATGATCATTATTGAAAGGGTGACTCATGTGTGTTTCTACATTGTTTGCTACTGATCTAGATATGTGTTTTATGATAGAGAGAATGTATGTTCAAAGTCATCAACCTAATGAGAAGACCATGGGCTGCTATTTATAGCCAAAGGCTTCAGCAGACCCACGGATCAGGCGGAACCCTTTTGAGGGTTCCGTCCGTTATGCCCGAAGGTTCCGCCGGAATAGACACACTACTATTTACAATAACTTTCCATATCTAAAAATGTCACATCAAGTTACTTCTAGTCAAACACACAATAAATAAAGTTGGAATCCTTCCAAAATTTGTAAGAGGTCTTATGGAAATTCGAACACTCAACCTTTCCATAAATGCACATGATGTGATGTTGATAGATGCGTTTTTGAGTGCGTATAAAAAATATATAAGGTAGACGTGAGTGGAATTCACTAATCAACCTTTAGGAAAATGAAGACTTGCGAAAACTCGTGAATACAATATATATATGTGATACCGGGTAAGTGATTACCCGGGTCGTGTCCCAACGAGGTGTGAATGGGCAATATCGTGTGAGATTCGAGATTAAAATGCTTGTAAGGAATGGTTGAGAGATTATTTGGTATTGTGGAATTTTACAACTACGAGAATTTTCAAATAACGTACGAAAAATAAATTAAACGAAACTAAAGCACGAATACAAACAAGAAATGCTAAATGAAACTTAAAATCTACCAAAAAATCTACGGGAATGATAATAGGAAGTGGGGGAATCCTAAAACGTAAGCTAGATTTAAAAACATAAAAGTAACTTTAATAAAAACGCGAGTGCGCAAATTAAAACGTAAATTTAATACTACGCTAGGCCTACGGGCATGAAATTAATTTTCCTACGCTCTAAAAGATAAAAGAAATTTTTGAGACAAAGAAAAATATTTTTTTGCTTTTTTTAATTAATTGTAATGAATTAAAAACTAAAATGACAAAATAAATGATTTAAAATTAGTAAAACTATTGAGAAAATTATAAAAAATTAGGAAAGTCTATTACACTAAAAGTGAGTTGGGAAAAATGTGAAAGTGGAATAAGCAGTAAACATAAGCTAGCAATAAGCAAACTTAAAAGCTGAAAATTAAGTAATCTAATTAACTAAACTATTACATAAATATTGAACTAAACCAAAGTATAACAATACAAACAACTAGCTCAGTTGGGAAGGATTGGTTTGTGTTGGGTCTGTGTGGTGGCCAAGAGGTCAGTGGGTCGAATCCCACTTAAGCCAAAATTTTGAAACTTTTTTCTTTTTCAAATTTTCTTTTAACACAACTCTTTAATCAATAAAAACCAATAAATTTTCCAAAATCATTTTTGCAGAAAGGATAAAAATAAGTTTGTGCAAGCTCTTTAAGTATACAGATCCAATGGTTGTTGCTCAAGTGAGATTTTTGTTTGAAAATGAGCCAAACCAACACTTTACTAGGCCAAAACTAATAAGCGCTCTAAACAAATATAAGTAGAATTGCATTCGTAAGCAGCAACTAAAAACAACAACGATGGATCAAACAACGAGAAAAATCGACAATTTCTACTGTCTCAAGGATACACAGCAAAACACAATCATGAGCAAACACAATCTTGTAAACTAACTAAGATCAACTAGAAACACAAAGAACAAGCAAGGATGACAAGTCGGCAAAGACTAAGAATAACAAATTTTAAAGCAAATGTCCTACGAATTTAAACTTACTAAACTAAGGGCTGTGGAATGGTTACGCAGCAGGCCAAAGGGGTGTTTTGCAGCTCTAAACATACCACCCAATAAGCTCCATAAACTTAAATAAGCGTAAACATGCAAAGTATAAACTATTAACTATCTGCATATCATAAATCACAACCTTAATTTCTACCTGAGCTGGTGGGGTGGCTGCTGGAATGCTTGGGACCTGATGTGGTGCAGGTCAAAGTGGGGCTAAAGGGGTGATTTAAAACCTTTCCACAAGCTATCAATTTATCTCTATAAATTAAAATAAGCTTAGTCCTATAAAATCTCCACTGCTAACTACTTGTAAACACAAAATAAAGGCTAGAGTCCTACTTAAGCTTTGCTAAAAATAAGATCAAAAGGGGGCTTAATGGGGACTGATTGTAGCAGGGGGTGAGTTGGTCAAATTTGGTGAGATTTTGACTGGACGACATATGATAGTCAACTAACAACTAACGTACCCTTATGCACCCTAAAATGAAACAATAATAATGGCTGAATTACAATAAACAAGAATCTAAGTGGGATACTTGAACAAAAACAGTTAGTATAACAAAGACTTGGAAAAACAACTAATTATAACTCATAAGCAATTTGAAGGTACCAATAACATATAAGCAATTTGAAGAAGGAACAGTAAAGAAAAAAAAGACAAGCAATTTAAGAGCTTTAACTTGAAGATTTCATTGATAAAAAAAACGAAAGGTACATAAACTTCAAAAACTAAAGAGATATTAAAAATTAAAACTAAACCCTAATTACTTGACTACTACTACCTACTAAAACCTAAATTGCCAAGATATGGCTACAACATGTTCAATTTATAGTAGTCAAGAGTTAGGGTTCCTGGCTTCATGTGTCCCCTTTTGCTTGTGTTTTCTTGAATCAATCACAGCCCTCCATCTTGGTTTAGTACCATCTCAGCCATCGACTCTATTTAGGCGCCCATTTAATTGGTGGATTTCCAGCTTGGCAGTGGTATCTCGTGAAGGATTTATGGTATCATGTGAAGGTTTCCTTGGAGGAGGTGATATGGGGGAAGGTGAGGGGGAGCTTTTGAGGGCACAGGTAGAGTATTGAAGAAAAAGGGGGGGGGAAGGGTTTGTCTGATTTGGTTGACTGGGAAAAACGGGGTGGTGTGCGTTTTTATTATAAACGTAGGGATTTTAAGAAGTTGGGCTTTGGGTAGGTTTTGGGCCATGGGAGGGGGAATGGACTTGTGATTGGCTCCAAACGGTCAACCTAATTGACCAAGGGAATGGTCAACCAAGTCAAACTGCCTAGAATCAATCTCCGTGGAAGTATAGGGTTTCCCCGGGTCGTTATGTCCCAGCGAGGTGTGATGGTATAAAAACGGGTTTGTGATCGGGTAAATTTGGACAGAAAGGTAAGGAATTTGGTTATGATGATTACACTACGATATGAGGAATAAAAATAACTTAGAAACACTATACTAACAATTACGGATGATCAGATATAATAAAAACGTAAGCTAAGTCTAAAAACGCGTTCGTATGGTTTAATTCTACGTTAACGTACGAAATAAAACGCGAGTTTTTGTGAAATAAAATTCCTACGAATATGAAAATTACATTTTTAGAATCCTAATGATAAAAGAAAATTTTTAGAAAAAGAAAAATAATTTTTACACTATTTAATTAATTTCTATTAATTAATTACTATTTAATTACTAACTAATAATATTTAAATTACACTAATTATGAAATTAAGCTAGAAAATTGAAAATTTAATTCTAAAAATTCTAAAATAATATAAAAGTAATTTTAAAATTAAAAATATATTTTCCTACTTTTTCTCTATTTATTATTAATTAATTACTATTTATTAATTACTTTAAACTAATTAAAATTAAGAAAAATAGAAAATGAATAGTGAAAATTATGAAAAATTTCCTAAAATTATTTTATGATATATAAAACCTAGGATAAATATAAAAAAGTACTGTTGTTAAGTAAAAATTAATAAACCTAATTAATTATCTAACGTTACTTAATTATTAATAAACTAATACTAATTATAATAAATACTAAATGGAAGGATAAAAATCTGAAAAAATTCCTACAAATACTTTAATATACTAGGAATTTAAGAAAAATATAAAACATATTAAGTACTTAACAAAAATTTAAAAAGAAAAATTAAAAACCTAAATTATGTTAAATAGAAGCTATCACTAAAAATTAAATTTGGTTTTTCTTGATTTTTCTTTTACAAATCTATTTATATACTGGAAATGACAAACTTTAATAAAGATACTATGCTTGAAAGCTTAAAAATAAGCAGATAATGAGCTTATGGGCTTGGCAGTTGAGGTATTAAGCTAATTAGGACTTTTAGGTAAGGCTCAAACTGCTTAATAAGCCAAGCACTGACCCAAAGCACAGAATGAGCTAACCTAAGGTGGAATGGACTAGGAATAGGCTAAAACAACCAGAGTAGCACACTAAATAAACCAATAAAGCTAAATAAGCAAGTCCAAATCCAATTGCCAAACAAGCAGTCCACAGGCTAGTTGCAGGCCTAGATTTAGCTATGGGCAAAAGTTCGGGAGCAAATATCAAGCCTAGAACTAGAAAGTTGGGCTATTGAGCTTTCCAGAAAGCTCAGACTTACACCTCATGGCCTACAGAAAAGCTCACAAGGAGCTTGTGAATCATGCACCATACACACTGATTTCTCAGTGTTTGAGTGTGATGAGACAAGACTTAAGGACCAAGATAAGCAGTAAGATAAGCATGAAAATGGGAAATAAGCATATAAATAATGATAGGGTGCAATGGGCTATCCAAAACTGCAACAAGCTCAGTAAAGGCTCAAGTGTTGAGCTGTTGAGAGACTTGTGAAAAGTGAACCAAAAACTGATGAGGCAATAAATGGAGGAGAAATCAGATAAGCACACAAGCTCAAGCAAAAGAAAACTCAGATAAATGAAAACTAAGGCAACAAAAATTGATTAAAAACAACATCAAACTAGCGTTGGATCAAACAGGGACAAGAAATCAACAAGCTCTGCTCATGCAGAAACAAACAGCAGCAGCAGCAGAATAAGCCAAAAGATGGCTCAAAATAAGCAGGTAAACAAGCAACTAAGACCAAACAAATTATGCATCTAACAAGTTAACATGAGCAGCTTTCCAAAACATCAATTATCTAGCAAAAAGGTCAAGGATTGAACAATTTGTGATCCATTGAAAAATGGGGCAAAATCCAAGAGCTGGGTGCAGGGGAGATGACTCCCTCTGCAGGCCACTTTGGGCAGTTGTGGACCCCACCAGAAAATTCATAAAAATGAGGTGACCCTAGGACCTGAAAGTGTAGCTGGGGGGTTACAAATCCTAGAAGTTTCAGGCCTTGAAACCAAACACTAAAATCACAACAAATCCTGGACTTTTTGACATTGTCTACCTAAAGTCAATTTGACTTTTGAAATATTCAACAAGTTTGACTATTGTGAGTTTTAATTACATCTATTCTATTGCACATGAGATGATATACTATAATAGAACTAGATTAGGCTAAATCTCCTACTTATACATCTAAAACATCAAGTAAGCAACACAATCTACCAACAGTAACTGAAAACAAGGGTCTGATAAGTGGATTTTGACTTTTGGTATGAAAGACTTGTGTTAATGGCTAGTACATGCTTTAATACCCTAAACTGATATGTTACAAGCAATTTTGGCAACAAAATTGAACCAGACCATCTCAAAATAACTGAGCCAAACACCCCCACTTGGACTGTTTTCAAATGTTTTCAAAGCATATGACCAAATTAACCTAAGGAACTGATTTGCATCAATCTAATATGAAATAGCAATCATGAATAAGCATGATTGAACAGTTAACAAGCTATGAACAGTAGAACTAGAAAAGTAACAAAAATCCTTACAAGAGTGCTTATCCAAGCTGAGAACTAGAACAAGGAACTAGAATCAATCCTATTGACCTCCCATGAGGTCTTTAATACCAAAAGCAATCCATCTTTCCCCCTGCTTCTTTGCTTATCCTTCTTCTTTTGTGATTTTTGATTTTTTACTATTTTTTTTCTATTTTTTTTTCTGACACTGAAAACTTTTCATTGAAACAACTTTTTCAATACATTAATAAACTTGAGGTTACAATTTGAACATTAGTTTCACACTGGAATAAGAAAATACATGAAAATAAATTAACTAAATTAAACTAAAAAAACTACCCTCTATACCACAGCTTCTCTCTTTCCTTTTATAGCTCCCCATTAGGGTTTGGGGGGCTCCTTGGACTTTTCCCAGCTATCTTCACAACCCTTGGATGATAAGAATGAATCCTGACCCTTCAAAAGATTTTGGCGCCCAAATGACTTTGGCTTTTTCTTGGAAATAATTGATGCCAGGGGGATTCTTTGGAGTCTTATGGTTGTTTGGAGATGCAAGGGGGAGGGTTGGAGTGTGCAGGTGGTGAAGGTAGGGGTGATGATGGGATGTTTGGTGTTTAGCAGTGAGTGGGGAGGTAGGGGATGAGGTGGAGTCAAAGGGAGGGGTTTGACTGGGGATTTATTAAACGGGGGATGTTATAATTTAGGGGATGGGCTGGTAAGTGGCTTGGGCCAGGTTAGGGTATGGTGGGCTTGGGGTAGTGTTGGATTAGGTTTTGGGTTAAGTTAAATAACAATGGTCCGTTTGGTATTAATGATTTTAGACACAAGGACCATTTTTGTAATTTCTGACTTTGTGAGGACCAGAAATGTAATTTTCCCAAAGTTTATCAAAAGGACTAAACTTGTCAAGTTTTAATAGTACAAGGGAAATATTTGATAAATTCCAATTTTTAAATTCCCGAGGACTTGTTTTGCCATTTTTGAAACTTGAGGGACCAATATTGCCAAGTTTAGTATTCCAAAACCCATTTTTGCAATTTTTTAATTTTCAAAATTCCTAGGGACTATTTCTGCAAAATTCCAAACTCCAGGGACCAATCATGTAAATTTTCGAAACTTTTCACCCAAAGTCCGTTTTTGATAACTTTTGAATTTTTAAGGACTTGGGTTGACTTTTCTTTCAAAATAAATGCGTAGGGACTATTTTTGACAAATTTTGAAACTTGGGGGACTGAAACTGCCAATATTGCAAACTTTGATCGTTTTTCAGTTGTTTTTGCTCATTTTGCATTTAAAACACATAAAACACAATCCCTGAGATAATTTAAGTATTTTGATGACTTTTCGATTGTTTTTGTATGTTTTGGCAATTTAAATACGATAAAAATGATGAGTGTTTGCGCACTCATCAATCCCCCACACTAAACTATTGCTAGTCCCTAGCAATCTTTTTTGGAAAACTTGATGGATTTGAAAAACTCTTTACCAAAAGCCATCACTTCTGGAGTAGCCAAATGTATCAGTTCGAGTAAGAACTGTGGTCCACTTGATAACCATGTGATTTTGAGCAAAACACCAGCTGTCAACGGATTTGATTCGTCTTTACCAAAAGCCGTTTGCTTCTGGACTAGCCAACTCTTGATGGAATAGTCAACATCTTGGTGAGCTGATTACCAATTATGGATTTTCCACGGCCTTTACCACAAGCCATAATCTTGTGGGCTAGCCAACTCATTCGCTTTATGGGATATGGCGAGTTGATTTACCATACAATTTTGGGCAAATTGCAAGCCATCAACGGGTTTGAGATGTCTTTACCAAGAGCCGTTTGCTCCTGGACTAGCCAATCCTTTTGTCGGTTAGACAAGGCGGACTGATAACCACAAAAATTTTGAACTTTAGTGAAAAATTTTTAAAAATTTTTGCAAAAAACGGGGGTACTAGATAGTAAAATGTGATAAAATTCACTAGAATAGCGAAATACCCCCCCCCCCCCCCCCACACTTAGAATGAATATTGTCCTCAATATTCAAAGTCCCGGCTATTATGCCGAGTCTTTGAATGTGAAAGGGCAATATTACAAGCTAAGCGTGGAAAACCCCATTTTGTTTTTCACTTTTGTAATCATAGCATGGGTGACTCCCCCACACTTAGGGTGAAAACCCTAAGTAAATGCTACTGTTTTTGTTTACCGAGTCGCTAGCTTGACTCGACCCCGAATTTATTTGTTCTTGGTGAAGCATGATGTGGAAGAAGGAATCTCCATCGGACTTTCATTCAAGATGTTTGGACAAACATTTGAAGCACGTGAAAGTTCCACACCGATGAGATATAATCCCGGCTTTAAATAGTGTAAACTATAAGCGGTGATGTTGGGGTCAAAGATAATGTCTTCATTCCCGAAGGAGTGAAGAACAGAAGAAGTCACCCTGATCAAAAGTAAAGGCTTCAAACTTCGGAATTGGATCATCGGAGAAAATGTCACTATCCTTAATGGGGATAGGAGATGAAATAGGTTTCTCTTTGAAAGCCTCGATTTTTGCAATGAGGAGACTGACATTCAATAATGTTGCACGAAGTGCTTCATCCTTGATTTCAGTGTCAGTCTCATCATTCACTTCTTCTAAGCTAACTAGCTCATAAAGTAATCCTTCCACATGACCGATGTCTCCAGAAGATAAAGAATTTTCATCAGCATGTGAAGTGTTAAGCTCGATGTTGGGATTAGAGTTTAAAAGATTTTCAGTTTCTCCCATATCGGCTTCAAAATCAAGGAGACCATCATTACTTCCCAATGGAAGTGGATTGATGTGAGTAAGTTCATCTGTGAACTCCTCAATAAGAGGGTCAACATCCGAATGAGGCAATGGTGCCTCCTCATACTCAACTTCTCCATAAGATGTACAATCATCATTAAAATCGGAAAAAGTCTCAAAATGATCTTTTGGATTTTCAGGGTGAGAAGGTAGATCACACACATGATCAAAAGTTCCCTGTGACTCTCCTGGGATTGGGACAAGGATCTCAACACTAGACTTTATGAATTCGTCCGATTCCTTTTGAGGAACAGTGCTAAGATGCTCATCCCCCATGCTTAGAGAGTGAGTGTGAACTTCGGGTGTGATATCAACAGACTGAGGGAGTTTAGAAGTACCAGCAATTATGGAATTTTCAAGTTCCATTTGATCAACGGCTAGTGACTCTATCACATTATTTTCTCCCTAATTTTTAATGGAATGAATCACAACTGATGAATCTGATGTATCTTTTTGAATAATGGCAACGTTATCTTCATCATCATCATCGTCATCATATAGAGCAGCATAGCGAAGATTGGCACGTATTTTAGCCGCTCTTTGCTCAGCAAGTAATTCTTCCATGCTCAATTCATTTCTAGCCTCTCGTTCTTCAGCAAGTAATTCTGCCATTGATTTCTCACGAGAATCTTGAAACGATGTAGTGGCAAACTCCTCCTTAAATTTTTAAATGCTTCAAGAACCTCATGACAAAGTTCTTGCGGGAATTGAGGAGTTGCTTGGGTCAATTGGTACTGTGGAGGTTGGTCTTGAGATGAATAATCATAATTGTTACAAGGAAATGGATTCCTTGTTTGACAATCAGAACTGCAATGAGGGCCTCCACAGTATTCACAACAGTAAAACTGATGTGGCTATGAGTCATATGTGCTAGAGTCATAATTGCTATCAGGAAACTGATCATAGACAAGAGTGTTGCCTGATTGACAATCAGAACTGTAGTGTGGGCCACCACAGTACTCACAACAGTTAAATTGTTGATTCTGGTTTGGTGAATTGTATGGATATTGGTCGTAACCAAAATTTTGACTATTTTGACAATCAAAACCTTGGTGAGGACCTCCACAATATTCACACGAAAAGTTTGGTGTATTATGGTACGAAGCATCATTGTGATTTGGATAGTATGATTCTTGCTCGTATGAATGTGATGGGTAATTAGAAAAATTTGAAGGGTTGTTGAATGAGTTCTGATTAGGATCATAAGCAAATGAATTCCTCGAACCACAAAACAAACAACTTCCGTCTCGAATATCATTACCACGTTGTACACATGTACACCAACGACATGGTAAACCAAAAAGTGGCTCACCACAACCAACACAAGGAATAAAATCCGGAGGTGGGATAAGTGGTGTGCTCTTAGAGCTAGGAATTTCCACCACCTCCGTTATGGTCTCGGGTTTTTGTTCTTGATAAACGTGAAGATTGGGTAAGTCGTTCTTTTCAGTCACGGCTCTAAGCTCTATACGTTTACTTGATGACCTTATAACCTTATATCGTGAAAGGTCAAGATTAATTCTTGAAGGTTTAGGAGCAATTGTGAGCTTAGATTTTTGGACAACCGTAGGTTGGACGTATTTAGCACTTCCATCATCAAAGAGAAGTACATTGTCCTTTTTCACCTCGGTTTCTTGTTTCATTTCCCTCACCGGAGAGGGAATATGAATCGATGGTCCCTCATAATGAACACGACATCTCGACATATTTGACAAGGCCACAATTTTTTCAATTTTGCTCTGAAAGGCCCTTTGTTCAAAGAAATCGTCATCAAGAGATGCCATTAGAATCAATTACAGGACAAGTGGAAAAAGTTAGAATCAAAAGGATAGAGGGTAAAGGGATGAAAAATCAAAAAGGTAGGAAGGTAAAGATGGATATTTTTGGGGTTTTTGATAAACATTTTATAAGAAATAAAATCTTTTTGTGTTTTTGTGTTCGTTGAAAACTAATTTTAAAAAATTTTCGGGAACTGTTTTGTTTTGAAAATAAGAAAATATGAACAAAGGATGGTAAATATACAATGAGCGTATATCCAGATTCACTAATCTGTAAAACCGTTTAGAATACGCGCACAACCTCCCCGGCAGCGGCGCCAAAATTCGATTGGCTCCAAACGGTCAACTTAATTGACCAAGGGAATGGTCAACCAAGTCAAACTACCTAAAATCAATCTCCGTGGAAGTATAGGGTTTCCCCGGGTCGTTATGTCCCAGCGAGGTGTGATGGTATAAAAACGGGTTTGTGATCGGGTGAATTTGGACAGAAAGGTAAGGAATTTGGTTATTATGATTACACTACGATATGAGAAATGAAAATAACTTAGAAACACTATACTAACAATTACTGATGATCAGATATAATAAAAACGTCAGCTAAGTCTAAAAACGCGTTCATATGGTTTAATTATACGTTAACGTACGAAATAAAACGCGAGTTTTTGTGAAATAAAATTCCTACGAATATGAAAATTACATTTTTACAATCCTAATGATAAAAGAAAATTTTTAGAAAAACAAAAATAATTTTTACACTATTTAATTACTAATTAATAATGTTTAAATTACAATAATTATGAAATTAAGCTAGAAAAATGAAAATTTAATTCTAAAATAATATAAAAGTAATTTTAAAACTAAAAATATATTTTTCCTACTTTTTCTCTATTTATTATTAATTAATTACTATTTATTAATTACTTTAAACTAATTAAAATTAAGAAAAATAGAAAATGAATAGTGAAAATTATGAAAAATTTTCTAAAATTATTTTATGATATATAAAACCTAGAAAAAATATAAAAAAGTACTGTTATTAAGTAAAAATTAATAAACCTAATTAATTATCTAACATTACTTAATTATTAATAAACTAATACTAACTATAATAAATACTAAATGGAAGGATAAAAATCTGAAAAAATACCTACAAATACTTTAATATACTAGGAATTTAAGAAAAATATAAAAACATATAAGTACTTAACAAAAATTTAAAAAGAAAAATTAAAAACCTAAATTATGTTAAATAGAAGCTATCACTAAAAATTAAATTTGGTTTTTCTTGATTTTTCTTTTACAAATCTATTTATATACTGGAAATGACAAACTTTAATAAAGATACTATGCTTGAAAGCTTAAAAACAAGCAGATAATGAGCTTATGGGATTGGCAGTTGAGGTATTAAACCTAATTAGGACTTTTAGGTAAGGCTCAAACTGCTTAATAAGCCAAGAACTGACCCAAAGCACAGAATGAGCTAACCTAAGGTGGAATGGACTAGGAATAGGCTAAAACAACCAGAGTAGCACACTAAATAAACCAATAAAGCTAAATAAGCAAGTCCAAATCCAACTGCCAAACAAGCAGTCCACAGGCTAGTTGCAGGCCTAGATTTAGCTATGGGCAAAAGCTCGGGAGCAAATATCAAGCCTAGAACTAGAAAGTTGGGCTATTGAGCTTTTCAGAAAGCTCAGATTTACACCTCATGGCCCACAGAAAAGCTCACAAAGAGCTTGTGAATCATGCACCATACACACTGATTTCTTAGTGTTTGAGTGTGATGAGATAAGACTTAAGGACCAAGATAAGCAGTAGGATAAGCGTGAAAATGGGAAATAAGCATAGAAATAATGATAGGGTGTAATGGGCTATCCAAAACTGCAACAAGCTTAGTAAAGGCTCAAGTGTTGAGCTGTTGAGAGACTTGTGAAAAGTGAACCAAAAACTGATGAGGCAATAAGTGGAGGAGTAATCAGATAAGCACACAAGCTCAAGCAAAAGAAAACTCAGATAAATGCAAACTAAGGCAACAAAAATTAATTAAAAACAACATCAAACTAGCATTGGATCAAACAGGGACAAGAAATCAACAAGCTCTGCTCAAGCAGAAACAAACAGCAGCAGCAGCAGCAGAATAAGCCAAAAGATGGCTCAAAATAAGCAGGTAAACAAGAAACTAAGACCAAACAAATTATGCATCTAACAAGTTAACATTAGCAGCTATCCAAAACATCAATTATCTAGCAAAAAGGTCAAGGATTGAACAATTTGTGATCCATTGAAAAATGGGGCAAAATCCAAGAGCTGGGTGCAGGGGAGATGACTCCCCCTGCAGGCCACTTTGGGCAGTTGTGGACCCCACCAGAAAATTCATAAAAATGAGGTGACCCTGGGACCTGAGAGTGTAGCTGGGGGGTTACAAATCCTAGAAGTTTCAGGCCTTGAAACCAAACACTAAAATCACAACAAATCCTGGACTTTTTGACATTTTCTACCTAAAGTCAATTTGACTTTTGAAATATTCAACTAGTTTGACTATTGTGAGTTTTAACTACATCTATTCTACTGCACATGAGATGATATACTATAATAGAACTAGATTAGGCTAAATCTTCTACTTATACATCTAAAATATCAAGTAAGCAACACAATCTACCAACATTAACTGAAAACAAGGGCCTGATAAGTGGATTTTGACTTTTGGTATGAAAGACTTGTGTTAATGGCTAGTACATGCTTTAATACCCTAAACTGATATGTTACAAGCAATTTTGGCAACAAAATTGAACCAGACCATCTCAAAATCAACTGAGCCAAACACCCCCATTTGGACTGTTTTCAAATGTTTTCAAAGCATATGACCAAATTAACCTAAGGAACTGATTTGCATCAATCTAATATGAAATAACAAGCATGAATAAGCATGATTGAACAGTTAACAAGCTATGAACAGTAGAACTAGAAAAGTAACAAAAATCCTTACAAGAGTGCTTATCCAAGCTGAGAACTAGAACAAGGAACTAGAATTAATCCTATTGACCTCCCATGAGGTCTCTAATACCAAAAGCAATCCATCTTTCCCCCTGCTTCTTTGCTTATCCTTCTTCTTTTGTGATTTTTGATTTTTTACTATTTTTTTTTTTTTCTGATTTCAAAGTGAAATTGAATTTGATGCTTAATGAACCTAAGGAAGTTTATAAACAACTAAATAGGGCTTAAAGGAGTACTAAACAACAAAGTTTAACACAATTTTGCAACAAATGCCAAAGTAAATTAAAATTGGAACTTCACTGAGATTAACAAGAACACTGAAAACTTTTCATTGAAACAACTTTTTCAATACATTAATAAACTTGAGGTTACAATTTGAATATTAGTTTCACACTGGAATAAGAAAATACATGAAAATAAATTAACTAAATTAAACTAAAAAAACTACCCTCTATACCACAGCTTCTCTCTTTCCTTTTATAGCTCCCCATTAGGGTTTGGGGGGCTCCTTGGATTTTTCCCAGCTATCTTCACAACCCTTGGATGATAAGAATGAATCCTGACCCTTCAAAATATTTTGGCGCCCAAATGACTTTGGCTTTTTCTTGGAAATAATTGATGCCAGGGGGATTCTTTGGAGTCTTGTGGTTGTTTGGAGATGCAAGGGTGAGGGTTGGAGTGTTCTGGTGGTGAAGGTAGGGGTGATGATGGGATGTTTGGTGTTTAGCAGTGAGTGGGGAGGTAGGGGATGAGGTGGAGTCAAAGGGAGGGGTTTGACTGGAATTTATTAAACGGGGGATGTTATAATTTAGGGGGTGGGCTGGTAAGTGACTTGGGCCAGGTTAGGGTATGGTGGGCTTGGGGTAGTGTTGGATTAGGTTTTGGGTTAAGTTAAATAACAAGGGTCCGTTTGGTATTAATGATTTTAGACACAAGGACCATTTTTGTAATTTCTAATTTTGTGAGGACCAGAAATGTAATTTTCCAAAAGTTTATCAAAAGGACTAAACTTGCCAAGTTTTAATAGTACAAGGGAAATATTTGATAAATTCTAATTTTTAAATTCCCGAGGACTTGTTTTGCCATTTTTGAAACTTGAGGGACCAATATTGCCAAGTTTAGTATTCCAAAACCAATTTTTACAATTTTTTAATTTTCAAAATTCCCAAGGACTATTTCTGCAAAATTCCAAACTCTAGGGACCAATCATGTAAATTTTCCAAACTTTTCACCCAAAGTCCGTTTTTGATAACTTTTGAATTTTTAAGGACTTGGGTTGACTTTTCTTTCAAAATAAATGCGTAGGGACTATTTTTGATAAATTTTGAAACTTGGGGGACTGAAACTGCTAATATTGTAAACTTTGATCGTTTTTCATTTGTTTTTGCTCATTTTGCATTTAAAACACATAAAACACAATCCCTGGGATAATTTAAGTATTTTGATGACTTTTCGATTATTTTTGTATGTTTTGGCAGTTTAAATACGATAAAAATGATGAGTGTTTGCGCACTCATCAACTTGTTTTGTTTTTGGATTGGGTTTTATTAAAGGGTGGATCAGGTTTTGGTGGTGGGTTTGGTTTATGATGAAAGCAAGGACCATTTATATAGATTCTGAAAATTCGAGGGGTTAAAACCGCCAACCTACCAAAATATTACAAGGACCAAAATTGACATATTATAATTTCCACAAGGACCTTTGATGTAATTTCCCATTTTAAAACACCCAGGGACTGTATTTGCCAAATTCTGAAGGTTGAGGGCCAAAATTGTAATTTTTCCAAAGTTTTCACCCAAGGTCTATATTTGAAAATTTTTTACTTTTAAAAGCCTTGGGTTGACTTTTCTTTCATAACAAATGCTCAGGGACTAATTTTGTCAATTTATGAATGTTCAGGGACTGATTTTGACAACTCTTCATATTTTGCTCGTTTTTTGTCTGTTTTCAATCCTTTGTACCTGAAACACACAAAAACATACTCCAAGGATATTGTACTGTTATTTGACCATTTTGAAGTGTTTTTGATCGTTTTGACTCGAAAATTGGACGAAAAGATATGTGCAAAAAGGCACATATCAAATCCCCCACACTAAACAATTGCTAGTCCCTAGCAATTTTTTTGAAAATTTAATGGATTTGATGTATGTTTACCAAAAGCCATTACTTATGGAGTAGCAAAATGTTTCGGTTCAAGTAAGAACTATGGTCCACCTGATAACCATGTGATTTTGAGCAAACCACCAGCTGTCAACGGATTTGATTTGTCTTTACCAAAAGCCATTTGCTTCTGGATTAGCCAACTCTTGATGGACACAGTCAACATCTTGGTGAGTTGATTACCAATTATGGTTTTTCCACTGCCTTTACCACAAGCCATAATCTTGCGGGCTAGCCAACTCTTTCACTTTTTTGGATATGGCGAGCTGAGATACCATACAATTTTGGGCAAATTGCAAGCAGTAAACGGATTTGATATATCTTTACCAAGAGCCGTTTGCTCCTGGATTAGCCAATCCTTTTGTCGTTTAGACATGGCGGACTGATAACCACAAAAATTTTGAAACTCAAGTGAAAAAATTTTAAAATTTTTGCCAAAAATGGGGGTACTAGATGGTAAAATGTGATCAAATTCGCTAGAATACCCCCCACACTTAGAATTGAATATTGTCCTCAATATTCAAAGTCCCGGCTATTATGCCGACTCTTTGAACGTAAAAGGGCAACATTACAATCTAAATGTGGAAACACCATTTTTTTTCACTTTATTTGTAACAATAGCAGGGGCACTCCCCCACACTTAGGGTGAAAACCCTATATGTATGCTACTGTTTTTGTTTACCGAGTCGCTAGCTTGACTCAACCCCGAATTCATTGGTTCTTGGGGAAGCATGATGTGGAAGAGACAATCTCCATCGGACTTTCATTCAAGATGTTTGGATAAACATTTGATGCACGTAAAAGTTCCACACGGATGAGATAAGTACCCGGCTCAAGATAATGGTAAATGAAAATGTCGGGATCAAAGATGGTATCTTCATTCCCGAAGGAGTGAAGAAGAGAGGAAGTCACCAAGTAGGTGAAGAAAAGGAAGAATACCATGAAAATCATGATAAGATCTTCTTCCTCGAGAGCAGGCTCATTAGCCTGAATTTGGATTTCAAGGGTTAAGCTCAAAAACATCTCGGGAGGGAGGGTGGGAATCTGCAAATCCTCATGATTAAGTGCATCTCCCCCCGGGCTATCATACTCCGGAGGAGTCATGATATGATGAGTGAGTTCATCGGAGAACTCCTCATGAAGAGAATTATTCACAAGATGTGAATTTGTGAATTCATGTTCCGTTGTGGACTCATCACAATCCTCATTCTGAATATCAAAGAGTGGATTATCATAAATCAAAGTGAATTCAGAGTCGAATTCAAATAGAGGATTGGTGAGAGTAGTTTTGAATGCTTCGGGAACAAAATGATTATAATTCTCTATTGGACTATTGGGATCAGAAGTGAGTGACGGATCATGATAAAGGAGACTTTCGATTTCTCCTAGATCGGCTTCAAAGTCAATGAGATCATCGTCACTTCCCGTTGGAAGTGGATTGATGTGAGCGAGTTCATCGGCGAACTCCTCAAGAAGATGATCAGCATCAGAATATGGAACTGATGCCTCAACATACTCGATGTCTCCATGAGATGTACAATCATCATTAAAATCTGAGAAAGTCTCAGAATGATCGTTCAAACACTCAAGAGGGGAAAGTAAATCACACATATGATCAAAAGTTCCCTGTGACTCTCTTGGGATTGGGACAAGGCTCTCAACACTAGACTTTATGAATTCGTCCGATTCCTTATCAGGAACAATGCTAAGATGCTCATCCCCCATGTTTAGAGAGTGAGTGTGAACTTCGAGTGTGATAACAACAGACTGAGGGAGTTGAGAAGTACTAGCAGTTATGGATTTTATAAATTTCATTTGTTCTTCTGCTAGTAATTCTATCATAGTCTTTTCTCCTTGTGATTTTTGGATTGGCGGGATTTCAACTGATGAACTCGATGAATCTTTTTGAGTAACAATGTTATCTTCATCATCATCACTGTCATCATCGTTATCAAATAGAGCAGCATTGCGAAGATTGGCACGTATTTTAGCTGCTCGTTGCTCAGCCAGTAATTCTTCCATGCTTTTTCCAGAATCTCGTTCTTCAGCAAGTAATTATGCCATAGTTTTCCCACGAGAATTCGGAATGAGTGGACATTGTAGGGATGTGGATGTGTCAAAACCGGAAGGTTGACATTGAAAATCATCATGAAGACCCCCACAATATACACAAGAAAAACTGGGGCATTTTGAAATGCCGTGCTATTCAACTCCTCCTTAAGTTCTTTTAATATTTCAAGAGCCTTTAGACAAAGGTCTTGCTAAGTTTCTTGAAGAGTTGTGTGAATCATTTGGTACTGTGGAGGTTGGTCATGATATGGATAGTCATAATTGTTACAAGGAAATGGATTCCTTGTTTGATAATCCGAGCTAAAGTGAGGACCTCCACAATACTCACAAGAAACATTCGGTGCATTTTGAAATGATGTATTATTGAAATAGCACGGTTCTTGTTCAAAGGAATTCCGAGGAGGGTAACTGAAATCGTTTTGAAAATTTGGAAACGCGAATGTATTTTCGATTTCAAAAGTGCAACAAGTACAAAGTCCATGGGTAAACCCACATTCCTCGCAAAAACATCGTTTACAAAGTGAACCATCTTCTAAGAGATCTCTACAAATATAATAATGATGTTGATCAAACGAAGATAGTTGGGGTTGTGGAGGGTGGTCGGGAAGATTTTGAGAATCATTGAAAGCATTCGGATTTGCTTTGCACCATTTACAAAATCCGTCACTAATATCACTCCCACACCGCCTACACACGCACTTGTAACAACGATGATTGTCATCCACTAGACCTTTACACTGAAAACAATTGTAGTCGAGTGATTACATAAGAATTAAACATAAACGAGGGATGAGAAGAAAGAATTAAATGGTAAAGAGGATAAGAGGATAAGAATTAAGCGTATAGGAGACGAAGATTATTTTTGGGTTTTTCGAAAAACACATCAATTAAAACGAGACAAACTCAAAAAAGACAATTGTGAACTTAAACCAATAATCACAATGTAAATGACCTCTTTGAAAAAGGTACACCACTCACAAGGATACAATGACAAGTTTTAATCTTTTGTTTGGGAACTTATTAATGTTCACACCCCCAGTTGGTAGGTGTTCTGCTTTGGTTCTCGGCGGTGTGTTTTATGCTTATTTTTTATTTAACAAGAAAAACGGAAAATATTTTTGTATTTTTTATATGATAAATATATATACAAAAGAAAAGAAAAATATTTTTGTGTTTTATAAGTTTTTGAAAACGATAACTTCTTGACGAAGGTTCTACAAGTCACTAATCGTTGAAATCATAACGATATTGTCGCAACACAACCTCCCCGGCAGCGGCGCCATTTTGATAGATGCATTTTTGAGTGCGTATCAAAAATATATAAGGTAGACGTGAGTGGAATTCACAAATCAACCTTTAGGAAAAGGAAGACTTGCGAAAACTCGTGAATACAATATATATATGTGATACGGGATAAGTGATTACCCGGGTCGTGTCCCAACGAGGTGTGAATGGGCAATATCGTGTGAGATTCGAGATTAAAATGCTTGTAAGGAATGGTTGAGAGATTATTTGGTATTGTGGAATTTTACAACTACGAGAAATTTCAAATAACGTACGAAAAATAAATTAAACGAAACTAAAGCACGAATGCAAACAAGAAATGCTAAATAAAACTTAAAATCTACCTAAAAATCTACGGGAATGATAATAGGAAGTGGGGGAATCCTAAAACGTAAGCTAGATTTAAAAAGGTAAAAGTAACTTTAATAAAAACGCGAGTGCTAGGCCTACTAGCATGAAATTAATTTTCCTACGCTCTAAAAGATAAAAGAAATTTTTGAGACAAAGAAAAATATTTTTTTGCTTTTTTTAATTAATTGTAATGAATTAAAAACTAAAATGACAAAATAAATGATTTAAAATTACTAAAACTATTGAGAAAATTAATAAAAAAATTAGGAAAGTCTATTACACTAAAAGTGAGTTGGGAAAAATGTGAAAGTGGAATAAGCAGTAAACATAAGCTAGCAATAAGCAAACTTAAAAGCTGAAAATTAAGTAATCTAATTAACTAAACTATTACATAAATATTGAACTAAACCAAAGTATAACAATACAAACAACTAGCTCAGTTGGGAAGGATTGGTTTGTGTTGGGTCTGTGTGGTGGCCAAGAGGTCAGTGGGTCGAATCCCACTTAAGCCAAATTTTTGAAACTTTTTTCTTTTTCAATTTTTCTTTTAACACAACTCTTTAATCAATAAAAACCAATAACTTTTCCAAAATCATTTTTGCAGAAAGGCTAAAAATAAGTTTGTGCAAGCTCTTTAAGTATACAGATCCAATGGTTGTTGCTCAAGTAAGCTTTTTGTTTGAAAATGAGCCAAACCAACACTTTACTAGGCCAAAACTAATAAGCGCTCTAAACAAATATAAGTAGAATTGCATTCGTAAGCAGCAACTAAAAACAACAATGATGGATCAAACAACGAGAAAAATCGACAATTTCTACTGTCTCAAGGATACACAGCAAAACACAATCATGAGCAAACACAATCTTGTAAACTAACTAAGATCAATTAGAAACACAAAGAACAAGCAAGGATGACAAGTCGGCAAAGACTAAGAATAACAAATATTAAAGCAAATGTCCTACGAATTTAAACATACTAAACTAAGGGCTGTGGAATGGTTGCGCAGCAGGCCAAAGGGGTGTTTTGCAGCTCTAAACATACCACCCAATAGGCTCCATAAACTTAAATAAGCATAAATATGCAAAGTATAAACTATCAACTATCTGCATATCATAAATCACAACCTTAATTTCTACCTGAGTTGGTGGGGTGGCTCCTGGAATGCTTGGGACCTGGTGTGGTGCAGGTCAAAGTGGGGCAAAAGGGGTGATTTAAAACCTTTCCACAAGCTACCAATTTATCTCTATAAATTAAAATAAGCTTAGTCCTATAAAATCTCCACTGTTAACTACTTGTAAACACAAAATAAAGGCTAGAGTCCTACTTAAGCTATGCTAAAAATAAGATCAAAAGGGGGCTTAATGGGGACTGATTGTAGCAGGGGGTGAGTGGGTCAAATTTGGTGAGATTTTGACTGGACGACTTATGATAGTCAACTAACAACTAACATACCCTTATGCACCCTGAAATGAAACAATAATAATGGCTGAATTACAATAAACAAGAATCTAAATGGGATACTTGAACAAAAACAGTTAGTATAACAGAGACTTGGAAAAACAACTAATTATCAATCATAAGCAATTTGAAGGTACCAATAACATATAAGCAATTTGAAGAAGGAACAGTAAAGAAAAAAAAAAGACAAGCAATTTAAGAGCTTTAACTTGAAGATTTCATTGATAAAAAAACGAAAGGTACAGAAACTTCAAAAAGTAAAGAGATATTAAAAATTAAAACTAAACCCTAATTACTTGACTACTACTACCTACTAAAACCTAAATTGCCAAGATATAGCTACAACATGTTCAATTTATAGTAGTCAAGAGTTATGGTTCCTGGCTTCATGTGTCCCCTTTTGCTTGTGTTTTCTTGAATCAATCACAGCCCTCTATCTTGGCTTGGTACCATCTCAGCCATCGACTCTATTTAGGAGCCCATTTAATTGGTGGATTTCCAGCTTGGCAGTGGTATCTCGTGAAGGATGTATGGTATCATGTGAAGGTTTCCTTGGAGGGGGTGATATGGGGGAATGTGAGGGGGAGCTTTTGAGGGCACATGTAGAGTATTGCAGAAAAAGGGGGGGAAGGGTTTGTCTGATTTGGTTGACTGGTAAAAACGGGGTGGTGTACGTTTTTATTATAAACGTAGGGATTTTAAGAAGTTGGGCTTTGGGTAGGTTTTGGGCCAAGGGAGGGGGAATGGACTTGTTTTGTTTTTGGATTGGGTTTTATTAAAGGGTGGATCAGGTTTTGGTGGTGGGTTTGGTGTAATAACAACCACAAGGGTCCGGTTTGGTTTATGATGAAAGCAAGGACCATTTATGTAGATTCTGAAAATTCGAGGGGTTAAAACCGCCAACCTGCCAAAATATTACAAGGACCAAACTTGACATACTATAATTTCCACAAGGACCTTTGATGTAATTTCCCATTTTAAAACACCCAGGGACTGTATTTGCCAAATTCTGAAGGTTGAGGGCCAAAATTGTAATTTTTCTAAAGTTTTCACCCAAGGACTATATTTGAAAATTTTTTACTTTTAAAAGCCTTGGGTTGACTTTTCTTTCATAACAAATGCTCAGGGACTAATTTTGTCAATTTATGAAAGTTCAGGGACTGATTTTGACAACTCTTCATATTTTGCTCGTTTTTCGTCTGTTTTCAATCCTTTGTACCTGAAACACACAAAAACATACTCCAAGGATATTTGTGATGTTATTTGACCATTTTGAAGTGTTTTTGATCATTTTGACTCGAAAATTGGACGAAAAGATATGTGCAAAAAGGCACATATCAGATGTATATATATTTCTATTTTAAAATTAAGATATATATGAAAGTAAACTTGTATATATTTCCTAAGTAATGTTGTTATAGTAAGTTAATTAGTTACTAAAAATGTTTGATTCCTAATGTCATCACATTTTTATCATTTGTAAAACTTACTAATATTACTTTAACACCTAAAGTGGCACTTATTCTTTTTGACACCTAAATTACTTAAAGACCCTAAAAGTATTTTAGTCATTCTAAATGGTTGGTCAAGGGGTTTGATCATAATGCTACATAACAAACATGTACGAACCTGTGTTGTAGCATACGATGACTCGAGACGTAGAGAGGTGTTGAATGTTTGTTGAGACAAAGTATGATTACAAGTAACTTTTACATTTTACGTTATGTATCAAGTTATACGTTTTTCATCAATTAAAACAAACGAGGCTGTATAGATTAAATATCGTAATATTTGCACTAACAGCATTTATAGGCCATCACTTGCGCTTTTAGTTGATACCGACACATCTGTGGGTGTTTGGTTAAAACCCCATGTGATGGTTACTTGATCTTCTCCTGCATTTAGAACTGGAAAATTGAATTTTACGGTAATTAACAACAAACTTTGATTCTTTGTGCAAGTATACCAATAAATTAAATTTGAAGGATCTATCATTCATTGCTTCTATAAGAGTATATTGAAATTATGATCATACCTCAGCCTTGTGTGTGTGAAACATCAACTGAAAAGGTTGTATGAACATTCACGACATGCTCCTGAGTCGATATCACAAACTTCAAAATGTCCGGATAAGACAAAACAGTTATCACCAAAGATATACCAAATAGGAAGCTCGGGTCAACACCATTGTCGCCTCGTCCGATCGATACTTGTATGTAAAGGCGGTGACCCATGGTCTGTTGCAGATTCATTTGCCATTCCAATTTCCAATAGAAATAGGTAGCCATTAAAAAATATCTACAACTAATATTGTAACAGTTTTATAATGAACTACCTATTGCTATTGCAAAATGTATAGCTTATAGACGTATCAGTTTCAGCTATTGCACTTTGGCTTCGGGCCAACATTGTACCTGCTACAATAGATTCTGTAAGAGACAAAACAGCTATTGCATTTTAATGCTTGGATAAACATTTTTTGTTTTTTTATGTATATATGAGAACAAATGACTGAACCTGTTCGACTGCTCTCATTTGGCTCAAAATTACTATTAAAAAGTGTAGACCATTAGTTAGACGTTGTCATAGTTCTAAAGTTCTCTAAAAGTCAAAAGCACACTTCGAACATTACCATATGAAAAAGAAATACAAAAATGCAATCTTCTAGCCATCTAAGTGGGAGCATACTACGAATGGTAAACTTTGGTTGAATGTGCTGAATTTGCTAATCTTGGTGAAAAAAATGCACATGATGATAGGTTAATAAAAGATATTGTAGATCTTCAATGTATTTTTGGAATAACGTAATCGCTAACCTTTATAATTGTACACCAATCAGATAAGCAGATGAGCAACGCAACACAGGCAACAGATCAAGGTATTCAATTCTAAAGCAAGGAAGATGATTATTTACAGAGAAGAAGCTATAAATAATCTTATATCATGTCACCTTATTTTAATTGTAGGCTGTTTGCGGTCCGGCATTAGTTTTGGATAATGTAGGACTGCACGCACCTGCAAGACCAAAAACAAAAAATCGAGACAACAAAGTGTTAGAAAACATTCAGGAAATGAAGATGTATACATAACTAAATGTAAAAGAAAGGTTGCAAACCTTCTTAGTTTTCAGAATTTTCTTGTTGCTTCACCTTAATCGTTTCGTACCCTTTTTCTTGCCCTCCCTTTAGCCATGGCATTAACTTAACAAATACTATCGCGAAAAAGAAGCACTGACCATTTAGTCAAATATTGTAGTTTACCCTGAAAAACACAAAAACACACAAAATCAGACAACTTAACAATACATAAGGGGAAAAAATGAAGACTTGTAATGTTACCCAATAAATCTATAGTAGATTGTGTAGGATTAACCACCAATAATACATCTTTACCAGTAAAAAACACACCTTTATCACAATAGACCTGAATAATTTTTCATATTTGGCTAATTAGGTCACAATTAAGGTAGTGTAAATTCGTAAACCAAAAGCATTTGCAATGACGATTTATTGGTGTTATTCTATATAGTCAGTTGGTGCAACCTAATGAACGTTAATGGAAAATAAGTCTGTTGTTCACGTATGGATTACCAGTGCAGGTGCAATCGAGGCCGGTTAATTGAGAGTAGCTGCCTTTGGTGTGCCAACCATTGGTTCTGACATTATCGGTCTCTAGATCTTGTACACTGCAATGCAAAAATACTGTTGACATATGATTCTACTTCTAAAAACAAAATAAAATGTGTGACTGATTAGTAGTTGACATGTTAGCATTTAAAAAATTGTTATCAGTCCAAAAGTAAGGTTGGTCGTTACAACGCTAGCTCAAAAGGAAACATAGGTTGGTCTTTACTAAAATTCCTATAAACAATAAAACATGTAAGATTGAGTATATATATTCTCCAAATATGGTTATATCAAGATTTCTTGCAGTCAACAGATTCACAAATTTGTAGAAACCTGGCTCCTCTTATATATGACTTAACTGTACATGATATTTTCTTTGGAGATAATTAGCAGTACATGGGTTTTTTGAACCAACTCATTTGAACCATTAAACTAAGTTGATGTAATAGCTTTTTATGCACCACAATTAGCATTTGCAGTTTTTATATAATAGAATGCGGAGCCTAGTAACTAACCTGTTTCTTCTTGTTCTTTTTCAGTCCAGTGAATGTGAGTTGAAGACGTTGAGAGACTGCACAACAATTGTATTCCATCAAAAACATAATAGTGAAAAGGCCTATTAAATAAAACATACAGCTCAACTTCTCTAAATCTGTAAGTTTATTCATTCACCAAATAAGCTCTTAACTACCTTCATATCCAACTTAACACCAACACTCTTGACACCTACACTCTTATACTTAGTGAGTAACCCATTAAATGAACAATCCTTTCAAATGCGCCCGTCAATATCTAGCTGGTATGTATTTAGCTGTTTTTCGTCATTATAACACAGAATCCGAAAATCCAATCGCGTTCACTCACATATAATACCTACAAAAACAACATAAACATTAAACCAAAATAAATATTGTAAATATCTAACACATCCATCTAAGAACTCAATATCACCTAAACTTCGTATATCAATAAAACGAATATTCAGGTTAATGTATCTCAAACTCATGTAGATACACATGGATTATTGTCTGCATCTTTTCTGAACCAATGCAATGAGATCTATATTCCACACATAATTCTTTGTCCAAATACAACAATTCCCATATGCTACTCATATATCTAATGGAATAAATGATAGGACATTTAAGGTTTGCAAATTCAGATAACCTAATATTCAATAACGTTTACACAATTGATTTTTTGTCCTTCAATCCACTACGATCAAACTCAACCCATCTAACAAAATCATTAGAAAATTATACAAATATGCATAATCAAAAAAAAAAAAAAAAAAAAAAAAAAAAAATCAATCTTTATAGTAAAAAATGTAGGAATCAAACCTTGCGATAAGAAATTCCAAGCGCTGCTTGTGAGAACCCTCGACTGCCAACGCGACAAATCCCATTCGGATTAATCAGACCACCGCGTGATGTGGGTTTTAGATTGGAAAGTGTGTGGCTTTGTTTTCGTCGGAGAAGGCAGAGAGGGTATTTTGATTTTGGAAGAAGCTTCTAGGTGGAACCGGAATGAGGATCGTGTATTTTGAGGTAAGGTGATAAAATTGGATCAAATAGAAGCAAGGTAACAGGCCGATGAATTTTGGGCTGGGCCTTGGCAATTTTTGGCGGGAAACAGGCGGCGCAAAACGACGTAGTATCCTATGGGTTTTAATATATATGTATAATGATGTGAAAGTGCCACCACTGAAAAATCTCACCTTTAGCTTGAATAAATGATTGGTAGTAACACATGTTCCGACAGTAAGATACAAATAATTACTATAACTTAAATCGTTAGTTGTATACTGATATGAGTTCATAATCTAACATACCTTCGCCCCACAAATTTGTTTGTTTGTTTGAGCAAGATGGGCTACAACAGGAAACTGCTATGGATGAATATAATGTAAGTAATCACTGATATAGCGGCTTCGCAAATCAGCTAAAGCAAAAATTTACCTTTAGCCATAGAGTTTACACGGTCGGTATTCCTTCAGAGCTCCAAGCACTTTTTACTTGGTTGAGAATCGATCGGTAATTCATTGATAATGATAATGACTTTGCCAGGTTCTAGGGGGGCTACTATTCTTTTTTGTCGATCGAGCCGCCCTCCCTCATTCCACTTGCCCAGCCTTCTTGGTTGGTCTTCTTCTTCCCTGTCCATCTACAAAAAAAACAACAATTATTCAATAACCAAATAAATTACACTCCAAGATCAGTAAGGAGGCGTTTAGATTAGCCGTTATGAAGGATTGATATGTCAACATAAAGTGAAACTAAAAATACTAATCAAAATCAAAACTTTTTCACCCCTAAATATCTTTTTATAGAGAAGTAAAAATACTAATCAAAATCAAAACTTTTCCAAACAAGGTAAACCCAACTTTTGTATCAACAAGTGGCGCCATCCGTGGGACCCTACACTAAGAACTCAAGACCAGAATGCCGAAAAACAAGAAATCAGGGCAGCGGACTCCGCAGCCGGAGAAAACACGTGATGGTTCACATAGGAAGAAGCATCAAGATTCGACTCCAAGGCCAATCTCTGGAACAACCAGTGCGCCTAGTCATCGCGAGTCGAATATAACTCCAATACCTGCCACGGTAGAATTGCCTTTGGGGACATCCCAAGCCACTACCGTAGTCCCAAGCGCTGAGGACATTCAGCGCACTCTCTTTACCACTCCCCACCAAACGGCACCCATAGTGGACAACACTGTGCCACCAGGAGCACCTAATAGAGAGAGGGAACCTCGTGCGGAGACGGCCATCCTCGTAGTAGAAGAGGATACACCTGAGGTGACATTAAACGATTTTTTGTCCCAACATTACGAGACTTTAACTAGTCTCATGCGAGAGGAGGCAAGAAGAAGGTCAAGCCGCGACCTGCAAAACCGGCTAGACTTTGGCCGAGAAAAATCTCCACCGCGCCACTATGAGCGCGGAAACAATGAGAGGCGCACCAATGTCCATGACAGACTTGGTACGGCATCTAACTCTCAATACTCGGAGGAATACGAAGACGACGCGAAGCACACCAATGTCCACGCTAGGCTTGGTAACCGTAGGATGCAAGATAGACTCGGACGACAACGCTCACCAAGCGTAAGCGTCTCAAGGTCAGGAAGCAGAAGAATCCAAGATAGGCTTGGGAAACACTATTCCCCAAGTAGAAGCCCTTCAAACTCGGACTCCGAGGAAAAACGGCGCAAGCGCCACAAAAGGAACAAATCCTCTTCAAGTAACTCCTCGGACAACGAGGATAGAGAGACGGGACTTTGGAAATCTAAAAATCGACGTCGGTACGAGGAGGATGAAGATATTTCCCTTCCTTGGCGTCGCCAAAAGGTTGATGCGTTCACGCGACGCATAAGCGATTTCTCAAATGACAAGAGAAGGCGCATGCCCACCAATGTTAAAACATATGATGGCACAGGTGATCCTGATGATCACCTAAAAATTTTCGAGTCAGCGGCTGCTATCGAAAACTGGCCACAACCTGTGTGGTGCCATATGTTCAACTCTACCTTAGTAGGGAATGCACGAACGTGGTTCAGCAAGCTTCCACGACGAAGCATAGATGGGTTTGAAGAGTTGCGGAAGGCATTCCGCCTGAATTTCACGCAACGAAAGAAGTACGCAAAGAACCCTGTGGAATTAGCCAGAGTGAAAAAGCCAAGGGGAATCCACAAGCGCTTATATGGAGCGCTTCAAGGATGAATGCATGCAAGTCAAGGCATGCCCCGAAGTACTAAAAATTTCAGGGTTCATGAACGGGATCAATAACCCAGAGCTGATACGGAAGCTAAACGATAAAGTACCCCAAAGCTTTGATGAGCTAACAAAGTGCACTAGATCCTTCATCCAAGGGGAAGCAGCGGCGGTAGACAGCAAAAAAGGTTACTCAACCTTTAAACCACAAGAACAGTCTAGGAGACAATGCAATGATCAAAGTGGCAACCGCAACAGGAATTACCGCAACCAAGGCAGTGGAAGGGATAACGACAAGTACGTTCCACTCACAAAAACCCCTAAGGAAATATTCGCGACAGAAGGAGCAAATTTTCCAAAACCTCCACCTATGAGCACTCCAAAAGAGAAGCGCATAGGAGGAGGATATTGCGAATACCATGGGCAGAAGGGGTCTCACTACTAACGAGTGCGTTCAACTACGTCAGCTAATTGATAAATTAGTGAAAGAAGGGAAGATGGACCACCTCGTTAAAAACATTAAAGAGGGGAAAGATAGACAAAAGAATGGAGCCAAAAAAGAGATACCAAAAAATAAGGCTGACACAATATACATGATACAATCATGGCAGCGAAATACGAAACAAAAAGTCAGCCAAAGATTTTCCAAGGGAAACCAAATCTCTTTCCCCACTCTTACTGCAGACAACGCAGTGGTAGAACCACTCACCATCGAGATACAAGCGGGGGGTCACGATATCCACCGCATGTATGTTGACGGAGGAGCGTATGCGGATATCATGTACGAACACTGCTTCAAGAGGCTACAACCTGAGATACAAAACCAGTTAATTCCGGCCACGACGTCGCTGACTGGATTCACAGGTGAAAAGATTTGGACAATGGGACAATTACGCATACTTGTGGTAATCGGTAATGAATACCATTCCACAACAGCCTGGATGAACTTCATGGTAATCAAGTCTCCCTTGTCATACAATGGCATCATTGGGAGACCAGGGATATCAGCCATGCGTGCAATTCCATCCACAACACATGGGATGCTCAAGTTCCTAGTGGAAGGAGGGATCGTCACTCTCTACAACACCACTGCATCTCCAAGAGAATGCAACATAGTGACAGATGAAGTTCCGCGCGCTCCAGAACAGCACACGACCAAGGTGACAAACCTGAAAGTTGCAATCCACCCAGATTATCCTGACCAAGAGATATCAATTGGGGGATCGTTGTCCGACAAGGGCAGAGCAGCTGTGTGCGCATTATTGCAAAAGAACCTAAACATCTTTGCATGGGAACCCAAACACATGACCGGAGTGCCAAGAGCCATTACGGAACACAAGCTAGAAATCTGACAAGGATATCCTCCAATACGGCAGAAAAAACGTAGCCAGGCTCCAGAACGCGCAAAAGCTATCCTGGAGGAAGTGCACAAGCTCGTAGATGCAAGTATCATGCGAGAAGTTTATTACCACGATTGGCTTTCCAACCCAGTGATGGTAAAGAAGAGCGATGGTAGCTGGAAAATGTGCGTGGACTTCACCGGTCTCAACAAAGCATGTCCACAAGACTGCTATCCGCTACCAGAAATCGATTGGAAAGTAGAATCCTTGTGCGGGTATCCCTTTAAATGCTTCATAGACGCATACAAAGGATACCATCAAATTCAAATGGCCAAGGAGGATGAAGAAAAAACAGCCTTCCACACGAGTCAAGGGGTGTACTGCTACACAAAAATGCCCTTTGGCTTAAAATATGCAGGAGCCACATACCAACGGTTAGTGGATAATGCATTTGAGAAGCAAGTGGGCTGCAATTTGGAGGTCTATGTTGATGACCTAGTCATAAAAAGCCATACCGAAGAAGAATTGCTGCGTGACATAGAGGAAACGTTTAAGACATTGGGAAGAATAAACATGAAGTTGAATCCCAAGAAGTGCACTTTTGGAGCAACAGAAGGCATGTTTCTTGGATACCTAATAGAACCCGATGGTATTAAACCTTGCCCAGAAAAAACAAGAGCGGTCATCGAACTACCCTCACCGCGCACACTAAAAGAATTCCAGTCACAAAACGGCAAATTAGCCGGACTAAATCGATTCTTGTCTAAATCATCGGATAAGTCACTTCCTCTCTTTAAAACACTCACGAAGTGTACAAAAAAGGGAGATTTTCGACGGACTCCAAAAGTGGAAGAAGCTTTCCAACAGCTCAAACAAAATCTAGCAGAGCTACCCAAGCTTGTCGCACCCCGACAAGGGGAAGAACTGATCATGTATCTATCAGCGACCCATGGAGCAGTCAGTGCGGTGCTACTGACAGACAGAAACTTTGTTCAAACACCCATATACTTTGTAAGCATAGCTCTCAAGAAGACAGAGACTAACTACACCGCTATGGAGAAACTGGTCCTAGCCTTAGTATTCGCAGCTAAGAGACTGCGCAGGTACTTCCAAGCGCATCCAATAGCTGTAATCACGGACCAACCCATCAAGCAGGTTATCTCTAAACCTGATGCATCAGGGCGGCTACAAAAGTGGAGCGTGTTATTGAGTGAGCATAACATCTCCTATAGGCCGCGCACCGCAGTCAAGGGACAGATATTGGCTGATTTCATCATCGAGAAGCCAGATGCTGATACTCCATCACCAACGGTTGACGTACCATCACAAGAACCATGGGTTCTATTTACGGATGGATCCTCGTGCGCAGAAGGGTCAGGCGCAGGCCTTATCTTTACTAGCCCAGATGGAACAGAACACACTTATGCACTGCGTTTTGAATTCATAGCCACAAACAATGAGGCAGAATATGAAGCATTACTGGCTGGACTCTGCATAGCAAATCAAATGGGTATACGCAACCTAGAAGCTAATGTGGATTCACGATTAGTAGCTAACCACGTGTTAGGCGAGTATGTGGCCCAAGAGGAACACATGATCCAGTACCTCAATAAAGCCAAGTCCTTGATCAAGAATTTTGACAAGTTTTCCATCAAACAAATCCCACGAGGAGAAAATAAAAAAGCAGATGCGCTAAGTAAAATCGCATCTACAAGCTTCGCACACCTGTCAAAACAGGTATTGGTGGAAACCTTGAAGAACAAATCCATCTCTGAGATGGAAATCTCCACAGTAATAGCGGAAGAACATCCTACATGGATGACACCCATCATGGATTTTATTAGCAAGGGAACACTCCCCTAGGAACAAAAGGACGCTCGACGGATACGGCGCACAGCGCAGAGATTCGAACTTCGAGATGGTATCCTATATCGGCGTTCATTCCTACAACCATGGCTTAGGTGCGTCGGACCTCTTCAGGCAGACTATGTACTCCGGGAAATCCACGCCGGATCTTGCAGCATGCACTCAGGACCACGGTCTGTTGTAGCGCGCGCCTTGCGGTCCGGGTACTATTGGCCTACTATGCACCGCGACGCGCGAGACATGATTAAAAGATGCAACGACTGCCAAGTCCACAGACCCATTCCGCGTCGACCACAACATGAGCTAACACCCATCACCTCACCATGGCCATTCCATAAATGGGGAATAGACATTGTAGGACCCTTTCCAGTCGCGGCAGGAGGACTTAAATTCCTCATTGTCGCCATTGACTATTTCACCAAATGGGTCGAGGCAAAAGCAGTAGCAAGTATCACAGGCAACCAGGTCAAACGATTCGTTTGGGACAACATTGTATGCCGCTTTGGCCTACCTGGAGAGATTATTTCGGACAACGGAAAACAATTCTGTGATAACCCATTCAAAGACTGGTGCGCGCAGTTAAACATCACACAACACTTCGCGTCAGTTAAACATCCACAAACAAATGGATTAGTAGAACGTGCGAATCGTAGTCTGGGTGAAGGAATCAAAGCGCGCCTGGACAAACATAAAGGAAAATGGGTGGACGAATTATCGCATGTTCTGTGGGCCCACCGCACAGAAATCAAAGTCAGCGTCGGCGATACACCTTTTTCTCTTGTCTACGGGATAGAAGCTGTTATACCAGCAGAGATTGGCATGCCAACAATCCGTACATCGGAAGTCAACGTCACAACAAACGATGACGAACGACGCATTGACTTAGATCTGTTGGAGGAACGACGCGAAAGGGCAGCTACACACGAAGCAAAAGCTAAATCAAAGATGAAGAAGTATTATGATGCAAGAGTCAGAAACACTTCTTTCAAACCAGGGGACTTTGTATACCGCGCCAACGATGCAAGCCACGCAGAAGACATGGGCAAACTCGGACCCAAATGGGAAGGACCTTACGAGGTCACAGAGGCATTAGGCGACGGTGCGTACAAAGTGCGCGACATGAAGGGCCACGAGCTACCACGCACCTGGAACATTTGCAATCTCAAGAGATGCTACCTTTAGGCTACGACCGACACACTGACACCTCTGCACTTTAGTAAGCGCGCAATAAATGTCTGTGTATTTACTTTTTCTTTTAGGAAATTGTCTTTACTTTTTTAACTTGCAAGAATTAATAAAACGTTGTGGTTTCTAGCTAACTCCACAACACATTTCAACATTATTGCTTACATCATTCATTTATGTTTCAATTCTGTTTATTTATTTTATTGCCTACATGGCGTGCATGCACATATTAAGACCACACGAGGGCAGACTGGAAGAGTAAACCTACTAACATACTCGTTGAGTAAGAGGGTTGCAAACCCATCAACATTGGATCATGTATCCTTGTTAAACACCTTACTGTCAAGACGTTGGAGTAAGTTCAAAGTACATCCCACGATGGATGCCCTTCAACGCACACTGTGCGCATTTAACAAAACATGGAGTCAAGACAATTGCCTCCTAAATAGTGGAATTCGCAGTACGCTGCATATCACCACATGGATTCAAAACAATTGACTCCTTAGTTCGTACGCAAACTCACTAACTTCATACACGACTAAGACTTTAGTATGCATCCCATGACAAATGCGCAACAACGCACACTGTGCAAGTTTAGACGAACTAAGAAACCAAGACCCTTGGTTCCTCAAAATGATAAAGGAAGCACGCTACACATCTACTCGCACGTTTGTTAAGGTTATGGACCGCAAACGTTTATTTATTAAGTTACGGACTTAATGCATAAGCTATGGGCTCAATACAAGATATTATATGCACATCGTAACTCTGGGAAAGTCTTTCACATAATAAAGACAAAAAATCTAAGTACAAAATGATATACGCGTGCAAAAAGTTCCATACTTTCATTTACCAAAAACCATGAGTTTTTACAACGATAACTACAAGTTATACATAACTATCTACAAGCTACGACAGCGTTGAGGGCTGCGTCCTTGGTCAGTAGAACTGCCAGCCTCTTGGAGTTTCTTCAAAAGCAATGCATCTTTCGGGGACACGGTCTCCACACTGACCGCAACCCCATCTGACCTAGGGATATGCGCAGCACCTACACCGCAGAGAGTGGCTTTCCCTTTGACACCCTTCTTCTTGGCTGCCCTCTCTACATGATGCTCCAAAACCTCCTTCAGAGGAACCTCTGTCTCAATAGCGAAGGGGTTAAGAATGTCACGCGGCTGCGCGAAAACTGGAACCTGCAACTGAGACTCATTAGGCTTCAAGAAAAAATCAGTTTCAGCCTCTGCGTTCTCCACTATGTGCCTCCCAAGAGTTAATCCCTGCATAATCAACTTGATAGGATAATCTTGGTCGCGCTCCAGCATCACAATGTGTGGAAGCTCGAAGAGCTTCATCCCCTCCATCGCCTTTACAAGCTCCTCAAAAGCATCAGCATTGTATCCAAGAACCTCAGCGAGGGGAACGGTCAGCAGTTGGCCTTCAGCAAGCTCTTCCACGGCCTGCGCCTTGCCACGATTAACGGCACACTCCACCACCTTACCAAAGGCACCCACGACCTCTGGGGACTCCAACGTGCCCAAGGCAGCCAAGCGCAAGCCATGGCTGATCAACCACCTGCACAAACAGCAAAGAACGCATTAGAAAGGAAGGAAAAAAATACAAAAATCAAAGGATAATATACAACAAGTACCTGCGCTCCGCAATCATGGACATAAGATGAGGATACAACTCCTCATCATACTCTATGCTCAACTTGCGTAGCTTTTCCTCCTGCGCCTCCACAGAGCTCTCTACTTTCTTGCCAAAGGCAGCAAGCTGGCCGCAGAGCTCGTTCTTCTTCTCCTCGAGGTACTTTACCCCCCAGGTGAGGTTATCCCTATACTGCTGCGACTCCCCACGCTCGCGCTGCAGATCAGCCATCACAGTCAACTTCTCCTCAGTAACCTTCTTTGCGCGCTCATCGGCAGCCAACACCTCTGCCTGCGCCTCAGCCAACTGCGCCTTGAGCAGGGCAATCTACTCATCCTTCTTAGCAAGGATACTTACCTCCACAATAGCCCGCGCCTTCATCTGAGTGACCAACTCAGCTTGGCGAGCAGCAACAACAGCTAATTCCTCCACCAACTCAGGCGCAGACATCTGTGCCGCTGCCTTCAAAGGCTCCTTCACGCGAGCAGCCTGCGGTGATGCTGCATGATCAGCAAACACCGCATCATCATTCGCAGCATGGTCATTACAAAACAAAGAAGATAAAGTTAGTGCAAGGATACAGCAAATAAGGAAAACGAAAGTTGTAAACTTACACAAGCGGTGGGGACTTGGATAGATTCTTCTCCGCGCCAGAAACGGACATATCATCCGGTGTGGCAGACTCTTCATAAGCAATCAGGTGGCGCCTCCACTTGGAAGTGCCAGTGCCATAACCACCAGAAGACGCTTCCTTATGCTTCTCTCCCTGAGCCTCCGCAACAGGCTCCAGGATCTCTACGCTGTTGGAAGACTCAACATGCGCCTCCTCCACAGGAGACTGCTCCCCAGTAGGAGGAACACTCTGCACCGGCACAACAAGTGTAGCTGCAGGAGGAGAATCTTCACGTGCAACGGGCCCAAACAGCGTTAGGTGCCCCGCAGTAGCTTGTAAGATGGGCTCCTCACCATCCCTCAGAGGGCGCACCCTCATTGTCACGCGCTTGGGCTCCTTCAACTTCACAACAGCGAACAGGTCCATCTCTGCAACAGACAAAAAACAAATAACAAGAACAACTTAGTTATTAACGCAACACAAACAAACACTTACATTATAAGTGGCAAAGGCAATAAAGGATGAGCACCCACCCTGGCCGTTCACATCAATGAAGGTTGGAACCTCGTCCGCACCATCAAAATAGTTGCGACTCAGTCCCATATGCACCAAAAACTCCTCAGGATAGGAGTTAATGGGAATGCGGTTACTATCAATTGTATCCGCATCCGCGACACTATACGAACCAGGGACAGGACGCTCATCCCTCGGCAGCGACCCTTGAGTATAGAACTCAAAGCGCGATGGAAACACAACATCATCTACCCAGAAAAAATATTCTCTCCAATGCCTTAAGGAATCTACTTTATCGGTGTAGCATTGAAGGCGCCCTGAGCGCTTTGCAAATGAAACCCATCCGTGCGACCACGTTGTGTGGTAGAACGCACAGAATAGGTCGACAGTCGGGTTAATTGCAAGTAACCGACAGTTTATTTCAAAATTGGATATCTTCGCCGCACCTATACAGTGCAGCTGTGAGATATGGAGTTGGTAGAAATTGAGCACGTTGCTAAAAAATACGGATATTGGTACGCGATAATTCGCGTAATCAAAAAAGCGTGTATATAAACCTATCTTCCCATCGGGGAAATCGGCAATACACGCGTCAACATCTGGTGCTTCAGGATGGACGTCGAGAGGAATGAAGTAATCAGAGAAAAACTGACGTACGTCATCCTCATCCATCTCAGAGCGAAACTCGTGCAACTGAGCAACCATTTTCAAGATATAAATAAGGTGTACTAAATTGCGCACGCGCATTTACCTAGTAGAACAGTCGATCGAAGGAAAAAAGCTTTGAAAGGTTTAAAAATGGCGGAAATGATTTTAACCGTGTGATCCACAGTGAAAGGAGGCGGTGACTTTTATAAGGATCAAAAACCCTAAAAGGGACGCCACGTGGATTCCACTAACAAATCGTGTGGCTAGGAGGAGACATGGTACAACACTTTTTCCTACTTCCCAAAGCACACGTGGACACTCTCCCTGTTTTTCGAAGCATCTCTTAAGATCTTTTGGGACTTGATACATTGTCCCCACTTTTGGGCGGGAAGTACTTGATTTTTTCCCGCCACGCTTACCGCTATTCTCACTAGTCTAGTATCCGCGGCTACGAGCCGCGCACACTAGACTGGGGGGACATGATGACGTATAGTCTATAGTTGGGCCACGAGCCCAAATGATAAACAATACTAAGCCCAAACCCACCACGAGTGGGCTATCATGACAAATGACTTGGGCCATAATACCAACGGCTTGGACTCACGAAGTCCAAAGCCCAACCAAACTACCCGGTCATAGGATAAGGATCTTTTATTTACGGAATAGATATCCTTACCCCGGATAAGCACCACGTGTGCGAAGAGTAAGGAGCAAGAAACCTACACGGTTTCTACACCCCTATATATATAGAATAATATTTTCTCATTAAAGGTACGATTCACACAATCCCTAACTCTTCAACTAAACCCTAAACCGATTACTTACTCTTATTCCGGAGTCTAATCGTGGGAGACAATCCCACGATAAGTCTAACGGTGTTGTTTACTTTCTTATTGCGTAGGTTTCATAAGCACTAAAGTTCTAATTGGTACGAGAGCAGGAGTCCAAACAAGGTAAGCCCAACTTTTGTATCAACATGCGCCATCAGATTATCTCCTTTGATTGTGTGTGTATGTGTGTGAAATTCAGGAGTGTGTGTAGACAACTGGAGAATGATCCTTCCGTATCTTATCTTAACTTTGTTTAGACAACTGATATGGGCTACAAAAACAAAGGAAACAGGCTAGAGTTTTTGGGCTGGCCCATAGTATTTTTTGGCGGGAAAATCGCTTAGCAAAATGACGTAGTTTGCTAAGGGATTTAAGATATATGTATAATATTTGCAAAAACAACCATAATGTATAACATATCGGGTTTTTGATTCATTAGGCTGAGCACAATGGCTCGGGAAAAAATCGGTTGTCCGTGAATGTCGACCGATTTGGATATCGGTTGGCTCCAATGTGGAGACTAGTGCAAACATCGGTCGAAGGAAATAGAAAAGCACAATCGATCAAGTATATGACCGATATTTGCACACAAAAACTTTGTTCATTTGATATTTAATAAAAAATAATAATAAAAAAAACTCGGTCATCGGCTGTGGCAACTGGTCGTTTCTGGTCATCGGAGAGAGAAAGCTGATGTGGTAGCTGTAAACTTGGTTCATGTTGGGTCACCACTGTGCCCAGCCTTATGCATAATTTTTTACATATGCATGATGAATCATAAAAAAAAGTATGTTATGCGTATTGAATCATAGAAAAAAGTATAAAATGCATAATGAATCATTAGAAAAAAAAAACATTATGCATAATGATTTTTTTTTCTTCTTTCAATTTCATTATTCAAATTGATTATTTTGTGTAAGTAAGTAGTTTATATTTAGCTATTACCTATCAAAAACTCCATTGCCTTTAATTATTTATATAAATATAAGTACATATTACAAAGGCTCGATAAAAAACTGATGCCGAGTCTTTATAAGCTCGAGCGTGACTCATTATATATTTTGAGGTAGTTTAGTTGTCCAAAACACAACTCGAGTTCAATAAAAGCTTGACTCCAACGAGTTCCAATATCTCGGTAAAAGGTCAATTAGTTTGCAGCCTAAATGCGATACTAAAATTTACAAACTCTAAAGGTGTAGCCTAATGGCCGGGTACTTATAATTTTTGAGTGGAAGCTCAAGTTCAAACCACACATAAACACAAATTTTGAGCTATTTGCCATAGAATTCTAGAGGAGAGACTTTACAAGAAATTGGTCACGTTACCTAAAGTAAGCAAACACTTTTTCTGACATATATGTTAAGTTAACTTGGACATCATCTTCCACATATTAAGCGTCATCAACGTAGATTAAGGGTAATGTATTCTCAAAATCTCATAAGAGAACATGGATCAAACCTCGTTGGATGAAAAACTTGTGATGATAAGAGAAAGTTGCATAAACGACCATGAAAATACTAATTAGGCGGCGTACATAGAAGCTAACAGGCTTGACTTCTTTAGATAACTCGAACATAGTTCCCTCTAAAGTAGTACTCCTTTCGTCTTACATTAAACGTTCACAGTATCTTGAGATGTCTTATAATAAGTGTCCACTTTGTATTTCAACCAATAAAAGTAACTTTAGTAAATAGATATAATATTCGATTGATGAAAAATATATTTAGTGAGATATTCTAAAATTTAATACATTAAGGTTGTGTTTGTTTTTTAAAAAGTGCATCTTAACAGCCTCTTAATCTGACTCGTTCAAACGCGGTCAAACATTTGGGTCATTAGGTGCGTTTTTTTTTTCTCGTTCAGAAGCAGTTAGAGGCTCAAACCTCTTAACCAACAAGATGTGTAGGAGATGTCTTATTGGCTCTTAATGTCTTTTAATGTTTATGTGTTGTAAGAATACAATTGCATCATATTTATATTATTCAGATATTTTTTTACAAAAAAAGAAACAATATTATTTCATTCAGATTATTACGCCTCAGATTCAGATCAGATGTGCGAATCAGATTCAGATCCTCTTAATAAACAAACATCACCTTAATATGAGACGAAAAGACTGTATTATCTGTGGAATGTGATGTATAAACTGACCAATATTGTCGGTTATCAGTCCAACCCAAAACCATTACATATATAGGCCCAGCCCAAACTCAGCATAAGCCCAATCGAATCATCTATACAAAAACCGCTCACTTGCAGCATACAAACCCTAACCCTAACCATCACTCAACCTTCACACACTCGTCAGTCAAATCATCAAAATCAGAAAGAATGTCTTCATCAACGGAAGCAGCCGAACACAGGGGAGTAGAAGAAGAGGAGACGACAGGAGGAGCAGTGGAAGACGAAGATACAGGAGCACAGATCGCTCCGATTGTTAAGCTTGAAGAAGTTGTTGTTACTACTGGTGAAGAAGATGAAGATGCTATTCTTGATCTGTACGATATTTTCTTTTTAACCTATTAACTCTAGATCTACTTTTATTTTATTTATATTTTTTAAAACTGTTAACTGTATCTGTATAGATCTAGTTTTATAAACCGATTGTTTACTTTTTAACTGAATATGCTTTGTTTAGATGATTTGCTTTTGTTTTGTATAATTTTGTATTTATTAACTATGAAAATTATAATTTTTTTAACTGATTTATTTGTTTTTTGGGGGGTATGTAACTTATTGGCAGGTTTTCTTAACTTATTAACTGAATTTTTGAATGTGTATGCAGTTTACAAGTTTGAATTTTCAACTAGTTAATTTATTTATTTTAAGAAAATTGAAAATTTAACTATGTAACTGATTCTGTATGATTATATTCTTAATGAAAAATCTGGATATTGTAACTTGTTGGCTAGTTTTGTTTATTTATGGTTTATATAAAATTCTGAATTAATTAACTGAAGAACTGATTTCATTACCTGTATATGTTTGATTAAAGTTAGCTAGTTTTAATTATTTATGTATTTTGTTTTGTGAATTCTGAAACTGTTAAACAAGTTATTTGAATGTAGCCGTTTTTAGCAAACTGAAATTTATAAGTTGCTATCAGTAGATGTGTTTGTTGTTTTAAAATTTTGCGATTATTGATTTGTTATTTGATTTTATGTGGTTTTGATGAATGTTTACAGTAAAGCAAAGCTGTACCGATTCGATAAAGAAGGAAACCAGTGGAAGGAGCGAGGTGCTGGATCTGTTAGGTTTTTGAAGCATAAGAAAACTGAAAAAGTGCGTTTGGTTATGCGTCAATCCAAGACCCTAAAGATCTGTGCTAATCATCTAGGTATTAATCTGTTAAATGATTTGATTATGCGGTTTGTCATACGTTGTATAATTTGATTCGATTTGAATGTGAAAATTTGTTGTTTGTAGTTATTCCAACTATGTCTGTGCAAGAGCATGCTGGTAACGAGAAGTCATGTGTGTGGCATGCTTCTGATTTCTCTGATGGTGAACTTAAGGATGAACTTTTCTGCATTCGATTTGCATCAATTGAGAGTAAGTTTACTTATTTTTGCTTGTTATTGGTTTTATAAGTGGTTTTCTAGCTTTTGGTGCATTGCATTTGTGTTGGTAGTTTTTTTATAGTACTTGATTAGTTCAGGTGTTGAGGTTTAGTTTTGTTTACATGGGTTTTTTAGGTAGGTGTTTGATTACATGATTGAGAATTTATAGGTCTTCATATTACGTGTAATTACATGGTAAGCTTTTGGAGTGGCGAACGACATTTGAGTTGATGCTGGTTTATTAGATGGTATGAGGAATAAGGTTTTAGTAAAATGTGAAAGTGTATATTACATTAGTACTTATAATGTAAATGCTAACTGTTGCTTTTGGTGCTATGACTGTGGCATAACTATTTGTGGCTCTTTTTGTTTGAATAAATTGCCCTATAAGCTTTTGTTTTGTTATCTATGTATACCTGTGGACTGTGGTTAACAACTCAACCTTTTGCTTACCTAAAAGTAATAAGGCTTTTTAGCTGAGTTGGGTTCTTTTACAAAATAACCGCTAGGTAATTGTTAATTTCTAGCATTAGCAATGTGTGTTGCAGATCTCATTATCTAGTGATTGTTTTTTCTATCGGATGTTTGGCTAAATTTCTGTTTTTTGACTATATGTATCTGGTTTCAATAGGGATTACTCCTTACACATGTCCTTGCATACTTGCAATAGTATCACAAAATCTACTTTTAAAAATTTTCGTTTAGGCAGTTGTATGTGGATCTTCTATCACACTTTTTTTCTGGTTTTACTTGTTTTTCTGCTCTCAACATCTTTGAAACCACTCATCTCTACACAATATGTTTGATTAAATTTGTAGTAAAACCCTTTCTAAAGATGGGATTGATATGATGACTAAAGTAAAAGGTCTGAGCAAGATATGGTAGTGATAGGGAGATGTTGTTAAAAATTTGGAAGAGGGCCCCTGTCCTTGTTAAAGTTATGGCATTGTGACATTCGCAACCTCTTCTATAGCATAAAACACCATATGCATATGATATATGCTTGGTGAAGGGTTGTAATAAAAGGCGTGGGTTGCATTCTAGTATTGAATGCTAACTTAGACTTCTCCCAACATTTTTGTCCTTAGTTGCTACAACATCGTATCCTTTCTTGCCATATTCTGCACATGATCACAAGTATTATGCTGATCATTCCTCTTTGAGTTTTAGATATCAATACAAAATTTGATGTATGTAGATAACTTTCTACTTAAATTGCAAAGCACTTTTAAAATTACTTTAAACAATTCCAGTACAACACTTTGTGAGGCTCTGTTATTATGTTTTTGGTCCTTTTACTATTTATGAAGGAGAGATCTTAATTTGTTTGTTGCATTTTTTGGTAATCATTCTTGTTGGAACTTAAAAAGCTTAGTTCTGGTAGGGATGTTTTGTCTTGTGACAGATAGTATATTTCTTTCATAGATTGTGATATTGAAAATACAACCAGCAATTGTTGTCTTAGTGTTCAAATGCAAGGATTTGTTGCTGTGATACAATGATAGTTTTTTCATCACTTGTTTGTGATCTTTTTTATTAATATAATGACCTTTTGTGTACTTAAAAGGGTTATATGGTTGGTGTTTATGTATAGCTGCCGTCCAACCTTTTGTAAAAATAAACTCAGTTGGTAGGTTATTTTTGAGGACTTGTTTTTTCTTCACTTGTGTTTGGCGTGTCATTGTTCACAACTTGTTCTGACATATGATAAAAATCTTAAGCCTAGATTTTTACGGTACTGGTGACGTTGTAGGAAGTATATCATGTCATTATATATAGTTTATTCAGTGTAACATGCATTTATACTTAGATTTTTTATTTTGTTTTTGTACTTACTGATCTGACACGTTACACTTTCATGAATATAGATTGCAAGAAGTTCATGGAAACATTTACAGAAGTAGCTGAGTCCCAACAAGGCAAGGAAGAAAACAAAGATGCTTCAAATGCTGCTGGACTACTCGAGAAGTTAACTGTTGAAGATAAAAAGGAGGAAGAAAAAACCCACGGTTCATCTGAAGAAGTGAAGGAAGAGACTGAAAAGGTCGTTGAGAAGGCAACACCTGAAAAGGCAGAAGCCGATTCAGAGAAAAAGGAAGAATAGTCTGCTGTTAATGTAATATTGCCATTTATGGGCCAGATGGAACAGCGTCTCTTGGTTGGTTTAAGTGTCTGGGAGGTGCAATGCGCTACATGTTGCAAAAGTCGTGTCGGTCTGTCAGGTCTGGTCTGGGTCGGAGTCTTGGGTTTGTGTGAAGGTTTATAGTTGGTCAGTTGTATTACAATTTGGGGTGTCAGGAGTCTGGTCGGATATAGATAATAGGAATTCTACAGATGCTATTTCTTCATCTGTTCGGAGTTGGTTTTTCAGGTATATGCATATCAAGCATGCGGTCAGTGATTTGTTTTAAACGCTCTGGTTGGAGTCATTTTGAAATATTGGATTTGATTTGGTTAACTATTGCTTATGCGTATATGTCAGAATTAAGAAAGCTTTCACAGTTTTGATCTGAGAAAACCATTGCTTATGCGTATATGTCAGAATTAAGAAAGCTTTCACAGTTTTGATCTGAGAAAACCTGATTTGTTTTCAAAATGGACCAAGCCATCATAACAAGCATACTGGTGGTTGCACGTTGTTGGCTAATATACTGTCAAAATTTGTCCAGAGGCTAAACCTATTTGAATCATTTGGCTGTAGTCCATAGCCCTTAAATTCAACGAGTTGATAATACTTGATACATTGATCATTATGATAACTTAAAATTTAAGAAATTTTATTAGTTGATCTGATATATTGCCGAAATTAAATTAAGCTTGTAAGCCCACATATACCCAAACACCCCCTTATTCTAAAACTGCATATTGATTTATGAGAGTGTTGCTGAATACGGATATTAAATCTTAAATAGCTACGCGAACACAAATGATGCAAAAGGACTATTAGGTTTACCCTGATTCATCGAAGCATTAAAACATATGTTAGCACTTTGCATGAACTTAGGTGACCCTGATTTTGTCGATATAAGTAAGACCGCATCAGAAATGCTTTCCCCTCCATTCGCAAAGAAAATCCAACAACAAATTCTTACGCCACTTTCCCTTCTGAATACTACATGCCCGGGTACATAACTAAGTTCATATTTAGTTATTTACTCTTGACTATTATTAGTCTATTTGAGCTATTAACTATAAACTCTATGGAATTGTGCATTTACCAGGTGGAGTCAGATTGAAGATCACGGTACGAGTCATTTTTACATAGTCAATAAAGATAGAAACGTTCTGTCAATGACAATCCATTTGGTGGCGGTACTTTTTCTCCCTCGAAGGGAATTGTGCTAACGAAATGGGTGACTTCTCGGTAGGGGTGAGCATTGGTCCAGGACTGGACCGGACCGAAGACCGAATTAGTCAAAAAGTCAGACCGAGGACCGGACCGAATGTGGTCGGTCCGGTCCAACAATGCCAAATAATCGGTTTGTGGTCCGGACCGGACCGACCGGACCGAATTAGCCAAAAAGCCAAGACCGAGGACCGGACCGAATGTTGTCTGTCTAGTCTCGGTCGGTCCGGTCCGTTCGGGTCGTTTGCTCAGCCCTACTTCTCGGCACCTACACAAATATCCCCCCGACAGCCTTCCTCCCTCCCCTACAAATTTTAAAAGTCCAAACAAGAGACCATTGTCTTCCATGACTCCTATCATCGTTGTCAAGGTGCTAAAAAAATCAATCATTGACTCTCGATTTTTTTATTTTATATTTATTTATTTATTTATTTTTGTTGACAGGGTGATCAACTGGTCGGGATGTACATAAGTCCAGCAGTTATAAAGGTCTTCCTTTTCCATTTCATCCTCGGAATGGAGCCTTTAGACGCTGTTCAATCTCCACGAGTATACCACAAGGTGTTCTCGTTTTCTCTATTTTTAATGCTAAAAAATGGGATGTTCAGAGCTAATGTTGATCACTCATTGACGCACATATAGGAGTTTTTCACTTTGAAACTAGACGTAACAAAATTGGCACATTAGCAGGGGCGGAACTAGGAGCCAAGTTTAGGGGTAGCGAAATACGAAAATTTGTTTAGGGGTAGCGAAAATTTGCTTCAGGGGTCGCGAAATCGCCAAAAAATGGCAAAAAATGGCCAAAAATCGCTAAAATTACACTACCGGGTAAAAGTTCAGGGGTAGCGACCGCTACCCCTGGCTTCTACATACATCCGCCCCTGCACATTAGTATGTCATATATGATTAAGAAAAATCTAGCATTTTTTATACCAAAAAACTAATTTTGGAATAATGTGATTTAAAAGTTTCAAGTCTAAAAATTCATTTTAAATGACTTTGGACCTGTTCGCGCCCATTTTGCTCGTCACTTACTAGCTAACTTTTAGAATTCACCCATTTTAGATGACTATTGACCTGTTCATAGATAACTGGGTCGAAATTGCCATTTATATTTGAGACATTCTCATTTGTCTCATTTTATGCAGTTGATGCCGAACTGTTGTATACTACGAAAACTGTACAGTGATCGATGGTGATCATATTGAGCTTTCAGAGGACCGAAAGAAATTTTTAAGAAGAGTACTGTCTTACAACCATAAGTAAGTTATGGAAGGGATGCTTGCTGCTATAAGTGATCCAAGGACAGATGGTCGGCCTGCTGCGTGTTAATAATCATCACTTTACCTCATTACCTGTAATGGCATAATAACTCGTAGGATATGTCTATTTTAACTCCAAGATCTATCCAAAGATAACTTCGAAATGTCTACATGTATCTACTTACCATGTTTTCCATCATATTTAATTGATTTAGCCAGCATGGCATTCGAAAGCGGTAAAGATTGCTTACTTGGACTACGCACAGGCTCAATTAGAGAACTCAAAGATACTTAAAGTTAATATAGTAAAAGTGTGTCTTACAATACACCTATCCATTGCCATTTCCTCGAGCATGAAGTGAGCTTTCTCCAGTTGTCCAGTTTAAAACCAAAAAGTACAAATGAAATGAACAGGTGCAAACTTTGCCAAACAGGTTCATGTTGAATACCACTTGACAGCAATAGAACATTACCAGAAATTGTGAAGAGCCTTACTTACTCAACTTCAAACGCTCACTGTGATAAACTCATAAAAGTTATGTTTGCTAGCCGTGTTACACGGCAGTTGCATGAATTTATCTACCTAATCACAATTCCATATGTCATAGAGTTGCAGGGCCAGAAAAATTGCAGATGTAAAGAATCTGTTTATATGTGAGGATTCTGTTCCTGATCAATTCAGACAAACGACACGATATCTAACGATTCTTCCATCCATTTTAGTAACTTTACACCTGTGGCATCTGAACCGAATTGATTTAACAATTATAATGCGAGATATTTACAACTACAGATTCTTCCATCCATAGGGATGTGGTTAAACAAAATTAAATAAGCCAAGTATTAGCATATAAATCCATTGCATTCTTCACTAAACCAGAATAACTTTTTAAGCCAAGTCAAATAATAAACACACACAGACATTTGCTACACACTTACTCTCACTTGAAACTATCATCTATGGATTTATCACTCATGAATTAATGAAAAAATTCTGTAGCCGCCGAGATAACTATCATGTGAAATAAGATCTGAACCTTTACGAAACTGGAGACCTTTAGCTTCCAAACGAGAGAGAGCCTACCAATGGAAAGAGAACATTATTAAAGCAGTTCAATGAATATAAACTGATTAAAACTAGCAATCTCACCCAAGTGGAAAGAAAAGAAAAAAAGACATTCTTTAATATTACCTGCAAACAATTATAACCCCCAAGTGCAATCTCGTTGACATGGCCAAGGCTTGATAAAAGTCCTTGAAGCAATTCTTCTTCTACATCATCTTGATCTCGTTCCGCAGATCTGTAGCTTACCCAGTAATCCAAGTTGGCTTTAACTAAAGAAGACACATTTTGCAACAAAAGCCCCTCCAAATACATCTCTCCTTTTATTGTTAGTGACAATATATAAGGAGCATTGATTTCTAGTGTATCTATATCACTATAGTCGTCGTAATCAGATGAGAGCACCAAGTTCTTAACACTCTTTGAAGTAACATCAATCCGCGTAAAACCACAACAATCATCCAGCTGCAAAGTTTCCAAACAAGGACACCCGGATAATATTTTTCCAATTGAATATTCATCTAATTCCGCTTTGTCAATACACAGAAACTTAAGTTTATCCCAACGAATAGCACCATTAGGAGGATTAAATACACAACGCGAAAGTTTCATACTTATAGGAATTTCTGACTCGTCTCCAAGCAACTCATCATCATAGCTAAATCTTCTTTTGTAAGTTTCCAAATCGCATGACAAACTTTCAAGTACTCCAAAGTTTTCAAACAGGGACAAACTTTCAAGTACTCCAAAGTTTTCAAACAGGGACATCGGGAAATGCCCATCATCAAAATAACAGCAGTTCAACTCCAAAGTTTCCAAACAAGGACTTCCAGATAATATGTTTCCTATTAAATCTTCATCTAATGTCCATCTATCTATACACAGACATTTAAGTTTATCCCAGCGAATAGCACCATTAGGAGGATTAAATACACAACGCGAAAGTTTCATACTTATAAGACATGAATTGTTGAAAAACAACTCATCATCACATAATGCAAACACATACGGGTCCGTTACCCTTAAATCAATCTCTTGAACGTTACACGTAATAGCATAACGTATCCATCTATTGACTTGCAATGTAGGCCAGCTTAAACTTTCAAGTTAAAAATTTTTAAGGTACATGTCGGTAGGACATTGACTTAGGGTTTTGTCGATAAACGAAAGGTTGGCGCCAACATTAATAGAATTAGCTTTGTTGATGTGATCCTTATATGTGAAAACGAGAGTAGGAAGTCGAGTCCAAAGATGTTGCCATCATTTTGAGATAGTAGTTGTTGTTTTAATCACTTCTTTTGTGGACAGCTCTAAACGAGAGATGATTTCAAGTAATAAGCAATCCGGTAACAAACTTATTCTATTTAGGGTTGAAGTCGAGTCCAAAGATGTTGACATCCTTTTTTTTGTACATGATTTTGAAACGTACCATGATTTTAGGATATATTTAGGGTTGAAGGCGATCGATGTTGGAGTATTTATAAATTAAGAAAAAGTTATATCTATTCATTATTTTGCCCAAAGACCCCTAAAATTGTTTAAAACGCTTTCTTGCACCACTTAGCGTGTTATCATGTCTGGTTATTGGGTCTTGAATCGGATTTTGGTTAGGAAACTAACCCACTACCCGACCTTATAAAAAATCGGGTTGTCGGGTTCGGGTGGGAATCAGGTCACGTTGTATCGTTTCAGGTGATTCCGGTTACCGGGTTACAAGATAAACACAACTTTATTAACACGAGCGAGTGAATAACTCATATTTTTGTTCATTTGGGAGTAAAAATAATATACACACTAGACAACTGTAAAAATGGTAAAGAACTCAGATCAACAACTCAATTACACCCAGCCAACCACCCCTTTGGTGTATTTTATTATCAAAAGATTCAAGAAGATAAGTCCCTGAAATAGGTGCTTACTAAACAATACAAAAGACAATGTGTAATCTCCTTCAGAAGGGCACCACACTATTACCTCACTTACAGAATACACTCAATCACTCAGACTATAAGAATCAATAAAAGAGATTGATCCTTTAACACTAGAACAAACATATATCAAAGTGATATATCAAGACTAATACGTATGGTATGTGAAAAACTTAGAGAGAATGAAAAGTGGCTAAAGAAAGATAATGAAACCCTAGCTGGAACATGAGTATATATACAACTATGTTTCACTTTAGCCCCTCAACTTCTCAAACTTGTCTTTCAGCTACAAACTTGAGTTATCTAATAGAAGACTTTCAAACTTGACATAATAAGTCCCTTAACTTAATAAAAGTAATTCTTCAACATCCCCCCTCAAGTTGACAAGTCTTTATCTTGAACCTTCATCAACCTTTGCTTCCTTATCTCCATTAGCACCATTATTGGAACCTGCAAACATATCAAACAAACCCAACTTTTTGCACAACAATGCATGTTGCTTATGTCCAAGACACTTAGTAAAAATGTCAATCTGCAAGTTAGTATGTATTTTAACAGTTTTAATAACACCTGCAGATACATTCTCTCTTACCAAATGCACATCCAACTCAAAATGTTTAGTTTTTTCATGAAAAACTGGATTTGCAGCTATCTAGATAGCAGCACTGTTATCACAGAATACATCAACAGGCAACAAACCTTTAACATCAAGGCTATCCAACAAATTACTTAACCAAATAACCTCACAAGTAGCAGAAGCCAAACTTCTATATTCAGCTTCAGCTGAACTTCTAGATAAAGTAGCCTATTTTTTACTTTTCCAGGAAATAAGTGAATTTCCTAAGAAAACACAAAAACCAGTAACAGACTTTCTAGTAACAGGACATTTAGCCCAGTCTACATCAGCATAAGCTCTGAGTTTAAGATCAGAATCACTATCAAATTGTAAACCAGAACCTGGAGATCCTTTCAAATATCTTAACACTCTTAAAGCAGCCTTAAGATGTGATTGCAAAGGGTTATGCATGTGTTGGCTCAAACAATGCACAACATAACTAATATCAGGCCTAGTATTAGTCAAATATATCAACTTTCCTATAAGCTTCTGATAGTTAGTTATATTGTTCAAGACTTTGTCATTATTAGACTCAACACAGCTTAACACAGAATTTTTAGGCAAAGGAGTATCAACAGGCTTAGCAGCAAGCAAACCATACTCATGCAACAACTCTAAGCAATATTTCCTTTGAGACATACAAACAACTTTATCATTCTTCAACACTTCAATTCCAAGGAAATATTTTAATTCACCCAAATCTTTAATCATAAACTTTGTGCTTAGAAATTGTTTAAACACTTTAATTTCAGTTTCATTATTTCCAGTTATAACATTATCATCAACATATACCAGCAAAGCAACAAATACAGAACCACTTTGCTTGATGTAAAGAGAATAATCAAACTTACTTTGAACAAAACCATGCTCAACCAAAGCAGTAGTAAGTTTAGCATTCCACTGCCTAGGAGCTTGCTTAAGTCCATAAAGAGACTTATTCAACTTACACACTTTGGTATCATCGCCACCATTAAAACCTTTAGGTAAAACCATATAGACATATTCTTCCAAATCACCATACAAAAAAGCATTATTGACATCTAACTGATATAAAGGCCAGTTCATATTAACAGCAATACTGATTAAGCATCTAACAGTAACCATTTTGACCACAAGACTAAAGGTTTCATCATAATCAAACCATTCTCTTTGATTAAAACCCTTAGCAACCAGCCTGGCTTTATATCTATCAATCTCTCCTGTAGATTTATACTTAATTTTCCAAATCCACTTATACCCAATAGCATATCTACCCTCAGGTAATTCACATTCAGTCCAAGTATTATTTCTGTTTAAGGCTTCTATTTCATCATTCATAGCATTAGACCAATTAGGATTTTTAAAAGCATCCTCATAACAAGTAGGTTCAACAGATTTGTTTAAAGTAGAAGCAAAACATTTATTAGAAACACTTAACCTCCCATAATTCACATATTTCTCAATACCATATCTAAGTTTAGCACTTAGCACATAATCATTGAACCTCACATGAGTTTTAGTCTCTATATGACCTTCTTAATACAGGTGTCTGTGCATCATCTGTTATATTAATAGATTGAGTATGACCATTTTCATTTTAAAACAGATTGCCCTCAGACCAGTTTTGGTCACCATGATGGGTTGAAGATTGTCTTCCTTCTGAGTGCAATTGTGTAGTATCTGTATTAGAGTCTATTGCAACTCTAGAAGGTGACTCACTACCATCCTCAATTGGTGAATCTCTCCTTTCATCATTGGGACTTTGAGACCACAGATTATCAAAAAATATCAAGTGATCTGTTTCCTTTGCTTTTTGAGCATCTACACAATCACAAGTTTTCATTTTTAATGGAAAAACATTTTCATAAAACCTCACATCTCTTGCATAAAACACATTTCTTGTATCTAGGCTTAAAAATTTATAAGCTTTTTTCACAGTTGAAAAACCAATTAAAATGCACTTTTCAGACCTAAAAGACATTTTATCATGATTGTTTAAGACAGTTGAAAAACAAAGACAACCAAATGACCTCAAATGGGAAAGATTAGATTTTTTTATTATGGACTAACTCATAAGGACACTTTCCTTTTAACACAGATGATGGCAGCCTGTTTATAATATAAACAGCAGTTAGGGCACAATCAGACCAGAAATTTAAGGGAATTCCCCCTGAAACATAAGACTCCTAGCTACATTGAGCAGGTGTCTATGTTTTCTTTCAGCAATCCCATTCTGCTGAGGAGTATGAGCACAAGATGTTTGGTGTATGCTGCGCGGGAATTGCACCAGGCTTTACCTCTCGAGGGATCTCGAGAAGCTTACAACCTCCACCAGGCAGTGTACCTGATCGTTGTAGTATAGTATAGTGACAAGTACCGGGGGATTGATCGTTCAACTCAGGAATAGTGTCGCTAGGATTAGAAAGCCTAAAAACTAGGTCTAGAGGTGAGGGATGATTCTTTTTGGATTTTTATATTTTATGAAAAGCAAGTAAAATCTCGGTTTTGGAAGAGTGGGCGGAATTAGTTGCTAGTCAACTAACCCAATAACTAAAAATGCAATCAAAATAAAATAACAAAAATGTAAATAAAGCTAATTAAACTAATGTGGTGTAAACAGTAATTGGGAGAATTGTGTTTACTTAGATTTCACTACTCCCTAGATATCTTTTACAGGTTAATTGTTTGTTACAGTTGCGTGGATGACGGATTATATTCCTTAATACCAATTGTGGGGTGGCGTGCATACTTCCCCAACTCTATAAGCTCCTACTTCACTCCTATGTCGAGCCTGCAAGAAGCTCCTAACATGGGATCACTAGAATTCGCTCATGCATTAAATACAATCATAAAAACCTAGTACGCATTGGTTCATGTTTCTTAAGACGTTCAAGCAAGTTACACAATGGAGATCTGCCAGTTTTCTTAAGCCTAACATCGAAATCATTCATCCAATACAACTATAAACAAGCAATCAACCTATAATCAACATCTAGGTTTCATTACATCTAAGCAAACACACAAAAGATCTAGCCTAGCATGTTAAAATCAAGACAAGCGTAAGATGTATTCAAACAACACATAAACATATTGAATGAATTGAAAGGAAACTTATCTCAATTGAACATGAAGGGTTTCAAGGGTGAAAACCCTTGAAAATACTGTTATAAACGAGCTAGGGTTTATTAAGTTCGACCCTAAAATTCTCCACACAAGTTCCCCACTTAATGAATGAAACTTAGAAAAGTATATATAGATTTCATGAGGTGACGGCGTCAAGAAGAAAGTTCTGACGCCGTCATCTCGCCGCCAATAAAATTCTCGGACTGCCTAGATCCAGATCTGACGTTGTCATGTGTATTTCTGTTCTGGGCCATCACCACTTTTGCTCCTGACGGCCTTGCTCTGACGCCGTCATGTTTTCTCTGGGCCGTCATCATTTTTGCTCCTGACGCCGTCATAAAATTGCTCTTGACGCCGTCAGGTACTGTTTCCAGCAAGGAACATTAAGACTTTGCCGTTTTCTTCACTTTTATGCTCCAAAAACGTCCAAAATGCTTCCTTTTCCAGAATTCTCTCCCAAAGTACCTAAAATCACAAAAGGAACGATTTAGGGCAATAATTGATCAAATAAATTCCAATTCCGGCTTAAATGCCCGTAAAAACGGATCATTTTTCGCCCCATCATATACCCCCACACTTGAGATTTGCTTGTCCTCAAGCAAATGCGCTTTTATTCTAGTCAAAATACAAGTTAGGGGTCATTTAACACTAATATAAAAGTAATTATAACAAATAATCGTTCCACTAAAGACCAAAGACAAGCACGGAGGTCATACACTAGCACCTCACAAATAGTGTTTAGATACTCACATCTCTCGGGTGTAATAAAGTATATATCACAATATGGAAATGGAAAACATCTCTCACTACCTGTCATAGCAAAATAGATTACCATAGGCTTGGGAAATGATCAAACCTCCACCACATGGCGTAAGCACCTAGGATAAACTATCAAAGAGGTCTTTCAAAGGGTTATAACGTTAGGTTTAGGGATATGGAAAACACGGTTTTGTTGGATATAGGCAATCTTTACTGGTGGCGAGTTAATAATCTTGGTTAATTACATGTACAATATGGCGTTGCTAAGCCAAACTAGACTCGACTTAAGCTAATAAATCAAAAATAACAAAAAATATAAAATAAACATAGAATGAAACGGGATGGTAGTCCGTATGTTTTTCTCTTTTTCTTTTTCTATTTTTTTAAAAAATTTTTCGATTTTTATTTTTATTTTTATTTTTTTTGCATACACTCTTACCCTACTATCCAAAATAATACATCATAAGGAATGAACATTCCCCTTACACTTGAATTTTTACATACTTTACAATAAACTAATCTAATGAGTCGAATTAAGATAATCAAAACACTTGGAGTACTTTTAAGATTAACGTACATATGGGGGTAATAAAATGATGTTCTTCCCCATTACTCCATAACAATAGTACTTTACCCATGAGTCCCAATCGTCCCAAAACAATATGTACAAGGATATGACTCGACTTAGCAAACATGTAATCAATTAGATAATTAACTAAGGGTTTAAACATGTAACAATAATGCACTAAAGATGAGTGCATACACGGAAGGCTAAGGCGATTTGGTTGTACATTTAAGTGGGTTGTAACAAATTCTTCCTTTAAGTAATATGCTTAAAGTTAGAAACGAAAAGATAGGCTCGGAGGGGTGTACTAGGGGTTTCGTGTACTAAAAATGAGTACAACGCTAAGGTGTGGGAAAAATTAGTTGACTTAACTAGCCAAGTAATATGACTTAAATGGTCAAGTAATTATGATACGGGTTTAACACAAGGGTGATCCTAATGCCTCTTATCATGTAGTAAATCCTACTACACGAATGTAGTCTCACTAGTGGTCTCGGGATGCATCACTAACGCAAGTTCTAGAATCTAAATGCTACCGGTACACTCATAAGCACTAATAGTGAATGCTTTTCCTATCAAATCTAAAGGCGAACCTCACATATTTGGGTGGAAATTTTTTTTGAATAGTACGGTTTTGTGCTAGTCATACAACTCCTATCCATGAGACGCTTGCTAAGGCTAAAGTTTCACTCCTAAATGTTGTAAAAAAATTTAAATTTGGCGCTAAAATTACACTAACAAGTATTTCTCATAGTTTTATTACACACCTACCATCAAACAAACAAACTCAAGTGCAAGTTTATCTATAAGTTATCATGATTTACCCTCCCCTTACACTTAGGGTGAACATTGTCCCCAATGTTCAATTAAAAAATGTAAAAGTAAAATAGGTGATGAGTGTCTAAATACTCATCATTTTATACCAATCTGAGCTGCCAAAACATACAAAAACACTCAAATATGCATAATAATACTTAAAATATCTTAGAAGTGTGTTTTATATGTTTCAAATGCAAAATATGCAAAAACAGATGAAAAACGTACAAAGTTTGCATAATTGGCAGTTTCAGTCCCTCAAGTTTCAAAAATTGTCAAATCTAGTCCCTGGTAAATCAAAACATGAAAAATATCATCAAAGGTCTTTAGGGATTCATAAGTTGTCAAGTTTAGTCTTTTAAAGATAAAAATTACAAAATGACAACTTTAGTCCCTCAAGTTTCAAAAATGTCAAAATTAGTCCTTAAGGTTTTAAAAAAAATGGGAAATCAATAAAATAAACCTTGTACTATTCTAAAATGACAAAATTGGTTCTTATGATAACATTTTGAGAAATTACAACCACAGTCCCTTAAAAATCCAAATTTACATAAATGGTCCCTGGAGTTTGAAAAAATTACAGAAAAGGTCCCTGGATATTTTTAAATGGAAAAATCATAAATTTGGTCCTTGGTTTATCATATTTGGCAAAAATAGCACTTGAAACTACTTTGGGAAAATCACATATTCAGTCCCTCTACTTTGCCAAAATTACAAAATTGGTCCTTGATAAATACCACAACCAACCGGACCCTTTTTGTTATTAAAACCAAACCCAAAATTCCAATCCAATCCAAACCTTACCCTTACCCAGCCCACACCCTTCCAAGCCCAAAAATAAGCCCAGTCCACTTCCCCTTTTTATATAATACGGGGTTTGACCCCAGTCAAACACCCCAATACCGCCAAAACCACTACCACTGTAGCACCCCCTCACCACCACCTGCAAACACCAATACCATGGTGGTTTTTACACCATCTGTCCACCCAGCTCACCCCTACTCACCACCTTTCCACCTCACACACCAAACCACATCAGCATTTAATGCTTTCTCCACAGATTTTCACCCCAAACCATGCCCAATCCTCTGTTTCTTCCATACAACCCCAACTTGTCCTAAAAACATTCCCCTTTGTCCCCTGACACCTCCACAACACTCCAATTATCCTTAATTATTCACCTTTGGCCCCAAGTTAACGTGGGGACTTTTGGCGCCAATTTCAGTTTAAACGGCTGAGATTGATTCAGAGCATTGGATGGCTGTGATTGAAGTGGGAAAGACTCAGAGCACTTCAAGAAACCCTAATTGAAGCTTATAAAATGAAGAGAAGATCAGAAGAAAGATATATAGTTTATTTTTAGCAAAAATAGTTTCGTTTAAGTTGTAATCTGTTGTTTCAGTTTGTTATCAAGTTTTTAAGCTTTGTGTAATCAATTAAGGTGTAATCTCAACTTTTGTGATAATCAACTTCAAGTTTTAAGTCATATCTCAGTTGGTGCAATTTTCACTCTCATTTCAAAATTCTAAATAAACTGTGTTGTTGTTATTGTATGGTTACATGGATTGAATAAGCTCATATAAGCCCCCATAAGCTCAATAAAGCTTTTAGTAATTTACTAATCAGTTTAATATAAAAAATTTCATAAATATCAAATTGGTCAACTAAAGTCAACTGTGGCAATTTGGACTTGATTTCTGGGATTCATAGCTGATTTGGAAGCAACAAGAAGCTTTGGAGTTTGGTTTAGATCCTCAGGGAGGAAATAGGTTGTTTTTGGTTCATGTTTCAAGCAGGAAAGCATATTGTAAGTTCCAAAAATCTCATAACTGTCTTTGTATTGTAGCTTTGTTCATTGCTTGTTTTTCTTAGTTGTTTAATGCTTATTCAGTCTTATATAGTGATAATATAACCTTAGATTAGTACCTTGTTTGTTGGAATTGATAGTTACTAAAAAATAAAAAATCAAACAGTCAACATAGCTTATCTTGTAATCTTGTGTATCTGTGGTTAATTTCTATTTCTAAGTGCTTAATTATATTTAATATAACATAATAAGTCATGTTGGATCAGTAGGATAAGCTCTTATAGCCCTTAGCTACTTAAATCTCAAAACAGTTTAGGTAAAGGTGTGTTTGGATCAGGTTGTTCATCTGAGTTCAAGGTAGTTTAAGTTGCTCTTTTTGCTTGCTTTAAGTCATATAGTGTAATACTAGCTCAGAAAAACAAAAATACCCAAGTCTTAATTGGCTAAAAGTCAAAATCACAAGTACTTCTTCACCACAGTTAACTGTGGTGGAATTTGAGTCCAAAACTCATCATACCTATTCATAAGTTGTTGGAACAGCTTAATTAAGTCTTATTATAACTTATTACAACATATTCAGTAAGTAGATTAAGCTCAAAGTTCACATAAGTCAAACTAACTCAAGTTCACATAAAGTCAAAAGTGTTGCTCTCAGATTTTCTCAAAACTTGGGTGATTTTTCTAGAATTAAGGAAGCTGATTTAGAGTTTGAAATTTTTTGTGCTTATAACCTACCACTTAAACTATAGGAATCAAGGCTTATTTGATTTTTAAGATTTTTAATCAAGCTTGTGCAAAAGCTGAAAGTACCCTGCAGGGCAAACCAGTGCCCTGTGCACTCAGATCCCATTTCACCCACCAACTTTGGTGGTGATTTGTGGTTACTTCAGTGGACCCCACACCCTAGGTTTCAGCTTAACTGTAGCTTAATACCTCAGCTTTTAACATCTAGGTTTAGTCTAGCCTTTAGCTTATTGTAGCATAGCTTTTAGGATCCAATTTGTAACCTTTTAAAAACAAGCCATACTGATAACTCAGTGTATGACCACCATTTCAAAGGCTCACACAGAGCTTAGTAGTGAACAATAAGGATAGCTTATTGGCTCAACTTGTAGCTTATCACCTTAACTTTGAACCCCTAGGTTTAGTTTGAACCCCCTTTTACTCTTGTGGACCCCACACTCCTTGGAACACAACTGCAGGGAAGAAGTATTCCCCTTGCACCAACTTACCACCACCACACCACCAACTTTAGTGGTGGCTGCAGCCCACATCTGTGGACCCCAGTAGTTCAAACTTAGTTTAGACAACCCCCCTCCTACCCAGGTTCAATAGTTGACCCTTAGTTTGACCCTTAGACTAGTGGACCCCACTTAGTTTTGAACCAAAACTCTGTCCCATTTCTGAGTCAGAAACCAAATAAGCAAGTGCTTATTTTAGCTTTCCAGCTTATCCTAGGAGCTTATCTCATCAAATCTAGTTTAAATAAGTCCAAATAACTTAGGTGTATCTAATTTAATCAGCGTGGACCCCACACAACCTCAACTTAGCTTATTTCTTAGTGTGGTCAACCATAGTCAACTGTCTAGGGAAATAAGCACTTACAGTGCTTATTCTTGATTTCTAAAATAGTTGTCTTTGTTAAAGTTTCATTATTTAAGTATTTAAATAGTTTTATAAAAGAAAAACCAGAAAAAGCAAAATTTAATTATAGTGACAGCTTCTATTTAATAGAAATTATCTAATTAATTTTCATCTCAGCTTATTAATAAGCACTTTTCTAATTTTATAATTTTATAAATTTCCTAGTACCTTTAAGTAGTTAAAATAATTTTCTTAGATTTTTTCTAAGCAGTTTACTATTTATTAGATTTAAAACTAGTTTAAATAATTAAATAGGTAATATTAGTAATTAAATAGATTTCTTTAATTTTAATTAACAAAAGTAGAATTTTATATTTTTCATAAGTTTTATAAAGTAGTTAAGACTTTTAGAAAATAGTTTCATAATTTCCACTATCCATTTTCTAATTTTCCTATTTAAATTAATTAATTTAGATTTAAATTAATTAATAAGTAATTAATTAGTCAATTAGCCTAAATATAATTTTTAGCAACTTTTTATAATTTGTAGTATTCATGTAGTGGTTAAATAGTTTTATAAATTTTATCATAATTTTATAAGTCAATTAAATATTAATAGTAATTTAAAATAGTTAAAATAGTTTAATTAAGTTAAATAGTTTTAAATTAATAAAATACTCATAAAAAGACAAAAATATTTATTTTCATTTTTTATACTTTCTTCAAATTCTAATTAAGGTTTAGAAATTATTTTTATAAGTTTTTAGTGTAATTTGTGGTATTTATAATTTTTAGTTAATTTAACTTAATTAAATGGTATTTATAATTTTTAAGTAGTTTTAATTAATTAAATAATAATTAAATATTATAATAAATCATTTTCATAACTTTAATTTCATTTTCCATTTTCTTTAATTTTAAATTTTCAAAAGTTTCAATTTTACCCCCTGTAGTTTGTAACTTGTTAAAAACCACTTGTCTCTGTCTGTTATCTGATTTTCCAGTTTGTGCTTTTATGCTTATATCTGTATTTCTGTTATAGTTTATATCATTTCATATTATCTAAATACCAAGCAATCAGTAGTGTAATCAATCCTCAAATCATCTTTGTTACTGTCCTCTGTACCACTCACTCTCCTAATCATTTACAAATACAATTTCAATCTCGTTGGGACTTAACGACCCGGGGATTTCCCTGTACTTCCACGGTCAATATTAACTTGCACTTTCTCCCAGGTGGGCCTATCAGCTGCACATGGTTGACTGGTTGGTTTGGGAGGAGTCAATAGGTAAAAGAATGAAATCAAATACTCCTCTGATTCGCTCGGTATGGATAGTGTGGTAACAAGGTTAGATCTTCCTCCAAGAAAATGAACAACCAAAGCTTCCCTTCCAGAATATAAATCATCTTCTTGTCAAATATAACCTGTTAAACCTGAGAAAACAAACAAGGCAACCTCGCGTAAAATCGGCGGCAATCTATATATGCTAACAAATCCTAGAAAGCAAAGTAAGATATAATGCTTGTGGAATGAATGTTTGCAGATTTCCTGGAGATTATAAAACTAAAGATTCAACAAAAACTTTAAGACTCCGTTAGAAAAACAAAACTGGTAAAATTTCCAGATTTTTACACGTGACGCCGTCAGAAGTGACCTGCAGAAATCTTTATGTTAAGTTTCCGGTAAATTTCTGGAAAACCTTTGTCCTACTTCCTGGAAAATCCTGCAAAACATCATTATGACTCGATACAAGCATTTGACTCTAACAAATATGAATATACATGTCCATTTAATATTGTGGAAAATCATGATCGGTTTTGTTTCTTAAAAACATATTTGGGGTTTCCCCTTACACTTATCTTTTGCGAAATACCTTTGGATGAAGTTAAGACAAAGCCAAACGACAAAATGAAGTATTTTCACCATTTTATTTTGAAACATGATCTACCAACAATAAAAATAAAGCATGCATACGGAAACAAATAACAATCAAACAAATAAAAATCACACAAAGCATGGGTTGCCTCCCCAGAAGCGCTTTTCTTTATTTACGAGTCTTGTAGCTAGACTCAAGGTCATGGGCAATTACGTGACCTCATCGTTGGTTTCACTCTCTAGGTCATCTCCTATCTCGGTATCGCTTTCATAGTGCATGTATTTCTGGTCTTTGAACTCAAGGACATCTTTTCGATACTTGGACCCAAGTTTACTAACATCCTTAAAGAATCCACATGATAAATCAGAAGTGTTCTTACATCCTCTCCGAACATCTTCATCACATAAGATAAGTTGAGAACTTAGCTTATCAAGCCCGTCACAATCTATTTCTTTGAGATCTCTTCTCTTGTATGGCGTTTGGTATGACACCCTCCTAATTCCATCAGCGAAGGTCATGATTCCGTTCCGGTCGTCAACTATTAAATTAGTGACTTCACAAAAGGGTGCTCCGAAAAATGACAACCTTGGGTCAACATAGTCTTCGATGTTGTCCACGATCGTAAATTCCATAATGAATGCCATATTTCCTACGAATACCTGGATTTCATGATCTCTACCGACCACTTTTCCTCCCTTATAAATCATTCCCCATCTAAAGATATTGTTATAGTGGAATAGGGACATAAAATTCTTAGGTAGGATTACGTTAATGTAGACATTATCGAAATATTTATGACCGATCATGCAGGGGATTTTGAGATTATTCGGATCACGCCGCCTTATCTTCCCTGATCCTCCATCCCTTGATCCATATAGATTCCCTTCTAGTGATGGACGGTACTCGTACACCTCCTCATTACCCATACGAAAAATTACATTCTTGACGCCATTGGTGAATAATGCACTACCATCCTTCTCATCAAGGATTACTCCTGATTCATTGACAAATGGTTTCCCTAGAGCAAGGTTGGTTAATGTTAGATTAGTGACAGGGTCTATGTCATCGACCACAGTGAGGTCGATGTTGTAGACAAGTTCTCCAATCATGACTGATAAATCTTTTATTACCCTTGCGTTATTGATTCTTTCATACGTCGTGCGTTCAGGGAAGGCTTCGTGGTATAGGGAAAGGGGGATTATGTTGACAGGGAGGCTAGGATCTATATGAGTATCGGTTAAGAGCCTTTTCCTAGTGTAGGAAATCTTGAAAACTTTAGAATTGCTTCCCTCAGTCCTATCACTACTCCCATTAGTCATATCCACCAATTTTTTTTCGGGTTCCTCTATAATAGATTTACCCAAAATCGCTGGATTTCTTGTATGCTCTTTCAATCTCTCTTCTACTTCATCCAATTTGCTAGACTATTGCGTAACGGAGTGTTCGAATGAGTTGGTAGGGCTCTTGGTCAATTCGTGGTCCAACCTTGAGGTTTCATCCTTAGCTGTATGGCCCATATTTCCAGTTGGTTGTTGGTTCAGGTTAGGTGTAGGAGCAGATATTGTGGTGATAGTATTTAAAAATGGATCGGTCCTAGGGGGTTGACAGGGTCCCTTACGTCATTTACCTTTGGTGACAGATGTTTAAAGAGTTTACTAGGACTTTTTATTTTCACAGGAGAGGTTGGCTGATTCATGACGGTAACGGATTTGACCTCTTCAGTCTGAATTGGTTTATTAACAGCGTGCTCTTTAATAGCAGTTAACAGATTACAAATCTTGTTATTCATGTTAGTTTGCTGTTGCCTAAATTTGGTCTCGAGTGTAGAGAGCTGTAATTCTTGAGATAGAATGAACTTTCGCAAGGCATCTTCATAGCTTTGCCTAGGAGTACTCTGTGATGGAAAATGCTCGGACCATTCGAGTGGGGAGGAATCATTGAAGGATACACTCCTAGTTTGGTACCCTCTGAAATTAGGTTTATCCTTCCATGCCTCATAGGCCTCATCAAAGTTTTGAGGACTTCGACCAACGTGTGACGATGTGAATTCTTTATAAGCATGTTTTAGAAGCTCATGCAGTTATGTGTTTCGTGAGGGCCATTACACAATTTACATGAAGAAGCGATTTTGCTCACTTGGCTTAAAGGCTTAGGAGCTTCGTAAGATTTCATGAGAAACTTGACTCGACCTTCAAGTTCCATGATCCTACGGTCGGGAGTGCTAGAATTGTTCGAAGGCAAAGATATTGTCTTGACCGTTTTGTTCAAATCACGGGGATCATTCCAACTTTCGTTGTCATAGAGAGCAAGATCTTCTATGAGTTCCCATGATTATTCCGCACTTAGATCACGTAGCTTACCACCGGCCGATTGGTCAATGGTTCGCCTTGTGGAGAGATCGATATGGTCATAGAAGATTTGGACTTGGAGCCAAAGATCTATGCCATGATGAGGGACTTTTTGGAGTAAGTCCTTGAAACGAGTCCATGCTTCATATAGAGTTTCACCTTGACATTGTTGGAACATCAAGATATCATTTCTAAGCTTGGTAGTTCATGCTCAGAGAGTGAGTGGGAACCTCGGGTATGATAACAGTAGACTCAGGGAGTTGAGAAGGACTAGCATACATGGATTTTATAATTTCCGTTTGTTCAGCTGCTAGTAATTCTCCCATACTCTTTTCTCCCTGAATATCCATGGAAGGAGTCTCAACTGATGAACTTGATGAGGTATCATCACTTTCATCATCCTCATCGAGAAAAGCAGCATTTTGAAATTTGGTACGTGTTATAGCTGCTTGTTCTAAGACTAGTAATTCTTCCATGCTTCTTTCGTCTCTAGCAGCATGTTCTTCAGCAAGTAATTCCGCGATAGATTTATCACGAGAATATTGAGTGAGTGGAGACTGTGGGGGTGTGAATGTGTCAAAACCGGATATATCAGAACTAGAACAATGTTCAGGTTTATAATACGGTTGACATTTGAAATCATCATGAGGACCCCCACAATATACACAAGAAGAACTTGGTGCATTGTGAAACGACATATTAGCCAACTCCTCCTTAAGGTCTTTAAGTTTCTCAAGAACCTCTAGACAAAGGTCTTGCTGGTTTAGAGGAGTTGCTTGGTTCATTTGGTACTGTGGAGGTGGGTCTTGAAACGAATAGTCGTAATTGTTACAAGGAAATGAATTCCTTGTTTGACAATCAGAGCTAAAGTGAGGACCTCCACAGTACTCACAACAGTTGAACTGATGTGTCTGTGAGTCGTATGTGTTTGAGTCATAATTGTTATCAGGAACCTGCTCATAGACAAACTGATTCCTAATTTGACAATCAGAACTGTAGTGTGAACCACCACAGTACTCACAATAGTAAAACTGCTGAGTCTCATGGTGTGGAAGCTGGTGGAATGAATCAGTTATGTCAGGGTAGGAATAGGGATTCTGGTTATAGACAGACCCGTTTCCTGACTCTACCATGCCACAATTGGGGCAAGTACCACCATTATAAGGACTACCACACCCTTGACAGACAAGAAGGTGAGAATAAGACATAGAAAGAATCAAAGGGTCTAGGGGATGAGAAATGAAGAATCAAATAGGTAGGAGTGTAAAGGTGAATATTTTTGGTATTTTTGAAAATTTTTGTAGTAATAATAATAAGGAAAATATTTTTGGTTTCTTTTGTGTTCGTTGAAAACTGATTTTAAAAAGTTTTCGGGAACAGTTTTGGTTTTATATGATAATAATATGAACAAGGATGGATAAATGTACAATGAGCGTGTATTCAGGTTCACTAATACGCAAAAACGTTTAGAATAAGCGCACAACCTCCCCGGCAGCGGCGCCAAATTTTGATTCGCCTCAAACAGTCAACTAAGTTTACCAGGTGATGGTCAACCAAGTCAAACGTCTAAAACAAATGCTTCCGAGGAATACAGTGTTTTCCCGGGTCGTAAGTCCCAACGAGGTGTGCGATGTGATATTATAAACGAATCTGTGATTAGTGAATGTGAGCAGGAAAGGTATAAAGTGTGTGTGTGTGATTTAAACTAGGGTTTTATAACTTAAAATAACTATTAGAATGATTACGTAAAAGCTAGGTATTTAAAAACGTTTAAAACGTACACCGATTTAAAATCAGACGCGACTGCGTACTGAGAAAAAGGTGAGTTTTAAGAAAAATAAACTATAAGGGTTAAAAATAAAAATTCTATAAACTTAAACTTAAAATAAAATTAAATTAAAAATAAAACTATTTTTTAGATTATTATATTATTTATTATTAATTATTTAAATAAAAACTATTTAACTATTTAATTAGAAAATTATAAATACTACAAATTAAACTAAAAACTTATAAAAATATTTTCTAAACTTAAAAATGAACTTGAAGAAAGTATAAAAAATAAAAATAAATCTTTTTGTCTTTTTATAAGCTTTTTATTAATTAAAAACTATTTCTATTAATTATACTAATTAAACTATTACAAATTACAAATAATATTAAACTAACTTAGAAAATTATGAAAATATTTATAAAACTAATTAACCATCACAGGAATCCTAAAAAATTATAAAAACTTTATTTTATATATTTATAAACTAGTTTACTAATTATTATTCTATTTATTATTTAATATCTAATTAAACTTTTTAAATTATAAAAACTATTAAATGAACAGTAAAAATTCTAGAAAAATTACTAAAATTATATTATGACTTATAAAAGCTAGGAAAAATATAAAATATAGGTGTTACAATATAAAAACTAATTATGCTATTTATAACTTATTTATTAATTAATTATTAATAAAACTATTTTTAATTCTAATTAATACTAAAAGACAAAATTAAAATCTGAGAAAATTATTATAATTACTTTAACCTAAAATGAAATTAATAAAAATATAAAAACACAACTTACTTAATAAAAATCTAAAAATGAAAATTAAAATTAAATTAAATTAAATAGAAACTATCACTTATTTTTATATTGTTTTTCTTGGATTTTTCTTTTACAAAACTAATTTATATATAAAAATAAGCAACTTTAATAAAAACAATAATTTTATAACTTAAAAATAAGCTAGATATAAGCTAAGAACTTCAACAGTTGACCAAAGTTGACTGAAATGGGAAATAAGCTCAAAAGAGCTTATGTGGGACCCACCTTGATTAATTCTGATCCTAATAAGTTATTTGGGCTTGTCAAAGCTTAATTTGATCAAATAAGCTCAGTAGATAAGCTAGTAAATCAAAATAAGCTAATCCCAAAACTGAATTCTGCTCAGAATGGGGACAAGGTTCAAGGGCTTATTTAGGTGGGGTCCACAGTGACACAGGTCAAACAATAGGTCAACCTTAAGGGTCTGGTAGGAGGGGGGTTGGGAGGAACTAAATTTATGGTGTGGGGCCCACTGTGGTGGTCACAAAACACCACCAAAGGTGGTGTTGTGACTGAGTCTGAACTGAGCAGGGCAACACCTTGCCCTGCAGTTGTGTTTAGGGGTGAGTGGGGTCCACACAAAAAATGCTAAAAATATGATGAAGGTGAGAAATCAAAGTTGAGCTGATAGAGTGTAATTAGAAACAAGTTTCAAAACCTAGATCCCAATCCTAAATTCTAAACAATTCTCCCAATATTTGAGAAAATCTGAGTGTGTACAAATTGACTTTTTAGGAAACTTGAACTAGTTGACTTTTATGAACTTCTATTGGATTCTAACTACTAATTAAGTTGTTATAAGCTAATATTAACCTAAATTAAGCTAAAGCTACTAATTATAAGCTAATATTGAGGGTCTATGGTCCTCAAATCCCTCACAGTTAACTGTGAGGATGATTAAACTAACATTTTGACTTTTTAACTAACAAGACCTAAGTTTTATGGTTTATATATCCTATTTAGACCTAAGGTAACCTGTTTCAACAACAATTAACAAACAAAACAAGCTCTGAGTCCCTCAAATCAGTTTAACCAAACACTCATTTACAAACCTAAGTTGCACTATAACTTGGAAATTTTAAACTATAACTACCAATTTTAAGTTAAAAACAGATTACACAAGTTTAATTAAAACTAATTAAAAGGAAATTACACTATAAAGACAATAAGAACTAACTATGCAAAAATTTGGAAATGACTTACAATTATTGATAGGCTGATGAAACAAGGAACCAAGACCAAAAACACCTCCAATGATCTGTCACTAAACCCTTAGAACTATTTCAATCCAAATACATGTCCTGCTAAGCCTTCCTTCTTCTTCTTCCTTGATTTTTGAATTATTTTCTATTTTTCTTGATTTATTGAGTATTTTCTTTTTTAAGTTAATAACTAGTTTTAAAAAATCTATAAGCTTAAATAAACTTTGTCAGGGCTTATGTGAACTCAAGAATCCAATAACAACTAATAATAACAAAATTCAACAACTTGAAATTTTTGAAATGAAATGTAAAATTGCATAATCTGAGATAGCAAACCAAACATGAAATTGAGATGTAAAAGAGTTCAAATAACATTAATTAAACATGATACAAGCTTTTAGAATCAAAATTACAACTGAAAATGTAATCTACACTACCTACGACTATAATAAGCTAAAACTACTCTAACTAGCTATCTCTTCTGCTTCATTTTCCTTATGTAGAGACTTTTAAGGTTCTTGGGACCCACCTTGACATTTCCCACCATCTGTGAGCCATTGATTTGGTTAATCCAATCCAAGCCGTTTAAAAAGCTTTTTTCGCGCCAAAAAGTCCTATGGGTCAGTAAGGGTAACGTGTGAGGATTTTAGGGGTTTAATGAAGGTTTGGAGGTTTGTATGAGGTGGAGGGATAGGTGGGAGAAGTGGTTTGTGAAAACTGTGGGTGATGGAGGTTTGTGGTATTAGCAGTGGTGGAAGAAGGAGAAGGAGGGAAGGTGTGTTTTTGGTTTTGTTGACCGGTATTTGACTTGGGTGTGGACTGGGTTGGTTTTGGGCCTAGTGGACTGGACTAGCATAATGGGTGGGTTAGTTTGTTTGGTTTTGGTTTTAATAATTAAGGGTGATCCGTTTGGTTTATTTAGTAACAAATCACAAGGACTAAAAATGTAATTTGGATAAAGTTGAGGGCTGAATTGTTGATTTAACCAAAGTTCTCATAGGGACCAGATTTGACAAGGATAAATAATACAAGGGTATTTTTTTATGTTTTTCTATTTTTTCTATCCGGGTACTAAATTTGCCAAATGTGAAACTTCGGGGACCAAATGTGTAACTTATTCAAAACTTTCAACCAGGGATCAAATTTGACAACTTGATATTATCCAAGTACCAAAATTGACTTTTTATCCAAAATTTTCCATCAGGGGCCAATTCTGCCATTCTCTGAAAGTCCAGGGACCAAAACTGACAAACTGCCAAACTTGAAGGACCAATCATGTAAATTCACCAAACTTCACACCAAGGACCATTCCTGCAGAAGATTATTAGTATAAGGACCAAAATTGCTTTTCTCAAAGTTTTTACATCCCAGGGACCATTTCTGTCAATTTCCAAAGTACAGGGACTAAACTTGTAATTTTGTGAAACTTTGCACCAAAGGACTAAATATGTAACTTTATGATTAAAAAGGACCTTTGGTGACATTTTCATGTTTTTAGAATAACCAGGGACTAATTTTGACAATTTATGAAACTTGAGGGACTGAAACTGCCAATTATGCAAACTTTGTACGTTTTTCATCTGTTTTTGCATATTTTGCATTTGAGACATATAAAACACACCTCTAAGATATTTTAAGTATTTTGATACATATTTGAGTGTTTTTGTATATTTTGGCAGTTCAGATTAGTACAAAATGATGAGTATTTAGACACTCATCAATCTAGCAAGTAGACCTAATAAAAAGAAATTCTAACCTAGACAATAACTATTCATCGGGCTGCGGCGCCTAAAACTTGATGCGTGGGAATTGCACCAGGCTTTACCTCTCGAGGGATCTCGAGAAGCTTACAACCCCCACCAGGCAGTGTACCTGATCGTTGTAGTATAGTATAGTGACAAGTACCGGGGGATTGATCGTTCAACTCAGGAATAGTGTCGCTAGGATTAGAAAGCCTAAAAACTAGGTCTAGAGGTGAGAGATGATTCTTTTTGGATTTTTATATTTTATGGAAAGCAAGTAAAATCTCAGGTTTTGGAAGAGTGGGCGGAATTAGTTGCTAGTCAACTAACCCAATAACTAAAAATGCAATCAAAATAAAATAACAAAAATGTAAATAAAGCTAATTAAACTAATGTGGTGTAAACAGTAATTGGGAGAATTGTGTTTACTTAGATTTCATTACTCCCTAGATATCTTTTACAGGTTAATTGTTTGTTACAGTTGCATGGATGACGGGTTATATTCCTTAATACCAATTGTGGGGTGGCGTACGTACTTCCCCAACTCTATAAGCTCCTACTTCACTCCTATGTCGAGCCTGCAAGAAGCTCCTAACATGGGATCACTAGAATTCGCTCATGCATTAAATACAACCATAAAAACCTAGTACGCATTGGTTCATGTTTCTTAAGACGTTCAAGCAAGTTACACAATGGAAATCTGCCAGTTTTCTTAAGCCTAACATCAAAATCATTCATCCAATACAACTATAAACAAGCAATCAACCTATAATCAACATCTAGGTTTCATTACATCTAAGCAAACACACAAAAGATCTAGCCTAGCATCTTAGAATCAAGACAAGCGTAAGATATATTCAAACAACACATAGACATATTGAAGGAATTGAAAGGAAACTTATCTCAATTGAACATGAAGGGTTTCAAGGGTTGAAAACCCTTGAAAATACTGTTACAAACGAGCTAGGGTTTATTAAGTTCGACCCTAAAATTCTCCACACAAGTTCCCCACTTAATGAATGAAAATTAGAAAAATATATATAGATTTCATGAGGTGACGGCGTCAAGAAGAAAGTTCTGACGCCGTCATCTCGCCGCCAATAAAATTCTCTGACTGCCTAGATCCAGATCTGATGACGTCATGTGTATTTCTGTTCTGGGCCGTCACCACTTTTGCTCTTGACGGCCTTGCTCTGACGCCGTCATGTTTTCTCTAGGCCGTCATCATTTTTGCTCCTGACGCCGTCAGGTACTGTTTCCAGCAAGGAAAATTAAGACTTTGCCGTTTTCTTCACTTTTATGCTCCAAAAACGTCCAAAATGCTTCCTTTTCCAGAATTCTCTCCCAAAGTACCTAAAATCACAAAATGAACGATTTAGGGCAATAATTGATTAAATAAATTCCAATTCCGGCTTAAATGACCCCCTAAAATAACATAAGCTATAAACACAACATCATAAAATAACATAAAAGGCAATAAATACATCATGTATAAGCTGTAGAAACAACAACATATAAGTTATAAAAACTATGCATACAAGCTGTAAAAACAACATATCATGTTAAGACCTTAAAATGAATATCAATATTGAATCCCTAACATGTAAACATCAAACCACTGACAAGTATACACATCAAATTCAAAACACTTACGTGTTAAGATCGCCAAAAATCAAACCCCTAACATATTGATAACATACAATCAAAAGTCGAATAGAAAAGGGAACCATTACCTATAGATGTTCTTCCAAAATTTAAAACTAGACATTCAAGAGCGATTGTTGATTTGAAAGAAAATGGATCAAATAATAGCAGATTTGATGTTTGATCTGTCATAAATAATAGCAGAGTTCGATAAGGATCAAATGAAAATGCTGAAACTCTGATAGCCTAAACTGAAAGTTCGTGATTCTTTGACCCCAACTCCCTGAGTGAGAGTTGAGGGAACTTAACATGAGGATTTATACAAATTGACATATTGTTCATATTCAACCAACGCATTTGTTTCAATAAAGTGGAATGATATGTTGTAGCAGCAAGCCGTAACAAAGTTAGTGGTTAGCCCTACGCCAAAAACAAAAGTAAGCAGAAGTCCTAGGTGGGTCAACTATCCTATTAAACGTTCACATTTTTAACATTAAATCTACCAAAGTTCAGTTCTGGTCATCCCAAAAAATAACAGTTTGATTGGCATCACAGTGTGCATCCAAACATACGAAAGTAGAGTACTATAAATCATTATATTCCAGTTTATGTTCAACTCAAACATAGACAAATGCACATCAATTTACGAGAAATTAGGTCAGACGTTCTGCAAGCAGCCTAACGCCAGATCATCTAGAAATCCTATTGCGTAAAAGTGTAAAACATTCACACATCTGAATGGAATTGCCTACTTGTGTTTGATCAAAAGTAACTCAATAGAACCTCTCATTTATCTTCTGTTTTAATTACATTCAACGCAAACACAGAACAATTTACATCATGTTATCATCTAGGATTTAGCTTGCGTAAAATTTTGACAAAACGAATGGGATTATGCAACATTATATACCAAAAGTAACTCCATAGAATTTGTTTTTATCTACCTTCAACATAAAAACAGAAAAATGCACAACGATTCACAACACATCATGTTACACGTTCTCCAAACACATCAACTATAAATTCGTTTGCGTACAATTTCCACAAACGACTCATGGGATACAGCAATATCGATCAAAAGTTACTCTTCTTTCAATTTACGTTTAACGCAAAACTAACGCATAGCAATTCACAAGTATTAACAACATATTATTCGGTTAAACATTGTCAAAACAGCCTAAGATCCGATCATCTACAAATCAACTAGTTCAACATTTTCATTTTAAATAAGTAAATTACAGTGATTCACGAGATATTAAGTACACATTCTCCAAGCAGCGTAATGTTAGATCATCTAGGTATCCCAACCGAATTATCTACGAGTGTGCGATTCTATAGCTCATAACCATTTGTTGAACACATGATAAATATTTTAGAGCTTCAAAATCACAATCACAGATTACAAATCGTCTTAATAAATTTACAAAATATAGTCTATAATTTTCCTCCATAACTAGAACAAAAACATAATTAATCACTAATTAAGCTGATTGATGCATTACTCGGTCAAACAGATTATAACTTTTACCTTAATAATCTTACAAAAATTATACAAATCAGTAACTCAAGTCAATCCAAAATTAATACACATAAACAAATCGATCAAAATTGGAGTAACAATACCTTCGGTGAGATAACAGGTAAAGATGACCTGCGACAGTGAGATAACCGATGAAGATCACCGACGACGGTGATATAACCGGTGAAGATGACCGGCGACGGTAAGATAACTGGTGATGGTGAAGATGATCTGAGACGGTGATTAGTGGGAGAGTAAATGAAGCGATGAATGTGTGTTTTGGTGAATCAAGTGGTGTAGAAACCTGGTGAAAGAAATATTTTTATTTATTTATTTATTTATTTTTAACTTTTCATCTTTTTAATACTACATATCTATACTTACAATTTCATTTTCAGTCCTTATAGATATCAGTCACAAAATATCATTTATTTTGTAGTGTATATGCGTATCAAGCATACGGTCAGTGATTTGTTTTAAAGGAGTCATGTTAAAATATTGATTTGATTTGGTTAATTATTGCTCATGCTTATATGTCAGAATTAAGCAAGCTTTCACAATTTTCATCTTATAAAACCTGATATTATTTTTTATTATTTTTTTTTTTATTTATTTTTTTTTTCAAAATGGACCAAGCCAACATAAGAAGCATACTGGTGGTTGCACATTGTTGGTTTGACTGGTGATTAAACATAAAATGTTGTCACAGGTTTGCCTAATAAGTACCCATCTCTACTACTTATAAAGGAGAAATGGTAAATGTGAAATTGTTGAGTTTTCAAATGGCCAATGTCAAATTGTTGAGTTTTCAATTGTTGAGTTTTTAACCTGCTATTGATGCAAACGAGTAATGTAATTAATACTCTTATTAAAACACACCATTACTTAAAAGTACAATGATTTATTAACATTGTACAACCAATTAAAAACATATCTACCAAATTAAATATAACAAATTAAAACACAAACCGGGTTGACCCAAGATGCTTCAAACCCGGCGGGTTGACCCGGTTTAATTTGACCTGTTTTCGACCCAACCTAGCAAGTTGACCCGGTTTAAATCGACCCATTTTTCGACGAGAACGGTTCAACCGGTTGAACCACCCGGGTCGAACCGAGTTTCAAAACATTATATTTAATTCCCAAATCTTCAAACTTTTATTATTTTTCGTTTATAACCTATAAACTTTTTTTATCAATAAACTATCCGTCGCTATAAAATCTCGTTGCTATGCACAGGTACTCGTCTAGTATAAGGTATAAAAATTAACATTTTTCTTACTTTTTTCTTTATTAAGAAGATTCGCATATGTCGATTTAGCATTCTTAGAGCAAACAGTAAGGTAACGCCCCAAGCATGTTATTCCTTAAATTTTGAGCGTTAAAGTGCGTTAAGCCTTACCGGTCTCCTGCATTATTTCAACGTTAACGTGGGAAGTGAACATATTAACGCAGCGTTAAGCTGTTAGGTTTAATTAAAAAAAATTACACTTTGGCCCCTTGTAAAATAGTTATATTATGTGAATTCCAAAAACCAAAAAATCCAAAACACCCCCTTTGATTAAAATTAGTTATAATAATTTAAAATTCAGTATCGAATACAAAACAATATGAAAACATAAATCATTCAACGATACTCATGAAGGTTTTATATAAAATTCAAATTCAAATTTCAAACATTTGTGTATTTAAATACGCATTCACAGATGCACAAAATTCACACACAACTCATACACAATTCACAAACAACTCATACAACAATGTCACACAACAATTCACCGGATAATGAATCTGTTTACAACACCCCACCGGAATATCTCTTTCCGATATTCCCAAATGAAGACGAACCACAAAACACTCCACCAGCAGATCTGTTTCCTATATTCCCATATGAGAATCAACCACAAAACACTCCACCGGAAATTCTCTTTCCACCGGTGGAATACCAACCCAATCCATTTGGGTTGACTGATGAAGAACTCCTGGAGCAAGATTTGCAAGTCTTGAGAGAGCATCTAGAAGCCGAAGAACGTGAGGTAGCTGCTCGTAGGAATCGGGTAGCTGCTCGTAGGGAGCAGGCAAACAGAGAAGCACAATACCGATGGGCCATGGGGTTAGGCCCTAAGGAATCAGAGTCTTCCACTTCAAGTGAGGAGGGCTATGTCTCAGATGATTCCTTTTCTTAATTCATTGTTTCATTTAGATGTTTAATATATTTTCATTTCATCGTACTTTTTATGTTTAATGTAATTCATGTTTAATGTAGTTCGTGTTTTAAGTTTAATGTTTAATGTAATTTGTGTTTTATAAATGTTTATGTTAGTTATTAAATGAAATATTAGTTTTAGTTTAGGGTTGAATTTGAAAATATTTGAGTTAAAGTTGAGTTATTGTAACATGTGTTTTTTTGTGAGTTAAGGTAAAAAATGTTAAAGCTGATGTGCCGTTGACGTGACACTGAATTAAAGGATAACTCACCGTCACCATACCTTGTGCTCTTAAGCACATTAACCGAACCATCATCCCCTTTCTTCGGTACATTATCATTAGGACCAACAGTATCAACGTTGGTAGATGAATTAGGGGTACCCTGAGTTAAAGGATAACCGAACCATCATCCCGTTGATGTGACACTGAGTTAAAGGATAATTACTACTACTACTATCACCACGACCACGACCACGACCACGACCACGACCACGACCACCACGACTACCACTACCACTACTACTATTGTTATTGTATGCTTGAACTAGGGATCTCTTACTTTATGTTACAAATAACTACAATATTATGAACATGTGAATTTAGCATGTAACGTCTAGGGCAAATATATATATATATATATATATATATATATATATATATATATATATATATATATATATATATATATATATATATATTTGCCAGTGTTTCATCTTTTGGGTAGCGACAATTTTTTTTTTTTTTACTTTTGAAGGTAATTTTCTTTCAAATTCATTATTTTTAGGGTAATATATGACATTTTTGCCCTACAGGAAAATAAAAATATATTAGCTAAGAGGGGCAAAATTATCAAAAAAATTCGCAAAATACCCGAAAGAGAATGAATTTGAAAGAAAATTACCCTCAAAGTAAAAACCATTATTCGCTATCCAGAAGATAAAACAGTGGCAAGTATAATAATTTTTTAATAATTTGCCCTAACGTCTAAGGGCAGTGGCAACCTTTCGGCAAAACCACATCGGCAAAGCTTGTTGATCGGCAAGGCCCATTGCCAGTGGCTCGGCAAGTACCGATCGGCACTTCAAACGGGGTATCTCACCGATTCGGTGTGCTCTCTTCCAAGAAAAAAGGGACCGTTTGATATTTATTAAAATCGACCGTTTGTGATGTTTTTGTGATATATTTTTTTTCTTTTCTTTTGTGTGTGTGTATATGTTTTGCAGGTACGTGAGAAAGGAAGAAGACGATTACGTGAGAAAGGAAGAAGACTGTGTGTGTATCTTTTCTTTGTGGTTATGTGGTAGGAGTAAATGTTTGGATAGTTGTGGTGACAAGAAAAAGTCTTTTGGATATATGTGGTATGGAAAGGCCACGTACATATCATTTACTTGTTAAAAAAAATGTACATTGCCATTTACTATTTCTGAGTATTACTCGTTTTTTCACATTCAAATCTCATTTTCTAAAAAACATTACCACTTAAAAATAGTGTTTTTCTAAAGTATTACTATGTATGTAATAAAATTAGTTGTTTTTTATTAATTGTTTAATTATGTTTTTTTTTATTAAATAAAATTTAATGCTTGAGAGGACTAAGATTGCCACTTAAAATTTATGTTGAAGCATAGTTAGGTAAAAAATGTGTTGAAACATTTTGATTGGTTGTTGGAATAAAAATTTGAGGCAACATTAGGCAAGGTTGCCACCCCCTAAGACTTACCAGTAAATACTAAAATACACTAATGAAACCAAAAACCTGTCACTTGCTAAGCTTTACACTCACACGCGCGTATGCATTTGATGATGGGTGTCCCTAAGTAAGAAAATGGGTGAACGAACGGATAGAAAAGAATTGGGACGTAGCTTCTCAACTCTTTGCTTTCTCGACAAGCTAGCACTAGTGAGTTCTTAAGTTGCTTTCGTACGTTGCAGCACATTGGTAGGATGGATTATCTCATTCCATTGCTACGTTAAATATATACGAACACGAAATTTCGTTTCTAAGTAAAAAGTTTCCGTTGGTTATTTTAAAATACAGATACTCATATTCCATTGGTATATTAATGGGCAAAAGTCAAAAATGAAAAACATGCTTTTCTAGTTGTACCTATATGATAAACGTGTTCATTTAAGTATCAATATGCTACACATAAGTTCAAATTTGTACCTAAGTGAAATACTTCTTCACATTCATCTTCTACCATGACTGTTACTATAATAATTCCTAAAATCCTTTACAAATCTGAAAATTATCTACAATGAGACAACCTCATATTTCAAAGATAAAAACATAATCTGCAATGCTCTATAAACCATTCAAATATTTCTTCTCACACTTCGTTTAATCACCACTCCCAAAATAATTCATTGTTTTTACATATCATTTTTACTTTATTTCTTATGAACAAATCGGAAAATCTTTGTTGGTGGATGTGGGGTTCAATAAATCACCTGTGTGCATATCAAATAGCGTGTCTGGAATTTCATTTCCGCATCAAACACCCATGGTGATGAAAACGCGATTCGGGTTCGAAGCCAAATTGGGTTTAGATTAGATTTGATAATATGATATGAATTTTTGTTGGTTTAGTGTTTAGATGTATGAATTGAAGATGGAATTATATGAACTCAAGATTTGTTGACTGTTATTATGGAACGATTTGTTGATGGAATGATATGAATGAGTGAAATGGGTTTATTTGTTGACTGTTATTTGAACTATTGTTTGATTTTAGTGGTACTGGTGGTGCGGGTAGGCATGATACAAATCTGGGAATGTTTTTCTATAACAAGATATCAATCAATTGTTGGTTCGTGTTTGAACTAAAAAAACGGTTTAACAATGACGGAAAAATTATCGAAGATGGGTGGTTGGTGGCCGGAAATAATAGCCGGAATCTGGGTTTGGAAAGGTAGAAGATGAATGTGAAGAAGTATTTCACTTAGGTACAAATTTGAACTTATGTGTAGCATATTGATACTTAAATGAACACGTTTATCATATAGGTACAACTAGAAAAGCATGTTTTTCATTTTTGACTTTTGCCCTATATTAATTAGCAACGATGGTTACAGCTATATGTCCAAATTGGACGAAAGCACCTATTTATATTAACGATCCGTGAGTACGTGATAAAGAGAAGATAATGTCACCAAGGGTACTGACTTTCTGTGGCTGGTTTGGGTCGAAGTAAATTCCATTCCTTAAGCACCAAAACAAAGCTAGATGAAATTAAACAATACACCAAAAAAAATATGACCAAAAGCACCCAAGCTAAAGTATACAACGAGCATCTGTAAATTAACAACACCCCCTCGAAAAGTACATTAAGACAATAAAACTCAAACTCCATCCTACAGAAGAGATGAAATTACTTTCAACTATCACCGTGAAACCTAAATGAACAAAGGTAAAAGATAACCTAGTCTATATTATATTAAATTTTCATATTGTAATATACAGTTATTGTTCTGCATTCAACGTACATCAATGCTGCTATTTGTCATCGTAGCGCTAGCAGGACTAGCTTCAAGGCCAGCTGGTTCTGCGGAAAACGTTGGCACTGGCATCTTCATTGGAAGGTTTGGGAGTGCACCTTCAAACTTGAGAATCTGAATTGCTTGGCTGATAGACGGCCTCAGACTCGAGTTGGGGTGTGCACACCATAAACCCACTCTCATCAAACACTCGATTTCTTTTTCATCAAATTCAGTGCTCAGCATCTGATCCACACCAGAAAGCAACTTGTCTTTTCCAAGTAAGTCCCAAACCCAATGCACCAACCCAAAATCAGAATTTGGGTCAACTCTGTCAGTCACCTTTCGGCCGCAAGCAATCTCTAATGCAACAACCCCAAAACTATACACATCCGACTCTTTACTTGCCTTTCCTGTTGTTAGATACTCAGGGGACATGTAGCCTAAAGTTCCGGCTAAACCAGTTGTTCGAAAGCCCAATTCATGGTCCATGAATCGAGCCAATCCAAAGTCTCCCAGCTTTGCATTAAATCCTGAATCAAGCATGATGTTGCTCGTTTTGATATCACGATGCACTACACATTGTTCACACTCTTCATGGAGATAGAGCAAAGCAGAAGCTAATCCCATGACGATCTTATACCTCACACGCCATTCCAGGGGACTTTTATTCCTGAAGAGGTAATAGTCAAGGCTGGCGTTTGGCAAATACTCATAGACAAGCAAGAATTGTGTTTGATCATGGCACCAACCTATGAGTTGCACCAAGTTTCGGTGCCTTAAACTGCTTATGATCTTCACTTCGGTTATGTACTCTTTCTTTCCTTGTTTAGAACCTTGTGAAATTTTTTTTACAGCGACCACCATGCCTTTATGCGATAAGTAACCTTTATAGACACACCCGAAACCCCCCTCACCCAACTTCAAATCATCAGAGAAGTTATTCGTAGCCAAAGCAAGATCTCTGAAAGAAAATCTTTTAGGTCCTGTTCCTCTTTCAAGCTCATCAGTCATTGATATCAATGCTTCTGTTTCGAGTGAGTTAGGTCCAGATTTTCCATGTCTCCTCCTAAGCATAACATATGCTACTATGACTACTACAATTACAATACTAATAGGAATTGTTATTCCCAATGTTGGTTTCCTTTTTTTTGGGCTGTCTTCTCTTTTTCGTGCTGTATTCAAGCTTGAACTGAACTCCCAATATTTTACGAAATGTCCCTCAACGTAAACACCCGTGGTACCCGAAAATCCAAGTGTTACCCACTCAGGAAGAACGTCCCTGAGGTCAACTCTATATGAAAGACTGGTGGTATTTTCTAGATCAATGGCGTAACGCCAAGACATGATCATCATCTGCGTGGTAGCATTGTAAGAAACACACACATTTGCAGCACGTGTATGTCCACTGTGAAAACTAGCATTCCAAGCAGTATTATTAACTGATTTCCACAAAAAGGTGTAGATTGGCGGGAACACCCTGACCCCGGGTGCCTTTTGGCACCAGCCATTGTCCACCCCACAAGGAATAGCTCCGGCAACTCTCCTGGCCTAGTGGGGCCCAACTGGAGTGAGCCGAGACTCTCGGACTCTTGAGCTCTTATCCACAAAGTCTCTCCAGTGAGCCCATAGGTTTTGCGGAGGTGGGTACCTATCTGGGAGCAAAGTGCCAGGGATGGGATTCGAACCTGAGTCTATTGACTCAAGAACGAAAGCCCCACCCACTGGACTAAAGCCCCAGTGCCTGCATGTTCATACGGAGGATCCTGTGAGTTTATAACAGAATCAAACTCAAAGACAATCATTTGGTTTTGGGGTGAGTCGTTGTTAGTTGTGTTGAACAGGCCTAAGAATTCACCAGCTGAGTTGGGTGGGATTTGGAAGCCAACTGGAGCAAGAAAGAAACTAAATGCATCGCCATATCTAGAAGATCGACCTAGTGTATCCATGACAAAAGTGAAATGAGTAGTGAAATCAGCGAGCCTCCTAGATTTTCTGTCCCATATTTGAACTGGATCTGCGTATATGGCATGGCCAACACGCATCTTGTAATCAATTTGGTTGAGCTCTATGACTCCATAAGAAGGTGCAGCATCACCTGAATAAGCTATGTTTTTTGTATCTTGAGAAAAAGTTTTGAACTCAAAATATGTTGATTCAGACAAAGGCAAGATGAATATGGAAGAAGAAACAAAGAAGATGATACAAACAATTTCAAGTCGTGGAGATGAGTAAGTCATGATAATATTAAGCAAGATCAAGAAGAAACAAAGTGAATGATACAACCTTTATTTGGATATGTGTGATTACTATAAATGAGGAGAAAGAAAATTTAAGGTCGTCTAAAAATTAATTGTAACTTGGAATTGGCAATGGAAAGGTCTTATGACATGATCACGAATTTGGGACAATTAATGACCTGAAGTAAAAATTTTAACGTGCTAAATGGGGAACTAGAGAAGACTGGGGTCGTCGTTGGGCCCGAAGCCATGCACGACTGAGACCAGAAACATCCTAGCTAGATCTCTATGCATAATCAACTTGTTATATCATTAGAGTTTTATCTTGCTTAAGATCCTGTCGTATATTTTGTACGATTGAGTACATATTTGGTAAGTTATACTAATAACACTTTGCAATCATGAATGTAATACAGAAAAAAATATTATTCATGCTTGTGGGCGTATGCCAATCATCTGAAACTATTTGTGTTGTGTATGTACATTCTTATCTGTTTCTCACTAGTGGATATCTCGCATAAAGTTTACTAAAACTTAGAGTACTATAAGGGGATATCCTAAACTTAATAGATACATAAGCAAATTTTGCAAAGAACTACTTACAAATTTTGTAATGATGCAAGTATGAAACCTTTTATATGATCAGCACACAAGCATCTTAAAAATATACAAGAAACATAGATAGTTTTCTTGGCAACCTTGACAGAGTGACTATTTTTCACATTTACTATAAGAATATAATATGAGTATTAAAACGAAAAGGAATTTTATGGACAGTAATAAACGTCATTTTTTTGCAACTTTCAAGGGTCATCAGAATGACGTGTTGTATATTTGAATCGACCAATCAACTGAGTTTACAAGCCAAATTTTCAACGTGCATTAATTTTGTAGAAAAAATAACAGATGATCAGACTTTGACTAATGATAGGTCAGGTTGGCACCATTTGTGCTGGATAACAAAACAATCAACACCAATATGCGAGTAGACCACGGATATTGGAACGTCAAGGTCATCGTTTTACTTGGTATATTACAAAAATACCCTGGGTGGTCCTATTTTTACCTAGCAAATTCAACTTGTCCAAAACTAATTATGACTTAAAAATCTTTTAGGATTCAACCGAACAATGACTATATATATAAATCTTGAAGTATAATGGAGCTTAAACTATGTCAAGTTATATCCTATCCAGGATGTAAAAGCTCCTGTTATAAGATGAATAAACTATCAAGTGCACATAAAAGTGTTAGTTCATGTGATGATGTGAATATTAAGAAGTAGTAATTAAGAAAGAGATCACTGAAACCACGAGCGCCTCAAGGAGTGTGTGAATGATGTCGTTTTATCGGGCTCCATTTAAAAGTGTCGCATTTCTCTTAAGTCTAATATTGTTTTAGATCGTCGTGCACGCATCGTGGTTTGGGTTTAATTTTTGTTAGATTAGTTTTTAGAGTTAACTACATTTTTGGTCCTCATGGTTTACTGGGTATAACAGTTTTGGTCCAATAGTTTAAAACGTAACGGATCCAGTCCAAGATCCGACAACCCGTAACACTTTTGGTCCATTTTCACTAACACCGTTAGTTTGACTTTGTTTGACTGTTAAATAGAAGGACACTTTCGTCATTTTCCCTATCCTATTATAAAAATTACTCAAACAAAAATATATGAGGCCCACCCACCCACTCACAATCCCTCAACTCATCCCATCCACCAACACTCTCTCTCTCTCTCTCTCTCTCTCTCTCTCTCTAATTATCTCCTTCTCCAAATTTCCAGCCAACTACCACCGGCTCAGGCCACTACACCACCTCCGACGAAAAATAAGACGCGCCACTACCTCCACCGACCGCCATCCATCACTACCACCTATCTATTCTTTATCCTTCTCACACAACATCTCAATAACACACAACCCACCACCCTCTTTCGTCATCACCATCCACAACACCGCCGCCACCCACTCACCAACACATTTACTCACTCAAACACATTCATACACAACCTTATAGTACCAAATTTTGGATACCCATTTGTTATACTTGGCCTAGGCTAAACTTGTACCATATTCGGATCAAAGCTCAAATTAAACATCAATTTGGTCAGAGTTGGCTCGAGTCTTTTTGTTTGCTTGGAGAGGTGAGTTGTTGTCGTGAGATGGGGAATGGGAGAGTGAGTTGCAGTTTTGTTATTGTTGACAGTCGTTTGAGTAGAGGATAGGATAGTTGGGTTTTTTTGTTGTTCTTTGAAGTTGTTAACTGTTCCTGTTGTTTCCTTTTTGTTGAGGTGAGTTGTTGTCGTGAGATGGGGAATGGGAGAGTGAGTTGCAGTTTTGTTATTGTTGACAGTCGTTTGAGTAGAGGATAGGATAGTTGGGTTTTTTTGTTGTTCTTTGAAGTTGTTAACTGTTCCTGTTGTTTCCTTTTTGTTGAAGGGATGTATTAATTTTAGTGTATTTTGTTGAATTGATTTTAGTAGAATTTCATTTGTGTATGTTTTGAGTTTGAGATTTGGGTGTTTTTATGTTGAAGGATTTTTTAAAAATAGGTATATTTTTGTGGTGGCCTAGTTTTGATGGAGGCGGTGTTTGCCGGAATTTTACTACGGTTTATCATAATGGTGGAGTGGTGGCTTTTAGGTGATAATAATAATAATAACAATAATGAAGGAAAGGGTATTTTAGTCATTGTACATCATAATCTAAGGGTATTTTAGTCATTTCATGCTTTTATAACTAGTCAAACTACCGGTCAACGAAAAAAGGACCAAAAGTGTTACGGGTCGTCGGATCTTGGACTGGATCCGTTACGTTTTAAACTATTGGACTAAAACTGTTATACCCAGTAAACCACGAGGACCAAAAATGTAGTTAACTCTAGTTTTTAGTTAATAAGCATCTATACTGGGATGTTTTATAAGACGAAATTAAGGTTCAAGCCCACAAATATAAATCAACTTACTCTCATCTACTCACCAATGACGAGCTAAAAGATGTTATGCGGTTTCATCATTACTAACATGGTTTGGTGTTGTATCACTACGGCCGAGAGGGATGGCTTGATGTTTAATACCTTCATCATAGGCATTATGGCTCTCTTCTTTCTAGCTAGGCCACAATGTAATTGCTAAGGTTTATGCTCGAGGTGACTAATTGTGCTTTTGAGTTACAGCCCTAGCTAGTGACGAGAAAAGTAGTTTGACGTTTGGAAGATAGGGACGTGGCATCATTTCTTATGAGTGATCTTTAAGTGCATATTGTATGGGAGGTGATTTGCACACTCAAGTAATTGATTGGGACACTCAAAAATATTGTATTTTGACATTTATATCCTTACAGGGGTGAACATGAGTACAAATGATCTAAGGACATATATGTCAATACACAATACTTTTGAGTGTCCCCATCAATTAGTGGAGTGTGCAAATCACTTCCCATATTGTATACAATAACTTGGGGATTTCATACATATAAATATTTATTTCCGGCTATGAGAAATTAGTACTTTTTGGTATTTTATGAGAAATTAGTTTCCCACTTATCTACAACAACGCCCAAAACCCTTCAAAGAAGGCGCGGATATAAACATAAACATACCATGGACGGCGGAATTATAGAGGTCGTCCATCTTTCCCTTGCCCTTCCCAATGACTGGGGCGACCGAAGTCGGCCTTCTGACAGGGTCCCGTTCGTTTATTGTTAACTTAGCAAAAACATAAGGCGATGCACACAAACGTTCTATTACGTCAGACGGCGTTTGTGTATTATCTCTAAAAGAAAAGGAAACGACTGTTCCTCAGAAATGCCACATTCTTTTCTTTTTCCCCTACTTGTAACGGGTGCCTCGGTTGTAAGTAAACCATAACGTAAATGACCATCCTCCCTTAATACCGTATAATCGCCATCCACAACTGAATAGTTGTCTACAGGATTCAGCACATAGGACGAACTAACCGGTCAACATCATCCAGATCCACCAATGGACCACACACATCCATCTCAACAGAACCACTAATGTTATCATTCTTCTTTGTAAGACAATCAGTATCAATCCTAGGTACAACTTTTCTTTTGGTTTTCATAGTTATAAAAGCAAACAACTTAAAAGTACACGAAAAAGATGGTTACTAAAAAGCAACGCATAAAAGAGCAGAACATGTCAGTAACGAAATATGGATAAAAACAACTACTAGTAATGAATAAAGAAAAGAGAAAATTCCCGGGCAAAAAAAAAAGTTAAAGCATTTTCTCAAAAGAAGCAAAAAATAACATGCTTTCTTAAAATGGTCATGTGCGAATGTGCGAACGTGCAATTCATTAATTTATTGACACGTGTTCAGACAAATAGTACAATATCAATAATTTGTTGGCCCACATCCCTGACCATTAATACACTATGTGCGAATGACGGTTGTGCGAATTATGACTAATGTGCGAACGGTTAAAAAATCTTTTTTTTTTTCCACTCACCATCAACGCTAATCAACCCCACCATCACCACCTGATCAACACCATCACCACCACAAATCCGCCATCAAAAAATTTAGTATGAAACATTCATATTTTTTTCTTGGACAATTTCATGTCTCCCCTCCTTAAATTCTATAATTTCATATTTAGCCGAGACATGCTATAAAAACATTGGTTTCGGTAGGAGGGTTGAGTTCAGTTAGCCAAAACCAAAGGGTGCAAATTTGCACATTCGAGTCCCAAAATTTACCAATCTCCTCTCACGACACCAATTCCTTGACAGACGGCCACCGGAGATCAAATTTTCTCCTTTTAATATTTTGTAAGTAATAATTCTTTGTTGAGTTAATATGCCGGTCAAAGACCTTAAATTCGTTAAGTTAGATTATTATTATAAGTGGTGCACATAACCTATTCGATATAATGTCTCACCGAGCTTACTTCCTGATTTATAAAATTCTTTTGCGTGAACTGAATCAGATAACATTTCTGGCGTTAGCTAGGCAATGATTGTGATCCCTTGCGTATAGGAGCATTAGTTATATGGCATTATAGCTATAGTGTAGTGGTTGTTACAGGAGCATTAGTTGATGGCGAATCTATGGTGTTGATTAGGTGGTGACGGTGGGGTTGATTGGTGTTGATGGTGAGTGGAAAAAAAAAAGATTTTTTTAATGTTCGCACATTAGCCGGAATTCGCACAACCGTCGTTCGCACATCTGTTTGATTGGGGAATGTACTAATGGTCGGGGATGTGGGCCAACAAATTATTGGTATTATACTATTTGTCTGAGCACGTGTCAATAAATTAGTGGAATCGCACGTTCACACATTCGCACATGACTATTTTGGGAAAGCATGTTATTTTTTGCTTCTTTAGGGAAAAGGCTTAACTTTTTGGCCTCTTTTGAGAATTTTCTCGTAAAGAAACAAATAAACCACAAAAGGCCTAAAATGAACATGCAAGCATCTGAAAGCAAAGTAATGACAACAAACTACAAAGTACCTAAGAGCATGCACAATGGTAAAACGGGTTAAAGTTTAACACAGTGCCACGTCAGCACTACATCAGCTTTCACCTTAACTCACAGAAAAACACTCACAATCATAACTCAAACTTAACTCAACAACAATTTACAAAAACACCCTTTCATTTAGGGGGAAAATGATTTTTTTTTTTTTTTTTTTTTTTTACAAACACCACCTTAACGCTGAGTTAAGGGGTTAACACACCGTGTTAACACGGCTTTAACTTACGCATGCACAATGGTTAACACGAGGTTAACACGTGTTAAAGTACCTTTAATGCAAGTCATGCGTTATTGTTGGACATGCTCTAACAAGTAACAACGCATTAAAAACAGCGAAAATTACTACAGTACCCCTGCCACAAAGGGGTCTGTCATAGCCCAAACTTTTTCCACTTTACAAAGCTACCCAAGCATCTCGGGTATATATGTACGCGACATGGCCGAGACCTACGTGTACGCTTGTGATTTAAAGTTGAGCAATTCTAAACTAATGTCGAGTAAAAAAGTACATATCATACGCCGACATTAATAAATTAAAAAAACATGTCATGTATATTATTACCTTATGTACACGACATCTTTTATATAATAAAACAAAACCTCTATTGGGAATTTTCCATTTCAAAAAAATGCATTCATACCTTATTTAGTAATAATTTTATTTAAAAAAAAAAAAATCTTATTAGGTACCATTTTATATTTATCCATAACACAAGTAGAAGATAAATACAAAAATATAGATAAAATGCAATTAATAATAGGATTAAATTTTTTAAATAATTATCTTTAATAATAAAACTATAATTAAACATCATAAATCAAACAAAATAAAGATTAAATTATTTGGGTAAAATGGTTAATTCACCCCGGTAAAATATATTATCCAAAAAAACGTTGAAGTACAAAGGACGAGGGTGACTCCCTCGCCTCAGTCCCTTAGGACACTTACAGACACGAATATAAGAATGACACGACATTCCTATAACTTACAATAAAGCGAACCTAACAATAATGACAAAGTACATAAACATTACGATTTACGATACTACTCAAGAGAAGTACTTGAGCCTTCTATTTCACTCTTGTGGTCCACTCTAACTTCCATGAAGAATCCCCGTCAACATCCAAGCATTCTTCAACATGTCATCTGTTTGTAGTATCAAAGAAACCACAAACAAAACCTTCATGATCACTTCCAAAGTATCACCATGTCAAGTGATACTACTTAACAATCATTAGTATAGGTCATATAACAACAGCCAAGGATGAGGATATAAAACCAGCTGCAAACGACCTATTACCAATGAATAAACATAGGGTTATAGAAACCCTAACACCCATGCAGCAAACAACGAACATGCCACATCCATGCCATGATCACCCCATCAAACAGCCACGTAGAATCAATATGAGCATGAGAAGGCCACCATGCAACGAACCAGATCCAACAACATGCAAAATATGTACGCGTACAGGATCAATCACAACCAAGCAATACAAGAGTTTTTGAATAAGAACCCTCAAACTTAACTTCCAAGTAAACATCATCACACACACCTCTACCCACGTAGAACATCACACTCTCCCAAACCCATATACCAATAATCAACCAGCATCACAAGAACATATAGCACATCCAACAATACCCTAACGAGGGTATACATACATTATCCCAAAACTCAAAAGGAGTTTACTTCCAATTGAATAAATAAAACCTAAAGAGGTTTTATAAACTTTAAGCATAGATCCAATATACCAATCGACCCTAAAAAGGAGTCGACCAGAATATAAAGAATAAGGGATCGTTGATGTTGAATTTAAAACAATGAATATCAAGCGATCCAAGAACCATCGAAACCCTAACAAACGATTACAATCAATTGCGATTTAAAGCCAATAATCGTCTAGGGAATAATAAATAAAACCCAGATCTAAACCTTAACAAAAGGTCGATTAAAAAACCGACTATAATGAATGTCGGTTAGGGTTTAGAAAAGGAGGCAAACCACCAGCAACCGCCATACAAACACAAATCTCATCCCTTCCAAAGTCGATTGCATACCATAGGTAGAGAGGCGACTAGAATGGATTATGATCAAACGCATTAAGAAACAATGGCGGCCAGAATCCTAGGGACGATTCCCAAAAACCCTAATAAAAGAATCGACTCCACAAACCACAACCAAGAATCAGTAATACCATTAACTAATCTAATAAAATCAAATCAGCAAAGGAAAACATGATCAATGGATGGATTTAGTGAACAAACGATTGAAAATTAAGGGGTGTAAGGGATTCGGAAATCGCCCCTAGTAGGGAGAGAGTTTTTAGGGTTTAAAGGCTCAAGATTAAATTATTTGTTTTTTAATAAATAAAAATATATGATTAAAAAAATAAAAAAAAACTCGTGCGTGCGCGGGCACTATAACTAGTTGATAAATTAAAGAATCTTCCATTTTCAAATTTTAAAAACTTACAAGAAACACCCTTTAATATTTTGATAATTACAATTTTTTTATATAACAAGCTTTATTTGTCAAATATCTAGCAATTCACAACTATTAACAACATCATCTATAAATTCGCTTGCCGGTAAATACTAAATACACTAATGAAACCAAAAACCTGTCACTTGCTAAGCTTTACACTCACACGTGCGTATGCATTTGATGATGGGTGTCCCTAAGTACGAAAATGGGTGAACGAACGGACAGAAAAGAATTGGGACATAGCTTCTCAACTCTTTGCTTTCTCGACAAGCTAGCACTAGTGTGTTCTTAAGTTGCTTTCGTACGTTGCAGCACATTGGTAGGATGGATTATCTCATTCCATTGCTACGTTAAATATATACGAACACGAAATTTCGTTTCTAAGTAAAAAGTTTCCGTTGGTTATTTTAAAATACAGATACTCATATTCCATTGGTATATTAATTAGCAACGATGGTTACAGCTATATGTCCAAATTGGACGAAAGCACCTATTTATATTAACGATCCGTGAGTACGTGATAAAGAGAAGATAATGTCACCAAGGGTACTGACTTTCTGTGGCTGGTTTGGGTCGAAGTAAATTCCATTCCTTAAGCACCAAAACAAAGCTAGATGAAATTAAACAATACACCAAAAAAATATGACCAAAAGCACCCAAGCTAAAGGATACAACGAGCATCTGTAAATTAACAACACCCCCTCGAAAAGTACATTAAGACAATAAAACTCAAACTCCATCCTACAGAAGAGATGAAATTACTTTCAACTATCACCGTGAAACCTAAATGAACAAAGGTAAAAGATAACCTAGTCTATATTATATTAAATTTTCATATTGTAATATACAGTTATTGTTCTGCATTCAACGTACATCAATGCTGCTATTTGTCATCGTAGCGCTAGCAGGACTAGCTTCAAGGCCAGCTGGTTCTGCGGAAAACGTTGGCACTGGCATCTTCATTGGAAGGTTTGGGAGTGCACCTTCAAACTTGAGAATCTGAATTGCTTGGCTGATAGACGGCCTCAGACTCGAGTTGGGGTGTGCACACCATAAACCCACTCTCATCAAACACTCGATTTCTTTTTCATCAAATTCAGTGCTCAGCATCTGATCCACACCAGAAAGCAACTTGTCTTTTCCAAGTAAGTCCCAAACCCAATGCACCAACCCAAAATCAGAATTTGGGTCAACTCTGTCAGTCACCTTTCGGCCGCAAGCAATCTCTAATGCAACAACCCCAAAACTATACACATCCGACTCTTTACTTGCCTTTCCTGTTGTTAGATACTCAGGGGACATGTAGCCTAAAGTTCCGGCTAAACCAGTTGTTCGAAAGCCCAATTCATGGTCCATGAATCGAGCCAATCCAAAGTCTCCCAGCTTTGCATTAAATCCTGAATCAAGCATGATGTTGCTCGTTTTGATATCACGATGCACTACACATTGTTCACACTCTTCATGGAGATAGAGCAAAGCAGAAGCTAATCCCATGACGATCTTATACCTCACACGCCATTCCAGGGGACTTTTATTCCTGAAGAGGTAATAGTCAAGGCTGGCGTTTGGCAAATACTCATAGACAAGCAAGAATTGTGTTTGATCATGGCACCAACCTATGAGTTGCACCAAGTTTCGGTGCCTTAAACTGCTTATGATCTTCACTTCGGTTATGTACTCTTTCTTTCCTTGTTTAGAACCTTGTGAAATTTTTTTTACAGCGACCACCATGCCTTTATGCGATAAGTAACCTTTATAGACACACCCGAAACCCCCCTCACCCAACTTCAAATCATCAGAGAAGTTATTCGCAGCCAAAGCAAGATCTCTGAAAGAAAATCTTTTAGGTCCTGTTCCTCTTTCAAGCTCATCAGTCATTGATATCAATGCTTCTGTTTCGAGTGAGTTAGGTCCAGATTTTCCATGTCTCCTCCTAAACATAACATATGCTACTATGACTACTACAATTACAATACTAATAGGAATTGTTATTCCCAATGTTGGTTTCCTTTTTTTGGGCTGTCTTCTCTTTTCCGTGCTGTATTCAAGCTTGAACTGAACTCCCAATATTTTACGAAATGTCCCTCAACGTAAACACCCGTGGTACCCGAAAATCCAAGTGTTACCCACTCAGGAAGAACGTCCCTGAGGTCAACTCTATATGAAAGACTGGTGGTATTTTCTAGATCAATGGCGTAACGCCAAGACATGATCATCATCTGCGTGGTAGCATTGTAAGAAACACACACATTTGCAGCACGTGTATGTCCACTGTGAAAACTAGCATTCCAAGCAGTATTATTAACTGATTTATTCGAGTTCAAGTTGATACCTGCATGTTCATACGGAGGATCCTGTGAGTTTATAACAGAATCAAACTCAAAGACAATCATTTGGTTTTGGGGTGAGTCGTTGTTAGTTGTGTTGAACAGGCCTAAGAATTCACCAGCTGAGTTGGGTGGGATTTGGAAGCCAACTGGAGCAAGAAAGAAACTAAATGCATCGCCATATCTAGAAGATCGACCTAGTGTATCCATGACAAAAGTGAAATGAGTAGTGAAATCAGCGAGCCTCCTAGATTTTCTGTCCCATATTTGGACTGGATCTGCGTATATGGCATGGCCAACACGCATCTTGTAATCAATTTGGTTGAGCTCTATGATTCCATAAGAAGGTGCAGCATCACCTGAATAAGCTATGTTTTTTGTATCTTGAGAAAAAGTATTGAACTCAAAATATGTTGATTCAGACAAAGGCAAGCAGATGAATATGGAAGAAGAAACAAACAAGATGATACAGCAAACAATTTCAAGTCTTGGAGATGAGTAAGCCATGATATTATTAGGCAAGATCAAGAAGAAACAGTCAATGATACTATGTGTGATTACTAATAATTGAGGGGGGAAAGTGAGTGTGAGGCTGTAATGTATGTAAGATTAGGTATACAATACAACACATTAAAACTACGTCGTTTCACTACAAATATAAAAGACCTTATTTTATCTCCAAAACCACTCTCTTCTTCCTCTCCCAAACTGAAACGAATCAAATTGTCCTTTCACTTTCTTTGATTTTTCCATGTTTCGATCAGACTCACAGTTGTTGTCAAAGTTGGTGGTGTTTTGGATACGTGTGGAGACAAAATGGCAACTTTATAATGTACACTGAGACAAAAGTGCAGCTGAATGGGATTATGGGATCCAAATTGTTCTACAAGTTTTAGTATCTCGGATTCGAATCATCATTGTTGAATGATTTACGTGGAATCATTGCTGTTAAATGATTTCAGAAACTTACTGTCATATAGTGCTAATAAATGAGCCCGTCAACTTAAATGAACATGGGTGAGTATGCGTACTATGGTTTCTAAGCTTAAAGAATCCCACTTTATAAAGAATATCAAAGTGTACATCAGTGTGTTACACATGTCTTCCGATCTCAAATAATATCACTAATCAAGACTCCAAAAAGATCTAGTAACATAAAATCCCAAATGTTGGGTCTGCTATTTAACGTTTTTAAGAATTGTAGAACTTGAAATGCTCGTCTAATGCTCAAGACCGAGTAGCAAATCTCCATGACGTTGATAACTCTTGTTACTCGTAACTGAGTGTGGCTTGATTGTCTTCTTGTCATTTAAGTTTGCCATGCTTAGTTTGAGAGGTCCTGGTAAAGAATGCAAAATTAGACATTATTGTTATTCAAAAGTTATAAAGCTCACAATGAACATCAGTTCAATTATATTGAAACTTAACAATCTTTGACCTTTATAATTAAACTATAACTATATATATAAGTCAAGAAACAAAATCTAAATTTAAGGTCTAATAATTAATTGTAACTTGGAATTGGCAATGAGAAAGGTCTTATGACATGATCACGAATTGGGGACAATGACCTGAAGTAAAATTTTAACGTGCTAAGTAGATGGAGAACTAGAGAAGACTGGGGGTCTTCGTTAGGCCCGAAGCCATGCACGACTGAGATCGAGCAGAAAGATCCTACTCTATGCATGATCGACTTGTTATATCATTCGAGTCTTATCTTGCTTAAGATTCAGTCGTATATTTTATACGAGTGAGTACATGTCCGGTAAGTTATACTAATAACACTTTGCAATCATGAATGTAATACAGAAAAAAGATTATTCATGCTTGTGGGCGTATGCCGATCATCTATTATCAGCTAAAACCATTTACATATTTGTGTTATGCATGTACATTCTTATCTGTTTCTCACTAGTGGATATCTCGCATAAAGTTGACTAAACTTGCAAGGGTCATCAGAATGCTGTGTTGTATATTTGAATCGACCAATCAACTGAGTTTACAAGCCAATTTTTCAACGTACGTTAATTTTGTAGACAAAATAGCAGATGATCAGACTTTGACTAATGGGGTTAGTTTGGCACCTCATGGCCCATTTGTGCTGGATAACAAAACAATCAACACCATTATGCGAGTAGACCACGGATATTAGAACGTCAAGGTCATCGTTTACTTGGTATATTACAAAAATACCCTGGGTGGTCCTATTTTTTACCTAGCAAATTCAACCTGTCCAAAACTTATTATGACTTAAAAATTTTTTAGGATTCAACCGAACAATGACTATATATATAAATCTTATAATGGAGCTTAAACTATATCAAGTTATATCCTATCAAGGACGTAAAAGCTCTTGCTATAAGACGAATCAACTATCAAGTGCATATAAAACTGTTAGTTCATGTGATGATGTGAATATTAAGAATCTTTTATATCATAAAAGAATTAAATCATTTCGGAGTGATTTTGAAAAACTCTTCTCATTAAAAAAAAATAATAATAAAAAAAAATAAAAATAAAAAAATTGGAGAGCTCGATTTTGCCACGTAGGCAAAATCAAACGACATGATTGGTTAATAAAAAGTCAAAATTGAATTAATTTTGGTCAAACTTTAATAAATTTGGTGGAGAAATTTGATTGAGAAAAAAAACACAAAAAATATTTATGTCAAATTTGTGAAAACAAAAACTTAAACAAAGATGAAGTAATTAATAAAACTTTAATGGTTGAATTTTACATAAAATATATGGAGTTAAGTGTAAAATTACAAGTTTTCATACTAAAAAAAAAAAAAAAAAAAAAAAAAAAAAAAAAAAAAAAATCCCCTATACTTTATAATATGAATTTTGTTTAAAATGATAACATGAGTATTAGTATTAGTTTCAGATTTCATTTATTAAAATTATTAAATTTTGTAAATATACGTTAAATATTTTTAAAAACTAATATTAGTTTTAGACTTTCATCCATTAAATATTTATTTGCTTCTACGTTAAATAAAGACTCGTGTTATTTTATTTTAAAAGTTTAATTTATGCGTACACAAACTTGAATATTAAATGTGGCTAAACTATTATTAACAGAAATATAAATATCAAATGTAAGCACGGATTACTATGATATGAAAATAAATATACGCTATTGTACTTATTACAATAATAAAAGTATTAGATACTTATAATTATAAAAACAATGTTGTGGAAAACTAGGGGTTGCATAGTTTTACCGATTTATCGTTTAAAATTACGGTTTCAAAAACTTTGGATCCGAGTTTATGTGAGGTCAATCAACAACAATATGGACACTTAAGAAAATGAGCAATAACTACTAATAACTATGAAATTAAGAATGCAAAATAAATGTAAAGAGTTAGAAAGATGGCACCGTGATTTATCGTGGTTTGGTAACGAAACTCCTCTTAGCCCTACTCCACTCCTCGAGTACCTAACTCGAGAGTTCACTTCACTATGTCAACAAGCTCCCTTCAGGTGGGGAAAACCGTACACGGTCACTTATACTGATTTCTGACACTATGCTAAATGTCGATTTCTAATCTAGCTAGAACCAGTCTCAACATGATCTACCCGATCTTCACATAAACTACACAATCAACACCCGATCTACCCGATCTAGACACGATCTGACCGATCAACAAAACAACTACACAATATACAAAATCCACACAATCAAATCGATCTACCTAATCACACAACTACACAAGATTAAAGATGATGGGCTTGATGTATGTTAAACTACAACAAGGAAATAACCAATGTTGCTAATGCACTAACTATATTAAGACATTTGATATCTTGATGAATGCAAGTGTTCTTCTCTTGCACTTGGAATGAAACAATGTTTGGATCACTTTAGAATGAAATCAAACAAGTTTATGATCAAAGAAATGTGACTAATGTGTGTGGAAAGAATGATAGAAAAATCCAGTGCAAAGAGGTGAGTGAAATGTGATAAATGATCCATTATTTATAGGACAAAAATCTGGACGTCTAACGGATAAACCAAACGATATATTTTATATACATTAATATGCCAACACCTCTCAGTTTTTGTTTAGCTAACCAAACGATATATTTCATTTCTTAGCATGTAGGCATTTGGCTAAAAAGACAATGTAGGACTAAAAACTTAACAGCAAACTCTTTGTAAGTATGACTGAATCAAAAAAACTTTAGGTGCTACCAGCTTTTTGATTGCGGAATTCTTCAGCATGTTGTAACTTCTGGCACCTGTTACATCAATTGCTAAGTTATGTTGAAGCTTTGACATGCCTTGAGTCAATGTCTCTTCCGCTTGCTTATACATTTGCCAAAAACTCTTAACCTTAATTTTCGAGCTATGTATCTACTATTTTTTTTTGCAACATGTATTATGTATATTAGTATAATACAATCTACTGTGATGAGTTTAACAATTTAGGTTACGCTTTAACTAAAGTAAAAACTACAAAAACCAGTTTGCACTCAATTGTGCCAAAACCAACTTTTGCTATAACTGTTATAGAGCATACCACTGTTGTGCCGATTTGATTTACATTTTTGTTCTTTGTATGTACACTTAGTTTTTAAATTATTTTGGAAATTGTAGTGACCAAATATCAAACTCAAAGATCCCTGCTACATATTACCAAAAAGATATTTTACAACAAAAATTTAGTTAAACAACATCATAGTAGAGTAGAATTCGATTAGTAACTATGATACTCGCAGATTAACGTGTTCTCTGAAGCCTTTGTTGTTTATTCTTTCTCTAGATTTTGCAATTTAACTTCACCAGTGATCGTGCATACGTTTTGGAATGACTATGTGACACATAAGAAGTCTTTCTAGAGGAGAATAACCTGCACCAACCACGTCTCTTCGCAATATACATTTACGAAGTGTAGAATTGGCTAATATAAGGACCAGTTTAATACGACCTTCTGGAATAGCCTTTGATGGGAACAATTCAGTAATGTAATCCATCAAGACCTTAACCCGATAAACATTTAATCCAAACATGGAGTGTGGTATTTAAAATAGCATCAATATCATCTTGTTAAATAATGATAGTTAACTTCAAATTTGTACTTCTCATGTGAATTTATTCTAAGCACTCGAATGCATACATTCGCAACTTGACCCACATCCTCCAAATGATAATATAGGAAAAGAACTTGAATGTAATTGATTATAGTAGAACCCAAAGATAAGATAAATGAGAAATAACAATGACTTTATAGCGTTCTAAGACCGCCACAAGACAAGACGACTTTCTATACAAAATTTGTAAGAATTAGCGAAATCAATGGAGCTCGTTCTTGTGCGCAGTGAATGATTTACTACCCTCAAAAGAAAATCCATCTTTAAAGATCATGAGAATTGTGGGAAGACCGGTGTTCATGGTATGTTCATTAGTTTATATTCTTTTAAAATGGTGAAATTGATTTAAATTTGGGTTTCTTTTTTAAATGTCCATGGTGTTCATTAGTTTGGGTTAAAAGTAATTGTAGGAAGATAAGAGGGTAAAATAGTCATTTCACAGGGGTTAGAAGAGTGACTAACGAGATTTTCTAACGATCGTTAGGCCGAGGGTTATAATTTGCAGGGAAACATGCACAGTGGTGGTATGATTTGCAAAAATATATTTTCAGTGGCATAACTTATGAATCGGGTATTATTACTCAGAGACAATTTTTTAGAGTTTACTTTAAAAAAGAATTTTAATGTTCTTAGTTAAGACTGAAAATAGCAAAAAACAATCTCACATAAAAAAAAAAAAAAAAAAAAAAAAAAAAAGGAGGCACTTATCAACATATGATGACTTTTTAGATATTTTAATGTGTTTATATTTTAGAGGATCACATCTCATAGAAACAATGCATGGTAGAACTCGACAAATGCTCTAAATAAGGCTTCAATGTATTACTACTTTTTATGTACTCAAGTAGAGAAGTAGATGCACGTGTGGGTATTGTTTGATCAACCCAGGTAAGCCCATATATAAAGCATATATACAACTCTCAATTGGATAGTGAAGATCTATCCAACCAAACGGCTACAAGCTATCCTCTGAAATTCTAGTGTTCTAGATGTTTGTAACGTATATTCCGATCATTTTTATGTTGACAATTCTTGAAGACTCTTGACTTATGCAGAACTTTTCGCAGTTACATAACCTACGTGTATGACATCTAATATTTTCACGAGTTGTGTTTTACCGCTTCGTAAATAAATGAAACGATGCAGAATTCCACTTCTTGTGCATCGCCAGTTAATAAAAGCCGCTATGTAAACAAATGAAGTGATGCGGAATTCCACTTCTTGTGCATCACCAGTTAATAAAAGTTAACGTATATGGTCCCTTCTTGCTAGTTGAGTCTCATTTTAAATCAACTAAAATGATAAACAAACTCTCTACAGCTCTACTAGACAATTTATTTCTAACATGTCATATGGAGCAACAATTTAGGAACCATAAGTATGATGTTTCATATCATCAGTACGCTTTTACTTGTAACATCTGTCCCGAGTTTTAAAATGAAAGACAAGATAAGACACACAAATAAGCAAAAATACATAGAGGAATGCAATACCGTGTTCTCGAGTTTAGAAGAGAGAATAAAAGAAAACATATGATTTTACAATAATAACATTTGTTGCATATAAAATTTATGTTTTATTTTAAGACATTTAAGTCATTGTTTTGATAAAAAGTTCCTAATATACTTTCCTACCAAATCATTTTTTGGAAAGGAAGTAAAGGGAAATTTAAGCAAATTCCATTTCCTCTTCTCTCATGAAAAAACTTAGGAAGACAAATTTATTTTGTTTTCTTCCCACGTCTTTTTTCTTTCTTTCAAAATTAAAACTCGGGAAAGCAGTGTTAAAAATAACGTATATAACTAGCGCTCATGAACCATGGCCTAATGGATCATAATAATTTGGAGGTTTTAGCAACTTGGTACAGTTTTGCTTTCACCTTGTTTATTTCAAAGTTGAGAACAATTCATTCAATGACTTAAGAAAGCCATGATACTGTAGTCGTTCATGTATTTGCAAGTCATAACTCATAAGTAACAAGTAGCTCTAACAAAGGATAGGTCACAAAACATAAATAGCGAGTTGCATAAATTATGATGACTGAACATAGAATATTTAGAGGTGTTGCGAAAATAAATATGCAGCGAGATATGGATAGGACAAGTCTAAAACACAACATTACAAACTTGTTAGCATTTTTACTTAAGTTGAAGCAACATAAACGCTACAAATGACAATATAAACCACCTAAACATGAATGTTAAACTTGCACGCATTTCTATTCAAGTTGAAGCAACAGAAATACCACAAATGAACACACAATCGACCTATTAAACCATCGCCAAAGAGCACAAACAATCAATGTTAAAAAGAATTAAACAAACGACCAGGCTCAACAAATCCTCATTTGTTTTCCCAGTAACACTCAAATTCTGCACAACCTAAGTTGAAAGTACACCTGCAAAAACCATCCTGTGGTTTGTTCATTTTGACGGTAATCGTCCATTATACTGTCAAAATGAACAAAGAGCGCACAAATAGTTTTCACAATTAACTCTTAATCTAATATATGCAACATAAATCAACTGAGCAAAACAATAGAGATATACACCAAGTTTGCTACTAAAACAACAATTACAAGTTCTAGATTATGGCATACCAAAAGACGCTAACCTACATGACAGTAAGTAGTAATACATTTTGGATACTACCAAGTATTCTATGTAACCCCAAATTTTGGATACTACGGAGTAAAACTTATTACAATCATATGCCAACCTACATGACAGTATGAAACTAGTAAGCTCAAAATACCAGCGAATTAAGCTGAAGCCATTCATGAAAGAATTGTGGCATACCAAAAGAACAGAACTAGCCAAATTTGTCTACAAACACTTGCATAAGAATAAACATGACGCCCCTCTTGAGAACTAATACAAGTTTCAACCTACAACTCACTAATTCAAACTAGTAAAGTCGGATACACCAATGACTCACAAGCGGAGTGAGTGGCATTGCAATCTGACACTAAATACCAGAAAATAATTCACATAACAAATATTAAATTTTAATGCAATAGTAGATACTGCTATTGCAATTCATTTCACCTCCATATGTTGTAAAATCAACAGACAAAACTTTAAAGCAAATGTATGATCATCAAGTACCGAAATTAACAACGGAAAACATAAGGTTCCAACATAAACTATAAGACATGATGAACCTAAACAAGCACGGATTCAGGAATACAGCATTTAAACCCCGAAACAAACTTGAGTAGAGATTTACTTAGATCTCTGCCTCATCTTTCGGCGCTTCCTCTTCAACCTCCTCATTCTCTTCTTCTTCCACTGTATCACAAAAATAATATTCACACATCAGTTTAAATTAAACAAAAAATTGGATGCATATGTAACGCTAACAAAAACTTCAAACAAAAACAAATAAAAATGAAGTAAAATGTAACACACATAATACATTGTATACATAAAACAGATTTAGCTACATATTAAAACAAAAAACAGAAACACGTTAAAGGGGTGCTTGGGATTATTTTATTTTCTGTTTTCTGCTATTTTTAAAGAAGAACACCTAAAGTTTAACAGCTTATTTTTTGGTAAGCAAGTAAGAAGCTGATAATTTTAATGCCCTTAATTTAGGTGCAACTGTAATTTCTCTTTTACAAAGATCGGTACTCATATATAAAAAAAGTTATAACTGTGAACTTGAGACTAAAATAGGGTAATATTGTAAAATCCATCCACCTTCCCTTCCCTCATATTAAAAAATTTATTTCATATCACAATACTTTTTATCCTCTTTTATACCAACACATGTAGACATCGCCTAAAATCTTTAAAAGAATTTATAATTGATATTTATCAAAATATTTGCTTTCGCCGCTTTGTGTCGGTACAATGCTAGTACTTAGGGGGTGTTTGTTTAAGCTTATATGGGGGCTTATGAGCTTATTTGAATTTAATAAGCCCAATTTTCCAGCTTATTTTGAAACTTGTGGGCTTATCTAAGTTTATGACAAAACTTATATAAGCCCACAAGTCTTACAATAAGACAGAAATTTGGAGCTTATGTAATATAAACCGAAAAACAAATAAGCTCATAAGCCCACATATAAGCTTATACAAACACCCCTAGCAACCTTTTATAAATCAAGTTTATTCAAAATTTTCAACAACTTACTATTTACTATAGAATAGTATCATTTTTTTCCCAAATCCAAACGCCATTTTAGGCAGCTTTTTAATAAAAACGATAAGCAACCCCAAAACACACCATATATAACATACAGTATTACCACAATAACATAAAAACTTATCACTTAATAAAAAAACAGATAATAAAAAAAGACCCGTTCACAAAACAGCATAATAATAACTAACGGTAAACAAATAAAAAAGAAGCAATCTGACTACAAAAAATTTACAATAACAATAAAAATAAAATGAGATGTGATTGTTGTAATGAAGAATTTACCTTAGCCCTCATGGTGACAAATGAAAAGTTGCAAACAGTGCAGGTGACGGAGACTTTTGTGGTGGGTTTTGCAACGGCGGTTAATGAGGCGGTGAAATGGAATATATAGCAGATGAAACCCTAGGTTGTATATAATGATATTCATGGGTTTGGTAGTTGGGCTTGGCTCAATGCACTCTGGGCTAAAATTGCTTCTGGAATTTTATTTGTTTGGTAAGCCCATTTCTTTAAAGACAATTTTATTGTCTTATAAATATTATTAAAAAAACGAAAATTTTAAGAAGACTACTATCAAATACTTTAGTGTTAGACCACTTGAGCTCTTTAAAAAAAAAAGAAAAGAAAAAAAAAACAGTAAGAGCTCAAACCCCACTATGCATATTTAAGAGTTATCGAGGAATGGTTAAAAACGGTGAGAAATATTACGGTTAAGTCGCGTAAATTTGAGTGAAAGACTACGCTTCTGAATAAAAAATACCTCATTCTTTAATCCACTCACGCTCCTGAATAAGAAACACCTCATTCTTTAATCCCTTTACAAATGTTATTAGAATGTTACGGAGTATTTTTTAAATATACAAAACGGTTTAGAATGGCGTGCATCTATTTTGTGACTATAAATACAATCTCTATGTCGAATCAGTTTTGCTACTCCTTCCGTCCCAAAATTTAAGTCCATATTAACTTTAAATCCAACTTTGACCATAATTATTTATGTTTTATTATATAATATTTGATGAAAATTATATCATATGAAAATACATTTAAAACTCAATCTATTTATATATTTTATATTAAGTATTACATATAAAAATATTTAAAGTAACAGTTAGATTAGAAAAGTCTTGGACTTAAATTATGAGACGGAGGTAGTACATGTTATATATTGTTGGTGGGCATGAGTCACACGACATCAATTAATCGAGCAACATTAAAACAACTATTTTAAAAGTACTACATGTGTCAAATTTTTAAGTTAATTGTGCAGTAACATTAGGGTGGCAATTTAGGTCAGGTTCGGGTTGTTAGGTTGGCGGGTCAAAAAACCCCAACCTAAACCTGATCCATTTAAATCATCAGGTCAGCTATGTCAACCCTAACCTGTTTACACGTAACCTGAACCTGACCCATTTAACCCGTATATATACTTAGGTTGACAGGTTAAATAGGTTACATGGGTTGAATATGTTAAACGGTTTCGAGTTGACCCATTTAATCCGTTTTATATATAAAAGTTAGCACATTACACGAGTTAAATGGGTTAAACGGGTTAGTGGGTCGACCCGTTTAACCCATGTAACCCGTATAATTAAATATAAATAATTTTTAATTAAGAAAAAAAACTTAAACGGGTTGGCGGGTCGACCCGTTTATTTTATTCCCAACCCGAACCTGACCTGTTTAATAAACGGGTTAGATATGTCGACCCAAACCTGACCCACAATCTATTTAGCTCAACCCGAACCTGTTAATTTTCGTGTCGGTTTCAGGTCGAGTTTCGTGTCAGCTCAGAAATTACCACCCCTAAATTAACATGCACATTCTTACTGACTTTTTTGAAATTTTAAAGAAGAGAAATGCTTTTTTCCTATGCGCTTTTTTTTTTTTTTTTGAACGGCAAATTTATATATAAAAAAAAAAAAAAAAAAAAAAAAAAAAAAAAAAAAACTAGCAAGAAGCTAGACAATTACACAGACACGAGTTGAGGATTTTTTAACCAATCAACCCAAGTAAAAGAAACATTACATCTATACCGACTCCAATAAAAAGAGCGCAACACTACGTCTTCAAAGATTGACGCCTTAGAAGAAGATCCCGAGCCAAAAACACACTTGTTACGGAACGACCAAATATGCCACCACAACCCAAAACACACACCTTCTAGCAACCTTTTATGTTTAACGGAAACCCTAAGATTTAGAATCCAAGATGACCATTCTTCATACGAGCTCACCTCCATGAAACCCACCTCCTACCAACGACAAATCTTTCGAAAATTATCTTTTGCAACACGACAATCAAAGAATAGATGTCTCGATGATTCCACCGTAATACCACATATAGGACAAAGAATAGACGCAATATCCATACCTCGACGAGATATATTAAGACGGGTTGGTAAACAATCTAATCTCACCTTCCATGCATGGACGTTTACCTTAATGGGCGCCGCTTTAATCCAGCGAGTCGGAGAAGACACATCTGGAAGCCTTGTATCATCAAGCAGCTTTCTAACCGATGCTACGGAAAAGTCCCCCGACCCTTCCAAAGCCCACGCCCACCTGTCGATCATAGAGATAAGAGAGACACCCTCAATCTTTGCCATCAAGTCTACGAGTTGAGAATGCTCCACTCCACTCCTTGGCTCTCGACGAAAAGAACATACCAGACTAGGTTGCGCTAGTTTAGTAGCCACATCAATGTTCTTGTTCAACTCCAACGCATATAATCTAGGATATCTATGTTTCAACGTCATATTTTCTTGCCAAACATCCCCCCAAAAAGACGTGTTCGCACCATTTCCTAAGACTACTTTTAGTCATTTTCTTTATTAAATCATTAGATCTTTATCTAATGTGCGATTACGTGTCGAATAGATTTTATCTTCGTTGTATTGTTAGTAGATAAAAAAATTATGATAATGAAGAAAGAACTAAAAGACGTGTAACTCAAGGTCCTATGTCTTCATCCAAAACGCTCATAAGTGGTAATGTTGACTAGCTTATACACACGTTTAAACGAAATGCTCATAAGTGTTTGGTTAACTTATACAAAGTTACAAATATACATTCTGCTTGATGAAGTATAATTCAGAGTATCACATGGAGGAAGGAATATGCTAAAGAAGAAAAAGAGACTAGCCCATCACATACATATCTCATACCGTATTAGCCATGCGGGTATGCCTGTATCGCATACTTATCCACTACTTTATATGTATGCGGTCTTGTTGATATAAAGACAATACCAATAATAATTTTAGTGGTCAATCAACATCATCTTAAAGTTATGAAAAGTGCATCCAATCTTGTGTCTGGATTTCCTCTTATCCACAAACAATTTATGACATTGTGGGCTACCTGCCATAAAGTTCAAAATGTTTATCATACAACACAAAAATTCATACATGTCGACATTTCTTCTTCGAAACTGTATATAAATTATATTTTTGAGAAGAATATGATGCTTTTGGAAACACCACCAAAATGGTCCAAGTCGTCATACACTAATGTCCTTGTAGAGAGTCTCTCGGGATCTAATAATAATGTATATTTTAGTCAAAGACTTGTAAATCTAAACATGAAAAATACTATCCATCGACCTGTTTAGAATGATGCTTTTGCCACTTGCTAAACTTAGGCAATATGTTAAAAATATTTAAAATAAATTGATACAATTATAACAACGTTATCTTGAAAAGTATTTTCAATGGACCAATTTTAGGTCAATTTAAGCTATACAAATACTCTAACTTATACGTTTCATGACTTTATCATGATCCTGATCCTGATTATGTCCATATTATATTAGATCTTTAACATTTTGTGTAGTTACATATTTACACAAATAGTTAAATTACCAACATCATACAATTAAGTCAAAATTTTGAGTTGATTACAACACATGTGATAAATGCGGGTAAAGGGATTATACCCGGTACACATGTGATAAATGTAAGAGGTATATGATGTGAATGATTTGATTGATTGAATATTACAGACAAATGAAAGAGTACATATACGAACATTACAAGAGCTATTTAGGGTAAGCCCACTAATCAAGCTAATCCTAATAACTTTGTAATTATCCATACATGTACAGAACTTATCCACATAATATACGGTTAGTACTCCCTCGCAGTTAGAGCGGCGAAAGCTCTAACTGGAGAATAAAAACTAATAAATAATAAAGTAAAACTAATAAATAATTGTTGAAAAAGACATTCGACAGCAAGCGAAATCGCATTTTCAAGCAGCAACATACATAAACATGCAATAAACCAAAGTATCCGTACCAAACAGGATAAACCAAAGTATTTTGACCAAATGAGATAAACCAAAATATCCCTTACCAAACAGGATAAACCAAAGTATCATGACCAAACAGGATAACACAAAGTATCCCCTACAAGTAAAATAAACGGGATAACCCAAAGTATCCCCTACACTAAAACAAAGGAAATTACAACTAAAACTCATGCACTTACATCAAAAAAGATGAGAAAACAAAAGTTGGTTCTAAAACTTCAACCCTCAAAGAACCTTTCAAATAAACGGAGCGTGTTTTTCCCGAGAAAAACATAAAGATCTACCGCAGAAATAAACATCAAAACATGGGTGGGGTTTATTATAGCACTTACAGAGGTTAAGGTTTAAAGGGAGCCCTCCGAACCTTCGGCGTGTAGCCGGTGACGGAAGAGTTTAAGTTTGTTAGAATCGGTTGACAAAGACTCTCTGCTACCATGTAAGAGATATATGATATGAATGATCTGATTGATTGAATATTACAGACAAAATGAAATAGTACATATAGGAACATTACAAGAGCTATTTAGGGTAAGCCCACTAATCAAGCTAATTATAATAACTTTGTGATTATCCACACATGTATATGACTTATCCACGTAATAATACGATTAACAATAAATGCATACGCCAACTATTTGTAGATTTATTTATTTATTTATGACCAAGTTGAGTCAACACATACTTAAATATTTAAATTAATATGTTTTTTTTTGTTTTTTTTTTTTTGTTTTTTTGTTTTTTTGTTTTTTTTTTTTTGAAAAGCTATTTAAATTAATATGTATAGAGCCACATTTTGTATAACGGCGTTTAGCTACACATACACACAGTGTAAGATTTGGGTTTTAGGTTCGGGTGTGTGTTTTCTATGTGTGGCTCACTCGTCACATCCCCCTCATCATTTGTGTAACATAAACATTTTTATCAAATGGTTAAAACGTATTCTTGAAAAGGAATTGATTTGCACACTTTGAAAATTGATTGGAACACTTCATCTGTGCATTAAATACTTATACAATATTAAAAATTGTGCTTCAACTATTTGTACCTTGAGTGTGCAAATAACTTTTGTGAGTGTACAAATCATTAGCCTTCTCGAAATCATGTTGTCACTACAACTACTACTCAAAAACACTTTTTCGACACCATTATCCTTATCAATCACCAACCTCAAACAAAGGCTCGACACCATGGTGTCACACTTCGAGCTCAAAAACCAAAACAAATCTCAACCAAACACTTTTTCGACTCAGCTCGATTCGACTCGTTTACCCAAAAATCATTTGGAATAAATTTATAAACCAATTTTATTCCTTTGGATATAACTAGGGGTGTCATATGAGTCGACCCGACCCGAACCCGACCCGAACCCGATAAGGCCTTATAGGGTCGGGTTGATTCGGGTCCAATATACCTTATCGGGTTATCGGGTCAACCCGATAAACCCGATAGCCTTATAGGGTCGGGTTTCGGGTCTTAATTATTTCGTTATCGGGTTATCGGGTTGACCCGATAACCCGATAAGCTATAATAACCCATTAAAAGCTTTATAATTTTTGAACTTGACCCGATAACCCGATAACCCGAACCCGATAACCCGAACCCGATAGACCCGATAACCCGATAGACCCGAACCCGATAACCCGATTCCTTATCGGATCGGGTTGCGGGTTAAATTTTATATGTCGAAAACCCGATAGACCCGACCCGATAAGAGGCTTATCGGGTCGGGTTGACCCGAATGACACCCCTAGATATAACCAAATAATGATGCAAAGGCTGACGTCACCAAGTTGGTCCATTTGGGACCCAATCCCATTCACACGCCATGTGTAATAACTCGACCCCACAAACACACACAAACTAACCCATAAAACACCCTTTTTCTTGATTCTTGATTCCAATATCCAAAAATGTCAAATATTAATCTTTACACAAAACCATGAAAAACCCACTTGTAATTTGATAAAACTCCATCTGGGTATCAATCAAAATCAAAAATTTTGGTGTAGTTAGTGAGATAATAGTAGTATAATGGGAACTGGGTCATCATTAAACCTTGTAGGATCATCATCATCAAGTAGTGAAGATGATGTGGCAGGTGGTCAATTGTATGTTTGTTTAGAGATGGAAGATTATAGTATAAAAGGAGACCTTGTTCCTCATGTTTATGGTTCTGTTCCTCTTGTTGGTTCTTGGGATCCTCAAAAAGCTGTATAACCTTTTTTCCCACTCTTTTTAATCCTTGTTTTAGTACTGTACTTGTTTTATGTTTAGATTACAACTTTATGGTTAGTTTATTTTTAAACTGAGTGTTGATGATAGTTGTGACTTTTAGGCTATGTTTAGCATTTTCCATAAATGAAACAGTAAATGGTTAAGTATATATTTGACATAGATGATATTCGCGACTTCTAGGTCATGGTTAAATATATACTTACATAAATGATCGTTGCGACTTCTAGGCTATGTTTAGCATTTTTCCATAAATGACAGTAAGTGGTTAACTATATATTTACCCTAGATGATAGTTGCGACTTCTAGGTAATGGTTAAATATATACTTGCGTAAATGATAAAGTAAAACATAAACTGTTAACCATAGTCTTAGGGGTTAGGGTTTTTCTTGATTGTTTGATCATGTATTTAGCTTCATTTACGATTTTATATAAGGGTTGTTTGGCATTGCTTATTGCATTTTGATATAAAATTATAAACAAGTTTTTGGGTGTTTGGGACTGCTGATTCGAACTGCTTTATCTCAATATGTGGGAGTGAAATAAGTTTTTTTGAATGATCTGAACACTTTTTCTCTAAAATCAATAAGCAGATTAGAAGTTTCGGTAAGCAATCCCAAACACCCCCTAAAACCGCTTACTGCATCTTGATATCTGAGGGTGTCTAAGATTGTCTGAAACTGCTTATCTCATTGTTTATGAGTGAATATATCAGTTCTGAGTAATTAATTTGATAGTTGCTTAGTCTTTATTTCCAAAAGTATAAGCAATGCCAAGCAACCCAATAATCTACTTTGATACCATGTTCGTAATTTTGCATTTTTTTTGCATCAGCTTGCACTGGAGCGCGAGTCAAGCTCAATGTGGCAATTGAGTTTTGTTGTCTCTCCAAATCACGGTATTGTTTGCTTTCCCTGCCTTTTGTTTTGTTTATTGTAATTACCTAATAATCACTTCATCAGAGCCGCTATGTTTCACAAGCAGAGATCAATATGGTTGCCAATCTTGTGAGTTTTTGTTTTTGGGATAATAAAATATGTAACAACATTGAAGTTTATACTTGATTGATCGATTTCCGCTTGCAACTAGTATCAAGTATCATGGTGTGTAATGTTAATTGAAATAAGAAAATGATGATTTTAATTACAGAAGTTGAGTTAAGGGGGTGGTTGGACGTACATGTTTAAAGTGAGTGTATATTATTTTACGTTGATAAAGAGAATCATATAATGAGTTGTAGTAAAACGCACTGTAATAGTGTTTGGATGTGTTTATGTTGTTTGAAGTGTTAAGAATCACATAATAGACTTTGTATTGTCTGGCAAGTTGGATTATGTAAGAAGTTGACTAAATGACTTAAATGGACATACCTGTCAAAAAAGAGCCGTATTAATATTCATATTTGACCCTAAAATAATAAAATCGATCAGAAACAAAAGCAGTTTACACGAATACAAAACCCCTTACATTGTCTCATTACGCAATTGGAGGAGGGTTGCTTAATAAAATTACTAATAACTACTAATTTCTGTTATGCTTTTAGAAACATTGGACTTTAAGTTCTTATTGAAGTCGAAGGATAACAATGAACCATGCATAGTGGAGGAGGGTCCAACAAGGCAGTTCATGGGTGGGACCTTGCAAGGAGTCACGAGGTTGGCTTTGTTTAGGCCAAATGCTGATGAGATTCTTGAGTACAGGGTGTGTATTAAGGCTCATAGAGTTTCACCCTTTGACCTTGCTGCCAGTTGGAGAGCTTATCAAGAAAATCTTGAACCCTCAACGGTTCGTGGGATTCCTGATGTTAGCATAAACACATTCCCTGAGGATAGCGAGGTATGTTTTTAACATTTGTATAATATATTAATAAACAGTTATCTGATTATTACACTTCAAATTCTCTTTTAGTGTTAGAGGATATACTAAAACTATGTATCTACCAAAAGTTTATTGATTACGAAGTACTTTTTTATACAATCACAACTTTCCAATATTTAGTACCATTAAAATTTGTAAGTGACTATCACAACACTTAAAGCAGTATTATGTTTTCTAAAGTATGCATATATGTGTTTGGAAAGTTGTTACTTGATTATTATACTCTAAGCCGCAATAATTGTCTTTTGTTTTGGTAAGTGTTAAACTACTTTTGATTATGCTTATCCAAGGGTAGAGAAATATTACTTACATTTCCTAATTTGTCTTGAACTCAATAATACAATCAGAAAATTTTAAACATTTTAAACCATCAAAAGTGGTTATTACAACTTCATATAGCGCACACATATATGCGTTCTGAGAGTGATTATTTCTGATTATTACACTTCGTGCAAGAGTAATCAATTTCTAGTGTTTGGATAGCCATTATTTTTTCTTTTGTTTCCTTGGATAATCAGAATTTGCTAAACACTATGCACCATCAAGTGTGGTAATTACAACTTTAAGCAGCAAAAACACACCCGAGCACTCTCCTACACCATGTTTAATTATAGTTAATTACATTACTCAACAACCCATAATCACTGTCCATATACTCGTTATCAACATAATATAAAAGCTTTGTTTGTACATAATTTTACTCAGAATGGCTCTTCACCAACTTTGGATCTTGATCTTGAACAATACTTGGTCCCTATTCCACCAACTTCTGTAGTATACGCCGCTAATTTGACGGAAAATCCAAGATCAATGAAGCATGCCGCAGGGTCTACCAATGGTGGTGATGGTAGCGCGAGCGTTTTCATTAACCCGCTTGCAAGTATTGAGGTTACTCTTTATCTTATAATTAGATATTATATTTTATATAGCTGTAAACATGAAATCATGTACATGTGGTAGTTCTTCTGGAGCTCTACTCTATGTTATCCGTCCCACTTATTTTAAAAAATGTAAACTTTTGCTACCATATTTCTTGATCAATGCTCTTTTTGGTATGGTTGACTTATGGTACTAAAGTAACTGAATTTTCACCAGATGACATTGTTATGATATCTGATGAATGGAACTCCCTGCATCCCGTAAAGTTGCAATGTGTGATGATAATAGTAGAGCCAAAATATTTATAAAAGGGGAAGAATTTAGTAGTTCAGGCATGTACATGGAAAGTTTAAATGGCCTATAATTACAAAAAATAAAAGGGGAGGGGGGGGGGGGGGGGGGGGGGGTCGCTTCTGTCGCTATCGCTGAGTACTAGTAGAGGTGGAAAAATGGCTGTTTTATAGTAATTCGTACGGGCTGGATGACTTGAAACACTGTTTGTCCATTTTTTATATTTAAACAATGATGTGTCAAAATATGATCAATGGAATGGAATAGTCTAAGATGCTTAATAGCTCCAACAAGCGCAAAAGCCATTGCTTCTTACTTTCGAGCCCAAGCCTATAATCTAGTATTTTTTATGTAACGATCTAAGGGATGTGCATTAAAAATACATTTGGGTGCCTTTTGACCCAATTTCTTTTGTGCTATTTTTTTAGACCCCTTTGATTTGTTAGAGATAAAAAGTAACCGACATCACAAGTAAATGGATCTTGCCACCTCAACCGCATAGGATGATTTTGTTTTTGTCAGGTTATACATCATCTCTCTAATATTGATATTAACCACACGATTGGCTATGTTATATGAACAGGAACGGGAAGCTGCAAGCCCTGAAACGGAAACTGCTGTCTTGCATGATGCCGCTAAAGTAGACAATACTCCAGACATGGTTGAGTCGAAATCCATTGGTACGTCTTCACCAATACAGAGGCACAGCAGTGAGAAAAGAATTTACATAGATAGAGGTGTGGGAGCTTCTCCATTAGTTAAATCCGCTAGTGAAACCAGCTTGTCGGATTCAGAAGCCAAGGTTTGTATAACTTTATATCCTTACATTTTTAGGGCATTTTTCGTCTTTTAACTTTGCTACATGTGAAACTTATAGAACTCAATGCCGGCTGCTGCTGGAGCTGTTGCAGCCGCAGCAGTTGCTGATCAAATGCTTGGACCCAAAGAAGATATGCATCTGGCTATTGTCTTGGTAATCTTGTCATTTTTTTATGGTTCAATACCTTTCTCGATTCTTGCTACCAGAGGTGGCAAAATGGGCGGGTTTGTACCAATTCAAAATGGGTGATCTTTTCGTACGGTTTGCGTTGATCCAAGAATTTTTTTATTTAAAATTCTTAATTTCGTATTCAAAATCTTGTATTATTTCAATAATCATAATTATTAAGGGAATCAATGCAGTAAAAATACACATTCCATGACTTTTGCCAAGTTTGGTTTTTAGTTAACTTTTACAAGCGAATTGTTTGCTCTGCTGGAGACAAAAAATGACTCTAGTCGATCTATATACAAGTAATCGAGTCAATATAGCCACTTTTATATGGGATTAACATTTCTAAAGTTTGGTTGTAATGGTAGGTCGGGTTGCCAGCTCGTGGAAAAACTTTTACTGCTGCTAAACTTACAAGGTATCTCCGTTGGTTGGGTCACGACACTAAACATTTCAATGTTGGAAAGGTAATTACTTTCTAAAATTATATGTTTCAACTATCCATTTTAACCTATGGAAGTGAGGAAAATAGTCTGATAAGTTTTTGTTCTTTTGTTTTTTTTTTTTTCTTTCTGCAACAGTATCGGCGGCTTAAACATGGAGCTAACCTGGTACATCTGATTTTCTGGAGACTTGCTTTACAGATCTATTTATTTTTTCTGATTTTGATACACCTCAGAAAGTGAAAAAGTGAGATTGTAGTTATTCTAGCAATAATATTGATAGACCGTACGATTTATGCAGACTGCTGATTTTTTCCGAGGTGACAATACAGAAGGCATGGAAGCTCGGAATGAGGTGAGTTTCCATTAGAAAGAAGTATTTATGAGGTGTAAAAGGGCTTTAGTTGACACTGATTTATGCTAAAAATCTTAGTTTTTTCCATTTTTTTTCCTTCTCTTCATTCTATTTTTAATTTTGTTTGCAATAATCACATGTATGGTTCGTATTTACAGGAATTTAAATTTGCTTAGAACATGAAATTTTAAACCACATGCTGAGAAATATATCCACCTAAGCATCTATAAAATTCATTTACTATTCAAATGCTGTATGGGTATACTGTATTAACATGTTTCTTTGCAAATAGTTTTAATACATCACGTGCTACTAGGTAGCAGCTCTGGCAATGGATGACATGATAGCGTGGATGCAAGAAGGTGGCCAAGTGAGTATTGTTATAATCTTAAATCTTTTGAAAACCTACCTAGAAGCAAAAGAACATGCACTTGTATAACCTAAAAAGTATTTTAGTATGAAAGGATTGAAGCCATTAAAAGATATATAAGTAACATTTGTTGATGTAGTGAATACCCTGTTAGGATGCTGAGAGATGTTTACGGTTGCATGCAGGTAGGAATATTTGATGCCACAAACAGCAGTAGCAACCGAAGGAATATGCTAATGAAGATGGCTGAAGGCAAATGCAAGGTATATTGCTGATCAACAAGGAGCGCTGGGACTATTTACAAGTTGTATTTGTATTTTTATATAATTGGTTTTCAAAGTGACAAAGAACATTATAGTGTTACTTGTATGTATTGACTTCTGATCTCTTCAATGATTTTGAATACAGATAATCTTTTTGGAGACAATATGTAATGATCGGCAGATTATTGAAAGAAACATACGGCTCAAAATTCAACAGAGTCCTGATTATGCAGAAGAGTAAAAATTACTGACTAAAGCTATTACATTAATTTACTTAGAAACTTGTGTATATATAGGACTAAAGTGTATATATATCTGCAGGACTGATTTTGAAGCCGGATACCGGGACTTCAAAATGCGACTCGATAATTATGAAAAAGTATCTTCTCATCTATACTTTCTTTAAGTTTTCCCTTTGGCGAATATATATACCGTTTCCTCCCTTTTCTGATTTGTCAATAAAGCCTAAATCTTTTCCCCTCTTGTTGTAAGATGTATGAGCCGGTAAATGAAGGTTCTTATATTAAAATGATCGATATGGCTAGTGGAAAAGGAGGGCAGATACAAGTAAGTTGTCTACTTGTTTTTTCATGACGTACATTTCTAGTGTGGATAATGTATGAATCCTTGTTGTTTAAACTCACATAGAGATTTTCTATTTCTTTCAGGTGAATAATCTTGGTGGATATCTTCCTGGACGGATTGTATTCTTTCTGGTATGTTATTCACAACATAGACATCCATATCAATTTACACGTGTATTCTTTATAATACTTGTAGAGGAAGCAATAAGCATGTACTGAATTAGAAAAAAAGACTGGATAAGGAAAAGGCTAATTGATCTCAAATAATCTATTTCTTTACTACTTATTACGTGGGTAAGTTATGTAGTAATACATATAAGACGATTTTCAGGTGAATGCACATCTCACACCTCGTCCGATTTTGCTTACAAGACATGGAGAGAGTCGTGATAATGTCAGAGGAAGAATAGGCGGTGACCCTGTTTTGAGGTTTGTTCTATCATTGATAACTTGATATAGACATGTATTGCCTCCATCCAAACTGAAAGTGGAAAAGACACGTTGGGTAACATGTTAAAACGGTTATTTTAGGCACGGGGCATCACGAGTCTGGTTGGGTTGAGTAGAGGCACCGAGGTTTTTTATGCTTATAATAAATAATTACTGTGTCAAATATTATTGCAAAAATATATTCTTTCAGTATTAAATCGATTTTTTTTTGGTAAAATGATTTAGCAGGTTTTATAAATCAAAAGCACACTTGTGCTGAGTTGTGTGCTTTCGGCTCGTTGACCCCTTGACCAATTCAACCTGTTTCCTTTTTTGCTAGCCTTTTTTATTTACCCGTTACATGGGGTAGGGGTATGATCTGTCTACATTCTACCTCCCCCATACCCCGCTCCAGTGGGATTGGGTATTGTTGTTTACCCATTTGACCCATTATAGATGAAACATAATCCCCTCTTATCTGAGCTATGGTATGAACTATGATTTTTGAGCTAGTTGTGTGATCTATTCAACTTGTTTAACAGTGAGAAAGGCGAGCTTTATGCAAAGAAACTTGCTAACTTTGTGAAGAAGCGATTCCAAAACGAACGAGCTGCTTCTGTAATATTTCCACTTGATTCACTTGTTCTGTTGATTTAAATGTTTTATGCTACATCTCTTTTATGTAAGGAATTTTAATATGTGATTCACTTCAAATTCGTAGATATGGACAAGCACATTGCAAAGAACCATATTGAGTGCAAATCCAATTGCCGGATTCCCAAAGGTTAGTGTGAATGTGACATTTTCTTTTTTCTTTGTGAATTATGACACTATCGATCTTCGCATAATTGCATTTGTTTATTTATTTATTTTTCTCTTAGGTACAATGGCGTGCACTAGATGAAATAAATGCTGGTGTGTGTGATGGAATGACTTATGAAGAAATAAAGAAGAACATGCCTGATGAATATGAGTACGTTTTCCCTACTTACTGATTTCCATATTTTTCCATCTTCTCTCATGTGCAAAATGCCATTAATTGCTAGCAAAATTACATCCACCTAAGGTTATGTACATCAGTTTTTTGTCGTCGATTATCTAGTTGTTTTAAGAATCCTTATTTGATTAATTGAAGGTCACGGAAGAAGGATAAATTGAGGTATCGATATCCTCGTGGAGAATCTTATTTGGATGTGATACAAAGGTTTGTCATTAGTTACCTGAAGAACTAACCTTAATCAATATTCAGTTTCCATTATAATACATGTAATCAGACTTCTAAGATGTTTTTCTTATGTAGGTTGGAGCCTGTGATCATTGAGCTTGAACGGCAACGGGCTCCTGTCGTAGTAGTATCTCACCAGGTCAACATTTGTATTTCATCTCTTTCACTTTGATTCTTCTTTTTCCTCCCTGCTTAGATAAGTGAACAATAGTCTTATTTCAACACAAAGATACCATGTTTATGGGATACGATGATATATTAATGCTGTTAAATTATTTGTGCTTTTTCGCAGGCTGTTTTGAGAGCATTGTATGCGTATTTTGCTGATAGACCGTTGAAAGAAATTCCACACCTAGAGGTAAAAATCACCACATACTAATTAGAGATGGCAAGTTCAGCCCATTTACTGATGAATTAGTTGGTTTAGGTTATCCTTTTTATTGCTAATTGGCAAAAATAGCAAAAGAGCTTAAAGGAAATTGGGTCAAATGGGTCCAAAGCCAAAAGTCGCCCAAACCATATTATTAATGTGCAAGACTTTCCAAAATCATTTACTTAAAGTTGATAAAATAAATGTAGTTTAGCATACCCAACAATTTATAATCGGGATAGGTCTAAAATGTTTCGAACCAACCTATATAGACCGATATGTTTTTGACCTGCATCCAAAATACAAGTTTTAGACAAATATGCTTCGACACATTACCCTACCAACCATTTTGTCAACTCTAATACTGACTTTCATGATGCGATTTGCAGATGCCATTACATACGATAATAGAGATACAAATGGGAGTCACAGGAGTCCAAGAGAAAAGATACAAGCTCATGGATTGATCTGATTCTGCGCAAAGGCAAGACATTGTTTGCTTGTAAGTTGCTAACACTTCATTGAAGAAACGTTTACGATTACATGAAAGATTCATTGAACTTCCAAGTCTCAGAAACAAAACATTACAGGAAACATTTGGTTACTGAACATTGAATAATTGTCATACGAAAATGTATTGAACACACATTTGAATAGAATGACCACTTTTCTGTTGCATACACACACACACACACAAAAGTAAAGCCAAAGATGTAAAAGACAGGTGGATGAGCAGAAATCAGGTTTAGTCTCAGTTAGCACTGGTTAAACGGGCTGAGTAGAGCTGATCTGCAGACGCTTTTGTTTCTTTTATTTTTCCCCGAATGGCTCTGTAAATACTTTTTACGCTCATTTTACGTTTTCTTATTAGTAATCAATGTGTTAATTATGATTAAAAAACAATATTATTGCAATGATGATTTAACCTTCGAATTAAAAATGGTTTAGGATTGTTGTTTGCAATCAAAAGTAAAGCCAATTTGTTCATTATTGAACCTTCGTAACAGGAGGGTCACTTATAATATATGTGCACATCACTAATTTTATAAAACGCTTTATGTTACTAAACTTATAAAAAAGTGTGTTCAAGACTTTTAAGTCACTTGTATTAATGCTGGAATTCTTTACTAGTGGTCTAATGTCGTTTATTATATGTTTAGAGACCCAAGTGAACAACAATTATTATATATTTAGAGACCCAAGTGAACCACAAAATAATAGTTTAGTAACTCAAGTGAACAAAAGTGTAGAGTTCAAACCTGCATTAAACACAACTCAAAATGATTCATTCAATAGTAAGCGAATCGAAATTGCCATTGCCATTTCTAGTCAAAGACACCATTTACAATGTATTGACATGTTTTGTGCCATCATATCAACGGGAAATGCAACGACACGAGCTGTTCACAACATTTAAAAACTCTTAAAACGAGAAGACGCGATCCTTGCACATAAGTGTATGCGGTTTGCACACAACTAGAACTTGACTTAGGACGGAGTTTAAGCCCAAAGAGCAAGAATAGACATGGAGATGGAGCCAAGAACAAGGGCCAAAAAAGATGCCTTTTTCAACCAAGTTTCAGAACTCATCAACTTATTATGGAAGAAATCGAGAGCAATGAGATCCACCAGTCCCATGTATATAAGTATTCCCGAAGACAATGATCCCAAAAGTCCTTCCATGATCAATGCGTTTGGGTTGCTATCGTCATATCCCGTCATTGAGAACAAGACCATCCCCAAAACAATCCCCATTGGTGTTGTCACCGAAAACATGATGCACATGTAAGCCGTTGTTCCAAACTTGAAACCTGCCTGTATGTCAATAACACATCAAGTTAACATTAGCTAATTTGATACATTTTCTAGAAAGGGTTAGTTGCTTACTTATCAATGAATCAATGATACTAATTAGCAGTGTTGCAAAAATCGGCCTTGGCAGCCGACTAATCAGTGATTAATCGCTAGGCGGGGATTAACCGCCACGATTTTCACTAATCGGCCTTATTAATCGGTTTGGTCAAAAATCGATCAACATACCGATTAAAATCGGCCACGGGCATAAATCGGATAAATCGGCCAACTCAGTTACGGATAAAAATCGGCCAAATCAGAGAAAATCGGCCAAATCGGAAAAAATTCGGCTAGATCGGCCAAATCGGGCATATGGATTCAATATTTTTTAAAATTTTATATATAAAAAATCCAATTTAATTAATCCCTGCTTAACCGATTAATCGCTAGACGATACCCGGCCGCCACGCTACGGCCTAGCGATTTTTGCAACCTTGCTAATTAGGTTGCATTTTATCACCAATCATACAACATGAGCTTGATAACATTGCTATTATCAGGATCACTGTTATCAGTTTTTGGTCAGTATCCAGTTAGTTACTAGAAGCATCTACAAAAGCCACTTATTTGATGACTTTTTTTTAAAAGTAAGAATCTTCCAAACACGTAATCTTTCAACAATCACATGATCTCTTGACAAAATGCAATCGACACATGGTCCCAAAACGATTACAACCTTCAGATATGAATGCAAATGGACGGTCGACATCAAACTAAATATGGGTAGATTGTAGTTACCTGAGCAATGCAACCACCAAGCCCCATCCCTTCGAAAATCTGATGAAAGGCTAATGCCGCCACTAACGGCTTAATCGTACATTGATTCTGCGACATCCCCATCGTTACTCCTATGATCACTGAATGAAATATAATCCCTATCTCCAACACCTACACAAATTCGTATAGTTAACATCAAATGTTTTAGTCCAATACCAATTATCACTATGTCCAAAAAAAAAAAAGTCAAGAAACTTTTGTCTTGGACAGTTTTACCTTTCACGACATAAAGTCAAAATCTATTTTCTTTAGTACACAATATGTTTGTACGATACTAAAATAGTAAGGTGGACAATTAATGATACAGGTACGATGTATCTGTCTAACCTGCGACACCATTCTTTGCTTCATTTTCACCATTTCCTCCTCGTTCAACCGTCGTCGCTCCTCCTGTGCCACCACAACCTCTATCTCCACCACAGTTTTCTTCAACTCCTCACCTTCACCATTATCAATCCTGGTATACCCCGTAGTCTCCTTATTTCCATGAACATGTCCATGACTATATTCATCAACATGTGAAGTAGCAGTCAAGTCAACTAACAAAGCCGTCAACACTCCAATCAACGTAACCAATCCCGAAAAAGGAAAGTCCTTCCACGGATGCTGTGACGACACTTGGCAATCAGCCAACGCGTCGTAAGCATCAGGAAGGACATGTACTAATGATGTTGATAATATTACACCAGCTGCGAAACATTTTATTATTAAGATAGCTTTGTCGTATGAAGGCTTCCCATGAAATATACGTGCAAGCATCACTGGAGTTGATATTCCAATGATGCTTGTGAAAAATATCATGAACATTGATATGTATTTGAGCGTCGCTGCAGCATCCCCGTCACGACATGCTAGTTCGTGAGCGGATGCTGCGGTGGCGCACAAAGTTGATGACATGATGATTATTTGTGGTTGATTTTTTTAGGGTTTCTGTTTGTGGTTGAGTTGAGTTATAGTAACTTATAAGTTGGGGGTTGTAAGTATATTTGGCGTGATTATGGCCATGTTTTAATGTGTGTGGAAAATGCTTATGCAACCAACAACATAGTGATCATACTATGACTTCCACCAACTTTTGTTGGCATACCAAAAAACCCTTTATTTTTTACAAGTTATAGCTTCTCACCTTGTACTTTATCAAAAGTGTTGATGTGATTTTTAGATAAGAAAAAGACTTCATTTAGAGTTCTAACGTAATAACTAGGTGGCTGCTAAGAAGGATATAGAATTTTTAAGAGAGTGTTGCACAATTTTTTTTTAATATTTTTGTGTACCAAAGTTGCCCTATAAAGAAGTTATTAGGTAAAATTGGGGGTTGGACGTGCCCAAAAAAGATATATTTTATAAACAATTTACATTTTGTGACTTAAAATCGGTTGTGACCCGTGCTACACCAAGCTCCCATATGGGTCCGTTCATGGGTGGCTGTAAACTCAAACAAAGCTTAAGAGTAGACGATAAGTTGTCTTCACGTCTACAACATCAAGTTACGTAATTATTTTTGAAAAGATATATATTTCATGGCTGCTTTTTGAGATACACTTTAGGATTGTACTTTTTTTACGTTGTTTTGTGAATAAAATGTTTAGGTGATTGTATCTTTTTGTTGTTGACATCTAAGCAAGTTAAGTCCATGACAAATGACAATATAGATGGCATATTTACAACTAGAAAGTGATAACTTCTTTTAATATGTGATACAAGTTACGTACTGTTTGGTATACATGAATCAAAGTTGCAATGAAATAAATTATCATTATGAGAAAAAATGTTGTTTGTTTTAAGTTTTGTAATGGAATGGTTTATTCATTGATTCAATCCATTACGTACGTCTGTAACCACCAATTTCATTACATGCCTACCCCTTAGTTTTTCTTCATTTTATTACGACATGTAATCACATTTTGCCATATTTCATTCATTTTCAACATTTATTGCATCGTACTAAATACATGCGTAAATGCTTGATTTCATTCCAATATAGCAATCAAATAGGTTAATGGAATGATAATAACTTATTCAATTAACTAAATTAATTACGTTTAACCAAATTAAGAAAATTATTTATAACTTGGCCTGTAAAAGATAAGATGTTACAGAGAAGTGTATAGTATACCAAATTAAGGAAAATTTCTAAGCTTAGCTAGCAGTCGAATTACATAGAAAATAATTTATGTCGTATCAATGTAAAACTACTAAAATTGGCCATTATTACCTATTGTGATATTTTCGTAAAATCAAGGGCAATATTTGTCATTCGAAAGAACCTTAATTAAGAATTGGTACACGCAATTAACTAGTTATAATACCCGTGCACGCACGAGGTTTTGACATAAAAATTTTATCATGTATTTAATACCGAATATATTGTTTTAAAATGGTTTGAACTTTACATCTATTAATTTAGTATAAGTCAAATTTATTTTGCAATAACAATGCCAATTAAAAATAGTCGCAACACTCTTATATTCGGCTATTTTTACAGTTCCAAACACCCCTAAAATTAGCAATTGAAATAGTCTGAAACACCCTTGAATTCAACTATCAAGGCACTTTCAAGCACCCATCAATTCAGCTATTAAAAACAGTCACAAACGAATTCTGCAATTAAAATAGTCATAAGAACCATTTAATAACTATTAAGACAGTTATTAAAACAATCATAATCACCACTGAACCTAACTATTAAGACGGTCCCAAAACCCTTTAAAAACTTACTATAATTAGTAGAAAATAACAGTCACAAACTCTAATAACTTAAGCAAGTCCTACTTTAATAAACCGGCTCATTCTTTTCGCAACAAATTTTCAAGTGAATGAGAAACATTAGTTACATCTCTTTCTAGATCATATTATTCTATATTACAACAAATTCAAAAGCAATCAACTTATCAAATACTTGTGAGTTATATATATATATATATATATATATATATATATATATATATATATATATATATATATAGGGAAGAGATCCAATAAGAAGAAAAATTAAAATGAGAAGAGTAGGAAGAGTTTCTAGCCACACAATTCAAATAAGAGGGAGAAATTTAAGAGGAGATTCATCTATTTTTGTAAGTGCATCTCAAATGTGTGGTTGTGGTTTCTTCTTATCCTTCTCATTTTAGTTTTTCTCTTATTTGATCATATATATATATATATATATATATATATATATATATATATATATATATTCAACTTTTGATAAGGTTAATGCAACACATATAAGTGCCTGAGACAAAGGCATTTATATAAAGTTATCTTGGTATTATGTGAGTTAGCCATTAAACTACATGAAAATTCAAGAGACAACTTGATGTTAAAATTCAATAAGCACATATACCATATAAGCAAATAATTATATCAAATTTATGTTCTAAGTAACCTTAAAAGTAAATCTATAGTTGATGCATCAGGTGTAGTTTCGGGGGTTTTATGGTTCCTACTTTAGCATACTTGGTGATGAACTTGTATTCTCAGTCTCTAATGTGTCAAGTTCAAATAAACAACGCATAAGGACCAACTGATATATAAAACATCTTGAAAGAAACATCAATCAGCTAATACTCAAACTATTGGCACAAAACGTACACTTTTTTTTTCTTCATTTCTTTCGAACTTAACAACGCACACAATACACTTTCTTCTAAAGTAATAAAAAATAGAATGTGCAGCCTAATAGAGTATATCACTTGTCAAAATGAGTAAATTAGTTTTGTATAACGTTTTTAACTGACAGACATGTTGAGGTTGATGTTAATGTTATTGTTTAACTTTAACTATTGATATCATGTTGTACAAAATGTGCGAGTTTAGTAGCACATAATAAGCATTAATGAAGTTAAAATATGCTCCGTCAAGTTTTTAAAATGTTTTTATGGATATTCATATATAAATTTTAAATAACAATTTCATGAGTCGTTGTTATAAGTAGAATCGCGTATATTTATTTTCATATTATAGTAACTCATGCTTATCATTTGATATTTATATTCACGTTACTAATAATTCAGCCGTATTTAATATCCAAATCCTTGTACGCACAAATTAAACTTTTAAATAGAATAACACGATTCCTTATTTTAAAAAAAAATCTAATTGATGAAAATCTAAAACTAACAATATTAAAACTAATTCGCATATTTAGCGAATTTTGTAATTTTAATGGATGAAAGTCTAAAAACTAAGACTAATACTCATGTGATTTTAAACAAAGTTAATATTATAAAGTATAGAGGGTATAAAGTGTAAGGGTTATTTGTGTTTTTTCTAAAGTTATTAAAAAACATGGAAACTTATAATTTTACACTTTACTCTATATAAATTATTTAAAATTCAACAACTAAAGTTTTATTAATTACTTCCTCTTATTTTAAGTTTTTATTTTCATAAATTTGACACCTATATTTTTATGCATTTTTTTTCTTAACCAAATTATCCACCAAATTTATTAAGTTTGACCAAAATCAATTTAATTTTGACTTTCTATTGAGCAATTACGTTACTCGATTTCGCCTACGTGGCAAAATCGAACTCTCCTATTGGCCCAATTTTTTTTTCAATGAAAAAGGATTTGCAAAAACACTCCGAAATAATGTAATTCTTTTATTATATAAAAGATAAGTGGGGTTTCAGTGCCGCATGACTAGCTCTTTCGCTTGGCCTTTTGGGTCCCAATTCTTTAATTTTACTTTTTCCTCTTTTACGTACTTTCTTTAAGTATTGAATTTAATAGTAATACTTTATTTATTTACGCTATGACACGTATATATGCACCTTGGAAATATTTTATGTAAATGCTTATTTTGTTTCAACTATCTCATTTTGGACGACATATGTACAACGTTTCACTTGATGATGTCGACATTCGTTGCACATGTGCAATATGTGAAAGATACTCTACAGATTAGGAAAAAATGTTGTAGTAGTTAAGATAGTTTAATATTTTCTTTAATCAAGATATAATAGGTTGATATATAAAACATGATTAATTACCGGACTCGAAGGTTGTTGTCCGTTTCTTTATTTCGTAATTTCTTTGTCTTTTGAAGACTTGTTTTACATATTTCCGCAAAAGTAAATTGCCCAAATTTTCATATGTAATCATGTTGTGGGCAAATATATATGATGCTTGTGCATAAATTTCTTGTGGAAGAAGTGAAATAATTGAAGATGTGAAAATAAATGCTAGAATAATGTCATTTTATAATGCATTTATGAATAAGAAAAAAAGTAAATTTTGTTTTATATGTTGATAGGCATACGGGTGGCCTCAAAATAAAAAAATTTATCATTATCATTATTATTTGAAAACTTTTTAGATGCACTATATTATTTGATGCTAACTCAACTTGTGAAAGAAAAAAGAATCACTAATTATATTTTTTAGGTTCTGTTTTTTAGTCTTTTACAGTCTCTAATTTGTAAGCATTGAATCCATTTTTCTTCTCTTTGTAAACCAAATTTATTATTTAGCTAATACACAAACCAGGTACATGCACACTGAGTCACTGATACAAACATACGCACTGCACACACAATACACGTGCACACACAACATACGCATAAAGATTTTGGGCTAGCTTTTTCGTTTGTTTTCCAAAGGTTAATTTACTAGTAATAACACTATTTTATAAAGTACTCTTTACTGGGTGAGAAAAAATTTCTTTTGGGGGGATTGGGGGACGACAAAAAATTAGCCTGGGTTAAATGGGAAAAGTTGCTAACCAGATATGAGGATGGGGGGTTAAACATTGGGTCACTTAGGGGAAAAAATCTAGCTTTTTTAGGGAAATGGTGGTGGAGATTCAGAAGGGAGGGGGGTCGTTGTGGGTTAGAGTCCTTAAAAGTATTCATGGGGAAAGTGGTGGGCTTGGTGACATTAGGGGGGTGGGGGGGGGGGGGGGGGGGGGGGGGGACGATCGGGGGTCCAGGGGTATGGCGTGAAATCATTCGGGTAGGGGAGGAGTTGGAGGGGTTAGGGGTAGAATTTACTTCTTCATTTGTGGGGGAAGTGGGAAATGGTAAAGAAATCAGATTTTGGGTTGATAGATGGGTGGGTGGGGTTAAGCTTTGTGATAGATTCCCGAGATTGTATCACCTAGATAAGCGTAAGGAGTGTACGGTGGAGGAAAAAAGGAAATGGGTTGATAATTTATGGGTTTGGGAATGGGATTGGGTTAGAAATCTTAGAGGGAGGGTATGTAACGATTTTGAAGAATTACAAGTTATATTACAAAATGTTGCTATCAGGTTTGATTGTAGGGACCGGTGGAGGTGGGCGCTTCAAGAGAGTGGTGACTTTACAGTGAGAAAACTAGCAAAGTTGGTTGAAGAAAAGATGCTCAATGCGGATAGTGGAGGCGAAGCGACAATTTGGAACAACTGGGTTCCTAAAAATGTTAATATATTCGTTTGGAGGGCTTTAAAAGGTAGACTTCCGGTTCGCGAACAGTTAGACAAGAGGGGCATTGATTTGGATTCCATTTTATGCCCGTCTTGTGGTAACATGGTGGAGTCGTGTTCTCATTGTTTGGTTATGTGCAATTTTGCTATGAGTGTGTGGGAAAAAATTTATAGTTGGTGGAAGATCGGAAATGTTAGTGCTTTTTCCATTGCGGAATTATTTTCATCTAATGGAAACGTTAACATGCCTAGTCATTCATCGAAAATGTGGCAAGCGGTGATTTGGATAGCCGGGTACTTTATTTGGAAAGAAAGGAATATGCGTGTTTTTAAAGGGAGAGCCTCGAGTTTAAACTAAATAATTCAAGGCATTCAACTTAAAAGTTTCGAATGGATTGCGAGAAGATCCGGAAAGAAAAATGAGATAATTTGGCAACAATGGCTTTTTGATCCTGTTAAATGTCACGTCCGAAGTTAATTATGTTAAGCTGTTGGGATGTGGCAACTGTTGTTCAATTTAGATAGCTAGTATTTAAAACTAAGGGTCACTTTTGAAGGCCTCATAGGACTGATGCAGAGAAGGCTACTGATCTAATGTCAATTTTATGCAGATATTGTTTTTGTTTATGGGGTTGCAGTTGTGGCTATTGCATATTCCTGGGCTGCAGCTTGCTATATAACTTTGGTTATATGAGTCTATTGGTAGCTTTGTGGGACAGGTCTTGTTTCTTTTTGTGACAGTGATATTTCAATTGGTCTAAGATGTGGTTTTTAGTGTTTGGTTCTTAGTTAGTTAGTTTTGTTGCTGTATCTTGTAAAAGGTGTCTTTGTTGTTTTTTTAGGGTCCACTAGTTTAATCTTCTTGTTGATTTGGTGGATGCCTTTGTTTGTAATTTGGTTGTTTTGTTGGTTATATATCTTGCCTTTCCAAAAAAAAAAAAAAAGGTACTCTTTACTAGTAATAAGACTGTTAATTTCAAAACACAATTATAAACCTTTACAAAGGTTTACTATAATGGATGCCCTTAGTTTGTAGGTTTTGGTCGTATTTATTTGGTTCTACAATAATCTTAGATGATTATATAATGTAATTATTGATTAATGAAATAGCAATCCAATTATTATTCCAACATTGTATCCCATATTCCCAGCCTACGATCTAACTCTAATTATTTTTAGTCGACTTCTTCTCCCATTTTTTCCAGCCCCTATTTGCCTACTGTTCTTGTTCTACAATGACGGGACCAACACTCATACCTACTTTAACCACTGCCAATAAATTACTCACAGTCCATAATATCACTTCTCCTGTTCTCGCAAAATTAGATGTTGGTAAACTCAATTATTCCTGTTGGAGCTATTTTTTTAAGATCCTATGTAAGGGTTTTGAGGTTCTTAAACATATCAAAGGTAAAACATCTAGTGAAATTGTTGCTACGCCACCAACTGTTGAATGGTTAAAGGCCGACTCTATTGTAAAGTCATGGATTTTTTTAACCCTCCTTGATGCATTTCAAAAACGCCTTGTTGTGGCGGATCCCAAAATTCCAAAAGATGCTTGGGATGTTCTTGAAAAAATATTCCTTGATAATAAACGAAGCAAAATTGTTGCTTTAAAATGTGAATTAAAAATGATTAAGATTGGTGATTTTTCCGTTGAGCTTACATTCGGAAAATTGAATCTATTAGTACACTCTTGTGGAATCTTGGCTCCCTAATAAATAGTGACGATGTGGTTACATATGCCATTAATGGCTTAGGTGACAAATATGAACAAGTTAGGGGTATTATTGCTTATCAGGATCTTCACACGCTAAGGTCCATGGGAAACACACTAAATTGGAGTGTCCCAATAATTTTATAGAGTGCGCAAATCATCTCCCCTATGGAAGAGATGCGGTTAAAGTCGAAGTCACAATCTTTTTGTCTAACTCCTCTTCCTTATCCCCGACGGTTCTGTTGTCCGACACCAACTCCTCTCATTGTAAGGATACTAGGGACAATCGTTAAACATAACATTGTTTCAACTTTGCTAAAGGTTTTTGTAGGTTCGAGAATAATTATTAAGTTTTACATTCCTTTACTAATTCACATGAGACACGTACGAATAATAAGTCTCTCTGGTCACAAACGACTAATAATACACAACCTGGAATGAATCAGTATCGTGACCTCTCCTAAGCCCAGTTGTTGGCTATGCTTAAGGCCCAAAATGACTTGTTAGCCCATCATGGAATGTCCACATGTACGAGTCTTGTACACCAGCCTGCTACTCGTTCCATAATACAACATGCTTCACAGACTCACAGTCCACCAGGCTTTGGGCATGCTCCTACTTCTGGTCTACTACAACACGCTTTTCAGACCCAACATATGTCTACACCATCTGTTAGAGGATCTTCGGGACAAGAAACATTATTGCCTCAAGCATTCAGTGCTATAACTCTTCAGGATCTGACTATACGTGCCTGGAACATATATACAAGTGTTATGCTTAAGGCCTAAAATGACTTGCTAGGCCATCATGGACTGTCCATGATGCGTGGTTTTGCAACCTTGCAAAAGGTTTTACCTCTCAAGGGATCTTGAGAAGCTTGCAATCCTCACCAGGCAGTGTACCTGACCGTTGTAGTATAGTATAGTGGCAAGTACCGGGGGATTGATCGTTCAACTCAAAGAATAATGTTCGCTAGGGTTAAAACTCAATTAAACTAGGTCTAGAGGTGAGGGATGATTCTTTTTGTATTTTTATATTTTAAGGAAAGCAAGTAAAAATTTCGGGTTTTGGAAGAATGGGCAGAATTAGTTGCTAATCAACTAACCCAAATAACTACAAATGCAAATAAAATAAAATAAAATGACACTAAAGTAAATGTGTAGAAAAACAATAATAAGAGAAAATGTGTTTAATTAGATTTCACTACTCCCTAGCTATCTTTTACTGGTTGATTAGTTTGTTACAATTGCATGAATGACGGGTTATATTCTTTAATACCATTCGTAGGGCCTATACGATCTTCCCTAACTCTATAAGCTTCTACATCTTCCTATGTCGAGCCGACTACTAGCTCCTAACATGGCTTCCTTAGTAGTTACTTATGCATTAAATATAACCAATTTATCGTAGTACACATCCGATCATGTTTCTTAAGACGTTCAAGCAAGTTACCAATTTGGAAGTCTGCCAGTTTTCTTAAGCCTAACATCAAAATCATTCATCCACAACAATTATAATCAAACAACCAACCAATAATCAATATCTAAGTTTCATTACATCTAAGCAAAGACAAAGAAAACCTAGCCTAGCATGTTAAAGTGAAGACAAGCATAAGATAAAATCAAACAACACATAGACATATTGAATGATTATTGAAAAACTTATCTTCAATTAAACATGAATGAAACAAGGGTTTGGAACCCTTAAAAATAAGGTGAAATTCGTCTAGGGTTTCTCCAAAATTCTCCTCTCAAAGTTGCACACAATGAATGAAAAATCAAAAACTATATATAGAGTTTTGAGTCTGACGGCGTCAAGAGTAAATTCTGACGCCGTCAACTCGCCGCCATAAATACTATCGTATTGCCTAGATCCAATTCTGACACCATCATGTGTAAACTTTCTTTTGGCCGTCTCTTGTGTTTTGTACGTGATGGCCTTGGTGATGCCGTCACATGTAAATACTCCAAAAACATTTTGGCGCGTCACGTGTAACTTGATTATCCACCTCATTGTCAATGAGTGACAACGTCATAAGCAAATCCTGACGCCGTCAGGCACTGTTTTCAACATGAATTGGAGACTTTGTCGTTTTCTTCACTTTTTCACTTCAAAAACGTCCAAAATGCTTCCTTTTCCAGATTTCTTCTCAAAAGTACCTAAAATGACAAAAGGAACGATTTAGGGCAATATTTGATCAAATAATCTCGACTTTGGGCTTAAATGACCCCCTAAAAGCGGTACTCTTTTCGTCTTATCAGTCCACATATACGAGTCCTATGCACCAGCCTGCTACTCATTCCATCATACAACCTGCTTTACAGACTCACGGTCTACCAGGATTTGGGCATGCTCCTATTTTTGGTCCACTACAACATATTAAGCCCAATTGTTATTTATGCTAAGGCCCAAAATGACTTGTTAGCTCATCATGGACTGCCACATATACGAGTCCTGTGCACCAGCCTGCTACTCGTTCCATCATACTACCTGCTTCATAGACTCCGGGTCTACTGCGCTTTAGGCATGCTCCTACTTCTCATCCACTACATCACGCTTTTCAGGCCTAACATATGTCTACATCATCTGTTAGATGATCTTCGGGACAAGAAACATTATTGCCTCAAGCATTCATTTTTTAAGTCAAATCTGCTTGATTTATCACATGTGATATATCATTAATATGCAAGTTTGAACACTCAACATGATGTCATAAAAAGAGCATAAGTATTTGTGTAAAACTTAACATGATTAATCTTTTAGCATTAAAAATACACATTGTTGATACAAATAATGTCTGAAAATGTTATTTCTATTTTTTGATACCTTTAAGTTTTGATGATAACAAAATATAAAAACACGTTACGTAAAAATTAACGTAAACAGGTTTTTAGACAAAATATCCTGTTTCTACGTAAATCACTCTAAGTAAGAACAAACAAATTTGCAACTTGACAAATGATCAAAGAAGTGAATTTGTGTTTCAAACTTCACATTTTTAATGTGACAATTTTTTTTTTCAAAAATACATTTTACAAATTATTTTGAATTAAAAAGAAATGTTTTAATTTGAAAATAAGTTTAAAATTACCAACAATTAGTTTTTCCCCCAAAATCAACTCCAAACTTCCCTAAATAAACTTTCACCACTAAAAACAAAAAATGGAGCGTCCTTGTCTGGCACGGTACCACTAAATTTAGTGGTATCGTCTGACATTTATTGGTACCGTCCATCTGTAACGGTAAGATTTTCTTTGCCTATAAATACCAGTCCATTTCACAATTTTTTGGTACCCTTTTTCACACAAAACTTTCTGAGTTCAAATCCTCTATCACATACACTTTCCTTTGATCATTTAGTTAGTTTTATTTTGTTTACAGAGTGATCATTTCATCCAACCAAGTTATCACCTTAATTCCTCTACTAGTGCAAGAGAAGAACACAAAGTATCAAGAAGATACAAGGTGTTGTAGTGTTAGAGTAGTGCACTTGTAACCATTTGTTACATACTTTTTGTATCTAGGCATACATCAAGTTGTTCATCTCTTGTTTAGCTTGTGTGTAAGGATCATTGTGATCTTGTTGAGATCTTGGAGATCTTTTGTAGCTTGTGTGAGAGGGTGTTGATCAAGTGGATCAAAAGTAGATTGTGAGGATCATATAGGTCGTGTGATAAGTGAGGATCATGTAGATCGTGTGAGATGTAAGGATCGTGAGTGAGATTGGTACTAGCTAAATTAGTACTCAACATTTAGCTTAGTGTTGGAAATAGGGATAAGCGACATTGTATGGTTTCTCCGCCTGAAGGGAGTTTGTCGACATAATGCTTAGAACTCTCAAGCTGGGTACTTGGGGAGTGAAGTAGGGCGAAAAAGAGCTTCGTTACCGAACCACTATAAATCTCTTTGCCTCGAGTTGATCTTTCCATCTCTTACCCTTTACTTTTATAGTTTATGCTTATTACTTATTAGTGTAGTTTAGTATTCATATTGTTGTTGGTTAATTTTACAAACAATTAAATCAAAGTTTTTCACAAGTAAACTTTTATAATTAACAAAAAACTGATAAAAACTATTCAACCCCCTTCTAGTATTCCACACACATCGTTAGCTTTCCAACTATATATCAAACATAATTTGTGAACATCCAATGTAATGCAGTTTATTCATAGAAGTTATAGAAGTTTTTTTTGAAGTCAAACTCGCTTAACGTATCACATGTGATATATGTGACAAATGGTAAATTTTCACACATTAATTTAATAATAAATTTCTATTTATTATTTTTATTTTGGGTATTATATGCATTTTTGCATGATTCTGCATGTTTCGGTACATTTCTGAACATTTTTTAGAGCTGTCCCGCACACTGTAGCTTACATTCATCACTAAAAAAGGTTTATTCTTGTCAGTAAGCATAATTTATTCAATTTCGAATAGTTACTGACAAGTTTCGTAATTTACTGAGAGCTTTCTCACATTTTTTTGAAAAACTACGCCGAACGCGAAGCGACACTACAGTACCTATGGTTATAGTCCAGTAAATATATTTTTGAGTCAGTAATGACATTTTATTACATTTCTGATGAAAATGTGGCCAATAACTTTATTTTACGTATACGTGTCCAAAAACGTCAAACCGGGACATTTTGGGTACATTTAAGCTTAAACCGACACACGATACACCCACGAGGGGTAAAATCTACTCTTTCCCCCTCCTTGGATACCCCTAGCCAGCCACCTCACCCTCCCCCTTAAATAAGCACATGCAAATAACCTTAATAACCACTAAACACCTTATTAACCAAGGTGCATGCCTTTATCCAAATCTAATATCCATTATATCATCTAGTTAGTCATTTTTCACCAAAACTCATCTCATCTCTTCTCTTTTTCTCTATTTGGCTGAACCACACACACACACAAAATTCACAATAATCTTTGAAGATCAAGTTAATTCGGGTATTGAAATCAAGAGTTTTGGGTAAATTGGAAGGTGATTTGGGTTAATTTGAAGTATTTTGGGTCTCCCTTTGGTTCTTCTAGCCACGTTAACACACCCTCTTTGTAAGGATTCATCAAAACTTTTCAAATATTGTTTAATTCATGTTATGATGATTTAAGGTGTTACCAAGTGCTATATATATATATATATATATATATAGAGAGAGAGAGAGAGAGAGAGAGAGAGTGAGGATCGCGTGCAGATACAATTTTTAAGTGCGGACGTGCGGATTGATCTGGTCCGTCCAATTCAGATCTGATCTTGACTTTTTAAAAAAAGTCAAGATCTAGCGCTATCACGGTACCAATTAACCATGAAAATGATTTTTTTAATTTTTTTCCTTTTTTTTTTGGTAAAGAGGAAAACCCCGGTAAATATAATTTTTTTTTTTCCTTTTGAGTGATCCTTAATATTGTTATCTTCTTTCATTTTTTTTATTTTTTCAGATTTTTCTGAGAACTTTTTGTTTTTTTGATTATGAGTGCTACCATGATATTAACCATATTATGAGTTCTTCCGTGATATTAACAATATTATGAGCCGTGATATTAAAAACCCATGTTAGCTACGGTGATATTGTAAAACCAACGTGATATTAAACTTTTTTACATGTAAAAATGAACCGTGATATTAGTGAAAAGCTTAATATAATTGTTTTTTTTATTACGATATTAAAAAAACTTACGGTGATATTAAAAAAACTGAAAAAGAATGTATGAGTATTAGAGTGATATTAAGAAAGCATGATAGTTACGGCGATATTAACAATTTTTATTAAAAAAAAGTTTTTATGATATTAAAAAAGTTATTGTGATATTAAATTTTTTATTAAAAAAAAAAGTTTTATGTGATATCAGAATCTGATTTTGACTTTTTTACAAAAGTCAAGATCTGATCTTGACTTTGTCAAGATCAGATCTTGACTTTTGTAAAAAAGTCAATATCATACGCTGATATCACAATACCTTTAACGATGAAAACGATTTTTTTTGAAATTTTTTTCAGCGATTCTTAATTATTTGTTGTCCTCTTTATTTTTTTTTAATTTTTTCAGATTTTTTTGAATATTTTTAAGAAAAAAAGCTAATACGATAGTAACGATTTTAAAAAAAGACGGGATATTTACGATATTGCCACTCCGCCTTTTTCAGATGGTTGACTAGATGGAGGGCTGATATATATATATATATATATATATATATATATATATATATATATATATATATATATATATATATATATATATATATATATATATATATATATATATGTTTTGTCAAGATGAAAAATATATAAGAATATGTTTGCATACATGTAAATCGAACCATCATTAAATGCTATGAGTTCATATGAGTATTTCTTGCTTGTGTGGTAAATATTGTTACTTTTGGTACTAATTTGATGATACAAATTTGATTTACACTAATTACACGAATTTAAGATGAAATATACACTTATATGTATATATACATAAATCGGCACATATAAAAATTTAGAAAATATTGGGTGTTGAGATAACATGATCAAGATCTATGATCAAGATCTCTTAATGTTTAAATGACAAATAAACCTTCGAAACACATAAAATAACAAACGGTAACAAAATTCACCGAAGCCAATACCTGCTCCTGGCGCGCTGCCTGCGCGCTGACGCGCCAGGACACTGTATGGTTCTGGGCGAATTTTATAAGTCGGCTTTCCCCTTTTCCGACAAATGTGGATCTTTCAATTCAGGTATGAATATGTTATGTGCTTAATTGAGAACACTTGAAACGAGTTTTGAGATTAGAGAGATCCAACTTTTAAAACACCCATTTACGGGAAAACACCAACTCATGTTTTCTAACACTTGCCTCTAGCCAAGGCTTTTATAAACTTAGGGAGCTTATATACTTCACGTAACTGATGAAGCGAAAAGTGTACCGCCTTTGGGGGTCATTTAAGGCCAAAGTCGAGCTTATTTGATCAAATATTGCCCTAAATCGTTCCTTTTGTCATTTTAGGTACTGTTGAGAGGAAATTTACAAAAGGAAGCATTTTGGACGTTTTTGGAGCGAAAAAGTGAAGAAAACGACAAAGTCTCAAAATCATGCTAGAAATTGCACATGACGGCGTCACAAGTTGCTAGTGACGGCGTCATGAGTTGACAAAGAGGTGGATAAATCAATTACACGTGACGAGCCAGAAGGTTTTCTAAAGAGTTCGTGACGGCGTCACGTTATAAAATGCCAAGGTCGTCATGTATAATACAAAGAGAGACGACCCAGAGTCCACAAAGAGTGACAGCGTCAGAAGTGGATCTAGGCAATACGAGTATTATTTTGGCGGCGAGTTGACGGCGTCACACCTATCTCTTGACGCCGTCAGGATACAAAATCTGTATATAGTTTTCTAGTTTTCATTCATTGTGTGCAACTTTGAAGGGAGTAAACCCTAGACAAATTTCACAGATATTTTGAGGGTTTAAAACCCTTGTTTCATCCATGCTTAATTAAAGATAAGTCTTTCATCAAATCATTCAATATGTCTATGTGCTGTTTGATTATATCTTACGCTTGTCTTCTCTTTAACATGCTAGGCCAGGTTTTCTTTGTGTTTGCTTAGATGTAATGAAACTTAGATATTGATTATGGGTTGGTTGTTTGTTTATAATTGTTGTGGATGAATGAATTCGATGTTAGGCTTAAGAAAACTGGCAGACATCCAATTGGTAACTTGCTTGAACGTCTTAAGAAACATGATCGGAGGTGTACTACGATATATTGGTTGTATTTAATGCGTAGGTAACTATTAATGAGGCCATGTTAGGAGCTAGTAGTCGGCTCGACATAAGAAGAGGTAGAAGCTTATAGAGTTAGGGAAGATCGTACACGGCCCTACGAATGGTATTAAGGAATATAACCCATCATCCATGCAATTGTAACAAACTAATCAACCTGTAAAAGATAGCTAGGGAGTAGTGAAATCTAAGTAAACACAATTTTCTCTCATTATTGTTTTCGCCATAATTTAGTTTAAGTTTAGTTTATTTTATTTTGATTGCATCTTTAGTTATTTAGGTTAGTTGATTAGCAACTAATTCCGCCCACTCCTTCCAAAATCGAGATTTTACTTGCTTTCATTTAAAATATAAAAATACAAAAGGAATCATCCCTCATCTCTAGACCTAGTTTTAGTGAGTTTTAACCCTAGTGAACACTATTCTTTGAGTTGAACGATCAATCCCTCGGTACTTGTCAATATACTATACTACAACTGTTAGGTACACTACCTGGTGGGGATTGCAAGCTTCTCAAGATCCCTTGAGAGGTAAAACCTTTTGCGAGGGTGCAATTCCACGCATCAGTAACATCACGTGAAAGCATCCATATGCTCATATCCCGTGCTTATGTCTTCTCTAATCACGTAACGGGTTTACTCCCTTATTGGTCAAACTAAGTCCAAGGTCTCTTTGCGTAAACGCATCCTTACCCGCATGGGTTATGCTTTACATCAAGGCAAAGCACTTGAATTGTTTGAACCAAGGTGTTAGTTGAGTACATTGAGTCGTGGAAAGTCACGAGTTATGAAACTATGGATTCTCGACATTATGTTACTTGGACTTATAAGTAACTTATGATTTTCTCAACTCATAATCTTAATTGTCTAAACCTTTTCTCCTTATTGACAATAAGATTATTTCTTAATCTTTTCTTAATCATCTTCTTAATCTCTTTTTTCACAAAAGACAAATTACCATTCCTCCCACAATCTCTCCCAAAATCCTTCCCCAACATCTTCTTACATATTCCCTTATACACTCCTTACAAAGTGTACCTTTGTCTCCACACAAACTCCCACACAATATTCCCTTATCTTTACCAACTTCTCATACACTTTCCTTATACACACACATACACTCTTTTCTATACACACACTTACACATACTTCACATATACCTTACCCTTATAACTCATACCTATACACATCCCATCTATACAACCCATTATCTCACACTCTCCAATACTCCTCATTCAAAATACGCATACTACTCACAACTATTTCACCTTCTACACACACTAGGCTCCCCATCATATCCAACTCTTACATATTCTCTTACACACTCTTACACTATCCAACCTTTATTCCATTACACACTTACACAATCCAACTCATACCTTATATTCCTTACACCCTTTCACATCCCAAACCTTTCTCTCCAAGAAAAGAAATATACACTTGAATATGCCTTCTTAACCCAACCATGGTTAGTTTTCTACGCTTAACCTTGGTTAACTCTTAACCACACCAAGGATGAAATATTCCCTTAGATATGCTTCTTCTAACCCAACTATGGTTACTTCTCAACACACACCCTTCTCACCCAACCATGGTTAACTTCTAACCCTTTTACCTAACCGTGGTTACTTTTTAACCTAACCCTCCTCACTCTTCCCTATAGAGGAATATACATGGCATATTCTCTTCTCACTTATGCCATGAGAGGAATACCATTTCTACCCCTACCAAATTACCCTTTCTACCTTTCTACCCTTGGTATTTGGTTTTCTCATAGACACTTCCCAAAATATTTTCCAAAACGGCTATTTGAGTTAGCAAACCTTAGATTGATTAATGTGAAGGTTTAGTGTGAAGTACGATTGGGGGTTTAGCAAGGATAGGTATTTATAAGATCCAACACCCAACACTTGGGAAAAATACAACAAAGTTCCTGGCGCGCTACCCACGCGTTGACGCGTGGGTGACGCGCCGGCCTCGGTAAAATTTTCCCAAGTTTGGGTCTTGGCCTATAAATACCCCCCTTTGCCTCTTGTATTCCTCACCCCTTTCCACTATTCTTTTTCTCTACGTTCTTTCTCTCTAATCTCCCTATCTCTCTTGTGTTCTTAGTTAAACACATTAACATCTTTGAAAGAACACATCTCCTTGCAAGGGAAGAATCACAAGAACCTAATCCACTCTTGTGATTGTGTCGAGGGTCTTCTTATCTATACCCTTTCTATTACAATCGAGTCTCTAGGTTAGGTTAGGGCTTGATTAAACAAACACCTATTTATTCATTCAATTGTTTGTAAGGGAAGTCTTGTGTCTTGGTGACAAAGCCTAGATCATTGGGGATCTAGTTGGGGTTTGATACTTCTGGTGGGAAGTCTTGGTAGTGGTCCTGGTGACCCTTAGGTGAAGTCGAATTGCGAGATTCTTTTGGGTGGTTTCCGAGGGCGGAATACCGTGGGAGTAACTCCTTCTTTGTGAGCATCGATATTGGTGAATATCGGTGGAGTGAATTGTAACGGTTTGTAGTCCACTGAAAGGATTATACTAGTGAAATGTATCGGTGTCGTGGATTCGCAACTGGACGTATGGATGGTATAAACCCCCCATCCCGAACCAGTATATATCGTTGTGTTCTGTACTCGCTTTATATACTCTTGGTTATGATTGTGTTTGTGGTTGCTCTTACTTAGACCACTTGGTTGTCTTCGTGGCTTAAAGTTTTTAAACATCTAAAAAGCCGAAGAAATCGTATTCACCCCCCTCTACGGTTCTACATTGGGGTTTTGAAAAACATAAAATTTTGGCTCATGTGATGAAATGGTGGAATTTTTACTTGAAAGATTATATTATAGCATATATCGAATTAACCGTAACTAATTATAATTAATTAGTGAAAATGCAATTTTTTGTGAAAATAATTATTTTTGGTCGAAAATAAATATTTTGGGTCGAATGGTATGAAATTTGACCAAGTTTGACTTTTGAGATTAATTACTTAATTCAAAGTGTTAATTATGTTTAATTATAAAAAGTTACGAATTTTTTGGGTAAAGGGGAGTAATCCTGCACTCTGGTAAATATATTAAAACCCAAAACGTTTAAGTACAAATGGAATGTGGCTGAAGTACCACATTAACCTCAAGCTTAAACAGCTTGATAGACAAAAAACCTAGAGCTTATGACATGCCAACAGCTCATAACAACTCTAGAATAAAAAAAATGAACCTAGAATAAGAACTAAGCAAAACAAGCTAACCAACTGCTGCCGTGAATGATGAACTACCATCCGTAGTAGAGTTAGGAAATAAATTAGTTGATTCATCAAACACGTTTTCAACAAAATCTTCATCACCGCCTTCATCAGTAGCCAAAGCAGCATATGGATTTGATGTAGCTATATCGCTTTCCTTAGAGGATAAACCTTTAGAGTTCAACATAGATGACGATTTAGGCACATTATTCCTATTAGTAGCTCCCTTGTTTGGCTCACTAGTAGTCTTCTTAGGCTCATACCTGAGATTCGGTTTAACTGAAATACCAAGCTGACTCACATTACTAGAGTGGGCTTTACCCTTCTTCTTCTTATGATATACCTTTTGGAAACCATCATTAAGAGGCTCTGCAGGAGTAGCGACACTGGGAGTAGAAACAACAGGAGGACTGACCACGATTTTAGGACAATGATCCTGGGTATGCCCAAAAATCTTACATGAAGTACACCTTGGAGGCCTCCATTCATACTCGACTCGGATAGTTTCTTTAGTAAACCTATCCCCTATAAGAGAGGGGACACCAATAGTAATAACCTCTACGAGCCCAGCCTCAGAACAAACCTCGATTAAGCACCGAACAAAACTACTTCTACCCCAAGAATCCTTACACATAGAGCTAGTGTACGAATCAAGCATAATAGGTTTACCAAGAAATGAAGCAATCAAGCTAATACCATCATCTTCAAAAACTTGAATAGGCACATCATGTAATTTAACCCATACCGGAATACGGGTCAACTCTTCCTTACATAATCTAGTATCAATTGACCATTTCTTGAGAATGATCGGTGATTTGCGTATCAACCAAGGGCCATCTTCCAATACTGCTTCTAAACCAACCTGAGTATCAAATTTGAAAAAGAAAAAACCTTTTGCATTCATCATAATCTTTTTCAAACCATATTTAGCCCAATTATTTCTAACATAGTATTCAACCACTGGAAACGCCATTCTATTACCAATAAAGTAACCATATATAGTGTATTCAAGACGTGCACTAACCTTTTCGACCACTCTACGTGGAATAGAAACATTAACTCCTTCACAAACTAAATCAATAGCCAAAGCACTCACCGTAGTATTTGGATTGGCATCCACATTTACACCATTGGGCGTTGGAACTTTGACACTATCTCCAGAATTAGAAGTAGTAGAATTAGCCTTCCTTTCAATCTCGTAAGCCTCAAACAATCCATACATAGCGTCATGCACATGTGAACGAGTAGCACTATCCAAATTAGACCATTTTGGACATTTGCCGGCTTCAATCTCCTTAAGGAATAAATCAATATCCAAAGATGATTTCAGCGAGACCCCAAACACCAATTCAATAAAATCATGCTTACTTTTGATAGTGTTCAAAGGAGACACATGTGTTACTGTCAACCCAGTGTTAGGATTGCTAGGAGGAACATTAGCATTAACCTTATCAGCATCAAGAAACTCTTGAAACGACTCAGGTTGTGAAGCGTCATTACTGCCCGCGTTAGGGGAAACTTTAACACCATCACCGTGAGGCAGGTTTGCATCAATTGAAACTGTATCAACAGTTGCAGGAGGGATACTCCCAACTAACGAATCAAGTGTAGGCTTTACAAAAGCAGGGTTACTAGTGACGGCATGTGTACTAGTATCCTTCATGGTAGCATGTCTTCGAGACTTATTATTTTTCCTCACAGTCACATTCGACAACAATTGCGTATTCTCCTCTCCCGTACCCACTTCCTCCATAATCAACTAAAAAAGAAAACAAGAAAAACCCTAAGAATAACCAATGATCGCAAAAAGAAAACCAGAAGAACTACGTCTATTTTCAAACTGATGGCCTCAACAAAGTCAAGACATGATTTAAATATAGAGATCAACCGACTTCCATATTGTAGATAATCACAAGTAAAAAAAAGGAAACAACAGATCGAAAACAAAAAAAACCCTAAAACAGCGATTCACAAGAAACCCTAAAAAAATCGATAACCTAATCAAATCAAGTCTAAATCCCGATAAAAATAATGTTAAAGATTAGATTAAACGAAGCTAATCAACCAGAAACACAATCGTTAAAGGAATTAGAAGCAGGATTGAAGATTAAGCAACGATTGGAGAGAGTTTTGGGCCAAGTGAATATTTTTAGCCCAATGGGGGTGTTCGGTGAACAGTGGGCCGAGCCCAATGAAAAGTTTTCCAACTTTCACTTTTTGACCAAAAATTGTTATCGGACGTATAAAATTAATTTTGATATATAACGGATATATATCGTAAATTAAATCGGGCTAAATGATTTTGGACTAATTTTCGGACTAATGGGCCCAATAGTGAATTTTAAGCCCACTAAGCAAATCGGGTGACAAAAATGAGTTTTGACATATATTTGAACTTACGGTGACTGTTTTGTATCGTATAACAAATTATATCGATAACTATATTAACAGTGAAAAATATATATTACGTACTAACTTTGCAAATATATTTAACGAACGGACTAGTTGAGAAAATTTGCAAAATTTTTTAGTGCATCACAGTTATAAAGTTACTGCATTACAATTATAAAAGTTACTGCATCACAATTTTAAATTTTAGTGCATTAATGTTATAAGTTACTGCAACATAGCTGATGCACTAAACTATTAACTATGATGCAGTAACTTATAATAAAGATGCACCAAAACTTAAAAAAAGAATCGTATTTTAATTGTGATGCAGTTACATACATATATGATACATAAAACTTATGATAATTCAGTTTCTTTATAACCATGATGCAGTAACTTTATAACCATGATGCAGTAACATTAAAACCATGAATGCAGTAACCGTGATGCAGTAAAATCATAATTGTGATGCAGTAACTTTATAACTGTGATGCACTAAAAAAAAAAAATTTTTTTTTGCCCAAAAAAAAAAATTTTTTTTTTGGCGGGAAAAATTTTTTTTTTCTGCGGGGGGGGGGTGGGGGTGGGGTGGCACGTGTCATATGATGTGGCAAGGGGGTGACACATGTCACTCCCACAATCCTTCCTACACTTTTTATTATAAGGCCCTTTTTAGAATAACTCCACCCTATATATATATATATATATATATATATATATATATATATATATATATATATATATGTGTGTGTGTGTGTGTGTGTGTGTGTGTGTGTGTGTGTGTGTGTGTGTGTGTGTGTGTGTGTTACTTACGTATTATAACGAAGAAAGAATACAACGCATGGATGTTCCGTTATAAACACTTCCACCACGAGCCATCATCGAGAGCATTTTAATAAACTACTTTTTGAAACGTATGTACCACACAACAAGCAATAAATACACGAACACTTGGTAACGCATAAGAATCTTTTCAAATGAGTCAAAACACTTAAAGCACGAACGTTGTACTAAGACTTACCATACTAACTTAGATCGCGTGTCGGAGCGGTTGCACTATTTACTTGTTGACTAGCAGATTGCTATCTTTTAAGGTGAGTTTATAGCCCCATTTTCTTATAAGTACTGTTTAATAAACTTGGGGTTAGAAACATGCAAAACTGTTTTCATGGACCTAAACTGAACTTGTTTTTACACACTGGTATGCGGAAACCTAAGTTTGCTTGAATCCCAATTTGCCCACTATCAACAACCGTCAATTCCCGCTGGGAAACGCGTATGATATAAATAGATCTATTGAGGGTGACGCCTCCTTTCGGTTTGACCGGGTAGGCAAACGCGGATGTATACCATGACGACCTTTTTGCCAAGTGAGTGGGGTTTATCACTCGCGGGAACCTTTATTTGTACTTATGCCTTTGGCATGCTGTTGTCTAGTTCGGTTTGTTGAGCTTAGTGTTGCATACGAAATTAGTGTGTGCTTGCTGATTATTGCTATGGTCCATACATGCTTATTTACTTTAAACCTATAGACTCACCAGCGTTAGGCGTTAGCTGACTTTTAGCATGTTTTTCAGGCAGTGGCGAAGCTAGAAAATTTTCAGTGGGGGGTCGGGATCTAAATTTTCTTTTTTCCTAACGCTAGTTTTTGGGTAATACCGAAATTTTGAGGGGTCGAAACAGAATATACCGAAATTTTTCTACACGAAAACTATATACCCCTACATCGCAAAAAATTTTTTGGGGGGTCGGGCGCCCCTTCCCACCCCTATGTAGCTGCGCCAATTTTTTCAGGTGCTTAAGTATGTATGCTTTAAAGGTATGGCATGGCGCGGGTCATAAGAAAATAAGTGTTTTTACATAAGCTTGACTCTGAAACTTTTGGGACCAATATGTAACTTGGCCATACTTTATTAAACTTAAAACTTATGTATGACATTTGACTTAATTTATGTAATGGATTTTAAAACGGATTTTCAATCCGTTCTCTATGTATCTTGTGTTGTGATTCCAATTTTTGTAGCATCCTGAAATACTTGTATGCTTCCGCGAATCTCTATTTTGGGGGTGTTACAATATAACACTAATATGTAGTTCTAACGCTCAATATGCTGTCGTAAAATGAGTATAAGTATTAGTATATAACTCCAAAAGATTCACCATTTTTTGTATTGAAAAATACACATTCTAAGCTTTCTAACCATATATCTCATATAATATTTTAACCTCTAAATCAATACGGTTAATTCATAGCAGTTGTTAAAAATAGAAAAAATTGATATTCAAACTCGTTTGATATACCACTTGTTATATAACACTAATATATAAGTTAGAACACTAAACATGTTGTTGTAAAATGGGCATAAGTATTTTTGTATACAACTCCAAAGATTCACCATTTTTCGCATCTATGTCAATATCTTTTGTTTTCGAATTTAAAATTTTTATATCACATGTGATATATCAAGCATGTTTGAATATAAAAACAATTCAAGTATTTTTCAATTTATATGAATAAACTGTAATGATTTGAAAGTTCAAAAATTATATGTGATAATAGTTGAAAAGTTATGAATATGAATTTTTAAATGGAAAAAATGTTGAATCATTTAAAGTTATACACAAATACTTATTCTAATTTAAAATAAAATATTGAGTGCTCAAACTTACATATTAGTTTTATATCATAAGTGATAATCAAGCAAAATATTGCACCGAAAAAAAAAAAAGTTTGTCGATAGTTATGAAAGTGAACCTCTATTGTAAGACAAATGGTGTAATTTTTTTTAGGTTGACTGTTTACGGTTTTTGAAATATGTAATTTTTAAAAAGATGGGTGGAAGTGGGTTTTAATGAAAAAGATGATGTCGAAGTTAATGTTTTTTAATGTTTGACCTGGTCCCTTGGATTAAATGTTTTGGATGGTTGAGATGAGTCTCTCAAAATGTAGGAAATAGATTGATCTAAAATAACTCAACTCTATATAATAATAATAATAATAATAATAATAATAATAATAATAATAATAATAATAATATAATTTAGGTTAATCCGAAAACCGAAATCGAATTTAAATTCAGTTTTGGTTCGGTTTAATCAAATTTGAATTCGGCTCAGTTTTATTTTACCTAAAAGAATCAACAAAATAAATCAAACAACTAATAACCGAACCGATCAACACCCGAAGATTTTTTCGCAACTCGGCAAGTTTTGTCTGGTCTTGTTCTTTGTTAGGAATGTCGAGTGTATGGTGTTGGTTGTTAGTATCTTTTTCTCAAGTTTTGTTATGAGAAAATGTATATTAAATTAGTTTTGTAACATATGAAAAGTTCTAATGGGCCTTTGTTAGCTTTTAAAACCTGCTAAACCTACTATTTATCTTAAGAGCAAGTAGGAACTTTGAAACCACTATATGTATTGGGCTTCTATTAATAACAAGAGTATGGGTACATATCACTAACAAAAGAGTGAATAGCAAAAATAGTAAAATGGGTCTACAAGTTGGTCAATCTACTGATCAAGACAATTAACTTTGTCCAAACTTTGTCCTTGCGTCTTAAAACTTTTGTTAAAGATTTGATTTTAGTTAAGACAAATGACTACAAAGACAAGACATTCGGTTTGTCACAAATGATAGCATAATCATGGACACGAAATTTATTCCACAAGTAATGTCCATATCTTAATGAAAATTAAAATATCTTCGCCAAACATCTAATTTTGACCACACGTACTGGTCTATCTTTTCAAGCCATGGATGAGTGACGTGTTCCAATTTCTCACACTATCAACAATATTTTGTGACAAGACCTTATTTTTTCATTAACCATCTTGTCAGACAGATTAATCTAAGCGTGGTTCATGAACAAACCCTCGACATCAAATTTCGATCCTTTCATAGTATTTATTGTCATAAAATTCGTTACGTGTAAGACTTTTAGGCATTGCAAGAAAAAAATATTTCCATATTGGATCGTTCTATACACAAGAAAGAAGATGTAGTCAACGGTACGTTGGATTATTAGTTGTCTATGAAAAGAGCAGTTGGTGAAATACTGAAATGAGATTTAAGTTGTTATTGACGATGCTAAGTTTATAGTACGATAACTAGATGCTTATCGTTCATGAAGATGCACAGTTTTATGTATTCTTGTAAAATTATGTAGTAATTCTTGAGAGCATGTCTCTACGTGAGCCATGTTACTGCCTTGGCAATTTGAAGGAGCAAGACAGGAAAAAAGTTGAAGAGGTGAACTTTCCATTGTTACAGCAGAGTGTAATAAGGTTCTCTGTTAAGTTGTAGCAGAGTTTGGATTTAGATACTGAATTGAATGTCCTTTGTATTTCAGTATTCTGTTTTGGGTATGCCCAACTCAGATTTGATACTTATAATGTGTACAAAATTTGATTGATTAATATAATTCACCTTTTGCACAAAAAAAAAACTTTCCATTGTTACGTTATTGAATGCTCTTGGCTCTCCGTTGAGTAACGGTGATGTTGTTACTATGCTATTAATGGCTTGAGTGATAATTTCGTTCATGTTGCCGATATAATTGCTCATCGGGATCCTTTTCCCGATCTTGCTACGGTTCGCTCCATGATTAAAACTGAAGAGATGCGCCTCAACTCTAAGCAACATATACAATTTTTACCAAGTGATACGACCTATTCGGCTTCTCCTTCTGCTTTGTTATTTGAGTTTCGAGACATTTTGAGTGTTCGTTTTACTCTCATTCTAAATGCGGGGGATTGTAAAATTTTATAAAGAATCCAGAAAACAAGACTTGAATCTCAATTCAAGTCAAACTTATTATTCAACCAAAACAATCACAAGATCATAAAGCAACTGATCTCAATCAGTACAACAACCAGAATGAATCACACAACTTGCCACTGCTACTCAGGTGCAAGTCTATTGACTATCTTGCCAATAGTTTGATACAATACACTCAATCTCACAATGAATACTAACAACAGATCTCTACTAACTTTGATTGAATAACAAAAGATAAGACTGCGTAATTTTGATGTGTTGAAGTGAAGAAACCCTAGCAGGGAAGAGAGTATATATAGCTCCTCTCAGCATCTTTCAAGACTTGTCAACTTCAGCCCTTGTACTTCTTAGCTTTAGTCAACTCACCTCCAAGAACCAAAATAGCTATAACTGAAAATACAACAATGTACAAATTAGTCCCTCAACTTATATTTCCAGGTTGAGTTATTTATTTCAACATCCCCCCTTAACTCTAACCTGGAACACATCAATCATACCCAGTTTACCAACAAGCTTATCATGTTGAAGCTTGCCTAATCCTTTAGTCAAAATGTCAGCAGTTTGATCTGCAGTATTAATCTTTTCAGTTTTAATAACTCCTGCCAAAATTTTTTCCCTTACAAAATGTAAGTCAATTTCTAAGTGCTTAGTTCTTTCATGAAAAACAGGATTGGCTGCTATTTTAATAGCAGCTTGACTATCACAAAAAAGTTTAACAGGTAAGAAATGTTCCCAGTTCAAGTCATTTAAGATTTTTAAAACCCAAACAACTTCAAAAGTAGCAGAAGCCATAGCTCTGTACTCAGCCTCTGCTGATGACTTAGAAATGGTATTTTGTTTTTTGCTTTTCCAGGAAACTAATGAACCATTTAAGAACAAACAGTAACCTGTGACAGATTTTCTAGTGATAACACATTTTGCCCAATCTGCATTAACAAAAGCCTCAAGAGAAACATTTGGATATCTAATAATATGAACACCTTTTCCAGGAGAACCTTTTAGATATCTTAAAACTTTAAGTGCTATTTTCAAATGAGACCTAAGAGGCTTATGCATAAACTGACTCAAGCAATGAACAGAGTATGCAATATCAGGCCTTGTATGAGATAAGTAAATCAATTTTCCAACCAATTTTTGATATTCAGTCAAATTATCTATCACATGATCACTTATTGTAGGTTCACTAGTCAAAAACAAATTCTGCTCAAGAGGAAAAGCAGATGGTTTACAAGCAAGCAATCCAAACTCAGTTAACAAGTCCAAGCAATATTTTCTTTGAGTTAAACAAACACCTTGTTCAGTTTCAATCACTTCAATGCCAAGAAAGTATTTAAGTTTTCCTAAATCTTTAATTTGAAATTTAGAATTCAGAAAAACTTTAAAACTTTCAATTTCATTCAAATTATTCCCAGTGATTATTATATCATCCACATAAACAAGAAGAGCAATGAAGTTACCTGAGTCATTCTTAGTAAACAAAGAATAATCGCTTTTACTCTGTTTGAAACCATTATCAATAAGAGCACTAGTCAGTTTAGCATTCCATTGTCTAGGTGCTTGTTTCAACCCATACAAAGATTTCTTGAGTCTACAAACTCTTTTATCATTAACATCAAAGTAACCCTCAGATAAAGTCATATATACAGTTTCATTAAGATCACCATAAAGAAAGGCATTATTAACATCAAGTTGGAAAATAGGCCAGCACATTTGAACAGCAAGATTCACAACACATCTAATAGTGACAATCTTAACCACAGGAGAAAAAGTTTCATCAAAGTCAACACCTTCCTTTTGGCTATAACCTTTAACAACTAATCTACCCTTATATCTTTCAACCTCACCTGTGGACTTATACTTAATCTTATAAACCCACTTATTTCCTATGGCCTTTCTACCAACAGGTAACTCACAAACCTCAAAAGTGTCATTACTATAAAGAGCATACATTTCTTTATCCATTGCATCTCTCCAGTGCTGTTGTTTATAAGCTTCTCTAAAAGTTTTTGGTTCAACAGCTTTATTTAGCTCAACAACAAAACAAAAGTTTTCAGAACTTAGTTTTGAGTAGTTAACAAATTTTTCAAGCCCATACTTAACTTTAGACTCAACCACAAACTCTTTATATTTATTTGGAAAAACCGAAGTTCTATCAGATTTTCTTATAGAAGACTGATCATTATTATCAAAAACTACCTCTTCTGCTTGTTCAGGTAAAGGACTACTGACACCCTCAGAAGTGCTCACATCTAGAGGTGTAGCAGCCATCTCACTTGTACTGGCAACCCCATTGGAACCAGCAGAGTGCCCCAAATCACCCTGCTCATGGTCAATAGTTGGGCTACCTAGATGCAAGGAGTTGCCACCCTCACCCTCATGATGATCATCTTGACTATTGTTATCATCATTGGGTGTGTCAGAGCTGTCACATGTCACTTCATTAAAGAAATTAACATGATTCAGACTCTGACTGAGAGGGTTAGGAGTAGCAGAAGAGTGATTTATCTTGAAAGGGAACACATTTTCAAAAAATCTAACATCTCTAGAAAAGATAAATTGTTTCCTCTCAAGACTATACAATTTATAACCTTTTTGAGAATTAGAATAGCCAACAAGAACACATTTTTCTGCTCTACTACTAAACTTATCATTACTGGTAAGTATAGTAGCAAAACAAAGACATCCAAAATTTCTTAAATGACTTAAATCAGGTTTACTTTTAAACACAAGATTGTAAGGAGAGTCTCCACTCAGCACTAAAGATGGCAATCTGTTAATAAGATAAGTAGCAGTAAGCACACATTTAGACCACAAAAATAAAGGCAATCCCCCCTGAAACATAAGGGATCTAGCAACATTTAAAAGATGCCTATGTTTCCTCTCAACCACCCCATTCTGTTGAGGTGTATAAGCACAAGAGGTCAGATGTATAATTCCTTTGTCTTTACAGAACTTATCAAATTGATTATTAACAAACTCAGTTCCATTATCACTTCTAAAAATTTTGACACTTTTCTCAAACTGTGTATTAATCAGATTATAAAAAACTTGAATACATTCAAACACCTCATGCTTACTCTTAAGTAAGTAAACCCAAACAGCCCTGGTGAAATCATCAACAATAGTTAAAAAAATATCTATATCCTTCTTTACTTTTAACTCGATAAGGACCCCAAAGATCCAAGTGAACAAGTTCACCAAGAAAAGTAGTTTTATGATCACTCAAGGGAAAATGTTCCCTTGTCTGTTTAGACTTTTGACAAATGTCACAAGGCTCAGATTCATTACTATTTAAAAAATTGATTTCACCTTTTAGCTCAGATAAGACTTGATCAGAGGCATGACCAAGTCTACAATGTCAAGTTTTCTTAGGTAACTGACACACAGATTTAAAATTCTTAAAATCTAGGCCAATACCTTGATTTCCATCAAAGTAATATAAACCATCCATTTGTCTACCAATCCCTAGAACACTCATTCCCCTCAAATCCTGAGGTAAAACATAACACTTTGTTTCATCAAAAGCAATAACAAATTTACTATCTCTAGCCACTTTATGAACAGACATTAAACTAACACAGTATTCTGGAACAACTAACACATCATATAGAGTCAAATGTTTGGTGAGAACCATATTTCCAACTTTGGTAATCAAGGCTTCAGTACCATTAGGATGTGAAACCTTGATACCAAGTTTGGAAATATCAAGAACATTTACCAAATATTTGTCAGTATATGTTAAGTGTTGATTTGCACCAGAATCAACAATGATTCCAGCTGCCACAAGAGCAGTTCTCATTTTACTATTATGACAGAAAAATCTTTTGAAATTTTGATTAAAGAATTTACTAGTGTTAAGAATAATACCTGCCATATTGGCATGAACATTTTTCCCATTTCCATCTGTTTTAACAGAGGTTTCTTTAATCAAAGAAAGAAGTTTTGAAATCTGTTCATCAGAAAAAGCAGAAGTGGAACTAGATCCAACAGAGTTGTTATTGTTAACAAATCTTTTATTGAAGTTTTGAGTACCCTGATTGTTACCATTATTACCATTTCTTTTATTTTTCCCAAAATCAGCAGGATATCCAATGATTTTAAAACATCTATCCACAGTATGTCCATTAAACCCACAATGTTCACAAACCAAGAGAGGACCACCAGAGGTCCTTCTATTATCATTATTCCTAGGTCCATTGTTGGGTCTAAAGGAGTTACCAGAGGTGGGAGACCTTTGGAAATTCCCCTTATTAGGCACACTGGAGTTGAACACAGATGATTGGGACTTTTGGGAAGTCCCACCACCTGAACCAGTAACCACACATCTGTGAGATTCCTCACTAGAGATGATGGCAAATGCCCTTTTCACATCAGGGAGAGGGTCTCTAGACAAGATATTGCTTCTAATTTGCATATATGAGTCATCTAATCCCATTAAAAATTGCATAAGCTTCATTAATTGATTATGTTTTTTAAACTCCTCAGCAGCATGACAAGTGCATTTAGGCAATTGTATTAGAGCATCAAATTGTTTCCACAAAGTACTCAACTTATTAAAATACTCAGCAATAGAACAACCATTTTGAGACAAAGAATTGATTTTATGATGCAGATTAAAAGTAACAGACCCATCAACCCTATGAAAAGTTTCCTTTAATTCAGTCCACACATCAGAAGCCTTTTTTGAGAAAATTTGCCCAAGAAACAATTCTTCTGATATGGAATTTAAGATCCATCCTAAAACAACAGCATTCACTCTGTCCCATTGTCTACCTAGGACTTCATCAGTATTAGATCTTCTACAAGACCCATCTATAAACCCAGTCTTATTTTTTCCCTCTAAGGCCAATAACATAGCACAAGACCACACATTATAGTTCTCAGTCCCTTTTAGCTTTATAGACACAACAGTAAGGGTGGCAGAATCATTAGGGTGTAAATGTAAAGGATGGCTGAGGTCAAGTTTACTAATTAAGGTAACTTGAACCTCATCATCATCAGTCTCATTCTCAGACTGAGGTGGGGTATCACCATGCACAGACATAATGCAAAGAAATCAACACACAAAAGGGTCAAGAAGGTAGTTCCCAGGCTTCCTTGCCACTCAAAGTGGTAGGTCAAGGGCTAAAACACACAACCACAGAGTATCTAATGACAATAAAGAAAACATGTACCAAGTTAGCACAGAAACACAAAACACAATAATCTCAACTTCAACAACCCAAATCCTACTCCCCGTCACTAAACAAGAAAGTAAAGAACAAAATTAAAGAAGAGAGCGTGAGAGGTGTTACAGTGCACGCAAGAACACAACCAGCAGCGGAACAATCAACCCAGATTATAATTCTTGATTCACTTAGTCAAGAATTATAACCCACACGATCTAAATCAGCCCAGAATCACCAAGATTCACCAAGATCTAACAAACCAGATCAAGAACCCAGAAACCAACTACCAATCGAAACCAGAGATAAAAAACCCCCAAACTTATCCAAACCCTAATTTTCTCAAAAATTAGGCGTTTTGAAAAAACCTTTTTGAATTGATCAATTAGAACCAAGAACACTAATTAACTACGGTTAATTAGGTTTAATCAAAGCAATTTTGAAAAACCCCCCAAATTTTGGAAACCCTAATTTTTCCGAAATCGATTTTTTAAAGAGAGCAAGATGAAGAGCCTTGCTCTGATACCATGTAAAATTTTATAAAGAATCCAGAAAACAAGACTTGAATCTCAATTCAAGTTAAACTTATTATTCAACCAAAACAATCACAAGATCAGAAAGCAACTGATCTCAATCAGTACAACAACCAGAATGAATCACACAACTTGCCACTGCTACTCAGGTGCAAGTCTATTGACTATCTTGCCAATAGTTTGATACAATACACTCAATCTCACAATGAATACTAACAACAGATCTCTACTAACTTTGATTGAATAACAAAAGATAAGACTGCGTAATTTTGATGTGTTGAAGTGAAGAAACCCTAGCAGGGAAGAGAGTATATATAGCTCCTCTCAGCATCTTTCAACACTACAAAAATGGGATCGATTTGGGTCGACAATGTCGACCCAAAGGTTGAAGTGGGGTCGTACCAAACGGTTTGGGTCGACAATTTCGACCCTTTCGGGTTGTACCAATTTCCTCGTCCCAAAAACGTTTGGAACGACATTTTTAAAACCAATGGCACGACATAGAAAGGGGACCCACTAACCAGTCAAACATGAATATTACGTTTGGAACGACATTGTCGTTCCAAATCTTTATTTATTTTTTGCAAATCATTTATTTAAATACTAAAAATATTTTGGAAAATGCCCAATGGAACGACAATGTCGTTCCAAACGTTGATTTATTTTTCGTAAAATATTTTCGAAAATGCCCAATGGAACGACATTGTCGTACCAAAAATTGATTTATTTTCCATAAATCAGTTATTTAAATACTAAAAATATTTTCAAAAATACCCAATGGAACGACATTGTCGTTCCAAAGGTTTTAAATATTTAAACATTTTTACCAAATGGCACGATTATTTGCTTGCATGTTTGGGACGACATTGTCGTCCCATTTTGTGAAATATGCAACAAAAAAAAATGCTGCAGCAGCCTGCATTTCCAGGTTTTTTCCGAAATATTTTCCGGAAAAAACCTACCATTACACAAGCTGTAAATCAACCAATATTCGCAATACCAATTCGGCAATATGATACAATACCAAATTACTCATCTATGACTTAAATTCGACAAATATGATACGAATTAAACTAACAAATACGAACTTAATACAAAAACAAACCAAGATTCGGGCTTATTTTTTAGACTTGTCGGCTTTTATAAGTTTATCATATCATAATAAACTTAAATAAGCCGACAAGTCTCAAAATAAGCCCCAAAATTGGAGCTTATCTAAAATAAGCCCAAATGGGCTTACATTTAATAAGCTTAGCCAAACACCCATAATCAAGTTCGCGACTAAAATTATTTACACAAGTTTAACATTCATATTAAAATACTAACCAAAGACATATTCACAAATTAAGAATTAATCACTAACTTATTCGCATAATCATATTCACATTCTAAAAAAAGTCACATAACTTTAATACCATACTAACCAAAAGAGGTGGAGCTATTGTCCTGTCCCGGCTGTCCCGAGGCTATCCCGGCTAACCAAATACAAACACATAAAAAAACAACCTAATTAATAACAACTTTTTACGACTACATTGTCGTCCCAAAACACATTAACACAATAAAAAAAACCATACCTTTAAACTAACACGAACACAATTATTACAAGATCTTGTAGGTGGCTGTGGTGGTGTCGATGGGCTGCTGCCGGTGGTGGTTCACGGTGGTGGGCTGCTGCTGCGGTGGGCCATCTAACCAACACAAACACAACATACAAACAATAATTAAACAAACCATAAATAAAGAAAACATAATTAAAAAATAATAATAATAACATACCTTTATACAAAATAAATTAACAAAAATTAAACAAAGAAAAAAGAAAAAGATGAAAAACGTGCGCAGTGGTGATAGTCGTGTCGAATGTGGTATTAATTTGGTAATGGTAGTGTCGAATTGAAGAAGGAGATGAATGAAGAAGATGAATATAGCGTGGGATTTTTTTTTTGTTTTGGTAAAACTGAGATGAATAGATCTGTCAAGGGTATATCAATAATTGATCCAAAGGGACGACATTGTCGTCCCAATGGTTGTGGCGGGTTTATTAATTTCCTGGCGGGTTGATTCAAATTTTCGTGAAAATATTTGGTGAAAACAAAAGGGACGACATTGTCGTCCCAATGGTTAAGTGGGATTAAAAAAAAAACCAAACTGGTGTGAAAAATTTTGGTGCAAACAAAAGGGACGACATTGTCGTCCCAATGGTTTAGGGGATTTAAAAAAAAACCAAACTGGTGTGAAAAATTTTGGTGCAAACAAAAGGGACGACATTGTCGTCCCAATGGTTTAGGGGATTTAAAAAAAAAACCAAACTGGTGTGAAAAATTTTGGTGCAAACAAAAGGGACGACATTGTCGTTCCTTTTGTATATTAAAAAATGATTTAAGTAATATTAAAAAGGTTAAAATTGATTTAAATTAGTTATAAATTATTTAAATAAATAAAAAATGATTTAGTTAATATTAGATAAATTGAAAAAAAAATTAAAAAGATTTAAATTAATATTAGATAAATTAAAAATTATTTAAATTAATATTAGATAAATTGAAAATGAATTAAATTAATGTTAGATAAATAGAAAATTATTTAACTTTAGTTATAAATTATTTAGATAAATTAAAAATAATTTAAATTAGTTATAAATTATTTAAATAGTTTACAAATGATTTAAATTAAAAATCATTCTTTGTCCGGCTAATATGATCCACACATTCATCTATTTAACATATTATGCATATCCATAACAACTCGACTCATCCGTTAAACATGTTATGCATATCCGTAACAACTCGACTGATCCGTTTAACATGTTATGCATATCCATAACAACTCGATTCATCCGTTTAACATGTTATGCATATCAATAACAACTCGATTCATCCGTTTAACATGTTATGCATATCAATAACAACTCGATTCATCTGTTTCGTTTAACGAATGAGCCGAGTTGTTTCGTTTGCTTGTCGAGTTGTTTCGTTTGATCTGTTTTGTTTGCTTGTCAAGTTGTTTCGTTTGAGTCTGTATGAAATGAGCCGAGAAGTTTAACGAATGAGCCGAGATGATATGGTTATACAGGAGATGTTTAACGAATGAGCCGAGTTGTTTCGTTTGATCTGTTTCGTTTGCTTGTCAAGTTGTTTCGTTTGAGTTTGTATGAAATGAGCCAAGATGTTTAACGAATGAGCCGAGATGATATGGTTGTACACGAGATGTTTAACGAATGAGCCGAGATGATATGGTTGTACACGATATGTTAAACGAATGAGCCGAGCAATACTGGAACTCGTGCTCAACAACAAAGTTCCAGCTTATCTTATTCTAGTTTGAAAGATGCAATTCCTAACTATGGGCCAAGTGTTAACCACAATGTCTCACCATACGTAAAGCAGTTTATTAACTCGCCTGTTTCGTTTAACGAATGAGCCGAGATGATATGGTTGTACACAAGATGTTAAACGAATGAGCCGAGCAATTATGGAACTCGTGCTCAACAACAAAGTTCCAGCTTATCTTGTTCTAGTTTGAAAGATGCAATTCCTAACTATGGGCCAAGTGTTAACCACAATGTCTCACCATGCGTAAAGCAGTTTATTAACTCGCCTATTTCGTTTAACGAATGAGCCGAGATGATATGGTTGTACACGAGATGTTAAACGAATGAGCCGAGCAATACTGGAACTCGTGCTCAACAACAAAGTTCCAGCTTATCTTGTTCTAGTTTGAAAGATGCAATTCCTAACTATGGGCCAAGTGTTAACCACAATGTCTCACCATGCGTAAAGCAGTTTATTAACTCGCCTGTTTCGTTTAACGAATGAGCCGAGATGATATGGTTGTACACAAGATGTTAAACGAATGAGCCGAGCAATTATGGAACTCGTGCTCAACAACATTTTATTAAACAACAACAACAATAATACAACAAACAACAAACAACAACATGATATGGTTATACACTAGACGTTAAACGAACGAGCCGATATGATGTGGTTATACACGAGACGTTAAACGAACGAACCAATATGATATGGTTATACACTAGACGTTAAACGAACAAGCCGATATGATGTGGTTATACACGAGACGTTAAACGAACGAGCCAATATGATATGGTTATACACTAGACGTTAAACGAACGAGCCGATATGATATGGTTATACACTAGACGTTAAACGAACGAGCCAATATGATGTGGTTATACACTAGACGTTAAACGAACGAGCCGATATGATATGGTTATACACTAGACGTTAAACGAACAAGCCGAGATGATATGGTCATGTCCTCTTATATACATTATATCCTCACAATATAAACACATATACATTCTATCCTTAGAATTTTCCCACCTAACAACTTATCCTCACACTATAAACACACACACACACACACACACACACACACACACACACACACACACTCATCTAACTAATAAAAACTCTCTCACACACTCATCTCACTATATCTCTCTCTTTCTATCTCTCTCTAGCAGTTTCTGTTTTCCGGCGACACAAGCAGTTTCCGGCCACCGTAATCTTTTTCCGGCGACCACCTTTTATCACCTCAACTTGTAGATCGGGCCACCCCAGTCACGATTCTACCACACACGCGCCAACACACCCTATCCACCACTCACAACCACTAATTAAACGAACGATGTCTCGCAAAGACTTCTCCCAGCAATTTCCAAGCCACCATGACTTCTCCCAGCAATTCCCAAGCCACCATGACTTCTCCCAGCAATTCCCATATGACAATCAACAATCCAACAATCCACCACAAGATTTGTTTCCTGTTTTCCAGTATGACAATCCAACACCAAACACTCCACCGGAGTTTCTTTTCCCACCGGTAAACAATCCACCGACAAACAATCTACCTGCAAACAATCAACCGGCAAACAATCCAACACAAAACCCTCGATCTAATGCTGAACAACGGTATGAGCAAGATATGCAAGAAGCGTTACGTGCTGAAGCAGAGGAAGAAGATGAGAGAAGAGCTCGTGAGGAGTACTTACGAGCTAAACAGGCTCGGAGAAACGCTCGTTGTGTATGGCGAATCCAACATGGATTACCCCGTGTGCTAACGAGTGATGACGATTCGAGTGCTTCGAGTAACGAGGGCTATGTGTCTGATGATTCCTTTTAGATGACATGGATAATTTTCATATGTAGTACTGTTGTTGTTGTTATCGTTGTTGTTGTTGCTGTTATCGTTGCTGTTATCGTTGCTGCTGTTATTATCGATGTTATTGTCATTGTTTAATAAAATGTTGTTGTCATATGGGAATTGCTGGGAGAAGTCATGGTTTATTATCGATGTTATTGTCGTTGTTTAACGATGTTATTGTCGTTGTTTATTATCGTTGTTTCATAACGAGGGCAATTATGGAACTCGTGCTCAACAACAAAGTTCCAGCTTATCTTGTTCTAGTTTGAAAGATGCAACTCCTAACTATGGGCCAAGTGTTATGCATATCCGTAACAACTCGACTCATCCGTTAAACATGTTATGCATATCCGTTTAACGTGTTATGCATATCCGTAACAACTCGACTCATCCGTTAAACATGTTATGCATATCCGTAACAACTCGACTCATCCGTTTAGCATGTTATGCATATCCATAACAACTAGACTCATCCGTTAAACTTGTTATATATGCAAATCCATAACAACTCGACTCATCCGCTAAACATGTTATGCATGTCATAACAACTCGACTCATCCGTTTGACATGTTATGCATAGCCATAATAACTCGACTCATCCGTTTAACACGTTATGCATAGATTATTGGATTTAATTTTAAATTAAATTAAATAATTTTAAATATTTTTTATTAAAAAAAAGATTGTCTCGTTTTTGGTATTTATTTAGTATTAATTAAATAATTCAAAACAAGATTACAACATCTATTTAAATAATTTTAATTTATTTAAATATTTTTTTTAATTAATTTAAATCATTATATATTTATTTAGTATTAATTAAATAATTTAAATCATTTTTAATTTATTTAGTATTAATTAAATAATTAAAATCATTTTAGTATACAAAAGATAAATTAAAAAAAAAAAAAAAAAAAACAGAAGGAACGACAATGTCGTTCCTTTGGTTTTTTTAAAAATAAAAATGATTTTTAAACCATTGGCACGACATTGTCGTTCCTTTGGTTTTTATATAAAATAAATTTGATTTTTTCACAACAGCTAATTGGGAAAAAAAGAAATAAAAATGATTTTTAAACCATTGGCACGACATTGTCGTTCCTTTGGTTTTATATAAAATAAATTTGATTTTTTCACAACAGCTAATTGGGAAAAAAAAAATAAATAACAGAAGGAACGACAATGTCGTTCCTTTTGTTTTTACATATAATAAAATTGATTTTTTAACCATTGGCACGACATTGTCGTTCCAAAATGTGTGGGCCCAAAATATTCGCGTTGACTGCTATATTTAGTTAAGAAAGTGGGACCCTTTGTCCAAATGGAACGACAATGTCGTTCCAAATTTTTGCCCCGTCCCAAAGGTGCTCATTTGGTGTAGTGCAAGACTTGTCAACTTCAGCCCTTGTACTTCTTAGCTTTAGTCAACTCACCTCCAAGAACCAAAATAGCTATAACTGAAAATACAACAATGTACAAATTAGTCCCTCAACTTATATTTCCAGGTTGAGTTATTTATTTCAACAGGGATGTTAGTGAAATTGTATTTGTGTTAGACTTATATTTGTGTTAGCATTGGTTTAAGTCCAACCTCAAGTATTATGTTTAGTGATTAACATAAATAGTGAGTGAAATGTAATCTCAATAATGAATGAATGAATATTATGTTTAACACAGGTGACATGATGCTGAATTATACTTGGAGGTAGCGCATACCCTTATTTTTTTCTTAACGGCCATCGAGAAATATATCAAAAAGAAAACTAGCAAGGAGCCGGTAGGAAGTTACAATAAAAAATTGAAAGCAGTAAGCGGGTTTCAAACCCATTCAATCCACTTGGGAGAAAACCTTTTTTGTCTACTAGAGATCCATTGCCGCCTATAGATATACGTAGCTGGGAGGTAGGCGGGGCTAGCTTGCTTCTCTTCCCCTGTACTTGCACATCTTATGTGCGAAAGTAAAAGAAGCGAGCTTGATATCATCTAGAATGAGATGTTTGTTGGGTTTCGTAGAGGCAAAAAAACATCTCATTACGGAACCTCTATACACTAGCCATACGTCTTAAGTACTTACATTTGACGACTGAAGACTATTGTTAATTTAACTCGGATAACGGACATATATATACAGATCATAAGTTGCATGCTGTCATGAAGGCCGTTAAAAAAATATATAAAGATCATAAATTTTCTGCCCTTCTAACATAATATAGACTTAAAGTTCGAATTAGCATACAAATATATTGTGGTCATTCATGCTACAGGCTCATGACTATGATCAACGATTCAAGCCGATCACCAAAATTTTAAGTGATTTTGGGCATTAGCCAGACGACAGTCCATGCAATGAAAATGATCGATAGACCAAATGGAAGTTATATATCCATGTTCCTAATGATCAATGTCATGCATTTAAGCTTTTGATACTCATCCACAAAGGCATATATCAAATAAGTGAAATATGCATTATTAGTATATATATATGAACAATATAAAAACACAACCACAAAGGGTGGTCCAAGGTTTACTTGCGGAGGTTAAGAGTTCAAATCTAATGAGAAGAAATCAATCCCTTTGTGGCCACAGAGGTTTACTTGCGCCGACTCCAAGCTATCCAGAAAGATAGTCGTCCTGATATTAGTCGGCTCGCAATGTTGAGTCGAAAACCCAGATAAAAAAATAAAAATAAAAAGCAAGATAAAAACGTATATATAACAAATAATTAGTTGGCATAGTCACATTCACACCTCTCTTGGATCTACAAAAAGAGGTCTTGTTCGTGGGATTCTTGTCAATTCATTAAAACTTTCTCGCCCTTCACTTTTTAAGGCCTTTATGTACCACAAATCCTCAGGGCATGAAAGCAACCTCCAATGTGGGATGTGAGGTCTTACTCTATCATCATAACTCCCCACCTCAGTCACCACCATCTTGCAATCCTCTGCCACCCGAGCCATGTTGTGCACATATTTACAAAGAGCTCGAACCATCTTTCCGGACGTTGGACCCTCATGGTGGACACCATACAAGAAATAGAACCCGAATGGCTCAAAAATGTTGCTTAACAATGCTGGCATGGTAAAGCATGCAAATGCTTTGTTAATCACTTTTGACACCTTGGAGTACATCATACACGAAATTGGAGCTTTCCCTATTCGCATTTTGAATAAACCTCCACTATTCCAAACACTTAACATAGCCCAATTTGTGGGAAAATAACCATTATGCCCAAACTGATAACGTTCTCCTTGGTCGCAAGCCACCCACGTGCCTAAACTTAGCTTGTTACTAAGCACCTTATCAATGTCTGAGGGAAAAAACTCGGTCAAACCCATAAACCTACGATACAAATACTCTGCATTTTCTTCACTGATCTTAAAAATCTCGATCTTGGATGACAACTTGAGGGGTCGGGTTCTTACTGGATGAACGAGGATTGCAGGCGTCCTAAATTTAACATACTGAAGTTTATTTACAAAGAGATCAACTGAAGCATTGTTATCTTTTTCAGTTGCCATGTACGCGTAGTCAACTTGGTGCCTAACGAACCATTCTTCTAAATGCTGCACAAGACTCAAACCAATGCCTTTACGACGATGAAGTGGTGAGACCCTTAGTCCCAAGATGTAGCCCACTTTAGCCAACTCTTTCATTGTGACCACTTTGATTGAACCTTGAATGGCACCAACTAGCTCATGGTTCAACTCAGCAACCTACATGTTGTCACAAAGGTTTAAGATGGTGAAATAAATATTAGATCAAAGTTGAATGTGTAAGTTTACCAGCATGATGTACATGGGACTATTTCGGATTCTTGAAATGGGGTCACCCATGGTATCACTGAATAGAAGTACATGTTGTGATGGTCCTACTTCACATCTTCTTTCAAGTAGTTCAAGTCTTGCTCTATCAGGGCCTCCATCATAACATCTTACCTTAAACTCCTCAAATGCCATTTGTGCAATGTACTCATAAAACATATAAAATAATATCTTTATATACTCATATATGTAGCATAAGGTATTCTTGTAAATTCTGAGCTAGAATCAAAAGGTGACCAAACTAGCGATTAAAAAATATTGATGATTTTGGAGGTTATGAGTTTTAGCAAATACAAGTACAAGTGTCTTGAAATCAAATAGGGTAAAGGGGTATTGATTTATAAGATGTGGGAGTATGCATTCTTTAAGCCATCACCATCAAACCATAAGCCTAAAGTTTTATATACTTTTTTCTATTTAAATGTTTCAAAGTAGACCTAATTATGATTGATAAAGTATGTAATACTACATTCATCTTCTTTGATACTTGAACCTTAATTTCTATCAACTTCATTTTTGTGTTTAGATGTTAACGAGATATTTGTTGCCTCGCAACGTTGCAACAGACACACAAATACACATAATATAGCTAGGAAATCTTTTATATAATAAAACAAAACCCGGTAATTTTTCATTTAAAAAAAAATAAATTCATACCTTATTTAGTAATAATTGTATTTAAAAAAAATATTATTTTCTTATTATGTAGCATTTTATATTTATCCATAACACAAGTAGAAATAAATACAAAAAATATAGATAAGATGCAATTAACAAGAATAGAAGATAAATACAAAAAATATAGATAAGATGCAATTAATAATAGAATTAAATTTTTTAAATAATTATCTTTAATAATAAAAAACTATAATTAAACATTATAAATCAAACAAAATAAAGATTAAATTATTTGTTTTTTAATAAACAAAAATATATGACTCAAAAATTTTAAAAAAACTCGCGCGTGCGCGGGCATTATAACTAGTTAAGTTTAACAATAATGTGTTTGTTTATAAGTGCTAATAATAATAAAGAAAATGATACAAAAGTGTAAAAATGTTGAGTTTAATGGCTTTAAGGGATAATTTGTTAGAATACTTTTCTTTTAATGACAATTTTTTCACACCATATACCACCTATCTCATAATATATATCTCACAAATGCCTTCAGCAAGGTTTGAACTAACAACTTCTAGATTAGTGGACAACTCACATACCCCTAGATCAAAGGCTTTGGGTAGTTTGTTATTTTTTTTTTACCAAAGCCTATTTTCCAAAAAAATAATCTTAAGCCTCCATAATTAATTTTTTATAATCTCGTGTGCCAAACATACCCAGTGGGTATGTAAATATAAGATTAATTGGTTTAATGAGCTATTTTGTATTATTAGTAAACTTAAGTTGTATTAAAGTATGAAGATTAATTAACGTAGGTGCTGTTATGTATTGTCTGTAAAATTATGAGGTATTTTTAGATATTAGATTGTACAAATGTAAAGCTTTATGTGTTTAAACTTTAAAGGTTATTTTGTATGTTTGGTATACCTAAGACGCATTTTAGACTTTTTGAAAAGGGTTAAGGCTATTTTTATTTTATGAAAACTTGAAGGGGCATTTTTGACCTTTTAAAAATTATACTGTAGATAACTGGTGGTTTTAATCTTTTATATAATAAAAGAATTATATCATTTCGAAGTATTTTTGTAAAAATCTTCTCATTGAAAAAAATTAGACCAATAGGAGAGCTTGATTTTGCCACGTATGTGAAATCGAGCAATATGATTGGTCAATAAAAAGTCAAAATTAAATTGATTTTTGTTAAACTTAATAAATTTGGTGGAGAAATTTGGTTAAGAAAAAAAATGCATAAAAATATAGTTGTCAAATTTATAAAATCAAAAACTTAAAAAAAGATGAAGTAATTAATAAAACTTTAGTGGTTGAATTTTAAATAAATTATATAGAGCTAAGTGTAAAATTATAAGTTTTCATGTTTTTTAATAACTTTAGAAAAAACACAAATAACCCCTTACACTTTATACCCCTTATACTTTATAATATTAAGTTTGTTTAAAATTACATGAGTATTAGTCTTAATTTTTAGACTTTCATCCATTAAAATTACAAAATTTGGTAAATATGCAAATTAATTTTAATATCGTTAGTTTTAGACTTTCATCCATTAGAATATTTTTTTAAATAAGGACTCGTGTTATTCTATTTAAAAGTTTAATTTATGTATACACGAGTATGAATATTAAATACGGCTAAATTATTAGTAACGAGAAATATAAATATCAAATGGTAAGCACGAGTTACTTGGATATGAAAATAAATATACACGATTCTACTTGTAACAACGACTAATGAAATTGTTATTTAATATTTGTATATGAATATCTATAAAAATAATTTAAAAACTTTACGGAGCATATTTTAACTTCATTAACACTCATTATGTGCTACTAAACTCGCACATTTTGTACAACATGATATCAATAGTTAAAGTTAAACAATAACATCAACATCAACCTCAGCATGTCTGTCAGTTAAAAACGTTATACAAAGCTAATTTACTCATTTTGACAAGTGATATGCTCTATTAGGCTGCACCTTCTATTTTTTTATTACTTTAGCAGAAAGTGTATTGTGCGCGTTGTTAAGTCCGAAAGAAATGAAGAAAAAAAGTGTACGTTTTGTGTCAATAGTTTGAGTATTAGCTGATTGATGTTTCTTTCAGGATGTTTTATATACTAGTTGGTCCTTATCCGTTGTTTATTCGAACTTGACACATTAAGAGACTGGGAATACAAGTTCATCACCAATTATGTTAAAGTAGGAACCATAAAAACCCCCTAAACTACACCTAATGCATCAACTACGGATTTACTTTGAAGGTTACTTAGACCATATATTTGATATAATAATTTGCTTATATGGTACATGTGTTTATTGAATTTTAAAATCAAGTTGTCTCTTGAATTCCATATCCTTAAACGGATAACTCACATAATCCCAAGTTAACGTTATATAAATGCCTTTGTCTCAGGCACTGATATGTGTTGCATTAACCTTATTCCAAAGTTGCAACCAAAAAAAAAAAAAAAAAAAAAAAAAAAAAAAAAAAAAAAAAATCTCACAAGTATTTGATGAGTTAATTGCTTTTGAATTTGTTGTAATATAGAATAATGATGATCTAGCAAGAGATGTAACTAATGTGTTTCATTCACTTGAAAATCTGCTGCGAAAAAAATGAGCCGATTTACTAAAGTAGTACTTGCTTAAGAGACTGGGAATGAGGGAATGAATTTCATTCCAATAATGAGGTTTGGTTAAAACTATTGACTTTCAAATCTAGAAATGATATACACATATATTCTATACTTGATTGTTACTAAATTGGTAGGATATGATAGATTCATTCCCAGGCCCACATTCTTTCTCACATTATTAAATAATATAATCAAATATGATAAACAAACCAAACAACTATATTGGATTCAATTACTTAACTCATATCTATTCCCATTACACCTTATACCGAAACTCATATCGATTGTGATTCATGAGAGCAAACCAAATGGACTCTAAGTTATTGGAGTTTGGGACTGTTATTTTCTACTAATTATAGTAAGTTTTTAAAGGGTTTTGGGACCGTCTTAATAGTTAGATTCAGTGGTGATTAGGATTGTTTTAATGGTTGTCTTAATAGTACTAAAGGGTTTCAATGACAGTTTTAATTGCAGAATTCAAGGTGTATGAGACTGTTTTTAATAGCTGAATTGATAGGTGCTGAAAACTACCTTGATAGCTGAATTCAAGGGTGTTTGAGACTATTTCAATTGCTAATTATAGGGGTGTTTGGAATTGTAGAAATAGCCGAATACAAGGATATTGCGACTGTTTTTAATAGGCATTGTTATTGCAAAATAAATTTGACTTATACTAAATTAATAGATGTATTTTTATGTTATAACTAGTATTAGTGAAATATTATTATTAAAGAGAGATGATTTGTACATTTTTTATTTTGATTGGGACATTACAAACAATCCGAGCACTCTATAAACATTATTCAACAATTTAATGCACAGATTGGAGTGTCCTAATAAAAACCTAAGTGTACAAATCCATTCATTTACTAAAATATGTGGTACATACGTTTTTCTTTTTAATCTATTACATCTTATAAACTACGGCTGCATTAAATGTTCAAATGAAGTGGAACATAAAGATGGTTTTGGTTGACAAAATTCAGTGAGTGTTAGAAGAGTTGCAGGCTTTAACAGCAAAAGGAGTATTTGGAAAGTATTTGAAAGGGGTGTTTGGATGCGAGGTTTTACAACATCTGTTTCTGCATAAACTTGTCTTATATGTATATAAGTCAAGATTGTCATAATCAAACCATAACAATGGGCTGTTACTAGTACCTTGGAGTTCATTTGATATGACTGTACTTATTTGAACCTCAAAACTTTAACCGGCCTTGAGGGGAAATTGGTTGGTTTTGACTGTTCAAGTGAGAGGTCTAATTCATTTGAATGTACCATAATGTAGGGCACCCATTGTGAAGGGTATATGGTTTTGGAGGACAGTGTATGATGAGAAGAATAGCGAGGAGTGAAAGATGAATCTGCTTGGTCCTCTCAATACACTGTCACAGGGGGTTTGGTTGGTCCTCACCCAAGGAGTGTGTTCCCAATTATGTGAAGCCATTCTTGAGATGGAAATGTAGCATAATTGGCAGAGCCCTTGTTGTGGAGGGGTTACGGGTTCCCAGTGAAGTCATTAACCTTTCTTGCTATGTTCACTGTGGATGTTGGATGAGTGATCATGGCAAGAAGGTAAGATGGAAATGTAGCTAAATGGTAGGTGCTAATAATAAGGTTAATTTGGTGATGTATGTATAGGCTAATGCAAGGATGAGCAATACTTTGTCTAGAGCAGTGTTGTATAGCAGTGTTAGTATAATCAGTAATACTTAGCTTGACTGATATCTCATATAATGGTGGTGTAGTATTGTTGTTGTATAGGATTTGGGGACTGTCTAAATCCTTTTCTTCTATCTTTAATTGTACATATGATAAAAAAAAAAAAAAAAAAAAAAAAAAAAAAAAAAAAAAAAACCGGCTGCGTTTAATTTGCACAAGACATACTCACGCATGTGTGCGTTAGTTCTTGATGATGTACCAAGTCAATCATCATCCACGTCAATTAGACCGAAGCTTATGTTATTCATACATACTACCCATACACATACAAATCTTCTATGTATGAAGCTCTGTCTTGACCATGGGATGGTGGTTCTCGGAACTATATACTGCAACACACTTTCATGCTCGGAATAACGTACAACACCCGACTATGATTAAGACAAGCCCAACGAGTTCATACTCCCAACACTTTCCAATAAAAGAAGTAAGTGACTAACGAGTAATCGTTGAACGAACTAAACAAAACTTATTTTATTTCATTTTTTAGGGGCAGGATATGTACGTACAAGTCAATCTAGCAAATTAGTAACTGGAGAAAAGAGATTACAATAAATTTGTTCAAGCAATTTTTAAATTACTAACTAATCCAACCAATTAGGATTATATTTTAATTCTTATTAAGAATTCACGGCGAAGCTAAATTTAATCCTAATTTTTCAAATGACGTATGTAGTGGTGTCAATAATCACGTCAATAATAACTTTGTAATCCTTCCTAAACTATCTAACAATGGTGGGTGTAAAAGACTAGCAATAATTAACAGTATAAAGTAGTATTGGAGTCTCAAAATAATTATAAATTGATAATAAACCTTATGCTGGAAGCCTGGAAACGACAAAATCTTAATACATGGTTTATTTAAAGCTTAAACAAATATTTGAAACCATACACAAAATCGTGTGTTATGCTAAGTAGTTTGTGACGCAATTCTCACCTCCACATGTATAACTACTTTAAAAGCGTAGTGAAAAGAAAGGTGGTAGACAAAAGGTGAATAATTATGGTGCATGTTTGTTTGTCTTTAGCCCCAATACTAGAAAACAACATAAATATAATCAGAGGCACCACTAGTTAAGATAACCTCTCCCCCTTTGACACGTTCATACCTTTATATTATGTCATGTTTTAATATAAATATAATCTAATACCTTTGTTTGATGTTAATTTTATATAACTAAAAAGTTTAAATTTGGATGGCAAAGTTTATTAGTAGAACTTTGTAAAATAACGAGGTGGATCACCAGCGCATTGTCACGGGGTGTTTTGCCAAAGTAGTTAGTGCATTTAACGACCATTAGTTATAAGGACTAAATTTGCAACGAACATAAAGACTAAATTTGTAACAAAACTGTAAGACGAAGGACCAATTGCAGGCGGAATTTAAAAAAAAAAATCAAAGTTAACGGTCGTTAGTACTTAACGGCCGTTAAGTACTTAACGACCGTTATCTACTGTACATTCTACTGTAGCGATGTGTCATGTGAGTATAAATTACTGTAGCTTTTTGCTACAGTGTTTTGGACTAACACTTCCTGGTAAATATATGTTTTAGTAATAAGCTTTTAATATTAAAGCCGCTCCAAGTAGTTCTAAATGAGCTTCAAGTTACGCTTATAATATACGAGTATATTTTTTGGGTAAAGGTTTACCCGGTAAAGTATATTAATCACAAAAAAGTTGAGTACAATAAAATATGACTCAAGTATCACATTAACCTCAAGCAAGTGTTTGAATGACACTTAAATCGTTCGTAACATGCCACAGAACGATAACAACACTAGCTACAAAATAATCAAGTTATATTAGCTCTAACTCGACCTTGTAATACAAGTTATATATAGTTTTGCCAAACGCATTGATTATTACTATATATATAATTTGTCGTCGTTAAACGACGACACCATTGTCGTTTTGATTCCCGCCAAAATGGGCTAGCCCAGTGCTGTTGTCCAAGCCCAAGATCTTAGCCCGTTTCCTTCTTATCTCTTTATGCTGCTACTATTAATCGACTCCATAGTTATAGTTATCCAGTTTCTGTCTCTCACACAAAGATACATATAAGGCGGTGGCGGTGAAATGGATGCTGAAGGTCATACTTTCAGTTCCTGTCTCTCATAGTTCATTACTATTTCGCAATCTTTAGTGACTATTAGATGTAAAGGTTTTGAATTTATGCTTATTCTGATATGGGTTTTGACTATTTGCTCTTTTTTTCAATTTTTCCTTATGTTTTACCTATGAAGTTTGTGACTTTATGCTTAATTTAATGTCGGTATGGTGGAATTCATATGGGTATATGTAAGTGAGTTTATGATCATTTTTTTGTTGAATTTTGGTGTATATGACCAACATAGTCAAAAGTTTGTGGGATTTTGTTAAACCCTAAATTTGTTTTTGGGTTTTTACAGGAATTGAATGGCTCAAGGGTGGAATTGGGTGGATGGATTATTAGTTGGGATTCGTTAATTTTTCCAAGTAAGCTTTTATCTTCTTCTTTTTTTCTGTGGTTTTCGGATTTTGATTTTTTTTCCTTTTTTTTTTTAACGATGTTTTAATATTGTTTTGTTCATGGAAGACAGAGTTTCAATTTGCTACAGATCAAAAACCAGGGTCGTCATCCTAAATACTATGTTACCGGTTCGTTTTGTTGCTGCGGTTTCATCTTCAAACCCGGTTTTTGCTATGGCCAGGTTACTTTTACAGTAACATTACTTTTAATTTTTCGACTTTGGTTTAGCGACTTATAGGTCGTCACTTACTTAAATAGCATGCATCTGTGATTTTTGCAGACTATGTTATTGGTTTTTGGTGAAAGGGTATGCAGGTAACATTTATTTTTGGGTGTTGATTTAGTATGTTATTGGTCTTTGGTTTTTCTATATTTACTATTATATTCTTTGTATTACTTGATTCTCCAATCAGGTCTTTTGTACATTTGAATATCGGTTGACAGTTTCTAAGTCATCTCATGTTCCCATCATTATAGGTCCACATGGTTTTCAAGGATGGTCTTCAACAATAGATGTTTTTGTTGCTGATCCAAACCATCTTGCGTTGGACATGGCAGACGGACATCATAAGGCACCCTTATCCTCCACGGAGTTTACTTGAAGGCTTGCAAAGAATACGTATACAACCAGATGTTACGCCTGATAGGTGTACAGGTAAATCTCATACAACCACAACTGATTCCTACATGTATTTAGAGTCTTATTTTCAAGGTTGGTTATATAATTAATTATGTTATTTGAGATTCTTGAAAGTTTGAAACATATGATGTTGGGTGTTATTCATTTATGTGAGTTTCAAGATGTTTAATGGCTATACGCTTTCCAGCTCAGTGTCGTATTCGTGAGCTTATCCTCAAAGAAGTCGGCGTCAGAGACATCTTCAAGAAAGCAATGGTAAAGTGTTCTGGTCTTCAAAGAAGTCTGTTCTTATTATCGTTGTTACTTTTTAAGATATCGTGCAAGCCTTTTTAAGATATAATTATAAGTATTGCTGTTGGAACAACCTTTTCTTCGAGGAGTAACCCTGGAACATTTGACTCTAAATATTTTCTTTTACTCCTTTAGTAGTACTCTTTTTTCATATTGCTGATTTGTATATCATCTTTTAAACAGGTAATGTTCAAAAGACATTTTGAAGAGAGAATTAATTGGCATATTCGACAACAAAGAAACTTGGTCATATTATCAAGGGGAGGTTTAAATGAGATGAAGTATGTTCTTGCCATATTTTTTTTGAAATATTTTTACTGCTGCTTTGTATCAATTTATACATAGCTTTCCTTCATTAGTTACACCTAAAGTGGTTTGTGACAGGCACATCACATGCTCTGCAGCCACCAATTGCTATTGTATCCATGATTACTATGGCTATTGTTTGGCCAGGAGATACTGCCTACTGAAAGGTACATCTTGATGCGATGACTACTAAAGGTGACTTGATTTTAATTTTTCAACCCTAAAAGTCATAAAGTTAGTCGGTTTATATGTAACTAATGTTGGTTTTTATTAAACGTAACAGAGCAAGAACAACCGACTGGAAATTAATGCAGTCAAGAGGATTCTTGCGACAGCAACCAAGTTGAAGAGGAGTGACATTGCTTGAAAGTTGAGATGCCCGAGAGGGGAAATGACTTTCTTAGGCCTTCACTTGGGGGTCATACAATCATGTATTCAATGACAAATCAGATTGGTCAAGGTATTTTGTTTTCTTATATTTTTAATGCATAGTTACACGTTCTGTTAATAGTGTTAGGTCCATATATAGTATAACTTAAATCTTTAACCCATAATATATATTACTTATCGGTTCAATTTTAAATGCAACTTTAAAGATTTTACGGAATGCTTCTAACTCATAATCTCTAGCTACCTACTTGCAGGTCCATTTTTTTGGGGGATGGAATCCGGGTGTTTAGGTGATGCAACGCAGGTTGAAAAGGGTGGATGTGGATGCTAAAGCAGCGGATGATGTGGGTGCGTTTAGATGCTGAAATGGGTGCGGTTGAGGGCTTAAATTGGTGAGTTTTGGTTGGTGAACGGGGGCTCCAATCGACGCGCTAGGGTGCTGAAATCAGGGCTGATATGTGTCGGTTTAGGCGCTGGAATGGGTCGGTTCAGGGCTTAAATTGGTGCGTTTTGGTTGGTGAAACAGGGGCTTAAATTGATGTGCTAGGGTGTTCATCTCGCATAATGCTGGTGTAACTCACCTCTGACATGTGAAACTATGTTTTAAGACCAGCATATCGCAGTTCCAGGTATGTCATTCATTCAAGTATTGGTACATTTTTTAGATGCCGGCTCCCTGTATGTGTGTGTAGTGTAACTGCTGATATAGATCACACCGCCTTTCTCAATTCACGAAAGTAACACAACATCCGGATCCACATCCAGTACTCCCAAGACCACCTATCATGTTTTCCGGCGAAAAGCTTGGATTTCGTTGGGATTACTCTTTTCCGGCCAATTTTTTGTGCTACCACTGATTCATCGCAAAAAGGTAAAAAAAGTTACTAGATCAATCCTTATCGCCTATGCGAAAAATCAGGTACTCTTATAATGTGATTATGTAAAGATTTTGGTAGTTTTAATCCTTATCGCCTCAAATGTGAAGAGACTTTCCTACTTAAGACCACCTAATTTTTTTCCATCAAAGAAGATAATAATATATATTGATATATTCACGTCGGTTAAGTTGATCCCTTCACTCAGTTTACATTCATAATCAGTCTTTTTTACTTATATTTTGGTTAGTTATAGTCTTTTTTACTTATATAGTCTGCTTATTGCAGGTTTGATTACACGAGACATCAATAAAGAAGAGGGGTCTGTTTCGGTCGGTTACTGATAAAGCTATAAATAAACTAGCTGCAAGCGTCCTACATCTGCGACTAATATTGACACAAGGTGAAAGTCACATGCCACAAAGCATTGTTTTACTATTATTAACATTCAAAACGGGTTGGGATTGAACTGATCCACGTAATTTGTTTGTAACTTAACCTTTGTGTCATCAAGTTAAGGGGGTGTTTGCGTTAGCTAATTTAATCAGCTTATGGGCCTATTTGATTTTGGAAAACCAGATAAGCTCACTTTTTAGAGCAAACATGCAGCTCGGGGTGCTCGGGTAAGGGGTCAAAGCTGACTTGGGTGCGAACGAGTCAGGTCATAATGACCCAAAACATTTTTAGACCATATTTAGGATTATAGACACTTTGTTTGTAATATATGTTGGTGTTTTTGTATACTACTACTTTACGAGTCCAATGCTCCGCTCATGAGTTTAGATTTATGGATAACTATTTACCGACATTTCTAAACTAATTGACAATTCTTGCAGGAAGAGGTTCATACAAACAAACTTTGACATTATCATGGAACCACCAAAACTTCATTCTTCCTGTATGAAATATTTGAAGTGAATTGTGTAGTAATGTGATTATCATTTGGTTTTTTCATATGATGTTGAGCCGAAATTTTGAATTCTTTTCAGTTAGCTTGGATAGTAGTCCACTTTCCTATCAGTTAGCCACGGGATTCGGCAGTCGGAAGTTGGGTGGCTTTCTTTCAGGTTAGTCCCCATTTTCACTTCATTTTGCTGCAATTGCAATCCTTTTGCAGCGCACTAAAGAACGCTTTGCTGCAATTCCAATCCTATTGCAGGAGCATACTAATATGCTGATAAAAATGAGTGAAGAGAAATCAGAATCCAAAGCAGAGATCGAGCACTTAAAACAACAATACTTATTCATGTGAGGGAACTAAATACCTGCACTTTGCTTGCAATGGCATTGTATTTGTAACAGGTATCCGTATCATAAGCATTGTGCATCTGTTTGTAACTTGCAAGTATCATTTTGATAAATATATTGGTTTAAATAATTAAGTAAAAGTATCATTTTGTAAGAGGTATCCATACACCGTGAACCAATCTACTTCGCAATTTAACTGTAAAAAGAACAGTATAAAAAATAGAAGAAAAAAACGATGCCGCAACGCGCGGGTCGCCATACTTAGCAAGCCATATAAGAAATTGATTACAATTTCAGCGGATGGGATTTAGTTGGAAAACAATACTTGCTTAATACATATTTTTGTATCTATATACAGTAGCATTATATGTTTTAGTTATTATTGATTGAAGCTCAATTAAGCTATCTTAAAAAAAATACCGTGCAATGATCAACAACGTGCAACAACGCCCCGCCGCAACACGGCGGTCAGGAGCACGACTCGTTATTATAACAACTTGGTCGATCAACATTGTTTTGCTGTCCGTTTTGCCTACAAGTTGACCAAAATTAAGATTCTGCTGCATCTTGCGACCTATACTCATATGCTTTGTATAGCACGTTACATTATCATCACCCGGAGTGTTAAGTACTCACTGAACATTTCACCTCAACCCTTGCTGGTTATCCACGTTGTATATGAATACATGGGCGGACTTTGGAATTGAAGTCACCAGTTGCACAAAATAAATTGTAACGTAATATTTGAACAAACTAGATGAATTAAAAGGTCACGCCGTAAATAATTAAGAGCTTTTATCAAAACTTACACTACGTGAGAAAAATTCATGAGTTCCCGTAAACCTCCATAAACCCCTAGGTCTGCCCTTGTAAGAATACTTCATGTTGGGGGAGTATGATCACTCTAAAGTGTTACTATTATGCTATTTATTTGGTGTACGTGTAACAATTCAAAGAACAATCCTTCTAAATATTTTGATTTACCCTTTTTGGAGTTATTTTCTAGATGATTCATAAAAATAATTAAGAATAAATAAAAAGGTGGTAATATCACAAGAAAGTTGGAGTACGCAATTTTTAATTTTTTAGTAAGTGGTGGTGTAGAAATGATGGAGAAGCAAGCCGTCGAGAGCACCCATCGTCCGTACCACCCAACAATTAGTCGGCCAAGTGCTCTAAATCATATATAATAGGACCATATCTCATCATTAACTTTAATTATACATATATGCTCACTTAACTAATTTGTTCTCAACTAACATGCTTATTTAACTCTAAAGTTTTACGTTTAATCCATTAATTCAAAGTGAAAAGAATATATATACTTCTTTGCCCCAACATGTACTTTGAGAGTTGCATTGTTCTATTTAAGAACTCGAACTAGACGAAATGAGTAGCTTATGCTAGGGCTGCAATCGAGTCAAGCTGAGCTCGAGCTTGACAAGGCTTGAGCTTAGCTTAAAACAAAAACAGTAGGCTTAGGTTTGACTTGATAGCTCGTTAAGTTTTAATTATCCAGGTTTGAGCTTGGCTTGAGTAGGTTTCGAACAAAGCTTAAGCTTAGCTTGAAAAGCTTGAATGTATACAAAAATATTATGTTTAGTAGCCAAACTCATCAATATATTTATAAAGTCTAATAGCATAAAATATGGATTTAAAAGATGGAACTCGTTACAGTAGTGCATCTTTTAAATCTATATGTTGTATAAATGGTTTTTTTCTTCATATAGACGATATTCAACATGTAGTATAAATATCGATTAGACTATAAATACGATTAGCTTTTATTGATGTTAACACTTAACATTATCAAATAAAAATTGTTGATAAGTAACTTACAAATTTTTTTTAAAAATTAAAAAGATAAGTTTACTTGATTGTTGAATGATCGGAGAAGAGACAAGAGACGATAGAATAAAGATCGTTAGATTCCTTGGGTGAAAAGTCCTTCTAAATTACATTATTTATTTATTTATGAAATATATGTTAAAAAAAATTAGGGTAATACTCAACTTAGCCCTTAAATACTTATATAAATTTATTATGAAAAAATATATATTAAAGCTTGATAAGAGCTCGAGCCGAGCTATCAAAAGCTTGAGCTTAACTCGTTAAATGTTTTGACCTAATTTTTGGGCTTGAGCTTGAGTTTTAGCTTGATAAAAGCTTGGCTTGATCGAGTCGAGATTGAGGTCGAGCTTGAACTCGAGTTACTTGCTAAAAGCTTGACTTGATTGCAACCAGCTTATACTCCATATTTATGTATTTGTCTAAAATGGGTTAATCACTCCGTATGTATATGAGGTGATATTAAAATGACGAAATGGTAATAATAATTACTATATCTGTTTCATATAACCAAGTTTGTTAAGTTGTAACTTATATTATACTAGTCATTCAGATCCATGCGTTGCACACGGGCTCTATCTAATTGGTCATAGTGTAATGTGTGGTATTTATTTTCGTCATTAGGTTTGTAAGTTGTGATGGTATCACAACTTTTGTAAGCATCGCATGAGTTTATGAATGAGTTTAATTAGTTGTTTGGTGACTTTTATATTTAGACCGAGTCATTCATACCCGTGCGATGCACACGGGCTTAATCTAAATGTTCGTTAGTGTATTGTTCAACAAATTTTCGTCATTACATGGGCTGTATATAAGTGTTCATAGCATAATCTTTGGCTTATTTTCGTCATTATATATCTAAGTTGTGATGTTATCACACATTTTCTAAGCATGACATGCATTTAAATAGTTTATTGACATTAAAATAATATATGTGAAGAGATTTTTTTCAAGATGTTACATTTAAAAGAGTCTCTTCACATGTAATTTTTTAATATGTATAAGTTATATGCTAAATGTCAAAGAGAGGTTAAACGAATATGGTTCTTTCAAAATAAATGTAAACCTTATATAAAATCATAACAAAGTGATATTCTCTATATTTTGAGATCTAACTTGTGACAATGAATTATCCTTTTGGTTTATCATATCAAATACGGTAACTCGAAATTACTATGCTTAGTTACTCGAACTTTATTTTATCCACATAAACCATTTAAGTTTCAATATTTTTTTTATTGTTGTGAAAATCGGTCCAATATTGTTAGTATATCTAATTTGTAGCATATTGCATATATAACAATTTCATTTTGCCAAATTTGTTTGTCATTCAACAAATAAATCTAAAATCATATTAAGATAATCAATTAATCTCCATAGTGATATTAACACACCGCAAAACAAAAAGCTATATTAAGAGCAAAAATATTAAAATGCACCAATAAAGAGTAGTAATAATTATTGATTAAAAATTGAATGCTCGTCAAATTATTTTCAATAAACTTACTTGTTAACGAATCAATAGTATTAGCCCGTTTATCGGTATTACATTAAGTAAAATATTATATGTTTAATTTGTTACGTACAATTAATATGAATGCTAAGTATTCATTCCACAGATGGTCGTGGCGTTGTTCTTGTTTTTGTTGTTGTTCTTGTTGTTGTTGTCTTTGTCGTTGTTGTTCGTTGACCTTTTGCATGTTTTGTTCTTGATCAATTTTTTTGACTTCTCGATCTCTTTCTTTAATGATTCTTGACGTGCTACAAAAAACAATTAGATATAGTTGATTGTTAGTAACTTAAATACAATTAATCAATATATTGCATTTTCGATCAAAGTAAAAATGTCCGTGCATGTTTCACTTAATTAATAAGACAACGATGTGTAGGATCTCTTAAACCATTAGAGAAGATGATGTTGATGCATAATCTGGCACGAGCTGGATTTGACGAATCTCCCTGGGCCGTTCGTCGTCTTCTCAAGCCCTGAGTAGACCTGTCAACAAAGAGAACCCGTTAGGAGTGGACCCGAGGCCGTAGCCCCGGGATCCACCTCCGACGGTCAAGTCAGTATTGGTGCGATATAGCATACAAGGGTTAGGTTTAGAGTAACATGTTATGTTGTGTCAAGAAGAGAATCTCAACCCTATATTTATAAGGCATGGATTAGGGTTTAGGCGTAGAGTGGGCCGCTGTCTGTCGGGCCTGACCCATTCCTGGCCCAGTCCGGACCATACGTCCACAAGCCCCCCAAGTCTAGTGTGACATAGTGCATGGCTATGTTAGGCTAGACTTAAGTTCTTTTCATGGCCGCGTAGGCCCAATCAACCATGACGGCATGGCCCATGTATGCACAACTTGTGTGCACATGGAACGGACCATACTGCGCAGCCCACATGCGACAGTGCGCACTAGGATTGCGATAATGATTGTCTCACAATTGTGAAGGTGGATCTCGTATGTTGCATCCTGGGTAAGGGCGTACCTTTCGTACCAGTAGCGATGCAACATGGTGCGATAGAAGACGTACTTCTGTGGCAGAAGTGCGCGTTGTGCGCGACAAGGATGCGCGCTGTACGCGACAAGGATGCGCGCTATTCGCGACAGAGGTGCGCACTGTGCGCGAACATTACATTTGTCTTTACAACAGACAGAGGACGTCTCCCCTGCGGCAAGATGGTGGGAATATTTAAATCCGTCTTTGTACTGAGCTTGCAATACCTCTTACGTACGATCTGCTTCCAAATATACCTGAGTGACGCGTACGGAAACAGTAGTACTATATACCCTGGTAGCCCCCCAGGTTTGATGTGCTACTCTTGTAGGAGCATTAAACTTAGTTATTCAAATCCTGAAAAACACTTAATGCAAATACTAAAAGTATATGCCGCGAATCGCAACATATAAAACGTAATGAAGTAAAAGATTAGCGTGAAGCAATATATAGCACATAGCATATATAATTAATTGTTTTTTTTATATAAATAAAAAAAGACCCGGATGGACGCACCGTGACCGCTACTAATAGTTTCAATCGCACGCACAAACGTAGATTGACGTATCATGACCGCATAGACTCGAACATTTGTGGATGATCGCAGATGACCACGGCTTTTGTCCAGTGCGCTCATGGCGATTGACTAGCATCGTGGTGCATATACGTGACATTGTGCTCATGGCGCTAATCTGCGAAGATGCTCGAACGCACGGCCTAACGCGGGTAGATAATCGTGACTGCGTTGTTCGAACACGAAAACTAGCACGAATAGGCATACCAACCGAAAAAACATAATATGCGCGAATTAATTCGCGGCTAAAAGATAAAGTAGGTCCGATCGTGCGGACTTAGTGCGGCTATAGGTACAATCATGTTTACCAAGTTAAAAGATTTACATAAAATCTTCTGAATATTTAAAAGATAACATATCTTACCGATTTAAAAGACATGCGCAAAAAAAAATTTGGGATATCTTTTTAAATTATAGAAAATATTGCGATTGTGATATATCTTTAGCAATATATCATGACCAAATTCACATTTATAATGAAGTTATCAGTGGGATGTCTAATCAACCAGCTATTCACATATCCACATGCATGCCTACATGATAAAATTCTAACAAAAATTGCATCGTTTAATATCTAATAGCATGCATACGTACAGAGAAGTAGGGTATACTAGTTTCATCATTAGTACGTTTATCAACTAGTAATGGTTTCTCTCAAATTTGTTCACAAAATAGTTGCCCCATCCCTTTTTTTTTTTTTTTTTTTTAATAGAAGTTTCATGGCAATTCAATAATCAAGCAGAGAACAAGGATGAGATGAAAAACTTACAAAACTGAATTTGAGATTCCAAATTCGTCATTATTTGCCTTTTTGGGTTAGAACGAGAACACATGATAGGAACATGTGGCTGTAGATCCGCCATTGTTGTTCGTTTGTGTTCAAGATAGACATCTCGTACAAAGAAAGATTCGAGGTCTAAAAACCGTGTGTGTGAATCGAAGTTGGGGCAACATCATTGCAGATTCCTACATAACGTGAAGGATATCTATCAATTTTATGTTCAACCGAGGTAGGACGAGCGTTTTATTCATGTCCCACGGATGGCGCCAACTTGTTGATGCATAATCTGGCGCGGACTGGATTTAACGACTCTCCCTGGGACGTTCGTCGTCTTCTCAAGCCCTGAGTAGACCTGTCAACAAAGAGAACCCGTTAGGAGTGGACCCGAGGCCGTAGCCCCGGGATCCACCTCCGACGGTCAAGTCAGCATTGGTGCGATATAACATACAAGGGTTAGGTTTAGAGTGACCTGTTGTGTTGTGTCAAGAAGAGAATCCCAGCCCTGTATTTATAAGGCATGGATTATGGTTTAGGCGTAGAGTGGGCCGCTGTCTGCCGGGCCTGACCCATTTCTGGCCCAGTCCGGGACCATACGTCCACAGATGATGTTACTACCAAACCTCCTAAGCGCAATCTTTATGTCCTACATTGTTACACACACAAAACACACGTGAAATTTACATGAAAACAATATAAATCAATATGCTAAATAAGTAAGACGATATGATGCTTACTTTACCACCATAATAAGTTGTAGCCCAATGTGCACGCGGTGTGGAGGAAGTTATGGTTTGTTGTGTGTGATTTTTAATACATTATATAGTTGATAAAATATTTGTAACTCATGTACGTGAAGGTAAAAAGACTAAACACTAATTTGTGTGTTTAATTTATGCATTCATGACACCAAACACTTCATCTCCTATGTACTTATGCTTATGCATGACTATTAAATTAATGTACTAACAAATGAAACATCCACATTTCACTTTCAATTCATGAGACATTTATTATGACCACTTACATTTATAATATTACTTAAGCTTTTAGTATATAATATACCACATTAAATGTCATTATTTGAAACTATATATAGAAATGATGAGAAGGCTTTAAGTAAAATGCGTCTAGGATCTATCGTTTTGGAATTTTTATCTAAACAGTTACTGGTTATATATTGTGATTTCACGACGAAAAAAAAAATCAATATATTACTCTTAATAGATAGTTTTCCATACAATATGATTGCTAGTGTTGGTTATTATTTTCTTTTCCAAAATATAACTAAACAGCCCTTGGTAAGCCGTATTCTCGTGACAGCTAGTTGTCTTGCATATTAATTGATCGTTAGATATCATGTGATTAATTTTCAGTCATAATGATGTTAGTTAAACTTTTGTCAGTTGTGTATTAGATATTTAACAGACCAGTGTATTCATTTCTATTTGAAAATAGTATAATTAGTTATTCATAATAGGGTAAATAACAAAAAAAACGTACTATACTTGTCAAAAATAGTACTTTTATGTATCGATTTTTTTTTCCTCATTGGTGTACTAAACTTCAATTTTTTTGCCACTTTTACGTACATTGGGACAATTTAGCCCCTCAAATATTTGAAAATCCAGTGGCAAAAATATTATAAAATTGTACGAAAATGCATAAAAAAAGCAAAAAAACGCAAGTTTAGTACACAAATGAGGAAAAAAAAAGTTAGATACATAAAAGTACTATTTTTAACAATTATAGTGCAATTTTTTTTTTTTTTTTTTTTTTTTTTTTTTTTTTTTTTTTATATTTGCCCTTCAAAATAATATAGTTTAAATTTTTATATATTCAAGACCGAATATAATGGTGACTACATATAGATATCATCGGCACCTCAATTCCATATACATCATCATTCAGCCCTTTCACTAAATCAACTAGCTAGACATCCACCAAATCCACTACACAAATATACCTCACTTTAAACACAAACATATCCCACTAAATACAAATATCTATATTACATATAATAGACAAATGACTCTCTCTCCAAAAAAATTCAAATGTACAAAAAAATATGCAATGTTTACAACACTTTAAAGTAAGGATTTTTCAGAATTACAACAAGCAAAGTAGGGGTGGCAATTCGGGTCGGGTTCGGGTTGGCGGGTTCGGGTTGTCAGGTTGGCGGGTCAGAAAACCCCAACCTGAACCTGACCCATTTAAATCATCGGGTCAGCTATGTCAACCCTAACCTGTTTACACGTAACCCGAACCTGACCCATTTAACCCGTATATATACTTAGGTTGACAGGTTAAATAGGTTACATGGGTTGAATATGTTAAACAGGTTTCGAGTTTACCCATTTAAACCGTTTTATATATAAAAGTTAGCACATTACACGAGTTAAATGGGTTAGTGGGTCGACCCGTTTAACCCAATTAACCCGTATAATTAAATATAAATAATTTTAAATTAAGAAAAAAAAACTTAAACGGGTTGGCGGGTCGACCCGTTTATTTTATTCCCAACCCGAACCTGACCTGTTTAATAAACGGGTTAGATATGTCGACCCAAACCTGACCTACAATCTATTTAGCTCAACCCGAACCTGTTAATTTTCGTGTCGGTTTTAGGTCGGGTTTCGTGTCGGGTCAGAAATTGCCACCCCTAAAGCAAAGCATTGTGTACAATGAAAACAAGCATAACTCGAAATTCAGACCAAAATATTACAATTATACATTAAATAGCATTAAAAACACCCCTGGACATATTATTACAATTACTTAAACATAATGTACAACCCTCCATAATCAACTTTACTTTTCATCTTTAGATAACAAATTATGTAATCAAGAAATTAACAATAAATCCTTCAAATTTTCCCAAACCTTCCAGCAATATTACGAGAGAAGCTCCATGCTTTGTGCACAACTGCCCATCTAAATTGTGTTATTGGGCCATTCATCCCATGCCATATCTGAAAATCTAAATTCATGATAAATAAAATTATACTTTGTCATCTTAATTTCAATTCTTATAATAAGATAGTATGATGCTTTTTAGTGAATATCCCAGAAGGTAAAGAGAGACAAAAATATACATGTACAAAAGTGAATAGCATAATGTTAAAAGGTGGCTTAGGGAGTTAAGAGTCTTGTGAAAAAAATCATGAAACTGAAGACGGTGATGGACTCGGTGCACATATTACGATATGAAGACGGCGGCCAATGGTGGTTTTTCAAAATTTACTAACAAAGGAAAATAAATACCATTATAAAGGGTTTCGATTAAAAGTAAAAAAGAAGGGGAAGGGGGCGCGTGAGTGGTGTTACCGTCGAGAGAAAAAGAGGGGGATGACTGTGGCAGTGACAGTGGTGATGGGTGGCGCGTGAGTGGTGATATGGGACGAGTCACAGGCCGAGAAGCTCCAGAAAGAAAGTAGGTGAGCCGATCTAACGATTTGGAAGAAAAAAGACCTCGTCGAAAAATTTTCCGTCGACGGTGGTGGCTGGAGATGACGGTGGTTGGCGGAGGTAGAGGGGTGCCGGGCGAATTGAGAGAGAGAGTTTGTGTTGGTGTGTTTTTAGTGAGAGAGTGGGAGAGATATTATGAATAAGAAATTGGTTATATAAAAATTTGAGGGATCAAATGTGTACAATAAAAACTCCCAAGGTTATTATTAAAATAGGGTGGAGGGACTAGAAGGGACAAGTAGCAAAACTTTTAGTAAACACGCTCCGGGACTCATTCGACATACAAACGGACTCGAAGCATTATGAAACTTCCACCATTGTTCTCGAAATAATTTTTCCAATGAAAATGATTGTAAAGACACATAACTTGCTCAAAGTCAATTTATTTTGCAATTTCGATTCATTTCGTGCTTTCTAAGTTGTGCGTGATCGATAAAGGAATAGTGCACACGTTTACTGTGACTGAAGTCAATTAGGACCAGGTCACACATACTGAATCAAACAGGTTTTCAATATGTGTTAATATTTTGTATGAAAACGCAAAACTTCCCGCAGCAACGCGCGATTTCAAATATTTTGCATAGTATATTTCGGCCTTTGCTTACTTTTTCAGCTTAATAACAACAACAAAATTTATTGACGAAGGATGATTGTGATGAAGGAAAGAATCAAGATTTTGTTTGTGGTAACTTCTGTTAACAGGAGATAGAATATATCACTTTCTTAACTAAAGTTATTATTATTTATAAATTATTTTTTTAATAAAAGTATGGCCGCATAAGATCACGTTGTCAGAAAATATAGTCACAGGGTACCCGCCGCCGCATCGCGCGAGTACTCTACTAGTAACAAATAATACACTTACATAAAGACAAACAGAAAAAGAAGTTTGGGTCAAGCTGGTGACCAAAACATCTCAAAAGTAGCTGATTGCGCGTGGATGGAGGGCACAGTGGGGTTTCACGCGTTATGCATCCATCCATAACCACAGATGGTCTAAGTGAGTTTTGTATATTGTCATTATAAAACTGCAGTCCATCGAAAATGACATCTACTAAAGTTGTCTATATGATCATTATTTGAGGGAAAATCAAAATTTGATTATGGGACACATCCACCAATAAATAGCTAGGATTTGATGATAAAATGTATCCACAAAATCCGATGAATGACAACTTTTGTTAGGTTATGATTTGCAGGTATGTAATTATACGATATGGATTTTGTCGACCTGAGTTGTCGTTAACCCATTCAATGATTAATTATGTGTTCTAATTGAGATAATTGACTTAGGATAATTGATATGGTACCCTTTCAACTTCCTTACCTTTTGTTTCTGGTATGGAACATGATGTGTTTGAAAATGGATGATGGCATATATTCTCTCAACTTTGCTTGCTATTCTTTTTTTGAGCTAGTTATTTGGACCCATAGGGAGGGTTTTTAATTATTGCACGCATCATCGATTTATACGGTATATATCGTAGATTATACTGTTTGACCAAACTCTCTGATATAACAATATAGGGATAGTTTGTATAAAACAACCTTTCTTTTTTAAGTTATGTTATTGACTTTTGTTTGTTATCACTAAGGTATTTTTTGTTTATTAAGAGGTTTGAAATCTGAATCTAATTTGCATATCTAAATTTGAATTTATTGCTGAAATATCTGAATCTGATCCAATCTTAATGTGAACAAGAAGTTCACAAATCTAAATCTGACCCATTTAAAGTATTTTTGTTTTTGTAAAAAAATTGTCATAATTTGTTAGATTATCTTGATTTTTTTTACCCATCACAAAACACGACTTGACATCGACACAACAATAAAACGGATTATGGTTGTGGTTTCATCGGTGGTCGACATTGGTAACTTTTTTAATAAGGGGTTCATGTTTGCGTTGAAATTCTTAACTCGTCAAAATGTGCTTGATTATGTTATACGTTTCAATACGAATTGTCACCCATAACTTTTACAATCTTATACATTTTTATTTAATAATAATAATAATAATAATAATAATAATAATAATAATAATAATAATAATAATAATAATAATAATAATAATAATAATAATAAGTAAGGATCAAATGAGAAATATAACTAAGAAGAGAAGAATGAGAAGAAACTACAAGCACAAATATTAGATGCACTCACAAAAATAGATGCATCTCCCTATTATTTCTCTTTCCTTATTTAAAATATGTGGCCACAATTTTTTCTCACTCTTCTCATTTTAATAATTCTTCTCAAAAATAAAAAGCCTATGTTGTGATTTTCTTTAAAGGTACTTTCTATACGAATCAAAAAGTTGAAACAAGAACAAAAAAAGACATAATTAAAAAAAAAATGTGTTGCATTAAGGATGTTAAGACACTATTTCAACATCTAGTTCAATAAGAGTTTTTAGCCTCTTATTGGCTTTTAATAAATAGAAAAATACAAACAACTCTAAATCTTAACCACCTCATATAGTCTTTTAATGGCAGAGAAACAAAAACACACTTTTTGGTACACACATCTTACTTAATCTGACTGAGGGAGTGTTTCTTTTTATGTTTAGAATGTCTTAATGTTAAGAGTGATGAGCCCAAGTAATACAATAATATATATTTTTGTTAAATCCTCTATATGCCAAAGGCCATCAAAAGCTTAGTATTCCCCATTAAGGGTGTTGGCAACCTAACACTCGGAGTCATGAGAGGATTCTCACTAACCAATCACAGAGTGCCATGTGGCAAGAGGATTCTGAAGACAAAGCTGTTAGCAATGGGAGGATTCGAAATCATGTCTCAATTTTTTTCTTTATTAACCCAACACTCTTTTGTTTCTTCCCATGATTCAGAGTCTTCACTGGGCTTCCGAAACCCATGATTCTAGAGTCTTGGGGGTTGGCGGCGGTGTTCACCGGCGTCCTCCAACCCAAGACGCTCCCATGATTCTTCGGTTGCCAACACCCTAAGAGGCTTATATGGAGGTGTACTCCACAACCTCTTAGTCTAAAAAAAAAAAAAAAAAAAAAAAAAAAAAAAAAAAAAAAAAAAAGGACTGAGTTAGACTAAAAAGTTATTAAGAGTCTTTTTTATAAGGATTAATTTCATATAAGTGGTTGAATGCATACTGTATAAAACATGTTGTAGGTACATATGAAATTTCTAAATTTAAAAGGTGAAGATATAAAACTGCCTTTTTTTAATGAAAAAAAAAAAGCGTACGTATCTCTATTTTATTATGAACTTTGATGTGCATTCATACACCATTGAATTGTTTCGAACAAGTTAATTTTGAATGATAAATATGTTAAGAAATTTGCTGGTGGATAAATTCATGGCCTAATCATTGGCAACTAAAGACATGTAATGATCATATTTCAAATGGTCCTTCAAGGCTTCAATGTTTATTGGTTGAACTTTGGACCACTAAGCTTTTTAATGGCAACTAATCAAACAAACCATTTAGGCATTTAGCCAAAGGAGTAAGCACCATGCACACTCCAATGGCTAAACCATGGTCCCACCCACCCACCAACCCGATGACCATGGATCTTTGCAGTTTCTAATCATTTGTGTTGAAGGCCAATGTGCTCTATAGTGCAAAGTGCTTCTTTGTTTATCTTCTTCTTTCTTTTAGTAACCATGATTTTTGACTTTTTGGCCGACTAATTCACCGGGTTTGAATTAACCGTCACACAGATTCAAATCAGGTAAAGCCCTCTCTTTTTAAGAGGTTGACGTGACCACTTAAAGTTTATTTGCACCTAGCAAGAATTGAACATATTTTAGAATGATAGTCATAAGTCCTTTTGCTACTAGGCCACCCTTGAGTAGTTTCTTTCTTCGTGTATTTTGTGTTTTTCTTTGCTTGCATTATTTTGTTTATTCTTGTTTTTTTATCATGATCATATTGAGCTTTATTTTTCATCATGATCGATCGATCCGTGTAACCAAAATTTGATTCAAAATTTTGAATATCCAAAACTATAAGATACATATTACTCGAATGCCAATCAAGTAATTAACATGGCCAAAGTCTATCTGTTTACAAAGCACGCAAGCAAGATTACATAACATGCATAACACAAACATTGGAAAGCATATCGTTTGTGACGTTAACGACGATATTTTAAAATTAGATTACCTAATTACCCTACAAACATTCGCCTCATATTAGGCCATGTTAATGCAAATACCGATTTTAAAAATGTGAATTTGTGATTATAGCTTAAGAAAATGAAATATAAGCAAGTTTACATGACGAATATGCCTGGATAGGTTCTACTGATTTTGTAATGTGTAGCTGACGATGAGAGCATTATTCAAAAAAAAAAAAAAAAAAAAAAAAAAAAAAACTTTGAATAGAAAAATATATACTACTGTATGAAAAAAGGAACTAAAAGAAAGGACACGTGGGGTTTAAGTGAAAAAAAAAAAGAAAAAAAACGATCTATTAAATTGAACGTCCGAATATAGTGATTTTCTTATGAGATAATTCTAAAAATGCTCTGGTTGCCAAACACATGAGATTATTTGGACGAAATCTTGGTTTGCTTTTCTAAACAAGTTATTTTGGCAACTCGAATTTATCTAACCATGTGCTGCCACTTGTCCGACTCTGACATGAGGCCGCCAGTTGCTCAAAAGTATACAAGTTGCCCTACCTTGTAACCCGTAAAATCACACTTGTCACTTGCAGCTTTTAGTTGCCCAAAAAAATACTGATTACCCTGGTTTAGAAAAGCAAACACAAAATATTTCGTTTATATAATCTCACGCCTTGGGCAACCGAGACACTTTTGAAATTATCCCTTTTCTTAAAGAGCAAATTTCATTTTTCTCGCAAAATCAAAACATTGATTAAAGGAATACCTAAAAAAATGACCTCTGTATTTATCTCGGTGTGACTTGCACCACTCTACTAAAAATTTAACAAAGTGTCACTAAATATTGACAATCACACAAGTCGCACGGAGACACGTGTCAAATTTTTAATAGTCGCACAAGTTGAACAAGAGTATTTTAAGAAGTAAATTTTTTGAGGTATCTCTCTAATCAGGGACGGAACCAGAACTAAATATAACCGGGTGCACAAAAAAATTGAACACTAATATTAGAAACATATTTCGATTGACCGGGTGCATTTAAGATGACTGTAGGAAAAATCGATGTTTTTTTTTAAAAAATTAACACTACATGGAAAAAATCCATAGGAGTGCACGGGCACCCGCGGGAACCCCCTGTCTCCGTCCATGTCTCTAATATATACATACAATAGATATATACTATTCAGGATACTCGTACTATAATCGTGTGACCCTTAGGTCTCATAAATAATGACTAATATAAGTTTGTATGTTTCGACAAGCATACACAATACCAACATAGGTAAGTAATTATCACATGCGACCTAGCACATTCGCAAGGATTCATTTCTATGTCATTGAAGGATTTCTCAATCATCTTCGGAGGTAAGAAAATTGTGGAAAACTAGAAGGGGTTGAATAGTTTACCGAATTTTCGTTTAATTATAAAAGTTTACTTTGTGAAAAACTTTGATTCGTATGTAGATACCACAAATAAGCACATTGAATAAGCTAGATACCACAAATAAGCACTTATACCTACACAAGGCTTACACAGGCCAAACCAAAGGTTTTTGATCTTCTGTGGGGTCCACAGAAGCCAAGGTGGGTCCAAAGTAAAACTTGAAACTTGAAAAGGGACTGTAGAGCTACAAAATAAGCCAATAAGCTAGACCTATGACTTATTTTTGAGTACTGGGGGAGCTATGGAACTTGTGGTCACAACCTGAGTTACTCAATGTACTCAGGAAATAGTCAAACTAAATGGGGCTAGCAGCCCTATCAAATAAGCTCAAGATCACAAAATAAGCACTGGGACTGGTAAATGAGCTTATTGGCTTTCTAAGAATCCAAAGTACAGGGTGTGGGGTCCACTAAGGTGATCACAAAACAACTTGGAAAATTGGTCAAAAACCTGTGCACAGGGCATATGCTTGCCCTGCAGGTCAAAAGAAGCACTTGCAAAAGCTTTAATAAAAATCTTAAATATAAGTTGTTTGTGGGAACTTTTAGACTAGGTGACAAAATTTAATTTCTGAAAAGATCAAGGTCTCAGGCTAAACACAAAAATCACAAAAATTCTCCCAAGTTTTGGATTTCTCAGACAAGAGTGTTTTTGACTTTTTGTAATTTTGAACTTAGATTGACTTTTATGAACTTTGATCCTAATTTAATGATTGAAAATGATTAAATAAGCTAAGTTAAGACTAAATTAAGCTACACCACTCACAAGTGAATGGAAATGGGGTAAAAGCCACACTAAATCCAACACAGAGGGTTAATTGGGCCTATTAGTATGTGATTTTGACTTTTCCTCAAACAAGACCTAATTATTATGGTTATTCTGAGCTAATATGATCCTAAGTGACTTGTTCAAACAAAAATCAACAATAAACCTGCACTAGAACACCCAGGATCACACTGATCCAAACACACCGTAAAGTTTGACTGTTTATTGATTTATAAAACAAGAGGTTATTAGAACTTATGAAACTGATCTAAATTGTCTTAATATGATCTAAATAGCTTAAATGAACACTTAAACACTAGTAATAACAACAAATGACCAAGATTACTAATTATACTAATTTGACTGCCAAATTATGAAATTAAAGCAACTATGATTACCAATTAACAAGCTACTAATTTAAAGCAATAATATCACTAATTAACACTAAACAAACATAGATGAGCTAAATAAGCAGTGATATAAGCAATGCTACAGTAGAAACACAAAAATGAGTTTTAAGGGCTTACAATGTGCATTCCTGCTAACACCATGAACCAAGGACCTCAAAACCAATCCTATAGGTCTTCCACAAGACCACTAACCCAGGGCCATCCACTATTCACCCTGCTCCAGCTTTTATCTTCATAAAACCTGCAAGTTTGACTTTTGTTGACTGATTTTGTGTTTTTTGAATTTTTTATAACTAAGCAGTGTTTTAATGTTTCTAAAAGCTTTACTAAGCTTTCTTGGAGCTTATGTGATCCTATGAGTCCTTATCCTTACATAGAAACAATGACAGAGCTTGATAACAATATTTGAAAAAGTAAAAATTGCATAAACTAAATGATATACTGAAACTTGGAATATATTACTTGAAATAGTTGAAATTACAACTGAATTGACCAATACAATGCTTAAAAGCTTTTAATTTGACTAAATTAACACACTACAACTTATACGACTATGATTTTAGCTAAAAATGGACTATGTCTTTCCTTCTTGCTTCTCTTCCTTTTATAGCAGAGGATTAGGGTTCCCTGGACACCTCTGATCAAATCCCACTTCAATCCTGGGCCGTTGGATCACTGATAGGCCCCCAATTGCTTGCCACGTGTTTTGGCGCCAAAACTAAAAATGGGATATAACTGTTTTTTATAGCAAATTGGGGGAGGTGCATTAAATGATTTTGGCTTATTAGGTAAGTGGTGGTTTGGGCGGTGGATTGTGATGGTAGGTTGAGGTGATGGTGTTGCAGAGCAATTGGAGTGGTGGGGGAGGGAAAGAGAGGGAAGGGGTGTTGGTTTTGACTGGACCGTGGTGGATATTAAACGGGGGTTTGTTTGGGATTTGGTTATTTGGGCCAGGGAAAAGGTGGGTGGGCTGGGTATGTTTTTAGTTTGGATTGGATTTGGTGTTGGGTTTATATTAATAAAAAGGGTCCAGTTTGGTATTGTAGTATCACAAGGACCAAATATGCAATATTCTGAAATTTGAGGGACTAGTTTTGGCATTCTTCCAAAGTATTTCATGGGGTGTAATTTGCCATATGAGAATATTATAAGGACCTGTGTTGATTTTTGCCATATATGAAATTCCAGGGACTGAATCTGCCAACTTTCCAAACTCCAGGGACCAAACATGTAATTTCACCAAAATTTCCAACCAAGGACCATTCCTGCCATATATGAGAAGTACAAGGACAAAATTTGTTTTTCTCAGGGACTATTTTTGTCAATTTTCAAAGTTGAGGGACTAAACTTGCAATTTTGTGAAACTTTGTACCAAAGGACTAAATATGTAACTTTGTGATTTAAAAGGACCTTTGGTGACTTTTTCAAATTTATAGAATAGCCAGGGACTAGATTTGACAACTTTTGATAGATGAGGGACTGAAACTGCTAATTATGCAAACTTTGTTCATTTTTCATCTGTTTTTGATTATTTTGCATCTGAAACATATAAAACACATTCCTGGGATATTTTCAGTATTTTGATGCAATTTTGAGTGTTTTTAGATGTTTTGGCAGCTCAGAACAGGTAAAAATGATGAGTATTTACACACTCATCAATAAAATACTTGAAAAGTCAAGATGATTTAAGACGAAAGTTAATGACTTTTGTATTTCCAATGAAACACGTCGAACGTCATTGAGTCGGACGAGAAGAGAGAAATGACTTTAATATTTCCAGTGAAATATTCAAAGAGTCATGAGATCTTTTAGGGAATAGACGTGATATGAGTGTGGACATGAGTTAATGACTTTTGTATTTCCAGTGAAATACGTAGACAGTCATTAGTTAAATAATATGGATGATGAAATATTTTTAGAGAAATATTATGGGAGTTATGAAAAGAGACGCACGAGATGACTTAAATATTTACATTGAAATAAATAGTCATAAGAGGGAAATAGGAGGACGAGTTTCAACAAGTGTCGTGCTTGAGCGTCAAATTGGGTTCTTGGTCAAGTCAATCGCATCATAGTTTTAGCGTATCATCAGGATGTCATTGAGATAAATACCATAGTCAATTAGAGCTTGTCTCATCCATAGTGCTTATTTTCATGCCTTTCTGGCGCTTAAACATTCGGCTTTGGTCATGGAGGTATCATGAGTCGTTTGTTTCAAGGTGACCCAAGAAGTTTTAATAATAGCCTGTGATGGCACAAACGCTATTCATGCGTTTTCAATCCACTTTCTCTCCTGCATTGTCAGGGTTGAAATAGATATTCAATTCTATATCAATTCCCTTTGAAAATACAATTCCAAATGTACAGTGCCTTTTAGTGTATCGGATGACACACTTAACCACTTTAGAGTAAGAGATTTTGGTATCTTCTTACACACGGGCTCAAGAGCAAGCACTAAACAAGACATCGGGCCTACTTTCTGTTAGGTAGAGCAAACAGTCTATCGTGCTTCAATGCCTAGTGTGACTTGCACACTCACCTTCATCTTCTCATGTGAGTTTCATAGTTGCGCAATTAAATATTTCATTAATTTATGTTAGACATGTTATGAATATATATATATATATATATAGGGTGGGGTTATTCTAAAAAGGGTCTTATAATAAAAAGTGTAGGAAGGATTGTGGGAGTGACATGTGTCACCCCCTTGCCACATCATATAACACATCATATGACACGTGTCACCCCACCCCCCACCCCCCCCCCCCCCCCCGCCGAAAAAAAAAATTTTCCCGCAAAAAAAAAAAAATTTTTTTGGGAAAAAATTTTTTTTTTGGGAAAAATTTTTTTTTTTCCCGCCAAAATTTTTTAGTGCATCACAGTTATAAAGTTACTGCATCACGGTTATAAAGTTACTGCATCACGTTTACTGCATCACAATTATGATTTTACTGCATCACGGTTACTGCATTCATGGTTTTAATGTTACTACATCATGGTTATAAAGTTACTGCATCATGGTTATAAAGAAACTGAATTATCATAAGTTTTATGCATCATATATATATGTAACTGCATCACAATTAAAATACGATTCTTTTTTAAGTTTTGGTGCATCTTTATTATAAGTTATTGCATCATATTTAATAGTTTAGTGCATCAGCTATGTTGCAGTAACTTATAACCTTAATGCACTAAAATTTAAAACTGTGATGCAGTAACTTTTATAATTGTGATGCAATAACTTTATAACTGTGATGCACTAAAATTTTTTGGCCGGAAAAAAAAAAAAAAAAAAATTGCCCCAAAAAAAATTATTTTTTGGCGGGAATTTTTTTTTTGCGGGGTGGGTGGGGGGGGTGGGGGTGGTGACATGTGTCATATGATGTGGCATAGGGGTGACACATGTCGCCCTCACAATCCTTCCTACACTTTTTATTATAAGGCCCTTTTTATTTTAACCCATATATATATATATATATATATATATATATATATATATATATATATATATATATATATATATATATATATATATATATATATATATATATATATATATATGTGTGTGTGTGTGTGTGTGTGTGTGTGTGTGTGTGTGTGTGTGTGTGTGTGTGTATTTTAGTTCGTCTATCAATCTCATCTTAAACTTGTCACGCATGATCTTTGAGTAATCATTGTACATTTTAGGACAAGTTAAGTTTGAAATAGTTATCATTGTCATAAGTTTGAGCAATGATAAATTGTGAATTTAGTTATTCTATGAAAAGTGTGTTATCAACCGCTCACATGATATAATCATATTCATGTGGAAGACCCTTTTGATTTGTCATACCAAGTTGAAGACTTGATTAAGATCAAGAGGGCTTTCTTAGATTGATACACATGATATGGCCTTTAAAAATAAAAAAATCCTAGAGATTGTACTACATATTCCTCCTTGCTGATAAGACCATTTGGGGATGCACTTTTCATAATGATTAAGTTAGAGCATACTAATCTATATTCTAAGCTTACTACTTGTTTAATCTACCACATAACAAGGATGTTTTGAGAGAGCGTACCTTGGCCTATGATGTATCACAATGTAATTTAATTTTGAAGTAATAATCCTTATAAGCTTGGTAAAACAAAGTTGAATCATGAGTAGTAACCACGGGATAATGGACCGTTCATTAATCAGACTTCAAGTTGATTTCCAAGCCTATCCTATTCTAAAACCAAGAAAAACTCAAACAAATGACCCCAGCATTTCATGGGTCCAAAGTGGTTAGTGTCAAACATCTCATGCATTTGATGCATTTGGTTTGGATGTTGAGATGAAGGAAAAATTTCCCATGGTTGATAATTTTGTTGTCGAGAGTTATTCCAAGTGACGGGGTAGTTACTTGGATAACTTTGTCTTCTAAAGTTACCTCTCGGTAGAGGAGTTCTATCCCGAGGTTTGGGAGTATTAGTTCTTTTAGGAAGAGGAGGAGTGTTTGATCTACGATCAACTTTACTAAGACTAGGTTTAGGAGACGACACAGGTTTGTAGAACCTTTTTACTAGCCATAGGTATTTCAACATTATTAACTACTATGTGAGTTGGTTTGGGACTTAGATTATTTTTTAAGATTGACCCTGTTTTGACTCTAATAGATGACGGATCCACGGTACCACTAAATTTAGTGGTGTTGTTACCACCTTTAGTGGTGCCGTCAGTTGCTAAACAAGTTTCCTCTGATTTTACAAATTTCACTAGTTTAGTTTCACTAGTAGATGCCTTATTTGGGTCAAATCCAAGACCCACTCCAGCATGTTCACTATACATAATGTTTTCAAGCATGTCATTAAATGCTTGTGTTCCTTTTTCAAACTTAATGACTTTAATGGCGTTTTCTTTGAGTTCTTCATTTTCTACTTGAAGATTTATACATGACTTACAACCAACATCTATTTGCTTGTTTTTCTCGAGTCTTTTTAGTTGGTCTTTTAATTCTAAGACTTGTACTTCAAGTTCATGCAAGGTTACTTTTAATGTTTTGTTTCTGGTTATAATTTTAGTGCTTACCTTACATAGTTTATTATATTCATCATATAGCCTATTATCATCTATTGACGAATTACCTTCACTATAATAAGAAGAGTCGAAATGTACCTCATTAGATGCTTGAGCTATGAGACACGTTTCGTCATTGGGCTTCTCTTCCTTTTCTTCTTCACCACTATCACTCCAAGCACCTCCTATGAAGGCTCTTTGATTGTTGTTTCTTGATGGTTTAGGACATTTACTAATAAAATGACTTGGGTCTCCACATCTAAAACACTTCCTATCACTCTTTCCACTCTTATCTTCTAGATTCTTTGAAAAAGATTTCTTTTCATCATGAGGTTGTATCACAAATCTACCTCTTCTTCTAAAGAATTTCTTAAAGTCTCTAACCGCCAAGGCATACTCTTCGTCTTCACTATCGGAATACGAACTCTCCTCATCACTGGATTCCTTCTTGGCTTTCAAAGCTAGAGATCTAACTCTTTCTCCTTTACTTCTAACAATATCAAAGTCTTTCTTGATTATCATTTCATGAACTTTCAAGTTTCCTATTAGTTCATCAAGTGATAATGTCGCCAAGTTCTTTGATTCTTCAATGGCGGTGACTTTTGCTCTCCATTTAGGATGTAGAGCCTTAAGGAACTTCCTAACATAGTTCTTGCTAGAATAACCTTCATCAAGAGCTTTAAGACTAATAATAATAGTATTAAATCTAGCAAATGCACTATCTATGGTTTCATCTTCCGGAGTGGAAAATTGTTCATATTGTAGAACAAGAAGATCAATCTTGTTTTCTTTGACTTGATTATTACCTTGATGTGTGACCAACAAAGTTTTCCAAATATCTTTTGTCGTATTACACATAAAAATTATTTCAAATTCCTTTTTCGTCTAAGCATTATAAATTACCATTTTAGCCTCATCATTTTTGGCTAGTTTTCTTTTAAGATCATCGCTTTGTTGATAATAAGGAATAATTTTATCCTTTTTAGTAATAGGATCCTTTTCAACAGGTTGAAAATCACCATCGGTAATAACATGCCAAAGTTCAATGTCCTTTGATTTCACATACGTTTCGAATAATGTTTTCCAATAAATAAAACAACCAGTTTCAAAAAGTGGTGGTCTTTGCGGAGATTGCCCTTCTTGATATTTTTCAAAATCCATTAATCGATTTAAGTTTTAAAATGCAGTTTACTTTAAAAGCTTGCCAGACGTGGCTCTAATGCCAATTGTGGGAAACTAGAAGGGGGGTTGAATAGTTTACCGACTTTTCGTTTAATTATAAATATTTACTTTGTGAAAAACTTTGATTCGTATGTAGATGAAATCAACCAACACCAATAGGAACACAACCTTAAGCTACTACTAACAATTAATAGAAATATGTAAAGAGATAGAGATGGAAAGATCAAACAGAGACAAGAGATTTATAGTGGTTCGGTCACGAAGCTCTTCTTCGCCCTACTCCACTCCCCGAATACCCAACTCGAGAGTTATAAGCACTATGTCAACAACCTTCCTTCAGGCGGAGAAAACCGTACAACGTCACTTACGTTATTTTCCGACACTAAGCTAGATGTCTAGTACTAATCTTAGCTAGTACCAATCTACCATGATCCAGACGATCCAAACTAATCACACGATCGACACGATCCTAACCTTTCACACGATCCTCACACAATCTACACACTCTTCAATCTACCTTGATCCACTTGATCAACACACAAATACACTAGCTATAAGAGATCCCCAAGATCTCAACACGATTACAATGATCCACACAAGATAGTAACTACAAAATTACAAACACTTGATGTATATCAAGTTACAATCAAGCTAAAAATTGGTAATGCAAGTGCACTACTCAAAGACTCTAACACTTTGTGTCTTCTTGAAACCTTGTGTTCTTCTCTTGAATTGTGAAGAGCCTACGCTGATGAAGCTTTACGAGCTGGTATGTAAAGTTGAGGATGACCTCAGGGTCAAATCTGATAAAGGTAGGAAGCGAAAGGCTGATGAGGCGAATGATGAGCAAGTTACTGGAAGGAATGACGGGTTCTTCTTTGAGCCAATAACCAAAAAGAGGGTGGCTTCAAGTGCTATTATTGCCAAAAGCTTCGACATAAGATTGGAAAATGCTTCAAGTATATTCGTGACCTAAAGATCTCGAAAATCGAAAGAGGTATCTATATTTTATAGATTGTTATTTCATTCATCTTAACTTTTATTATGTGGCTTGAAGTTCATAAAAAGAAAAGTTAATTAGCATATACAATTTATTGTAGAATGTCAGGTGGCGAAGAAAAGCACGCATTGCAGTTGTGATGATCCTGAAACATCATCAAGTACGGGTAATAAAGCTGACTTCATCAAGTGCATGAGGAATTTACAGAATATGACACCTAAAGTCGTGCATCGTAAACCCTAGCTTCTTCACATACAAATTGTACTTCTTCACAAGTCTTGATGGTATAGACTATAGACTATTGCAAAATGTACAAAACTTAGAATTATGCAGTTCCTGTATATCAAAATTAATTTTTAAGCATTGTCAATTTCTTAAAAACTAGTTTCTTAGAAAAATAACAGATAATTCATACATGGTGTTAACTTACAAACTCATCCAAAACATGTTCAGGATTGTCTACAGATTAAATTGATTCCCATACATTTTTACTTCATTAACGATTAAGATTAACACAAATAACATTTGAATGAAGTAAAAATCAGTAAATATTGTTACCTAGTATGTGTGTTGTTTGATTATGCACGCCTGCTAAGTTCCAATGGTCTGTGTTTGTGGGTGTGTGATTTGATCGGATGAAAAGAGATAGAATGTGTTTGTGTGTGTGATTTGATACTGTTAATGTGTTATACATGACTTAGGTTATTTACAAAAAATGTCCTCGTCGATATTCGTGCCTGAGAAAGTGGATTGACTAACGTGAGGACTAACTAACGGGATTTCCAAACGAGTGTTAGCCACAAAACTATTTGCAACTACAGTAACTCTACACGGGCCATTCTTGCAGAAAATCAAAACGTTAGGGACATTTTTTGCAGTTTTTTTTCGAGGACATTTTTTGCATTTTTCGCAAAGTTCAGGGACATTTTTTGCAGTTTACTCTAGAAAATATTATCCTATGGGCATCTACTATGGTGGTTATTAAAAGGTTTATAAAATTATGAAGAGGTTTAAAAACTTGTAAACAATAGTGAACATCTATTTCAAGCTTATGTGTAATGAAAAAGTATAGGATATTGAATCTTTTCATAATTTAATGCATTTAAATTATGTAAGATGTTTATAAAACTTGAGAAGGTTTATACATAGTTGGGATATGTTTATAAAACAAAAGGGTTTTAAATTAATGTTATAAAACAATTATAAACCTTTAAAAAAGTTTACCATAGTTGATACCCTAGTACCTAAACACCTTGTAACGTCAAAGGTTAAAGTCACTACAACTTTTAATTACCAGAAAGCTCAGATATAAAACTGGCTATTAAGTATTAGGGGAAATAATCCCTGCAGTGAACTACAGGGAATGTTCTCTGCTGTAGTGCATAAACCAGGGACTAATGATGTACAATTGTAAAAGTTAAGGGTTGCAGAGTGAAAATATTAAAATCACTTTAAAAGTGCACAACAGGTAACTGCAACGATTTTTACAGCAGGGATGTCGGGCCCTAAGTATTAACTATAACTAGTGGTTAATGTACTATCTAATCTAAAGATATAAAATTTAATATTAATTGAACCTTTTAGTTATTCAGATTAAATGTTAATTTAATTGTAAAGTTTTATAAGTAAATGTATAACCTAAACAACTGATTAAATATTTGAGTAAATTAGTTTGTCAAGTGTTACGGATTTAGTCCATTTTTCTTTTACGTCTCAGGTCTAGTCATCATGTTTTCAACTAATTACGGATCCAATCCAATTTACCTATCTCCATTTATATATGTTGTTAAGTCAAGTGAAATGATTGAAATACCTTCACCTTCATCCTTGTAATATTACTTTTAGATGTTATCTTGTTTTATTAAATAAGACACAAAATCCCACACGCATAAATTTGCACACACCAAACTAAAATTTAGTTTAACGACCTTTTTCTCATTAATCTTGTCCACTATAAGGAGATGTTTTGTATGACTGAATCATTAATAGCAGTAAAGAATTGAATAACAAAGAAAGATAATGAACTATAAAAAAGAATGACTTGTTTTAATTTTTTTTTTGAAGAATGAAAATTCAAAAGTAAGAATGAAGTGCTCTACCCATGTTTCCACTCTCCGTGAGTAACAAACACGAGAAATTATTTCCTTTCTTAAATTTCCTTTCCCTCATGCCAAACATGCCCTAAATAGTCCATTTTGTTAATATACCAAATTAAAATGCTTATTGATCAAAATATTTGAGTACAGTTTCTAAACCATAGTTTAGAAATACTTTGAATTGTCCATTTCATCCTTTCATAAATCAAATTAATCGTTTTACATAAAAATAAGAGGCCAGATCTTTGGGGTGTGCGAGTGAGAGGCTATGGTGGTAGTATTGCTTGATGGTGAATTCTTGATACGGTTGGATGGTAATCACGATAGGCAAACAATATGTGGTGACAGGTGTATATGGTGATGGGTGTGGAGGTGTGTTGTTGATGTTTATGGTGGGTGGTGGTAGTCGGTATGTGGTGGTGATGTTGTGATGCCGTCAGATGGTGGTGGTGGTATAGTGATCTAGGGGTGTGGTGTGCTTTGTAGATGGTGATGATGATGGTATGGTGGCGGACTGTAAATGGTGGTGGGGACCGGTGACAGTTGCTGGCAGGATATTTTGAGAGAGGGTGTGATCGAGAAACAAACGATACTTCTCAAAACAAAGATTCTTTCACAAAATGACTTATCACCAATAGAAATCATTTTAATCAACTCAATTTTTTACTTTTAATTTATCATCTTCTTATGAATGCATGTCACATAATTTTGTAAAAATTTGTGGATGTAGCATACCTCAAAAAAAAAAAAAAAAAATAGGTGTTTGTGTTGGTTGTCGAGGTGTGAATTTATGTCTTTATTAATGAAATAAATGAAAAGACAAACTACCCTTATATTAACAGTCAAACTAAGTCAGAGTAAGAGAGTTGGGTAAATTGGATTGGATCCGAAACGGGTGAGAACCACACTACCACAGTTACTAGATTCGATATGAGAACAAAAAAAAAAAAAAAAAAAAAAAAAAAACACCAAAAAAAAATTTTTTTGAACAGTTAATGTAGTTTTACTCTAGATATTTTGTTGTGGAGAAACTAAGAAGTGGGCAACTAAAGCAAAAGATTTACAAGAAAAGGAAGTAGCCCACTTCATCCTATCCAATCATTTAATGCTTCTATGGTCCAAATCACCCTTTTCTTCCAAATATATCATTAACAGTTTATTGTTATTCTCTTTTCATAAAGTTGATAGAATATTTCTTGCTTGAAGTGTGGCATCGTTACATTGCACACCATATATAATCTCCATATAGTTTATAAATACGATACATCTAGATGTATGTACACATCATCTTTTTCAAATTAGTTTGGAAAAATTATTCTCTTCTAAACAACGAGTGTGACATTTTCACAAAAGAAAAAAAAAAAATTACAGAAATCAAATTAAAAAATAAAATGGTTGATCTTTGTATGAAATTTCTTAGTGAGCTAGTTGATCATATGATAAAACACTACTAGAGATTGTGATATAGAGCCCGTTTTTAAAACCGGGCACTATTTGCTTTTCGCATAGATTTCCTACCCCTTTGAACCCGTCACCAAAACCGGACTTTATGCCCTCTTTCAACCGGGCTTTATGTCACTTTTTTTAGTAGTGAAAGTATCTTTCTACCTTAAAAAATAGTCACAAAGACTAAGTTGTGTTATGTGCTACTTTAGCCAAATGTTAAACAGAAAGACATGATTAAAATAATTGGTTAGACAATAATAAATATCTAAACCTCCAAAGGTTAAATCAACGGAAGAACCCTCACCTGAGTGGAAGCCATCTTCGAATGCATAAAACGTAACTTGTTTATATCTTCAATGCTCGACGATCATAGGTTATGTCGTCCATAACATACCAATTTTATAATTCTGATAGATCAATATACGATGAAGATGTCATGAAGTTATGAAGTGCTAATTATGGTAAGAATGACATATGAGCTTAATCTCATCTGAAGGTTTTGGAAGTTACGGAATATTGAGGTTACCACATGTGAAAACTACTATGGCACTGATGACATGCTACCACTTTTAGAGTGTGATATCATGTCAGCTTTATTAATTTGTCTTGTAACTGAGAGTCGTACTGTTATACAAGACTTCTAAGTTTTAGATCAATTAAAAGGTACTAATTGCTCAAGGGAGGTGCATGCATGTGCTAATCAGAAATTGTTAGGTGATACTAACTTCTAAAAAGCAAGACAATAAAGTTTAGTAAAAATTGTTAAGAGTCTTCCCTTCACTTGACAAAAGGCGCAGTTATATTAAGCTGGATGTAATAGGGCTTCCCTTCATTTGACGAGTCCTTGCCCATATGACACTCAAAGAGACTAGTCCCCCTTATTACACTTGTGGTACACAACTCTGTCGCCTAGGCAAAAAGTTGGTCGGCTATGACCTACTTGTATGCATGTTTGTATGTATGATTTTTTTATTTTATGTGTATTTTTGTGAGGTATGTTTTTTTGTGGTGTGTGCCGCCTTATTACACCAAGTTGGTCATGAGGTAGCCTAAGAGAGAAAAAGCTGAGGTGGCAATGAAGATGAAGGTGGCTTTGAGGTTCCTTATTACCACAAGTCATATGTTGTTGGAATATTAGAAATCGTTGTTAGATTGCAGCTTTGAAAGTTTAACACCGACAATTCAAACAGTTTTGGTGGAGACAGTGAAAAACTGATTAACCCTTAAATAATCGGAACTGGAATCATTATATACCCAAACACTAGAATCTAGCTATCGGAACACGAGGTCCTAATAATCAATCTCATAAAGGCATAATGTACATCAAACACACTTGTGCTGAATTACCTTAACACTTGTATCTTTATATTCTACTAGTTATTCCAGAGTTGTAACTTTCTGCTGGGAGATGTATTAAGCCGGAAAAGATCAACAATGTAAACCAGATATATCAAACGAAATTGTATCTATGTAAGACGCTTTATACTCTACTTGATTATAAAACCAAAATACTGGGAACAAAATGTGCTTAGTTAGTAGTAACTTTGAAGTATATCGTTCCACAAGTAGAGTGATCAGAATCACAAGTGGTTCAAAGAGGTGAAGTGCCTTTGATAGTGGACATCACCTGCAACACATGAATTTGCACTTAATCAAGATCTAATGTTATTTGTAGTATTTAAATAAACCAAGGAGGCGCTTTGGAGTTTGTATTACTTAAGAAAAACTGCTGATCTGCTAACTGCTTTTTTAAATAAAGTGTACTCCGTATTAAATAAGCAGTATCAAGTTGTTTTTTTTAAAACAACTTTGTTCACAAGATAATGAAATAAGCAGCTTGGATAAGCAATCAAAAACTTCAAACTGCTTATCCTCTCTATGAAAGCACAATGCGAAGATAAGCAGTTCGTATAAGCAATCCCAAACACCCCCTAAGTTATATAAATATGCAAAAAGGGATTCCCATGTGTACCGGTTCTGAGCAGCCGCAGCTGTACTACTTCTTGTAGATTTAACACGGGCCTTCCTTCCCTATAAAACACCAAAACAATATCATTTTTTTTTTTTTTTAATCTATAACATAGTAATTAGTTACAGGGTCCTTTCAATAATGCCAAAAGAAACACGCATATTATGAGAGAACCTGTTCACTTGATTTGATGAAAATAATGAGACATTTCAAATAATCTAGGAAATGTGAATATTTTTATACAATGTCTACATGATTCAGTAGATTCAACCTGAATTAATTTGGAACCAGGGTAAAGTAGTACCTTCCCCATGCATTTCTCCAAATGAGGAGCAAATCTTCCAGCGACAATTGATCGACCACAGTTCATGCAATCAAATATTTCACTGGCTACAGGAGGATGTGTTTGACCAAAAATGTCAACCACATATTTACTATTTGCTTCACTATGGCTTGGATCTGCTACCCTGGCCCTCGCTTGTGCCGACAACCTCAGTTCTTCTTCTTCATCATCTAGATTACGGTCAAGTCCCAGTCTTGCTATTCGGTGAGACTCTGATGCAACATCCATGATCATAGAGTCTATAAGTTCATCAAAGAAATAGGATGCAAGCTGTAGAAGCAGAACTCCACCAGTAAATAACTTGAGTTACAATCAAACAATAAGATGCATTTCATGACCACACAAATGCAGTGCCAAACACTATACCAGAAATCTAGTGTATTCATAATTAGTCTAGTTTAAAAAGCAACGTCAAGCCTCCCTGAATCCAAATGAAGAAACAATGACTCAAGGGGTATTTGGCAGTGTGTCTATCAAGTGATTATGTAATACAGAACAACAAGAGTTGGATTATAAGCTTTATAACAGAACATGCTGCAGGAGATAGATTTTCAATGTGTTATGCTGTATAAAGGTGATAATCAAGTTGTTTAAGTGTTAAACCAAAAAACAGAAGAACGTAAATGTAAACTGAACCCCAGTATACTAGAACCTGTTTTGTCACAGCAGCTTCTCCGACACTGGTTATCCTACTAAGTCTATGACCCCTAAATAAATTATCATATAATCCGTACTATGTTTTACTATACACAAATGGTAAACACTAGAAAGTGAATATGTTGGACTTTAAACGCAACAGCCAGATAATCACATTCAAAACACAATGCAAACACCCCCTCAACCAAAGGTGCAAATGTTATTGCGATAAAACAATAGCTTCTAATGATTAGAAAACAATTGTTCCTCTCGAACAAAAGAAGGATAAACATCCGACTAATAATAATCGTTCCTAATTAAGACTAAAGAACCATCAAAGGTTTTTTGTAAATACTAAATACCCATTTCATTTCATGTTTTAGAACCATTTTTACCAGCCAAATTATCTTATAAATGCAATCTTCTAGATTTCGCTCCTTAACAATGAAATGTTCTTACGCCATTCATTACGACATCCAGATTACAAAAAAGAAAAGCACCATATGAAAAGTGAAGAAACCTGTGTATGATCAGAGTTGGTATTCTCATTAGGGGCAGCAGACATAACTCTTCAAAACCCGAGTATTCAATTACCTTACATAAAACAACAATCAAACCATGTTAATCCTTAAAAAAAAATAAAAAAAAATAAATGACTAGGTTTTATTAAATTGCAATAATATTAAGGATCGCCAAACATAAAACCAGAAATTGAAACAGTGATATATGAGTTAATTAGCATATAAATCAAGTGACAACGAGATTTAAAAAAGTGCTGGATTAGATTAATCATGTGGTAAGAAATAAAATGATGTATAAATAAATTAAATAAGGTACCTGATTATATATGTATAGTGTTGATAGATGAAAACTTGTGGTGGGTTTTGACGGTCGTTCAAGTGGAGATCGGGAACGGAGAAGGGGAGTGTTTCGGGTTAAAGATCCGTTTCGTATTATATTTATTAAAAATGGGTTCTTAAATTATATTTTCTATTTAACTTTCTTTTATAAAAAGATTGTGACAGCTGTGGGATTTGAACCCACGCCCTTTAGGACCAGAGCCTAAATCTGGCGCCTTAGACCACTCGGCCAAACTGTCCTATTTGATCTTTTAATCACAAAATATTATTAGTACTAACAACGTATAGTTTAGCTAGGCTTATTTAATATTGTTATACGTATTTATGTTATAATCTTAGTTTTTGTACAAAATTAAGTGGTTTAGCTTTTAATTTCTTAATTAGTTATTTAATTGGGAGAGACATTTGTGTGCTTTTCAATTAAAAAGGAATAAATATTTGAGTTAACTACATTTTTGGTCTTTGTGGTTGTATCAAAATCTCACTTTTGGTCCAAAATTCAAAAAACGTTCAAAAACAGTCCAAAAGTCCACGTGGACTTCACTTTTGGTCCAAAATTCGCACCTAGTTAGTTTAGTCGTTGCACCGTTAGTCCTTTAACCAAACGCTCGTTAAGTCAGTTGCACCGTTAGTCCTTGGTCGTTAGCAATGTTTACACCGTTAGTCCTTGTGGTTAAAAAATTGAAAAAATTCGAAAAAAAAAATTTTTCCAAAAAAAAAATAATTTGAAAAATTAGAAAAAAATTCTAAAAAAAAAATTTTTACGAAATTTTTTTTTCCAAAAAAAAAAATTTGAAAAAAAATTTCTAATAAAAATTTTTCTTAAAAAATTAAAAAAAAAAAAAAAATTTGACGAAATTTTTTTTCCAAAATTCGAAAAAAAATCCAAAAAAAAAACTCGAAAAAAAAAATTTCTAATAAAAAATTTTCTTTTAAAAATTTCTAAAAAAATTTCTAATATATTAAAAAAATTCTAATATATATAAAAAATTTCTAAAAATTTCCAAAAAAAAAAGTTTCTAAAAATTTCTAAAAATTAAAATGTGTATGTATATATATAAAAAATTTTCCTAAAAATTTCGTCAAAAAATTTTTTTTTTATAAAATTTTTCGAATTTTTTAAGAAAAAATTTTATTAGAATTTTTTTTTTGGAAAAAAGAAGTTCGTCAAAAAAAAATTTTATAAAATTTTTCGAATTTTTTAAGAAAATTTTTTTTCGAAAATTTTATTGAAAAACAAGTTTCTAATAAAAAATTTTCTTAAAAAATTCGAAAAAATTTCTAAATTTTTTTTTTGACATACATATTCTAAATTTTTTTTTGACGATTGTCCCGGTTTGACACTAAAATTAAAATGTATATATACGTAAAAAAATTTCTTAAAAATTTCTAAAAAATTTTCTAATATGTATATGTAAAAAACTAAAATGTATATATACATTTTTTTTATATACGTAAAAAATTTCTAATATATATATACGTATATGTAAAAAAAAATTCTAAAAAATTTCTAATAAAATGTATATAAAAAAAATTTAGAAATTTTTTACGTATATAAAAAAAATTTCTAATAAAATGTATATAAAAAAAAATTTAGAAATTTTTTACGTATATAAAAAAAATTTAGAAATTTTTTCGAATTTTTTAAGAAAATTTTTTATTAGAAACTTGTTTTTCAATAAAATTTTCGAAAAAAAATTTTCTTAAAAAATTCGAAAAATTTTATAAAATCTTTTTTTGACGAACTTTTTTTTTCCAAAAAAAAAATTCTAATAAAATGTTTTCTTAAAAAATTCGAAAAATTTTATAAAAAAAAAAATTTTGACGAAATTTTTAGGAAAATTTTTTATATATATACATACACATTTTAATTTTTAGAAATTTTTTTTTTTGGAAATTTTTAGAAATTTTTTATATATATTAGAATTTTTTTTAATATATTAGAAATTTTTTTAGAAATTTTTAAAAGAAAATTTTTTATTAGAAATTTTTTTTTTCGAATTTTTTTTTGGATTTTTTTTTCGAATTTTGGAAAAAAAATTTCGTCAATTTTTTTTTTTTTTTTTTTTTTTTTTTTATTTTTTCGAATTTTTTAAGAAAAATTTTTATTAGAAATTTTTTTTCAAATTTTTTTTTTTGGAAAAAAAAAATTTCGTAAAATTTTTTTTTTTAGAATTTTTTTCTAATTTTTCAAATTATTTTTTTTTTGGAAAATTTTTTTTTTCGAATTTTTTCAATTTTTTAACCACAAGGACTAACGGTGTAAACATTGCTAACGACCAAGGACTAACGGTGCAACTGACTTAACGAGCGTTTGGTTAAAGGACTAACGGTGCAACGACTAAACTAACTAGGTGCGAATTTTGGACCAAAAGTGAAGTCCACGTGGACTTTTGGACTGTTTTTGAACGTTTTTTGAATTTTGGACCAAAAGTGAGATTTTGATACAACCACAAGGACCAAAAATGTAGTTAACTCTAAATATTTTGAGCTCACATTTATATTTATTAAGAGTTAATAAGAAATGATGGTGATGGGTCATCTTTCACTCCCTCCTCACGAGCCACCATTATTTCACCCTTTCGACTCACACGTGAGACTATGCCACCAATATTCAACTACTACAATTAATGTAACTAATAAGATACCCATATATTAGAAATACAACTAGTAAGACATATGATACAAATAATGAAAGCCGCTAACTAATATAGTCACCCCAAGCACTTAAAAGTTGTGCCAACCAAGCTCTTAACTCATGTTGCCGATCAAACTGCTAACTCATGTTGTCAAACCCAAAAATAATACAATCCTACTGCAATAAGCCACGTTGGCATTGCACTTAACCCATCAAAGTAAAGAGCGACTACTATATAGACAATTAGTTCTGAGATTAAGAGATTGAGTTATCGGCTGGTATCAGTAGTTGAAGTCAATAAAAAAGGAAACAATCGAACATTTTAAGGAGAAAAGAAGATAGATGACAAGAGCTACGAGAAAATAAAATTGTTGCATCTAGCTCAGTGGCCTCTTTAAAAGAGGCCGCTAGACACCACAAGGAAAAATAATACAAAATCAAACACTTTTTAAGTCAACTAGTAGGAACATCTATGAGAAGCTTGATCTAAATGTCACTCAATATAGCGGAGGTACTTTTAGTTTGTTTGCTTTTATCATCACAACAAACTTTTTTAAACAAAGCACCACAACAAACTGGTATGCTAATATAATCATCAAATAAAAATTTTATACATCAGCAAAACTAGCAGGAAGATAATGGACTTGAAGTGATAGATCAATATTTATTCCATCAAAATTCATAATATCATTTAAGTATGAAAAACACAAAGAATAGCTTAGGAGAAAGAGCTAACTTTTTAAGTAGGTGAATAAATAAAGATAATTATCGAAAAACTAATTAGATACCTAATCTATACTACACATAAAGCAAAAATAGTCAAGCACTGGTCTTTGTTTAAAACTCTTACACTAAATGAAAAAAAAAAAAAAAAAAAAATGTGTTGTTTAGCTAAAATACCATTACCTACAGAAGTTAACACAATCTATTAATTATGAATTACAATATAACCCACAAACTTCCGCAATCTCACTTACTCAACAAATAAGTACAACATATATACGACACTACCATATATCGTTGCCACAATGCACAGGTATCGACTAGCATTCTATAAATATTGCATATTGTTTTGTTTATATCAGTGTAATACTAAGTGCGGAGAGATCAAATATAAAGTCTTGAATTAAATATCAATAATGTACGCTCCTTGAACTTGAAAAAAAAATCATTTCTTAATAAAAAAAACAACAGTGGCTAAACAACTTATAAATCCTGTACATTAGCAATAGAAAAGATACGCATGAGGTGGAAGAAAGAAACATAACCATGACAAGGCCAAAAATGTACTAATTTTCATGGTATTTTATAACTATTTTTATAAGGTTTCTCACTTATTTTCTTAGTTTAATTGCGTCTTACCCATATGTTGATAACTGCAGGTTGTTAAGGATTCTGGATGTGAAAGTGAAGTTATGCTCGAAATTGGGTAAAAAAATGAAAGAAATGAAGATTTCAAGTTTGGACGCGAAGTCAAAGGCCGTCTTGGTTCAATCTAACGGCCTCTTACAATGAGAAACCTTCCAGACATGGTTTGGCATAAAGAGACGACAATTCAGACCATTCCAGAGAGTTGAATATTTTGCACAAGAAGCCAGACATCGTCTTACTGTCTAGACGTCCTTACACTTGAAAAATTATAAATGTGACAAGAAACGACACTGTCTCACTCGAGCCTGATGCCGTTCGTGAAGACCCTTGGCGCTCTCTTATCCCCAGTTTATGAACCGACCTAAAACGCTAATCAGTATTTGACGTTGTCTGGTGCTGAGACGAAAAGTGTTACGCTTTTAGGGGTCATTTAAGCTCTAAGTCGTGATTATTTGATCAAATATTGCCTCAAATCGTTCCTTTTGTCATTTTAGGCACTTTGAAGAAGAAATATGAAAAAGGAAGCTTTTGAACATTTTTAGAGCGAAAAGTGAAGAAAACGGAAAAGTCTCCAAAATCAAGCTGGAAATAGTACCTGACGGCGTCAAGGTTTGCATGTGACGGCGTCATGTGTTGGCAAAGAGATGGATATAAAGTTTACACGAGACGCGCCAGAATGTTTTTGGGATTTAACAAGTGACGGCGTCATGCTTTGGGATGCCAAGGCCGTCAAGAGCAAATTTACAAGTGACGGCCATATGATGAATTACAAGTGACAGCGTCAGATTTGGATCTAGGCAATCCGAGAAGAGTATTAGCGGCTAGTTGACGGCGTCAGAATTACAACGTGATGCCGTCAGACGTGTAATCTCTATATATAGTTTTCTAATTTTCATTCATTAGAGAGAGAAATTTTGGAGGAACTTTACCACAAACCCTAGGTCGAATTTTCACCTTATTGTAAGAGTTTTAAACCCTTCTTTCATCCATGTTTGAATAAAGATAAGTCTTCCAATAATCATTCAATATGTCTATGTGTTGTTTGATTCTATCTTATGCTTGTCTTTACTTTTAAATGATAGGCTAGGTTTGTTTGTGTTTGCTTAGATGTAATGAAACCTAGCTATTAATTATTGGTTGATTGTTTGTTATTAGTTGTTGTGGATGAATGATTTCGATGTTAGGCTTAAGCAAACTGGGTAATCTCCAATTGGTAACTTGCTTGAACGTGTTAAGAAACATGAATCGGATGTGTACTACGATCTTAGTGGTTGTATTTAATGCATGAGTGACTACTAAGGAGGCCATGTTAGGAGCTAGTTGTCGGCTCGACATAGGAAGAGGTAGAAGCTTATAGAGTTGGGGAAGATCATACACGGCCCCACGAATGGTATTAATGAATATAACCCATCATCTACACAATTGTAACAAACTAGTCAATTAATGAAAGATAGCTAGGGAGTAGTGAAATCTAAGTAAACACGTTTCTCTCATTATTGTTTTTCTTATATTTACTTTCTTGTTATTTTATTTTTATTGCATTTGTAGTTAATTGGGTTAGTTGACTAGCAACTAATTCCGCCCACTCTTCCAATACTCAAGATTTTTACTTGCTTTCCATAAACCATAAAAATATAAAAAGAATCATCCCTCACCTCTAGACCTAGTTTAATTAAATGTTGATCCTAACGAACACTATTGATGAGACGAAAGGTGTACCGCTTTTAGGGGTTCATTTAAGCCCTAAGTCGAGATTATTTGATCAAATATTGCCCTATATCATTCCTTTTGTCATTTTAGGTACTTTGGAGAAGAAATCTTGAAAGGGAAATATTTTGGACGTTTTTGGAGCGAAAAGTGAAGAAAACAGCAAAGTCTCCAAATCAAGCTGGACACAGTGCTTGACGGCGTCACGTATCACATGTGACGGCGTCACGTTATGGCAAAGAGGTGGATAATAAGATATAACGAGATGCGCCATAATGTTTTTGGACTTTAACACGTGACGGCGTCACTAAGGCCGTCACGTGTAATTTACTCTTGATGGTCATGAGAAGAATAATACATGATGGTGTCAAATCTGGATCTAGGCAATACAAGAGTTTCTTTGGTGGCGAGTTGACGGCGTCAGAATTTACGTGACGCCATTAGCCCCTAAAATCTATATATAGTTTTCAAATTTTCATGTATTAAAGAGGAGAATTTTAGAGAGACTTTTGGGAGAACTTGTGGGGAAACCCTAGGTCGAATTTTACAGGGTTTTTCACCCTTTTATCATTCATGTTCTAATAAAGATAAGTCTTCCAATAATCATTCAATATGTCTATGTGTTGTTTGATTCTATCTTATGCTTGTCTTTACTTTAACATGCTAGGCTAGGTTTTCTTTGTGTTTGCTTAGATGTAATGAAACCTAGCTATTGATTATTGGTAGGTTGTTTGTTATTAATTGTAATGGATGAATGATTTTGATATTAGGTTTATGAAAACTGGCAGACTTCCAATTGGTAACATGCTTGAACGTCTTAAGAAACATGATCGGATGTGTACTACGATTAATTGGTTGTATTTAATGCATAAGTAACTACTAAGGAGGCCATGTTAGGAGCTAGTAGTTGGCTCGACATAGGAAGAGGTAGAAGCTTATAGAGTTAGGGAAGATCGTACACGGCCCTACGAATGGTATTAAGGAATATAACCCGTCATCCACGCAATTGTAACAAACTAATCAACTAGTAAAAGATAGCTAGGGAGTAGTGAAATCTAAGTAAACACGTTTCTCTCATTATTGTTTTTTCTCCACATTTACTTTCTTGTTATTTTACTTTTATTGCATTAGTAGTTAATTGGGTTAGCTGACTAGCAACTAATTTCGCCCACTCTTTCAAAACTCAGCATTTTTACTTGCTTTCTAAAAAACTATAAAAATACAAAAAGAATCATCCCTCATATCTAGACCTAGTTTAATTAAGTTTTGATCCTAACGACACTATTCCCTGAGAGAACGATCAATCCCCCGGTACTTGCCACTACACTATACTACATCGGTCAGGTACACTGCCTGGTGGGGATTGCAAGCTTCTCAAGATCCCTTGAGAAGTAAAACATTTTGCAAGGTTGCAAAACCACGCATCAAGTTTTTGGCATCGCTGCCGGGGAATAGTTATTGTTTAGGTTGAAATTTCTTTTTATTAGATCTACTTGCTAGATTCCTTTCTAGTAAGATTTTTATTTTATTTTTATAGGTTTTCTTTAGTCTATCTTATTTCTTCGTTCCTTTGTTCGTAACCGTTACCATCCGCCATCATGGAAGGTGGTAATCTCTTTGACCCCATCAACCCACCACAACAAAACCACCCACAAAGCCCACCACAACCAAATCAACCTGTTAGACCCCGTACTTTAGCAGAGTACTCCTGTCCTAGCCACCAAGGCTATCGAAACACCATTGAGCTCACTCAAGGAGCCAATGTGTGTCCCTTGCGATCCGACACCATCCGGTTGGTGCAAAGCAGATGTGCATTCTATGGACTTCGTTCCGAAGATCCTAATCAACATCTCAAGGATTTCCTCAAAACCGTAGATTCCATAGATCTTGATGTTGAAACTAGAGAGACGACCCGATTGCGTCTCTTCCAATTTTCTCTACGTGACCAAGCTAGTCAATGGCTTGAGCGTTTACCCGCGGGATCCATCACCTCTTGGGATGATCTCACCACTCGTTTCCTTGCTCAATTTTTCCCACCGGGGAGAACCACCAAGCTAAGAAATGACATCTTGAAGTTCCAACAACGTCAAGGTGATACTCTGTATGAAGCATGGACTCATTTCAAGGATTTACTCCAAAAACTCCCTCATCATGGCATTAATCTTTGGCTTCAAATCTTTTACGATGGTGTCAATCGTCAAACTAGAAGGGCCATAGATTACGCTGCCAATGGTAGACTAAGTAGACTCAGCATTGATAAGTGTTGGGAGGTCATTGAAGGCTTAGCACAATACGAAGAAGAAGGATGGGAGGACCCAATGTTCATTGGAGGAAGGGAGTCTAAACTACGTGAATGCAACCCAAGAACAGTTATTTGAGAACATCGAAAAGCAGGTTATGGAATTAATGAAGGTTGAGATGCCTGTAGCTGAAACCGAAGTAAGTCCCGATAGACATGTGAGTACAATTAGTAAACATACTTTTCCTGAACGTTCACGACAAGAGGAGTTCAAAGGGATAATGATAACTTTTTTGAACAATCAGGATAGGCAGATTCAACAATTAGAAGCTCGCATGGAAAATACTAGGAATGCTTTCATGGACTTGGCTGATAAGCTTATATCAAGGATTAAGGACAAAGTTACACCAAAGAAAATTGAAAAAATCTTTGAACTCCCGACCTCTAAGGTAATAGGTGAAGAAGGGAATAATGGAATACCTTCCCAGGAGGTTCACCTTTAAATCCCTCTTACTTCTATGGGCTCCCTCGAGAAGAAAAGAACCCTTAAATCCATAGCATCTTCGTTGGAAGCTTGCAAGTCACACTCCTTAACTTTTACGAAGTTAAAAAACGTTCCTTTGGCTTTAAGCCTGGCACGCAAAAAACGCAACTCACGCGCACTCTCATTCCAAGAATTTCGATGGAACAACTCCTTCCCCTTCCAATTGCCTACCAAGATGGAAATTTGGGCCTGAATGGGACGGTAACCGCCCCCATCCAAAATCATACCACACCTCGTGGCAGTAACGAAACATTTGACCGTGGTGGAATCTACTAACGAGAATGGCTATCTTGGTTGATGACCCTGATTGGCTATTAATGTAAGTACAATGGGCTCATATGAAAATTGTTAAAAAATAGGGAAATATCGGGCATCTAACAGCGTCAGAGGTTACATGAGACGCCGTCACCTCATCTGGTCAGCAATAATATCCTCTTATCTATCACTTTCGCCACAAACCCCACAAATCATATCCACCCTAAATTCACCCACCGAATCTCCAAGGTCAATTTCATCATCATTCGTCAACAATCTCCATGTGGTAAGTGACTTTCATTCATCCTTTGTCGTTCAATTATCCTTAGAACTCGTCAATTTTGTAAATCCCCATTCTTTCAAAACCCTAGAATCGATTTGCATTTAGAACTTTTAATGCCCACTAATTAGTGTTATGTTACAATGATTAAGGCATTGGGTAGTTTGTAATCGATAGGGCTTGTAACTCATTAATGAGAAATTGGTTTTGATCCACGAATCATTGGTCCAATACCTATTGTTGCTGTAAACAGGGGTGTTTGGATCGAGTATTTAAAGTTGAAAAATCAAATTTTCCCTCGTAACTTTGATTGACAGCGTCAGCCTTTAGGTCTGACGGCGTCAGAAGGGTCTGACAGCTCAAAATTGTTGAGTTTCCATGCTAACTTCCGTTCCACCCCGTTTTGTTTTAGGAAATGAGCAAGCGTCAGCGGGGAAGCTCTTCAAGGGCCCAACGTAAAAGCTACAGGGACACGGTCCTAAGCTTTGGGGTCTTTGATGATGACGCCTCCATCTCCAAGTACAACCAATTGCTCCTTCACCAAGTTGACAATCGGGCTATGATCGATTGAAACTTTTTGAGGGACCAGGGCCTCAAGCAAGCCTTTCTTCAAATCTTCCAAACTGATGACTTCACTGGTCCTCAATGGGAAAGATTGTTCAGAATTCGGGAGCTTGTCTATGAGGAGTTGGTCCGTGAACTTTTGGCTACCTTTCATTTTAATCTGGCTGAGGCAAGGAATAATGTGGGTGGTACTACAATCTACTTTAGGCTAGGGGTGAGCTTAGGAGTTGCTCGGTTGCGGAATTTGGTTGGAGATTAGGGTTGTATAGTCAGTATGAGACCACTCAGGGTGGGTTTACGAGTGAGTTGTTGAATGGTGAAACTATAAGGAATGACAGAGGTGTGCTTTGTTTTGGCTGAATATAGGGGATGGTGCATATAGCTCGACCACTCGGGCTACTTTCCTCAGGGATCCTAGGGTTAGGTTGACTCATAGGTGTATCACCTATAGCTTGTCAAAATGCCATGGCTCCACCCACCGCATCACTGCTTCAGACATCTTCTTCCTTTACACTATTTACTCACATGATGTGTACTGCAACATCCCATTCTGGGTGGCTAGCTATTTAAAGGGGGAATTGGGGAGAAGGAGGGCGATAAGATTTATGGGGGGATGTTTGTTACCCGGCTGGCACAATCTTATGGAGTCCTTAAGCCGGAAATCATGGGGTATTTGAGTGTTGGTAACACATGCAGGGTGGTAAAGGCCAAGTCCCTTAAGCAGATGAATATGGTCATGGAGTTGGGAGATGGGTCTTATCTTTGGTATGCTGTAGGTGGAGCAAAGGGGGCTGGTGGTGATGACGACGAGGAGGATGAGCCACAGCAGCAGCCTTATGAAGGCTATGAGGCCGGCTCTGCAGACTACTACCGACATATGAGTCAAGGGGACTGGCAGGCCCATTAGAGGGCCTGGATGGGTTAGGTGGATGCATGGAGAAGCACCACCGACCGGAGGTTTGATTGGATGTTTGATCACACATTGCGTCAGATGCAGCATCTTTCGACTCGTGATGAGATCAAGCGCCATTTGCAGATTGACCCGTTCCCTGGACGTGAGCAGGACTACCCACCCTATGGGTACTATGGGTACCTCCCTCCGGGCTATGACTACCGCTATGGTCCCCCTCCCCAGTGATGTGTTCATGATATGTTGTGCTCTTTGAACAATTTCTTTATGGTTGTATGTTTCAAAATACAATTTGGTCTGTAATAGTCTAGGATTCGGCCTCTGTTGACCCTTGGATGCTTTGAACTCTTTATTTTTATGCATGCAGGATTTTTAATTTCCTGGTTGTTTATTACCCAAGCTTTACTTATTTGTTTGATTGTTCGTTTGTTTGATTTTATTTGTTTCCGTATGCATGCTTTATTTTTATTGTTTATGGCTCATGTTTCAAAATAAATTGTGAAAATGCTTTACCTTGTTGTTTAACTTTGTCTTAACTTCATATAAAGGTATTTCGCAAAAGATAAGTGTAAGGGAAATCTAAATTTGTTTCTAAGAACGGATTTGGACATGAACCACAACAATATTAAATGAACATGCATATTAGTATTTCTTTGAGTCAAATGCTTGTATCGAGTCATAATGATGTTTTGTTGGAATTCCAGGAATTAAGGTGTGAGTTTTTCCAGAAATTTTCCTGAAACTTAACATAAGATTTATGTCAGAGCACTCTGACGGCGTCAGGTGTAAAATTCTGAATAATTTTCCGAGTTTTGTTTTTCTACCGGATTCTTAAAGTTTTTGTTAATTCTTTAGTTTTATAAATTCCAGTAAATCTGCAAATATTATTCCATAAGCATTATATCCTTTTAATTCCTAGAAAGTAACATTAATATATATATATATATATATATATATATATATATATATATATATATATATATATATATATATATATATATATATATGCTATTTTTTCTAGGATTTTAGTATATATAGAATTTGCCGCCGATTTTACGCGAGGTTTGCCATGATTGTTTTCTCAAGTTTAACTGGTTATATTGGACAACAAGATAATTTATATTTCTGAAGGGAAGCTTTCAACGTTCATTTTCTTGGAGGACGATCTAACCATGTTATCACATTATCCATACCGAACAAATTAGGAGAGTATTTGTTTCATTCTTTTACCTTCATTACTTTTACATCGTTTTTATTGAACATGGGGACAATGTTCAGCCTAAGTGCAAGGGGAAGGTAAATGATGATACCTTAGAGAATGCAATTGCACTTGAGTTCGTTTGTTCAATAGTAGGTGTGTAATAAAACTAAAAGAAATACTTGTTAGGGAAATTTTAGCGTCAAATTTAAAATTTTTTACAACATTTAGGAGTGAAACTTTAATCTTTATGAGCGTCTCATGGATAGGAGTTGTATGACTAGTACGAAAAACCGTACCACACAAAATTTTCCACCCCAAATATGTGAGGTTCGCCCCTAGATTTGTTAGGAAAAGATGCTTATGAGTGTACCGGTAGTACTTAGATTCTAGAACTTGTGTTAGTGATGCATCCCAAGACGGCTAGTGAGACTGCATTCGTGTAGTAGGATTTACTACATGATAAGAGGCATTAGGATCACCCTTGTGTTAAACCCGTATCATAATTACTTGACAAATGAAGTCATAATTACTTGACTAGCAAAGTCAATTCATTTTTCCCACACCTTTGCATTCTACTCATTTTTAGTACACGATACCCCTACACCCCTCCGAGCCTATCTTTTTGTTCTAACTTTAAGCATTTTACTTAAAGGAAGAATTTGTTTACAATCCACCACAAATGTGCAACCAAATCGCCTTAGCCTTCCTTGTATGCACTCATCTTTAGTGCATTATTGTTACATGTTTAAACCCTTAGTTAATTGTCTAATTGATTACATGGTTGCTAAATCGAGTCATATATTGTACATATTGTTTTTGGACGATTAGGACTCATGGGTAAAGTACTTTTTTAATGGAGTATTCGGGAAGAACATCAATTATTACCCCCATATGTGCGCTAATATTTAAAAAATACTTCAAGTGTTTTGATTATCTTAATTCGAGTAATTAGAATAGTTAATTGTAAAGTATGTAAAAGTTAAAGTGTAAGGGGAATTGATACGTGGGAATCACACCAGGCTTTACCTCTCAAGGGATCTTGAGAAGCTTACAACCCCCACCAGGCAGTGTACCTGATTGTTGTAGTATAGTATAGTGACAAGTACCGGGGGATTGATCGTTCAGCTAGGAATAGTGTCGCTAGGATTAGAAAACCTAAATACTAGTTCTAAAGATGAGGGATGATTATTTTTGTATTTTTATATTTTTTAGAAAGCAAGTAAAAATCTCGGGTTTTGAATGATTTGGGCGGAATTAGTTGCTAGTCAACTAACCCAATACTAAAGATGCAATCAAAATAAAATACTAAAAATGAAAATAAATTAAATTATACTAAAGTTGTGAGCAATAAGTGGAGAAAATGTGTTTACTTAGATTTCATTACTCTCTAGGTATCTTTTACACGTTAATTACTTGTTATAGTTACGTGGATGACGGATTGTATTCCTTAATACCATTCATGGGGTGGCGCACTTAATTCCCCAATCCTATGAGTGCCTACTTCACTCCTATGTCGAGCCGGCTAAGAAGCTCCTAACATGGGATCATTAGAATTTACTCATGTTTTAAATACAACCAATAAAACCTAGTGCACGTCAGTTCATGTTTCCTAAGACGTTCAAGCATGTTACCATTTGGAAGTCTGCCAGTTTTCTTAAGCCTAACATCGAAATCATTCATCCAATACAACCATAAACAAGTAATCAACACATAATTAACATCTAGGTTTCATTAGATCCAAGCAAACACAAGATAGGATCTAGCCTAGCATGGTAGAATTAAGACAAGAACAAGATATAGACAACCAACACATAGACATATTGATTGAATTAAAAGAATACTTATCTCAATTACACATGAAATGGATCAAGGGCTTAGAACCCTTGAAAAACCTGTAAAATTCGTACCAAGTTCGTACTTAGGGTTTCTCCAAAACTTCTCTCCTTTTAATGTGAAAATTAGAAAACTATATATAGGAAATAGGGTCTGACGGCGTCAAGACAATCTTGTGACGCCGTCATCTCACCGCCAAAATACTTCTCGGACTGCCTTGATCTACTTTTGACGCCGTCATGTGTTATGCATTTCCAGGCCGTCATGCATTTTACTCTTGACGCCCTACTTCATGACGCCGTCAATTCTGTACTGGGTCGTCATGGAAATTACTCTTGATGCCGTCAGAAATTCCTTCTTGACGCCGTCACCTACTGTTCCCAGCAAGGAAAATTAAGACTTTGGCGTTTTCTTCACTTTTATGCTCCAAAAACATCTGAATTGCTTCCTTTTCCAGATTTCACTCCCAAAGTACCTAAAATCACAAAAGGAACGATTTAGGGCAATATTTGATCATATAAAGTCAATTCCGGGCTTAAATGACCCCCTAAAAGTTGTTCATTTTTCGCCTCATCATATACCCTTACACTTGAGATTTGCTTGTCCTCAAGCAAATGCGCTTTTATTCTAATCAAAATACAAGTTAGGGGTCATTTAACACTAATATAAAAGTAATTACAACAAATAATCGTTCCACTAAAGACCAAAGACAAGCACGGAGGTCATACACTAGCACCTCACAAATAGTGTTTAGATACTCACATCTCTCGGGTGTAATAAAGTGTAAATTACAATATGGAAACGGAAGATATCTCTCACTACCTGTCATAGCAAAATAGATTACCATAGGCTTGGGAAAGGATCAAACCTCCACCATATGGCGTAAGCGCCTAGGATAAACTATCAAAGAGGTCTTTTAAAGGGTTGTAACGTTAGGTGTAGGGATATGAAATACACGGTTTTGTTGAATAAAAGAAGTTTTTACTGGTGGCGAGTTAACAATCTTGGTTAATTACATGTGCAATATGGCGTTGCTAAGCAAATACTAGACTCAACTTAAGCTAATAAATGAAAAATAACAAAAACATAAAATGAACATAGAATGAAAAGAGATGGTAGTCCGTATGTTTTTTTCTCTTTTCCTTTTTTCCATTTTTTTTTTCTTTTTCTTTATTTTTCGATTTTTTTTTTTTTTTTTTTTTTTTTTTTGCATACACTCTTACCCTACCATTCAAAATAATACATCATAGGGAATGAACATTCCCCTTACACTTGAATTTTTACATACTTTACAATAAACTAAACTAATGACTCGAATTAAGAAAATCAAAACACTTGGAACACTTTTAAGATTAACGTACATATGGGGGTAATAAATGATGTTCTTCCCCATTACTCCATAAAAATAAGTACTTTACCCATGAGTCCCAATTGTCCCAAAACAATATGTACAGGGATATGACTCGACTTAGCAACCATGTAATCAATTAGATAGTTAACTTAGGGTTTAACAAATAACAATAATGCACTAAAGATGAGTGAATACACGGACGGCTAAGGCGATTTGGGTGTACATTTAAGTGGGGTGTAACAAATTCTTCCTTTAAGTAAAATGCTTAAAGTGAGAAACGAAAATATAGGCTCGGAGGGGTGAACTAGGGGTTTCGTGTACTAAAAATGAGTACAATGCTAAGGGTGTGGGAAAAATTAGTTGACTTAACTAGCCAAGTAATATGACTTAAATGGTCAAATAATTATAATACGGGTTTAACACAAGGGTGATCCTAATGCCTCTTATCATGTAGTAAATCCTACCACACGAATGTAGTCTCACTAGCGGTCTCGGGATGCATCACTAACGCAAGTTCTAGAATCTAAATGCTACCGATACACTCATAAGCACTAATAGTAAATGTTTTTCCTATCAAATCTAAAGGCGAACCCCACATATTTGGGTGAAAATTTTTTCTGAATATACGATTATGTGCTAGTCATACAATCTCCTATCCATGAGACGCTTGCTATGGCTAAAGTTTCACTCTTAAATGTTGTAAAAAATTTTAAATTTGGCGCTAAAATTACACTAACAAGTATTTCTCATTGTTTTATTACACATCTACCATCAAACAAAACAAACTCAAGCGAAAGTGCATATGTAAGGTATCATCTTTTTACCCTCCCCTTACACTTAAGATGAACATTGTCCCCAATGTTCAAGTAAAGAATGTAAAAGTGAAAAAGTAAAGAGAATGAAATCAAATACTCCCCTGATTCGCTCGGTATGGATAATAAGGTGGCCAGGTTAAATCTTCCTCCAAGAAAATGAACAATCAAAACTTCCCTTCCAGAATATAAATCATCTTCTTGTCATACATAACCTGTAAATCTGAGAAAATAGACAAGACAACCTCGCATAAAATCGGCGGCATCCTATATAAGTTACTAAATCCGAGAAAACAAAATAAGATATAATGCTTGTGGAATGAAGTTTGTAGATTTCCTGGAGATTATAAAACTTAATAATTCACAAAAACCGTAAGACTCCATTAGAAAAACAAAACCGGTAAAATTTTCAGATTTTTACACGTGACACCGTCAAGAATTAATTCATGACGCCGTCAGAAGTGACCTGCAGAAATTCTTATGTTAAGTTTCCGGAAAATTTCTGGAAAAACTAGGTCCTACTTCCTGGAAAATCGTGCAAAACTTCATTATGACTCAATACAAGCATTTGACTCTACAAATACGAATATACATGTTCATTTAATATTGTGGAGAATCATGATCGGTTTGTTTTTTAAAAACATATTTGGGGTTTCCCTTTACACTTATCTTTTGCAAAAATACTTTTAGGTGGAGTTAATACTAGGCCAAAACAATAAAGTAAAGTATTTCCACTATTTAATTGAGAAACATGATCAACCAACAATAAAAATAAAGCATGCATACGGAAGCAAATAACAAACAAACAAAATAAAATCACACAAAACTTGGGTTGCCTCCCAAGAAGCGCTTTTCTTTATTTACGAGTCTTGTAGCTAGACTCAAGGTTATGGGTTACTACGTGACCTCATCGTTGGTTTCATTCTCTAGGTCGTCTTCTAAACCGGTATCGCTTTCATAGTGTAAGTACTTCGGGTCTTCGAATTCGAAGATATCTTTTCGATACTTAGAACCAAGCTTACTAACACCCTTAAAGAATCCGCATGATAAATCAGAAGTTTTCTTACTCCCTCTCCGATCATCTTCATCACACAAAATAAGTTGGGAGCTTATCTTGTCAAGCCCGTCACAATCGATTTCCTTAAGGTCTCTTCTCTTGTATGGCGTTTGGTATGAGATCCTCCTAATTCCATCAGCGAAGGTCATGATTCCGTTCCGGTCATCAATTATCAGATTAGTGATCTCGCAAAAGGGCGCCCCAAAAATGACTTGTGATAATCTAGGGTCGACATAGTCTTCGATATTGTCCACAATCGTAAATTCCATAGTGAATGCCATATTTCCTACAAACACCTGGATTTCATGATCCTTACCAACCACTTTCTCTCCCTTGTAAACCATTCCCCATCTGCAGATATTGTTATAATGGAATAGGGACATAAAATTCTTCGGCAGGAATACGTTAATGTAGATGTTATCGAAGTACTTATGACCGATCATACAGGGAATTTTGAGATTACTCGGATCACGCCATCTTATCTTCCTCGACTCTCCATCCTTTGATCCGTATAGACTTCCCTCAAGGGAAGGACGATACTCGTACACCTCCTCATTACCCCTACGAAAAATTACCTTCTTAACACCATTGGTGAATAATGCACTACCATCTTTCTCATCAAGGATCACTCTCGATTCATCGATAAATGGTTTCCCAAGAATAAGGTTGGTTAACGTTTGACTGGTGAGAGGGTCCACTTCATCGACCACGGTGAGGTCAATATTGTAAACAAGTTCTCCAATCAAAATTGATAAATTTTTCATAACCCTTGCATTATCAACTCTCTCGCACACAATGCATTCTGGGAAGGATTCGTGGTATAAGGAAAGGGGGATTATGTTGACTGGGAAGCTAGGATCTATATGACTATCGGTTAAGAGCTTATCCTTAATGGTGCAGGAGATCTTGAAAACTTTAGGGTTGCTTTCCTTAGTTCTATCGCTACTCCCACTAGTAACATCCTCCATTTTTCTCTCGGGTCCCTCTATAATAGATTTACCCAAAATGGTTGGATTTCTCTCATGCTCTTCCGATCTCTCTTTCCCTTCATTCGATTTGCCAGATTCTCACGCGGTGTACTGCTCAGATGAGTTGGTAGGTTTTCTGGCCGAATCGTGGTCTACCCTTAAGGTCTCATCTTTAGCTGTATGACCAATTTTGTTAGTTTGTTGTTGGGTTGGGTTGGGTGTAGAAGCAGATATCGTGGTAATGGTGTTTATGAAATGGATTGGTCCTAGGGGGTTGACAGGTTCTTTTCCTTTTGGGGATAGATGTTTGAATAACTTGTTAGGACTTTTTATTTTCACAGGGAAGGTTGGTGGACTCATGACGGTAACGGACTTAACCTCATCAACGTGAATGGGTTTATTAACAACATGCTCTTTGATAGCAGTTAACAGATTACAAATCTTGTTGTTCATATCAGCCTGCTGTTGTCTAAATTTAGCCTCGAGCGTAGAGAGCTGTAATTCTTGAGATAGAATGAATTTTTTAGAGCATCTTCACAGCTTTGCCTAGGAATGCCTTGTGATGGAAAATGCTCCGACCAAGTGAGTGGTGAGGAGTCATTGAAAGATACGCTCCGCATTTGGTACCCTCTGAAATTAGGTTTATCCTTCCATGCCTCATAGGCCTCGCCAGCAGTTCGAGGACCTTGACCCACGTGTGACGATGTGAATTCGTTATAAGCACGTTTTGGAAGCTCCATGTAGTTATGAATCTCGTGAGGGCCATTACATAATTTGCATGTAGAAGCGATTCTGCTTACTTGGCTTGAAGATTTTTGAGCTTCGTAAGATTTCATGAGAGACTTGACTCGACCTTCAAGTTCCATGATCCTATGGTCGGGAGTGCTAGAATTGTTCGAAGGCCAAGATATTGCCTTGACCGTTTTGTTCAAATCACGGGGATCATTGCAACTTTCGTTGTCATAGAGAGCAAGATCTTCTATGAGTTCCCATGATTGTTCCGCACTTAGATCACGTAGCTTACCACCGGCCGATTGGTCAATGGCTCGCCTCGTGGAGAGATCGATATGGTCATAAAAGATTTGGACTTGGAGCCAAAGATCTATGCCATGATGAGGGACTTTTTGGAGTAAGTCCTTGAAACGAGTCCATGCTTCATAAAGAGATCATTTTGACGTTGTTGGAACATCAAGATGTCATTTCTATGCTTAGTAGTTCTCTCCGGTGGGAAAAATTGAGCAAGGAAACGAGTGGTGAGATCATCCCATGTGGTGATGGATCCCGCGGGTAAACGCTCAAGCCATTGGCTAGCTTGATCCCGTAGAGAGAATTGGAATAGGCGTAATCGGGTTGTCTCTCTAGTTTCAACACCTAGGTCTATGGAATCTACGATTTTGAGGAAGTCCTTAAGATGTTGGTTTGGATCTTCAGAACGAAGTCCATGGAATGCACATCCGCTTTGCACCAACCGGATGGTGTCGGATCGCAAGGGAGTTACATTGGCTCCGGTGAGCTCAATGGTGTTTCGGTAGCATTGGTGGCTAGGTCGGGAATACTCTCCTAAGGTTCGGGGCCTAAGGGGTTCTAGTGGTGGATTTTGTTGTGGTGGGATGACGGGTTCAAGGATGTTCCCATCGTTCATGATGTCTGGTGGTGAAGAGTTACGAACAAAAACACAAAGAAATAAGATAGACTAAAGAAAACCTAAAAATAAAAATAAAATATTACTAGAAAGTAATCTAGCAAGTAGACCTAATAAAAAGAGATTCTAACCTAGACAATAACTATTCCCCGGGCTGCGGTGCCAAATACTTGATACGTGGGAATCGCACCAGGCTTTACCTCTCAAGGGATCTTGAGAAGCTTACAACCCCCACCAGGCAGTGTACCTGATCGTTGTAGTATAGTATAGTGACAAGTACCGGGGGATTGATCGTTCAGCTAGGAATAGTGTCGCTAGGATTAGAAAACCTAAATACTAGTTCTAAAGATGAGGGATGATTATTTTTGTATTTTTATATTTTTTAGAAAGCAAGTAAAAATCTCGGGTTTTGAATGATTTGGGCGGAATTAGTTGCTAGTCAACTAACCCAATACTAAAGATGCAATCAAAATAAAATACTAAAAATGAAAATAAACTAAATTATACTAAAGTTGTGAGCAATAAGTGGAGAAAATGTGTTTACTTAGATTTTACTACTCCCTAGATATCTTTTACACGTTAATTACTTGTTATAGTTACGTGGATGACGGATTGTATTCCTTAATACCATTCATGGGGTGGCGCACTTAATTCCCCAATCCTATGAGTGCCTACTTCACTCCTATGTCGAGCCGGCTAAGAAGCTCCTAACATGGGATCATTAGAATTTACTCATGCATTAAATATAACCAATAAAACCTAGTGCACGTCAGTTCATGTTTCCTAAGACGTTCAAGCATGTTACCATTTGGAAGTCTGCCAGTTTTCTTAAGCCTAACATCGAAATCATTCATCCAATACAACCATAAACAAGTAATCAACACATAATTAACATCTAGGTTTCATTAGATCCAAGCAAACACAAGAGAGATCTAGCCTAGCATGGTAGAATTAAGACAAGAACAAGATATAGACAACCAACACATAGACATATTGATTGAATTAAAAGAATACTTATCTCAATTACACATGAAAGGGATCAAGGGCTTAAAACCCTTGAAAAACCTGTAAATTTTTACCAAGTTCGTACTTAGGGTTTCTCCAAAACTTCTCTCCTTTTAATGTGAAAATTAGAAAACTATATATAGGAAATAGGGTCTGACGGCGTCAAGACAAATCTTGTGACGCCGTCATCTCGCCGACAAAATACTTCTAGGACTGCCTTGATCTACTTTTGACGCCGTCGTGTGTTATGCATTTCCAGGCCGTCATGCATTTTACTCTTGACGCCCTACTTCGTGACGCCGTCAATTCTGTACTGGGTCGTCATGGAAATTACTCTTGACGCCGTCAGAAATTCCTTCTTGACGCCATCACCTACGGTTCCCAGCAAGGAAAATTAAGACTTTGGCGTTTTCTTCACTTTTATGCTCCAAAAACGTCCGAATTGCTTCCTTTTCCAGATTTCACTCCCAAAGTACCTAAAATCACAAAAGGAACGATTTAGGGCAATATTTGATCAAATAAAGTCAATTCCGGGCTTAAATGACCCCCTAAAAGTGGTTCATTTTTCGCCTCATCAGGAATGCAAATTCCCTACGATGTATTATTTTGGATGGTATAGCAAGAGTGTATGAAAAAAAAAATCGAAAAATCAAGAAAAAGAACAAAAAAAATAGAAAAAGAAATAGAGAAAAAACATACGGACTACCATCCCGTTTCCTTTTATGTTTTTATTAGTTTTTTATTAGCCTAAGTCGAGTCGAGTCTTGGCTTAGCCACGCCACATTGTACATGTAACTGACCAAGATGATTAACTTTCCACCAGTAAAGATTACCTTTATCCAACAAAACTGTGTTTATCATATCCCTACACCTCACGTTATAACCATTTAAAAAGACCTCTTTGATAGTTTATCCTAGGTGCTTACGCCAAGTGGTGGAGGTTTGATCCTTTCCCAAGCCTATGGTAATCTATTTGCTATGACAGGTAGTGAGAGATATTTTCCATTTTCATATTGTGATATATACTTTTATTACACCCGAGAGATGTGAGTATCTAAACACTATTTGTGAGGTGCTAGTGTATAATTTCCGTGCTTGTTTTGGTTGAAGTGAAATGATTATTTGTTGCAATTACTTTTATATTAGTGTTAAATGACCCCTAGCTTTTATGTTGATTAGAATAAAAGCGAATTTGCTAGAGGATAAGCAAATCTCAAGTGTAAGGGTATTTGATGAGACGAAAAGTGTGCTGCTTTTAGGGGTCATTTAAGCCCTAAGTCGAGATTATTTAATCAAATATTGCCCTAAATCGTTCCTTTTGTCATTTTACGTACTTTGGAGAAGAAATCTGCAAAAGGAAGCATTTTGGACGTTTTTGGAGCGAAAAGTGAAGAAAACGGCAAAGTCTCCAAATCAAGCTGGAAACAGTGCTGATGCGTGGGAATTGCATCAGGCTTTACCTCTCAAGGGATCTTGAGAAGCTTACAACCCCCACCAGGTAGTGTACCTGATCGTTGTAGTATAGTATAGTGACAAGTACCGGGGGTTTGATCGTTCAACTCAGGAATAGTGTCGCTAGGATTAGAAAGCCTAAAAATTAAGTCTAGAGGTGAGGGATGATTCTTTTTGTATTTTTATATTTTTATAAAAGCAATTAAAATCTCGGGTTTTGGAAGAGTGTGCTGAATTAGTTGCTAGTCAACTAACCCAATAACTGAAGATGTAATCAAAATAAAATAACAAAAATGTAAATAAATCTAATTAAACTATTGGTGTGAACTATAAATGGGAAAATTGTGTTTACTTAGATTTCATTACTCCCTAGATATCTTTTACAGGTTGATAGTTTGTTTCAATTGCGTGGATGACGGGTTATATTCCTTAATACCATTTGTGGGGTGGCGTACGTACTTCCCCAACTCTACAAGCTTCTACTTCACTCCTATGTCGAGCTTGCAAGAAGCTACTAACATGCGATCATTAGAATTCGCTCATGCATTAAATACAACCATAAAAACCTAGTACGCATCGGTTCATGTTTCTTAAGACGTTCAAGCATGTTACCCTATGAAAGTCTGCTAGTTTTCTTAAGCCTAACATCGAAATCATTCATCCGTAACAACTATAAACAAGCAATCAACCCATAATCAACATCTAGGTTTCACTACATCTAAGCAAACACACAAGAGATCTAGCCTAGCATGTTAAAATCAAGACAAGCGTAAGGTATATTCAAATAACACATAGACATATTGAATGAATTGAAGGGATACTTATCTTAATTGAGCATGAAAGGTTTCAAAGGGTAAAATCCCTTGAAAGTACAGTAAAAATCGTGCTAGGGTTTCTCCAAGTTATCCCTCTAATTGTCCTACCTTAATGAATGAAAATTACAAAACTATATATAGATTTTCCATCGTGACGGCGTCAAGAAGAAAAATCTGATGCCGTCAACTCGCCGCCCATAGTAATATCAGATTGCCTAGATCCATATCTGACACCGTCAAGTGCAACTTTTCTCTGGGCCGTCACATGTAATGGACCATGACGGCCTATGGTGACGCCGTCATGCCCCTAGTGTAAAAACTTTCGGGATCATCACAGACTCTATCCACTTCACCTCTTGTTTTACTCTTGACGCCGTCATGTAGAATTTTGTGACGCCGTCAGGTACTGTTCACTGCAAGGAAAATTAAGACTTTGCCGTTTTCTTCACTTTTATGCTCCAAGAACATCCAAAATGCTTCCTTTTCCAGAATTCACTCCAAAAGTACCTAAATTCATAAAAGGAACGATTTAGGGCAATATTTGATCAAATAAATTCAATTCCGGGCTTAAATGACCCCCTAAAAATGGATCATTTTTCGCCTCATCAAGTGCTTGACGGCGTCACGTATCACATGTGACGGCGTCACATTATAGCAAAGAAGTGATAAAAAGATATAACGAGATGCGCTAGAATGTTTTTGGACTTTAACACGTGACGGCGTCACCAAGGGGGTCACTTGTAATTTACTCTTGACGGCCATGAGATGAATAATACATGACAGCGTCAAATCTGGATCTAGGCAATACGAGAGTTGCTTTGGCGGCGAGTTGACGGCGTCAGAATTTACACGTGACGCCGTCAGCCCCTAAAATCTATATATAGTTTTCTAATTTTCATGTATTAAAGAGGAGAATTTTAGAGAGACTTTTGGGAGAACTTGTAGGGAAACCCTAAGTCGAATTTTATAGGGTTTTTCACCCTTTTATCATCCATGTTCTAATAAATATAAGTCTTCCAATAATTATTCAATATGTCTATGTGTTGTTTGATTCTATCTTATGCTAGTCTTTACTTTAACATGCTAAGATAGGTTTTCTTTGTGTTTTCTTAGATGTAATGAGACCTATGCTTGAACGTTTTAAGAAACATGATCGGATGTGTACTACAATTAATTGGTTGTATTTAATGCATAAGTAACTACTAAGGAGGCCATGTTAGGAGCTAGTAGTCGGCTCGACATAGGAAGAGGTAGAAGCTTATAGAGTTAGGGAAGATCGTACACGGCCCTACGAATGGTATTAAGGAATATAACCCGTCATCCACGCAATTGTAACAAACATATCAACTAGTAAAAGATAGCTAGGGAGTAGTGAAATCTAAGTAAACACGTTTCTCTCATTATTGTTTTTTCTCCACATTTACTTTCTTGTTATTTTATTTTTATTGCATTAGTAGTTAATTGGGTTAGTTGACTAGCAACTAATTCCGCCCACTCTTCCAAAACCCGAGATTTTTACTTGCTTTTTAAGAAACTATAAAAATACAAAAAGAATCATCACTCATCTCTAGACCTAGTTTAATTAAGTTTTGCCACTACACTATACTACATCGGTCAGGTACACTTCCTGGTGGGGATTGCAAGCTTCTCAATATCCCTTGAGAAGTAAAACCTTTTGCAAGGTTGGAAAACCACGCATCAACTATTCCCCAAGTAGAACGATCAATCCCCCGGTAATTGCCACTACACTATACTACATCGGTCAGGTACACTGCCTGGTGGGGATTTCAAGCTTCTCGAGATCCCTCGAGAGGTAAAACCTTTTGCGTAGGCGCAATCCCACGCATCAAGTTTTTGGCGCCGATGCTGAGGAATAGTTATTGCTTAGGTTGAAATTTATTTTGATTAGGTCTACTCGTTAGATTCTTATCAAGTGAGATTTTTAGTTTTCCTTTTATTAGCTTTCTCGTAGTCTATCTTTCTTTGTGTGTTTGTTTGTAAAAACCTTTCCATTGACTCTTCCATTCACCACTATGGAAAACGCGAATCCACCCCTTTCACCTAGCGAGGTTGCTTTGTTGCGTGAACAGATTGAGAGTAAGATTAGGGAACTTAGAGAACTCAATAGATTAGTTGATGTTGAGCTTGATTATGCGCTTAATGACTTAGCAATAGCCACGGACTTAGATAAGGAATTAGAACCCAATGACTTGGCAATTGTGGAAGATGTTAAGGAAGAAGAAGAGGGGGGGTCTAGATGATGATTATTTCAATTTATATCCCACTAAGGAGGAAATCGCTTTCTATAACAATCTTTTTGATTATCCTCGGCCCCCTTTTGTTAAGATTGACCCTAAGATTAAGAGAGGTAACCCTAGAAATGTGAAGATACCATGCATGATTGGGTATAAATACATTGATCAAGCCTACATCAATTTCGAATCCCCGATCAACATTATGTCTTCAAGTGTTTATAATGATATAGTAAAAACAAGATTCGAACCTAGGAGAGATCTCAAATACCCAGGTGGAGTTTGTAATTTTGTCGGAAGAAGTAAGGGTTTATATGTCTTTGTTGGGAACTTTACTTATATCATTGACTTTATGGTTGTTGAAGACTTGGCTAATGTTATAGATTGTCGCTTATCCCATGTTGTATTAGTAAGCCATTTATTGAGGAGTCCAAGTTAAAACACGATCAGATAGAGTGAACGGTCCAATTTTCTAATGAAATCGATAGGATCACATATAGAATGCCTAATAAAATGAAGGAATTTCGTTATGTGCCTCAACTTGATATGGATAACATTAGTGCAATTGAGGACATTAACGAAGAAGATAAGAATAAGAGAATGAATTTTATCTGGGAAAAGAGGAGCCTTTACTATAAAAATTGCTTAACCCTCGGGCCCAAGTATAGAGTTGACATCGAAATAGTTCAAAGGTTAAGAGAATCGATTGAAAAGTGGGAAAGGAAAACGTAGCCCGTGACTTTGAGTCTAGCTACAAGACTCATAAATAAAGAAAAGCGCTTCTTGGGAGGCAACCCAAGCTTTATTTGTTTGATTGTTTGTTTGTTTGATTTTATTTGTTTCTGTATGCATGTTTTATTTTTATTGTTTGTGGCTTATGTTTCAAAATAAATTATGAAAATGCTTTATTTTGTTTTTAACTTCGTCTTGATTACATATAAAGGTATTTTGCAAAAGATAAGTGTAAAGGAAATCTAAATTTGTTTCTAAGAACGAGATTGAACATGAATCACAACAATATTAAATGAACATGCATATTAGTATTTGTATGAGTCAAATGCTTGTATCGAGTCATAATAATGTTTTGCAGGATTTCCAGGAATTAAGGTATGAGTTTTCCCAAAAATTTTCCGGAAACTTAACATTAAATTTCTGCAGGTCACTTCTGATGGTGTCAGGATTATAACCTGACGGCGTCAAGTGTAAAATTCTGGAAATTTTGCAAGTTTTGTTTTTTCTGCCAGAGTCATAGAGTTTTTGTTAAATCTTTAGTTTTATAAACTCCAGGAAATCTGCAAATATTCATTCCACAAGCATTATATCTTAATTTGGTTTCTAGGATTTTGTTATATATAGAGTTTGCCGCTGATTTTACGCGAGGTTTGCCGTGATTGTCTTCTCAGGTTTAACAGGTATGCCATGATAATCTAAGTACTATTCATTCCACAAGAAGATGATTTATATTTCTGGAGGGAAGCTTTCAACGTTTATTTTCTTGGAGGAGGATCTAACCATGTTAATATATTATCCACACAGAACGATTCAGGGGAGTATTTGTTTCATTCTTTTACCTTCGTTATTTTTACATCCTTTTTATTGAACGTTGGGGACAATGTTCAGCCTAAGTGTAAGGGGAGGGTAAATGATGATACGTTAGAGAATGCAATTGCACTTGATTTTGTTTGTTCAACAGTAGGTGTGTAATAAAACTATGAGAAACACTTGTTAGGGTAATTTTAGCGCCAAATTTAAATTTTTTTACAATATATAGGAGTGAAGCTTTAATATTAATAAGCGTCTCATGGATAGGAGTTGTATGACTAGCACGAAATACCGTACCACTCAAAATTTTCCACCCCAAATATGTGAGGTTCGCCCCTAGATTTGTTAGGAAAAGATGCTTATGAGTGTACCAATAGTACTTAGATTCTAGAACTTGTGATAGTGATGCATCCCGAGACTGCTAGTGAGACTACATTCGTGTAGTAGGATTTACTACATTATAAGAGGCATTAGGATCACGCTTGTGTTTAACCCGTATCATTATTACTTGACCAATGAAGTCAATACACTTGACTAGTAAAGTCAGTTATTTTCCCACACCATTGCGATGTACTCATTTTTAGTACACGATACTCCTAGTACACCCCTCCGAGCCTATGTTTTCTGTTTCTAACTTTAAGCATTTTACTTAAAGGAAGAATTTGTTTACAATCCACCCCAAATGTACAACCAAATCGCCTTAGCCTTCCTTGTATGCACTCATCTTTGGTGCATTATTGTTACATGTTTAAACCCTTAGTTAATTGTCTGATTGATTACATGGTTGCTAAGTCCAGTCATATCTTGTACATATTGTTTTGGGACGATTGAGACTCATGGGTAAAGTACTATTGTTATGAAGTATTGGGGAAGACGTCAATTATTACCCTCATATGTGCATTAATATCTTAAAAAGTACTCCAAGTGTTTTGATTATCTTAATTCGAGTCATTAGAATAGTTAATTGTAAAATATGTAAAAGTTCATGTGTAAGGGGAATGTAAATTCCCTATGATGTATTATTTTGGATGGTAGGGCAAGAGTGTATGAGAAAAAAAATCAAAAAAATCAAGAAAAAGAATAAAAATAGAAAAAGAAAAAGAGAAAAAACATACGGACTACCATCCCGTTTCTTTTTATGTTTATTTTATGTTTTTGTTAGTTTTCATTAGCTTAAGTCGAGTCGAGTCTTGGCTTAGCAACGCCACATTGTACATGTAATTGACTAAGATGATTAACTCGCCACCAGTAAAGATTGCCTTTATCCAACAAAACCGTGTTTACCATATACCTACACCTCACGTTACAACCCTTTAAAAGACCTCTTTGATAGTTTATCCTAGGTGGTTATGCCAAGTGGTGGAGGTTTGATCCTTTTCCAAGCCTATGTTAATCTATGTGCTATGACAGGTAGTGAGAGATATTTTCCATTTTCATTTGTGATATATATACTTTTATTACACCCGAGAGATGTGAGTATCCAAACACTATTTGTGAGGTGCTAGTGTATAATTTCCATGCCTGTTTTGGTTGAAGTGGAACGATTATTTGTTGTAATTACTTTTATATTAGTGTTAAATGACCCATAGCTTGTATTTTGATTAGTATAAAGGCGCATTTACTTGAGGACAAGCAAATCTCAAGTGTAAGGGTATTTGTTGAGACGAAAAGTGTTTCGCTTTTAGGGGGTCATTTAAGCCCTAAGTCGTGATTATTTGATCAAATATTGCCTCAACTTGTTCCTTTTGTAATTTTAGGTACTTTGGAGAAGAAATCTGGAAAAAGAAGCTTTTTGGACGTTTTTGGAGCGAAAAGTGAAGAAAATGGCAAAGTCTCCAAAATCAAGTTGGAAATAGTACCTGACGGTGTCAAGATTTGCATGTGACGGCGTCATGTGTTGGCAAAGAGGGATATAAAGTTTACACGAGACGCGCCAGAATGCTTTTGGGATTTAACAAGTGACGGCGTCATGCTTTGGGATGCCAAGGCCGTCAAGAGCAAATTTACAAGTGACGGCTATATGATGAATTACAAGTGACGACGTCAGATCTGGATCTAGGCAATCCGAGAAGAGTATTGGCAGCTAGTTGACGGCGTCAGAATTACAACGTGACGCCTTCAGACATGTAATCTCTATATATAGTTTTCTAATTTTCATTCATTAGAGAGAGAACTTTTGGAGGAACTTTACCACAAACCCTAGGTCGAATTTTCACCTTATTGTAAGGGTTTTAAACTCTTCTTTCATCCATGTTTTAATAAAGATAAGTCTTCCAATAATCATTCAATATGTTTATGTGTTGTTTGATTCTATCTTATGCTTGTCTTTACTTTAACATGATAGGCTAGGTTTGTTTGTGTTTGCTTAGATGTAATGAAACCTAGCTATAAATTGTTGGTTGATTGCTTGTTATTAGTTGTTGTGGATGAATGATTTCGATGTTAAGCTTAAGAAAACTAGCTAATCTCCAATTGGTATGTTGCTTGAACGTCTTAAGAAACAAGAATCGGATGTGTACTACAATTTTAATGGTTGTATTTAATGCATGAGTGACTAGTAAGGAGGCCATGTTAGGAGCTAGTTGTTGGCTCGACATAGGAAGAGGTAGAAGCTTATAGAGTTGGGGAAGATCGTATACGGCCCCACGAATGGTATTAAGGAATATAACCCATCATTCAAGCAATTGTAACAAACTAGTCAATTAATGAAAGATAGCTAGGGAGTAGTGAAATCTAAGTAAACACGTTTCTCTCATTATTGTTTTTCTCATATTTACTTTCTTGTTATTTTATTTTTATTGCATTTGTAGTTAATTGGGTTAAGTTGACTAGCAACTAATTCCGCCCACTCTTCCAATACCCGAGATTTTTACTTGCTTTCCATAAACCATGAAAATACAAAAAGAATCATCCCTCAACTCTAGACCTAGTTTAATCAAGTTTTGTTCCTAACGAACACTATTCTCCAAGTAGAATGATCCATCCCCCGGTACTTGCCACTACACTATACTACATCGGTCAGGTACATTGCATGGTGGGGATTGCAAGCTTCTCGAGATCCCTCGAGAGGTAAAGCCTTTTGGGTACCCCTAATGCCGTCTGATTCCCGAAAACTATATATACAAGCCTAGGGTTTCATTTTTCATGAACAAGAAAACACATTTGTTTAAGCGTTGGTGTCTGATGTGCTATCGTTGTAGGTAGGTAATTTATTGTTATAAAGTTTTAAATTTATTTAGCCAACTAACCTATAACAAACACTAACCGGTATTGTATCCGATCAATGTAGCCTAGTTGGTAAGTAGAGTGTCGATCACTAAGAGTAGAACGTTAACACTTAAATATCTATCAGTATTTTAATTCTAAATTAGTCTAAAAACCTAATCTAACACAGTAGAGGGTTTCATCCTGAGAGACTGGCATGATGTTTAGGTTTGATAAAACTATAGACAAAGGCAGATAGACAAATAACACACGCAAGTAGAAACATAGATAACAGATAAGAGGTCAAGCCAATAGTAAGGAAAACGTATTAGTCAATGTTTGGTCATATATGATGAATACTAAATCTATTCTTTCTCTATGGTGCATCACTTCGTGGTGTATCTCCTTCCAATGTTTAGACTCCCTAAACGTCTAGATTTCGGGTTTTAAGTCTTCTCGACTGACTAATCCTGTCACGATTAATCAAAATCCACATAAACCTCACCTTAATGATTATCAGATTATTAATTAACCACTTTGGGCTTACATTAACATGCAAATATTAATAAAGTAATAAAGTAATCAAAATACACGCATGAGTATCCAATGAAACATCAGATAATCAATAAGCACGGCTAATACCTACAGGTATTAGCCTATAATCTGTGTAATAGCAAAAGATAACGTGTTTGGAAATATTCAAGTATGAATCAAGAGAGAAAAATACGCTAACCAAACGAGTAAAGAGTATTAAAACGAATTAAGTGAATCTTTCTATGAAATTATGCACTAGCAGGACCTTCTTACTGCTCCAGTCACGTACTTGGTGGTTATGAGTCGTTTGGTTATCTGGTGCCACTTGTGTGTCTCTAAAATTTTGCTAAAAATGATGTATTTGTACTTTATGGAAACAGAGTCGATACGGCGTATCCAGTTTATTTGATACATTGTATCAAGGTAACTTCGCCTGGGGTCCAAGATTATTATATTTTGGAGTATTCGTACACCACCTAAGTGATACGGCACGTCACCAATCTTCATACGGCGCATCTTGTCTTCGTATCTTGGAAATCTGGTGAAGTCTTGAGAATAGATATGACGTATGTTGTTGTTGACATACGACGTATCATAGGACTTGTCTAAGTAGAGTGTACCGTTTCGAGAGATTCTCTTTGAATATGACCAGGATGGTTAATAATTTTCAAGCTAGTCTAACTAGTGATGTAAGCATGTCTCGAATCAGTCATGTTCTCTGAGATTCAATCAATTTTAAAGTACGAACTCCACCCAACATGTGTAAATTTCTATTTATAACTTATAACCACATGTGAAAGGGGAGTATTTCTAAAAAATGCAAAACTCTCAAAGTATTAACTAAATATGTTTTATAATCATAAACACTTTGAGAGTTTTTCAAATGAATTATTTATGGCAACATAGGATAGTTATGGAGTTATAAGGTGATAAGGTTAGGAGATACGTCATATTATCCGCCAGAACCGGAGGGATCTACTCAAGGACAATACCAATAGTTTAGCACTATAAGTCCTTACATATGATTGAAGAAAAATGAGTATCGAAATGAAAGAATAAAGAAGGGATTGAAGAATTAAAAAGAAAAGTAAATGAAAGGGTGAAAAGAAATAGCCCTCCAAATGATCAATCTTAGAGCAGAAACCGGGTTCAATTCATATGCTACTGGATGTTACTAAGGTGACACTAGTATTGCAGACAAATACGTCATGGACCCAGTGACGCTCTGCACTTAACCTTCTAACCACTCAAGTATCTTTTAAAAGGTGCTTGTTTCATTTCTCACGGAGAACCCTGCCTAATCTATAAACCTCTCACTCCGAGATGTGTTGATATTGAAAAGGAGGTAATCTGCTCCATGCCTCTGACAACTGAAAATCAAAGCGCACTATATCGAGTCTAGAGCTTTGAGATTCATCAAAAGGTATCTTAGGAACACTTAATATTTCTACACTGGTTGTTCAACAAGGACACCAGTTGTAAATAACAGAGTCCTACGTAGATCATAGCAATCTGCCAAGAACATTTATGAGAGAATTCAAATTTGTAATTTTCGGTGATTGAATGGAAATACCTACCATGGTCAACATCAAACAGCCCTGATAGCAGGTCAATTCGATAATCCCTTGTGGGTTACGCTTAGTGTTCAGGGTGGTTTCAAACGGTCTATAGTCGTGGAGTGATACTTTGGTATACTTCAGCGGCTCACCTGAATCATTGATACACTTTGGTGTATCTGTATAAGCCCTCTTGGGGGTATCCGGTGCAGAACCGCCTTGGCAAGGATTAGAGAAAGTTTTCTCACTATGTTGTTAACGATCTCGAAGTACGAACCCGTAAATACTTTATTGCCAACTGTTTTCATGCTGGCACTTATGGAGACCGAGAGTTCCACCACCACTATTACCATCATCAACACTACATCAGGTTCCACATGCTCATACAAATTTCAAAAAGAAAAGTTCTCACAAAGATCAAAGCAAAGTTTAAAAGAAAGATTCTACGTCAAGCAAAAGAATCTACAAAGTTGAAAGACAAAGATCAAAAGCAAAGAAAAGAGAACCATTTAAGCATGAAGATTCAAATTCAAATGAAATATGAACATGTTGGAAAGACGAAAAGACACCAAAGACAAAGATGTTGATGAAAAGAAGAGAATATCATCACTTGATCACTACAACAACCAAGAACAAAGACTTAAAGTTTTGATGACGTCTAAAGCCGAGAAAGTCAAAGTGAAAGAAAAGAATGAAGACGTCAAGCAACCTTTGATGACCAACCTTTAGAGGGAGATTTTTAGGAATACGTTTTAATTTTATCAAGTGTCGGTCATTACTTTTGTAATATGTTGATTTATTATTTATACTTGGTATTATTAGTAGTAGTAACATGAAAGTCCATGGGCCTAATAAAGCCCATTTCATGTGAAAGGATGGAGCTAGGGGTGTTGCCCTAGCATCCACTCCTATATATACCTATGTAAACATGCATTATTATTGTTGGTTATTTTCATATCTATGCTAAACCTTTGCTATTTTTGTTTCTTGAAAGTAATCGACCAAACTTCAATCTCTTTATCTCATTTCTCCCTTATCTATACTTGTTTAATCATAACATGGTGACCTAACACTATTTATTATGGAGTAATGGGGAAGAAAGTCAAATGTTACAACCCCATATGTACGTTAATTTCTTAAGTACTCCACGTGTTTTGATATTTTCAATTCGGGTCATTAGTTAGTTTTAATTATTTAAAAGTTCAAGTGTAGGGATGCAACTATAAATCCCTTGCTTGTGGATGTATATTTTATGGATGGTAGGACAAGAGTGTCTGAAGAAAAAAAAAATGGACTAACATCCCGTTTTTATCTTTTGTTTAAGTCAATAAAGAGTCAAGAAAAATACAAAAATAGTTAGAAGTTAGTGAGTCGAGTCTTGGCTTAGCAATGCCACGTTTTATATGTGAGTGTCTTAGATAATTGACTTGCCACCAGTAAAAATCCCTATATCCACGAAACCGTGTTTTCCATACCCTTACACCTAACGTTACAACCCTTTAAAAGTCATCTTTGATAGTTTAACTAAGGTGCTTGCGCCAAAGTGGCGGAGGTTTGATCCGTTCTTAAGCCTATGGTAATCTCTGTGCTATGACAAGTAGAAAGTGTTTTATTTTCCCATTTCCATTCATGTTATATAACTTATACATCCTAGAGATGTGTGAATCCAAACACTTTATGTGAGGTGCTAGTATATAATTTCCGTGCTTATTATGACTATTGTGGAACGAGTTTATGTTGTAATTACTTTTAAACCAATGCTAAATGACCCCAAACTTGTAGATTGACTAGGATAAAAGCACATTTGCTTGAGGACAAACAAAACCAAAGTGTAGGGATATATGATAAGGATTTAAAAGCACATTCTAGGTACTTGGGACGCAAAAGATGAAAACTGGCAAGTTTTGGGCTATTTTGGACGAAGAAACGAAGAAAAACGACCAAGTCGCGAATCTATCTGGAAAAGGACTCTAGACGGCGTCACACATTACAAGTGACAGTGTCACTTGTATTTTAAGACCAAGATTCAGAGTAAAATTTACACAAGACGGCTCAGACTTTTTGTGAAGAATTATAAGCTGACGGCGTCACTACCTTTGCAAAGTCCATGACGGAGTCATAGTCATAGAGCGACGGCGTCACGACGGCGATTTAGTACAGACGAAACCCTAATGACGACAGGCTGACGGCGTCACAATCCATAAAGTAACATCATCATGATTGTAAAATTATATATATTTTTGCATGTTTTTCTTTATTCGTGTAATACTTTGAAGAGGCGAAACTCTAGACGAATTCCACAGCTTTTGTAAGGCTTTTACAGCCACTTTTGCTCATGTTTTATAAAAGTTAAGTAATCTCTCTTTAATCATTTAATATGTTTATGTGTTGTTTGATTATATGCTTTTCTTTTATTTACTTTAACATGCTAGGCTAAATCACTCAGTGTTTGCTTAGATCTAATGAAACCTAGTTGTTAATTATTGATTATCGTCTCTTGTTTAACTGGTTGTTTGCATTAGGAGTAGGAAAACTGGCTATAATCTTATATGTGTTACCTTGATCGTCCGACTTAACGCCTTCATACCCTTGAGTGCATAGGTGGTTTATTTTCGTTGCATTTATTGCATGAGTTGCGGCTTGTAGATAGTAGGATATCCTAAGGAGATGACTTAATTGTCACTTGTAGATCTAGGGTTTTCTAAAGAAGACTTATACCCTCATAGAGTTTGGGAATTTGGCACCACCCTACGACAACATAGGAATACAACGCGACAATAAAATAAGGACGTGACAATTCGACTAATCAATAAGAGATAACGTGGGAGTAAGGAGATCTAAGTGAACACATATACCTATCATAAGAGTTACCAATTTATTTTTTTGTTTATTTAGTTTAATTTAGTTTTTATTAGTTTAATTAGTACGTAGTAGTTTTAAACACCTACTATCCAAACTCCAAGATTTTAATTGCTTTTATAAAAAACATAAAAAATACAAAAAGAATCTTACCGCACCTATCGTCATATAATTCGGCTTTCACAACACTATTCTTTTAGAGAACGATCAATTCTCGTGTTTTGCCCTCTAAAATAAAATTATATACAATTGGCCGTCCCAAAATACACCATGTAGCTCCGCCACTGACTGTGCTATCACTATATATGTGCTGGTTGCATCATATAAGCACAAATGAATGATGTATGTGCTGGTTGTGGAATATATGCACAAATGAATAATGTATTTGGTCTTATTTAGGTATGTGATGAGTCAGGAATATAAGAAATGTTACAGTTTAGATTCAATGATATTTACTGCAGTAAGATCTTCGATTCCCAGAGTAAATATCTAATAGCAGACAAAGAGAGGTTTGAAGATGGAGAAGAAGAGGGGAAAATGAATGTCGTTTTGATAGCAACGACTAAAGGTGGAAAATATGTCAAAGTAGCCCGCTATAGCGTACGTAGAAAAAAGAACATTAACTATAAGGAAAAATAAACACAGCGTTAGTTTCAACTTTCAACTTTAACTTTTTCTTCAATACATCACATCAGTTCAATAGACTGACCAAACTCAACATTCTCAACTTGAGCCTAACATTTTTCGGCATGGTAGCTCGATGGCCATAACTCAGCAGTGTTTGAATAATGAGAAAAAGCAGAACCTATATTTATAGATTAAGAATCTTATACAGATTACCAGTTTTATCTTAGAGTAGATTTACGAGCATGTTACATTTGTTTGGGTGTATATAATTTTGTGAGTTTATATGAATCAATTATTTAAGAGTGATACACCAGATTCAAAACTGAAATGCACGCTTGAAGTCATCAAAACCACATCATCTTGGATCCATCTTCTACAATTGTAGCGAAGATTATAATCATATATACACTGGGAGGGGGAGGGGGAGGGGGAGGGGAGGGGGGGGGGGGGGGTAGCTAGGGTGCTCGGCCCCCTCCAATGATCCCAATAATGTTGATGTACCATTAGTCCACTCTCCATAATTCTTAACAGCTTGTTTAACTGGCCCTTCCTGAACATTACACCATATAATGAGAACAATTGATATATCCAAAAAAAAGTTTTAACAGTATAAAGAACATGTCAAAAGTGGCGACTATATTATCTAAAGCCTAAATTTACGAGTGCAGCTGTTTTTCAAGTTTCACTCATTATGTTTTATAGTTTGAAGCATCTAAGTAGACAAACTATTAAAGACTATATATATCTTGTCATTTACTAGCATGTTAATTCATAACATTACTTTTGAAGATTGATCTTGGTACAACTGGTTAGTTTGTTAGTCTCAAGTCTCAATCTTCTTCCACATATAAGAAATATCTAATTGGCTTTTTTTTTTTTTTTTTTTTTTTATCACACAAGTACTTTGTCATATTGTTACTAGTATCTTACAATCCCGGACCGCCCCCTTAACTTATAATCCTAGCTAAAAAAACAGATTTGTGGTTGCTTTATGTATGCGCATCATATATCTACCTAAAATTCATCCAATTCTCAGAGTCATCCTCCATTAGTTTATTGTGTAGCTTGTGCCATATATGTACATATTAGTCAAGCTACGTTCATGATAACTCTCTTTATGTAGCATGACAGGCAGAGCCCTTGACTTGGAAGGGTTATGGGTTCCTAACGAAGCCACTCACCTTTTCCTACCTAGATCATTGTGGTTGCAGGTTGAATGGTCTTAGTGGGAAGGTGAAGTGGAAATGTAGTTAGATGGTAGGTGCAACAAAAGGTGAATTAAGACTGCTGAATGTCTGCAAATTGGGATAAATTTGCTTGCAGTCTTCTGAGGAATATTGGCTGAGATAATATGAGTGGTTTGAAGCTGCTGAATGTTTGAGTCTTTTGTATGTTGTTAGTATCTCTGTATCAGTTGGTTAGTTTAGAGATTTAGTCATGTCTGATCTCTTGTTTCAATGTTGTAAGTAGCATTATGTTTTATTAATATAAATTCACCTTTTGCACCCAAAAAAATAAAAAATAAAAATAAATAAATAAAACTCTCTTTATGTACAATAAGAAAAGCTTTCAAAAGACTATGTACAAATGTATGTGGTTTTTCCTGTTTTCCTGAGTTAATGTCCAACTTGGTTTGAGTGGATTGATATATATAATCCCGCTCTTGCGTGTACAAATAACACGTATTCTATATATGTACATAGCATTCGTGTTCATGTCATGACCAATATGAAAACCTTTGAAAAGACAATGACTGTACATGTTTGTTTATAGACAATGTTGTGAAAAGTTCTGGAGTTTATTATTGACTTGTTGTAGTAATACAAGTACTAATAGAAATAATCTGTTCAAATTTGTCTCTTTTCCCTTTTCATCTGCTAGTTTGAGATGAAAGTAAAAGTAATTGGATCATGGAAACTTTTAGTTTCTTGAAGAAAAATAAGGACAATATAAAACAGTATTGGACATTGAAGTATGTACTTGTTGTATGTACCAAGATTTAAAAAACATAATGCATAGGGAAATACAATGGATTTGAAAGTCTTTGTAAACAACAAGAACTGACCAAACTGACCAAGTAAAGACAATATATGCTCACCTTAATCTTAGGAGAATGTGATTTAGCCTAGATCCATGTTCATGCATGGCAAGAATGTTTGCTCTTCTTAATTAACTATAATAAACACTGATTGAATTCACCAATACTGCACCATTGCCACAGAGCACCATGAACCATGCTCAAACATAATTATATATTGTTCTGTTATATTGATGTGAGTTACATCTTTTAGATGGAAATTAAGAAGCTTGTAATCACAAATGTGACTTAAAGTCAGCTGTAGTTACTTGATTGAGTTTATTGCAAGTTGTTACATTAAGATTTAAGCTTACTGAGTTCTAGTAACCTAAACTGATCTGGATGAACAAAGCCTAGCTAACATATTCTTTGATTATTTTTTCTTTCTTTTTTTAATGTAACTCGATCAATATATTCTCTTAAGATGCTTATGCATCATCGTAATTTATATGTTTATAATACAATACAATGTCACCAAATGATTCCTTATCAGTCAAAAGGATAATTTTGATCAAGTTAACGTACTTGAGCAATATTACCAATTGTGTTTTATAAACAATCTATTGCAGTGTTTCTTCAGCTATTTTGGCTTCATAAACAGATATAAGGGATTATTGAGCATGGACATGAGTACTAACATCTACTTACAAAATGCAAGGTAACTAGAAACTTCAAGTGTGATATTTAAAGGAGATATCACGAACAAGCAGCAATAGTTTCATACGAACATCAGGCAAAATGATGAACTCATGAAACTCATACAAACTAATATACTAATAAGTGCTTTTGAAATACAATAATAATCATTAAATCAACCTTAAAACCCTAAATTTAAGCGAGTACCAACAACATCTCACTAGAATTCTCGAATTCATATAGTCAGATCTAGAGTACTCGCCAATCTTGGATTCTTTGCACATTCGTTGTCTTCTAACCAGCTAAACCTCGATGAACTGTGTGGATCCCTATTAGTCTTTCCCTTCTTTGGAGAAGGGAATAAAGAAAGAGACAATGAGCTGTCTACTTCTTCATCTTCAACTTCTTGTGATCTTACTTTCATACTTAATGATAAATTCAAATCAAGACCATTATCTACTGCTTTTCTCTTCTTTGTTTCGATCGGATTATCAAATCTTTGACTATTCATGAGTTGATGGTCTAAAAGAGCTGACCTAGTGTTGTTTATAGCTTGTTTGATTACCCATTGTTGCATCAATCTTGCTTGATCTTCATACTCATGATTGACTCTCTTGTAATTTTGTTCTTCCATGGATGAGTTCAAAATCTTGGTAGTACAATAAGCTCCATTACCAGTGATTAAGCCATGATCTGTCCTTCTAGTACTCATGTTGTTTCTCGATATCAAGCTTTCTGTGTAATTACTGCATCGATAATGTGACTTAGTCATGTGAGCTATATATGGACGGAAAGAATTAAACAAGTAACTTATGAAAGAAAATGAAATAGTTACCTTTGATTTGGCCTAATTAATCTTGGATTAAACATGGGAAGCTGCCACAAACTGTGAACATGATGATTGTTTCTCCCAGCATAGTAGTCCCCCTCATTTATTACTAAAAACAGAAAGAGAAAAAGTTACAAAAATAGAAAATTAAGAAGGATCAAGAATCTTGAAAACCCTAATTTGAAAAGAAGTAAGTAATACTGATCAATAATTGTTAATTAAACTACTTGAAATTTAAACATACCTTGGCCTTGATCATCGATCCTCTTGCTTCGATACATCTATATTTGTACGAAAAACGAAATAAAAACAAAGGTCAACAATAATGAAATTGCAATAAAATTATATACTAGTAGTAAATAATTATATTACCTGTAGATGGCTTTTCACATGAGCAATACTGAGGCCCTTCATGTTCATAAGTTGTAAAACAAGTTTAGGAGTTGCTCCTACACAAACACAAAGCAATACAAAGAAAGACTGTTAAAAGAAAATCGAAAACCCTAAAACGTAATTGAATTTCAAATAAGATTGAACCGATGAATTACTTTCTTGACCACCAAGTCGCTCTACAGCTCGAACAAATACAAGATGAAGCTCCGGAGTCCATCTCAATCTAGGCATCTTGGATCTAACATATTGCCTAACTCTAGTAGATGCATCCATCTTCTCACCCTCGACTTGATCCACCATGCTGTTATTCCCCGAACTCTCACTCGATTTCGTCTTGTTACCATCATCTCCCTCATCATTCATGTTTGAACCATCACAATCACCATCTTCCATCATCTTTACTGAATCCTTTCAAAATTTTAAGATCAGTCGTTGTTCGTAGAAGTCATCAATCTTTAAAGGATCTTAATGAGAACACTATCTACTTTTTCAAACAAGCAAGTCTTGCTTGATAAATTTAGCTTTGAATGTAAGAACTAAATGACCAATGATGACTAAGACCCCTTTTATTAAAAGTCTATGGATGGACTTGTCTATATGTATGCTTAAATAAATAAATGAAATATTCTATTCTAATTTGTACATACATAATACATAACATGCATTGATCAATAAATGCATGGGACCATGTCATTGTGTACTATGTGTGGACATGGTTTGTAAGACTAGAGAATGGACTTAAAACTCTAGATCAAGTATATTAAAGCATGAAGAAAGGTCAGCTAGCTAGGGCTACATTTTCAAAGAAGGAAATTGTCCATGAGTCATATAGGACTTCTTCACCATTCCACACCCTATTCGATATCTATCTTAATAAATGCTACTCGTATTTAATTTCTAGAAGACAATTGGTTAACTCCAGTCGTACGTTCCTCTTTTACGATGCATAGCTCTTACAATATTTATTCATTTATGAGCTCACATGTATCGGTAGGGAGGAAAATACGACATCCATAGACCGTAATCTTAATTTCTATAACCTTCTTAATTAACTACAAATTCGTAATCATGTTTAACAAATGGTGTTTGTGTAAGCTTATTTGATTGACTTATAAATTTATTGATAATTTGATAAGTTAATAAGCTTAGTTTTTTTGGGCTTATAAGCTTATGTAATTGAGCTAATATGCTTATAAAAATGAGCTTAGTATCTTTTCAAATTTTCAATAAGCTTAGACAAACACCCCTATAGTTTACATTTGAAAGGTTTGAACTGAGCTCTTCTAAATACGGAATGTAGGAAGGGTTAATAAACACAAAAATGAGGTTATTACGCATGTTTAAATCGAAGTGTTTAGATGAAGAAAGAATGTTTTAGACACATGTGAAACAATATATACAACATGTTAAGTTTTTGGTTTTAGATAGATGTTTCATTTATTACTCTTAAACGAATTACATGTAACGGTGCTGTATGAATACACATTCATGTTTAATGTTCCCTGAAAATAGTATGGTGTAGATAAACTACCCGGGAACGGAACTTAGTGAGGGCCTGAAGCGGTCATGGCACCCCCAACATTTTCAGCCACAGGTACATTTTTAACCGTTACGCTTTGTAGTAGGAGACATTATTGATACGAATGTTAAATAAAAATGTAAATTAGTCTCTCTAAAAATAATACATTACAGTACGACGCCTCTAATCAAACTTGTCAATTAAGTTTCCGTCTATGAACTACCCTATATTAAAGCAAGACATATATCATTACTCATACACCATTGCTTGCACTTAGAACTTCACATGTTACCTTATATGTACGATAGGTTTGAAAATGATTGTTGTCATGCAACTGTGTTAAGGTATGAAATTTTTGTGAAATAAGTTTGTTGGCTCAAGTTAACCGACCAAAAACTCATTTTCAAAGAAAATTTGCATGACTTATATGAAGTGACAGGACTTAGACGGATTCATGAACATGGGTCGCTCATTTTATGGTAAAATTGTAAATCGAAATGCATGATCATCATGCATCATCGAATGGTTTAATGATAAGATATTTGATTTTCTCACAAAAAGTAAAAATTTAAACCTCTGAAAATGGTCAAGGAAAGGTAAAAAATGGTTTGGGAATTAACATGCATGATGAAACTAGGCACCTATGAGTAAAAAAGACTTGGCCTTATCAGGTAACGTGAATACATGGTCCGTTTAGTAAATTACTAAATTGATTTATATCTAAATGTGGGCGAGATTAATTAGAAATAATTGATGTGGGGTCCAAGGTGGAAAATAAGACTGTGAGGATGATAGCAGTATGTCGGTCGTTGACGGATTCCTTTTGGGTAACCGTTACGACTTCCTTCTTCTCCGTCGATACAAACAAATTTCTTCTTTTTTCCACTTTTCTTCCATTTTCCCATAAGATTCCCCTTGCTTGCTAGCTTCTTACCCTCTTGCACTATTTTTTTTTTCTCTAGTGAAATAATGTTTGTAAAAATATTTTTAATTTGTTTCATGGTGAATAAATTAGAAAATATATATGCTTTAGAAAACATGCACTCAGCTTTTTGGGAACAGCAGATTGCAATAAACAGCCTAGCAAGAAGCTATCTAGGCGCGAAAAAAACGATTACATAGAAGTTGGAAGAGTGTTAAAAGCAGGGGCGGTGCTAAGAACATCAAAAAAAATTTAGGCCCGACACGAAAAATAAAAAAAATGCCCCTATATTATAATATCCAAAGACCATAATCAAGTACGAAAAGCTAAAAATACGAAAAAAAAAATCATTTTTGCAACAAAAGTATTATTTTTACAAAATAAAAAAAGTGGGTTGAGCCTAGTACATATAATGGGTATAAAAAATTTTAGTGCCCATTAGTGAGTTGGGCCCGGCTCGGTTGCTGATGTTGCGCCGGCCCAAAACCGCCCATAGTTAAAAGGTTTTCAAACAACTCAACTCAATTTAGCGGTAAATTCCTATGCCTATTAGGAAACATGCACCCAACTTGATGCATTGTAACAATGAGGATACGTTACCCGCGTTTCGTTATAGGGTTTTAGTTAGTTCTGAGTCATAAAAAAATGTTTTTAAGCATATAAAACCGTATTCGTCTTAAACATACCAAAAAGATTGAACTCGGGATTTAGACAATTGTATAATTTTTTGAAGCTGCAAAGTTTAACAGTCTGAAAACGCATTTGCAAAATACTTTTGCATCATACAGCTTTAATATCAACCCCAAAAAGGACAAAATGAATAACAAAATAATAATCAATTCAAGGGAGATTTGAACTTATGTTTTTAAGCAAAACAGAACCCAAATATATATATGAATACATTAAACCATTACGTTATTGAGAGGTATTTTAATTATTTTATATTCTTATTACATAAACTATCACTATAATATTTACGGTTCATCATTGGTATATTGTCCCATCAGTTGATCGGTTAAGAAAGTTTTAGAGAAATAGGTCTTGGTTCGGTCACAACTTCGACCACTGAAACATGTGATAATTGCATAAGCATAGAATACAATCATAATAACGTCACCTTGACGAGTTATATAGCTGTTTTTCGTTTTTCTTGGATGTGTGTATTATAATGTCACTGTATATTTGGTTACCTAATTATTGAAAAGTATGTTTTATTATTTTATTATTCTGGTGACCATGTCAATATATAGTCGTTCTAGCTAGTTGGTCATGTTGTGTGTAATTACATGTTGTGTATAATTTTTTTGGCTTATTAGCCCCGTAAAGATATACCCTTTGCAGTTCCAGTTAACACTTTAACATGCACATGTCATACACAACGGGGTTTTAGGGAAATTATTACATTTTATGAGTAGAAATTGATTACAGTAAATAAATTAACACTAATTAAAAACATAAAATTATATATAAACAGAAAAGAGTAGAAGAAAAATACATACTTTTATAAACAAAATTTAAAGAAAGCGATAAACGGTCGAGACTCGTGTCTAACACAATTTTTTTAAAATAGATTTGTCGTTTGTTTCCAGAGTATAACGCTCAAAGTTGATGTACAATCATACGTGACAAACTTGTTTGAGAGATCCGGGAATCAATGGTGTGCTTGATTGATACATGCTCCAAACAAATATTTGGTAGAGTTGCGATTTCGGTTGTGAAAATCCAATGGGACATAGGTAGCCGTGGCCATGCTACCCGGTTCCTGAACCGGAACCGAAAAAAATCCGAATACGAATCCGGTCAACACCGGTTCCTTCAAGAACCGGTCCGGTTCCTAGAAAATCAGGCGGTTCCTACCCAGTTCCATGTTTCTGCTGCTCGAACCGGTTCCTATCCGGATAATTTCAATCCGGTTCTAGATCCGGTTCTTGGGAACCAGATCCAACGGTCAAATGAAGAAAGAAGACAGTAGCATCATCATCCTGCAAATAGGGACGTTGGAGCCTTTTATTGCCCGTTTTCTAACGGTAACAACCATTAAAACACTCCATTTTGACCTCCTAAACATTCCTATAAATACCTTTGATGATTTTGGTTGAATCACAACAATCAAGCACACAAAAAACACTCAAAAATTGCTCACAAACTTGATAAAAAATGTCTAGAAGAAACCAAACTTCTCAATCTCATCCAACATCATCAAACAATACCACTTCTCAAGCTCAAGGTTCTACAAACCAACCGTTTGAAGTTGGGATTGAAAAAACAACCCGAAACCAAGAAGTTTGGTGTCATTTCGAGTTGGTTAGGTTATTGGATGGATCAAAAAAGGCTCGTTGTAAAGCTTGTAACACTTTAATCAATTCCGATGGGAACTCTACATTGAAGAAGCACACGAATAAACATTGTTAAGCAACAAAAGGCGTTTCGGGATCGGGACAAAGTGTTATGGGACAAGATGGGAGTATTTTTGTATATGACGAGAGGGCGCTTCGTCAAGATTTAGCTCACTTTGTGATTCAAGAGGGTTTTCCGTTCAACCATTTTGACAACCCTCGGTTAATGAGGTTGATTCAAAAAAAGGCTTCAACCACGCTACACTCATGTAAGTCGTCAAACTCTTAAACGTGATTGTTAAATCTTGGGTAAAGGTTAAAAAGGAATTAATAATTGGTTTTGATGCTTTAGAAACTAGTGTAAACTTAACAACCGATGTTTAGCCGGCGGGTCATGGTTTGCCGGGTTCGTACATTTGTGTTACCGCACATTGGGTTGACCCCGATACTTGGCAAATGATGAAACGTACTATTGGTTTTGAAATCTTTCCAAATCCGGACACGGGTGAAAATTTAAGTTGAATGTTGAGATATGTTATGAAAATGTTTGAAATAGAAGAAAAGGTTCAATATCATTCGATAATGCTTCAAATAATAAAAATGCGGTGGGATTACTAAAACTAAAATACCAACAGATTGTTGATGGCATTTTTTATCATAGTCGATGTGTTGCACACATCATTAATTTGTTTGTGCAAAGCGGACTAGCGAGTGAGCAAATATTTAATTTAAGAGAATCTTTTAGAAAAATGTTACAAGATATTTTTCAAGTTGGATCAACAAGATATTTTGAGTATATAAAATTGTGTCATGAATCGAATTCCATTTTTTTTATCACCAAATGTGGACGTTCCTACAAGATAGAATTCGACTTATAACATGTTTGTTTGTGCTTTACATAAAAAAAACACGTTACAACATTTTCATGATGACCTTTATGCTAGACAAAGGTGTGGGGAAAATATGGTACCATTTTCAGTTGAAAATTGGAGTCTTATTCAAAAAATAACCGATTTACTCAAAATTTTTAAAATCGCAACAACTATGTTATCGGGTATTTGTTATCCCACAAGTCATTTGGTCCTTAACCAACTTTATGTGATGTGTAACATAACATGGGTTTACTTGCGCCGCCGCAATAAACCCATGTTTTAACATTAGCGGGGAGGAATATCTTATCGATAAGATTGGTTTAGACTTGGATTTGAACCAAATAAACCCTTTTTATGTTACAAATGCACAAGAATCGTTTAAACAAAATTTCATACGTTTATATGATGTTTATTTTGAGAAATATGGTGCCACAAATGTGGGAACGAGTTCGGTGCCAAGTATGTGGTCTTCGGCCTCAACCGTGGATCCGGATTTGGACTTATTTTCAAATTTAAGACAAGAAAGCGGTAAACGGGCTAGGAGTAAGAATTTATCGAGCAACGAATATGGGAGATATACGGGAACCGATTGGTTAAACACTATCACACCCGAAGAGTTAAAGAAATTTGATGTTTTGAATTGGTAGAAACAAAGGGAATCTCAATTTCCCGTTCTAGCCGCAATGGCCCGGGATTTACTAAGCGTACAAGCTTCAAGTGTTTCTTCGGAATCCGCTTTTTCTACTAGTGGAAGGGTATTTTCGGTAAGAAGAACAAGACTCACACCTTATCGTTTGAGATGTGTATTTGCTTGAAGGATTATTTAGATGGGAATGAACGTATACAAGACGTTTCTGTTGATATAAATAATGCGTAAAAACGTTATTAATATTTCTCGATATCTCTAGGTTTTGACGATCACAAAATCTTAAATCATGAAACGTAAAATCATTACGTAAACAAGTATTTAGTGACAAAATGTCATTATATCCAACTTAATCACTTAAGGTATGAATAAACAATTACCTAATACATTTTATGATCAAAAGAAGGTTTATTTAATCATTAAAAATTATATAAAATGGTATAAACATTTTATATATTTAGAAAAACACTTTTGGTAATTAAAGGAAAATGTTTAATTTATAATAAATATATGAATTCAAAATTTTAACCAAAATCATTTAAATTTTCACCAAATAAACTTTCCCCAGAAAAAGACAAAAGATCTGGCCGTTACAGGAAGGCGGCCCCCTTAATTTTAAGGGGGCCGACCACCATTTAAGGGGGCCGACACGCTCCTGTGACCAGAATCTTTTGCCTATAAATACTGGTTCAATCCTGCATTTTTTCCTCACCTTTTGCACTAAAACTTTCTGTCCAAATCCTCTTAAATCATCTTCCTAAATTCTTTGATCATAAGATTATAAGTTCTTTTTTCAAGTGATCCAATCCCTCATCATTCAAAGTGCAAGAGAAGAATACTTCTTCAACATCTAGTTAAGAAGTATTATAGATTTGTGAATATTGCTTGTAGTTGTGTAAATTATTTGTAAAGGTGTAGAGGTTTTGTTATAGGTAGATTTAGATGTGTTAGTAGTGAAAAGAAGTTGTAAATAGAAGTTGTGAATAGAAGTAGTGATGCGTGGGCTTAATCGTTCAACTCAGGAATAGTGTCGCTAGGATTAGAAAGCCTAAAAACTAGGTCTAGAGGTGAGGGATGATTCTTTTTGTATTTATATATTTTATGAAAAGCAAGTAAAAATCTCGGGTTTTGGAAGAGTGGGCGGAATTAGTTGCTAGTCAACTAATCCAATAACTAAAGATGCAATCAAAATAAAATAACAAAAATGTAAATAAAGCTAATTAAACTAGTGGGGTGAACAGTAATTGGGAGAATTGTGTTTACTTAGATTTCACTACTCCCTAGATATCTTTTACAGGTTAATTGTTTGTTACAGTTGCGTGGATGACGAGTTATATTCCTTAATACCAATTGTGGGGTGGCGTACGTACTTTCCCAACTCTATAAGCTCTTACTTCACTTCTATGTCGAGCCTGCAAGAAGCTCCTAACATGGGATCACTAAAATTCGCTCATGCATTAAATACAACCATAAAAACCTAGTACGCATTGGTTCATGTTTCTTAAGACGTTCAAGCAAGTTACACAATGGAGATCTGCCAGTTTTCTTAAGCCTAACATCGAAATCATTCATTCATTACAACTATAAACAAGCAATCAACCTATAATCAACATCTAGGTTTCATTACATCTAAGCAAACACACAAAAGATCTAGCCTAGCATGTTAAAATCAAGACAAGCGTAAGATATATTCAAACAACACATAGACATATTGAATGAATTGAAAGGATACTTATCTCAATTGAACATGAAGGGTTTCAAGTGGTGAAAACCCTTGAAAATACTGTAAAAGTCGTGCTAGGGTTTATTAATTTCGACCCTAAAATTCTCCTCTCTTTAGAATGAAAATAACAAAGAGTATATATAGATTTCCTAAGGTGACGGCGTCAAGAAGAAAGTTCTGACGCCGTCAACCCGCCGCCCATATTATTCTCGGATTGCCTAGATCCAGATCTGACGCCGTCACGTGTAATGTTGTTCTGGGCCGTCACCACTTTTACTCTTGACGACCTTGCTTTAACGCCGTCACGTTTTCACTGGGCCGTCACCATTTTTACTCTTAACGCCGTCATCAAATTGCTCTTGACGTCGTCAGGCACTGTTCCTTGCAAGGAAAATTAAGACTTTGCCGTTTTCTTCACTTTTATGCTCAAAAAACGTCCGAAATGCTTCCTTTTCTACAATTCACTCCCAAAGTACCTAAAATCACAAAAGGAACGATTTAGGGCAATATTTGATCAAATAAATTCCAATTCCGGCTTAAATGACCCCTAAAAACGGATCATTTTTCGCCTCATCATATACCCTTTCACTTGAGATTTGCTTGTCCTCAAGCAAATGCGCTTTTATTCTAGTCAAAATATAAGTTAGGGGTCATTTAACACTAATATAAAAGTAATTACAACAAATAATCGTTCCACTAAAGACCAAAGACAAGCACGGAGGTCATATACTAGCACCTCACAAATAGTGTTTAGATACTCACATCTCTCGGGTGTAATAAAGTATATATCACAATATGGAAATGGAAAACATCTCTCACTACCTGTCATAACAAAATAGATTACCATAGGCTTGGGAAAGGATCAAACCTCCACCACATGGCGTAAGCACCTAGGATAAACTATCAAAGAGGTCTTTTAAAGGGTTATAACGTTAGGTGTAGGGATATGGAATACACGGTTTTGTTGGATAAAGACAATCTTTACTGGTGGCGAGTTAATCATCCTGGTTAATTACATGTACAATATGGCGTTGCTAAGCCAAGACTAGACTCGACTTAAGCTAATATATGAAAAATAACAAAAACATAGAATAAAACGGGATGGTAGTCCGTATGTTTTTTCTCTTTTTCTTTTTCTATTTTTTTTTCTTTTTCTTAATTTTTTTGATTTTTTTTTTTTTTTTTTTTTTTTTTTTTTTTTTTGCATACATTCTTACTATCCAAAATAATAATTAACATTCCCATTACACTTGAATTTTTACATACTTTATAATAAACTAATCTAATGACTCGAATTAAGATAATCAAAACACTTGGAGTACTTTTAAGATTAACGTACATATGGGGGTAATAAAATGATGTTCTTCCCCATTACTCCATAACATTAGTACTTTACCCGTGAGTCCCAATCGTCCCAAAACAATATGTACAAGGATATGACTCGACTTAGCAACCATGTAATCAATTAGATAATTAACTAAGGGTTTAAACAAATAACAATAATGCACTAAAGATGAGTGCATATGATGGATCTAGACACCTTGAACTTGTGTTAGATTGATACTTTGAATTATATCACTAAGTATGCGGAATCTACTTAGTAACACTTAGAAGTTTGATTGTGAGTAAGACAGTTGTATATGAACAAGAACAATATATGTAAACAAACTATTAGCTCCAATATTATTAATGATAATAATACGAGTGATCTTAATATCACTAGGGTTACACCTTGAAGCTCTAGAAAAACGTATATCAAACCTTTAACCTAGGATCTCCTTTTATAGCACAAGGAGTCCTCTTTTACAAGATAAGTATAAAGCTAATAGAATAAGATATACACAAGATCTATTCTATATTTATCTAAATACATTTCCTAACAGTTATCTAATAAGCAGTGGTAATATATGTTCTTGCAGTGGTAATGAGTTTCCACTGCAAGTACAATCTTCTGCAGTTGTAACTTCTTCTCTTAGCCGTGGTAACTGTTAGTATAATTCCCAACAATCCTCCCCTAACTTATGATTAATACATAAATCAACAAGTTTCTTCAAATATTCAGTAAACATGAGGATATGGGAATTCTTCCAAACACTTATCTTTTTCTTCTTAACTCTTTATCAGCTCTCACACTTTGATCATAAATCCTTTGTAGCAAATCATCTATGACTTCAGTTCTTTCCCAGCACCTAAGCTTCTCTGACAACATCACTGTCAATACTCCAGCTCTCAATGGATATTCTTTCTCAGCCAACATAAAGACATCAACTCCATCTTGAGTAGAAACATGATGCACAGAACTTGAATCATAGAATTTCCACAAAGTTCTTGTACCATGAGCTTCAAATCTCCAATATCTATCACTTGGGTCAGGTTCATATAATCTTATGAAGTGAACCCATAACTCCTTAGCCTTGACATCAACAAGTTCATCCTTCTTGAACTGATCTTGAACAATCCTCCACAAAGTATCCAAGTCTTCTCTATCACAAGATCTAACAATATCTTCAAAATCTCTGCACATGCTTGTGACATTTCCAGTTCTGATGATCTTCCAAGCTACACCAAAACTATCAGAAAAGATCTCCCAACCAACAACTGGATATTTTGCTTGTAGAGGTTCTATATTGAGTACATCAGTCTCTATAAACAACATGTTTGTAACTTGCTCTTCTGTCAACTTGCTAGGACCCTCTTCTGCTTGAGATGATTCTTGAGTCTTCAACTTCTTTGCATCTTTTGATCCAAGACTCACTCCAGACCTTTTTGTCTTCATAACTATAGGTTCTTGATCCATTGGAATGAATTTACTATCTTGTCTTTTAATTCTGTAGTAAATACCTCCAATTTGATCATGTGACATTCCTTTGAATTTACCCATCTTCATATTACCAACATGGCAACAAAAAGTATTCATCTCAGCAATGATCTGTGCCTTTGTAAGCTTTCTTGGCTTCTTTTGACCTTTTCTAACATCCCCAATGATTTCATCAAGAGCCTGCTGATTCTTCATTTGAATGAAATCTTTAAGTTGAGCAGACTTTTGGTCTTCATTCAAGGTTGTATTAGCAATAAGTTCAATGGCCTTCTTTCTGATTATTTGATCATTGTTAATCAAATAGTCAATCTCTTCTTCTGTAGGCACATGAGTGAATAATGGAGGTTTCTCATGTATGACAGTTGGTGAGACACTTGAAATTGGTTCTGCCATAACAGCTTCAAGTTTATCCAACCTCTTTGCTTCCATAAAACTAGCAACTTCATCTTCCTCTAACTTTCTCTTTCTTTCATTTTCTTCTGCTTGTTGTTGTTCTGCCAATCTTGCATCAAAATTAATTTGAGCTTGTTCTTTCTTAGAAATCTTTCTTGTAAGCTCTTGTTCTGAAGCAGTCACAATAGCCTTTCCTTTTACTGATCTTATTCTGGCAGCTTCTTCCTCTGCAGTGGTAATTTCTTGAGTAGCAGTGGGAACTTTTTCACTTGCAGTGGTAATTGGTTGATCAGTGGGAACAGATTCTGCTTCAGTGGAAATTGGTTGAGTAGTTCCAACTAAATCATCAAAGTTAAAACCAGCATCAACATCCATATCAACATCCATATCTTCAAAAACCAATTTCCTCCCCTCAGTCTCAGCAACATCATCTTTTGCTTGAGCATTATCAGAATCAGGAAGCTCAGCAAACTCTTTTTCAAAATTTTTACTCCTCCCCTTAAGCTCTGCATCTATTTTCCTCCCCTGTTTGGAAGAATCTCCCAAAGCTTTAGTAGAACTTGCAGAAAACTCATCCTGAGGTGAAGATGATGAAGATAACACAACTTTAGCAGATCTTTCCTTCTTGAGATTCTCAACTTCATTCTGCAATCTTTGAATCTCATTCTTCAATTGATTCAGCTCTGTGGCATGTTGTTCTTTGGTCTGTGCCAGATCTTTCTCCAGAGCTTGAACCTGCTTGACTAACTTGGTACAAATGTCCATCAAGTCAGGTAGTTGCACACTGCCTTCATCACTTCCAACTGTGTAACCTGTTGGGAGAGGTGAATCATGAGGCATGGATTCAGGCTCCTCCCTAGTTGGACTAGGATGAAGCCTTGAACCACCACTGCTTGTTCCTAAACAAAAAGGTTTAGCAACATACAATGTTGAGATGAGAGAAGTTGGTTGTTTAGACCTTATCTCATAAGTGTGAGTTACAGCAGGGGTATGGTGAATTGGTGGAACAACAATATTGGGTGTGTTATAGGATACAACTGGGATGGTTGCATCTTCACCCTGTACCTGAGCAATTTTAGCAAGCATTTGAGGTAAAAGTGGATGAACCTCCCCATTCCAAAGATCAGAAGCCTTACACATGTTTTGAAAAACTTTTGGCTTAAGACTGGAAGGTTCATAAATTCTATTGTGAGGGTGCAGTTGAAACTCATTTAACACTGCTTGCACAAACCTTTGATACATCAAAAATTTATGTTGACTCTTTACATTGCCTTTCGTATTATTGAAAATAAACTTTGAAAAATTGAAAGTCCTATCTGTTGCCAAACAAACCAAAGGATAAGCCATGGTTGATGCAAATTGTTCATAAGATGTTTTCTTAGGACTTAGGCAATGTAAAAGAGTGTGAATTAAAAATCTCCAATGGGGACAAAAACATCCTTTTCTGAAAGTAACTTTTTGTTCAGATGTATCACACCCCATTAAAGCAATATTAGTGAAAATTTCTGAATTAGGTAATGTGATGATACCATTGAGATCATCCAATTGGAGAATTCTCCTCAAGGATGACTCAGTAACATCAATAGTTACCCCATCAACTGTGGCTCTTAGAGCATCCACAAATTCTTGTGTGTCTTCCTGTTCAAGAGTTATGGACTCCACAGTGTTCCAGAACTGTTTGATATGAGAGACATAGATTGTGGGATTAATAGTTAAGGCATACCTTATATGAGTTGTGTTTAGAAAATCCACAATCTGATGAAAAACAGGGTCACTCTTCTCGTTTGACTTTTGTAAGTAGGCCACTTGGTTGTGCTCCTCGACAAATTTTAGAATCGCCATGATATTTGTGAAAAAGAGAATAAAAGTGTTAGTAATCAAGATAAAAAGCAAGCCGTATGATGATCAATTTATACTAAGAGGGTTTGAGGAGGTTGCGCAATGTGAATTATCTTTAGAAAGAATTATCTTTGGAAAAAGAATAATTTATAATAAGAAAGTGGATAATTCACAAAAGATTTTACCCTATTAATACGGAAAGACGATGATTTTTACAACGGCTAGTAAAAGATAGATTACTGACACAGCAGTTGTAACGGCTAGTTCATCAGTGGAAAAATTACTCTTGTAGTGGTAACTAATGAACTAGCAGTGGTAAAATTTTCACAACATATCAAAGAGCAGTGGTAAATAAAACATTAGAATTTGCTGCTCTTATCATAGTTTTTAGCAAACTACCAGCTATCAACGGATTTGATATGTCTTTACCATGAGCCATTTGCTATGGACTAGCCAACTCTTGATCACTTGGATGTATGGTGAGTTGATAACCTAGTTTTTGGTAAACTATCAACCATAAACGGATTTGATAAGTCTTTACCAGTAGCCGTTTGCTCTGGACTAGTTGATTCTTATGTGAATTAGACATGGTGAATCAATAACCATTTGTTGTGTGTCCATGATACACACCTTATTACTCCAATGACTCCAATAATATGGGTTGTATGCTGCAAACCAAAGTAACTTTCAACTTAACCCATAATAATTAACCCAAAGTAACTTTTTAACCAAGTTACTATTCACAAAAATATCTTCCAAAAGTCAACCCGATAATAACCAAATTTACTCTTCCAACCTATCAAAACAGGTAAGAGTAAATATTCTTCATTAATTATAATTCGACCTTGACTTTGCCTATAAAAGGGGGCTCAAAACTTTTATCTCTCATCAACAAACACCTTCACAACACAAACCCTTAATTAACACAATGAGCTGGTTCCCAATAGTGTATATATCTTCTGATGATTCTTCTGATGAGGAAATCAGCTATTGTTCAAACTCAGAGGATCTTTCAACAGGATGGAGTGATTACTTCCCACCAAGTGCAACCACTTCCACAGCTTCCAACAAGCCAACCAAAAAAACTGAAGCTTCTCCTGCTCCATCTTTGGAGTTCTATTCAAGTTCATCCTCTGATGATGAGAATGATCCAACCTTTGATCTTTCCAAAGAGCTTCCAAAGGCCCTCACCACAGCATTGAAGACTGCCATAAGCAACATGAAGTGGCCTGCTGTTGAGAAGCCTACCCAAGCATCAAAGCCTCCCAAGCAAGTTCTGGGACTTGCTTGTCCAAGGAAACAACTCTCTTTTGATGACAAGAGAAATAAAGCTTCCAAAGGCAAGCATGACTATGAAGGAAAAGGAAAGAAACCTATGGAGTAGGTGTTAGGTTGTAGGTTCATGTTTTATGTGATGGTTTTCTGTTTTGGTGATAATGTTTTCTTGATGGTTGTAATGTACTTCTTCTGATGATCAATTAAAGTACTTCTTTCTTCTTGCTTTTATCACCAAACTTTCCACTCTTGTATGGTTATTTCCACTATGCTCTTGATAACTCTGCATACAAATTAGTAGAAAACCATACATACAATACAAACAATATTTGTACCTAAAAACTATCCTGCAACACTGAAAAAAAAATATTAGACATCAAAGTTTTATGGATTTAGCATTCCAATACCTGTTACCAAGTATTGAAACCTACCCACATCAAGCCCTTTTGTTAATAAATCAGCATAATTGTCATCAGTATGAATTTTGACAACATTAATAAGCTTTTTCTCAAAACAATCTCTAATGAAGTGATGTCTAATTTCAATATGTTTAGTTTTAGTGTGTTGCACAGGATTTTTAATAATGCATATGGTACTAATATTGTCTATATAGATAATGGTGTTCATGAAATTGTACCCATAATCCAATAATTAATTCTGAAGCCAAAGAATCTGAGCACAACAACTAGCAGCTGCAACATATTCTGCTTCAGTGGTTGAAGTAGCAACCATAGTTTGCTTCTTGCACTGCCATGACACCAATCTACATCCAAGAAATTGACATCCTCCAGTAGTTGATCTTCTATCCAAACTTGCACCAGCATAGTCACTATCTGAGTATGTGATCAATTCCATTGGAGAGTCTCTTGGATACCATAATCCTAGATTAGGATAAGTCTTCAAGTACCTAAAAATCTTTTCCACTGCTGTCATATGTGATGTCTTTGGAGTCACTTGAAATCTTGCACAAGCACATACAGCAAACATAATGTCTGGCCTTGAGGAAGTAAGATACATCAAAGAACCAATCATAGATCTGTAAGTGTGGACATCAACATTAGCACCACTAGCATTCTTTAACAATAGGTGAGTGGTCTTGTCAGTAGGGGTATTTGAAGATTTTGCATCAGTGAACTTGAACTTCTTAATAATCTCAGCCACATATTTGTCTTGACTGATAAATATGCCTTCCTTACTCTGTTGTACTTGCAGCCCCAAAAAGAATGTAAGTTCTCCCATAGAACTCATTTGAAATTCATCCTTCATCAACTTCTCAAACTCTTTGCACATCTCTTGTTTAGTAGACCCAAAGATAATATCATCAACATATACATGCACAAGTAGAATGTCACCCTTGTCTTTCTTGATGAACAAAGTTTGGTCAATCTTGCCTCTATGAAACCCATTATTCAATAAATAAGTAGCTAAGGTTTCATACCACTTCCTTGGAGCCTGATGTAAGCCATAAAGAGCCTTAACCACTTTATATACTTTATTTGGGTGTTGAGGATCTTCAAAGCCTGGAGGTTGAGAGACATATACCTCCTCATCAATAGTACCATACAGAAAGGCACTCTTAACATCCATTTGATAGACTGTAAAGCCCATAAATGATGCATAGGCTGAAAACAATCTAATAGCCTCAATCCTTGCAACAGGAGCAAACACTTCTTCATAATCAATACCCTCCTCTTGAGTGTAGACCTCTTTCATCTTTCTTGTTTCTGAAAACCCATTTAGTACCAATGACCTTCATACCATCAGGCAAGTCACAAAGAACCCAAACCTTTTGAAGTTTAAACTGTAGCAACTCTTCTTGCATAGCTTCAACCCAGCTAGATTCTCCTAGAGCCATATACACATTCTTAGGCTCCACCGGTGAGAGAAAACAGAAAAACAGACACTCATTCTTCTTACTATGTTTCTTGGACTCATACACTTCACTTATGAACCCATGAATATCATTTTTCTTTGTCTGTCTTCTAGTCTTCACACCTGATTGAAGTTCACCAATAACATTATCAAGTGGATACACTTTGTGAATTGAAGATTGTGATATGCTAGGAATATCATATGTTGTAGGCATGTTTGAGATCTCTACATCATCACTTGGTGATTCCTGAGAAGTATGTTCCACATTTGGGCTGACAGTGGAAACTTCTGGTGTAGCAGTGGGAATGGAGTTACCACTGCTAGTAGGAATATCTTTATTTACATCAAAATTCACACCATCTGCATCACTTGTCTTTTCAGAATTGTCAAAAAAGTCCCAAATTGGCATAACAATTTGATCTTCATCATCTTTACAAGCTTCATCTTCATTAATGAATTCTTCTTAATCTTCAAGATCTTTGTCTCCAGTGCTTGAAGTGAGAGGAACATAATTCATTGTATTTGATAATGTTTCAAGATCAAATAGCCAATCTGGTCCTGAACCTGCCATGTTTGCTTTATTTTCAAGAAACTGAACTTGCAAGTTCTCTTCAATCTTCTTTGTTCTTAAGTTATAGACTCTAAAAGCCTTGCTAACCATAAAGTATCCAACAAAGAAGCCTTCATCAGAATTTTCTTCAAATTTACCCAGATGATCAATGGTATTGAGAATGGTAACATGACACCCAAATGGCCTCATAAACTCCAAAGTAGGAGGCCTTCCTCTGAACAACTCATAAGGTGTCTTGTTCTTTGTTTTGACCACTAAAACTCTGTTTTGAATGTAACAAGCAGTGTTAACTGCTTCAGCACAAAAAGTCACTGGAAGCTTTGAATCAGCTAACATGGTTCTAGCAGCCTCAATTAGTGTTCTGTTTCTTCTTTCTGCAACTCCATTTTGTTGAGGAGTTCTTGCAACACTAAATTCTCTTTTAATACCTTTGTCTCTGCAGAAATCATCCATAACTTTATTCTTGAACTCTGTCCCACTGTCACATCTGAAGATCTTGATTTTCTTTTCATATTGATTTTCAACTTCAGTGATGAATGTCTTAAGGATGCCAGTGGTTTCATCCTTGGTTCTTAAAAAGAAAACCCATGTGAATCTACTAAAATCATCAGTCACAACAAGACAATACTTCTTCAAATTTATGCTGCTCACAGAAGTAGGACCAAACAAGTCCATATGCAGCATAAAGAGTGGATGATCAATAGAATTGAATGCTTTGGTCTTGCATGAAGCTCTGTGTTGCTTTCCATTGAGACAGGAAACACAAGTTTGGTCATTTTCAAATCTTTTCTCTGGTAGACCTCTGACAAGTCCATCTTTCACAATCTTGTTGATGGTCTTGAAGTTGACATGACCAAGCCTTCTATGCCAAAGCATTGATTCATCCAAAGTGGCTTTAGCAAGCAAGCAAGTAACATCATTATTAGCCACTATGTTCTTCATGTCAATGCTATACAGATTACCTTTTCTAGGGATTTTAAGCAAAATGTCACTTTCATCAGGAAGCTTATAATCCTTAGATAATATACAGCATTCATCTTCTGTGAATAGAACTCTATGCTTCTTGTCACACATCTGTGACACACTAAAAAGGTTGTACTTGAGTTCTTTCATATACTGCACATCTTCAAAATCAATGTTTCCAGCCTTGATTGTTCCTTTGCCAGAAACTTTGCCACCAATTCCTCCTCCAAAGCTGACAAATTGTCCATCATAAGGTTGAAAGTCTGAAAGATAGGACTTATTGCCAGTCATGTGCCTGGAACATCCACTGTCTGAGTATCCTTGATCATTAGTAATCTTTGAATGTCCCTGCACACAAAATAAAGGAATTAGTTCCTTTTGGGGACCCAAGCCACAAATGAATTGGATCTGCCTCGTGTATCAATATAATTATATCTATCAAAGGTCATTGATACACCATTGGGATTGTTTGAGGTGATGGTTCCTTTTGGTTTCCATTCCCAACGTGCTGAGGCCTTAACAGCATTTCCCATATTTACCCTTTTCTTGTTAACAGACCCACCAGTGGTAACCTTTGGCCTTGCAGTGGTAACTGCTGGCTTAGTAGTGGAAACTGCTTGTTTTGAAACTTTGGGTACCCACTTCTGATTATTGTTAACTTTCTTTTCAAAATTGGTCTTTTTCCCTGTTTGAGTAGATTTAACAAAAGTAGTAATAGGGGGCTTAGGGTAAACTCTGTTTTTATTTCTAGCAGTGGCAACTGCTGGTCTAGCAGGGGAAACTGCTGGTCTAGCAGTGGAAAGTGGTTTAATGCCAGAATGAAGCAAAACAGACCTGGGAATCATCTTGCTAAGAGGATTTGGGTGAGTTAAGTTATTAGCATTTTGTCCATTCACCCTAGTATTCCCAAACACTTCCCTTCTTCCCAAGTGGTAGGTACAACTATAAGACAAATGGTCAAAGCTACCACATATATGACAGGGTTTGTTATTGAACACAAAATCACTACCAAATTGCCTAGATTTAACATGATTCCAACTCCTCATATTACCCCTAGGAGTTGGTGACTTACTTCTGTACATCTCTGCATATCTAGTAGTGGGCCTAGTGAAATTGGGTTGTGACCTAGGCTTCTCTTTGACTACATTAGGAATACTTCTTTTAACCTCCACTTTAACATTCTCAGGAACACTAGGTTTAGACTCAACATTTAAATTTTCATCTTTAACAAACTTTGGTCCATAGGTCATAGGTAGTTCCTGGAATTCCTCTAATCCTGTGTGAGCTAAGTCAATGCCAGGAGGTGATGGAACACCTCTTAGAGGTGGTGGAACTGTTTTGTATCCAATTCCTGATTTGGCTTTGCTCGCAACTTGGGCTTCCCAAATTTTGTCAATATACTTGGATTGATGATCCAGTGTTTGCTTAGTTATCATTATATTCTCACTAGCCATCTTAACCTTTTCTAGTTCTTCTCTAAGAACCTTATTAACAGCAACCTGATAATCTAAGTCTCTTCTTAATACTGCAATATCATCATTGAACTTAGATTCATTTGCCCTATAATGCTCTAACTGAGTTTCTAAAACACCTAGGCCTCTTTTATGATTTGCTAAGTTATAATTAGTATGAGTTAACTCTAGGCATTGTTCATTAAATTGTGCTTTAATTTTCTCATACTCTTTTAAGGCCTTACAAGATTTAGAACAAGCATTATCAATTTGTACCTCAGAGTCAGAAAAAGCCATTAGTGCAAGCTCAGTAGCAACCATTGCAGACTCTGAATCATCTTCCTCATCCTTGGTCATAAAGCTCCAATCAAAACTCACTCCATCAATAGCCAATAGCCCATTTGGCTCATCAGTAGTAGGTTCCTTCTTCTTGTCCTGCTTATACCAAGTTGACCTGTTGTCAGATTTCCTTGGCTTCCTGCACTCCCTGGCAAAATGCCCCTTCTTGTGACAATTATAGCATTCCACCTTCTTTTTGTCAAAACCTACAGTTTCATTGCCACTGATGTTGATCTTTCTTCCAGTCTTCTTCCAAAACTTCTTTGTCCTTAAGCTTAGTAAAGCTACTTGCCATTTAATGTCCATCTCCTCCATATCATCCTCATCAATTTGATCCAAATCCTCATGATTGAGAATTGAACCACCCACTTGACTTGATATAAAGGCATAAAAAGTAGTATCACTAAGTCCTGCAATCTATCTCTTTGAGCTACTAGTGGAAATACTTCCACTACCAGTGGAAACAACAATGTTAGCACTGTCATCATCACTATCACTTTCTTCATCTGAACTATCATCAAGAGATGATGATATGAGTGCTACACTTCTTGAACTTGAGCATATTTTGCCAGCTTTCTTCAATCTTTGTTCAATAACCTTGAAGTTATTGTACAAATCATTAAGTTTCATGGTCTCCAATTCTGGCTTATCTTCCCACACAGCAACATTGGTTCCAAACTCAGAGGGTAAGCTTCTTAAGAACTTTAGATTAAGGTCTTCCCTTTCCACCTCAATCCCAAAAACAGTGAGTTGAGTAACAATCTTTTGTAGCCTTGTGAATATGCTATCAAGAGATTCATTACTTGTTGAACCAAAGTTTTCATAAGTCTGCTTCAGCAAGGTCTTTTAAGTCTTCTTGGTGGAATCATTCCCACCAAAAACTTCACAGATCTCATCAAAAAGAGTCTTTGCAGTCTTGAACTTGCTGAATGCTAGAACTTGGTCTCTGGGAAGTGTCATCAGCAGCAAACCTCTGGCCTTGAGATCATTCTTCAGCTGAAGTCTTTCATCATCAGTAACAGGTCCAGTGTTGACCTTAATTACTTCCTTGCCACCAACCATCTCTGAAGTAGAACTTGGTTTGAAAGAATTTCCAACTATAATGATCTCCCAAAGTGTGTAGTCTTAAACCATAAAGAATTGTTCGATCATCAGCCTCCACATCTCAAAGTCATTCAACTTAAGCTTTGGAAGCTTAGCAGCAATGTTTGAGTTACTGGTTTCTGTCTCCATTGATTCTTCTGAGTGAAATAGAGTCTTCTAAATCAAAGTATCAAAACCTGGCTCTGATACCACTTGATGGATCTAGACACCTTAAACTTGTGTTAGATTGATACTTTGAATTATATCACTAAGTATGCGGAATCTACTTAGTAACACTTAGAAGTTTGATTGTGAGTAAGACAGTTGTATATGAACAAGAACAATGTATGTAAACAAACTATTAGCTCCAATATTATTAATGATAATAATACGAGTGATCTTGATATCACTAGGGTTACACCTTGAAGCTCTAGAAAAACGTATATCAAACCTTTAACCTAGGATCTCCTTTTATAGCACAAGGAGTCCTCTTCTACAAGATAAGTATAAAGCTAATAGAATAAGATATACACAAGATCTATTCTATATTTATCTAAATATGTTTCCTAACAATTATCTAATAAGCAGTGGTAATATATGTTCTTGCAGTGGTAATGAGTTTCCACTGTAAGTACAATCTTCTGTAGTTGTAACTTCTTCTCTTAGCCGTGGTAACTGTTAGTATAATTCCCACCAACATACACGAAAGGCTAAAGAGATTTGGGTGTACATTTAAGTGGGTTGTAACAAATTCTTCCTTTAAGTAAGATGCTTAAAGTTAGAAACGAAAAGATAGGCTCGGAGGGGTGTACTAGGGGTTTCGTGTACTAAAAATGAGTATAACGCTAAGGGTGTGGGAAAAATTAATTGACTTTACTAGCCAAGTAATATGACTTAAATGGTCAAGTAATTATGATACGGGTTTAACACAAGGGTGATTCTAATGCCTCTTATCATGTAGCAAATCCTACTACACGAATGTAGTCTCACTAGCGGTCTCGGGATGCATCACTAACGCAAGTTCTAGAATCTAAATGCTACCGGTACACTCATAAGCACTAATAATGAATGCTTTTCTTATCAAATCTAAAGGCGAACCTCACATATTTGGGTGGAAAATTTTTCTGACTGATACGGTTTTGTGCTAGTCATACAACTCCTATCCATGAGACGCTTGCTAAGGCTATAGTTTCACTCCTAAATGTTGTAAAAAATTTTAAATTTGGCGCTAAAATTACACTAACAAGTATTTCTCATAGTTTTATTACACACCTACAATCAAACAAACAAACTCAAGTGCAAGTGTATCCTATAAGGTATCATCATTTACCATCCCCTTACACTTAGGATGAACATTGTCCCCAATGTTCAATTAAAGAATGTAAAAGTAAAAACAGGTAAAAGAATGAAATCAAATACTCCCCTGATTCACTCGGTATGGATAGTGTGGTAACAAGGTTAGATCTTCCTTTAAGAAAATGAACAATCAAAGCTTCCCTTCCAGAATATAAATCATCTTCTTGTCATACATAACCTGTTAAACCTGAGAAAACAAACAAGGCAACCTCGCGTAAAATCGACGGCAATCTATATATGTTAACAAATCCTAGAAAACAAAGTAAGATATAATGCTTGTGGAATGAATGTTTTCAGATTTCCTGGAGATTATAAAACTAAAAATTTAACAAAAACTTTAAGACTCCGTTAGAAAAACAAAACTGGCAAAATTTCCAGATTTTTACACATGACGCCGTCAGAAGTGACCTACAGAAATCTTTATGTTAAGTTTCCGGAAAATTTTTGGAAAAACTTTGTCCTACTTCCTGGAAAATCATGCAAAATATCATTATGACTCGATACAAGCATTTGACTCTAACAAATATGAATATACATGTCCATTTAATATTGTGGAGAATCATGATCGGTTTTGTTTCTTAAAAACATATTTGGGGTTTCCCCTTACACTTATCTTTTGCGAAATACCTTTGGATGAAGTTAAGACAAAGCCAAACGACAAAATAAAGTATTTTCACCATTTAGTTTGAAACATGATCTACCAACAATAAAAAGAAAACATGCATACGGAAATAAATAACAATCAAATAAAATAAAAATCACACAAAGCATGGGTTGCCTCCCAAGAAGCGCTTTTCTTTATTTACGAGTCTTGTAGCTAGACTCAAGGTCATTGGTTATTACGTGACCTCATCCTTGGTCTCATCCACCGATTGTAAATGTTCCTTATAGAGACCAAACACCTTATTCTTAATTGCTTCTATGATCCTATTGGCAAACTCCTTATCAACTCTATATTTTGGTCCTAGAGTCAAGCAATCCTTATAGAAAAGGCTCTTCTTCTCCTATACATAATCCATGCCCTTTTTTTTATCATCTTCATTGATGTCCTCAAAAGCACCAATGTTATCCATGTCAAATCGAGGCACAAAACGAAATTCTTTCATTCTATTGGGCATCTTATAAGTGATCCTATCGGTGTCACTAGCAAATCAGATTGTCCCTTCTATCTCATCATATTCTAACTTGGACTCTTCAAAAAATGGTTTACCAAACACAACATGGGATAAGCGACAATCAATAACATTAGCAAGATCTTCAACAACCAAAAAGTTAGTAATATAAGTAAAATTCCCAACAAAGACATGTATACTTTTAATTCTCCCATCAAAGTTAGAAACTCCACCGGGGTATTTGGGATCTCTTCTAGGTCCAAGTCTTGTTTTCACTATATCGTTATAGACACTTGAGGACATAATGTTGATTGGGGATTTAAAATCAATGTAAGATTGTCAATATGTTTATACCCAATCATACATGGTATCTTAGCGTTCTTAGGATCACCTCTCTTTATCTTAGGTTCGATTCCAGTAAAAGGAGGTCGAGGATTATCAACAAGATTATTATAGTACGCAATCTCCTCCTTAGTGGGGTATAGATTAAAATAATCATCTAGCTTTAGATCAATCTCCCCTTCTTCAAGTTCCTCAACAACATCCTCAAAATCTTTAGTTCCTAGGTCCTTATTTGAATACAAGGTGGTCGCTAGGTCACTAAATGCATGGTCGAGCTCAACATTAATCAACATATTAAGCTCCCTAAGTTCCCTAATCTCATTCCAATCTATTCACACAACAAAGCCACTTCTCTAGGAGAAAGGGGTGGATTCGCGTTTTCCATAATGGTCAACGAAATAGTCAATGAATTTATTTTACTAACAAAGGCACGAAGAAATAGATCGACTAAAGAAAACCTAAAAATAAAAATAAAATCTTACTAGAAAGGAATCTAGCAAGTAGACCAAATTAAAAGAAATCCTAACCTAGACAATAACTATTCCCCGGGCTGCGGCGCCAAAAACTTGATGCGTGGGAATTGCACCAGGCTTTACCTCTCGAGGGATCTCGAGAAGCTTACAACCCCCACCAGGCAGTGTACCTGATCATTGTAGTATACTATAGTGACAAGTACCGGGGGATTGATCGTTCAACTCAGGAATAGTGTCGCTAGGATTAGAAAGCCTAAAAACTAGGTCTAGAGGTGATGGATGATTCTTTTTCTATTTTTATATTTTATGGAAAGCAAGTAAAAATCTCGGGTTTTGGAAGAGTGGGCGGAATTAGTTGCTAGTCAACTAACCCAATAACTAAAGATGCAATCTAAATAAAATAACAAAAATGTAAATAAAGCTAATTAAACTAGTGGTGTGAACAGTAATTGGGAGAATTGTGTTTACTTAGATTTCACTACTCCCTAGATATCTTTTACAGGTTAATTGATTGTTACACTTGCGTGGATGATGGGTTATATTCCTTAATACCAATTGTGGGGTTGCGTACGTACTTCCCCAACTCTATAAGCTCCTACTTCACTCCTATGTCGAGCCTGCAAGAAGCTCCTAACATGGGATCACTAGAATTCGCTCATGCATTAAATACAACCATAAAAACCTAGTACGCATTGGTTCATGTTTCTTAAGACGTTCAAGCAAGTTACACAATGGAGATCTGCTAGTTTTCTTAAGCCTAACATCGAAATCATTCATCCATTACAACTATAAACAAGCAATCAACCTATAATCAATATCTAGGTTTCATTACATCTAAGAAAACACACAAAAGATCTAGCCTAGCATGTTAAAATCAAGACAAGCGTAAGATATATTCAAACAACACATAGACATATTGAATGAATTGAAAGGATACTTATCTCAATTGAACATGAAGGGTTTCAAGGGGTGAAAACCTTTGAAAATACTGTAAAAGTCGTGCTAGGGTTTATTAAGTTCGACCCTAAAATTCTCCTCTCTTTAGAATGAAAATAACAAAGAGTATATATAGATTTCCTAAGGTGACGGCGTCAAGAAGAAAGTTCTGACGCCGTCAACCTGCCGCCCATATTATTCTCGGACTGCCTAGATCCAGATCTGACGCCGTCAAGTGTAATGTTGTTATGGGCCGTCACCACTTTTACTCTTGATGGCCTTACTTTGACGCCGTCACGTTTTCACTGGGCCGTCACCATTTTTACTCATGACGCCGTCACGTTCCCAGCAAGGAAAATTAAGACTTTGTCGTTTTCTTCACTTTTATGCTCCAAAAACGTCCGAAATGCTTCCTTTTTCAGAATTCACTCCAAAAGTACCTAAAATCACAAAAGGAACGTTTTAGGGCAATATTTGATCAAATAAATTCCAATTTCGGCTTAAATGACCCCCTATAAACGGATCATTTTTTGCCTCATCAAGTAGTGAAGAAGTATTAGTGTTGTGAAGAAGAAGTAGTGAAGTTGTGAGTAATTGTGTAATAGTAGTGGTGTGTATAAGTTTTGAAGAAGGTGTGTAGTGACTAGTGGTGTGAGATTGGTTCTAGCTACTATTAGGACTCGACATCTAGCTTAGTGTTGTTAATTGGTGTAAGCGAAAGTTGTGTAAGGTTTTCTCCGCCATAAGGGAGCTTGTTGACATAGTGAAGAAAACTCTCGAGTTAGGTGCTCGGGAGTGGAGTAGGGCGAAGAGGAGCTTCGTAGCCGAACCACTATAAATCCTTTGTCTTGTGGTGTGATCTTTCCATCTCTATCTCTTTACTTACTTACCTATATTGTTATCATTTACTTTCGTAGATATTGGTATACATAAGTGTTTAAACATTGATCTCACATAAAACTAGAATCGAAGATTTTGTAAACTAATCTTTCATAAAATTAAATACGACGTAAAACTATTCAACCCCCTTTCTAGTTTTCCACAATTGGCATCAGAGCTACGTTAAACAAGGTTTTTAAAATAAATTGTATTTTAAAACTTGAAATCGATTTATGGAATCGGAAAAATATTTAGAAGGGAACATGACATTTAAACCACCATATTTTGAAAATACAAGTTTTCTTGGATGGAAAAATCGATTCGAAAGTTATGTGAAGTTAATAGATTATGATCTTTGGCATGTCATTTCAATTGGTGATTTTCAACGAACAAAAACCACTTTTGAAAAACAAGATAATTGTTTCAAAATATTGTTTGATAAAAATAATATAGCTAAAATGATTATTATACAAAGCTTTACCAAGAATTGAATGTGAAAGAATATTTTTTTTGTCAAACGACAAATAATATGTGAAAAAGTCTTTTAAATTTTTATTAAGAGAAATGTCAAGCCAAAGAAAATTTTATATACAAAATAATTGAAAATGAAAGTATAGTAGATAAATATTTAGTTGAAATGAGTACAACTGCTACTAGTTCAAAATTTTTGTGTGAAGGTAATGATGGCGAAAACTCCATGAGTCATATCAAGAGCAAACAAGAAGGGTGTATAAAGTTAACGATCGAAAAGGAACTTAGTGATGATGACGATTATAGTTCCAAAAGTGAAGATGAAGAATATGCAAAGGTTGTTAAAGAATTCAAGAAGATTATTAAAAAGCGACTAAAAGCACAAGATAAAAGAAAAACCACCTGAAGAAGAAAATCTAGTGACGAAGATGGAACGATGAAACACAAATGTTTCGTAGCTCAAGCACCTAATGAAGTATGTCTAGGAGTAGATTTGGAGCCCGATGAATGGATAAAGGATAGTGGATGCTCAAGACACATGACGGGGAATCGCATATAAGGCGTATAACGGAGATAACGTTGTTTTTGGTAGTGATCGTCGTGGAAAAATCATAGGCAAAGGTACGATCTCTCAAGACTCTCTAACTATTGAAATGTTGAACATGTAGATAATCTAACTTATAACTTGCTTAGTATAGGTCAAATATGTGATAATAAGTGTAGGGTTACCTTTACCGATAAAGATAGTGAAATAATTAAGGATGAGAAAGTCATAAGTAGAGGAATTAGGAAAGGATGTATTTATGTTATGAAATTAGGAGACAAACCGGAAGATAGTATATGGTTAGCAACTATAGATGAAAACTCTACTTTGTGGCATAGGAGATTAGGTCACGCTAACATGCAACAATTACAATCTTTATTCTCTGAGGAACTAGTTAGAAACTTGCCTAGTCTAAGATATGATCAACACTTTGCGACGCTTGTAAAATTGGAAAACAAACACATGCTAGTCACAAAACTAAAAATATGGTATCCACTACTAGGTGCTTAAAATTACTTCATATGGATCTTTTTTATCCATCCGCAGTGCGGAGCTACGGTGGCAACCGTTACACCTTAGTTATAGTAGACGATTATTCACGATACACGTGGACTAGGTTCTTAAGTGATAAAACCGAAGCCTTTGAGAAATTTGAGAAATTTAGTAAAATGATTCAAAATAAATTAGGATGCTCAATAGTTTCAATTAGGACAGATCATGGTAGGGAATTTGACAACGAAGTACAATTCAGAAAATATTGTGATTTAAATGGAATATCTCACAACTTTTCCGCTCCTCGTACTCCTCAATCTAATGGGATAGTAGAAAGGAAAATTAGGTCTTTACAAGAAATGAGTAGAACAATGCCAAATGAACAATCTATCCCACAAAAATTTTGGTGTCACGCCGTTGATACATCAACGTACATACTTAATAGGGTTTCTATTAGACGAATATTAGGAAAAACTCCTTATGAGTTATTAAGAGGTAGAAAACCAAATATAGGCTACTTTAGAGTATTCGGAAGTAAATGCTTTGTCCTTAATACAAAAGGTTACCTCATTAAGTTCGACCCTAAGTCATACGAAGGAATTTTTCTAGGATATTCACAAAATAGTAAATCATACACAATTTTAAATAAACATACTATGAAAGTAGAAGAATCCTTAAATGTAACATTTGATGAAACTCCTCCACCACCTAAAACATTACCTTTAGAAGATGATGATGTGATTGAAGAAGAAGCTATTGAGGTTAGTAAAAATAAGTCCTTAGGAAATGATAAGGAAGTAGAAATATTAGAAGAAAATGAGGCTGTAAATATTAAGGAATCTAAATCACATCCATTAGGTAACATCATAGGTAGTTTGAATCAAAGAACCCTTATATCGCAAGCTCAAGACGAAAGTAACTTCTTTTGCTTTGTGTCAACAATAGAACCTAAGAATGTAAATGAAGCCTTAAAGGATGAAAGTTCGATTATGGCTATGCAAGAAGAATTAAATCAATTTAAAAAAAATGATATTTGGGAACTAGTCCCTAATCCTAAGAATATGACCATAATAGGAACCAAATGGGTATTTAGGAATAAAATAGATGAAAATGGAATAATAACTAGGAATAAAGCTAGATTAGTATCCCAAGGTTATAATCAACAAGAAGGAATTGACTATGACGAAACCTATGCCCTGGTAGCTAGACTAGAATCTATTAGAATACTCCTAGCTTATGTCTACGCCCTAGACTTTAAGTTATACCAAATGGATGAGAAGAGTGCATTCCTAAACGGTTTTATCAATTAGGAGGTGTATGTGGCACAGCCTTCGGGATTCATTGACTTCACAAAACCTGATTATGTTTATAAACTCAAGAAGGCTTTATATAGAATCAAACAAGCCCCCAAGGCTTGGTATGATCGATTAAAAGCATTTCTTATTAAACATGATTATTCCATGGGAATGGTAGACAACACTCTCTTCACTAAAAAGAAAAATCCGAATCTCATCATTGTTCAAATATATGTCGATAATATTGTATTTGGATCGACTTGTCAAGAAATGTGTGATGAATTTGCCAAAATCATGCATGATGAGTTCGAGATGAGTATGATGGGTGAACTAAACTTCTTCCTAGGATTACAAATAAAAATATTAAAAGATGGAATATTTTTTAACCAATCTAAATACATTAAGGAAATGATTAAGAAATTTGGCCTAGAAGACTCAAAACCCCTAAAGACACCTATGTCTATGGAAGTGAAACTCATAAGAGATGAGAAGGTGAGTCCGTAGATAACATTAAGTATAGAGGAATGATAGGTATTTTACTATACTTAACGGCAAGTAGACCCGATATCATGTTTAGTGTTTGCCTTTGTGCCCGCTTTCAAGAGGATCCCAAAACCTCTCACCTAGAAGCGGTTAAGCGTATCTTCCTTCAAATTAAAGGCACTATACACTTAGGATTATGGTATCCTAAGGGATCTGGCATAGAAACTATTGTCTATGCGGATTCGGATCATGCGGGAGACTACGTGGATCGAAAAAGCACTAGTGGTATTTGCACGTTTATGGGATGTTGCCTAACATCTTGATTTTCCAAGAAGCAAACCGCTCTTGATATTTCGACAACCAAAGCTGAATATGTAAGCACTGGAAAGGCATGTCAACAAGCACTATGGATGAAACAAGCTCTCATAGACTATGGCATTAGGTTAGAAAATATTCCTATAATGTGTGATAATAAAGGTGCTATATATTTAAGTAAGAATGCCGTTCAACACTCTAGGACTAAACATATAGAAATACGTCACCACTTCCTTAGGGATAATGTACAAAAAGGTAATATATCTATAGAAAAAGTTGCATCGGAAGATAATATTGCGGATATATTCACTAAACCCCTTAAGCATGAACTATTTAACCACTTGCTTTTAGGATTAGGAATGATGGAGCAAATTGACTAAATTCTATTGAATTTTCATTAATTACTTATTGCATAAAATTTCTTTCTTTTCTTTCCTTCGTCTCTGAGTCTAGGAATCTATTTCGCACAAAATTGAAGATTGGGAATTCTACATTGCATAAACATTTTCATAAAACCCAATCTATTTTATTTAAACAAATCTCACTTCTAGGAAACACATGAAAATCATTTCTTTTCTTGCATTGTTGAATAATGCTAAAAACTTTATTTAAAATCATGCATGAAATTTCACATGAATTGTCAAAATATATAATCTAATATATATCCTTGGCAATCATGGGTTAACCATATTGAATCAAGGAGAATTTGGATTGCTTCTTAGGATATCTTCATCTTTGCATTAGGAGTCGAAGCAATCTCATCTCCACATTTGTTGCATATAGGCACACACTAGAACAACGTCAAGAATCACTTTGTCACATTTATTCCATCACTAGTTTCTCACTCACTAGTTGCCTTTGCCCATATACTAAGTTAGTTATCTTAGGTATAATGACATTCTTATTTATTCTAGTACATTATTGTTTTTGCATGCATGCTTAGTTGATATTATATGCTTATTTGCCTACATATATACTTTTCATACATACTTCATTAAGATAATACATGTAGTTGCCTAAAGAGATGGACTTGCCTAAAACCAAACCATAAAACAAACATCTTTCTTGAAAAATTTCTACCAAAAACCCATTTCTGGAAATCTGGGAATCAGGCCCTGGGCGGCCCCCTAATTAAAATTAAAGGGGTCAGCCATTAATTAAGGGGGTCGGCCACCTGATAGTCGAGATTCCCTGTTTACTTTCTGCTTTTTAGCCCATTTCACCCTATTTTGATTCTCTACTTCCCTAAATTCACAAACATATTTTGTCTAGCAAATCCACCACATATAATCCTTCCATAAACACATAGTCATCCCACTATAAATACCATTCTTCATCACAAATCATTACTCAACCCATCATGTCATCTCCTAACCACCCAAGATCTAAACCTTCAAGAGTTGCTAGGATCTCCGTCAAACCCTTATGGAGAAGAAAACTTGATACTTGTCAAAAGTCCACCTCAATTAATGATGTTGTCTCCAACCAACCAACAACTAAACATCAAACTCACCCAAATAAAACCTCTGTTTTACATCCACATGACAACCTCACTATTTCACTTTGTAACAACATTCCACAACCATCAAAACATAAATCCTATGTTCCATGTTCAAGCCTCAATCCCTAGTCACAATCCAACTCCACCATCATCACCTTCCTCCGAACATAAAAAGTTCGTTGAGGAGCTCAAAGAAGCTCATGAGCTTAGTGCTCTTCTTGCCTTACACCTTGCTCAACATAATTTGGATCAACAACCATCCTCCACTCACTCCTCACCACCCAACAATTTGGTCCAACTTGAGAACCATGTTAACAATTATCCTTGTTGCATTTTTCTCCAAAAATAAACCATTGCTCTCAATGAGTACTTCACTTGGATTGAGTATCTCCTCACAGGGTCTTCTCCACCGTCATCACAAACACAACAATCCAACCCTTCCGCTCCAAACTCTCCACCACCAAACACTCCAAACTCTCCAAACAACATTCCCACAAAAATCTACCTCCACTAGATTCATTCACCATGCTTCCCCTCTCCAAGCAAGTCCTAGAGACCTCAAGTTGGCAACTTAGTATTATCTATTGTAATTTGCTAAGAAAAGCATATATGTATGCTTATGTACTAACGATTATGTTTCCAACATAATCTATTTTAATAACTAATGAATGCTTGTTGAGATTTATTTCTTTTGTGTACTTTTATTAGTTCTCTTGTTATATATTTGTTTCATACATCATATATATTGTGTGTATGCTCTAAATATTTTTGCAAGCATTTCATATCTCGAATTGTCTTATAACCTTAAAACGAGGGGGAGTACACGTCGAGGGGGAGCTCCAACATCGTCGGGATAACCTTTTTAATACTAACAAAAAGGGGGAGAAATGATATAAACTCACTAAATACTTGTATACATATTAATTTTTGATTTAATGAGTTTAGATTTTGTAATCATAAAAAATGGGGAGATTATTGATATAAATAATGCGTAAAAACTTTATTAATATTTCTCGATATCCCTATGTTCTGACTAGAGGTGGTAATTTGTGCCCAAAATAAAAAAAATTGGTTAAATGGGCAAACTTTTAAAAGATTTGCGTACATTTGGGCCCCCTCTTTTTTTTTAAAAAAAAATGGGCATATATTGTCCATTTAGAAGTTAAATGGGCATAATGGGCACACATGTTTTTCTCTCAATTGGAGAACATTAAATAATGAAAAACTTATGGATATAGTATATTTAGTTACTTAAATATAAATGAGGTGTACGTTTGAGGAATTTTTTTGTTGTTTTAAGTCTTTTCTAAAGCGATTCGTATAACATGTGCCCGTTTGGCCCACGCCCGTTTAGCCCGTGCCCGTTTAGCCCATAGCCTGTTTAGCCCGTAGCCCATGCCCGCCCAGCCCGCCCGTTTTGCCACCTCTAGTTTTGACGATCACAAAATCTTAAATCATGAAACGTAAAATCATTACGTAAACAAGTATTTAGTGTCATTATATCCAACTTAATCACTTAAGGTATGAATAAACAATTGCCTAATGCATTTTATGATCAAATGAAGGTTTATTTAATCATTACAAATTATATAAAATGGTATAAATATTTTATATATTTAGAAAAACACTTTTGGTAATTAAAGGAAAATGTTTAATTCATAATAAATATATGAATTCAAAATTTTAACCAAAATCAGTTAAATTTTCAACAAATAAACTTTCCCAAGAAAAAGACAAGAGATCTGGCCGTTACAGGAAGGCGGCCCCCTTAATTATAAGGGGCGCCCCCCTTAATTTTAAGGGGTCCGGCGCGCTCTTGTGACCAGAATCTTTTGCCTATAAATACTGGTTCGATCCTGTATTTTTTCCTCACCTTTTGCACTAAAACTTTCTATCTAAATCCTCTCAAATCATCTTCCTAAATCCTTTCATCATAAGATTATAAGTTCTTGTTTCAAGTGATCCAAACCCTCATCATTCAAAGTGCAAGAGAAGAATACTCCTTCAACATCTAATTAAGAAGTATTGTAGATTTGTGAATATTGCTTGTAGTTGTGTAAATTACTTGTAAAGGTGTAGAGGTTTTGTTATAGGTAGATTTAGGTGCGTTAGTAGTGAAAAGAAGTTGTGAATAGAAGTAGTGAAGAAGTAGTAGTGTTGTTAAGAAGAAGTAGTAAAGTTGTGAGTAGTTATGTAATAGTAGTGGTGTGTATAAGTTTTGAAGAAGGTGTGTAGTGACTAGTGGTGTGAGATTGGTTCTAGCTAATATTAGGACTCGACATCTAGTTTAGTGTCGTTAATTGATGTAAGAGAAAGTTGTTTAAGGTTTTCTCCGCCATAAGGGTGCTTGTTGACATAGTGAAGAAAACTCTTGAGTTAGGTGCTTGGGGAGTGGAGTAGGGCGAAGAGGAGCTTCGTAGCCGAACAACTCTAAATCCTTTGTCTTGTGGTGTGATCTTTTCATCTCTATCTCTTTACTTACTTACCTATATTTTTATCATTTACTTTCGTAGATATTAGTATACATAAGTGTTTAAACATTGATTTCACATAAAACTAGAATCGAAGATTTTGTAAACTAATCTTTCATTAAATTAAAAATGACGTAAGACTATTCAACCCCCCTTCTAGTTTTCCACAGTTTCAGTACTTGAAGAACCGATGGACTACGAAAAACAATTGCAAGAGGTCGAGATGGAAGAAGGTTATGTAATCAATCTTACCGAAGAAGAAATCGCTTACGATGAAGCTACAAGCGCCGCAAGGTCCGCCGTTCAAGTTGAAGATGAAAATGAAGATGAAACCGAATATGAATAAATAGTCGAAATGTATTAAATTTGTGTCTCAAATTCTTTATGTGTGACGTTTATTAGTTTTTTTTTTAATAAAAGTTGAAGTTTATTATGTTTATTGACTGGAAAACGCGAACGGAAAAAAAACCCCGGAAACGAAAGTTTTGCAAGCCTACTGTTAACAAATATGTCAACCGGTTCTTTGGAACCGGTTTGACCGGATCTTGCACAGAAACCGGTTTTGGAACCGAACTGGAACCGGGTATACCGGTCCCGGATTTTTACCCTCCGGATCCGAAAAGAACCGAACCGGATTGGAACCGGTTCCGGTTTTTTCCCGAACCGGGAAATGGCCACGGCTAGACATAGGTTATATCTATAGTAAAACCCTATCTTGGTCACTAAGCAAGATCACCAATACATAAAAACTTATATACAAATCTTTTTCTTTTTTAAAACGAGTTAGAAACCTGTCATTAACAGAAAACTGAATCTATATATGCTTGGCGAATAAACTTCAATAATTTCTTAAATAAAATGATAAAAAATTATGAAAAGAAAATCTGAATGTGTGCTGAGAAACTTCGTGCACAAACTCGAACATTTGAAGTTGCAATTATGTCTGCAAGTCGCGCGAGCTCGCAAGAGTTCACTAGCTTGTTTTTTAATCCCAAAAAATTTGGTTTATGCATCACCTCTTGCACGTGTGCATAGGTGTTGAAATAAAACCAACTAAAGACAATTTGACTAGGCAATACAAAGACTTGTATATAAACCATCAAATTATTCATCTCCAAGCGATGTGAGATACATATTTTTATTTTTCAGTTTCTTGCTTCAAGGGACTCACTTTAATACACAATATATCATTCATATTAACTTCATTTTAAGCGCTTTATAGCTCGTTGCAAATCTCTCTTAAAATAGTTCGCAAACACACAAACCATTACTAATATTTATATAGCATATGCATATATTAAATAGTGAGGAGGAAAAGATCAAAAAACCTGCTGAAGAGTACATGGAACATTTGGAGCATAGCAAGAGGACCGAATCAAGAAAACGTAGCTTTATTTTCTCTACAACGTAGAGGGATTTTCATGTTTACATCGTAGAAGCTACGTCTATTTATTCATTTTGTTTTAGGTTGCTCTATAGCGTTGAGACATTTTTCTCCCTACGTCATAGAGCTCTCGAATAGGAATTTTTCATCCCTCAAAACCTCTTTATGTCGTAGAAGGAAAACCATCTCTACGTCGTAGAGAGCTTGATAATTATGATTCCAATTATAGTTTAAGCCGGTTTTTTCTTTGTCTTAATTACTTTTTCCTCAATTTTTACTTTCCTATAAGTATAGGGTTTGGGTTCATTGTTTAGGCATTCAATTATCAATATATTATTGACTTTTTGTCTTTAAATCCTTTGTGATTTTGGTTAACTCGTGTTAGGGTTCTTTTTACATTTCCATTCTACATCAGTCGGCATCAGAGCCTGTTGGTATCCAGATGAAGAAGGATGTAAAGATTCAAAAAAGTCGTACTACTAGTGGGGTACGGTTGACTGAAGACATGGAGAGTATGATCAACAATCTCACATCAAAATCCACGAGTATGTCTACTGTTGTTAAAGTGATATGATCTACGATCATAGATGATGGTAATCAATCAGATCGTAAAGGTAACAATAATGGTGATTTTCCTAACAATGAGGGTTTCTTTGAAAATCATGAGCGTAACATGTTTAGAGACAAGATGATTTCGGGTCTTTAGATGAAGCAGCGGATGCAGACTATCGGGTTTTTGTTGGAGATCCGAGAGGAGGAAATCATGGGACTAAGGTTGTTACTAGGAGGAATGATAATCAAAATGGGTATGGTGAAAAGCAAGGGTATCGTGTCAAAGCCTAGATTCCCAATTTTGTTGGAAATCTTGATATTGAAGTGGTGTTGGATTAGTTGTATGAAGTTGACAAATTCTTTGATATCATGGATGTCCCTAAAGAAAAGAAAGTAAAGATTATGGCTAATAAATTGCGTGGGCTGAAGCTTCGTGGCAACGTGAACAAGACAACCGTAGGAGACAAGGAAAGCGACATGTGGATACTTGGACAAGAATGAAAAGAATGACTAAATGTAGGTTATTACCCCCAAATATTAAACAAATTTTATTCCAACAATATTATAATTTTGTTTAAGGTAAGAGAACCGTAGCTGAATATACATGATAATTTTTAAGGTTACAAGACCATTGTAATTTGAGAGAAACGGAAGAACAAACCATGCCTAGATATGTAAATGGGTTAAATTAATCATCTCAAGATAAGTTGAGATTCATTTTCGTTTTGTCCATAGATCAAGCTGAAAACTTGGCTAGGATGGCTTCAAAATTCGTTATTGGGTATAGACGTTCAACCAAAGAAAGTTCTAGTATTTTTGCTAGTCAAGAGGGTTGGCCCTATCAAAGCCAACTCACCCTTCCTTCTACTACTACTGCTACGATGAATTCATGTTCCAAGGCTAGTGGAAGCGAAGTAGAAAAAAGCTAAAGCAAAGTCAACTAGAAAATTCTAATCCTTATGCTAAACCTCCTGGTCCTAAGTGCTTTAGATGTGGATTACCGGTCCATAGGTATAACGTATTCCTACAAAGGAGTTCTTAGAGCTCGAGAATGAAAAGGGAACATTTGATGATGAGGCTTTTCAAGAGGAAGATTGTTTGGAATACATCGAGGTCGTTGAGGGGGAGGTGGAATAAGTTACTTATATCATTCAATGGAATTTGTGTTTGCCTAAGGTTAGTGATTCTTCGCAACGTAATAAGAATTTTCAAACTAAGTGCTTAGTGAAAGAAAAAGATTGCTCTATTATTATTGATGGGGGTAGTTGCAAGAATTTGGTGTCTAGGGCTTTGGTTAAAGCTTTTAGACTACCAAGTGAGCCTCATCCAAATCTTACCAAATTGGTTGGAATAAGAATGGACTGGCTATAAAGGTGACCGAAATTTGTAAAATTCCTTTTACTATTGGGAAACATTACAATGAATTGATTACTTGTGATGTTGTGAATATGGAGGCATGTCATATCTTGTTCGAGCGACCATGGCAACATGATTTAGATGCTACACACCGAGGTAAGTCTAATATGTATTTATTTAAATAGAGTGGGGAACAATATTGCTATTTTACTTCTAGGTGTCTCTTCTCCCGAGAAGAAATTGAAAAGTAAAACTTTGTTGACTTTGTTTTCTTCACCAAAGGAGCTTCAAGATGAAAGAAAGGAAACTGGAATTTTGTATGCATTTGTTGTTAAAGGGGTCGAAGTGGGATGGAGAATGCAATTTCTAGAGTTGTTAAAATCGTGCTTGAAGAGTTTAGAAAAGTTGTTGCAGATGATACTTTAAAGACTTTACCACCTTTGAGGAATATTGTACACCCAATTGATTTAGTTCTCGTGGCAAGTTTACCTAATCTTCCTCATTATCAGATGAGTCCTAAAGATTCGGATATCTTGCACGAGAAGGTTAAGGAATTGTTGAAGAAGGGCCGCATTCAAGAAAGCATTAGTCCGTGTGCGGTTCCGGCACGTCTTACATCGAAGAAGGATAAAATTTTTAGGATGTGCGTGGATAGTCAAGCCATCAACAAGATCACGGTGAGGTGTCGTTTTCCTATTCCACGTCATGATGATTTGTTAGACCAACTTTCAAGTGCTAAATTATTTTCTAAGATCGATTTAGGAGTGGTTATCACCAAATTTAGATTAAATCGGATGATGAGTGGAATACCACTTTCAAGATGAAGGATAGGTTGTATGAGTCCCTTGTTATGCCAGTTGAGTTATCTAATTCACCTAGCACTTTCATGTATTTGATGACTCATGTTCTTAGGCCATTTATGAGTAAGTTTGTTGTAGTTTACTTTGATGATATTTTGGTTTATAGTCAAACAGAGAAGGAGCACTTAGATTATCTACAAGCCATTTTGAAAGCTTTAGAGGAAAGTGACTTGTTTCCTAATTTAAAGAAGTATACTTTTTCTTGCTAGTAAGCTTGATTTTTCTTGGTTATATTGTGAGTTCAGAAGGTATTCATGTTGATGAAGACAAGTTTAAGGTAGTTAGGGATTGGCCTTCACCGAAGACTTTGACCGAAGTTCGGAGTTTTCATGGATTGTTGGCTTTTTATAGAAGATTTGTTAGAGATTTTGGTAGTATTGTGGCACCAATTAATGATTGCTTAAAGAAAGGTCTATTCAAGTGGAATAAGGAGGCGGAAGAAAGCTTCAATGTGATCAAAGAAAGATTAACAACCGCACCGCTACTTTCTCTTCCTAATTTTGATAAGGTTTTTAAATTAGAATGTGATGCATGTGGAATCGGAATTGGGGCTCTTTTATCACCTCTGGCATTTTATAGCGAGGATTTAAATGAAGCTTGACAAAAATGTTTGACTTATGAGCAAGAATTGCATGCGTTTGTTCAAGCTATAAAGAAGTGAGAGCATTATTTAATTCAACGGGAGTTAGTGGTCAATTCGGATCACCAAGCTCTTAAGTATTTTCAAACCTAAAGACACTTGAATAAAATACACGCATGGTGAGCGAGTTTCTTGGAAAAGTTTAATCATGTGATTAAACATAAATCGGGTGCAAGTAACAAAGTGGCAGATGCTTTAAGTAGGAAAACCATTCTTTTAGTAACTATTATTAATGATGTTGTGGGTTTTTAGTAGGTTAGAGGTTTATATGCAAGTGACGAAGATTTTCGTCATACTTAGGAGGATATTGAAACCAAGAAACATCGAGGTGATTTTATTTTTCTTGATGGTTACTTGTTTAAGGAAATCGTTTAGGTATTCCTAAGACTTCCCTTAGAAGTTAATTGATGAAAAAGGTTGCGGGAGGATTAACTGCTCGTTTGGGGCATGACAAGACTATTGCTTCCATAGAAAAGAGATTTTCTTAGCCTTGGTTGAAGAGGGATGTTGGGGACATTTTATGAAAGTGTGTTCTGTGTCAAGAAGGAAAGGATAAAGCACAAAATAGGGTCTTTATATGCCACTACCCGTACCCGTGAGTCCTTGGGTTGATATTTCTATGGATTTTGTGCTTGGTCTTCCTCGTACTTAATGAGAAGTCGACTCTGTGCTTGTTGTTGTTTATAGGTTTTCCAAGATTGCCACTTTATTCCTTGTAAGAAGACTTCGGATCGTGATAGCAAGAAGTGACCTTTCAAGAAAGTAGTTCTCTTGCATGGAGTTTCAAAGTCAATTACTTCGGATCGTGATAGCAAGTTCCCAGCACACTTTTAGTTGACACTTTGGAGGCGTTTAGGTAGATGCTTGAACTTTAGTAGTACCGCTCATCCTCAAATGGATGGTCAAATAAAGATGTTAATCGCACCTTGGGAAATATAATACGTTGTTTGTGTGGAGAAAAACCTAAATTATGCAGTGTATCTTTAGCTCAAGCTGAGTTTGCTTATAATAGCGTAGTTTATAGTTCAACGGGGTTTTCAATGTTTGAAATTGTTTACAAGACTCCACCGAGTCAATTGGTGGATTTGGTTGATTTACCGGGCAAGAAGAATGTTCAAGCAAAAAGATAGTGGAAGAGGCTCAAGCTACGTATAAAGTTGTTTGGGCTAAAATTGATGAATTAAATGCAAAGTACAAGGCTGTTATGGATAAACATTGTCGGGTCAAGTTGTTCAAAGAATGTGACAAGGTAATAGTGTTTCTTTGGAAAGAGCATTTTCCGGTAGGTACTTATAGCAAGCTCCAACAAAAGAAGTATGGTTCATACAAGATTCTTTGAAAGATTAATGATAATGCTTATGTGGTAGATTTGCCAAATACCATGAGTATTTTAAAGACTTCTAATGTTTCCGATATTTATGAATTTCATCCCGAAGATGAGAACTTGAGGACGAGTTCTTCTAAAGTGAGGGGGAATGATGAGATAAGGTCGAAGAAGTAGCTGAAGAGTACATGGAGTGTTTGGAGCATGGCAAATGGACCCGAATCAAGAAAACGTAAGGCTTGTGTTCATTGTTTTACTTTCATGTAAATATAAGGCTTGTATTCATTGTTTTACTTTCATGTAAATATAGGGGCTGAGTTAATTGTTTAGACATTTAACTCTTATCTGATATTTCTTATAGGCCGTAGTGCCATCGTCTCTTTCCCCTTTGCCATAATCAATATATTCTTAACTTTTAGTCTTTACTTTCATGTAAATATAAGGCTTGTATTCATTGTTTTACTTTCACGTAAATATAGGGGTTGAGTTAATTGTTTAGACATTTAACTCTTATCTGATATTTCTTATAGGCCATAGTGCCATCGTCTCTTTCCCCTTTGCCATAATCAATATATTCTTAACTTTTAGTCTTTATATCCTTTGTGATTGTGGTTAACCTGTGTTATTGTTTTTACTCACGCTTACGATTTTTGTAAAAAAATCTTTTTGACATAACATTTTTCCATCACGGGCTTTTACACAAGTGAAAAGTAACTTATGCATAGCCGCTAGTTTAAATAAAAAAAAAAAAAAAAAAAAAAAAAAAAAAAAAAAAAACGCCTTGTGTCTAGCCAGGTTTGGTTATAGGATTTAGTCGGAAAGACGAGATACTGATCTTGTGAAAAAATTATAACACACTTTTAGATAACTCATAGAAGCAAAAACATTTAATTTGTTAATGGCTTGAATGGATCATGGTTGCTAGATTGCCTTGTTCCATTCACTATTGTATATCTTTATCTAACGATAAATGATTTATGTACGTACTTCTAAATTAACATTTTATAAGAGAACATCAACAAATGACCGTATGAGATAGTAAAAAAAGCTATGGAGAAAAGGCGTCAAACAACATTTATTTTAGTGTGTTTGATATACTCGTATCAACCTCTTCGTTACTTTATTACTCTACTTTTTTGTAAAGTGATATTTTAACTCTTTAATCAACTGATATGGTGATTAATTTATGAACGGGCCAGGTGTGACATTAACAAAATGATAGGATAAGATTATGCATGACGCCATTGATGCATAAGCCATTCGATCTTGTAATATTAATTATGGAATTTTTAGTAGTTGTATTTTAAAGTTTATAATTTTTGTACAATGTTATTGACTAAATTGTTTATTGCATATCTTAGTTTTTTTAGAGAAAGAAAACTGGCTCTATAATTAGAACCCAACTCATAAAAAAAAATAATAAATAAATAAAATAAAATAAAATAAAAAATTGGATAAGATTATTGTGTAGGTAGTGAGAAATACCTTATTTCTTAAAGATTTTATTTTATTGAGTAAATTACATGGTTCGTCCTTGTGGTTTACTAAAAATCCCTAATTGAGTCATTATATTTTCAATTGCACTTTTTTTTATCATTATAGTGAAACTATTGCACGCCGTCCATCCTTATACCCAAACCCAGTTAAGTACCCTCGTTATCTCACCCCACCCCAAGGGTATTTCTGTCTTTCTATCCTTTACACTTATTTTACTCACAATTAGGGTTATTAAAACACACAAACACAAAATAAAACGCACACAAACACAAACAAAAGCACCAAAACAACACAATACAATGATTCGACGATGGTTTTTTGTCATTGTGGAAAACGTGCAGTGGTTCGTACATCATGGACACCAACGAATCCAGGTCGCAGGTTTTATGCTTGTCCTGATAGGGTAATGATTTTTTATTATTGATTTGGTATTTAGGGTTTGATTATTATTGATTAAAGTGGTTAATTATTTGATATGGTTTTCTTGTATAGAACTCTGATTGCAGGTTTATTGATTTTATAGACCCCCTAATGTGCCAGCGTTCAGTTCAAATCACACCTGGACTGTTAAGGAACATCAACAACCTTCAAGCCAATTTGAGACAAGTTCAAGATGATCGTGATAGGGTCATGCACTGAGAACTCATCAATATCAAATGCAGTCATAAAAAGCAAAGTCTCCATTAGCATAAGTCCTACCAGGTGACTCAGTAAACATCCCAGCATAATGTATTTTCAATGAAAACAGAGCATCTGTATTTCCCTCTTTATTTGCTGCAAAAACAATATCAACAAAAAAGGGAAAATTAGGGTTTTGTTTAGATGCTCAAAATTAGGGCTTTTCTTGTTAAATGAAATATTAACTCGTACATACTTAAATGACATTGAAAAAGACAAAAATTATTCAAATATTCAATACGGTAACCGTTATCCTACCATAAGGTTCATAAACATCAACATCTTCCTGCGTCTCACGCCTTGTCCATTGTGCTATCGAGGCAACCATTGCATTAACTTGCTCTGATTTTGTTCATCTACTGTAGAAGACGAAGGGTTTTGTGTGGGTGGGTGGGTGGGTGAGAGAAAATTAGGGGGAAAGTGAATTGTTATTTAGTGTGTTTTTGTAAAAGACGGTATAATATATCCTATTTATAAGTGTAAGAGATAGAAAGACAGAAATACCCTTGGGGTGGGGTGAGATAACGAGGGTACTTAACTGGGTTTGGGTATAAGGATGGACGGCGTACAGTAGTTTCACTATAAGGATCAAAAAAGTGCAATTGAAACTATAAGGACTCAATTAGAGATTTTTAGTAAACCACAGGGACGAACCATGTAATTTACTCTATTTTATTTTATAGAAAATTAAAACAGAAAACTCGTTTGGTAACAAATTTTTGAGAATTTTTTTAATAAAAATTTTATTTTCCAAAAGTTTTAACAAAAAAACTTAAAAAGTTCAATCTACCATTTTCTACTTTTCTCTCTTACTAAATGAAAGGATTAATAACTTTATAAATCATCATACTTCTCCAAAATATTTTTCTGGGTATCAAACAATTTTTTTTTCTTATACTGAACATTCAATTGCGTACTTTTTGAGGTACTAAAGTTCAATTTCGGGCTTTTTGAGCTACTTTTGTGACATTTTTGCCATTTGATTTTTAATAATTTGATAGGCAAAAACGTCACAAAATACCTCAAAAAGTCCAAAATTAAAAGTTCGGTACCCATATAAGTAAAAAAATTTGTTCGATACCCAATAAAGTATTTTGGACAAGTATAATGCTTTTTAAAGGAGGTAATATACAAAAAATGGGGTCTCTCCTAAAGTGCTTTTTTATTATCTGAAAAGAAAAAACTCTTTCATTCTCATGAAAAACAAAATTGAAAATCCGAGAAAACTTTTCTGCAACTAAACACATTTTTATCTTTTTCTATAACTTTCCAAACACTTTTTGTACAATAGATTCATTTTACATATTAGGGTTCTTTTTCCACAAGATTCTAATTCATAGTTACAAAATTCATTTAATGTATAAACGCCTTGCAATCGCTAGCATCATTTCAATAGATCAGTATTGTAACTAAAAATAAACAAAATACCTAGACACATTGACACACTAGTAATTGATTTGGGAATTGTAGCTAATTGGAAAATTTTGTGCCTTCTAAAATCAACATATTGCTTTGGAAAGCAGAAAAAGATAGGTTGCCGACAATAATCAACCTAGACACACTGGGAATTGATCTTCATTCTTTGTTATGCTCGATGTGTGATACTGAATGTGAGTCGTTGGAGCACGTATTAGTCTCTTGTCACTACTCTTCTTCTATGTGGCAAATGGTATTTTCGTGGTGGAGGTTTTGTATAGATTTCAATCCTTGTTTTAGAGATATAACTGGTTTTGGTCAGAATCTTAGTCTTCGAAATAAGGGCATGTTCAAACCAATCCAACTGAAATGCTTTGAGGCCGCCATCTTCTCCACCGTTTGGGTGTTATGTAAAAGTCGTAACTATAAATTCTTCATTCAGGATCTAAAAGTCTGAATAGCTTTATTTCGTAACGTTCAAAGTGTTTCTTTTTGTTGTATTAATAATCGATGCACCGATTTGTCTATTGATTGGTCAATTTGGTTTTCTGATCCATTTTATGCTTGTTTGTTAAATGTAATTGATAGCTTGTAAAATTTTCCATTTCCTAGTTTCTCTAATTTCTTGTTGTCTAAAAAAAACAAAACAAAATACCAATCTTATATGGTGACTCCTAAAATATTAAAAAGGGACTTGACTCTTATGGAAAATGACATTCTTTCAATCACTAGAGTTGTGTTTTAAAATTGTGGTAATTACATATATATCTTGCAACAATCAAAATTGTGTATAAATTCAACTTAAACTTTTAATTGCATATACATTTTTCCGAAGCTAAAAAATTGCATATATATCAAACCTAAACTTTTAATTAGATATATATCTTTCCTAAATTTTAAAATATGTCATATATATCCAAATAACTAATTAATTTAAATTTACAACTCTAAAATACATGACAATTATAATTATAAAAAAATATTTCTTAAATATATATATATTTTTATTTATAAATTCGTTGGCAGTAATATGTACGCTTTCATTATAAACATATCTTATCTATAATGTATAATATATAACAATCCTGATATATTTGATGAGTTTATTTTTTATATTCGTATTACATATAAGATAAGGTGAACTTTTTGTGAGATTAAACATTGTCTTAATATATCTTTTTTGGTCATCTAGTTCATTTGAACTTTGAGACATCATACCCTTGAAACAAATGTGGTCGTTGCTATTTTTAAATTATAATCACAATAATTTAGAGTTTAAAATTTATCTATAATACTATAAGATTGAGTCCTCTAATTTAATGTGGAGTAATCAAGATACTCAAGATAGAATCCCATAATTTAATATGAAATATATACAACATCGAGATGGAAGTGCAAAGGTTGCCGGAATTAATCACGTATTTATTATAGAATTAAAAGTCGGTTATGGATTAAGATAGAGTTGAAAAGGTTGCAAAAATAATTATGATTTAACCTAATTTATGACTATATAAACCGGCCAAAATCACATTTAGTATATACATTTGAAGATGATTCACACATCTTTTATATCTTTGATTGTTGGTAGCGGTTGTAAATTCTCTTTTGAAACATTTAGTATGTACATGTTTGTTGAAGTGTGTTAACGAGAAATATTTTAGAGATGATTCACACATCTTTTAGATCTTTTTAATTAACTTGGTTTTCTTTCTTTCTTAATTTAGTTATCATACGCAGGTACCATGAAAATCACACAAGATAATGTATGCTCAGATAAATGGAACCAAAGATTGGGATACCAACTATTTTCTTTGTTTCTTACATATTTAGGTGACTGTTAAAGATAAGTATATATATAGATATATGTATTATGTTAATGCATTTTTATATACAAGTAATTTATGTGTGTTTTTTATTGATGTAGCTCACATGTGCGAATTGATTCAAGAAAATGTGCATAGGATATCAAAAATATATATATATATATATGTGAATGTTTTTAATCAATAAAGTTAGTTTACGTAAGTGATTGCTTTTGAATGCTCTTTGAGAAATATTAGAATGAATTTATTGTGTGCAATTGAATTTTTATTGAAAAGAGTAAGGTCCGAGCTTCGCAAAGTGTTTTCTTTTTCTATATGTAGAATAATCACTGAGAAACCAATATTTACTCCCATTAAATGAGTTTGCCATAATAGCAAAATAATGCGCATTAAAAATATCACATTGAGTAATGAATAGAAAAGAAAAAATACATAATTTTAACTTAAAGTCGTTTGTAAATTATAATATCAAATAAAAAAGTTGAGTTTTAAACATAAGCAAAAGTTTCTGTTATCGAAAAACAAAACCGGTGCATTTAATGTGAAGTATATACAACATCGAGATAAAAGTGCAAGGCTTGCCGAAATTGATCACATGATATTTAGTAATTAGTATAGAATTAAAAGTTGGTTATGGATTGAGATGAAGTTTAAAAAGTTGCAAGAATTGATGATTTAACATAATGCATTCCTATATAAACTGGCCAAAATCACATGCCAAAACACAAAAGTTCAAATCGGGTTATTTGATAATGGTGTGCTTGTTTTCTGAGTATAAACCAACAAACCATTGCTCTTGTGCTTTATTTGAATAAATCCCAGCCTTTGATTAAAGCTCCAATGATCCCAGCCCTTTAATCCATCTTTGGCGCCCAAATTTGGTGTGGATTGCCAGCTTGTCAATGTGTGACTGGCTTAAGGTGTTAGGTACAAGTTTGAGGGGGATTAGTGGGATTGGGGAATGGATTTGAGGACAAGGGAGGATGGTGATGGGGGTATTGGCTGTTTGCAGGTCACGGGGGGGATGAAGCGTTTTAGGGAAGAAGACATGGGGACTGTGCAAGGTTTGACTCGTTTGACCTTTCTTCTTAGGTTTTATTCATAATAACTTGGTTGTGGATTTATTGTGGGCTGGACATGATTTTTGGGCCGAGGGGGGGGATTAAAGTGTAAAGTGGGCTTGGTTAGCATCATGTGTTGTAATAACATCAAAAGGTCCGTTTGATTTTATACTTATAGTTTCATAAGGACCATTTTGTATTTTGCTGAAAATGAGGGGGGGTTTCTGCCAATTTTCCAAACTTTTTACCCAAAGATCATTTATGATTTATTTTGACTTTTAAAGAGCTTGGGTTGACTTTTCTTTTGAAATGACTGACCAGGGACTAGTTTTGTAAAATTTTGAAAGTTGGGGGACTGAAACTGCCAATTATGCAAATTTTATTCATTTTTCGTTTGTTTTCACTCGTTTTGCATTAGAAACATATAAAACACGATCTTTGGGATTTTCTTCGCATTTTGGTGCGTTTTTTAGTGTTTTTGATCGTTTTGCAGCTCAGATTTGACTAAAAATGATGAGTATTTACACACTCATCAGATAACAATATTTTCCATAACGTTATCATAATTTGAACATTTTATTATGAACCATAACTAAGTGTTTCCGATTATTACTTCGAATAATTAGGTATAGATGTTATATTGATATATTTAATTATTTTTCCAAAAGAATGTGTTAACATCAAAATTTACGAAAGTATCTATAGTTTACATGAGTTATTTAGTATTAAATGATAAATGTTTCGTTGGGAAACTTATGGAGTATATAAATGGAATGAATTCGACATGAATTGAATCCGTTTGACATGGTGTAAAGCTGAACCAAATACTTTTATCCCATAGTTTATATGTTATGAGATAACAAGACCCTTGCATGACATGCAACTTGAATAATGAATATAAAAGAAAAACTACATAATTTTTGCTCGAACATATTTGTAAATTATAATAATAAATTAAAAAAGTTAAGTTTAAGACATAATAGTGGAGTCCAAAGGTTTTAGGAATTATTAATAGTGTGTTAATTAATATTTATTTGGTTAGTTATTTAGAATTGAGTTTATTGATAAAATTTATTAATATTAGTTAGACTTCAATGTTAAATTTCAATGAAATTAGTTGTACAGTAAAATGAGATAAAGCCAAAAAGGTTTGTAACGATTTTTATACAGTTTATGTGGCATTATTATATATACATCATTACACAAACTTTTACATATACACAATATTGACAAGGAACCAAACAATATTATTGAGTGTTACTTCATCGGCAAGCTACTAAAAGATTGCATTTGGTAATGCATACTTATGATGAGCAATGCAATGTAGGAACAATGTCACTATTAAAAAGGTTGATTATCCGGCTCCGTTTACTAATTCTACTAAGAGAGGTAACCCATTCTTTAAGGTGGGAGATATTGTTGTTTCTGACAGTGATGATGAGGACGTTGTGAACACTTTTGATGAGTCAACAAACCTATTTGGTGGTGGTCATGATCGTGAAGATGATTATGATGACTATGATTATGATAACTATGCGGATCAGTTCTACGATCTTTCAGGGAATTTCAAGCTTCAAGGCCTTGGTAGGAAGTGATTAAGTTTCATAGGAGTCTAATGTTATTTTTTGAGTAGTGGTTTATTTTCTTGTTTAGAGAATAAGAAGTATATTGTTATGTAAGCTTTACCGCCTATGTAACAGGCTTAGATATGGGATTCACCCATATCTTTTGTACTTAAACGTTTTTTAAAGTAATATATTTACTGGATCTTTTGACCTTTTACTCCAAAAAAACTTCTTTTGTAGCAGTGGGTTTTAGTACATTCAATTTGAACAACAAAATTAAAACAATTTGTTAAAACAACAAAATACATCATATTAAAAATAGAACTTGAATAATGAATAGAAATGACTAAATACATAATTTTGGCTTAAAGCCATTTGCAAATATAACAACTTTTTTTTAATATAGTTTTAGACATAAGCAACAGTTAATAGTTTATTCAAAAACAAAACCGGTGCATCGCACATGCTATGAACAGGAACTCATTATTATCACTGCACCCATGCAAAAACGTCATATCAAAGCAAATAAAAAATATCAACTACTCCTACAAGGCTACACATAAATAAAACATACTCTATAAGCCCAATGTAAGTAACAACACAAACACAATAATAAATACGATGCAAGACAATAAATAAAAGTGTGAAAAGATCAAACCGACATAAGAGTATTAATAGTGGTTCGGCTATGAAGACTCCTTAGTTATAGATTGTTGTATATTAATCAACAAATCAACAAAGATCTCCTATGGCAACCTTAGTTATAGATTGTTGTATATTCATCAACAAATCAACAAAGATCTCCTATGGCAACCTTAGTTATAGATTGTTGTATATTCGCCTATTCGGCTATTTACACAAACATTAACCGATTAACACTTAGATACAAAGTCTGTGCGTAGCACGGGTTCTGAATGCTCGTTATAATAAATAATTATATATGATATATTAAAGGTTTAGAAAAATATTTATGCAATTACCAAAGTTGAGAAATGCTATATATGCAATTATTAAGTTAATTTGGATATATATGCAATTTTAAGTTTAAATTAAATATATATACAATTTTAAGTTTTTAAAATGATATATATATATGCAATTCTCTCTTTAAAATTTGTTACCTCTATGAATAGTGAATATTTTGAATGATACATTGTGTTATCATTAATTTAACATTTTATATTTAGATGTTAGAAATATCTTAAAATGCCGATTATTATTAGCGAAAAGTTGTGTACATGTAAATGTCCAGTTTACATGAATACGCGATGTTTTTTTATTGGAGTATTTTGTCTACATTGTTAGATGCACAATTTGAATTTGCGTATGTAATTTTTCGAGGGCGCTATGATGATTTTCTGGTTCTGTATCTCCTTGATTGCACGTTCTTTGTATTACTCATTTATAATAAAGGTTTATGCACGTGGGTTCGTAGGTGTGTGTTGTTAGCTGATCTTGAAAATGTATTTACAGTACTTTTTTATTGACTTTTGTTGCTACAGTTCTTTGATCATGTTTCGCTTTTGCTACCGGTTTGCTTTTTAATTTTTATTTATTATTATTATTATTATTATTATTATTTTTCACAATTTCCATATTAGAAGAAAATGCATATAATTATAAAAATAATAAATATATAATAATACACTTAGAGCTGGCAAATCGTGTCTTAACAGGTTTTGAGCGCGCGAATAACATAAGTTTCAAACATGAAAACGACTCGTTTAACACTTGGTTTTTGTGGTTTGAGTATGACAGATATACGTTTTATGTATAAAAAAAGTTAAATATTGAACCCTAAAATACTAAAAACAATTATTTTAAAAAATAAAGAAAATGCATAATACATTTTTTCTCTTAACAGGTCTTAACAGGTACCCAATTTACCAGCTCTAAATACACTGAATCAACATTGATTAATTAAACTATGACAAGTTCTCATTTGATATCGCATTCCATATATTACAAAATAATAAAGTAAATATATAATTTCCATAGTAATCAACCACGTAAAGATTCACTTGGTCATTGAAGATGGTACGCTATGAGCATTTTTTTAATGGTTTCTTGAGACAATAAAGTCTAGGGTTTTGCATGAAAGATTTATTAAACAAATAACAACTTTTGTTTGATTATACCATTATAAAAGGGCATAATGCCAGTAATAAGGTCAACTCTCGACAATCCCATGCATTATTTTTAGAATTTTCAAAATCAAATTATTTATATACGAACAGTCCAAAAATCCACAGTTATTTAAATAAATTTGCATGGGTATATGTTAAACACCACCTATTAATGCGGATCAACACCATCATTCCAGAATGAGCATGTTTGTCTTCACTCTCCCCCATTGATTATTTAATCATATATCATCATCCTCATACCTTCATCATGTATGTGATGGTTAATTTAATTAGTTCATGTGATCACCATACCATCTAGCTAGTCTCACGAGCTAAAAGTTTTGACCAACAATTATCAGAAAGACTTTTAGAGCTTATTACTAATATATAAATGTGTTTACATTGAACATATATTGATACGTATAAGAAATATAAGTGAAATGTTTATACTTATAGTCAAGACAAACTAACATTGAATAAAGTTTTGTCATTGTCTTCTTTTTGTTATTACATAAATATATTATATTCACATTTAGAAACTTATAATTAATAATATTGTTCACACTTGTAAACATCCAAACGTATTCAATGATAACAATCCAAAGTGTAGAAAAGTTCATGTTCATACTTGGGTAAAGAGACATGAATCTTGATATATATGTTCAATGTTAAGTTTCATGTTATATATAGATCATTTGTGAAAATATTGCACCACGGGAAGTACATAGAATTAATGTCTATTCCATTGACATGGTTACATGCTAGCTACAGCATGTGTACGAAAAAGGCAGTGATTTGCACACTTCATAAAATGATTGAGACACTCTAATTTATTATATTTAGACATTTATACCCTCCAGTTACCTTTACATTATCATTCACGTGAAAATGTTCAAACACAATAAATTAAAATGTCCCAATCATTTTATAGAGTATGCAAATCATCACTTCTGCAAATAAATTTATGTCTGAAAAGTCAATATATCAAATTTATAAAATACTTTCGCGTGAAAGTTGTTTGAAATATTATTTGATAACTATTATACCCAAAGTGGACTTAAAGGTGACAAGGTCAAATTATCTATAGTAATAGATGTCATTTGATTGCTTTATAATATGTGATTGATAGACGTGTGTGCTATTTTCTAATTTTATTTTTTGTGCAACGTATCTTTACTGATATCCATATTAAAATTTTTTCGGATAACATGCGTTTGAAATATCTCAAAATAAATATTTACTTTTGATTTTAATCAATTAAAAGAGAGTTTATTGAGTGGAAATGATATTAATTTGATTGATGGATATTGTACGTAATGGGATTTAATATATGTTTGTTCATTTGCAAAGTGGACATTTTTTTTAGGGTTTTTTTAACTTGTGTCTTAGGGCACATGTTAAACACAACAAAAAGTACATAAAAATACTCAGGGACTCACGCAAAAGTACAGATAAGTGTACTTTTGTGTGAATTCTTATGTCCTTTTTCGTAGGTCTCATGGTACTTTTTATGTGCTTAACGTGTGTCTTAAGGCACATGTTAGAAAAAACCATTTTTTTTTATGATAAAGGGAGTAATAATATTTCGTACAGTATATTCTGAAAATGATTAGAAACAAGACAATAATAAACATTTAACCACGTAAATTTCCACCCCTCAAACGTAGTTTTCGATCTTCTTTTTAAAGATACATATTGTTTTCTTGTAACAGATATTATGTGTGTCTCGTTAATTGTTTAGTTGTTTTCAGATTAGAATGTTTCACAACGATATGATGTCCAATATTGACCACCCGACGAAGCAAGACCCACGAGGAATTCTAGTATGTTGGTGCAATAAAATGAGGGTTATATCGGGTGATCGAGAATTGAAGGGTGATCGAGAATTGAACACGACACATTCTATTCTTTAAATTTTAGGCGATTGTTAGAAGCGAACATATGGGACCAACAATGACATTACGTTCCAAAGAATGCATTTTTTGAAATGTCTTTGATAAATAAACAAAACCTTTGATTAAAAAGTTTGACAATTTTAGGCCCAAAGTTATTAATTGATTGATCCATTAGACAATGACATATTACCAAACTCAATGATTTTAAACTGATTAAGTTGCATGCCCAATTCCCAAACTAATCAGGGGCCACAGAGGGAGGTTTCCGAGTACGCGAACTTCTCTTGCTTGATGTAAAATCTAGTCAAAATTACCGATTTTTTTTCTAAAACGCACCATATCACAGATTTTTTTGTTACAGTGAAATGCACCTAATTATAACTGTATCGGATGTAGATGAACGACTTTGTCATACTCTCTCCGTCTCAAATTATAAATCCTGTTTGACTTTTGAATTGAACTTTGACTTTAATATTTGTGTTTGTATTTTTTTTGAACAGCAGAAATTTTATTAGAGCTAGCAAGAAGCTAGAAAAAAATTACAAAGAAGAATACATTAAAGGATTTTGCATCCAGTTGTTCCAAATGATAGAAGACGACTTGTTTCTAGTGGAATACCATCTAAACGAATTCTCAACAATAGAATCAAATAAAAAGCTTCGTTTTGGAGGAGAAGAACCGAATATAAGATCGTTGCGAAATTGCCACAAAGCCCACAAAGAAACTCCACAAATAACTTCCAAGATGGATTTTCTTGGAAGCTGGCACGCGCATGTTACCAATCCAGGAATATATGTCGCGAATGTGAGCATGGCAAGGGGCGTCGATATCCAACCAAGCAAAAATTTTATGCCAAATGGACGTAGCGAGAGAGCAAAACCATAAAGTATGGGTTGAAGTTATAAATGGATGCAAAATATATAAATGGATAATGTTTTATATGTATTTTCATTTGGTATAATTTTCATCAAGTGATATATAATACAATAAAAAATATTTAAAGTCAAAGTTCGATTCAAAACTGGACTTATATTTTGGGACGAATGAAGTAGTTTTTTTTTGGAAACATTGATGGTATGAAAAATTTGGTTGATAAGTGAAAAATCCATGGTTTGATTAATTATCGTCTTGAACATATTCGTCGTAGTGGATTGAATAAGACTAAACATGTATCTCAAGCTCACAATATGCTTATACATACATGTTAACAATAATTCCATTGACGAAAATGGTAGTAATCGAAGGAAAATCAGTGGATATCTTTTTGATAGCAACCACTTAACAAGAGTAAAATACAAGAACCTTTAAATTTTAATAATGTTACTAGTTCTCTAACACCAATCCGTTGTAGTCTAGTTGGTTAGGATACTCGGCTCTCACCCGAGAGACCCGTGTTCAAGTCCCGGCAACGGAATTTTTTACTATATACTTGCGACAACTTTTGCTTAAGAAGCTAAGTATATTACTATAATCAACATTTCAAAATTTTAACATCTGCATTTTATCTAACAACGGCGAAGTGTTAGAAGTTAGAACTGTATCATTTTTGTTGGAGTAATGATTTGCACACTCCACAAATTTATTTGCACACTCCAATCTATGGTGTCTTGACATTTATACCCTTACAAGGGTGAATATGAATAAAGTGATGTAAGGGTATAACTGTCAAAACGTTATAAATTGGAGTGTGCAAATAAATTTATGAAGTGTGCAAATCATCACTCTTTTTGTTGTTAGTACTTAGGATTCCATTTTGCACATCAATTAATACACCCTCTGTTCACACTACTATTCTTTTGGTTTCTGAAACCTAAAATAGTTTTTGAAGTTTGTTATTAAGATATATTCCATAGATAATTCAAAAGTTCAGCTTTTTTTAGATGATATAGTATTCAGTTTTCGTATACCATACAATCCGAAGCTACCATCTATCCATTCATCTTCATCTGACAAAATTTAGTATCATACTATATCATGTTATCTGTTGGAAAATTAATTAAAAAAATTGAGTTTTCTATGACTTTGGACATAGATAATTAGTAGTAAATAAAATTATTATGATTAAAGTCTTAAATGGTTATGCAGTCCATGGTGAGAGCTTCGTAATGAGCCTTTGTATGTCCAAAACGGAGCTAAGGTGCATGAGATTTTGATGCTTAAAGTAGTGTGATTGGAACAAAACGGGAAAAACTTGAATTTAGAAAGTTCAGTTTAAAGGATGGTTAAATGTTTGGTGCTTGTAACAACACACTTAACGTTAACGTTCAGTTACAAGTTCTCTTTTTATCATTGTTAATATAGCATTTAACAAGTTTGAATTGTGTATTCATTCCGTTAGTAGTATAACTACTAGCTTTTATGTTGTTCCAAAACAAACACCGAAACACTTCACAACTTCTATTTCCCTCCCAGCATGCTCGCAACAATTGCAAAAAAAATTCAGACAAGTTGTCAATTCCAACGGTACGTGGCTTTGCCCGTTGTACCCTAAGAAACATATTAAACATAGACACAATACTATATGACAACTACTCTCTATAGGAATTATCACTATTGATTATGTAAAGTCAAAGTATAAGATAGCCGATCAACTTACTAATGGCTTAAATAAAAATTTAGTTAACAAGTCGTCAACATGAATAGGACTAAAGCCTACTAGTTTATATAATGGAAAACCTAACCAAACTGACTCGAGATCCCAAGATATGGGGGAGTCAATGTGTGTGTGTGTGTGTGGGGGGGGGGGGGGGGGGGGTGTTTAATAACCTCTCAAAATATATTAGGGAGTTAATAAACATCCTAGTCCATTCTGGTATTGACTATTGAGTGACAAGATAAGAGGTTAAGCGTATAGCTTTTAGGCTAGTGTTCATGACCATAACGAACACGACTATAAGGAGTTGATAGTGTCAAGAAGAGTCATGTGTGAACATATATTGTCGTATACACAAACATCATATCAGTTCAAATACATCGAATTCTACTGGTAACTATGAGGCTATGTATATTTCACAAGTGAAGGCTTAAAGGGTAACACCTACCGATCCTATACAAGACTCAACTTGATGTGGCGGTTGTAACACCGAAGTTTTACAACCCCCTAGGCAGTATACCTAACCGTTGTCGTGTAGCATAGGTACGACCGGGGAAAATCATTCTCTAGAGAAATAGTGAGGTAAACTCAAGATATATGACAGTTTGATCTAAAGACGTAAGGAATATTGTTTTTGGTATTTTATGTTTATTAGAAAGCAAATAAAAATTCGGGGTATCGAGGAGTTTTTTTTAAGACTAATAATTAACCTAAATTGTAAGAAAATTAAATAACGAGAAAAGTAAATTGGTGGTGTAAATGCATGGGAAGTAAAAGTATATTTACCTAGGGTGCATTACTACTTGCTAGCTATCTAATTCTATTTATTGATTGTCACTTCTTGATTAACTGGATGCCTGGGATTCCTATGTAACGCTTCTAACTAATAGCATATGATGGTCTGGTTTTGTAGCTTAAGCTAGAGGGACGAGCCATAGTCACAGGAAACGCTGAGCATCCCGCGTTCCGGATCGCTCGTACCGGATCACGGTACAATTGCGTCCCGGATCGCTCGGGATCACGATCCGGATCGCTATTTTCGGCGTTCCCAAACAACATCAATCTGCGTACCAAAGTCTACTGATTCGACGTACGAAAATGGATCGGTACAAAAAAAAAATCGTGAGTTATGTGTTTGGAGGGTAGAAAGAAGAAGAAGATGATAACTATTGAAACGATGGGACAAGGAGAGTGAGAAATGAAAAAGTAAATATGTAAGATTGGTAATATAAATGGGAGGCACGTGGGTGTAATCTAGGGAATATAAACAAAGTTATTTTATTATTATTTCTTATTAGTTTTTTTTGAAAAAAGAAAATGGTTACATTTGGGTAGAAGAGTAACATGTGTATGTTTTGTTTGGTATTGTAATATTTATGACTTTTGAAAGTGAGTGGACAAGTTGTGATGCATAGGTAACAAGTTATTTTTTCTTTGAATTTTGAAAGATAAATCATAAGAGTAAAATAGATAATAAAACTTTATAAATATGTATATAAAAATATATAAATACTTATTAAAACTTATATAGATATATAATATGGTATATTATACCAAATTGGGTACATCGTATCAAAATATATGGTACATCGAACCGAAGCGAACCGGAACGTACCGAAATAAGTCTACCCCACTTCGTACCGAATTTTAGGGACCTAGCGAACCGCGTTCCCGTTTCACGTTTCCGTACCGAAGCGTTCCGCGTTCCGTGTGACTATGGGACGAGCATTAAACAGAGGCGTTAATGCTAGTTACTATATTCACCGGGTATCGAAACCCTTTACCCAAAAAACTAACGGGATGTGGGAACTAAAGGCACAAGTTATCCAGGTATCTAGCATGTGTTCTCGGCAATTATCTAGAGGGACGGATGTTAATTAGGTATCGTAGACAATCTATTATAATCGGTTAATTAGAGGGATTGATATTAATCGGGTTTCATAAGTAATCGTAGGAATCACAGATACACAATTAATCAAGAAATCAATAGGAAGCAAGAGTTACAACTAAACAAGTTTCAAACGCTATGTTAATACTAAGTTATCGAGCCTAGCATATTAAATGAATAACAAGCACACGACATAAACAAAGAAACAATGATAAACATACTTGAATGATTAATCAAATAACTTAAATCTTTAATACACATGAATTCTGGAGGTAAAAAAGCTGGAAAACTCTCCAAAGTCGTCTAAGGTTCTTCTCCCAAAAATTCTACATGAAAATATGAAACAAGACAAGAGTATATAGTTTTTGTAAGTGTGACGGTGTCAGCTTGTAGTGTGACGCCGTCAGGCCATCAATCAATTTAAGGTTTATTTTCCAATGCCATAGTGTGACGGCGTCAGGCTTTAGTTGTGACGGCGCCATAATGAGGTTGTGACGGTGTCACGATGGGTGTCTCCGCACACTGACCCGTCACAAGTTGATTTAATTTTGCACTTTCTGGGTACTTTTGGTGACGGCATCATAGATGCAGGTCACAATTATGAAACTTGTCTTTTTCTTCCGTTCTTCGTCAAAATGAGCCCGAGTGTCGCACGTTTCCAACAAAAGCATTCCCAAACACCTAAAACTCAAAAAGAACGGAGTAAGAAAATAAATGATACAAACTGTATTAAATTTGAGGGCTAAATGACCCCTAAAAACCATACGATTTTACACCTTATCAAATATCCCTAAACTTGGGATTTTCTTGTCCTCAAGCAAATGAGCTTTTAACTTAAACAATAATACAATTTAGGGGGCACTTAGCATTAGTATAAAATAAATCATGACACAACTTGTTTGACAATACACTTTTGATAGTTTCAAGCATAGAAATACAAGACTAGCACCTCACATAATAAGGGTTTGGATACTCTCAATCTCTCGGGTGTATACATATGATATAACAATAAGAAAATGAAAAAATCACTCACTTACCATGTCATAGCGCATAGACTAACCATAAGCTTGATAAAGGATCAAACCTCCACCACTTTGGTGCCATCACCTATAACATACTATCAAATAGATCTTTACAAGGGTTTTAATGTAAGGCTTCGGGTATGGATTAATGGGTTAGGGATATAGAGAACTTGTACTGGCGGCAAGTCAATTATTTAAATAATTACATTGTGCATGTTGATTAGTCAAAAACTCTGAAAATATACAAACTACACAAAAACTCTTTTCTTTTTCTTTTCTAACTCTTTCTTGACTTAAACAGTAGTAGGATGGCAATTCGTACATTCTTTTCTCACTTTTTCAGTTTGCTACTGTTGAGACAAATACTGACCAAATTATCCCTCACAGAGTCACATGGATTTGAAACATTAAATCAGCCTAAGTTCAGGATAACTTATCACGTTAGAGATTCAAACTTTTTTTTTCTGACAGAGTCAATAGGGTAAATCAAAGAGCAAAGTTTACCCTTGACTGAATGATCAGCACAGCTGAACATCATTAGATATCTAAAAGACTCATAGGTGAAACACCTTGAGTGAACCTCAGAGAAGTCAGAGTAAAAAGACCACCGAATGGAAGTACAACGGTCTAAAGAGACTCACTGAGTGTTCACATATATGATGATAAAAACATCATGTATGCCTTGTGCCTTCGCAGCTACAACAATATTACTTTGCATAGACAAAGTCTAAAACTGGTTGAAACCTTTGTAACCTGATAACAGAGTCAGCTAAAACAAAGGGTAGAGAAGTGACAAAAACCCCTGAGACCTTAAGGACTGACAAATGCCCTTACGTATCTGATAATGACATATCATCTTACGCCATGCAGGAAACCGGTTGCACTTATCAGATACACTCAGAGTATTCCTTCAACATACTTGTAAAGTGTATCCTTGGAGCTGACTAAAGTACTCAACCACGCTTAGGCGGGAGTAATATCAGCTAAAGCAACCCTTGGAAAGATAAGGACTCATCGAGAGCCGGGAAAACAACTTACATATTACAGATGTCAGTATAGTTAAGCAACCCTAGCCGCATAAATGCATGTGTACCTTAACTCCGGTTTGCTTCTAGTTTAGTTATTACTATTTTTGTAACAACTAACAGTGTATCTCCTTTTTCTATAAAAGGGAGGTTAGTAGTAGTTATAGGTAACGATTCCACCTCTAGAATACACTTCCTCTTCTAAGTGGAATCCCCCTCTTCATAATTTGAATAGTAGCATTTGTCATTACTAGAGATAGTATTCCGCAACTATCTCTCGTAAAAACCTTCACCTTCAACCTTTAGTGTGAGACTATTATAAGTCGTAATGTATAGATGGGTATCATTAGTTGATCATGGTCAAGATCGTGTAACCATGTACATATCTATAATAAACATTAGTTGTTTTCATTTTCTCAAGCTTTTGTTTATACAATTCATGGTGTTGCATAAGTTTACCGGACCAACAAGTGGTATCAGAGCGGGTGGATCACTCCCATGATCTAGATCTATTCTAGAATGACGACTAATAATACCAAAATGGGTTTGAACATTGTCATATTCTGTTCAATCCCGACTCTCCTCAAAAGACCGACCAAATCAGCTCCTTCAGTTCCTTCACTTTACCTCTTGTCTATATGAATGAACACCATCACACTCCTTTACATAGCAAGAAGCTACAAATGCTTTCTATTCATTCCCACCTAACCTCACTTCAGAAATTATGTCTCCAGTTCAGAGACACTAAAACTACAAGTGGTGATATGGTAACTCTTAGGAGATACAGAGGGAAGATAGGAAGCATGGCACTACTATGCAAAATAGAGAAAAAGAAGTATATAGAACAAGAGGACACTCGGAAATGAATAGGTGTCTTTAGAAGGTGTGTAACAGGTTCATCGGGGAGTGTCAAATCAAGAACAATTCCTGATACATCTGAAAGTCGCACCTGAAGGCACTAGCAACAAAGAATAATAACTCTATTATTATTCCTTGTTGTACATAGTCCTAGGCTCTTCCTACACTCAAAATGGAGACTATTAACAAGGAACAATTGACACGGCTCTTCCTACATTCAATCATCTTCCTAAACACTAGTGCATCCTTAAATAGGTTATGTTCCAAATCTCTAGCTATGTCCAATTCTCCGAGAGGAGAATTGTTGGTGCGTGTTTTGCAACCTCACAAAAGGTTTTACCTCTAAAGGGATCTTAAGAGATTTGCAATCCACCAGGTAGTGTACCTGACAGTTGTAGTGTAGTAAATGATAGGTCGGAGGGATTGATCGTTATCTAAAGGAATAGTGTCATTAGGATTGAAGTGTAGGTCAACTAGGTCTAAAGGTAAGGGATGATTCTTTTTGTATTTTTATATTTTATGGTAAGCAATACAAATATCTGGTATTAGAAGAGTGGGCGGAATTAGTTGCTAGTCAACTAACCCAAAATTACTAATTAAGCTAAAAAACAATAAAATAAATAACAAGAAAAGTAAAATGGTGAACTTCTTATAAGAGACAAAAGTGTTTACTTAGATTTCACTACTCCCTAGTTATCTCTTATTGATTTGTTGAGTTGTCACAATTGTTTAGTTGAAATTGTATTCCTTAATACCAGTCGTGGGGGCGTGTACGTCCTTCCCCAACTCTATAAATAGCTATTTCTTCTTATGACAACACATTTAATATCCTATCATAGAATCATCAACATCTACTCGTGCATTAAATACAATCAATAAAACCGTAGTACACATCCGATTATGTTTCTTAAGACGTTCAAGCTTGTTACCGTATAGGAGATTAGCCAGTTTTCTTAAGCCTAATGCGAGTCAATCAACCAAACAACAAAGAACAAATCAACAATCAATAACTAGGTTTCATTAGATCTAAGCAAACACTAAGTAATCTAAGCTAGCATGTTACTGTAAAGAAAAGACAAACAATTAATCAAACAACACATAGACATATTGAATGATTAAAGGAAGAACTTATCTTCAATTGAACATGGAAGAAAAGAGGGTTTGAAACCCTAAAAATACTGTAAAAGTCGGACTAGGGTTTATCTCCAAAATTGCACACTTAATGAATAAAAATTCCAAAACTATATATAGAATTACAAAGTTGACGGCGTCAGGTTATGGCTTCTGACGCCGTCAGAACGTCACAATTAGGGTTTCGTATCGCCCAAACAATCTTCTGACATCGTCACATATAAATACTTCTAGGCCGTCTCGTGTTGTTGCCAAGCCAGACGGCCTCACTCTTTTTGTGCCTGACGATGTTAGGTGTTAACATCCAAAATCTTTCTGGGGCGTCTCGTTATAAAAATCCTCCATTCTTGTCATAAGGTGACGGCATCAGCCTCCAAAGCGTGACGCCGTCAAGTGTAAAAACCTGACTTTTCTTGGTTTTCCTTGTTTTCTTCATTCTTGAGCAGTAAAACGTCCGAAAAGCTCCAAAATGCTCCATATTCTAGAAATCACGTCCCAAGTACCTAAAATGAGAAAAGGATTTGAGCCAATATTTGATCATAAAATCACGACTTAGGGCTTAAATGACCCCCTAAAAACATATCAAATAAATTCTTATCAAATACCCTTACACTTGGGATTTGCTTGTCCTCAAGCAAATAGAAAATGAGCTTTTATACCAATCAAAATACAAGTTAGGGGTCATGTAATATTAATATAAAAGTAATTACAACAAATGATCATTCTACCTTAGTAAAAAACAAGCATGAAAATTATACACTAGCACCTCACAATAAGTGTTTGGATACTCTCATCTCTCGGTTGTTATAAGTTTATATATCACAAACGGATATGGAAAAATATCTCTCACTACCTGTCATAGCAAATAGATTACCATAGGGTTGGGAAATGATCAAAACCTCCACCACTTTGGCGTAAGCACCTAGGATAAACTATCAAAGAGGTCTTTAAAGGGTTATAACATTAGGTGTAGGGGTATGGAAAAACACGATTTGTTGGATAAAGGGATATTTTATTGGTGGAAAGTCAATTGTCTTAGTTAATTACATACATAATAAGGCATTGCTAAGCCGAGACTCGACTCAACTTAAACTAACTACAAACTCTTTTCGGTATTTTCAAGACACTATTTGACTCAGCATGATCAAAAGAAGCGGATGGTCGCTCTTATGTTTTTCTCTTTTCATTTTCTATTGTTTTTCATTTTTTTAACATACACTTTTACTCTACCATAAAAAATAATACATCAAAGGGAACTCACTTTTCTCTTACACTTAAGCTTTTACATAATTAAAAATAAAGACTCGAATTAAGATAATCAAAACTTTTGGAGTACTTTAAAATATTAACGCAAAAATGGGGGTAATAAATGATGTTCTTCTCCATTACTCCATAACACTAGTACTTTAACCATGAGTAGCAATCATCCCAAAATAATATGTACAAGATATGACTCGACTTAGCAACCATGTAATCAATTAGACAATTAACTAAGGGTTTAAACAAATAACAATAATGCACTAAAGATGAGTGCATACAAGGAAGGCTAAGGCGATTTGGGTGTACATTTGGGGGTGGATTGTAAACAAATTCTTCCTTTAAGTAAGATGCTTAAAGTTATAAACAAAAAAGATAGGCTCTGAGAGGTGTACTAGGGGTATCGTGTACTAAAAATGAGTACATCGCAAGGGTGCGGGAAAATTACTTGACCAATGAAGTCAAAGAAATTATAATATAGGTTTAAAACATTGGTCATTCTAATGCCTCTTATCATATAGCAAATCATAGCTACACAAATGTAGTCTCACTAGCGGTCTTAGAATGCATTACTAACGCAAGTTCTAGAATCTAAATACTATCGGTACACTCACAAGCACTAACGATGAATGCTTTTTCCTAATAATCTAAAGGCGAACCTCACATATTTGGGGAGGAAATTTTTGAGTGGTTCAGTTTTTGTGCTATTCATACAATTCCTATCCATGAGACGCTTGTTAAGACTAAAGTTTCACTCCTATATGATGCAAAAAAATTTAAATTTGGTGCCAAAATTACCCTAACAAGTACTTCTCTTAGCTTTATTACACATATAATATTAAGCAAAACAAAAATCATGTGAAGTTGTAGTACACATCCAATTACGTTTCTTAAGACGTTCAAGCTTGTTACCGTATAGGAGATTAGCCAGTTTTCTTAAGCCTAACGCGAGTCAATCAACCAAACAACAAACAAAAAATCAACAATCAATAACTAGGTTTCATTAGATCTAAGCAAACACTAAGTAATCTAAGCTAGCATGTTAATGTAAACAAAAGACAAACAATTAATCAAACAACACATAGACATATTGAATGATTAAAGGAAGAACTTATCTTCAATTGAACATGGAAGAAAAGAGGGTTTGAGACCCAAAAAATACTGTAAAAAAGTCGGATTAGGGTTTATCTCCAAAATTGCACACTTAATGAATGAAAAATCCAAAACTATATATAGAATTACAAAGCTGACGGCGTCAGGTTATGGCTTCTGATGTCGTCCGAACGCCGCAATTAGGGTTTCGTATCGCCCAAACAATCTTCTGACGTCGTCATGTATAAATACTTCTGGGCCGTCTCGTGTAGTTGCAAAACCCGACGGTTCATCATTATCTTGCTCAAACAACGGTTCATCATTATTTTGTTGGAATCTTCTAATGTCTTCAACTTGCTGTAGTATCATAGCGGGAGTACGATATTCCTTTAGAAATGCTTTTTAAACGAATTCCATGTTGTAACAGTCCCAGCGGGTAATTTTTTAATCCAATCCTTAGCTTTTCCTTTTAAAGTGAATGGAAAAGCCATCATTATAACTTGATCCCTGGATACCTCAGAGGCATGAAAAAGATCAACAATGTTTCCAACTTTATAGAGGTGCTCATGAGCTTCTTCATCTTTATTCTCTGAAACACCACATCACTTTAATTCTTCCAAACACAAACCCCAAAATTCAAATTTGATGTGTTCTTCGAGAACAGGGCGATTAACCCCATGCTCAACTCTAGAAAAGGTTAATAACTCATTCAAAGTTAAGGTCATGATTAAAATAAGGAGATACACAAGAAAATTAAAATCTTAAATAACAATCCTATAGTAGCTCCCCGGCAGCGGTGCCAAAAACTTGATGCAGGTTTTACTGACCAGGTCTTAATACTTATATTAGCTCGATTACCTAAGGTCCACATATTTACACTAACGGACAGAGAATCCAGTCGCATGTAGACTAGTATTTGGTAAAACCAAGGTCGTCCCAAGAGCTATGTGGTTTGGATTATATCTAAGTCTGGGTGTCACTATTTCTAACTAAATTAAAGATTGAAATGATTGATTATGCGAAAGAAAACTAAAAGAAAATAAAACACGTAAATAAAATGAGGTTGTGAGCAATACGAGAGAAGTGTGCTAGCCTAATTACTCATCCTACATCGTTTACGATTACGTTTCCTATTAAACTAATCTCATGCTTTAGGTGGGGCGGACATATATCACTAGATTCATATGGTCAAGTTCCCTAACCTATCTCCCCCGAATCCTGCCGGGAAACACAAGCACTACCCCATACTAGTAAGCTGACGTACAGTAGACGGGTTTGAGTCATTAAGTGCTACTACATGCAAGACTTATCTTTTATGGTCCGTTGTCACGATCATAAACCATACTTTAACTATTTAAGTTCCTCCACCCCGGAAAGTGGTCCTATGGTCAATTTGCACACAAGGTCCGTGGTTAGTTGTCATTCTAACCATATCCTCGCAACTTAACTACGCCAGGGTCCTATGGTTAATTCTCTTAGCATACCAAGTATAACCGAGTGTTTTAAACTACCACAACTAAAGGATCTTAAGATAAACTAAGCATGCACACACGTAGCAGCATAAAGAAAAGTACGAAAACATAATCAAAACAATATAGAAATCATAACTAGGCTAGCACCAAAGGTGCTTAGCTGATCATATTAAATTCAACACTCGAATAAATTTTTACAAACGTCATGAATTCAAAATGTAAAGGAAATGATGAAATGCTAAAACTTATGGTGATATAGGCGTGATTTCTCCCTTGGAATTGCTCTGTATGCTGCTATAGAATGGCTTTAAGAAAGCTCCCAACGATCTCTGATTTTGTGTGTGAGAAAGCTGTATGCAAAATGCAGAAATTAAGGTTGTATTTATAGGCCCGTCATAGCTACGACGTAACTCAAAAAGGGTGTTACGCCGTAGCTAGTGTAATCCTGAGAAGATCTTATCCAAAGGTAATAGTTACGGCGTAGCTAAGGATTGTGCTACACCGTATCTTCAATTAGGGTTCCTTCTACGTCGTAAATGCATGTGTTGTTACACCGTAGCTTCATTCATGGATCTAGGATTACTCACGTAGTCATTCTTACGCTGTAACTCCATTGTTATGTTACGGCGTAGTCATCAATTCGAGAAATACTTGAAAGACTTGATATTGTTATGGCATAACTCAGGATTTGGTTACGCCGTAACTCTTGATCTACATTGATTTTGGTCTTCAAGTTTAAATTTCCAACTACGGTGTAATAGAGAGTGAAATGTTACGTCGTAGCTTCTTCAAGCATACTAAAATTGATTATCTTTTGCGCGTTCTTTCCAATTTCCTCGTCTCTTTAGCTCCTATGCTCATTTGTAACCTGGATACAAAATGTAAAGAAATCAAAATATATATCCGTATAAACAGTAAAATAAACTAGCATAATAGTGGGAAATCGACATATCAGGATTATTTGACTTTATCAGCTCTTCATAATCATACCAATGACCATTCACCTCATATATTGATCTATTATAAAATTCATCTACCGCTATCTTAGATCTCTTAAAAGCTATTATGACACTCATGGGTGCTAATCCTCTTCTCATGACTGATGGGCACTTAGGGTCTTTAGCCATGTCTAGAATATGAAATCCACTAAAATTGTCAACCCCCCTATGTAAACCACAACATCCTTGATTATTCCTACAGGATAGGCCGTCCTACAATCCGTTAAACCTATGATTATTTATGTTTCTTCTAGTTTACCAACATTAAGCTTCTTATAAAGAGAAAGGGATTAAGTTTATGCATGACCCTAAATCTACTAAAGTATCAAAAGGTTCGGAATTCTCTGGCCAACAAGGTAAGATAAGCAATCCAGGGTCCTCTAATGTCTTGGGTAGTTTGCTTTGGATGAAAGCGGACCCACTTTTTCCCAACTCAAGGCTCTCAACGTATTTATCCAAGAGGGCTTTATACATAGTGTTAATACAAATATCGCCTAAAAATGTTATTTATATTTTACGATCTTTGCTAAATTTTGTTAACGACAAAGTGTAAACTTTATTTTTAGCAAAACATCAATATAGTTTAAGTCTCTCACATTTAGACTTTATTTCAAACTAAACATCACATTAGATACATTTACATTTCACAAAATCATTTTTACAAGTTTGCTTTCATGTTAATATAATTCTAAATTTAGAAATATATCTTTACATCATGCATTGCGTCATACATGTCTTATCAAGGATCTTTTTAAGATATATCTTGTTTAGATTTACACACTACAATCTTGTATTTGATTTTTGAAGATCTTGATTAGACTTGAGATAGATATGAAAAGATTTCTTGGAAGATTTGCTGTTAGACTGGCGGAACCCTTGATTTGGTTCCGCCTGATCCGTGGGTCTACTGATTTGTTTTGCCTATAAATAGTAAGCCACATCCAAGAAATTCTTCATTAATTACAATCATATTTTGCATATACTCTCTCGTTTCATTCAACTAACTCAGTAGCATTTCATTTGTGTGAGATTGTTTTGTAGCAAAGAAGTTAACAAGTTCATCCGAAAGTCTACAAGTTGCAACACAACATTGCAAGACTTGTTAGCTTAGCATTGTGTAAACTCATGTAGTTTATGCTTCATTTGATTGTATCTTTTCAGTAGTGATCAGTTAGTATTTTAGTCCTAAAAATACATAGAGTGATGAGAGTGGTTGTACCCTTGTAAAGAACTCGGCATCTAGCTTTGTGTCGGTAACCTTGTGTAAGCAACATGTAAGGTTTTCTCCGCCGGTTAAAGGAGCTTGTTGACTAGTGAAAGAAACTCTCGAGTTGGATACTCGGGGAGTGGAGTGGGGCAAGGAAAAAGAGTCCTTATAGTCAAACCACTATAAACATCCGTGTTGTGGTTTGATCGTTTCTTACTTTATTCTTGCATATTAATTATCGTCTTTTAGTTTCAATTGTTGATTGCACATTAAGTTTTCAAAGTTTATTAAGTTAAAAACCGGTAAACTATTCAACCCCCATTCTAGTTTTCCATAATTGGCATCAAGAGCTACGTTACTCAAGCTTTTAAAATATATTGTGTTTTAAAGCTTGAAACGATCCATGGATTTTGAAAATTACAAAGAAGGGCAATCTATGCAAAGACCACCAATATTTGAATCAAATGATTTTATATATTAGAAAAACCGCTTTGAAACTTACGTGAAATCAAAAGATATAGATCTATGGTATATAATTATTGAAGGTGATAACAAAGCCACTTTTAAGGATGTTACAAATGGTAAAGATGAGGATAGCTCACTTACTAAACATAATGAAAATAAAAAAAATTGATTGCTAAAAATAATGAAGCTAAAATGATGCTTTATAATGTTTTACCAAAGAAATAACATGAAAGAGTCTTTATGTGTAAAACAGCTAAAGAAATTTGGCAATCTTTAATAATCACTGAAACTCACAAGTTAAGGATAACAAAATTGATCTTCTTGTTCAACAATATGAACAATTTTCTATTCCCGAAGATGAAATTATTGATTGTGCATTTGCTAGATTTAACACAATTATTACTTCACTTAAAGCACTTGATGAATCTTTTTGTAGCAAGAATTTTGTCAGGAAATTTCTTAGAGCACTTGATGAGACGAAAAGTGTACCGCTTTTAGGGGTCATTTAAGCCCAAAGTCGAGATTTTTTGATCAAATATTGCCCTAAATCGTTCCTTTTGTCATTTTAAATATGGAAAAGAAAGCATTTTGGACAGTTTTGGAGCGAAAAAGTGAAGAAAACGACAAAGTCTCAAATTCAAGCTGAAAACAGTACCTGATGGCGTCAGGATTTGCTTATGACGCCGTCACCCTTTGACAAAGAGGTGGATAAATCAAGTTACACGTGACGCGCCAGAGAGTTTTTGGAGGAATTACACATGACAGCGTCACCAAAGCCGTCAAGAGCAAATTACATGTGACGGCCAAGATCAAGTTTACACATGACGGCGTCAGAAGTGGATCTAGGCAATACGATGATAATTATGGCTGCGAGTTGATGGCGTCAGAACTTACTCTTGATGCCGTCTGACCCAATAATCTATATGTAGTTTTTGATTTTTCATTCATTAGTGTGCAACTTTGAGAGGAGAAACCCTAGACGAATTTTACAGTATTTTTAAGGGTTTCAAACCCTTGTTTCATCCATGCTTAATTGAAGATAAGTTTTCCAATAATCATTCAATATGTCTATGTGTTGTTTGATTCTATCTTATGCTTGTCTTCTCTTTAACATGCTAGGCTAGGTTTTCTTTATGTTTCTTAGATGTAATGAAACTTAGGTATTTATTGTTGGTTGGTTGTTTGTTTAAAATTTTTGTGGATGAATGATTTCGATGTTAGGCTTAAGAAAACTGGCAGACTTCCAATTGGTAACTTGCTTGAACGTCTTAAGAAACATGATCGGATGTGTACTACGATAAATTGGTTATATTTAATGCATAGGTAACTACTAATGAGGCCATGTTAGGAGCTAGTAGTCGACTCGACTTAGGAAGAGGTAGAAGCTTATAGAGTTAGGGAAGATCGTACACGGCCCTACGAATGGTATTAAGGAATATAACCCGTCATCCATGCAATTGTAACAAACTAATCAACCGGTAAAAGATAGCTAGGGAGTAGTGAAATCTAAGTAAACACAATTTCTCTTATTATTGTTTTCGCCATATTTACTTTAGTGTTATTTTATTTTATTTTATTTGCGTTTGTAGTTATTTGGGTTAGTTGACTAGCAACTAATTCCACCCATCCTTCCAAAACCGAGATTTTTTCTTGCTTTCCATAAAATATAAAAATACAAAAAGAATCATCCCTCACCTCTAGACCTAGTTTAATTGAGTTTTAACCCTAGCGAACACTATTCTTTGAGTTGAACGATCAATCCCCTGGTACTTGCAACTATACTATACTACAACGGTCAGGTACACTGCCTGGTGGGGATTGCAAGCTTCTCAAGATCCCTTGAGACGTAAAACCTTTTGCAAGGTTGCAAAACCACGCATCAGCACTCCATCCGAAGTAGAGAGCCAAAGTGACGGCAATTGAAGAATCTAAAGATCTTTCAAGCATGTCACTTGACGAGCTAATTGGAAACCTCAAAGTTCATGAAATGGTAATGAAAAAAGATTCGAAAATAGTTAGAGGCAAGAAAGAAAAAGTCAAGTCCATTGCCTTGAAAGCTAGAGTTCAATCAAGTGATGATGAAAAATCTATCTCGGATAGTGATAATAAAGAATATGTCATGGCCGTTAGAGACTTCAAGAAGTTCTTTCGAAGATGAGGGAAGTTTGTAAGGCAACCTAGAGATGACAAGAAAGCTTTCGGAAAAGATTGTGATGATAAGAAAGGAAAGGGTGAAAGAAAGTGTTTTAGGTGCGGAGACACCAGTCATCTCATAGGAGAATATCCAAAACCACCCAAAGGTAAATCTCAAAGAGCTTTTGCAAGCGGTGCTTGGAGTGATAGTGAAGTTGATGACGAGGAGCTAAAGAATGACGAGATTGCTCTCATGGCTCATGACTCAAATGAGGTACACTCCGATTCATCTTGTTCTTCTATTGATGATGACACACTGCAAAAAGAATATAACAAACTTTGTAAGCTAAGCTTAAAAATCATAAACAAAAACAAATTTTTGAAAACTAAAAAGGAATTTTTAGAAAATGAAGTTTATGAATTAAAGGAAAAAGATAAACGGTTAGAAAAGAGTAAAAATATTGACAAAATGTGTAAATCATGTCAAGAGTTTAAACTTGAAATTGACAAAGCTTAAAATTATACAAAATGATCTAATCAAATAAACCACAAAGTTTAAAAGGTTCGATAAAAGTATTTCTTGTATGGATGAAATAATGAAACTTCAAAAGTCACCATTTGATAAAACGGGACCAGGATTCATGAAATTAGGAACTTCAAATAGTCAAATGAAACAAGACAAAAAAGCACAAGAAACGGGCAAAACTACTGCAAGAACCCATGGACCCGACGGACCCAAAATTTTTGTTTCGTCCGTTGAACCCAAAGGTTCCACGATGTCTGCAGCAGAACAGTTAGTTTCCATGTTGGGTCGTACTAAATTTGTTAAAGTCACAAATAAGTACAATACTAGTGTAAATGAAACAAAGCTAAAACTGACTATTAAAGTTGGAGTAAGACTTGCAATAAATGAATTTAGAACTAAAACTACTCAACCGAGGCCTAAAACTCCTATTCCCAAATGCCCCTTTCCAAAGAGCAACTACAATACACAAGCAAACTACAAACATAGTTGAAACCAAAACTTACCTAGACACTATCAAACTCCAAATTACATGTCATGGAACCCGTATCTTCCATTTCCATACGTGGACCAAGTTAATGGTATGTTTAACCAAAATGGACCCATGAGATATTGGGGACCAAACATTTGATTGTTTTTCATAAAAATAGGTATACTTGAAAGTTATTTTGGAACCGGATGAATGGATCAAAGATAGCGCTTGCTCAAGGCATATGACGGGAAACAAAAGCCTCTTCTCAACATATCAAGAATATGATGGAGGTAACATTACTTTTGGTAGCAAAGTTAAAAACAAAATCATTGGCAAAGGTACAATCTCTCATGACTCTCTTTCTATTGATGATGTTGCTCATGTTGACAACCTAGGTTTTAATCTCCTTAGTATAAGTCAACTTTGCCGTAAAAAGTATAACGTCCTTTTCAGTGAAAACGGAAGTAAAATACTTAAAGACGTCATAACTATAGCCAAAGGTGTCCTTAAGAACAATGTATATGTCATGAAGATTGATCAAACATCTAGAGACAAACTTTGCCTCACCTCATTAGATGAATCTTCAACTCTATGGCATAGACGTTTAGGATACGCTAATATGAGACTTATCAAAAACCTCTCCTCTAAAGACTTAGTTAGAAACCTACCTAAGTTGAAATACAACCAACACTTTTTTGATGCTAGAAAAATTGGTAAACAAGTTCATAGTAGCCATAAGGCTAAAAATATGGTGTCTAGAACTTTTGCATATGGATTTGTTCGGTCCATCTGCTATACACAGTTATGGAGGTAACTTCTACACTTTGGTTGCAGTGGATGATTATTCAAGATATACTTGGACAAAAATTTTGAAAAGTAAAAACGAAGCTTTTGACCAATTTGAAATTCTTAGTAAGAAAATTAAAAATCAATTAGAACTTGCATTGTGTCAATTAGAATGGACCACGGTCGCGAATTTGACAATGAAATACAATTTGGAAACTTTTGTGATAAAAATGGTATAACACATAACTTTTCGGCACCACGCACTCCTCAATCTAACGGTGTAGTAAACCGAACTCTTCAAGAGATTAGTAGAACAATGCTTAATGAACAAAATATTCCACAAAAGTTTTGGTGTATCACCGTTGACACATCAACCTACATTTTAAATCGTGTCTTGATTAGACCATTTTTAAACAAAACTCCATATGAATTATATAGAGGTAAAAAGCCTACATTAGGATATTTTAGAGTGTTTGGGAGTAAATGCTTTATACTTAACACCAAGGATTATCTCACTAAATTTGACCCAAAGTATTATGAAGGTGTATTTCTTGGATATTTACAAAATAGCAAAGCTTATATTGTCTTAAACAAATAAACCTTGAGAGTTGAGAAATCGTTAAACGTAACATTCGACGAGAGTCCACCTCCCTCTAAGACATCACCTTTGGTAGATGATGACTTAGTTGAAAGAGAAGTAATAGAAAGTCAAGAAAACTTAGATAATGACAAGGAAGATGAACTATTAGACAAAGAAATTGTCAACGTCAAAGAATCTAAAAGCCATCCATTAGATAGTGTCATAGGAAACATAAACGAAAGAACAATAAGATCAAAATTCCAAAATGAAAGTAACTTATTTTGTTTTGTGTCAATCATTGAACCGAAAAATATAAACAAAGCTATAAAAGATGAATCATGGGTCATAGTTTTGCAAGAAGAGTTAAAACAATTTGTTGGAAATGATGTTTGGACATTAGTTACTCAACCTAAGAGTCAAACAATAATTAGAACAAAATGGGTCTTTCGGAATAAAATGAATGAAAATGGTATAGTGTCTAGAAACAAAGCTATGCTAGTAGCACAAGGTTATAATCAACAAGAAGGCATTGACTATGATGAAACTTTTGCTCCGGTTGCTAGGCTCGAGTCTATTAGGATTTTACTTGCATATGCATGCACACATGATTTTAAACTCTTTCAAATGGATGTCAAAAGCGCATTTTTAAATGGTTATATAAATGAAGAAGTTTATGTTGCTCAACCCCCGGGCTTCACCGAGTTTGAAAAACCTAATCATGTTTACAATCTTAAAAAAGTTGTATACGGACTTAAGCAAGCTCTAAAAGCGTGGTATGATCGACTTAAGACCTTTCTAGTTGACCATAAGTATACCATGGGCTTAGTCGATAATACTCTCTTCACTAAGAAGAAAGATTCACATATTATCATAATCCAAATCTATGTTGATGACATCATATTCGGATCAACTTGTCAAGAATTGTGTGACGATTTCTCAAAAATCATGCATGACGAGTTTGAGATGAGTATGATGGGAGAACTCAACTTTTTCTTAGGACTCCAAATTAAAAAATTAGAACTTTAACCAATCTAAATACATTGAAGACATGCTTAAGAAATTTGGTCTTGAGGATTCAAAACCAATCAAAACGCCTATGTCCTCGGAAACAAAACTCACCAAGGATGAGGAAAGTAAATACGTAGATAACACTAAATATAGAGGAATGATTGGAAGTCTACTCTATCTCACGGCTAGTAGACCCAACATTATGTTTAGTGTTTATCTATGTGCTCGTTTTCAAGAAGAACCTAAAACAATCCATCTTGAAGCCGTTAAAAGAATTTTTAGATACATCAAAGGCACTACACATCTAGGATTATGGTATCCCAAAGGAACGGGAGTAGAAACCATAGTGTATGTCGACTCGGACCATGCCGGTGACTACGTCAATAGAAAAAGCACAAGTAGTATTTGTACTTTTCTTGGACATTGTCTCACTTCATGGTTCTTTAAAAAAACAAACGGCTCTTGTTATCTCAATAACTGAAACTGAATACGTATCAGCCAAAAAAGCATGTCAACAAGCTCTTTGGATTAAGCAAGCTCTAGTCAACTACGGAATCCAACTAAATGGCATCTCCATTCTTTGCGACAACAAAGGTGCCATCGACCTCAGCAAGAATCCCGTTCAACATGCTCGTACTAAACATATTGAGATCCGTCATCACTTTCTTCATGAAAATGTTCAAAAAGGAAACATCTCTATCGAGAAAGTATCCTCGGAAGACAACATTGCCGATATTCTCACAAAACCTCTTAAATGTGAACCATTTAATAGTCCTTTTGGTTTGCAGGCGGGCGGAACTCTCCTTTTGGTTCCGTCCAGTCTGCCGACCCTACAGGATGTTTTCTTTTTATATATTAAACCAAACACCCCTTATCCTTTTACCACAACACAACAACAGTTACTATTCATTCCACAACACCAATACAAATGAAAATTAGGTTTCTCCTTCATCCTCATTGCTCCCGAAACATCATTGTAAGTATTCTAAACATAATTACACTCCTAATCTGTGTTTGGGATTTCTATTTATGCACATAAACTAAAACCTTTGGGTTATGCATCAACTTTAGAAATCATATAGAGCATGTGTTGTAAATAAAACTAATCATGGTTTCCTTAGTTAGGAATTGCATCTTGTAGGACATTATCATGTTTACCAAACACCTCATGTTAAAGTTTTGCAAAAGTGCTTCTCACAACTAGGGAAAAAAATTTCTTTCATTGGTTATACAAACTAAAAACTTTATGTTTTGAGCATTACTTGCATAATGTCTCTTGAATGCTAAAGGAAATACATAACTAATATGTATTTTCGGGTACATTCAAAAGAAGCTACATTGAATTAGTAGCATTTGGGTTATCTTTTGTTTTATAACAAAATTTGCATCATAAAACGTTTTGAGCATTGAAATGAGTCAGGATAACCGCATCTCCACATTGTTTGCATATAGGCACACACTAGAACATCTACATTGTAATAGTCATTTACTTAGTCTAAAATGTGATATTTGTGTTTCTAGGAATCATCATGCCTCCCGCAACTCACTATGATCACAAGGGCACCCTTAACTACATTCCAAAACACCATAAAACCAAAGGTCTAACCCCCGCTCAAGTCAAAGTCTTTAAGGCCTTAGAAAAATGTTATATCCATGAGGGTAGAACCATTGATCCCTCTTTCTAAGAAAACACCAATATTCGTAAGGAACTTGCCGGTATCGACTTTGATGGCCTCCTAGATATTTATGAGCCTATTTGTCTTAGATTCATTCTAGAATTCTATGCTTCCATCACTCTCCACACCAATGATGATGGTCTCATGTCTTTGTCTTTCATGGCTAGTGGTCACACTTACAACATCTCTCTTAATGACTTTGCTCAAGTTATAGGTGTTCCGAATCATGGCACTTGTCTTTATTCAGACAAACATTCACTCACAACTCTTGACTCGGTCATTTACCGCATCCATCCTTATGATACTTCTCTTGTATCCAAGGATGTAATTTGTGATCATATCTTTGTTAGGACTTCCGATACTAGGAGAACTCGTTCGGGGAATGAGGTTGATAATGACCCTTATGGTATGGAACTCAACGAGCTTAAGCCTCAATTCAAGAAGTGGGAAGAAGTCCTTAGAGCCAATGTCATTAGAACCATAGGGAATAGAGATCATATCAATGTTTGCCTTTGTTACATGCTCTACTCCGTGTCCATGCGTCAACCTTTCAACTTAGCTTACTACATAGCCAAAAGGATGGCCGACATACCCGTGCAAGGCACCACCGCTCTTCCATATGGAATGATTTTAACTCATCTCTATAGACAATTTGCTCCCATTCCACCTACCACTCGAGGTCTTCGCCTAGACTACTGTCTCGTGCCACATATCTTTGTTTCATTAAGTGATAAGAGAGTTGCTAAGGCTCAAGGGAAACACCCTCATCCTCTTACTTCCTCATCATCATCATCCATGTGTGAAGATGACGGTTTACCCAACTCTAGGCTACCACCTCTTGAGTACCTCCAACAACTTCCAAGGTTACCAAACGAGTCGGAGGAGTTCATGCAATCAAAGGGAATGTGGAAATGCTTTGGTAGGTACCTCAGCAAGCTCAACAAGAAGATTGATCGCCAATGAGAGTGACATTTGGAGTGTTTGGCATAACATAACATTTAAACAATTTGGTCATTTAAACAATATGTTTTATGGATTTATGTATTTGTAGGATGATTTGGTAACTTTTAGACTATACTTGTACTAATAGAATATGTAGGTGAGCAAATTTTCGTTCAAACTCTATCGGTACGTATGTTTTTACCTACATTTTTTTCATTTCCTAACTAGTTGTAATTGTTTACATATGTTTTAGGAAAAATTCCGGAATTTGAAAATCGTTCGGACCTTCAAAAACGTAGTATGTCCAGTTTTTTGGCCTAGCGGATCTGGTGAAACCAAATTTTGGGTTCCGCTAGTGCAATCCTTTGGTTCCGCCAAATCAAGCCCAACGGATCCCACGGAACCCAAATCAGGGTTCCACGCGTGTCATCGTTTGGTTCCGCCAGACTCTTAGGAAATTTTCTGCATTTTTCAAAATTTCGTCTCCTCTCTACCAAATCATCATTTTAAGTTAGGAACATATTTGTTATACCTTATTAAGCATATTAGGATGATTTTTAGTCATTAGAACCAATAGGAAGCCACTTCCCGCCAAAAAATTCAATTTAACCATAACTAACCCAAGGAACCCTTCTGCATAAAGCAAGGAACCCTCATTTTGGCTTTGGAATCCGTGGTACCTCTGACCACAAAGAGTTGATATGACCACATAGCATTTAGCGCATATCTTGGTCTTCTTACTCCACCAAATTCCATTGGATAGACTTACAATGATTTGACAACCTTCTTAAAACATATAAATGATTAGAAACCTCCAATTTGTATCGAAGAACATCAAATCCAAACACTCCTTTCAACATTTCTTCAACTCTATAAATTTGACCATCTTAGACACTTCCAAATCACACCATCACCATCACCATTTCTGATCTTTAGCTTCTAAACCACCATCTTTGAGAATGAAAAAGTCAAACAACTCTTGAAGAGGCGAAAAATGAACCACTTTTAGGGGGTCATTTAAGCTCGGAATTGAATTTATTTGATCAAATATTGCCCTAAATTGTTTCTTTTGTGATTTTAGGTACTTTGGGAGTGAAATCTGGAAAAGGAAGCAATTCGGACATTTTTTGAGCATAAAAGTGAAGAAAACGCCAAAGACTTAATTATCCATGCTGAGAACAGTACCTGACGGGGTCAAGAGGAATATTCTGACGGTGTCAAGAGTAAAAGTGGTGACGACCCAGTGCAAACCTGACGGCGTCACAACAAGGGCGTCAAGACTTAATTTTGTGACGGCCTGCATAAGGGGACTACATGACGGCGTCAGACCCAGATCTAGGCAGTCCGAGGAACTATTTGGCGGCGAGATGACGGCGTCAGACATTTGTTCTTGACGCCGTCACCTATCAAACTCTATATATAGTTTTCTATTTTTCATTCATTAGAGGAGGAACTTATGTGGAGAAACCTAGGGCCGAACTTTGTAAACCCTAGCTTGTATTTTATAGTGTTTTCAAGGGTTTTCACCCCTTCAATCCTTTCATGTGCTATTGAGATAAGTCTTCTCTTTAATTCAATCAATATGTCTATGTGTTGGTTGATTATATCTTTTACATGTCTTGATTTCAACATGCTAGGCTAGATCTATCTTGTGTTTGCTTGGATCTAATAAAACCTAGATGTTAATTATGTGTTGATTACTTGTTTATGGTTGTATTGGATGAATGATTTCAATGTTAGGCTTAAGAAAACTAGCAGATCTCCATTGTGTAACATGCTTGAACATCTTAGGAAACATGAACCGATGTGTACTAGGTTTTATTGGTTGTATTTAATGCATGAGTAAATTCTAATGATCCCATGTTAGGAGCTTCTTAACCGGCTTGACATAGGAGTGAAGTAGGCACTCATAGGATTGGGGAAGTAAGTACGCCACCCCATGAATGGTATTAAGGAATACAATCCGTCATCCACGCAACTATAACAAGTAATTAACATGTAAAAGATATCTAGGGAGTAGTGAAATCTAAGTAAACACATTTCTCCCACATATTTCTCACAACTCTAGTATAATTCAGTTTAATTTCATTTTTAGTTTTTTATTTTGATTGCATCTTTAGTAATTGGGTTAGTTGATTAGCAACTAATTCCGCCAAACTCCTTCAAACCCGAGATTTTTAGTTGCTTTCTAAAAAAATATAAAAATACAAAAAGAATCATCCCTCATCTCTAGACCTAGTCTTTAGGTTTTCTAATCCTAGCGACACTATTCCTAGCTGAACGATCAATCCCCCGGTACTTGTCATTATACTATACTACATCGATCAGGTACACTGCCTGGTGAGGGTTGTAAGCTTCTCAAGATCCCTTGTGAGGTAAAGCCTGGTGCAATCCCTACGCTACCAAGTTTTTGGCGCCGCTGCCCGGGGAATAGTTATTGTCTAGGTTAGAATCTCTTTTTATTAGGTCTACTTGCTAGATTCCTTTCTAGTAAGATTTTATTTTTATTTTCATGATCTCTTTAATCTATCTTATTTCTTCGTGTTTTTGTTCGTAACTCTTCACCACCCGACATCATGGATGATGGGAACATCTTTGAACCCATCATCCCACCACAACAAAACCCACCACTAGAACCTCTTAGGCCCCGAACCATAGGAGAGTATTCCCGACCTAGCCACCAAGGCTATCGAAACACCATTGAGCTCACCGGAGCCAATATGACCCCTTTGCGATCCGACACCATCCGGTTGTTGCAAAGCGGATGTGCATTCCATGGACTTCATTCCGAAGATCCAAACCAACATCTCAAGGACTTCCTTAAAATCATAGATTCCATAGACCTAGATGTTGCAACTAGAGAGACAACCAGATTACGCCTATTCCAATTCTCTCTACGTGATCAAGCTAGTCAATGGCTTGAACGTTTACCCGCAGGATCCATCACCTCATGGGATTATCTCACCACTCGTTTCCTTGCTCAATTTTTCCCACCGGGGACAACTACTAAGCTTAGAAATGATATCTTGATGTTCCAACAACGTCAAGGTGAAACTCTTTATGAAGCATGAACTCGTTTCAAGGACTTACTCCAAAAAGTCCCTCATCATGGCATAGATCTTTGGCTCCAAGTCCAAATCTTCTATGACCATATCGATCTCTCCACAAGGTGAGCCATTGACCAATCGGCCGGTGGTAAGCTACGTGATCTAAGTGCGGAACAATCATGGGAACTCATAGAAGATCTTGCTCTCTATGACAACGAAAGTTGGAATGATCCCCGTGGTTTGAACAAAACGGTCAAGGCAATATCTTTGCCTTCGAACAACTCTAGCACTCCCGACCGTAGGATCATGGAACTTGATGACCAAGTCAAGTTTCTCATGAAATCTTACGAAGCTCCTAAGCCTTCAAGCCAAGTGAACAAAATCACTTCTTCATGCGAATTATGTAGTGGTCCCCATGACACTCGTGATTGTGTGGAACACCCCGGAACAGCTTTTGCGAACTACGCATCCTCGCGTACTGACGAAGCATGAGATAAGTGGTACATTTTCAAACCCGAGCCAAACCCTTACGGAGATTCCTACAACCCCTCTTGGAAAAATCACCCAAACCTTAGGTGGAAACAAAATCAAGCCAATTCTTCCAATCCGCCTAATCGTTACCAACCAAATGGTCCACCCTCCAACCGTACTTTCAACAACAATCCTTCTAACAACTATGATAGTACCACAATCTTGAAGGATTGATGTCTAAGTTCATGGCATCTCAAGAAGCTCGCATAGCTAGATTTGAAACCGAATTCAACCAACAACAAACGGAGATGACCAACAAGATAGACAACTTATTGAAAGCCCTCAACAACCAAGCGTTAACTACGCCTAGGAAGGACACTAGGGACGCCAATAACGGAATCCAAATTAAGGACCCCTCGTCATCCAAACAAGTCCACTTTGTCAATGTTGTCACTATTAAGCCAATAGATAAGGATATAGAAGAAAGTGACAAAGATGAAGTTGAAGTAGAAACCGAGACTAGGGATGAAATTAGGGAAGTTGAGGTTAATAAGAGAGAGGAGTTAGAGGAAGTAGAGACTATAGAAAAGCACTTTGATAAGTTGCCCACAAAAGAAGAACGGGAATACCATAAGGATTTATTCGATGGCCCCGAGACACCATATATCCTTGGTACACCCCTTATCAAAATGGGAGACCCCTCTAACATCAACATACCATGCAACATCGGGCATATGCATATATGGAAAGCTTATATCGATCCTAGATCTCCTGTAAACATCATGACTAAGACTTATTACAATTAGGTGATGAAGAAACAACTTGATTATAGGATGATGCCCAATAAGAATTTGATAAGTAATTTGGTAGGAAGAGTGAAGGGATTGCATGTGATTATAGGTAATTTCACCTATGAGATCGATTTTATGATAGTTGAAGACACTCGTCCAGTGATAGATGATTGCCTAAGCCAAGTAATATTCTGAAAACCATTTGTTGAGGCCACTAAGATGAGTTATGATCCGACTTTAGGGATAGTTAGGTTCAAGGGAGAAAATGATGAGATTGCCTACCAAATGCCCTACAAAATTGAGCAATACCGCCTTCTCTCTAACATAGAAAAGGAACACAAACAAGCGGCTTATTATAGGAATGATAAGGATAGACGTAGAGGAGTAGAGTATGTGAAGAATAGGATGCTTAGTTTCTATAAAGAATGCTTGCAACTAGGTCCGGAATACAAAACTGGTTTAGAAGACGACCTAGAGAGTGAAACCAATGATGAGGTCACGTAGTAACCCATGACCTTGAGTCTAGCTACAAGACTCGTAAATAAAGAAAAGCGCTTCTTGGGAGGCAACCCATGCTTCGTGTGATTTTTATTTTTTGTTTGTTATTTGCTTCCGTATGCATGATTTATTTTTATTGTTGGTAGATCATGTTTCAAAACCAAAATGGTGGAAATACTTTACTTTGTTGTTTGGCTTAGTCTTAACTTCATCCAAAGGTATTTTTGCAAAAGATAAGTGTAAGGGGAAACCCCAAATATGTTTTTAAGAAACAAACGATCATGATTCTCCACAATATTAAGTGAGCATGTATATTCGTATTTGTTAGAGTCAAATGCTTGTATCGAGTCATAATGAAGTTTTGCAGGATTTTCCAGGAAGTAGGACCAAGTTTTTCCAGAAATTTTCCTGAAACTTAACATAAGAATTTCTGCAGGTCACTTCTGACGGCGTCACAAGTTTACTCTTGACGGCGTCACGTGTAAAAATCTGGAAATTTTACCAGTTTTGTTTTTCTAACGAAGTCTTAAAGTTTTTGTTGAATTATTAGTTTTATAATCTCCAGGAAATCTGCAAACATCATTCCACAAGCATTATATCTTATTTTGTTTTCTAGGATTTATTAGTATAAGTAGATTGCCGCCGATTTTATGCGAGGTTGCCTTGTCTGTTTTCTCAGGTTTTACAGGTTATGTATGACAAGAAGATGATTATTATTCTGGAAGGGAAGCTTTGATTGTTCATTTTCTTGGAGGAAGATCTAACCTGGCCACCTTATTATCCATACCGAGCGAATCAGGGGAGTATTTGATTTCATTCATTTTACTTATTTCACTTTTACATTCTTTACTTGAACATTGGGGACAATGTTCATCCTAAGTGTAAGGGGAGGGTAAAATGATGATACCTTACAAATACACTTTCGCTTGAGTTTGTTTGTTTGACAGTAGATGTGTAATAAAACTATGAGAAATACTTGTTAGTGTAATTTTAGCGCCAAATTTAAAATTTTTTACAACATTTAAGAGTGAAACTTTAGCTGTAGCAAGCGTCTCATGGATAAGAGATTGTATGACTAGCACAAAACCGTACTATTCAGAAAAATTTTCCACCCAAATATGTGAGGTTCGCCTTTAGATTTGATAGGAAAAGCATTTACTATTAGTGCTTATGAGTGTACCGGTAGCATTTAGATTATAGAACTTGCGTTAGTGATGCATCCCGAGACCGCTAGTGAGACTACATTCGTGTAGTAGGATTTACTACATGATAAGAGGCATTAGGATCACCCTTGTGTTAAACCCATATCATAATTACTTGACCATTTAAGTCATATTACTTGGCTAGTTAAGTCAATTAATTTTTCCCACACCTTAGCGTTGTACTCATTTTTAGTACACGAAACCCCTAGTACACCCCTCCGAGCCTATCTTTTCGTTTCTAACTTTAAGCATCTTACTTAAAGGAAGAATTTGTTACACCCCACTTAAATGTACACCCAAATCGCCTTAGCCTTCCGTGTATGCACTCATCTTTAGTGAATTATTGTTATTTGTTAAACCCTAAGTTAATTATCTAATTGATTACATGGTTGCTAAGTCGAGTCATATCCTTGTACATATTGTTTTGGGAAGATTGGGACTCATGGGTAAAGTACTTATTTTATGGAGTAATGGGGAAGAACATCATATATTACCCCTATATGTACGTTAATCTTAAAAGTACTCCAAGTGTTTTGATTTTCTTAATTCGAGTAATTAGATTAGTTTATTGTAAAGTATGTAAAGATTCAAGTGTAAGGGGAATTTTCATCCCCTATGATGTATTATTTTGGATGGTAGGGTAAGAGTGTATGCAAACAAAATAAATAAATAAATAAAATAAAATAAAAAATCGAAAAATCAAAAAAAAAAATAAAAAAAATAAAAAATAAAAAAAAGAGAAAAAAAAACATACGGACTACCATCCCGTTTCATTATATGTTTATTTTATGTTTTTGTTATTTTTCATTTATTAGCTTAAGTCGAGTCTAGTCTTGGCTTAGCAACGCCATTTTGTACATGTAATTGACCAAGTTTTTTAACTCGCCACCAGTAAAGACTGCTTATATCCAACAAAACCGTGTATTCCATATCCCTACACCTAACGTTACAACCCTTTTTAAAAGACCTCTTTGATAGTTTATTGATGAGGCGAAAAATGAACCATTTTTAGGGGGTCATTTAAGCCCGGAATTGAATCTATTTGATCAAATATTGCCCTAAATCGTTCCTTTTGTGATTTTAGGTACTTTGGGAGAGAAATCTGGAAAAGGAAGCAATTCGGACGTTTTTGGAGCATAAAAGTGAAGAAAACGCCAAAGTCTTAATTTTCCTTGCTAGGAACAGTAGGTGACGGCGTCAAGAAGAAAATCCTAACGGCGTCAAGAGTAATTTTCATGACGGCCCAGTACAGAATTGAAGGCGTCACAAGGAAGAGCGTCAAGAGTAAAATATGTGACGGTCTGGAAAATATTATAACGTGACGGCGTCAAAAGTAGATCAAGGCAGTCCGAGAAGTATTTTGGCGGCGAGATAACGGCGTCACCAATTTGGTCTTGACGCCGTCAGCCTCAATTTCCTATATATAGTTTTCTAATTTTCATTCATAAAGGAGAGGAGTTTTGGAGAAACCCTAAGGCCGAACTTAGTACGAATTTTACAGGTTTTTCAAGGGTTCTAAGCCCTTGAACCCTTTCATGTGTAATTGAGATAAGTGTTCTTTTAATTCAATCAATATGTCTATGTGTTGGTTGTCTATATCTTGTTCTTGTCTTAATTCCATCATGCTAGGCTAGATCTATCTTGTGTTTGCTTAGATCTAATGAAACCTAGATGTTAATTATGTGTTGATTACTTGTTTATGGTTGTATTGGATGAATGATTTCGATGTTAGGCTTAAGAAAACTGGCAGATCTTCAAATGGTAACATGCTTGAACGTCTTAGGAAACATGAACTGACGTGCACTAGGTTTTATTGGTTGTATTTAATGCATGAGTAAATTCTAATGATCCCATGTTAGGAGCTTCTTAGCCGGCTCGACTTAGGAGTGAAGTAGGCACTCATAGGATTGGGGAATTAAGTGCGCCAACCCATGAATGGTATTAAGGAATACAATCCGTCATCCACGCAACTATAACAAGTAATTAACGTGTAAAAGATATCTAGGGAGTAATGAAATCTAAGTAAACACAACTTCTCCACTTATTGCTCACAACCTTAGTTAATTTAGTTTATTTTCATTTCTAGTATTTTATTTTGATTGCATCTTTAGTAATTGGGTTAGTTGACTAGCAACTAATTCCGCCCAAATCCTTCAAACCCGAGATTTTTACTTGCTTTCTAAAAAATATAAAAATACAAAAATAATCATCCCTCACCTTTAGAACTAGTATTTAGGTTTTCTAATCCTAGAGACACTATTCCTAGCTGAACGATCAATCCCCCGGTACTTGTCACTATACTATACTACAACGATCAGGTACACTGCCTGGTGGGGGTTGTAAGCTTCTTAAGATCCCTTGAGAGGTAAACCTGGTGCGATTCCCACGTATCATTTATCCTAGGTGCTTATGCCATGTGGTGTAGGTTTGATCCTTTCCCAAGCCTATGGTAATCTATTTTGCTATGACAGGTAGTGAGAGATGTTTTCCATTTCCATAATGTGATATAACTTTATTACACCCGAGAGATGTGAGTATCTAAACACTATTTGCGAGGTGCTAGTGTATGACCTCCGTGCTTGTCTTTGGTCTTTAGTGGAACGATTATTTGTTGTAATTACTTTTATATTAGTGTTAAATGACGCCTAACTTGTATTTTGAGTAGAAGAAAAGTGCATTTGCATGAGGACAAGTAAATCTCAAGTGTAAGGGTATATGATGAGGCGAAAAATGAACCATTTTTAGGGGGTCATTTAAGCCCGGAATTGAATTTATTTGATCAAATATTGCCCTAAATCGTTCCTTTTGTGATTTTAGGTACTTTGGGAGTGAAATCTGGAAAAGGAAGCAATTTGGACGTTTTTGGAGCATAAAAGTGAAGAAAACGCCAAATACTTAATTTTCCATGCTGAGAACAGTACCTGACGGTGTCAAGAGGAATATTCTGACAGCGTCAAGAGTAAAAGTGGTGACGACCCAGTGCAAACCTGATGGCGTCACAACAAGGGCGTCAAGACTTAATTTTGTGACGGCCTGCATAAGGGGACTACATGACGGCGTCAGGCCCAGATCTAGGCAGTCCGAGGAACTATTTGGCGGCGAGATGACGGCGTCAGACATTTGTTCTTGACGTCGTCACCTATCAAACTCTATATATAGTTTTCTATTTTTCATTCATTAGAGGAGGAACTTGTGTGGAGAAACCTAGGGCCGAACTTTGTAAACCCTAGCTTGTATTTTATAGAGTTTTCAAGGGTTTTCACCCCTTGAATCCTTTCATGTGCTATTGAGATAAGTCTTCTCTTTAATTCAATCAATATGTCTATGTGTTGGTTGATTATATCTTTTACTTGTCTTGATTTCAACATGCTAGGCTAGATCTATCTTGTGTTTGCTTGGATCTAATGAAACCTAGATGTTAATTATGTGTTGATTACTTGTTTATGATTGTATTGGATGAATGATTTCAATGTTAAGCTTAAGAAAACTGGCAGATCTCCATTGTGTAACATGCTTGAACGTCTTAGGAAACATGAACCTATGTGTACTAGGTTTTATTGGTTGTATTTAATGCATGAGTAAATTCTAATGATCCCATGTTAGGAGCTTCTTAGCCGGCTCGACATAGGAGTGAAGTAGGCACTCATAGGATTGGGGAAGTAAGTACGCCACCCCATGAATGGTATTAAGGAATACAATCCGTCATCCACGCAACTATAACAAGTAATTAACATGTAAAAGATATCTAGGGAGTAGTGAAATCTAAGTAAACACATTTCTCCCACATATTGCTCACAACTCTAGTATAATTCAGTTTAATTTCATTTTTAGTATTTTATTTTGATTGCATCTTTAGTAATTGGGTTAGTTGATTAGCAACTAATTCCGCCAAACTCCTTCAAACCCGAGATTTTTAGTTGCTTTCTAAAAAAATATAAAAATACAAAAAGAATCATCCCTCATCCCTAGACCTAGTCTTTAGGTTTTCTAATCCTAGCGACACTATTCCTAGCTGAACGATCAATCCCCCGGTACTTGTCATTATACTATACTACATCGATCAGGTACACTGTCTGGTGGGGGTTTTAAGCTTCTCAAGATCCCTTGAGAGGTAAAGCCTGGTGTAATCCCTACGCTACCAACTCTTCTCTACCATCACGACCCATTCGGGGAACCGCACGAATAAGTGTCAAACCTTGTTGCTTCAACACTACAATCAACTTAAGCTCATCATCTTCAGATGAATCACCCCTAATCATCTCATCACCAATCAAAGATGAAAATTATCTCAACCTTGCCACTCCTACACCATCACCAAGACCTCAAAATGTCATCACCACTCCACCACCAACAAAAACACCCATTGATCCAACTCCACCACCGGCTCCAACTCAACCATCAAAATCTTCATCACCTCCAAAATCACCAAAGCTTAAACCTATGGAACTTTTTGGGACTCCACCAACATCACCTCATCCTTTTCTACAAAACTTAGATGATCTTCCACCTAGATCAACCAATCAACCACCATTTCCTTCGTTTGGCTCCATTGAGCGAATGGCAAATAAACCAAGGGCTTTCTTTGAGCCTAATGAGCCATTTGAACAAGAACAACCACCTCAACAAGAGTCATCACAACCAAAGCCATTGTTGTTTCACCCAATCTACAAAGAAATCCATGGTCCTTTGTATGGAGAACCAAACTTCCAACACCATGATCAACATCCACATCAAGAGTCTCAACAACCATCTCAATCCCAATCCCAACACTTTGAGTCTTTCTTTCCTTCTTATGAGAAAATCAAGGCTTCATTATGGACCAACCCTCCAAACACCCACGAGGAGATCAATGATCGCCTCGACAACTTGTATGCCTTCAAGAACATGGTAGGCACACACCTCCATCAAGCAATGAAATTTCAAACCACATTGCTCTCATCCATTGCTAATCCAACATCAACCCAACAAACTACCAATGTTCCACCACCATCACCATCAATCAATGATCCCATCCTACCCAATCCTCGCCATGGTTGCTCACAATGTGAGCGAATGACTAATTTGTGAGAGCATCAAAGTCATGCTTCACTAAGTTCAAGATGAAAATCGCTTCATGCTCCAACACATCCTAGAGCGTCTCAATGCTCTTAGTCATCCGTCCCATCTTTAGAGCTTTCTTATGAACCACCAATAGTTTAGAAATCTCATTAGGACCATCTTTGTTTTTCCTTTTATAGATGTAGGAATTTTGTTTTCTAGTTATTTTTCCTTTTTGCATTTTCTTTCAGAAGTAGGACTTTGACTTTTTATTTCTTGTCTTTTACTTTGACTTTGGTCAAAGTAAAATTTTACTTGAAATGGAGTTTGTTCTACTATATGTTGTGCTTTGTTGGTTGTTTATTTCTTTATGATTGTGTTATGGTGGCTTATGTATCTTTTGGTTGGATGAACTTTACTACATTGTATACTTGTCTTCTTCAACAACTAACTCTTTTTTGTAGGATCAAAATCCATGTATCCTTACTTGGCACTCCAACTAGGGGGAGTATTGTCCAAGGGGAGAATTTGGCTTGAACCACTCCGCTACGCAACTATTTTTTTGTTTCGACAAAAAGGGGGAAAATATATTAAACCTCAACTCATTTTTATCTTTTACATAATTCTATATACATTAAAAATAGAATAAAACAAGTTTAATATAAATTTTTAAGACTCAACACTAAAATTATCTTTTTGCTTAAAAATAAAATTTATGTTTTGTCCTCAACAAAAAAGGGGAGATTGTTAATACAAATATCGCCTAAAAACGTTATTTATATTTTACAATCTTTGCTAAAGTTTAACGACAAAGTGAAAACTTTATTTTTAGCAAAACATAAATATAGTTTATGTCTCTCACATTTAGACTTTATTTCAAACTAAACATCACATTTGCTTCATTTACATTTCACAAAATTACTTTCATGTTAATATAATTCTAAATTTAGAAATATATCTTTATATCATGCATTGCATCATACATGTCTTATCAAGGATCTTTGTAAGATATATCTTGTCTAGATTTACACACTACAATCTTGTAGTTGACTTTGGAAGATCTTGATTATACTTGAGATAGATATGGAAAGATTTCTTGGAAGATTTGCTGTCAGACTGGCGGAACCCTTGATTTGGTTCCGCCTGATCTGTGGGTCTGCTGATTTGTTTTGCCTATAAAAAGCAAACCACATCCAAGAAATTCTTCATCACTTACAATCATATTTTGCATATACTCTCTCATTTCATTCAACTAACTCAGTAGCATTTCATTTGTGTGAAATTCTTTTGCAGCAAAGAAGTTAACAAGTTCATCCAAAAGTCTATAAGTTTCAACACAACGTTGCAAGACTTGTTAGCTTAGCATTGTGTAAACTCGTGTAGTTTATACTTCATATGATTGTATCTTTTCAGTAGTGATCGGTTAGTATTTTAGTCCTCAAAATACATAGAGTGACGGGAGTGGTTGTACCCTTGTAAAAGAACTCGACATCTAGCTTTGTGTCGGTAATCTTGTGTAAGCGACGTGTAAGGTTTTCTCCGCGGTGAAAGGAGCTTGTTGACTAGTGAAATAAACTCTCGAGTTAGATACTCGGGGAGTGGAGTAGGGCAAGGAAAAAGAGTCCTTGTAGCCGAACCACTATAAACATCCGTGTTGTGGTTTGATCATTTCTTACTTTATTCTTGCATATTACTTATCGTCTTTTAGTTTCAATTGTTGATTGCACTTAAAGTTTTCAAAGTTTATTACGTTTAAACTGGGAAACTATTCAACCCCCCTTCGAGTTTTCCACACATAGGATCATAAGCTATAACTTTAGAACTGGTAGATTGAGATGTAAATCATTAGTTTCATCATTAATAATTGTTTCGGCTTCTTTTGTTTGAGGTACTTCATTAGTTTTATTGACTGACATGTTACTTTGTGAGATTTGAGTGTGTTTCTGGTCTTTAGAGGCATTTTGGTCTTTATTAAAACATGTTTTAATTGCATTGACCGGATGGAAAAAATTAGGAAGCGTATGAGTACCGTTATTTTGAGGACAAGAACGAGCAGACGAAACCGATTATATTGAATTGACATTTAGCTTCGGGTTCTTGAAAGTCTCACTCAGAAGTGCACCCGTCATTCTACCAATGATTACCTTCAAGAGAGTATCAATTTTATTTGTCATTTTACTTTGTTGTTTTTCGAAATCGGCTTCAAACTTGGTTAACCGAGCTTTTTGAGATGATATAAAATTGGAAACTAATCCTTCGAGATTGGATTGATTGTTGAAAGATTGAGGATTATTGTTGAAGGTACGGTTCGAGGATGAACCGTTGGTTTGATAATGATTAGTTGGGTTTGAAAAATTATTTTGATTTTGGTTCCACCTAAAGTTTATGTGATTCTTCCAAGACATATTGTATGAATCACCGATATTATTTTTCCCAGGTTTGAAGTAAAACACTTACCTCCCGATTCATCGGTACGCGAGGACGCTTAGTAAACAAAAGCTTGCTCGGGATTTTCCATGCAATCACGAGTGTCGACAGACCACTACATTTCTCGCATGAAGAAGCATTTTTGTTCACTTGAACGGTTGGAGTAGGAGCATTGTGAGATCTAATCAAGTATTTCACTTGATCTTCAAGCTCAATGAGGTGACGGTTAGGAATGCTAGAAATATTAGAGGTTGCTTTGCCGACTTTCCAACAAGTTTACGTGAGTCATTCCTAGTTTTATTCTCATAGAGGGCTAGGTCCACTATAATGGCCCACGATTCCTCGGAATTATTATCACAAAGCTTACCACCAGTAGTGTAGTCAATGGCTCGTTTAGTCAAATAATTGACATGGTCATAAAAGATTTGGATTTGAAGCCAAAGATCGATATCGTGATGAGGGAATTTTTGGAATAACTCGTTGAAACGAGTTCGCGCATCATAGAGAGATTTATCATGATGTTGTTGGAACATCAAGATATCATTACGGAGTTTGTTAGTTCTTCCCGGTGGGAAAAACTGATCGAGGAAACCAGTTTTGAGATCATCCTAAGTCGAGATGGATCCCGTAGGTAGATGCTCAAGCAAATTGCTAGCTTGATTAGCGAAGAGAGAATTGAAATAGACGAAGGCGCGTCATCTCTCTAGAGGCACCATTAAGCTTAATGGAATCTACGATTTTAATAAAATCCTTAAGGTGTTGGTCGGGTCTTCGGACCGGATTTCGTGGAATGCACATTCGTTTTGTACCAACCGGGTGGAGATGGATTGCAAGTAGGAAACATTGCCTGCTTCGGGCAGCTCAATAGTGTTACGGTAGCCCTCGTGGCTTGTTCTAGAATACTCATATAAGGTGTGGGCCCTAGGTGGTATGACGGGTGGAATTAGTGGATTTTGTTGATTTTCATCCCCCATGATCGCGAATGAAAAGTTTGCGAACAAAAAAGACGAACAAAGAAGATAGACTAAAGAAAGCCACAAAAAGAAAAATAGAATATTAACTTGATAGGAATCTAGTGAGTTAGACCAAAACAAAATAAAAAACAAATCCTAGACTATTCCCCAACAGTGGTGCCAAAAACTTTATGTGGCGGTTGTAACACCAAAGTTTTACAACCGTCAAGGCAATGTACCTAACCGTTGTAGTGTAGCATTGGTAAGACCAGTGGAAGATCGTTCTCTACGAGAATAGTGAGGTAGGCTCGAGATGTATGACGATTTGAGTTAAAGACGGAAAGAAGATTTTTTTGGTATTTTATGTTTATTAGAAAGAAAGTAAAAATCTGAGGTTTTGAAGAGTTTGTTTTAAGACTAATAATTAACCTAATCGCAAGAAAATTAAATAACGAGAAAAGTAAATTGGTGGTGTAAATCATGAGAGGTAAAGGCGTATTTACATAGGGTGCATTACTCCGTGCTAGCTATCCAATTCTACCTATTCATTATCACTTCTTGATTAACCAAAAGCTTTGGATTCCCATGTAACGATTCTAACTAATAGCATGTGATGTCCAGGTTTCGTAGCTTAAGCTAGAGGGACATGCATTAGATAGGGGGTTATAGCTAGTTACTATATTACCAACTAGAAGGACGTGAGAACTAAAGTCACAAGTTATCAAGGTATCTAGCATGTGTTCAATATCTAGAGTGATATATGTTAATAGAGTATCGTAGTTAGAGGGACAAATATTAATCAGGTTTCGTAATTAATCACAGGAATTATAAACACACAATCCCTGAGATTTATCAAAATTCAGAGAGTGTCTATTCGATCTCCATTCATGTGGCGGATTGTTCAAAAATCTTATATATTATATAAAGCTTAAGTAGCCTTATAAATGTAAAGGAGTCATAATAAATGTCTCAAGAATTGATTCTCTCATATGAAGCCTTCAACATTGATTCCAAGCAACACAAACATCTCAATTAGTATGTATACATTGATTTCAAGCAACTCAAACGTCTCAATTAATATTGGTTAGTCTTTTTACCTTCCCGTCCATGAGTTACAAATATTTTATCAACTATATAATGTGTCAAAAATCACACACAACAAACCAAAACTTCCTACACACCACGTGCATATTGGGCTACAACTTATTATGGTGGTAAAGTAAAAATCATATCGTCTTACTTATTTAGCATATTGATTTATATTGTTTTATGTAAATTTTTCACGTGTGTTTTGTGTGTGTAACCATGTAGGACATAAAGATGATGCTTAGGAGATTTGGTAGTAACAGCATCTTCTCTAATGGTTTAAGAGATCATACACATCGTTGTCTTATCTATTAAGTAGAACATAAACGAACATTTTCAATATGATCGGAAATGCAATATATTGATTAATTGTATTTAAGTTACTAACGATCAACTATATCTAATTGTTTTTTGCAGTGATGCATGGAATTGCACCCTCGCAAAAGGTTTTACCTCTCAAGGGATCTTGAGAAGCTTGCAATCCCCACCAGGTAGTGTACCTGACCGTTGTAGTATAGTATAGTGACAAGTACCGGGGGATTGATCGTTCAACTCAAAGAATAGTGTTCGCTAGGGTTAAAACTCTACTAAACAAGGTCTAGAGATGAGGGATGATTCTTTTTTGTATTTTTATATTTTATGGAAAGCAAGTAAATACCTCGGGTTTTGAAGGAGTGGGCGGAATTAGTTGCTAATCAACTAACCCAAATAACTAAAGATGCAATCATAATAAAATAAACTAAACTTAAACTAATTATGGCGAAAACAATGATGAGAGAAAATGTGTTTACTTAGATTTCACTACTCTCTAGCTATCTTTTACCGGTTGATTAGTTTGTTACAATTGCATGGATGACGGGTTATATTCCTTAATACCATTCGTAGGGCCATGTACGATCTTCCCTAACTCTATAAGCTTCTACCTCTTCCTATGTCGAGCCGACTACTAGCGTCTAACATGGCCTCATTAGTAGTTGCCTATGCATTAAATATAACCAATATATCGTAGTACACCTCCGATCATGTTTCTTAATACATTCAAGCAAGTTACCAATTGGAAGTCTGCTAGTTTTCTTAAGCCTAACATCGAATTCATTTATCCACTACAATTATAAACAAACAACCAACCCATAATCAATATCTAAGTTTCATTACATCTAAGCAAACACAAAGAAAACCTAGCCTAGCATGTTAAAGAGAAGACAAGCGTAAGATATAATCAAACAACACATAGACATATTGAATGATTTAATGAAAGACTTATCTTCAATTAAGCATGGATGAAACAAGGGTTTGAAACCCTCAAAATATCAGTAAAATTCGTCTAGAGTTTACTCCCTTCAAAGTTGCACCTAATGAATGAAAACTAGAAAACTATATATAGATTTTACATCTTGAAGGCGTCAAGAGTTAGGTCTGACGCCGTCAACTCGCCGCCAAAATAATACTCGTATTGCCTAGATCCACTTCTGACACCGTCACTCTTTACACACTCTGGGCCATCTCTCTTTATGTTATACGTGACGGCCTTGGCGACCCTAAAGGGTGACGCCGTCACGACTTCTTTAGAAAACTCTCTATGTCACGTGTAATTGATTTATCCACCTCTTGGTCAAGTCTTGAGGCTGTCACTAGCATCCTGTGACGCCATCATGTACAAATTCCATCATGATTTTGAGACTTTGTCGTTTTGTTCACTTTTTTGCTCCAAAAACGTCCAAAATGCTTCCTTTTGTAAATTTCCTCTCAAAAGTACCTAAAATGACAAAAGGAACAATTTAGGGCAATATTTGATCAAATAACCTCGACTTTGGCCTTAAATGACCCCCAAAAGCGGTACACTTTTCGCTTTATCAAATACCCTTACACTTGAGATTTGCTTGTCCTCAAGCAAATGCGCTTTTATTCTAATCAAAATACAAGTTAGGGGTCATTTAACACTAATATAAAAGTAATTGCAACAAATAATTGTTCCACTTCAACAAAAAACAAGCACGGAAATTATACACTAGCACCTCACAAATAGTGTTTAGATACTCACATCTCTCGGGTGTAATAAAGTATATATCACAATATGGAAATGGAAAACATATCTCACTACCTGTCATAGCAAATAGATTACCATAGGCTTGGGAAAGGATCAAACCTCCACCACTTGGCGTAAGCACCTAGGATAAACTATCAAAGAGGTCTTTTAAAGGGTTATAACGTGAGGTGTAGGGATATGATAAACACGGTTTTGTTGGATAAAGGCAATATTTACTGGTGGCGAGTTAATCATCTTGGTCAATTACATGTACAATGTGGCATTGCTAAGCCAAGACCCGACTCGACTTAAGCTAATAAAAAACTAACAAAACATAAAATGAACATAAAAGGAAACTAGATGGTAGTTTGTAAGTTTTTTCTCTTTTTCTTTTTCTATTTTTTTTTTTTTTTTTTTTTTTTGCATACTCTTGCCCTACCATCCAAAATAATACATCATAGGGAATTTACATTCCCCTTACACTTGAACTTTTACATACTTTACAATTAACTATTCTAATGACTCGAATCAAGATAATCAAAACACTTGGAGTATTTTTTTAATTAACGCACATATGGGGGGGTAATAAATGATGTTCTTCCCCATTACTCTGTAACAATTCGCAATTTCAGGTTAACTTTCATTCCCGAAAATTTCACTATTCACTTTTTACTATTCACTTTTTACTATTCACTTTTCACTATTCATCTCAGAAATTTTTATTTCATATTCTCGTAAGTTAAACTATTTTAACGATAATCCGAGAGTTTGACGCTCGTCGGATCATTTCTGCAAAAATCACAAAGCCGTGTCCGAGATTTACTTTGAGATTTAAACGTCCTTCCAGTATCCCGATATATCCATAAAACATTATAAACAATAGAAATATGATTTTCTATCATTTTATGACAATTCCAAAAGTTTCGGAATTTTACGTTTTTCAGTTCAGCGTTTTACACGAATTGCGCGTTTTAGACCCGTGTTTCCAGTTTTTAGCAGGGTTTTAGCACCCGATAGATCCTACCACTCATTTTATATTTTATTATGGACTATATTGACATGTTTAACAATACTTTCAAGTTTCATATTTTTACGATACCCGGTTTTACGTTTTGAGGCTTAATCATTTACGGTTAGCAATTAACGGGACCAAAACTCACTACGTAACTTATATAAGGCCAAGATTCATCCACCTAGTCCCTTCCCCTTGTCCATGAACGTGTATATGGTGGCCTTGGTGGCTTGATAATGAGCCTAGGAAAGTATATGGTCTAAGAACAACCAAGTATGCATAGATGTGTTTAGTTTTTAACCATTAGTTCATTATACTTCATGTGTTCCAATTTTAACCACAAGTAAGTACTAGCTAACCTCCTCACTTGCACTATAAAAGGAAACTCATCTCTTCATTCTTTTCATCACCATTTAAAACTTCCCAACATAATTCCGTAGCTTCATCATCTTTGATCTTCATGTTACAAATTACATACCATAGTTAAAGGCCTAGTTATTCTCTACACGAAACTAGTGTTTATTTGGTGATTCCATGATTGAATTAGGAGCTACACAAGGGTACTAGGTCTGAGCTAAGATGGTTTTCACAAGGGTTATATAAAGATTAGCAAGGGTTTACAAGAGTTGTGGTGAAGGGTTTACAAGATTAGGATTAGTGTCCTAGTTCTATACTTGACTTCCTTTCTTAAGTGAAAGCCAAAAGTTGTAAGAAACCCTTATACACTTTCTTGCTCAATATCATTTTCATGCTTATTATGTTTCTTTCATGCTATATATGTTCTTGTTATTGTGTTCATGATGTTTAAAAATGGATAAAACGAGTATTGGTATACATATGTTAACTTATGACAAGCAAACAAGCAAACTAGTGATTTTTATGGAAAACCACGACCACAATAGTATAACTTTGATATTTGACACTTACTTACTGTTAAAGAGGACTTAACAAGGAAAACATAGCAATTTGAATCACCCAAAACGAGTACACGAGTCAAAAGTTATGACCATTTGAAGTTAGCGAAACCAAAACGGCAAAACTGCCTAAATAACATTCTGATCAAATTTTGATTTTGAAAGTCCCACTTCTGGTCCGATTCATCAAAAAGTTAAAACACAAAAGTTGTCCGGAACGACGTTTTCGTTCAGGAACAAAGAAGCTCGAGCCCTGAAAATGCTTTCTGAGTGATAATTTTCTTCAAATTCTTAACAGCCCATTTTAGACCAAAGTAACTATATAATGGTTATAATTAGCTAAGACCAAGAGGTCTAATGACCTAAAGCCAAGACCACAACCATGGCTAAAGCCAAGGTTGAGTCTCAAGACCATGGAAAAATGACCAAGGTCACGGCAAAGCCACGGCTAAAGACCATGTAACTTTTAAAGATCAAAACTTATATATATGTTATCAAGTACTACAATAGTAGGGAGCCTCATGTGAGGAGTTCATTAAGTAAGCCGTCGAGTTGAGTTTTGGATTTACGAATTAAAGTGTCCTGGCTCCTCGAACGTTTACTCCATGACTTCTGAATTATGTCGGCCCGAACGGTAGTAAGAGATGTACAAACTATACATGTTTCATAAACAACTTATATTCAAAGACTTACACTATATACTAAGTACTACATCATGAACATTATGCAAGAAATATATAGGCAATTCGTCGTATTCTTAGACGTTACTCCAAACCTAAGTGGCAACGTTCTATTATAGGCTGCTCTTAGAGACTTTCGCGATTCGACTACCACTTTCATTTCTCATTACATAGACTTAAGGTGAGTCATAGCCCCTACTCTTTTCATACTTGTTTTAACTCTTGGGGGGGATACATGCTCAACTACTTGCTTACTTGTACAAATACTCTTAAACATTTATACTTGATTGTGTTATACTTGATTGACATTATACTTGATTGCGTTATACATACTTGTTACACTATACTTGCTTAATTTAAATACAAGATTCGTATTTACATGCATACATAATACTCTATTCTGTCAGAGATGTATTGGTAGTACTCATGGGAAGATGCCCCCTACCCTTGTGTCTATACTTGACCTTGGATGACGTAGTACTATTTGGGAAGATGCCCCCGCCCTTGTGTCTATTCTTGACCTTGGGTGAATATAATTCGGTGCATTGTATAAACTATATATTAGCAGTGGGTTGTGAACACACAGGTTGCAAGTCTCTTATGGCGGGACCTGCAACTGAGTGGATTCACGATGCCTTTGCTGTGTGAACATTCTTTAAAGGCTTTTCAACTGTTTTAAGACAAACTCTATGAATTCACCAACCATTGTGTTGACACTTTAGCATGTTTATCTCAGGTTAGTAAGGCGATAGCTAGTGCGTGGAACTTAGAGTCAAGCTGCATATTCTGAAGACTTACGCTTTTATCATTTACCATTCAAAACACTTTGTATACATTTATGTATCATACTTTGGAATCTCATGTTTGTAACTTTGAATTCATTAATCGAATGGTAACTTTTCAAAACGTCTAATTTAGAGTTCGTTTTCTATAACTTGTACTTTGTATTATGAAGTAGCACCCCTATGACACAGTCTTCCGCTGCGGTATTTTGGGGGTGTTATAGATTGGTATCAGAGCCTTGGTTATAGAGAACTAGGTTGCATTTAGTGCCTAGACTATAACTGCTATATACGTTGGGACCTTCCTCTTTATTTGCCTTACACACAACACATACACATATGCTTTTTGGTTAGAGGTTTGCTTAGTTCCACGCTGTTAGATAATGTGACTTTAGTATTATAAGGAGCCCCAGAGATTCGTCGAGTCATTAAAAACATGGAGCTCAGTAATAACTAATTAGTTAACTTGATCTTGTGACAGTTCTTGTTTGATGAGACACAAGATTTGAGTTAAATAATATTATTGCTTAGCTTTAGGTATTTGATGACTTGATTATCTTACTATCGGCCTCAGAAGGCGGATTTTTGTGTCGGAAATTCTTAAGTAGGATGATTTAGAATCTCCTTATTTAAATGGATTGGGACGCCTCTTCAGTTAAATAAAGAAATTGTAAATCACCGAACCATAAGTTTATGAGACCTTACTTACATAAATTTGGACGCTTCTTTATGTAAGTAATGTGTTATAAATAAGTGGGCTTAATTGTAGCCGATACAACTCCTTAACCAGAACCTTAGACGAATCAGAGTAAACACCACTATATTAGAGATCCCGAATTCTCTTAGACACATCGTAAGTAGTTAACATCAACTGAACTTCGGGACGAAGTTCTCCTTAAGGGGTACAGACTGTAACAATTCGCAATTTCAGGTTAACTTTCATTCCCGAAAATTTCACTATTCACTTTTTACTATTCACTTTTCACTATTCATCTCAGAAATTTTTATTTCATATTCTCGTAAGTTAAACTATTTTAACGATAATCCGAGAGTTTGACGCTCGTCGGATCATTTCTGCAAAAATCACAAAGCCGTGTTCGAGATTTACTTTGAGATTTAAACGTCCTTCCAGTATCCCGATATATCCATAAAACATTATAAACAATAGAAATGTGATTTTCTATCATTTTATGACAATTCCAAAAGTTTCGGAATTTTACGTTTTTCAGTTCAGCGTTTTACGCGAATTGCGCGTTTTAGACCCGTGTTTCCAGTTTTTAGCAGGGTTTTAGCACCCGATAGATCCTACCACTCATTTTATATTTTATTATGGACTATATTGACATGTTTAACAATACTTTCAAGTTTCATATTTTTACGATACCCGGTTTTACGTTTTGAGGCTTAATCATTTACGGTTAGCAATTAACGGGACCAAAACTCACTACGTAACTTATATAAGGCCAAGATTCATCCACCTAGTCCCTTCCCCTTGTCCATGAACGTGTATATGGTGACCTTGGTGGCTTGATAATGAGCCTAGGAAAGTATATGGTCTAAGAACAACCAAGTATGCATAGATGTGTTTAGTTTTTAACCATTAGTTCATTATACTTCATGTGTTCCAATTTTAACCACAAGTAAGTACTAGCTAACCTCCTCACTTGCACTATAAAAGGAAACTCATCTCTTCATTCTTTTCATCACCATTTAAAACTTCCCAACATAATTCCGTAGCTTCATCATCTTTGATCTTCATGTTACAAATTACATACCATAGTTAAAGGCCTAGTTATTCTCTACACGAAACTAGTGTTTATTTGGTGATTCCATGATTGAATTAGGAGCTACACAAGGGTACTAGGTCTGAGCTAAGATGGTTTTCACAAGGGTTATATAAAGATTAGCAAGGGTTTACAAGAGTTGTGGTGAAGGGTTTACAAGATTAGGATTAGTGTCCTAGTTCTATACTTGACTTCCTTTCTTAAGTGAAAGCCAAAACTTGTAAGAAACCCTTATACACTTTCTTGCTCAATATCATTTTCATGCTTATTATGTTTCTTTCATGCTATATATGTTCTTGTTATTGTGTTCATGATGTTTAAAAATGGATAAAACGAGTATTGGTATACATATGTTAACTTATGACAAGCAAACAAGCAAACTAGTGATTTTTATGGAAAACCACGACCACAATAGTATAACTTTGATATTTGACACTTACTTACTGTTAAAGAGGACTTAACAAGGAAAACATAGCAATTTGAATCACCCAAAACGAGTACACGAGTCAAAAGTTATGACCATTTGAAGTTAGCGAAACCAAAACGGCAAAACTGCCTAAATAACATTCTGATCAAATTTTGATTTTGAAAGTCCCACTTCTGGTCTGATTCATCAAAAAGTTAAAACACAAAAGTTGTCCGGAACGACGTTTTCGTTCAGGAACAAAGAAGCTCGAGCCCTGAAAATGCTTTCTGAGTGATAATTTTCTTCAAATTCTTAACAGCCCATTTTAGACCAAAGTAACTATATAATGGTTATAATTAGCTAAGACCAAGAGGTCTAATGACCTAAAGCCAAGACCACAACCATGGCTAAAGCCAAGGTTGAGTCTCAAGACCATGGAAAAATGACCAAGGTCACGGCAAAGCCACGGCTAAAGACCATGTAACTTTTAAAGATCAAAACTTATATATATGTTATCAAGTACTACAATAGTAGGGAGCCTCATGTGAGGAGTTCATTAAGTAAGCCGTCGAGTTGAGTTTTGGATTTACGAATTAAAGTGTCCTGGCTCCTCGAACGTTTACTCCATGACTTCTGAATTATGTCGGCCCGAACGGTAGTAAGAGATGTACAAACTATACATGTTTCATAAACAACTTATATTCAAAGACTTACACTATATACTAAGTACTACATCATGAACATTATGCAAGACATATATAGGCAATTCGTCGTATTCTTAGACGTTACTCCAAACCTAAGTGGCAACGTTCTATTATAGGCTGCTCTTAGAGACTTTCGCGATTCGACTACCACTTTCATTTCTCATTACATAGACTTAAGGTGAGTCATAGCCCCTACTCTTTTCATACTTGTTTTAACTCTTGGGGGGGATACATGCTCAACTACTTGCTTACTTGTACAAATACTCTTAAACATTTATACTTGATTGTGTTATACTTGATTGACATTATACTTGATTGCGTTATACATACTTGTTACACTATACTTGCTTAATTTAAATACAAGATTCGTATTTACATGCATACATAATACTCTATTCTGTCAGAGATGTATTGGTAGTACTCATGGGAAGATGCCCCCTACCCTTGTGTCTATACTTGACCTTGGATGACGTAGTACTATTTGGGAAGATGCCCCCGCCCTTGTGTCTATTCTTGACCTTGGGTGAATATAATTCGGTGCATTGTATAAACTATATATTAGCAGTGGGTTGTGAACACACAGGTTGCAAGTCTCTTATGGCGGGACCTGCAACTGAGTGGATTCACGATGCCTTTGCTGTGTGAACATTCTTTAAAGGCTTTTCAACTGTTTTAAGACAAACTCTATGAATTCACCAACCATTGTGTTGACACTTTAGCATGTTTATCTCAGGTTAGTAAGGCGATAGCTAGTGCGTGGAACTTAGAGTCAAGCTGCATATTCTGAAGACTTACGCTTTTATCATTTACCATTCAAAACACTTTGTATACATTTATGTATCATACTTTGGAATCTCATGTTTGTAACTTTGAATTCATTAATCGAATGGTAACTTTTCAAAACGTCTAATTTAGAGTTCGTTTTCTATAACTTGTACTTTGTATTATGAAGTAGCACCCCTATGACACAGTCTTCCGCTGCGGTATTTTGGGGGTGTTACATACTCCATAACACTAGTACTTTACCCATGAGTCCCAATCGTCCCAAAACAATATGTACAAGATATGACTCGACTTAGTAACCATGTAATCAATTAGAAAATTAACTAAGGGTTTAAACATGTAACAATAATGCACTAAAGAAGAGTGCATACAAGGAAGAATAAGGCGATTTGGTTGCACATTTGGGGTGGATTGTAAACAAATTCTTCCTTTAAGTAAAATGCTTAAAGTTAGAAACGAAAAGATAGGCTTAGAGGGGTGTATTAGGGGTATCGTGTACTAAAAATAAGTACAACGCAAAGGTGTGGGAAAAATTAATTGACTTTGTTAGTCAAGTAATTATGACTTTATTGGTCAAGTAATTATGATACGGGTTTAAACACAAGGGTGATCCTAATACCTCTTATCATGTAGTAAATCCTACTACACGAATGTAGTCTCACTAGCGGTCTCGGGATGCATCACTAACGCAAGTTCTAGAATCTAAGTACTACCGGTACACTCATAAGCACTAATAATGAATGTTTTTCCTAACAAATCTAAAGGCGAACCTCACATATTTGGATGGAAATTTTTTTTGAGTGGTACGGTTTTTGTGCTAGTCATACAACTCCTATCCATGAAACGCTCATTAAGGCTAAAGCTTCATTCCTAAATGTTGTAAAAAATTTAAATTTGGCGCTAAAATTGCCCTAACAAGTATTTCTCTTAGTTTTATTACACACATACTATTGAACAAACAAACTCAAGCGTAATTGTATTCTCTAAGGTATCATCATTTACCCTCCCCTTAAACTTAGGCTGAACATTGTCCCCAATGTTCATTTAAAGGATGTAAAAGCAAATAAGGTAAAAGAATAAAAACAAATACTCCCCTGATTCATTCGGTGTGAATAAATGGATAACAAGGTTAAATCCTCCTACAAAAAAATGAACGTTGAAAGCTTCCATCCAGAAATATAAATCATTTTCTTGTCCAATATAACCTGTTAAACCTGAGAAAACAATCATGGCAAACCTCGCATAAAATCGGCGGCAATCTATATATATAAGGATATAATGCTTGTGGAATGAATGTTTACAAATTTCCTGGAGTTTATAAAACTAAAGAATTAACAAAAACTTTAAGACTCCGTTAGAAAAACAAAACTTGGAAAATTTTTCAGATTTTTTTAAACCTGACGTCGTCAGGTTATGATCCTGACGCCGTCAGAGTGCTCTGACAGAAATCTAATGTTAAGTTTTCGGAAAATTTCTGGAAAAACTCACGCCTTAATTCCTGGAATTCCTGCAAAACATCATTATGACTCGATACAAGCATTTGACTCAAACAAATACTAATATACATGTTCATTTAATATTGTTGTAGTTCATGTTCAATTTCGTTCTTAAAAACAAATTTAGGTTTCCCTTACACTTATCTTTTGTGAAATGCCTTTTTATGAAGTTAAAACAAACAACAAGGTAAAACATTTTCACAATTTATTATGAAACATGATCCACAAACAATAAAAATAAAGCATGCATACGGAAACAAATAAAATAAAACAAACAAACAATCAAACAAAACAAATAAAACTAATAAAACTTGGGTTGCCTCCAAAGAATCGCTTTTCTTTATTTACGAGTCTTGTAGCTAGACTCAAGGTCATGGGTTACTACGTGACCTCGTCATCGGTCCTGGTTCCTAGGTCATCCTCGATTTTAGTTTTGTATTCCGGACCTAGTTGCAAGCATTCCTTGTAAAAACCAAATATTCTATTCATAACATAGTCTACTCCTATACGTCTATCCTCATCATTCCTATAGTAGACCGCTTGCTTGTGTTCCTTTTCGATGTTTGATAAAAGACGAAATTGTTCAATCTTATAGGGCATTTGGTAAGCTATCTCATCGTTCTCATCCTTAAATCTAACTATCCCTAGAGATTGGTCATAATTCATCTTAGAAGTCTCAACAAACGGCTTTCCGAACACTACTTAACTTAGGCAACCATCTATTACCGGATGAATATCTTCTACATTCACAAAATTGGTAACATATGTGAAGTTTCCTACAAAGATGTGCAATCCTTTCACTCTTCCCACAAAGTTACTCATCCAACTCGTGTTGGGAATCATCCTATATCCAAGTTTTTTTTTCATTACCCAATTGTAATGGGTCCTAGTCATAATATTTATTGGAGATCTAAGATCGATGTAGGCTTTCCACACATGCATATGCCCAATGTTGCATGGTATGTTGATGTTAGAGGGATCACCCGCTTTGATGATTGGTGAACCAAGGACATATGGTGTTTCCGAGTCATCGAATAGATCCTTATGGTATTCCCGTTCTTCCTTGATAGGTAACTTATCAAAGTATTACTCTACATTTTCTACTTCCTCAACTTTGTCTTCCTTTTTCTCCACAACTTCCTTAATCTCATCCATATCACTTTCTTCCCTATTATTATAGATTGATTTAATAATAACTACATTGACAAAGTGGACGTGTTTAGATGATGAGGGGTCCTTAATTTGGGTATGCTACTAGTGTCCCTAATGTCCTTTTTTGGTGTAGTTAGCACTTCGTTGTTGAGGGCTTTCAACAAGTTGTCAATTTTATTGGTCATCTCCGCTTGTTGTTGATTGAATTCAGATTTAAACTTAGCTATGCGGGCTTCTTGAGATGCCATAAATTTGGACATCAATCCTTCAAGATTATTGGTACTACCATAGTTGTTGGAAGGATTGTTGTCGAAAGTGCGGTTAGAGGGTGGACCGTTTGATTGATAATGATTAGGTGGAGTGGAGGAATTGTTTTGGGGCATGTTTTGGTTTTGTTTCCACCTAAGGTTAGGGTGATTTTTCCAAGAGGGGTTGTATGAATCACCGTAAGGGTTTTGCTCGGGTTTGAAAGTGTACCACTTGTCTCCCGCTCCGTCGGTACACGAGGATGCGTAATCTGCAAAAGTTTGTTCGGGGAGTTCCATGCAATCACGAGTGTCGTGGGGACCACTACATAAGTCACATGAAGAAGTGATTTTGTTCACGTGGCTTGAAGGTTTAGGAGCTTCGTAGGATTTCATGAGAAACTTGACTTGGTCTTCAAGTTCCATGATCCTACGGTCGGGAGTGCTTGAAGTGTTCGAAGGTAAAGATATTGCCTTGACCGTTTTGTTCAAATCACGGGGATCATTCCAACTTTCGTTGTCATAGAGAGCAAGATCTTCTATGAGTTTCCATGATTCTTCCGTACTTAGATCGCGAAGCTTGCCACCGGCCGATTGGTCAATGGTTCGCCTTGTGGAGAGATCGATATGGTCATAGAAAATTTGGACTTGGAGGCAAAGATCTACGCCATGATGAAGGTGTTGGTCCCTTTTACTTGGTTAATAAAACTAGAGAGTTAAACTAACCAAGATATATGACTTTTAACACATATGTATAAAAGATTAAAAACAAAGATAAACGTAAAGAGAGAAGAGTAATTTTCAACGTTTAATTCTTATTAGAAGTTAATCAAAGAATTATACCCAAGTGTTTGCGGAATAACACTTGGGATTGAAATGACAAGTGTGGTATGAACTCCTCACTAAACTCAAACAAAGTTTGAGTGACAACTATAGGTCACGCTGAGCTATCTCAGGGATAGTGTTGTTCTTTGGAGGAGTAAAAGTGGTTTGTGAATGCTTAGCATTAAATGCACAAACTTTTCAACTTTTACTCCTCACTTATGTTACCTATTTATACACAAGTATGAACAACTATAATATACGATGGACATAAGACTTCCTTAATAAAATCTAGATAGATTTTATTCTCTGGCAAAGGAACCTTCTTTGGGTTAAGTCCAAAATGTGCTTTCTGATGACAGACTAGATTTAGCCATTTGGGGAAACTTTAACCTTAAAGTGATAAAACACTTTAGTGAACCAGTTCAAATTTTCCCGCCTAGTCCCGCCAAATCTTCAGGCTTCAAGTCATCAGTCTTCAGTACCTTAATCATTGTTGAGGAGTCTTGGGGGTTCAGTGAGTTATTGTCATCTTCACTGAACACATCACCTTCTTCTTGGCTTAGATGCCACTCGCTGAGTTCCGCCTCACTGAATGGTGAACCTTTCTTCATAGGTTCGTTCTAAGCATCCTGAAGATGACTCACTGAGTTACTGTTCACTCAGTGACTTGTTTACAGATATTAAACACTTAGGTGATTTTATGTTCAAATCCTTGTTAGAGGAAGATTTGGGAATTCAGTGACCCAACAGAGGGACTTTTTGGAGTAAGTCCTTGAAACAAGTCCATGCTTCATAGAGAGTTTCACCTTGACGTTGTTGGAACATCAAGATATCATTTCTAAGCTTAGTAGTTCTCCCCGGTGGAAAAAATTGAGCAAGGAAACGAGTGGTGAGATCATCCCAAGAGGTGATGGATCCCGCGGATAAACGCTCAAGCCATTGACTAGCTTGGTCACGTAGAGAGAATTGGAAGAGACTCAATCGGGTCGTCTCTCGAGTTCCAACATCAAGGTCTATTGAATCTACGATTTTGAGAAAATCCTTGAGATGTTGATTAGGATCTTCGGAACGAAGTCCATAGAATGCACATCCGCTTTGCACCAACCGGATGGTGTCGGATCGCAAGGGAGACACATTGGCTCCTTGAGTGAGCTCAATGGTGTTTCAATAGCCTTGGTGGCTAGGACGGGAGTACTCTCCTAAAGTTCGGGGTCTAGGAGATTGGTTTGGTTGTGGTGGGTTTTGTGGATGGTTTTGTTGTGGTGGGTTGGTGTGATCAAAGAGATTACCACCTACCATGATGGCGGATGGCAAAGGTTACGAACAAAGGAATGAAGAAAAAGATAGACTAAAGAAACCTATAAAAATAAAATAAAAATCTTACTAGAAAGGAATCTAGCAAGTAGAACTAATAAAAATAAATTTTAACCTAGACAATAAGTACTCCCCTGGCTGCGGCGCCAAAAACTTGATGCGTGGAATTGCACCCTCGCAAAAGGTTTTACCTCTCAAGGGATCTTGAGAAGCTTGCAATCCCCACCAGGAAGTGTACATAGTATAGTATAGTGACAAGTACCTAGGGATTGATCGTTCAACTCAAAGAATAGTGTTCGCTAGGGTAAAAACTCTACTTAACTAGGTCTAGAGATGAGGGATGATTCTTTTTTGTATTTTTATATTTTATGGAAAGCAAGTAAAAATCTCGGGTTTTGAAGGAGTGGGCGGAATTAGTTGCTAATCAACTAACCCAAATAACTAAAGATGCAATCAAAATAAAATAAACTAAACTTAAACTAATTATGGCCAAAACAATTATGAGAGAAAATGTGTTTACTTAGATTTCACTACTCCCTAGCTATCTTTTACCGGTTGATTAGTTTGTTACAATTGCATGGATGACGGGTATATTCCTTAATACCATTCGTAGAGCCGTGTACGATCTTCCCTAACTCTATAAGCTTCTACCTCTTCCTATGTCGAGCCGACTACTAGCTCCTAACATGGCCTCATTAATAGTTACATATGCATTAAATACAACCAATATATCGTAGTACACCTCCGATCATGTTTCTTAAGACGTTCAAGCAAGTTACCAATTGGAAGTCTGCCAGTTTTCTTAAGCCTAACATCGAATTCATTCATTCATTCACAACAATTATAAACAAACAACCAACTTATAATCAATATCTAAGTTTCATTACATCTAAGCAAACACAAAGAAAACCTAGCCTAGCATGTTAAAGAGAAGACAAGCGTAAGATATAATCAAACAACACATAGACATATTGAATAATTTGATGAAAGACTTATCTTCAATTAAGCATGGATGAAACAAGGGTTTGAAACCCTCAAAATATCAGTAAAATTCGTCTAGGGTTTACTCCCTTCAAAGTTGCACCTAATGAATGAAAACTAGAAAACTATATATAGATTTTACATCCTGGCGGTGTCAAGAGTTAGGTCTGACGGTGTCAACTCGCCGCCAAAATAATACTCGTATTGTCTAGATCCACTTCTGACGCCGTCACTCTTTACACACTCTGGGTTGTCTCTCTTTATGTTATACGTGACGGCCTTGGCGACCCTAAAGGGTGACGCCGTCTTGACTTCTTTAGAAAACTCTCTGGTGCGTCACGTGTAATTGATTTATCCACCTCTTGGTCAATTCTTGACGCCGTCACTAGCATCCTGTGACGCCGTCATGTACAAATTCCAGCATGATTTTGAGACTTTGTCGTTTTCTTCACTTTTTCGCTTAAAAATGTCCAAAATACTTTCTTTTGTAAATTTCCTCTCAAAAGTACCTAAAATGACAAAAGGAACGATTTAGGGCAATATTTGATCAAATAATATCGACTTTGGCCTTAAATGACCCCCCAAAAGCGGTACACTTTTCGCTACATCATGCAGCGCGTCAAGAAGCATTAAAGAAATAGATCGAGAAGTCACAAAAATTTTATCAAGAACAAAACATGCAAAAGGCCAATGAACAACAACGACAAAAACAACAACAACAAGAACAACGCCACGGCCACCGGTAGAATGAATACTTAGCATTCATATTAATAGTACATTACAAATCCAACATGCAATATTTTACTTCATGTAATACCGATAAACGGGCAAATACTATTGATTCATTAGCAAGTAAGTTTATTGAAAATAATGTGACGAGCATTCACGTTTTAGTCAATAATTATTACCACACTTTGTTGGTGCGTTTTAATAGTTTTGCTCTTAATGTAGTTTTTTGTCTTGTGGTGCGTTAATGTCACTTTCTTAATTAAACGTCTTGGAATATTGCGTGACTTTGATATTTGATATGACTGTGTAAATTATGTCGATGTTACATATTGAAAATGGGGTATATAAAGGAGAAGAAAATTGTGTTTAGTTAAATGTCATGTCTATTGATTGATTGGAGCGGGTTTATGATTCAGATTGGGGTCATTGGATCTGATTTTTTTATTATACGAATTATAATTTATACTCTTGAATATACTAATTACTTTAATGTTTTATGTTTTTATAGTTTTGTTAAAAAGTAAATTTGTTTTATAGCTCGCTTTTAATAATGTCATTTATTTGAACAATGAAGTCCGTCTTTCACAAAAAATGAGAGTTTCAAACATGAACCGAAAATCAATCCCGAACATTATGAAAAAAAAAATTAGATCCAACATGTGTGTATTGCATGGGTCCTGAGGCATTCCAAAACCTGTGTGCATCGCACGGGGATGAATATAAAAGGTCTCCAACATTAACGTCATCGCTTCATATTTAAAATAATTTGGGTTAATTCTACTGTTAGGTAACGAACTTTTTAAAATTTCCAATGTTATGTAATTTACTCTCAAAAATACTATGTTAGGTAACGAAACTTTACTGTTTGTTCTATGTTAGGTAATATAACCGTTTTGACTATCAAATGAATGTATAAACCAGTGAAATGACAAAAACACCCTCATCTTCAATCTCTTTTATCTTCAATCTTATTTTTTTCAGCAACCAAATAATAAGCACACAACTGATCCACCTTATCACTCCAATAGATCAACCGATCTCCAACATAAAATGTAGTAACAACAAGATATAACCCACCTTATATCTCCTGTTGGATTACCACGAATCAACCCCAATACAACAAATTAAGTCTTCCTTATAACTCCATAAACCTGATAACACATCAATCACACCTAATCTCCTTATCCTTTCAACCACAACAAAACAATGAACCAAACAGATAACGAATCAACCCCTAATCTCATAAACTTGTTAACCCCTAATATCATAAACCTGTTAACTTCTAATCTCATAAATCTGTGATTGTTTAGGTTGTTTGATATTTAGATTATCTCATAATCTCATAAACTTGTGATTGTTCATGTTGTTTGATAAACCTGTTAACCCCTAATCTCATAATCTCATAAACCTAATAACCCCTAATCTAATAAACATGTTAACCCCTTAATCGAAATACATGACTGAGATCATTTTTTTTTCAAATGTTTGATTTTTGGAGATGGGATTTGTGATTCTTCAGGTTGTATTTGATTGTCGTGATGATGGGGTATGATTGTATGAAGTGGGTTTTAGGATAGGTTGGTTGAGGTCTTAGTGTTGGTGGATGGATGGTGGTGGTGGTGGCGACGCAACAGTGACGACGGTGTGATGATGACATCGGTGGGGGTGGCCGTGGTTGTTGATGGCGGCTGGATCTCTGGTGATCTATACACATGGGTGATGGGCAGTGTGGGGAAGATGAGGGAGAGAGTTTGAGAGGAGATAAAATGCATGAAAGGACAAATATACCCTTCAACTTACCGGTTTAGCAGGTCACAAGTTGCAAAAATACCCAATATTACCTAACATTGAACAAACATTAAAGTTTCGTTACCTAACATAGTATTTTTGAGAGTAAGTTACCTAACATTGAAAATTTTGAAAAGTTCGTTACCTAACAGTAGAATTAACCCAAATAATTTATGTAACTTATACATATTAAAAAAATTACATGTGAAGAGGCTCTTTTCAATGTAACATCTTGAAAAAAGTCTCTTCACATATACTGTTTTAATGTCAGTAGACTATTGTTGTATATTTGGGCCTCACCATCATACTAACAACTCGACAATTTACACAATCATTTTCGCACGGGTCTTGAGGCAGCCCAAGTTATTTGTGACGAAAATTAGTGGCAAACATAGTTTTTGACTCGACCTCAATTAAAACTGACAGAAATAAAGGCATCAACATTTTTCATGTCATGCTAACAAAAGTTGTGGTAACATCACAACATAGGAACTTATTGACCAACAAAAGTTGTGGTAACATCACAACTTAGGAACTTATTGTCAATAAACTATTTTAAATGTGTGTCATGCTTAGAAAAGGTGTGATACCATCAAAATTTAGATATATAATGATGAAAATAAGTGTCGAAGCTTACATGTCAATAAACTATTTTAAATGTGTGCCATGCTTAGAAAAGGTGTGATACAATCATAACTTAGATATATAATGACGAAAATATATGCCGAAGATTACATATTAGTTTTATATCAAAATAAAGTGATGTTACAATTTTGAGAATAACTACAAAATCTAAACTTTATAAATAACTCCGAATATGTCATAAAAAGTTTAAATATAATGTTACAATCTTGAGAATAAATACAAAATATAAATTTTATAAATAAATACTAATATGTAATAAAATGTTTAAATATAAAATTTACCGATCCGCTAAGGCCATACTTATAAAAGTCTAATAACAAAAAAAATTACTGCACATTAAACTATGACCAATTAGATAAAGCGCGTGTGCAACGCACGGGGTTTGAATTACTCGTTTTAGTTAAAAAATGAGTTTTCACTAACTTTGGACATAGATAATTATTAGCATATATAAGTATTACGATTAAAGTTTTATATGGTTACTTAGTCCATAGTGAGGGCTCCGTAACAAGCCTTTAAATGTCTAAAACAGAGCTAAAGTGAATGATATATTGATGCTTTAAGTAGTGTGATAGGAACAAAACAAGAAATATTGAATTAAGAAGTTCGGTTTAAAAGGTGATAATGGTTAAATGTTTGATACTTCTAAGTTCTAACAACACACTCAAAGTTTAGTTACACGTTTTCTTTTAATCATTGTTAATAGCATTTAACAAGTTTGAATTTTGTATTCATTCTATTATCAGTATAACTACTAGCTTTTATGTTGTTCCAAAACAAATACCAAAATGCTTCACAACTTCTCTTTCTCTCCAGGCATACTTACAACAATTTTAGAAAATTTTCAGGCAAGTTATTAATTTCGGCAATACACTGCTTTGGCCGTTGTACCATAAGAAACAGTCGTTTGTTGAATAGTACACATAAACTGTTTTTAAGAAAATCATGTTTTGTCCTTTGTATACTTTAAATCTAATTTTGTTAAATAACAAGCCTAATAGCACAATAAAATCAATAAGCAAAGGAACAAATGAGAGTATGAGAGGAAGAGATGGAACTTGTTATTGGTGTGTCTTTACATTCCATTAGGTACCTCTATTTATAGGGACCTTAACATGAATGGTATTAAGTACATATTGGGTGTTACAAGAATAATCATAAAGGTGATGATTATGATGATTAATGGTATTAAGTACAATCAATATAATTAATATATTCATAACATTCCCCTTTGATTGTACATCATTCAAAATACGCTTTAGATACCGCCTCATTAAAAACCTTGCTAGGAAAAACCCAGTGGGAGAAAAACCATAGCTAAGGGAAAAAGAATGCAGTGCGTATTATTCCCCCTCATAATCACTTCACTTGAGCTCACTGAAACGCCGCATTCCGATGCCATATACCAATTTCTTAAATGTTGAGGTAGGGAGTGCCTTTGTAAATAAATCTGCTAGATTGTCGCTTGAACAAATCTTTTGAACAATAATATCACCATTCTTTTGTAAGTCATGAGTAAAAAAGAACTTTGGTGAAATGTGCTTGGTTCTGTCACCTTTAATAAACCCTTCCTTCAGTTGAGCAATGCATGCTGCGTTGTCCTCGTGTAAAATTGTTGGTCCCTCATTTCCAGCATAAAAACCACAAGATTCACCAATATGTAGTGTAACATTTCTTAACCAAACACATTCTCGGCTAGCTTCATGGATCGCCAAAATTTCTGCATGATTAGATGAAGTGGCTGCGATTGTTTGCTTTACGGAACGCCATGAAATTGCAGTACCGCCATGTGTAAATACATAACCAGTTTGAGACCGACCAATATGAAGGTCAGACCTGTATCCTGCATCTGCATATCCAACTAAATTTGTTTTGGATGAGTTAGTAAAATATAAGCCCATGTCATTTGTACCTTGAAGGTATCGAAATATTTGCTTTATCCCATTCCAATGCCTACTCGTAGGACATGAGCTATATCTTGCTAATAAGTTTACAGAAAATGATATATCCGGCCGTGTATGACTAGCGAGAAACATCAATGCTCCAATGGCACTTAAATAAGGTACTTCGGGACCAAGAATATCTTTGTCGTCTTCTAGAGGCCGAAAAGGGTCTTTTTCAACATCTAGTGACCTCACCACCATTGGAGTGCTCAGTGAGTGTGATTTATCCATGTAAAACCTTTTCAAAACCTTTTCCATGTATGCTTCTTGGTGGACTAAAATTCCATCATTAAGATGTTCAATTTGCAATCCAAGGCAAAACTTGGTTTTTCCAAGATCTTTCATCTCAAACTCTTTCTTTAAGCATTCCATCGCATTTGAAAGCTCCCCAGGAGTTCCAATTATATTTAAGTCATCAACATACACAGCAATTATTATGTATTCCGATCCAGATCTCTTAATAAAAATGCATGGGCAAATAGAATCATTTTTGTAGCCTTCTTTTAACAAATACTCACTAAGGCGATTGTACCACATGTGGCCAGATTGTTTTAATCCATATAAGGACTTATTCAATTTTATTGCATAATGTTCTCGAGAACTTTTCTCACTTGATTCGGGTAACTTAAATCCTTCCAGAAGTTTCATGTAAATTTCAGTGTCAAGTGAACCATATAAATAAGCAGTTACAACATCCATTAGACGCAAGTCAAGTCCTTCTTGTATTACCAGACTAATTAGATATCGAAAAGTAGTTGCATCCACCACAGGAGAGTATGTCTCCTCATAATCAATTCCAGGTCTTTGAGAAAATCCTTGTGCCACTAATCTCGCTTTGTATATGATAATTTCATTTTTCTCATTTCGCTTTCGCACGAAGACCCATTTATATCCTACAGGTTTTACGCCTTTAGGTGTACGGACTACTTGTCCAAAAACTTCTCTTTTTGAGAGAGAATTCAATTATGTGTCAATTGCATCTTTCCATTTTGGCCAATCATTTCTATTTTTACATTCTTGAACAGACGTTGGCTCTTGATCCTCATCATTTTCCATCACTTCTAATGCTACATTATATGCAAAAGCATCATCGACGTCGATTTCATTTCGGCTCCATACCTTTCTAGACATGATATAATTTATTGAGATCTCTTCATTTTCGGGTACCCGAGGTTCATCTTGAACCGTCATGTCTAATGTCCTTATAGAGGACTCTTCTGATGTTTCTTTAACCTCAACTTGACCATCTTGATTATATGCTCCCTTTTTCTTTCTAGGATTTTTATTTTTGGAACCGGCTGGTCTACCACGCTTTTGGCGTGCCTTAGACTCATTAGCAATTTCTGAATGTTCTTTTGGAACATCAATTTTAACAGGAGCATTAATAGCTGGTATATGTGACTTGGTTACTCTTTTAAGATCAGTAAATGCGTTTGGTAATCAATTTGCTAACCCTTGTAAATGAATTATCTTTTGAACTTCTTGTTCACATTCTTTTGTTCGAGGATTAAGATGAGATAATGATAATTCTTTCCAACTTATTTCATTTCCCAGCTGTTTCTTTTCTCCCCCTAATGTTGGGAATACTGACTCATCGAAATGACAATCAGCAAATCGAGCCGTAAACAAATCCCCCGTTGATGGCTCTAAATATCTAATTATAGATGGTGAATCATACCCAACATATATTCCCATTCTCCTTTGAGGTCCCATCTTTGTTCGTTGTGGTGGAGCAATTGGGACATATACTGCACAACCGTAAATTCTTAGACGGGAAATATTTGGTTCCTGACCAAAAACTAACTGTAATGGGGAGTAAGTATGGTGACTCGTTGGCCTGATACGAATTAGTGTTGCTGCATGTAGAACAGCGTGGCCCCAAGCAGAAACTGGTAGTTTCGCTTTCATAATCATGGGCCTTGCGATCATTTGAATCCGCTTGATAAAAGACTCAGCGAGCCCATTTTGTGTATGAACATGAGCTACTGAATGTTCTACACTTATCCCAATAGACATACAATAGTCATTAAATGTTTGGGATGTAAACTCACCAGCATTGTCCAAACGTATTGTCTTTATAGGATAATCTGGAAAATGTGCTCTCAGTCTCATTAATTGAGCAAGTAATCTCGCAAAAGCCATATTGCGACTTGATAATAAGCACACATGTGACCATCGAGTCGATGCATCAATTAAGACCATAAAGTATCAAAATGGTCCACAAGGTGGATGTATGGGCCCACATATATCCCCTTAGATTCTTTCCAGAAAATTAAGGGATTCATTCCCTACCTTAGCTGGTGATGGGCGTGTGATTAATTTTCCTTTTGAGCAGGCAACACATGTAATATCTTTAGTTTCAAGAACCTTATGGTCCTTTAATGGATGTCCTTTTGAATTTTCTATTATCTTTCGCATCATTAATGATCCGGGATGGCCTAGCCGATCATGCCAAACGATAAATTTTTCTCGGTCAATAAGTTTTCTATTTATGACCACATTGTTTCAAAAATATTAATCTTAGTGTAATACAATCCGGATGAAAATGTGGGTAATTTTTCTAACACATTCTTTTGACCCAAAATCACATTCGTAATATGAAGGTACTCATCATGTCTTTCATTTGTAGTCTCAATATGATATCCATTTCGACGAATATCTTTAAAACTTAATAAATTCCTTTGAGACTTGGGGAAAAATAGTGGATTGTCAATTTTAAACATTGTACCATTGGGTAACAATATATGTGCTTTTTCATAACCTTTTATTAGCTTTGCAATACCTGAGATAGTACTCACATTTGATTCTTGTATGTTTAAATGTGAGAAATATTTCTCCTTTTTGAGTATCGTGTGTGTGGTTGCACTATCCACTAGACATATGTCTTCATCATCAATAATAAGTTGTGCTACACGATCCATATTCGATCAAGATCAAGGATTGCACTTTGAGACTATCGTGCTGATAACGTGTTAAATAACAAGCCTAATAGCACAATAAGAACAATAAGCAAAGGAACAAATGAGAGTATGAGAGGAAGAGATGGAACTTGTTATTGGTGTGTCTTTACATTACATTAGGTACCTCTATTTATAGGGACCTTAACATGAATAGTATTAAGTACATATTGGGTGTTACAAGAATAATCATAAAGGTGATGATTATGATGATTAATGGTATTAAGTACAATCAATTTAATTAATATATTCATAACAAATTGCAATTTTTCTTACATGTTATTTTTATTTATATTTAATGTAAACGGTATCCTTTCTTTCATTATCAACTTATCATTTAGAGCAATGATACTTAAAATGTGTTAGTGTAATGTTAACTCAAGACAAAATATATAAAAGTTATTTGTTAATCAATACTGAATATTCGTTGATACAACTAATACCTAACCAAGTTGACCACAAGTATGGTATTCCTATCAATATTAATATCGATAAATTCTTGCAAATTGTATACCCTTTTGTTGACCTTTACAAAAAAACATTATGATCATGACCAATGTTTAGTTCAAAATTCAATGTGTTATTCATTAAGTTGCAGAAAATGATCAAATATGCCGTATTCGAAAACTGCCACCTAACCAACCTACAAATTGATTTCTATTATGGAGTTTAGGGTGCTTGGATTACCATTTGAATCTTCATTTTTTTAAGTATTTTACAATCAACTCTAAACAAAGACATTTGCCTGAAAACAACTAGCTTACCTTTCTCTAATAACCAGCTTTCAGTTATTTGATAAACATACTTTGTTTCACTCCAAATAAAGAAAAAAAAAGTTAAAACTTCAAAACAAGAAACAAACATATATAAGTTACAAGAGCATCAGGAGTGAAAGAGAGATACACTGCTAACTGAAAAATTGGAGAGGAGGGTGAGGCCACATGAGACAAAGTAGCTTCCACCAACGGGGAGGAGAAGGCAAGGCGTATCTTTTGTATGTTCATGTCACGTTAGTTTCTTTCCCACCGTTCTATAAGATGAGCTTTATTTAGCAGACCTACACACACTTTAAAAACTCTTTTTATGTAACGTATTGAAACATATAAAAAATAGAAAAACTATTTGAGATTAGGTTTCTAACGAGGAAGATTACCCTCGCGTTGCAGCAGAGATTTTAACAAACATTAGCATGCCTTATTATGTTATATTGGAATGAAATGAGGCTACAATCGACAATGCCTTTAGTTACTACCAGAGGCATGTGTAATATAAATTAACTCGAAACTCTAATTGTTTTAATCAAAATAGTGTAGCTTGAGATCAAATTTCTATTTAAGTTGTTGTTAGAGAAATTTTAAGTTGATGCCTTACAATATAAGTGCATATCTATCCATGTGATGACTCAAATTTAGGTGTAATCAAATTATTAGTCAAGAAGCCAAGAGAAAGGATGTATGGAGAGGTTTTAAGTGCAATTCTTGTTAGGTGTAAACAATTTTAAATTGTCACGTTAATTTTTCTGAAAATTGGAAGGTTTTATCACGTTTGAATCTATGTGACGCTGGGCTCAAATCCATAAATTAGTTTACCAAAAGATTGTAAACCATGGTTATATAAAAAATAAAAGACTAGAAAAAGATGCCAAAGAAAATTAGTGAAAGAAAAAATGCCAAGAGTTACCCGTGTGTTTGCTTAATCGAATATTGGAAAAGACTGTGACAAAAAAGCAGAAGTAGAAGATTCTAACCAAATACTTCAAAATTATCGCGGGAAGCATTAACCACTATCCTAAGCGACACTTTTCTTTCAATTTTCATCTAAAACATCCCGAAATAGATTAAGGAAAATTCACTAACACACTCCAGGGTTTTGTGTAGATTTAAAATAAGCAAATCTTAACCTATTAAAACCACAATCAAATAGTCACCCTAAACAGATTCGAAACACCCTTGATCAAACTTAAAACCACAAAAATATCTTCTAAACGCCTCTTCATTCCCTCAAACATCCAATTTCATTCCACAACTTGCAACCTTTGACACCAATTAAAACCACACAAAAACATTCCAAAGTTTTTTTTCATAAAATAAAAAATAATAAAAAATTCAAAACTTATAAAATCAGTCATCACTATTCCCTAAAAATTCCTTATCCATTAACAAAACTCACCACCGATGGTCACCTCCATTTCTCTTCTCATCCTCAATTTTGACTTTAACAAAAAAGTCAAACTCCAAAATTAGCCTTCTCAACATGCATTCAATCAACGTAATCACATCTAATCCCAACTGGGTTTTCGTTAAAAAGAATCAAAATCCCATTTTCCCCAATTTTAACAACACCCATTTCGTCAATTTTGCTTCTAGGGTTTCACCAAACCCTAACCCTAATTTCAAAATTAGGACTTTTTACAAAAATAAAAAACATGGGTTTTGTAGAGGAGTGAAATTAACAAGTGGGGTTTTAACAGAAGAGGATGAGGATGAAATGAGTGATGGTTTCTTTGAAGCAATTGAGGAACTTGAAAGGATGACTAGAGACCCATCTGATATTTTAGAGGAAATGAATAGTAGGTTAAGTGCTAGGGAATTGCAGCTAGTTTTGGTTTATTTTTCGCAAGAGGGGCGCGACTCGTGGTGCGCGTTAGAAGTTTTCGAATGGTTGAAAAAAGAGAATAAAGTTGATGATGAGACAATGGAGTTGATGGTGAGTTTAATGTGTGGGTGGGTTAGGAAGATGATTGAAGGGGGGAATGAGATTGAGGATGTGATTGGGGTGATTGTTGATATGGAATGTGTTGGGTTGAAACCGGGGTTTAGTATGATTGAGAAGGTGATTTCGTTGTATTGGGAGATGGGTGAGAGGGAGAAAGGGGTGGTGTTTGTGAAAGAGGTGCTGAGACGGGGGGTTGGGGGTGAGAGTGGGCGGAAAGGTGGGCCGACGGGGTATCTTGCGTGGAAGATGATGGTATGTTTTGGTTTTTGGATTTTGATGATAGTTTGTATAGCTATTTGTGAATAAACATGTATTAGAGCATAGGTGTTGAAAATCAGTGCATCAGTGGGTGATTTTCATCACACTGAAAACTAGACCCGCCAAACACTAAAACACACATGTTGACAACCACGTTACCATGCCTTAAACTAGACACAATGGTCACCTTCCCCTAACCTTCCACCTCAGTGTCACATCACCACTCCCCTCACCTTTCGATGTTAGTCGGGTTGTGTTGGTCGGGTTCTGGTCGAGGCTAAGAAAACATACCCGAACCCGACCCTTTTTTAGAACTTGGGTTAGTTGGGTTTGGGTCTATTCGGGTCAGGTCTGTTCGGGTTCGGGTCAACCCGAATATGTGTAAAATGGTTAAAAAAATGCCCTAGTTCAATATGTTTACATAGATAATTTATAAAAAATAGAAAAAAATCCTTATTCGGGTCAATCTGGTCAACCCGAACCCGAATTAGCCAAATAGTTTCAACCCGATACCCGACCCTATTTAGTATCAGGGTTACTTGGGTTGACCCGTAAAACCCGAGTAAACAGACCCAAATAGGCTTAATCGGGTTTGGGTCTGGTGGCGGGTTCCGGTCGGGTCGGCTTTTCTGACACCCCTAGTCACTACTCCCCTGCCACCATTAAAATACCCACTTTATAGTTTATACAAACATACCCCACAAATACTCACAAATCTAATAAATAATACTAATAAAGATGCACGGTACCCGAGTGGTGAGCATCCTCACCACTCACTTCTTTTTTCATTAGGTCATGTGTGACATGTGTGTTTCAGTGGTGTGGCGCGTGAGAAATGGAGGCGAAGGGTGACCGATCACATCCATTGTGACCAGCCTTATGCTCTTATAGTTTAAAATTATGATGTGTGCATGCTGAATAGGATGTGGGGGTAATGGCACCAAAATGTATCATAGTAGTCACTTATTCCTTTTATATGTAGCAAACAATTTTTATTATTATTATTATTATTATTATTATTATTATTATTATTATTATATATATATATATATATATATATATATATATATATATATATATATATATATATATTTTGCTATTCTATGTACTAAACATGATTTTTTGGGCATTTTTGTGTACTTTATGACCATTTTGCCCATCATATTAACATGGGAGGGGCAAAATGGTTATAAAGTACACAAAAATGCCCAAAAAATAAAGTTTAGTACACATAATGCCAAAAAAAATTGTTCGATACATATAGAAGAAAATGATAAGTATGATACATTTAGAGGCCATTAGCCCTAGGATGGGAGTGATAAGTTATGAAAAATGTGAACGTTATAAAAAATTCGCCTGGTTTTAGAGGTAGTCATGTCTTTAATATGACCTACTTACAAGATGTATTCTATCGTGAATGATGCATAACTTAGCCCAAGTAATATATATCCGGTTGTGTCAAAAGTTTCAGTTCAAAGTATACCTTATTTACCATGAGTAAGCTTTTCAAGATAAACAGTGTTTGTTTTGGCCCACTTGGTTCCTTATTTCGTAATTTTTGTAGGGGTACCCTAGATAATCGTCGAATAATTGAATATAACACTTTTTTCTAGTTGCGTGCTCCATCAGTACTTCGCATTTATTTTGACTTGATGCAGTAATGTATCTGCAAGTGATTTCAGTGAGGTTTCTTCCCTTGCGTCACAAGAGTTTATTTATATTGCATTATCCAAAATTAGATTTAATGTCTATATATTAATTATGCATGCAGTTAGGTTTCTCCATGCTTATTTTTGTCTTCGGTACCAAAAGTTATTCGATTGCCCAAAATAAATCATGCTTATTTTACCCGGTTTTAGTCTGTGTGGCTGTGGGCTCAAACCCCGTGGATTAGTCGGCCAAATGGTCGACACCATGGTTACCAAAAAAAAGAAGACGAAAAAAATCATGTTTACACGAGAGATTTGTCAATGGATGTACCAACTGTGTGACATTTTTATTTAATTTAGTATGACTTTAACTCTAGTATTAAATTGGCATGATATAGTGACATGTGCATGTTGTGTGCTTTGACATGTGTTTATTGTGTATCTACTTATAAGACTTTCTTGTGTTGCAATTATACCATCTTTTTTATTGAATAATTAGAACTATAAGTTACCTTGCTTTGTACTAGCTTAGTTTGCAGCAGTTTTTACTGTCAAGCAGCTGAACTTTCAAGTATAATATTCATATGAATTGTATAAATCTTGATTGATTTTAATAGGTCACTTTAATCTTTAACAGATAGCGGCACCAGAATGGTATAAAATGTTGAAACTGTAATATCAATGTTAACTTTGAAAAATAATACTACGTAAGTTCGATCTTCAAAGTTTAAGCTTCTTTTTTTTTTTTTTTTTTTTTTTGGTCTGAAGAGAGGGTTGTATATCTTATGGAAGAAGGGAAACATGATGAACTTTGGACAGTTTATATATATAATTATCACTCCAAGTTAACAACTAAGGGCTTGCTTGGTTCAAAATAGGTGAAGTATGGGGGAGGTAGAATGTAGACATATCATACCCCTACCATCAAAAAAGGCTATAGACAGATACCATCTTAAAAACTAAAACCATTGACATATAAGCATTCAACACATGAAAGCATAGAATCTGTAAAGCACATGCGATTGAGTGCACGTTATAAAGTGTAAAATGGTGTAAAAGCTGAACGCTTCTTCAAGTAGCGTTTTATAAAAAAAACAAAACGCTCACTCTTTCCCAAACAAGTTGCTAATTCTAAACGCTCTTAAAAGCTCCCTGCCAAACATACCCTTAAACAGAGTACAATTTTTTTTACAGGGTATGATCATAATTATATATATAGAAAGAAAGATTATATACCTACAAGCAACAGTAAATCAAAAGTAAACTAAACAAAAAACTTCTCACTATTTTCCTCATCAGCCTCAATTTTCAAACTCTACTTTTTTATCTTAACATCATTTTTAATAGTCACAGCTTTTTGATGGTCAACATAAGGTGTAGGCGCATGCATCACTGGCACACACGGGTACCCACCACCACCACCGACCCACTGCTGGGGATCATGCAACGGCTGTGCTGGATAGTACGCGTCGTGGTAGCAAGGGTTAGGGTATTGTGATTGGTGTGGTGTAGTGGTGGTGTATACATACTGTAAAGGAACTTTACCATATTGGTCAAATTTGTATGATAAAAAGAGACTATAAAAGCATATGCTTTAACAGGACTTGTGTGGGAATTGGATATGCCCCAATGTTGCATCATGTATGCCAGTGAATTTAGTGATCATTTAATTGATTGAATAGCAATACTGCCTCCGTCTCAAAATAAATTGCCACAGTTCCTTTTTCAGTTGCCCAAAAGACATGAATAAATCCCATTGTGTCGACCTTTTTCTTTTTCCATTAGTTAACGTTTTCAAATGTGCATTGTGCTTACGTTGGTCCACTTGACTCCCTGTTTCAAATCTTGAGGGGTATAAATATCGCTCTAGAGCCATCCAAAATTAGAAATACCTATATGTTTTGTATATTAGTTATGAATGCAGTTAGATCTCCCATTGCTTATATTGTCTTCTTTGTTACCAAAAGAAATCATGTCCCCACCAGAAATCATGCTATGTTTAGTATGACTTCAGTAGTTCAATTCAAGTATTTAATTGTCACACTATAGTAACATGTCATCATACTGGGATTTGACTTATGTTCATTGTGTTTCTACTCATAGGACTTTTTGGTTTAGCATTATAGCACTTCTTAAACGGAATAATCAGAACTTTACCCAACTTTGTGCCACGGCAGCAGTTTTTAACAGTCAAGCAGACAAATTTTGATATGAAACTTATAAATTTTGATTAACATGATAGCTTGCAACAATTTTCTAAGTCAATAGTGCAACTATCGTTTCTTTTAAGCATGTAAATATATTGTCATCAATCTTAAAGAAACATCAACACTAGAGAACATAAGTTTGGTTAAGTTTCCGTAGTATGTGTTTTTTTATGTTGAATATGTTCACTTCAATGTTAACCATTCGATACATCTTTATGCATGATATTGAAGAGTATTTTCGGTATACAGTAGCAGACCATTACCATTTTAGTAAAATATGTATGATAAAAAGAGACTATAAAAGGATGTATTTTAATAAAAAGCGGGAATTATGAGTTCATTGAATATGACCTATTATGTGTTTTCTATTCTATATAGTACGACACTACCGGAGTACTAAATTGGCATGATATAGTAGAATTGTGTATCATAATGTGCTTTGACATATGTTCATTATGTTTCTGCTTTAGGACTTTCTTGTGCAGCATCTATAGCATCTTTTTCAGAAGAATAACCAGAACTCTTAAGTTACCCTTCTTTGTACTACCTCGTTTGGCAGCACTTTTTTACCGTCAAGCAGATTTCCAACTTTAATATTGATATGAATTGTATAAATTTTGATGAAAATAAATACTTTTCGTTAATATCTGGTTTTAGCATATAACGTCACCACAATCTTAAAAAAATGCTGAATTTGTAAGAACAAGTTTGATGTTTAAAGTCAAAGTATACAGCTTTTTGTTTGAAAAGGAGGGTTTACAACTGTATACCAATATAGAAGGAGGGAAAAATGAAGAACTTTGTGTTCATTATTACTTTAGTTAATTCTCTAAATGATAAATTATTAAATAATTAGAACTACCTTTGACTTTTGTTTCAGTAATTGATTGAAGTAGATAAATATGAATTTAGTTGACATTATTACGCAATTATAGCTCAAAGATGAGTTTATTCATATTAAATTGAGAAGTTCAATTTTTCTATGCAAGATAACCAAAAGGTTTGCAAAAAGGGGCATACGAAGACATTTAAAGGGTATAATAAGTATGGTGGCATTTGAATTCACGTAAACCTGTATTGGTACGGTATTGCTCAGGCATGGATACAGAAAAGTATAACACACGAATAAATAAGAAAATGAAAAAATACGTGGTTTGATATAATGATAATCTGCATCCAAATCCAAGGGTGCTTTCACGGCCCCTGGCGGCTGTATGAAGGGCTGCTGTATGGTGTAATATCTTACCTATAACAGTCTTCTCGTTTTTACGTAGAGTGGAGAGATACCGAAACCTTTTGCTTATTTTATTGTTTTGAATACCGTATTTTCTTGACTTAGGCTATCTATTTACACAGGAGGATGGGAATTACAGGGATGCAATTAAGCTAGTGATCCAAATTAAGGAATCTGGTTTGAAGCCAGAGGTCTATAGCTATCTAATTGCCATGACTGCTGTTGTCAAAGAACTAAATGAATTCGGGAAAGCTTTACGTAAGTTAAAAGGCTTCACTAATACTGGTTTGACTTCTGATTTGGATGAAGAAGACACACAGCTTATTCAAAATTACCAATCTGGCCTTCTCGAAGATGGCGTACGCCTCTCCAATTGGGTCATCGAAGAGGGCGGCCCATCTTTTCATGGAGTGGTTTATGAACGCCTTCTGGCCATGTACATCTGTGCGGGTCGTGGACTCGAAGCAGAAAGCCAATTATGGAAAATGAAACTAGTGGGAAAAGAACCTGATGCAAACCTTTATGACATTGTGTTAGCCATATGCGCTTCCCAGAAAGAAGTAAATGCCATTTCTCGGCTCCTCACAAGGATGGAGGTCACGAGCTTATTAAACAAGAAGAAAACCTTAACATGGTTATTAAGGGGTTACATTAAAGGTTCTCACTATGAGGATGCAGCTGAAGCAGTTTTCAAGATGCTCGATTTGGGCGTGTACCCTGAGTTTCTGGACAGGGCTGCCGTCTTACAAGGACTGAGGAAAAGAATCAACAAATCAGGAAATGTGGAAACTTATTTTAAACTTTGCAAGAGCCTATCTGATGCAGGTTTAACTGGACCTTGTCTTATATATATGTATATAAAGAAATACAAGCTTTGGGTGATCAAAATGCTTTGAATCAGCTGCAGTAGAAGCTATTACATTTTAGTGTAAGCAAAAGATCATCTTGTATATGTGTAATACGTCTGTGTAATATGTGTATAGAGCTAATAAATCAAATGAGGTGTAGTAAAGATGTATATTTTTTGTTTACATATCCATGGGAATCTCTTAATATTGATTTTCAAAATTTGAGCTGCAGCATTTGGGAAATTTATGTTCAAGTTACATTTTGGATCAAGCAATACGAAATGCGTAACCTTGAATGAATCCTGTTGAAGTTGTTACATCTTGGATCAACAATCTATAGAAATGCATCATCTTGAATGAATCTTTATTCAAGTTTTTACATTTAGGGTCACGAATTAGATGAACCCCTATTCATGTTGTCACACATTTCTGAACAAGAACTTTAAGAAGCATCAATGATTCTTGATTCGAAGTTCCTCCATTTTGGACCATGGTGGACTTTGTAATGCATCAATTGGATATATTCAGGGTAAATTACCATTGCCCATCAAAGTTTTAGATTATAGAGTCCTAGTTTTGTTCAAACTCTAATGATCAATGGTATCTTTTTGAATCAAATGCATATTATTGTGAAGGGCAAAAGGGTCATTTCATATGGGACATTTGAGCTGGATATATTAATGCTTGATTGCATTTTGGCTTCTTTTTTATCATCATGCAAAATTGCAGACAATCCATACATGTGGTGGCTCATTCTTGCCTTGTGGCTTGTTGGTTGTTTTTTCTTGCAAAGATGAGTGTGATCATTGACTTGTAATTGTAATTGTATTGGTATTGGTTGGTTGTCTTCTGTTGAAATAATGCAAGTTTTGCTACTTGACAAAGGTGTATTATATGAGTGAGTAAGCAAACCTTATCCCCTAAAGTACCCATTAAGATGTTTATAAATAATATTTGTTGCTAACAATTAAAAGAGGTTGAAACGGGAATTTTTGCTCAATGGTATGTGAGTGGCTGTGGATTCAAGTCCCGTTGAAGATACGTGAGATAGAATTTGTGAAATAGGTTTGGTGTATGTTGTAAAAATTTATCGTTCTAAAAAAAAGGTTGAAACCGGCTCGATAAAAGTAAAAACCACTAAATATAAAAAGAGTTTTTCTAACTTGTGCTTTTTGATGTACTTTTGGTGTATTTAACTTGTGCCCTTAGTGAACAAGTTAGAAAAATCAAAAGAAAAAAGTACGTTCAGGGTGGTATTAATCGTGGAGCTAGCCGACTAATCAATGAACTTCTTTTAAGAGCGGAATTTTGTCGGCCAAAATTGACAAATAACAAAAAATGTTACACAAGTTACTGTCAAAATATACCTTTTTTGGAAGCATTGGACATGATAACAATTTTTTCTAAGCTTAACGAGTTAACGTGACACAAGCAGACAAGCTTGTGTGATGTTAACAACTTAACATTTTCCCTTTCTTTAAATGCTATAATTATCAATAGTATTGACTAGTATGCTAACTTGACAAACATGACTACAATAATTTTTACATAATTACCCCCATTCTTATTCAAGCTAATTCGTCAATTTGTTTTTATGACCTTAGATATTTTACAATAGTGATTATGGTTTTATCAACATTTACAAATTGGAATAAAAATAGCAAAAAGTATAATGTTATAAAATATTTTTGGTCCATGTCCAGTGTCTGTTTTTGCATGGAAATAGGAATCACATAACATGTGTGCATTTTAATAACATTGAATAATTAAGTATAAGTGCACCTAATCAATTATCTTTTGTATATTTTTGTAAGTTATTGTTCAATAATTCATCTACACTGTATACTTGTTGGTTTTTGTTATTGAAATTTAAGTAGTATTTATATTATCAGTTCTTTCAGATAGTGTATCGTATACAATTTTACTATGACCCATGGAAGTTCAAGTGAAGCTGTTTTCGACATGGACACAACTCAGTAGTCACTTATATATTAGATTAGGACACATTTAGCCTTTGGACTTGGACCATTTATGACATATATATACACATAATAGTATAATACAACACGAAAAATATAAAGGATTTTTCTAACTTGTGCCCTAGGGGCACAAGTTAAGCTCACTAAAAGACAGAGGGACCACACAGAAAAGGACATAGGGATCCACAGAAAAGTACAGTTTCGTGGATCCCTATGTCCTTTTTTGTAAGACCCCGCTGTCTTTTAGTGGGCTTAACTTGTGCCCCTAGGGCACAAGTTAGACAAACCCAAATATAAAAAGTCCATATACACATAACATCTAGATTCTAGGTATGTTATGTTCTTTGTTGTTTCATTGAAGTTGCACATTGATCACTTAATTAATGTTTCAAAATGTTGTTGCGGATTTTTTTTTTTTATTTTTTTTTTATTATTATTTTTTTTTTGGCTAGTTTCATCGTTTATGTTTGATGTGCCATTCAACAGAACACTTGTGTCAGATGGTATTATTAACGAAACATGACCCATTAATTTGTGGCCTTGACTAAGATAAGTACACGATACACGCCACTGTTACTAGACGAATTTGGATGATTTCGACATTATGATGATAAGAATATTTTTTTGGTGTCCGGTCACGTTCTACAGTTATATGATCTGATGTAATCAAATGGGACACTTCTGTAACATTTGGGCCACAAGAGTTATTTAGGCCTCATTAAGGTGAGTTTCTTTTTTTCTGTTAGTGAAAAGAATGTGGGATCCACTTATTTAATATTATTATTTTTTTTATGTGGGCTCACAAATTCTACTAAATCTTCTATATGCATAGAGTGTGAAAATGAAGCTCCTTCCTATTAAGATGCATTAACAGAGCTGGGACCCACTGAACTCTTAGCTAAGGGAAAAAAAAAAAAAAAAAAAAAAAACACCCCTTTGTGACATTTTGTATTTTGTGATCTATATAATGATGGTATTGAATCATGTTTGGCATGATGTTTAAACTTATATGCTGAACTACCAAAAACCATCCAAAACAATGTCAGTTTGATTATTATTTCTTTTTTATATCTTTAAGCTCATTACTTTTTTTTTTTTTTTTTATTTCATAGTCATATTCAACTCTGGTTCATAAAAATTCACTGATACACAAACTAATTTAATCGACAAAATGTCAAAACGTATATTTAATAATTCATTGACACACTAATATTTTGAAAGACCTAATTAAAACGACAGTTGTTTTGATGTTTGTTTTGTTTAAACAACTTAATTTTTACGGTTTCACGTATAACCTTATATGCACAACTCCATTTTTAGTTTCCTCATTTAACAACTGTAGATTTTCAGACCAAGATCGATAGAACGTTATGTTAAACCTAATCCCCTTAAATTATTAGAGTTTTAAATGACTAAATCCGACATTTTAGGAATATACATGACATCTGCCACATGCATGTTAGGTTGTTTCCTACTTAATTAATAATCAAAAATGATAAGTGGACCTAATACATGAACCTAAAAAGAGATCTAATGCATAAATAAATTGTACAATTTATGTATTGTACAAATCATTTATGCATTAGGTATGTAGTAACATTTATATACGTTATTCATTAAAGAAAAAAAGTACTCCGTAATATAAGTTACTATACTTATTTAACAAAAGAAAGAGTAACATGATATCATTGATATGCTTATTTAAATTTCTTGACTGGCCTATTGAATTATAAAAAGGAAAAAAGAGAGAAAAAAGAAAGAAGGGGAATACGGTATCGAATAGAAAGAGAAGGATAAGTGAGTGAAACAAAATTTGTTGTGTTCACAAAAGCCGCCACTTTTGTTCTTTCTTTTGTTTTCTACAAGGAAAAGATGTAACTTTCTTACTATATTTTCGAGTTGTGTTTATGTTTAGTAGTGGTATACTACGTATTCTATTGTTTTTAAGAGTAGTTTTACTTATATGTAATAGGTGCGTGGGGAAGTGATCCGGTGAGAAAAAAAACTTGAGAAGAATACAAAAAAGGAAAATGATACATGGATTTAAAAAGTTAAAAGTGAACATATTTATGGGCGTAAAAATATGTGGCAAGATCTTGATGTGTTGTAAAATAAGTGGGTCCATATCTACAGCCATCAGGATGATGCCATATATTTTTAGGTCCATAATTAGGTCCACTTTTAAGTCCATGTATCATTTCTCGAAAAGAAAAATTTTTAGCCGTCAATTCTAGATCTGATCTTGACTTTTGTAAAAAAAGTCAAGATCTGACGCTAACATCACGATACCAATTGACCATGAAAGCGATTTTTTTTTTGTCCTTTTCATCGATCCTTAGCCTTGTTGTCTTCTTTTATTTATTTATTTATTTTTTTTCAGATTTTTGAGCACTTTTTTGTTTTTATTATGAGTTCTACCGTGATATTAACGATATTATGAGTTCTACTGTGAAATTAACGATATTATGAGTCCTACGTGATATTAACGATATTTACTTAAAAAGTTACTTTGATATCAGTAAAAAAAACTTAATATCACTGTTTTTTATTACGATATTAAAAGTTACGGCGATATAAAAAAAAATTAACTTTGATATTAAGAAAGCATGATATTTACAGTGATATTAACAATTTTATTAAAAAAAATTTATTGTGATTATAAGATTAACAATGATATTATAAGACATACAGTTATATTAAGAAAGAGTACGGTGATATTAACAATTTTACAAAAAATATTATTGGGATTATAAGATTAACAATGATATTATAAGACATACAGTGATATTAAGTTTTTATACATGTAAAACCAACAGTGATAAAAAAAAACAAAAAAAAAACGGTGATATTAGTAAAAATTTAATATCATCATTCATAAAAAAATGATATTATGTGATATCAAGATCTGATATTGACTTTTTTACAAATCAAAATCAGACGCTAATATCACAACACCTTTAACCATGAAAACTTTTTGTTTTTATGAAATTTTTTTCAGTGATTTTTAATTATTTGTAATCCTCTTTCTTTTTTTAATTTTTTCCAGATTTTTTTGAATTTTTTTCACAAAAAAAAGAAAAGAAAAAAAAAAGTGATATTAACGATTTAAAAAAAAAAGACGGGATATTTACGATTTTGCCACTCCGCCTTTTTCAGATGGTTGACTAAATGGGGGGCTGAGATTCGTCCGTACATCCGCACTAAAATCAAAAAACGTACCGGATCCCTTCCCTATATATCAAATACATGAACTAATCTACACACTAGGACATCACTCTCATCATATCAAATACATGAACTAATCTAGTTACAAGACTTCTTGGATCTACATTACCATCCAACTTCACAAAAATATCCACATCCTCGACTCACATACAAGTCGAAAAACAATGACATTATTTACAGAACTTATCACCGTAACTGATGGATCTAAACACCTTGAACTTGTGTTAGATTGATACTTTGAATTATATCACTAAGTATGCGGAATCTACTTAGTAACACTTAGAAGTTTGATTGTGAGTAAGACAGTTGTATATAAACAATGTATGTAAACAAACTATTAGCTCCAATATTATTAATGATAATAATACGAGTGATCTTGATATCACTAGGGTTACACCTTGAAGCTCTAGAAAAACGTATATCAAACCTTTAACCTAGGATCTCCTTTTATAGCACAAGGAATCCTCTTCTACAAGATAAGTATAAAGCTAATAGAATAAGATATACACAAGATCTATTCTATATTTATCTAGACACGTTTCTATACAGTTATCTAATAAGTAGTGGTAATGTATTGTTCTTGCAGTGGTAATGAGTTTCCACTGCAAGTACAATCTTCTGCAGTTGTAACTTCTTCTCTTAGCCATGGTAACTGTTAGTATAATTCCCAACAATCCTCCCCTAACTTATGATTAATACATAAATCAATAAGTTTCTTCAAGTATTCAGTAAACATGAGGATATGGGAATTCTTCCAAACACTTATCTTTTTCTTCTTAACTCTCTATCAGCTCTCACACTTTGATCATAAATCCTTTGTAGCAAATCATCTATGACTTCAGTTCTTTCCCAGCACCTAAGCTTCTCTGAAAACATCACTGTTAAAACTCCAGCTCTCAATGGATATTCTTTCTCAGCCAGCATAAAAACATCAACTCCATCTTGAGTAGAAACATGATGTACAGAACTTGAATCATAGAATTTCCACAAAGTTCTTGTACCATGAGCTTCAGATCTCCAATACCTATCACTTGGGTCAGGTTCATATAGTCTTCTGAAGTGAACCCATAACTCCTTAGCTTTGACATCAACAAGTTCATCCTTCTTAAACTGATCTTGAACAATTCTCCACAAAGTATCCAAATCTTCTCTATCACAACATCTAACAATATCTTCAAAGTCTCTGCAAATGTTTGTGACACTTCCAGTTCTGATGATCTTCCAAGCAACACCAAAACTATCAGAAAAGATCTCCCAACTAACAACTGGATATTTTGCTTGTAGAGGTTCTATATTGAGTACATCAGTCTCTATAAACAACATGTTTGTAACTTGCTCTTCTGTCAACTTGCTAGGACCCTCTGTTGCTTGAGATGATTTCTGAGTCTTCAACTTCTTTCCATCTTTTGATTCAAGACTCTCTCCAGTCCTTTTTGTCTTCATAACTATTGGTTCTTGATCCATTGGAATGAATTTACTATCTTGTCTTTTGATTCTGTAATAAATTCCTTCAATCTGATCATGTGACATTCCTTTGAATTGAGCCATCTTCATATTACCAACATGGCAACAAAAAGTCTTCATCTCAGCAATAATCTGTGCCTTTGTAGGTTTTCTTGACTTCTTTTGACCTTTTCTAACATCCCCAATGATTTCATCAAGAGCCTGCTGATTCTTTATCTGAATGAAATCTTTAAGTTGAGCAGACCTTTGTTCTTTATTCAAGGTTGTATTAGCAATTAACTCAATAGCCTTCTTTCTGATTATCTGATCATTATTAACCAAGTAGTCAATCTCCTCTTCTGTAGGCACATAAGTGAACAATGGAGGTTTCTCATGCATGATCATAGGTGAAACAACTGAAAGTGGTTGTGCCATTACTGCTTCAAGTTTATCTAACCTAGTTGCTTCCATAAAGCTAGCAACTTCATCTTCTTTAAGCTTTTTCTTTCTTTCATACTCTTCAGCTTGTTGTTGCTCTGCTAATCTTGCATCAAAATCAATCTGAGCTTGTTCATACTTAGAAATCTTTCTTGTCTCTTGATCTGAAGCATCTACAATAGCCTTTCCTTTAACTGATCTTATTCTGGCAGCTTCATCCTCTGCAGTGGTAACTTCTTGAGTAGCAGTGGTAACCTTTTCTCTTGCATTGGGAAAAGATTGATCAGTGGGAACTTGTTCTGCTTTAGTGGAAATTGGTTGAGCAGTTCCAACTAAATCATCAAAGTTAAAACCTGCATCAGCATCCATATCTTCAAAATCCAATTTCCTCCCTTCAGTCTCAGCTACATCATCTTTTGCCTGAGCATTATCAGAATCATTTAGCTCAACAAAATCTTTATCAAAATTTTTACTCCTTCCCTTAAGATCTGCATCTATTTTCCTCCCCTGTTTGGAAGAATCTCCCAAAACTTGAGTAGAACTTGCAGAAAACTCATCTTAAGGTGAAGAGGATGATGATACAACCTGAGATCTTTGTTTCTTGAGATTCTCAACTTCATTCTGCAATCTTTGAATCTCATCCTTCAATGTCTTCAGCTCTGTGGCATGTTTTTGGTCTGTGCCAGGTCTTTCTCCAGAGCTTGAACCTGCTTGACTAACTTGGTACAAATGTCCATCAATTCATTTTGTTGCACACTGCCTTCATCACTTCCAACTGTGTAACCTGTTGGGAGAGGTGAATCATGAGGCATTAATTCAGGCTCTTCCCTAGTTGGACTAGGATTAAGCCTTGAACCACCACTGCTTGTTCCTAAACCAAAAGGCTCAGCAACATGCAATGTTGAGATGAGAGAAGTTGGCTGTTTAGACCTTCTCTCATAAGTGTGAGTGACTGCAGGGGTATGTTGAATTGGTGGAACAACAATAGTGGGTGTGTTTTGAGATGCAGCTGGGATTGGTGCATCCTCACCCTGTACTTGAGAAATTTTAGCAAGCATTTGAGGGAAAAGTGGATGAACCTCCCCATTCCAAAGTTCTGAAGCCTTAGACATATTTTGAAAAACTTTTGGCTTAAGAGTGGAAGGTTCATAAATTCTTTTGTGAGGGTGCAGTTGAAACTCATTTAACACTGATTGCACAAACCTTGGATACATCAAAAATTTATATTGACTCTGTACATTGCCTTTCATATTATTGAAAATAAACTTTGAAAAATTGAAAGTCCTATCTGTTGCCAAACAAACCAAAGGATAAGCCATGGTTGATGCAAATTGTTCATAAGATGTTTTCTTAGGACTTAGGCAATGTAAAAGAGTATGAATGAAAAATCTCCAATGGGGACAAAAACATCCTTTTCTAAAAGTGACTTTTTGTTCTGATGTATCATACCCCATTAAAGCAATATTAGTGAAAATTTCTGAATTAGGTAACGTGATGATACCATTGAGATCATCCAATTGGAGAATTCTCCTCAAAGATGACTCAGTAACATCAATAGTTACCCCATCAACTGTGGCTCTTAGAGCATCCACAAATTCTTGTGTGTCTCCCTGTTCAAGAGTTATGGACTCCACAGTGTTCCAGAACTGTTTGATATGAGAGACATAGATTGTGGGATTAATAGTTAAGGCATACCTTATATGAGTTGTGTTTAGAAAATCCACAATCTGATGAAAAACAGGGCCACTCTTCTCGTTTGACTTTTGTAAGTAGGCCACTTGGTTGTGCTCCTCGACAAATTTTAGAATCGCCATGATATTTGTGAAAAAGAGAATGAAAGTGTTAGTAATCAAGATAAAAAGCAAGCCGTATGATGATCAATTTATACTAATAGGGTTTGAGGAGATGCGCAATGTGAATTATCTTTAGAAAGAATTATCTTTGGAAAAAGAATAATTTATAATAATTAAGTAGATAATTCACAAAAGATTTTACCCTATTAATAAGGAATGACGGTTATTTTTACAACGGCTAGTAAAAAATGGATTACTGACACAACAGTTGTAACGGCTAGTTCATCAGTGGAAAAATAACTCTTGCAGTGGTAACTAATGAACTAGCAGTGGTAAAATTTTCACAACATATCAAAGAGCAGTGGTTAATAAAACATGAAAATTTGCTGCTCTTATCATAGTTTTTAGCAAACTACCAGCTATCAACGGATTTGATATGTCTTTACCATTAGCCGTTTGCTATGGACTAGCCAACTCTTGATCACATAGATGTATGGTGAGTTGATAACCTAGTTTTTGGTAAACTATCAACCATAAACGGAGTTGATAAGTCTTTACTAGTAGCCGTTTGCTCTGGACGAGTTGATTCTTATGTGGATTAGACATGGTGAATCAATAACCATTTGTTGTGTGTCCAGGATACACACCTTATTACTCCAATGACTCCAATAATATGGGTTGTTTGCTGCAAACCAAAGTAACTTCCAACTTAACCCATAATAAGTAACCCAAAGTAACTTTTTAACCAAGTTACTATTCACAAAATCTTCCAAAAGTCAACCCGATAATAACTAAATTTACTCCTCCAACCTACCAAAACAAGTAGGAGTAAAAATCCTTCATTAAATAAAATTCGACCTTGACTTTGCATATAAAAGGGGACTCAACATCTTTTATCTTTCATCAACAATCTTCTTCAATAAACACAAACCCTATACATCATCATGAGTTGGTTTCCAATAATCTACATCTCATCTGATGACTCTTCAGATGAGGAAATCAGTTACTACTCAGACTCTGAAGAACTCTCTGCTGGATGGAGTGGATATTTTCCACCAAGTGCTGCAACTGCTACATCTTCAAGCATGAAGCCCAATAAGAAGATATCAGCTGATCCTGCTCCATCTCTAGAGTTTTATTCAAGCTCTTCATCTGATGATGATAATGATCCAACCTTTGATCTTTCCAAAGAACTCCCAAAGGCCCTCACCACAGCATTGACAACTGCAATAAACAACATGAAGTGGCCAGCTGTAGACAAGCCTACTCAAGCACCAAGGCCTCCCAAGCAAGTTATGGGACTTGCTTGTCCAAGGAAACAACTCTCTTTTGATGACAAGAGAAAGAAAATTTCCAAGAGCAAGCATCAGTATGAGGGAAAAGGAAAGAAACCTGTGGAGTAGGTGTTAGGTTGTAGGTTCATGTCAGATGTAATGGTTTTCTGTTTTGGTGACAATGGTTTGTTGATGGTTGTGATGTACTCTTCTTTATAATCAATAAAAGTACTCTTTTCTGCTTTCTAATATCACCAATCTTTCCACTATTGTATGTTAATTACCACTGTGCTCTTGATAACTCTGCATACAAGTTAGTAGAAAACCATACATACAATACAAACTATATGAGTACCTAAAAAAGTATCCTGCAACACTGAAAAGTATTTAGACATCAAAAATTTATGGATTGAGCATTCCAATACCTGTTACCAAGTATTGAAACCTACCCACATCAAGCCCTTTTGTTAATAAATCAGCATAATTGTCATCAGTATGAATCTTGACAACATTAATAAGCTTTTTCTCAAAACAATCTCTAATAAAGTGATGTCTAATTTCAATATGTTTAGTTGTAGTGTGTTGCACAGGATTTTTAATAATGCATATGGTACTACTATTGTCTTTATAGATAATGGTGTTCATGAAATTGTACCCATAGTCCAATAATTGATTATGAAGCCAAAGGATCTGAGCACAACAACTAGCAGCTGCAACATGTTCTGCTTCATTGGTTGAAGTAGCCACCATAGTTTGCTTCTTGCACTGCCATGACACAAATCTACATCCAAGAAATTGACATCCTCCAGTAATTGATCTTCTATCCAAACTTGCACCAGCATAGTCACTATCTGAGTATGTGATCAATTCCATTGGAGAGTCTCTTGGATACCATAATCCAAGATTAGGATAAGTCTTCAAGTACCTAAAAATCTTTTCCACTGCTGTCATATGTGATGTCTTTGGAGTCACTTGAAATCTTGCACAAGCACATACAGCAAACATAATGTCTGGCCTTGATGAAGTAAGATACATCAAAGAGCCAATCATAGATCTGTAAGTGTGAACATCGACATTAGCACCACTAGCATTCTTCAACAATAAGTGAGTGGTTTTGTCAGCAGGGGTATTGGAAGATTTTGCATTAGTAAACTTTAACTTCTTAATAATCTCAACCATATACTTGTCTTGGCTGATAAATATGCCTTCCTTACTCTGTTGTACTTGCAGCCCCAAAAAGAATGTAAGTTCTCCCATAGAACTCATTTGAAATTCATCTTTCATCAGCTTCTCAAACTCTTTGCACATCTCTTGTTTAGTAGACCCAAAGATAATATCATCAACATATACTTGCACAAGTAGGATATCACCCTTGTCTTTCTTGATGAACAAAGTTTGATCAATTTTACCTCTATGAAACCCATTATTCAACAAATAATTAGCTAAGGTTTCATACCACTTCCTTGGAGCCTGATGTAAGCCATAAAGAGCCTTAACCACTTTGTAAACTTTATTTGGGTGTTGAGGATCTTCAAAGCCTGGAGGTTGAGAGACATATACCTCCTCATCAATAGCTCCATACAGAAAGGCACTCTTAACATCCATTTGATAGTCTGTAAAGCCCATAAATGATGCATAGGCTAAGAACAATCTAATAGCCTCAATCCTTGCAACAGGAGCAAACATTTCTTCATAATTAATACCTTCCTCTTGAGTGTATCCTTGAGTAACCAATCTAGCTTTGTTCCTGATTACAATGCCTCTTTCATCTTTCTTGTTTCTGAAAACCCATTTAGTACCAATGACCTTCATACCATCAGGCAAGTCACAAAGAACCCAAACCTTTTGAAGTTTAAACTGCAACAACTCTTCTTGCATAGCTTCAACCCAGCTAGATTCTCCTAGAGCCATATATACATTCTTAGGTTCCACCTGTGAGAGAAAACAGAAAAACAAACACTCATTCTTCTTGCTATGTTTCTTGGACTCATACACTTCACTTATGAACCCATGAATATCATCTTTCTTTGTCTGTCTTCTAGTCTTCACACCTGATTGAAGTTCACCAATAACATTATCAAGTGGATGCACTTTGTGAATGGTAGACTGTGATGTGCTAGGAATATCATATGTTGTAGGCATGTTTGAGATCTCTACATCATCACTTGGTGATTCCTGAGAAGTATGTTCCACATTTGGGCTTACAGTGGACACTTCTGGTGTAGCAGTGGGAATTGAGTTACCACTTGTCACACCCCCAAAATACCTGAATGGCAGCGGAATGGAATACCTGGGGGTGACTATCATAGCACCATAATTACAGTTATATTGAACGACCTAAAGTGTCGTTTAGAAAATACAGCGTTTGATCATTAAAACATTCAGAGTTACAAAGCTTAGGTCCCAAAAGAGTTTGCCAATATAGTTAAAATAAGTTCAACAAGATCAAACGTTTCATAAGTGCAGAAAATATAGTGAGACGCGTCGACTCCGCGACTCCATGAAGGTCCAAATGTATGCAACATAAGCTACCTTAATAACCTGAGAAATACATTGCGAAAAACGGTCAACACGAATGTTGGTGAATAATCATAGGTTTATAACTAAAATTTAGTGTACATATGCCATAAGTAAAGTCAAGAAATAGGATGTCCGGAAAATATATACATTGGCTCTTAAGCTCATGACCCCGAAGCTAGACGATACTTGGCCCTAATGAGTGTTTACCAGACACTCTAATAATAAAGACATGAAATGCATTCGTCCCATTTGGAGCAACCCAAACACGAATGGAGGCGTCACCCTCGATAGATCTATCCACTCACTCCCGCATAGTACTAGAAATTAACGCTCCATGATAATAAAGGGGACTTGTCAAGACGTGGTAAATAAGGCAACTTAAGCAATGTATGAAATTTTATACTTAGGCATGTACACAAAAACAAGTAATGCAATGTATTCTCCCCCGTGGGATTTGAAATCAAAATATAGAATTAAAACGGGGCTATGAAACTCACCTCGAAGTGATGGTACAAAGATGGTGCAATGAGGTAAAAGTAGTCGGGACAATGAGGCGCGAGTACTAGCCGCAACCTAAATGAATAATCATGATCTAACTTAGATCAAGCCGTAATGAAATGAATGCACATGCACATGATACTCATACCACTCGTAATTTGGAAATACTAGTTATCGTCATGGTAAAATAGTTTCCATACTTAGGAAAAATAAGTCCATTTAGAGAAGTATATAACTTGTCATATTAATTCGTACGAAAAAGTTAGCGTTATAATCCTCGTATCAAAACCTTAAAATAACATCGTTAAGTCGTATAAATATTCCCTCGGGTCGTACGTATTCGTTTGTTAAGAATATAGTCATTAGTAACGTTTCTAGAAAATATACCATTTAGTACGTAAGTTATTATTTTTATTTGTGACCAAATATATATATATAGTTTTGGTGATCTTAAAACGCGTATAACTTGGTCGTTTTAGGTTCATTTTCCTCGTTCTTTATATCCACGGATTCGTTTTTGTATATACTAGTATATTTTTGATAACTCGGCTTCTCTAGGTTATGTTTAACGCTTCTATTTGTCCGTCGAAAATTTCCAAACAGCATGCAGTTTTTCAGGAAATAGTTTTCGTCAATTAATTTGCAAAAATCATAACTTCTTCGTTATAAGCTCGTTTTAATCCGTTCTTTCGCCTAAAGTTTCGTTTTTGAAAGTATTTTCTAAATCTTTGGTCAAAAATTACCCATCAATTACTGATTTTCCCACGAAATAAAAATAAGGACAGTAGGTATTTCTATTGTTTCAAAAACCATCTTCAAGTCTCCAAACTAGTTCTAACCTCAATCAAACCACTTTCAATCACCACAAAACTAGTCTAATCCTACCATACACCTTCTTAGGGTGTCATGGGTTCCTAAACATCATAACCAAGTAGATCCAACAAAGATCTAACAATAATCACTTACTAAGGTTCAAAAGTTAAAAGTTTATAAAATAAAGTGGTATAAGCCATTATATGCATGAGTTCTTGTAAGAAAAATATATAAACATAGTAATAACTTGTAAAAATCATAAAAATGAGTTTGTTAACTTACTTGAAGGTTTAGGGAGTTTGGATGATAAAAACCTACTAATCCTTGAGTTTTTATTTCAAAACTCCAACAAGGATGACTATATGAACAAGTTTATACCTAGATCTTGAAAAATTTGTTGTTCTTGCTCCTTGGATCACCTAGGTCGATTATATCATAAGAGAAAATGAGAGAAAAGTTTGCTTGTGCTAGTAAAAAAATGAGTTATGATAATAATGGATGAAAAAGGTTTATTTATACTTAGGGGACAATTGTTTGGTGAGCAATTAATTTGGTTGGTGTAGTTAGCTCATTAGGAGGCTAGGAGGGGGGGGGGGGGGGGGGGGGGCGGTTATGAAAGGAGGGAAATGGGGGGTTATGTTGGGTAATTATTTAGGGAGTTAGTGGTAAGATTGTGTAGTATTTGGTTAGTTTTAAGTGTAATCGGGTACCGGGTTTGCTAGAAATAAATTTTATTGAAGTTATTCGGGACATAATAAAGTCGTAAAAATTGTAAAAAATATGTCGGGTACAAGTACGGAGAGTTCGGGTGATTATTGTTTAATTTCTACGAAAACCGTCGTCATTTTAGTAAACTTACGTTAATAATTAAAATAATTCTCCAAAATACCGGTTAATTGAATTTCATAATACTTATGACGTTGTAATAAGTCTAAAAATATATCGAGATTATTGTAGGGAGTGTCGGATATGATATTCTCATTCATAGTTCGCGTATTAGTGTTTATTTAAAACAAACATACGTAATTCGTTAATTATATTAAAAATATAATTTGAATACCCTACGAGTGGAATAGTATGCAAGTGCCCTAATGATGATATGCAGACTACTTCTAGTCTGTATGAGATGTCCCAAATGATAATGCATGGATTCGCTCCTGAACCAATACGGTTACGCGAATTTTGAATACCCGTATTCTAAGTTTACGATGACATGAGTAATGCACGTGAATAGTGATATTCTTCAGGAAATGAATAGTGTCTAGTGAATAGTAAAATTTCTGAACGCTTCTCAGAATATCAAATTGACCTCGAAAACGATGAATAGTGATCGATGAATAGTAAATGATGAATAGTAACTTGTGAATAGTAAATTATCGAGGTTTAGAAAATGACCGGAAATTACGAGTTGTGACAGTCTTCCCTTCTAACAGGAACTTCGTCCCGAAGTTCAGTTTTGGTTGGTCTCTGAAGTATATTTGGTAAAAAGACGTGGATACTTGAGTTGCATTCGGTCCTCTCGTTCCCAAGTAAATTCGGGTCCTTTTCAAGAATTCCAGCGAACTTTCACGATAGGAATTTGACTTTGCTTCAACCGTTCGACCTCATGGTCCATGATTTCTACTGGTTCTCTTACCCAGTTTACGTTTGTCTCAAGGTTGGATTCCCTTCCAAATGGGATTATGATTGACTAATCTGAAAGTCATTTCCTGGATTCAAATAGGTGAAACATAGTTGTGTAATCCGGCTGTTCTTTAACAAGGCTCAAGTCTGAAGGCTACTAGGCCTACTCTGTCTGAATTATTACATGGTCCAGTGTATATCAGTTTTAACTTTCCAAATTTTCCGAATAATATCATGCCTTTCCTAGGCAGAACTCTCAACATGATCTGGCTACCAATTTGAAGTTTTAATGGTTTACAACTTATAGAATTTGTAATTGATTCTCGACTTGTAGGAAATTTCTGGTTATTTCATGAATGCCTATTGGAATAGTGAGTTCGGCTTTTTCCGAGTTTGGTTCGTCAATAGATGATCAGTGCTTTTTCAGGTTTATAATGTAATATGGATAATATATGTTGCTGAACTCTGTCAGAACTCAAATCTTATATGTCAGCTGGTCGATTCTAACATGAATCTGAAATGGTCCAATATACTTAAAGGTTCAATCTCTCGTGTTACCAAAATCGTATCATGCCTCTCCAAGGCAAAGCTTTCAACTTAGCTCGTTCTTTCACGTGAATCTAGTTAGTTTGTTGTTCAAGGATACCCAATCCGTATGATGTGCGTCATGTACCAACATAACTCCTACCAGTTTCTCGTTGCTTGTAACCGGTTCTTGACTTGTGAAATTTCCTTTGTTGTTCCATGGTTTAGTTCTAGACCAGTGAATTTAACTTTCCGATTTCGGTCTGTAAATGGGTAATTGGTACTTCAACCATAAAGTGCCTCAAATGGTGTAGTCTCTACGCTCGTGCGATAATTATCGTTGCAAACGAATCTGATTTATGGTAAATGGTTAGTCCAACCATTTCTAGAGTCAATCGCTCACTCTTTGAGCACAACTTTCCTATGTTTGAATCGTTCTCTCGTTCTGACCATCGGTCTGAGGATAGTAGGCGGTGTTTACATCTAAATGGGGTTCCGAAGGAAATCTTAAAATGATTGCTAGAAGTCCAAGGTGATTCGATCACCTTTATCAGGAATAATTGAAACGGTACAATAAATCTTGTGACTAATTCCACAACGTTACGTCTTTCGAACACGGCGTTATACGAAGAAGATAGAATACGGTTAACAATATTTGATTCTTTGTGTTTTGGTCTAATGGATTGCTAAGACATGTGTCATTCTTTGCCTACTGTGCTTGGTCTCCATTACTGACGTTTGTAATCGTTCTATGGTGTTCCTCCTAATTTCCTTCATCACATATTCTAGTATTCCTTATTGTCAAATCACAAAGCCCTAAATGCATAAGCGACGTAGCATGGTGATTGGTTTTCAAAATTTATCTCGCGATTTTTGAGTTTTTGGTCGAAATCTTTTTCTGAATAAACGAATTTAGAAAATGGAGCAAATGGTTTACTAAATAATATCTTTCTTGATGATTCAAAATTCAATAGTTAGGAAATGTGACGCGGTTTTCAAATAGGTTGTGAATAGGACTGTTTACCAAAGTTTGATGTTTATAATTTCCCATTGTATAATGGTTTAGCTAAATATTGATTAAAAGGATCGTATTTGTTCAAAATAGGCAATTCAAAAATTATTTTCTACGAGATATGTGATTTGTATAAACACAAATTTTAAATCGACTTTACTTAAAGTGAAAATACTAACAAGGATAAAATAGTAGGCTAGGAAATACTCGCATAAATGCATAGATGTCTAACGTTCGGTTTCTGATATTTGGATGATGTCTATTGGTGGTTATCGGGCAAAACTACAAGCCTAGGTATTCAACCAACTTAAGTCTTGAGATGGTTTATCGTTGAAATTGCCATCATGATGGCAATATGAGGGTTTCAATTGATACTATGTCGATGAATTTTCGTATTGTCTTCACATGTAGCTGGGGAGATATTCTTGAGTCTGATGTCTTTCTCGATGTATTGGTGAGGTTATCTAGAATTTCCTGAGAACATAATGCTTTAGGGGAATCTATATCGATATCCATAATTCGAATCAATCATTCTTGTCGTAAACTCACTGCAGGGAAGTTTGCGTATGGATGAGACCATGTTAACTCAAAACACTTTACAGTATCGGTTAGGAGGCTTGGTTTATTCCCATGATGTTGCTTAGCGTACCTTCACTATGTGTTTGATCCTGTAGATCAGTCTAACTAGTACCTTTGAATAATAAATTGAACAACTAGGTCAGAGATGGTGGGTCAGATGGTCCAATGGCATTTTAGAATTGTTGTTGAGTTATAAATTGTCTTGGTGTATACTTCTAGTCTAGGTTAGTAGTTTCGTAACCCTTTTATTGTTTTTCTTGTATCGAGGAATCCTCCTAGTACTTGATATGGGAAGTCTCTCCTAAAGAAGTCAATGGGAAGTCCAACTTAATGACTAAGTGTGTAACAGGTGTGGTAAGTATCCAGGGAGAGTTTGTCAGAAAAAGACACTTATAAAAGAGTTTACTTGTCTAAAACGCTTTTAAACGAAGATTGTTATTAGCAATACTTTAAAAAGTAACTATTTCCTTCATGGCATAATCTTTCCTGAAGTATACATAGGTGATCAGGCTATGTATAGTTGAGGACTAATGATGCGATGCTTGATTTAATCAAAATAATATTATTTTTCTCAAAAGCTTTAGATGGTGTTCAACGCGTTGTTATTAAAATGGTATACTAAATATTCCCTTTCAAAGTAATATAAAAATTGTTTCGCGTAATAATAGTAAATATTTGGCGTAATATCGGAAAAATCAGTTTATAGTACGGTAACAAAACGGTTTATTTTAGAAATTCGGTAAAAACAATTTCCCCATAAGGTAGTAAAATAGTTTGAAATAAAACTCGTGGAATGGTTTATTGGATACATGGGTAAATACTATGGAATGGTAATAATCTACTAATCCGTCGAATACTAAATCGGCCTATTCCCTAAATAAGACAATGGTATAATGTTGCTAAACGATTGAAAATTGCGCCATTGCAATAGAAAATGGAATAAACAAAGGCTACGGTTATCACAGAGGTAACAAAAGATAGTCATTACATTATATAGGAAAGTGCTTAATATAACTAGGTTACATCAACGTACTTATGGAAAGTACCAAAAGAAGGTACAACCCTAGAGGGCTCAAACTATGGTTCACATAACTAAAACATAAACTTCTTCTTCCAATTCTGGCTTCCCAACTCTGGGCATTCACTCTTGAAGTGTCCCACTACACCACAGCCAAAACATGTTATTGATGGTTTCTAATTATCACCCTCAGTTGGAAACCTGCAGTCCCTGGTTTTGTGGTTAACCTTCTTACAGTTGTCACATGGTTCCGGGCAACGTCCTGGGTTATGATGATGTTGGCACTCTTCACACTTAGGTAAAATACCAAGGTAATCATTCTTTTGTGTCTATATTTCCGCTAAAGGAGGAGGGATTATAACCCATAAATTCCACGTGAGTAAGTTCCTTGGTGAGGGCGGTAGTTACGTTCCTGGCAATGAATTGTCCAATAGCAGCTTGCGTCATGCTTGGAGTGGTTTGCTTAAATCTATCTCCATCAAATCATAAGAATCCATGAGAATCTATTGGTAATAAGGATCATCCTATTCAAAACACATGAATATAATACATGAAGGTTTCGGTCTATATGGACCAATATCATAGATAGCACAACCATTCCCCTATAGTAGAGTCAATACTTGGTGATTCCATTTGTACAAAAATCAAAATACTACAAGTTTCTTTGAACTATGCCACGCCTCCCGTGGCTAGGATATTAGTAAAAGCTAGTAAAGATATAAGTCTAGTCTAGGGATTTCCTGTAGTCCTTCTAGGTGAAATCAGGTTTATGGCATCATAAGGTCGAGATAGTCCTGAAGTAGTGTCTGAAGTTGTGCATCGATCAAGTCCTAGATAGTGTAGATTCTAAGCCATTCTTGAGGAATCTGCAGATGTTCCTGTTGAGTCCGTAATTCTTGGTATCATCCACAAGGCGCTATCTAATTCATGGCAAGTGAAAATGGAAAAGGAAACTGACAATGGTGGTATTCTAAAGGATGAGAATAACATTGATGACAATGAGATCCTAGTGATGAGTTAGGAGATAATGGTGATAATAGTGAATGGGATACTACCCTCTTTCGCGCTATCCCGCGACATCTAAGAGGTAAAGCTGAAGTACGCACTATGGGACGACCAATAGTGTAATAAGTAACCAACGGTGGTGGTAGTACCTAAGTAGTAAGCGTCCTACTAGTGAAGGAAAGAAAACATGCTATCTCCCTTGTAATAAGCATCCTAATAAGTCCATTAAAATTAAGTCTGAATACTCTACCAAACGGCATTCTATGAATAGGATGAATGAGAACCTTGCTCTTATGACAATTCAATAGTGCTAATGGTGGTGTAAGTACAGTTGGTGGTATAATGGTAGTGGAAGATAACAGGGTATCTTAAACGTTGGAATCCGATAAAAGGATAACAGGGTGAGTATTTGAAGACATGTCACTTGTGAACCAGGTCAATATAATCATATATATATGTATATATATATATATATATATATATATATATATATATATATATATATATATATATATATATATATATATATATATATATATATATAGGAATATGGATATAAATAACTCGTACAGTGTATGCGTAAAACAACATGTATAGTGGATATGCACCTATGATGAAATGATGAGATGCTATGATGATGTGGTTATAGTCTAGGGTCCAAGATACATCCTAGTTCGCTATAACCTTAGCTCTGATGCCAATCTGTCACACCCCCAAAATACCTGAATGGCAGCGGAATGGAATACCTGGGGGTGACTGTCATAGCACCATAATTACAGTTATATTGAACGACCTAAAGTGTCGTTTAGAAAATACAGCGTTTGATCATTAAAACATTCAGAGTTACAAAGCTTAGGTCCCAAAAGAGTTTGCCAATATAGTTAAAATAAGTTCAACAAGATCAAACATTTCATAAGTGCAGAAAATATAGTGAGACGCGTCGACTCCGCGACTCCATGAAGGTCCAAATGTATGCAACATAAGCTACCTTAATAACCTGAGAAATACATTGCGAAAAACGGTCAACACGAATGTTGGTGAATAATCATAGGTTTATAACTAAAATCTAGTGTACATATGCCATAAGTAAAGTCAAGAAATAGGATGTCCGGAAAATATATACATTGGCTCTTAAGCTCATGACCCCGAAGCTAGACGATACTTGGCCCTAATGAGTGTTTACCAGACACTCTAATAATAAAGACATGAAATGCATTCGTCCCATTTGGAGCAACCCAAACACGAATGGAGGCGTCACCCTCGATAGATCTATCCACTCACTCCCGCATAGTACTAGAAATTAACGGTCCATGATAATAAAGGGGACTTGTCAAGACGTGGTAAATAAGGCAACTTAAGCAATGTATGAAATTTTATACTTAGGCATGTACACAAAAACAAGTAATGCAATGTATTCTCCCCCGTGGGATTTGAAATCAAAATATAGAATTAAAACGGGGCTATGAAACTCACCTCGAAGTGATGGTACAAAGATGGTGCAATGAGGTAAAAGTAGTCGGGACAATGAGGCGCGAGTACTAGCCGCAACCTAAATGAATAATCATGATCTAACTTAGATCAAGCCGTAATGAAATGAATGCACATGCACATGATACTCATACCACTCGTAATTTGGAAATACTAGTTATCGTCATGGTAAAATAGTTTCCATACTTAGGAAAAATAAGTCCATTTAGAGAAGTATATAACTTGTCATATTAATTCGTACGAAAAAGTTAGCGTTATAATCCTCGTATCAAAACCTTAAAATAACGTCGTTAAGTCGTATAAATATTCCCTCGGGTCGTACGTATTCGTTTGTTAAGAATATAGTCATTAGTAACGTTTCTAGAAAATATACCATTTAGTACGTAAGTTATTATTTTTATTTGTGACCAAATATATATATATAGTTTTGGTGATCTTAAAACGCGTATAACTTGGTCGTTTTAGGTTCATTTTCCTCGTTCTTTATATCCACGGATTCGTTTTTGTATATACTAGTATATTTTTGATAACTCGGCTTCTCTAGGTTATGTTTAACGCTTCTATTTGTCCGTCGAAAATTTCCAAACAGCATGCAGTTTTTCAGGAAATAGTTTTCGTCAATTAATTTGCAAAAATCATAACTTCTTCGTTATAAGCTCGTTTTAATCCGTTCTTTCGCCTAAAGTTTCGTTTTTGAAAGTATTTTCTAAATCTTTGGTCAAAAATTACCCATCAATTACTGATTTTCCCACGAAATAAAAATAAGGACAGTAGGTATTTCTATTGTTTCAAAAACCATCTTCAAGTCTCCAAACTAGTTCTAACCTCAATCAAACCACTTTCAATCACCACAAAACTAGTCTAATCCTACCATACACCTTCTTAGGGTGTCATGGGTTCCTAAACATCATAACCAAGTAGATCCAACAAAGATCTAACAATAATCACTTACTAAGGTTCAAAAGTTAAAAGTTTATAAAATAAAGTGGTATAAGCCATTATATGCATGAGTTCTTGTAAGAAAAATATATAAACATAGTAATAACTTGTAAAAATCATAAAAATGAGTTTGTTAACTTACTTGAAGGTTTAGGGAGTTTGGATGATAAAAACCTACTAATCCTTGAGTTTTTATTTCAAAACTCCAACAAGGATGACTATATGAACAAGTTTATACCTAGATCTTGAAAAATTTGTTGTTCTTGCTCCTTGGATCACCTAGGTCGATTATATCATAAGAGAAAATGAGAGAAAAGTTTGCTTGTGCTAGTAAAAAAATGAGTTATGATAATAATGGATGAAAAAGGTTTATTTATACTTAGGGGACAATTGTTTGGTGAGCAATTAATTTGGTTGGTGTAGTTAGCTCATTAGGAGGCTAGGAGGGGGGGGGGGGGCGGTTATGAAAGGAGGGAAATGGGGGGTTATGTTGGGTAATTATTTAGGGAGTTAGTGGTAAGATTGTGTAGTATTTGGTTAGTTTTAAGTGTAATCGGGTACCGGGTTTGCTAGAAATAAATTTTATTGAAGTTATTCGGGACATAATAAAGTCGTAAAAATTGTAAAAAATATGTCGGGTACAAGTACGGAGAGTTCGGGTGATTATTGTTTAATTTCTACGAAAACCGTCGTCATTTTAGTAAACTTACGTTAATAATTAAAATAATTCTCCAAAATACCGGTTAATTGAATTTCATAATACTTATGACGTTGTAATAAGTCTAAAAATATATCGAGATTATTGTAGGGAGTGTCGGATATGATATTCTCATTCATAGTTCGCGTATTAGTGTTTATTTAAAACAAACATACGTAATTCGTTAATTATATTAAAAATATAATTTGAATACCCTACGAGTGGAATAGTATGCAAGTGCCCTAATGATGATATGCAGACTACTTCTAGTCTGTATGAGATGTCCCAAATGATAATGCATGGATTCGCTCCTGAACCAATACGGTTACGCGAATTTTGAATACCCGTATTCTAAGTTTACGATGACATGAGTAATGCACGTGAATAGTGATATTCTTCCAGAAATGAATAGTGTCTAGTGAATAGTAAAATTTCTGAACGCTTATCAGAATATCAAATTGACCTCGAAAACGATGAATAGTGATCGATGAATAGTAAATGATGAATAGTAACTTGTGAATAGTAAATTGTCGAGGTTTAGAAAATGACCGGAAATTACGAGTTGTGACACCACTGCTAGTAGGAATATCTTTAGAAACACCAAAATTCACACCATCTGCATCACTTGTCTTTTCAGAATGATCACCAAAGTCCCAAAGTGGCATAACAAGTTGATCTTCATCATCTTTGCCGGCTTCATCTTCATCAATGAATTCTTCTGAATCTCCAAGATCTTTGTCTCCAGTACTTGAAGTGAGAGGAACATAATTCATTGTATTTGATAATGTTTCAAGATCAAATAGCCAATCTGGTCCTGAACCTGCCATGTTTGCTTTATTTTCAAGAAACTGAACATGCAAGTTCTCTTCAATCTTCTTTGTTCTTAAGTTATAGACTCTAAAAGCCTTGCTAACCATAGAGTATCCAACAAAGAAGCCTTCATCTGACTTTTCTTCAAATTTGCCCAGATGATCAATGGTATTGAGAATAGTAACATGACACCCAAATGGTCTCATAAACTCCAAAGTAGGAGGTCTTCCTCTGAACAACTCATAAGGTGTCTTGTTCTTTGTTTTGACCACTAAAACCCTATTCTGAATGTAACAAGCAGTGTTAACTGCTTCAGCCCAAAAAGTCACTGGAAGCTTGGAATCAGCTAACATGGTTCTAGCAGCCTGAATTAGTGTTCTGTTTCTTCTTTCTGCAACTCCATTTTGTTGAGGAGTTCTTGCAACACTAAATTCTATTTTAATACCTTTGTCTCTGTAGAAATCATCCATAACTTTATTCTTGAACTCTGTCCCATTGTCACACCTGATGATCTTGATTTTCTTTTCAAATTGATTTTCAACTTGAGTGATGAATGTCTTAAGAATTCCTATTGTTTCATCCTTAGTACTTAAAAAGAAAACCCATGTGAATCTACTGAAATCATCAGTTACAACTAGACAATACTTCTTCAAATTGATGCTGCTCACAGAGGTAGGACCAAACAAGTCGATATGCAGCATAAAAAGTGGATGATTGATTGAATTGAATGCCTTGGTCTTGCATGAAGCTCTGTGTTGCTTTCCTTTGAGACATGCAACACAAGTTTGGTAATTTTTAAATCTTTTCTCTGGTAGTCCTCTGACAAGTCCATCTTTCACAATCTTGTTGATGGTCTTGAAGTTAACATGACCAAGTCTTCTATGCCAAAGCATTGATTCATCCAAAGTGGCTTTAGCAAGCAAGCAAGTAACATCATTATTAGCCACTATGTTCTGCATGTCAATGCTATACAAATTTCATTTTCTAGGGATTTTAAGCAAAATGTCACATTCATCTGGAAGCTTATAATCCTTAGATAAGATATAGCATTCATCTTCTGTGAATAGAACTCTATGCTTTTTGTCATACATCTGTGACACACTAAAGAGGTTGTACTTGAGTTCTTTCACATACTGCACATCTTCAAAATCAATGTTTCCAGCCTTGATTGTTCCTTTGCCAGAAACTTTGCCACCAATTCCTCCTCCAAAGCTGACAAATTGTCCATCATAAGGTTGAAAGTCTGAAAGATAGGACTTATTGCCAGTCATGTGCCTGGAACATCCACTGTCTGAGTATCCTTGATCATTAGTAGTCTTTGAATGTCCCTGCACACAAAATAAAGGAATTAGTTCCTTTTAGGGACCCAAGCCACAAATGACTTGGATCTGCCTCGTGTATCAATATAATTATATCTATCAAAGGTCATTGATACACCATTGGGATTGTTTGAGGTGATGGTTCCTTTTGGTTTCCATTCCCAACGTGCTGAGGCCTTAACAACATTTCCCATGTTTATCCTTTTCTTGTTAACAGACCTACCAGTGGTAACCTTTGGCCTTGCAGTGGTAACTGCTGCCTTAGCAGTGGAAACTGCTGGCTTAGAAATTTTAGGTACCCACTTCTGATTATTGTTAACTTTCTTTTCAAAATTGGTCTGTTTCCCTGTTTGAGTAGATTTAACATTAGTAACAGGGGGCTTAGGGTAAACTTTGTTTTTATTTCTGGCAGTGGCAACTGCTGGTCTAGCAGTGGAAACTGCTGGTCTAGCCGTGGAAACTGCTGGTCTAGCTGTGGAAATTGGTTTAATGCCAGAATGAAGCAAAACAGACCTGGGAATCATCTTGCTAAGTGGATTTGGGTGAGTTAAGTTATTAGCATTTTGTCCATTCACCCTAGTATTCCCAAACACTTCCCTTCTTCCCAAGTGGTAGGTACAGCTATAAGACAAATGGTCAAAGCTACCACATATATGACAGGGTTTGTTATTGAACACAAAGTCACTACCAAATTTCCTGGATTTAACATGATTCCAACTCCTCATATTACCCCTAGGAGTTGGTGACCTACTTCTGTACATCTCTGCATATCTAGTAGTGGGCCTAGTGAAATTAGGTTGTGACCTAGGCTTCTCTTTGACAACTTCAGGAATACTTCTTTTAACCTCCACTTTAACATTCTCAGGAACACTAGGTTTAGACTCAAGATTTAAATTTTCATCTTTAAGAGATGAGTCACTAGCACTATCAAATACATCAACCTCAACCTGAACCTTTTCAATTTCAACTGGTTTAACAAATTTTGGTCCATAGGTCATAGGTGGTTCCTGGAATTCTTCTAAACCTGTGTGAGCTAAGTCAATGCAAGGAGGTGATGGAACACCTCTTAAAGGTGGTGGAACAGTTTTGTATCCAAGCCCTGATTTAGCTTTGCTCACAATTTGGGCTTCCCAAATTTTATCAATACACTTGGATTGATGATCCAGTGTTTGCTTAGTTATCATTATATTCTCACTAGCCACTTTAACCTTTTCTAGTTCTTCTCTAAGAACCTTATTAACAGCAACCTGATAATCTAAGTCTCTTCTTAATACTGCAATATCATCATTGAACTTAGATTCATTTGCCTTATAATGCTCTAATTGAGTTTCTAAAACTCCTAGGCCTCTTTTATGGTTTGCTAAGTTATAATTAGTATGAGTTAAATCTATGTGTTGCTCATTAAATTTTGCTTTAAGTTTCTCATACTCTTTTAAGGCCTTACAAGATTTAGAACAAACATTATCAATTTGTACCTTAGAGTCAGAAAAAGCCATTAGTGCTACCATTGCAGACTCTGAATCATCTTCCTCTTCCTTAGTCATAAAGCTCCAATCAAAGCTCACTCCATCAATGGCCAATAGCCTCTTTGGCTCATCAGTAGTAGGTTCCTTCTTCTTGTCCTGCTTGTACCAAGTTGACCTGTTGTCAGACTTCCTTGGCTTCCTACACTCTCTGGAAAAGTGCCCCTTCTTATGACAATTGTAGCACTCCACCTTCTTTTTGTCAAAACCTACTGTTTCATTGCCACTGATGTTGATCTTTCTTCCAGTCTTCTTCCAAAACTTCTTTGTCCTTAAGCTTAGTAATGCCACTTGCCATTTAATGTCTATCTCCTCTATATCATCTTCATCAATTTGATCCAGATCCTCATGATTGAGGATTGAACCACCCACTTAACTTGATATAAAGGCATAAAAAGTAGTATCACTAAGCCCTGCAATCTGTCTCTTTGAGCAACCAGTGGAAACACTTCCACTACCAGTGGAAACAACAATGTTAGCACAGTCATCATCACTATCACTTTCTTCATCTGAACTATCATCAAGAGATGATGATATGAGTGCTACACTTCCTGAACTTGAGCTTATCTTGCCAGCTTTCTTCAATCTTTGTTCAATAACCTTGAAGTTATTGTACAAGTCATTAAGTTTCATGGTCTCCAACTCTGGCTTATCTTCCCACACAGCAACATTGGTTCCAAACTCAGAGGGTAAGCTTCTTAAGAACTTTAGATTGAGGTCTTCCCTTTCCACCTCAATTCCAAAAACAGTGAGTTGAGTAACAATCTTTTGTAGCCTTGTGAAGATGCTATCAAGAGATTCATTACTTGATGGACCAAAGTTTTCATAAGTCTGCTTCAGCAAGGTCTTTTGAGTTTTCTTGGTGGAATCATTACCACCAAAAACTTCACAGATCTCATCAAAAACAGTCTTTGCAGTCTTGTACTTGCTGAATGCTAGTACTTGGTCTCTAGGAAGTGTCATCAGCAACCAACCTCTTGCCTTGAGGTCATTCTTCAACTGAAGTCTTTCATCATTAGTAACAGGTCCAGTTTTGACCTTAATTACTTCCTTGCCACCAATCATCTCTGAAGTAGAACCTGGTTTGAAAGAATTTCCAACCATAATGATCTCCCTGAGTGTGTAATCTTGGACCATAAAGAATTGTTCTATCATTAGCCTCCACATCTCAAAGTCATTCAACTTAAGCTTTGGAAGCTTAGCAGCAATGTTTGAGTTACTGGTTTCTGTCTCCATTGATTCTTCTGAGTGAACTTGAGTCTTCTAAATCAAATTATCAAAGCCTGTCTCTGATACCACTTGATGGATCTAAACACCTTGAACTTGTGTTAGATTGATACTTTGAATTATATCACTAAGTATGCGGAATCTACTTAGTAACACTTAGAAGTTTGATTGTGAGAAAGACAGTTGTATATAAACAATGTATGTAAACAAACTATTAGCTCCAATATTATTAATGATAATAATACGAGTGATCTTGATATCACTAGGGTTACACCTTGAAGCTCTAGAAAAACGTATATCAAACCTTTAACCTAGGATCTCCTTTTATAGCACAAGGAATCCTCTTCTACAAGATAAGTATAAAGCTAATAGAATAAGATATACACAAGATCTATTCTATGTTTATCTAGACATGTTTCCTAACAGTTATCTAATAAGCAGTGGTAATGTATTGTTCTTGCAGTGGTAATGAGTTTCCACTGCAAGTACAATCTTCTGCAGTTGTAACTTCTTCTCTTAGCCGTGATAACTGTTAGTATAATTCCCAACAGTAACACTTGTTATGTTTGTGTGTGGACACCTATAACATCTCGAGTCTTCATGTATGTCGAGAGTTCTTCTCTTGCACTTGATGGAAGAGGAAATCACTTATAAACATATACCAACATATTATAGTGATCAAAGATAAAATGAACAAAGACCAGAAAGTTTTGTATGTGAAAAACCTTGCTTTCTGAAGTGTAACAGTTCAGTATTTATAGGCGACAAGAGTGAGACAGACGGTCCTTTAAATACCAGACGATCCTTTATCACTAAGGGACCGTCGGCCTATTTAAGGGACCGTCCAGACAAAACGCTCCTATTTTGTCCTGACGTTGTGAAAACTTATCTAGTGTAGGCTGAACTGATTTGGGGGGAAAACTAGTTGTTCTAATGTTTGAATTTGAATTTATTTTCTTAATAAAACATTTCTTTAAAAACACAAAAATAGTTTTGTGAAAATGTTTTGTCAAACTTAAAAATGTAAGTTTAGGAGAAAATAAACTCTTTGATCACTTAACTAATGACGTTATAAAGTTTGTTCATACCTGAAGTGATGTTGAAGCAGCTACGTAGAAGAAACGAGTTTCCTCGATTAAAAACTTATAAACCGTAACTTTACGTAACATGTCTTTATATTTTGTGATTATCAAAACACGAGAATACCGAATAATGCGAATAACGTTTTTGACATTATTTGTATTAACAATATCCTCTTTTTGATGATTACACAATATAAACTTATTTTAGGTAAAATTATGCGTTGATAAATTTTTAATGAGTTCCTGTTACTTCTCCCCCTTTTTTGTATAATCAAAAAGGTGTGTCGTGGTTGTTGAAGAGAGGAGACATGAGCATCCTTGAAAGGGAATCGTTGGAGTGATCAACGGAATACAAGCTCCCCCTAGCTAAGTGCTCCCCCTTAATGAGGGCACCGGGGAATCGAGCTATGGTGATGTACTACAAAACCGAGTTAGAGCAAAGCACATGCATATATATATATATATATATATATATATATATATATATATATATATATATATATATATATATATATATATATATATACACACACACACACACACACATAGGGGGCTTTATTTTCAGAACCCTGTTAAGTGCGGGAACTGCGAGAACTCAAATTTTGCATTAGAAAACATACATGTTCACATAAAACATGTATATTTTCTTACATACACCTTAATACACATGCCTGTGTATTAAGGTGTATGTAAAAAAACATACATGTTTTATATGAACATGCATGTTTTCTAATGCATAATTGGAGTTCTCGCAGTTCCCGCACTTAACAGGGTTCTAAAATTAAAACCATTTTGCATTGATTTGTTGCACTTAACAGGTTTTTATATGAACATGTATGTTATGCATGTATGTGTATTTAGGTGTATATAAGAAAACATACTTGTTTTATATGAACATGCATGTTTTCTAATGCAAAATTAGAGTTCTCGCAGTTCCCGCACTTAACAGGGTTCTGAAAATAAAGATACACTATATATATATATATATATATATATATATATATATATATATATATATATATATATATATATATATATATATATATATATATATATATATATACACGAAGGTATGGAAAGTGGATATGGATGTGAAATCAATTATGTAGTGCAGGAATCAGATAGAGAAACACAAGATAAAATCTGAATGTGGGCACTACTGAGGACAGTCCCGTAAATAGGGGGACGGTCCCTTATTGATTTGGGGACCACCAGTCCATTTAAAGGACCGCCGGCAGTAGGCGTCCTGGTTGACAATTATGTTGTGATTTAAGTAACTTCCCATTTTTTAGGTTAGATAATTTTAGTCCATTTTCATGTTTAACCTTAACCAATATCACAACAAATTATCATAATTTAAAACATAATCATTTATTCATTTCATTTCATGCATGAAACATACAATGACTACCATAAAAATTTCATGACAAACACATCATAGAAACAACAACATTAATCATTAACTAATACAACAAGTTATCTCTCATTGCATGTTTGGTCCAAAACACAACTTCCACTTGATTATTCATGACTAGACTTTTGAGAATATCTAGTCGGATGGTGGAGTGGATGATGGTGAGGATGAAGGTGGAGTCGAAGGTGGTGCCGATGGTGGCATTAAAGCAAGGGGAGTTGGTTGCACATTTTGTTGAGCAATGAGATACTCAATGTGACCAAACATGATGTGTAGTTCATATCGAAGAGTAGAGATGATATGAAAGTTGTGGTAACAACAAGCACACCCCACGGTGTGGTTGTTAGCAAAGTAGTAGGGAACGAGATTGCCAAGATTTGGAGATGATGGTGGAGTGAGAGGAGTGTTTCCCAATGGCCTATTTGGAGATGTGGTATTATGAGTTGATGAGTTTGTTGGAGGAGGATGTTGGTTTCTTGGTAATGGGATAGAGTGAGTGGGAGATGATGGTTGATTACTTACGAATGGAGTGTAAGCACCCGAACTACATTCGGTAAGCAAGGGTAACAAGTTTTTGACAAATTATGAGAAAGGTGATGTGGTTGGCTTTGAGCTAGAGGATGTCTTTGATGAAGAGTGATATGTTCCATTGATGGATGGTGTTTTGAGTGGTGCACTTGGTGCTTGACGTGATGATGGTGGTGACTTAGGAGATGGAGTGGTGTCATAGAGTGTATGGTCAATGAAATTAGTTTGAGGTCAAATTATTTTGAGCTTAGGCCTTTTGTTTTATGGTTGTGTTATGAGTTCTTTGTTTATTGTTGGCAAGGAAGTGGAGGATGAGGCCATTGTAGGTAATAAAGTTGGATTGAAAGGTGATTGTGATGAGGTTGAGGGTGATGAGGAAGGTTTAAATAATCAAACATGGTTATGGTTTGGGCAAAGCATGCATTAGGAGATTTAAGCGCTTAAAAATGTTTATCTAAACAAGGTAAGGTGGTGATAATCATGCAATAGGTTTAGGATTGCAGGAAGGAAGAAAATAGTGCAAAAATTCGTGATCCCACAGGGACGGTCCGTTAAATCACCGACGGTACCTTATCACTGGAGGACCACTGGGTCTATAAAGGACCGTCGGCAGTGTGTTCACATAATTTTGCCTAGTTACTTATTTCTGCAAACAGCATATAATATCACTCATTCAGAATAATAGTAGAACTGAATTGTAAGAGAATAGTGCTAAACAATCATGCAAATTAAAGGCAAGTTTAAGCAAGCATTCATGAATAACAGCAATCAGGAGTTAACAAATCCTAATGACACGAGTACATAGGTAATATAGCAATTAAGTACTTCATAATAAATCATCATGGTACATCCTTGTCAATGGTGTTTGTGACAGGTTCTTGTTGCATGACTTTCTTGACTCTGGCTTGTTCCTCAATCTCGAGTGTGGGATCATCATAGATGTCATAGTCAACAGATGCTGAGGAGATAAAGATAGAGGAGATATAGAGATCATTGATGGGTTCCATGACAGGGTCAAAGAGAGAGTATTGAGGAACAGAAAGATAGGGATGAAAGTTCATCATGTAGTGATAGAGACAAGTAAGGAACATCCAGTAGGGTATCAATTTAGTTTAGTTCCCCTTGAGATGTACAACTCGCTTAGCGAAATGATAGGCAAGATTATAGGGTTGTTGGGTGTGGAGACAGTATATCATGTGAGCACAACACGCCGGAAGTTGCTCACGAATCCCTTTGAGAACAAGAGTGTTCTCTTTTAGGATGACAGCCCAAGGAATCAGTTCATCACGAACCTCTATCATATGTATTTTTGTTTGATCAAGGTAAGGGAAGTTCCTATTAGTGTGAAGAAGTTTGGTAATTTCACAAGGACGAGGTATGTAGGAGCAGTAGGGAATATTCACTTCTCTATAGTTGAAAAGTGATTCGAGACACCAATCTTCAGTATAGGCACATTGCCTATGATTGGGAATACGAAGGATTTGAGCAAATTGATCAAGAGTAAGGACAAATTTGAAGTTCCTAATCCAAAACCAAAGTGACAAAGATTGATCCTCGTTACGTACGAGTTCAACTTGTCAAAAGAATTCTAACACAAAGCAAGGACAAATTTTCTCATTGATGTGAAGCAAGCAATCGAATCCTATAGCACGAAAGGTGGTATTAATGTCTCTATGATAGGCTAAGGAGGGATCAACGATTCGTCCCTTATGAAAGCGACGAGTCTCAACATTCATATAGGGACGAATGTGACTTCCTGGAGTGGTTGGTTCAAGAGAAATTCTAGGAGTATAAGAGTCGGTGTTGAGATGATCAAAATCATATATGTGTGACATTTTGTTTCCTATGAAAGAAAGAATCACAAAGTTATTGTTAGAGTTTTACCTTTCTTAGAATTTGTTTTGATAATCAAATAGAACTAATGTTTTTGACATGTATTAACCAATGTGGAGTTCAAGTATATGTTTTAGAACTCATGTCAATGATATCTTCCTACCTTGTAGATTATCATGTTTATAACTTGTATACAAGAAAGCATTTGAATTGACTTATGATTGTACTAAATGAAACTACTATTAATCTATTATTGATTTTAGATCTTAATTGTACTTAATTTAGAAAAATTATTTAATATCCCCAATTTCAATTTTATAATAAATTCTAATTGTTTATCTCAAAGGAAGAATTGGATGAGTTTGACTTACAGTTGATGACAAATATGTAGGAGTAGTTTGTGATTTTGCGCTTGAAACCTTGGATTAAAATCTTAATGTAATAAGTGAAGACTTAATCATGTTTCTCAGTAACTTAGCAGTCAAACTAAGTGTTGATATGTTTTACTGGTATTTATAGAATGAGAGTCGTGTTTTGCTTTAAAAGCCACGGACGGTCCCTTATCAATGAGGGACTGCCGATCGTTTGGGGACCGTCGTCAGAAGGTTATAGTTTTTGGATGATTTTTGGTGTTTTCGTCAGTATGAAAAGTCTTTAGTTTTAGATGGTTTTAAAACATGACTTTTTGAATTTTAAGACAAGAAAATGACTCAATACGCATGAGTAGGCTAAGGAATGGGTATAGAGTGGAATCGAGACATAAGAAAAGGGAAAGACTCGATACGCTTGAATAAAGAGTGGATTTTGAGTCGAAATAGAAGAAAAGAAGGAATAAAAAATTAAATGAGGTTTAAGGATGAGATTCGCATCGAGGAAGACTAGAAGTCAATCATGCAAGTTTCAAGAAACGTCATAGACGAGAACTAGAGAGCAGACAAAGAGTGAAGCAAGTGTGTATCGTCTATAGTGATTGATTGACGCCAAATTCGTTATAAAAAATGGTTGTGGTAAGACCATTATTTTTCCAAATAATTTGCTTGAATCCAAAGAAGGATAAGCATTTAGACAAAACTTCTAATGAACATAAAGCATCTAGCACGTATTGGCATACAAAAATCATCTAACATACAAGCATGTAATACCTAATCACGTAGTTATATAATCATATAGCAAACACTCAAATAGCAAGCATGATAGTCAAGGTTGTAAGAAAACTTACCTTGGCCTCTAGCTATCCTTAATAACAAATAACCAAAACATGTGTTGTTGGTGATGCAAGACTAGATGATACTCACTTGGCAAGTCGACCTTATGATTAGTTATACACTTGGCTTGGTGAGATAACCATTAGATTGTCTTCATACTTATGGCGCATATTGTCTTCTTAGCTAGCTATCCACATTGTACATTAAACCGCACATTGTTTTCTTTATTATCATAACATCAAAACAAGTAGATTGGTACACCAACTGGGTTGCTTAAGCAATCCTTGTCGGCAACATTACCTACAATGAAGACATTCAAACTAGTAGTATATGATTCCACTTAAACTAAGTGTTTTTCTAATATCACATTTTCATCATCTTTGGCTTGAACATATCTGTTAGGAATACAAATATTCCTGTAAAAGTCTCGGTCACCTAATGATTGTAATAGCATTAAGTTAGCTCGTAGTTAGTTTATTTATTAGTTAATTAGTTTTAGTTTAAGTAACACCGTGGAAGAAGGACGGGTCTTCACCCACTGTATGCCTGATCCACAGCCCGGGTGTGGGCGTTTGTAGAAAACTATATATACCCCTCTCCACATGTGGAGAGGGTTGGTGCTTTTCTTTCAATCTAACATTTTTCTATTTTCTCTCAACTCTCTCTCTCTAGAAATCACCCAACTCTCTTCCTCTCTCTAAACTCTCATATACTATTCTTTCTTTCTTTCTTTAATTCCATCTAAACACAAGAACCATATAAGATATAATTATTTGATAACTTACAATTGGTATCAAGAGCCAAGGTTTCATCTTTGGGGCTTGGATTACTCGAATTTTAGTGTGGTTTTTTTTGTGACTTCTAGTTTGGTTCGTATAGTATTCTTTGAATATACATTGTGTGACTTTGGTTGTGGGGTTATTAGTAATACTCTTAGTTTAGTGCTTGGGATACATGTTTCATTCGTGTATTTAGTTTTTTTTTCCAAGTCGTGGGTATTTTTTTGTGTACTTTCTTGACAGTTTGATGTTTGAGTAATTTTAGCCAAGTTTCTTGGTAGCGGTTACTGGGTATGTTTGATGTTCTTATTAGCGGTTAGCTCAATGAAAGCAACAGTTAAGTTTGCTATTAGGTTCGTTTTTGTCCAAAAAGGAGAATAAGACAAAAGATAAAGATAGTGACTGTTTTGGAGTTCTCTTGAGCAAGTTTTGTCCCATATATTGCGGTTTACTCATAATATAAAAACTGGCTGCTTGCTCTAATTTACTTTGCGATTATCTCATATAGCAATTTGTCCAAAATCTTAGTGTTGCGTTTACCTCAAACCTGCGGTTATCTTTTGGTCTAGCGCTTAGCACTTAATTGCGTTTAGCTCTATATTGCGGTTACCTCTGTTTGAGTTGCGTTTAACTCTGGTTTCTGCGTCCCTACTCATCTCAACCTCAAGTAACAAAACAAATCCAACATGTTTTAATCATTTATCCTAAACCCACCCCAGTCATCAACATATCAAGAATCGAAAATAATCAAATTAAAAACAATCACCAGAATCTCAGTTAATCTCACTTGTGTTTCAAAAGACTTGTGTACTCAACCACAAGAAGATTTTCGTCATTGATCCGTGACTTGATAATATCCGAATCTCTCAAAGAAAGAACAAAACATAATGTTTTCACTCAACCTTTTCATTCGGTTTAAAAGTAAAACACTTCACGTAAACAAGAAAAGGAAAATCTAAGATCTCAGCTTATCTCATTGTATACTTGTACAAACTACAAATCGTTCTTCAATATCAACCTCAAGAGAGATACTTCACAGATCTATTGCTAATATACGAATATTAAAAGAGAAGAACAAAACAACTCGTGCTTCATTCTCACCTTTATTCGAGTTGAGCAAAAGGAATAAATATTGCTACCTACCTATAACCTTTGACAAAGATCTGTGGAGATTGTTGTGACCTTGCTTCGGTCTATATCATCACAGGGACGATTTTTTTGTTTGCACCTTTGAGAGAAGTTTGGTGACTGTGAATTTCTTTTTGGTGACTGCGTCTAATTAGTGATTAGGGGTAATAGTTTTAAATTGGGCTGCTACTGGACTCGAACTGGGCCTTGGTTATTATTTCAGAATTGGGCTGTTTGTTGCATTTTTCTCGTGGGCTGGCAATCTCAACAAGGGACGAGAGTTGTATTAATTATTTTTGCAGTTGAGCTAATTTACGAGGGGACGTATTTTTTTTCTTTCTTTTGCCTCGTACACAAAGGTTCATTGAGATATATTTTCGGGTATAAATTCTGGACAACGGTTTTGTTTGAGCTTCAAGATTATGAGCTTGAGAATTATTTTGGGTTAAAATATTATCGGGTGTATTGGATATAACTACGGGGTTTTATCGGATCACGTCACACGAAGGTTGTCTGTTACACACTGTGACTTGTCTAACTCACCACTCAAACTCACTTCAACCAAACCTAACCAATTCTTATGTGTTTCACGGTTTTTTCTTGATTTTGTAAAATCCCGCGAAAGTATCTATTTCTAGGTTTAAATCATAGAATTGTAAAATCCCGTGCACATTCACAATCGTGTCTACCAATTCAGATTTTGTCATCTCGGAGATACTCAAGTTGTACGACATGGACGATGAACTTAAGATTCACAACAAAGTACAACTGACAAACGCTTCTGATCAGACAACCGTTTTCGAGTCAGATTATACTGAGATGGAATTGTCATGCTCGAATTCTCAAGAAAAAGAGTTTCTTCAGCCACAAAAATTGTTCAACAACGCAGAGAAAAGCTGCATAGACTGTTTTCGACAACTTCATTCACACCTCTCGGTACTTTTAGAGGGAACTGGATTCAAGATGGGATTCGAACGTGCATTTGCAACACTCTTTGGTCAAGATGTTGGGGATTTCACTGAGACAATGATTCTCACCTTAGATCAACTACAACAACAATTTGACCAAGGAAAATCTTCCAAAATGGGATCCATGGCTGCCCTTTGTGTGATCAACAAACAACTCCAAGTGTTCTTTGATTCGAAATTCACTCTGGAGTATGACCATTATAGCGAGATGACGAAAAAGTGCTTTGCTGGTCACACAGGAATTGAGGTTGACACGTTCAGAGACACACTACTCCAACTCATGGGTAATGTGAAGATGTTCATTGAGGAAAGAGCACAGCACGAACAGGTGCATGACGACAAGGTGAAGGCATCTCTGGTGGAATTATGTGAGGGTATTGGTGATTCGGGCAATGCATCGGATGTTGGGTCAGTTGTCACGATATGCAAAGGATCAGAGACTGATACGCTTGACACCTCCTGCAGTTCATTGACTCTTGTTACACATGACATGGATGCAGACTTCATATCAGTAAAAGAACAAGTATCTTGTACTGAGGTACCCCTTACTAATCAATGTAATGTGCTTCTCAATGATCGACATCATACTGATCAAATTAAACCCACTTATGACACATACTTGTTGGAAAAGATTTATAGCAATATCATTTTTGATTCAACAAATATGAATCATAAAGGGGGAGAAAGTGATCAGTATGCTGAACATGCTGATGTGTCAAGTTCTTTGTTTACGGCTGAGATGGTTAAATCAAATGACATGGTTGATAAAGAAGTTTTTAATGAACTTTCAAACAGATTTTCACAACTTGAAAAACATTGCATTTCACTTGAAATCGCAATGCAACAACAGAAAGAAAGTTTTCAAACTAACCAACCATGTAAAAATCCGGAACTTCCTGATTTCCGTGAATTCTGTATGATTAATGATTTAAAAGCCCAGCTAGAAGCCAAAAACTTGACAATCACCAACTTGAAGAAACATATCTCTGCTATGAATGTGAAATGTAGTTTAGTCGGATCTAACAAGGACATTGATGCAACCAAGTCTAGAATTAGTGAACTGTCAACCTATGTGGCTGAATTACGTAAGGAAAATGAGGCTTTGAAAGTTCAGTGTAAAGACCTATGTGACTCAATCAAAGGAACAAAAACTAAGACTGTAGAGCAAACAACTTCTTTGATTGCTAAAAATGATGAACTCAAAGCTCAACTTTAGGAAAAGGGTTTTTGCAATTGTGGCATTAAGAAATGATCTAAGAAAATTAACAGGAAACAGTGTGAACACTAAGTTTGCAAAAATATCAATCTTGGGAAAACCACTTTCACAACCTCTTAGGAAACAAAGTGTTGTTAGGCAACCGACTGCGTTTAGATCTGAACGACCAAAATTTTCAAAATTGCGGTTTGCCTCCCAAGTTGATTCGAAACAAGTTTTGACAAAACCAGTCACTTCACATAATTTGCCTAAGAAAAATGCCTCTGGGTCTGTTAAAGGTCAACAAGTAGCTACACCTACACCTGACTCTTCCGGGTTAAGTTCGAAAACAGTGTCAATACCGAGCGTTAAAACTCAAATCTCTTATGATATAAATGACTTGTACAAGAACTTTAATCTTGAAAAAGCTAGGAATGGGGCTCTACTTCAAAAGGATGGAATCTTAGGTTCACGACCTCATAGGATCCCTTCTAGCCTATTGCAGAACTCGGCCAGTTACAGCAAACCAAAATCTGTGAGCACTCAACAAACATTTAGGAATTGTCTAGTGTCCAAGAGTAGTTGCACATCGATTAAAGCGATTCCCGTTGCAAATCACTCTAAGAAACCTAGACCTTGTTCGGAATCCAAAAACCTTGTTTGTTCAACTTGTCTGAAATGTGTTGTTAAGGCAAATCATGACAAGTGTGCTACAAAATTCCTGAAGGATGTGAATACTTGTGATAAGATTCTACCATCTAAGACTAGAAACTACAACAAGCCCGTAGAATCAAAAAGTTATACTCAGAAACCTGGCAGGCAGATTGATTTAGGACAAAGGTTTTCTCTTAACAAGACTCCCACTTTACATGAGAAACCAAACACTCCCAGAACTTGCCTTAGGTGGATACCGACGGGTAGAATTTTTAAGATTGTTGGTCTTAGATGGATACCTATGAGAAAGATGTTCACTGATTGCAAAGCCAAGGTTGACAGTAGAACCCCAAATGGTATATATGCTGATATCACTAACCCATATAAATGCAAACAAACTCCCAATGTCAGTGCAGGTAGTCCTTACTTAAGTGCAGGTACATCGCTCAATACGATTAAGGAAAGACTCAGAGTTTGGTTGCCAAAAAGAGTGATATCTCATCAATCAGGGGTTAAAGAAGCTCAACTTTGAGGCATATGATATATGACGTCTGAATACTTCAGTTCAGGCCTCGCTCTTCAATGACTATGACGTTTGAACACATCAATTCAAGCCTCGGTCCTCAACTTCATCATAATGGTGTCTGCTGACAACACTTCAGGCCCCGTTCATCAAAGAAAAGAAAAGTGTACGCTAGAGTGCGCTTTATCTTCTGAAGAAGAGAAATGTTCTTGCTTTTGACTATTCTCATCAACAAACCTCATATTTGTTCCACGCTTGTTCAGTCATCAAGTGGATTACCTTCATCAGATGTTATTTGTTATTATTCACTCGATCAAAAATGGCATCTTCAAATGCAATTTTTGAGGGGGAGAAGTGTGGACAGTGGATCAACCTCGTATGCAATTTTTGAGGGGGAGAAGTGTGAATAAACTACATGTATTTCTATTCACTTGTTCAATCAAAAATCGCATCCTCATATGCAATATTTGAGGGGGAGAAGTGTGAATAAAATACATGTTGATTGATGCGTGAAATGACTCTCCTTTCCTCCAACACCTAATGTTCCACTAACTAAGGAAGACTAATTGTGACTACGGTGTTGAGTGGGTATCACATATTTGAGATTGAAGAATGACTTTCACAGAGACGTGTTCTTAGTTTATCTTGAAGTCGGGGTTGGTTGGATGAATGACTTTCAATGATAACTTGCTCGTGCTTGAGATTTAAGTTGAAGACTTGGTTTATCTAGTTACCAGCAGTCGAGGTGGATGGTTGAAGACCTGGTTAACTATCACTTTAAGGAGTTACGTTGTAGTACTCAGTGTCACACGCCGATGTCGTTGTGGATAATCGCAAGAGGTGGTAATGTCTCATGCTTTGGTTAGGTAGTGAGTACTTAGAGATTTGCTTGAAGCATAAATTCTCTACACCGTTCTTCCAACATTAGTGCAAGCTTAAGACACAAGAGCGGGGAACTCTACTTCAGTTTCAAGTTTGGTATATCGGGTTTTCTCCATACGTGGTCATTTACTATTAGCCAGTGGAAGTGAAAAGAAGTTTACTTAGGGGTTGATCTACAGTGAATTGTTGAAGAGAATTGTCATCGACATCTACTCATGGGGTATTGATTTGTATATTGCTTCCAGTTGATATATTTATGTACACATAGTTATGATGATTCCCAGAGATCGTCATCATCATGGAGGGAGAATTGTGTACATTGGGGATTTTAACGAAAAACTGGAAGCATTCTAAGTGAGTTGAAAATGTCGACATGACCTTCCCCAAACTAACCCGTGAAGAAGCTACAGATTATCAGTCTATGATCCACTTTACGTTGTGGATGACATGATAAGAGACTGAAGACATTTTGGGCAGAATTGAGAGATACTTCTTCAACATGCATCAATGTTATTTCAAACGGGTCGTCAGTTTGGGAGGGAGCAAGTACACTTATGGGCTTACTAATTGGGAGGGAGGATTAACCCAATTAGTGAGCGTTTCTATAGCAATTGATTCTCACTAGATACATTCTAGCTTATTTGGCTCTTCTCATTATTTCAAGTAGATGTGAGTAAAAGTTGGTGTTGATTCTGATGTATCAAAACCAGCAAGGGGGAAGGAGACATACATCCGAATGCATAACGAGTACACGTGATGAACATAATACTTCTTCTTAATTGAAGTTATCCCGGGAAGACATATGTCATAACCGTAGAGAATATCAGTGTATTAACTTGTGGCGTTTGGTGTTTTATTCCAACTACGTGGGGGAAGTGGTCTTCTGATACTTGTGGTATGTATTACTTCAGCTTTCAGTGGGAAGAAATATGAGAAGAACAATTGGAGAGTGAGATGATATTGCTTATCAACATCTTTATATGAGTTGATATGATTTATGGTTAAGTGCTTCTGGTTAATGCTTCATGTACACAATGTTATGTTGATTCTGATGAGATCGCAACCATCAGGGGAGAGATTTATGTACATCAAGGATGCGCGACAGGTTCACGTGATCAGGGCTTAATATCCAAGGATGGATACATTCTATAGATGATCAGTGCTTCAACCTGTTACTTTGGTGTCATCGTTTCTTCTTGTGTTGAATACATGCGTACAAGATGGATTGAGTTGGTATGTGTAAGATAACTGGAATGCATTTAGTGAAATGAAGATGTCGATATATCATTCCCCTGAATTGACAACTGCTCCAAACCAGAAAGTAATATGTACATTGGGGACGTACAACAGGGTCATGTGATCGGGCTTCATCATACATTCAGGGATTGATAACCGCAGAGATGATCCATGGTTCACCCTGTTACTTCGGTGTTATCGTTCTCTTCGGGTTCTCGAGCTTCATACAATGAGACTTTTTGCATCACTTCAATCTCTTGGGGGAAGTGGTCTCATGTAGGTGATTGTCGGTTTGGGTGGAAGCTACCAAAGCTTCACAATGAGGAGGCAATAAAAACTTTCAGAAATTTGGTGGGTGTCTAGAGATTAACTCAGTTGTGAGATTCTAGTGATTTGTTAACTACTTGTGTTTGGTGAATTGTTGTGACTTAAGTCGTTTCCATTAGTCTGATTGTAATTTGACGTTGTGAGTTAATCTTTACTACTTGACTTATTACGATCGGATCTATTGTAACTTGACTTGTCGCGACTTGACACTTAATGCTAATTGTTACTTATCCAAGATCTCTCTCTAAGTCCAACTCGCATATTAGATCTTTCGGTTTCTTTTGTTGACTTTAGTAAAATCCCGAGAGAGAATCGATCTCTCGGTTTAAGTCACAAGAGTTGTAAAATCCCGTTTAAGATTATATCATGGTATCTACGGATTCAAACAATTATTCAGGAGCCTCGAAAGCTTTGGTGGTAAAAGTTTAAGAGATGTTGACTACATACTTCTACAACGAGCTGAACGATAATCTCATTTTGGTGCTCATGTCAACATCTCCTTAAACTATTTGGTATCCTTTGTACATATCTTATACAACTACGTAAATAGAGAAATATAAAACCTATAAAAACCATAAAAATCTGAAAAATCATAAAAAATCCAAAAATATTCTTCTCACGACATGTCTCTTGTGTAATCAATAGTATGTACGTTTCTAGAAATGTCATTTAATAATGACACGGAATCATACATATGCTTGAGCAAGAGTTTTTTCGGTTTCAAATAAAGTTTTTTTCTAAAACATGTCGTTTCTCAAAACATTCTTAAAATTATGGCTTGTAGTCATTTCAGGCTACAACTCGAACTTAAAATTATGGCTTGTAGTCATTTCAGGCTACAACCCGGTCTTCAAAAATATGGCTTGCTATTACTTTAGATAGCAACCCGTTTTTCAAAATTAAGGAAAAAACGTCGCCAAAAAGACGGTTGTTCCTAACAAAGGGTGCCGTTCATCCGAGCGTGAATTACTTTATATTCATGCACCCTTGATCTAATGTACGCTTCAGTGCATTATTTCTTGATAAAGAAGAGAAATCTTCTTTTTATCGCCAAATACTTTCCCTTCTATGATTTTTCCGGAAAGTGTTTGTGCAAAACTTGGTGGTACCATGCAATTTTGAATGAAAATCAAATTTGAACTCAAAAGTTTGATAAAATTTTCACTCAATCAATGACGTTAATAGTTTATGATAATATTTATGCTTTAACATCCGTCATTGATTGAGGGGGAGAGTGATTTCTCAAAATTTTATGTATCATCAAAACTCCCCACACTTCGTACATAAAACCTTGCAACAAAATGTTTTGTGATGTGTTATGTGTCAGAATGAGTAAATTTTCAAAGAGTTTTCACTAAAACTTCGAATCTTTTACAAACTCTTCAAATCTGACACATAACAACATCCCTCACAGTTTGAGGGGGAGCTAGAAAAAGTTCCTTTTTATCAGAAAATATTAAAATTGACCGCATTTCTCTCCCAAAACGCTTTCTAAATTATTTAAATCAATTGAGATCAAAAATCTCGAAAGATTTGAAATTTTTGATCGGGGGAGAGAATGTGATTTAAATATGCAATCTGATATCAAATGTGATCTTTTCAACTCAATAATATGCTCCCACATATGTGCTAAACACTTTCGAATATCGATGCACATATTGAGGGGGAGCGAAAGGCGTTTGTGGAAATAATACCTAAGACCAACCATTTACTTTAATGCACGGAGTTATAAGGTTGGTTAAGGTTAGGTATAAGTTCCCATGATCCACCAGAACCGGAAGGATCTTCCCAGGGACAATCCATAGATAGATTAGAAGTCCTTAGGAATGATTGAAAAAAATGAGTAAAGTGAGAAAGGGAAGAGTGCGGACTGAGATAGAGCTAGGACTGGAACAAACCCAACAAGGTTCTAGTGATGAAGTCTCGGTAAGCACTGAAGGGGTTGAAGAATGAAAAAGAAATGAAATGAGAAAGGGTGAAAAGAAATAGCCCTCCATATATTCAACCTTAGGGCAGAAACCGGGTTCAATTCATAATCTACTGGCGGTTACTAAGGTAACACCGGTATTGAAGACAAGACGTCATAGACCCAGTGACGCACTGCACTAAAACTTCCCAACCACTCAAGTTCTCTTAAAAGAGCTTGTTTCAATCTCACGGGGAACCCTGTGCAATGTATCGACCGCTCATTGCGAGCTATGTTGATACCTAAAACAGGAGACGCCTCCCCAGTCTTCAGGAGCGGATCAAAACGCACTATTGAGTCTAGAGCCATGAGATCATCCATAAATCTCGATAGGACACATTCCAAATATGCTTATTGTTTCACACAATGTGGAAAATAAGATAAAATATTTAGAGTCCTACGCATTATCCTTGTGGTATTGCCAGAACATCCGAGTGATATGAAAATATTCACAATGAAGATGGAAATCCTTCTAGAGCGAACATCTTTCAAGCTCTTGGTAGGTGACATGTGACATCCATCTTGGATCAATGATCAAGTGACAACTGGAAAGCAACGATGGTGCGATTCAAATTTGAATCAAACTTGTTCCAGGATATGGATTGACGGATACTTTTGCCAAAACCTCTCAATGTGCTCACCAACTTATCTTTCGAGCACATTGATTGTGTAATATCTTTCAAACAAAAGTATTTTTGATGGAAATGTGATTCAAAGTATAAAACTCTCGTCGTGCCTCAAAAATGTTTATCATATGACACGCGAGTGATTTCTATAAATCAATTTCTCATCAATCCGTGAATATCTATTCACCGATTCACTCTATCGTGTTGTCTGCTTTGAGACGTTCTGGTATGAGAACATGCTAAGTATGAAGATTCCGAAGTGGATTCTTTGGAAAATTCATTACTACAAGCTGGAAATTCCTGTCAAGGAGAGTCTTCTTTAAAAGAGACTCTACCTGATCACAGGTCGGTTTTCACAAAACCGGAGGGTAGTCTGTCCTCGCAGAACGAATGACAAAGCCATATTCGTTCTCTATCTTTAGTGCTAACTGGTTTATTTCAGGGACACATATAAAGATGGCGTTGATGGCTCCAGTTTTCAGCTGAATCGGGTCAATCCATACCTCATGCTCACACATCCTCCACACTATCAATGAAGATGAGAGACTTGCTACAACAAATGTTGAGAGACTACCAACAACGCTTCCGCAACTCTGATGAAAAAGTCTCCTGATCCATAACTCCAATGCAACGTCTCCAGATACAGAAGAGTGTGAGCATGATGGTCCTAAAGTCACTACATCACATGAAGGCGATGCTGCAATGGATGAGCTTGGAGATTTACTTTGGCTGATGATCTCAAAGAAGCTCAAAGATCACACATCACAAAGGAACTCTAATCACAAGTTCGCTTGCTTAAAGTACGAAGTGTGCTGAAAAGAGAATAATCAGATCCTACGAGCTACAAAGACTTAAGAATGCTTAAAGACCAAAGATCTTAATTTCAAAGGTGACCTCGCTTAGGGGGAGATTGTTAGGAATACAAATATTCCTGTAAAAGTCTCGGTCACCTAATGATTGTAATAGCATTAAGTTAGCTCGTAGTTAGTTTATTTATTAGTTAATTAGTTTTAGTTTAAGTAACACCGTGGAAGAAGGACGGGTCTTCACCCACTGTATGCCTGATCCACAGCCCGGGTGTGGGCGTTTGTAGAAAACTATATATACCCCTCTCCACATGTGGAGAGGGTTGGTGCTTTTCTTTCAATCTAACATTTTTCTATTTTCTCTCAACTCTCTCTCTCTAGAAATCACCCAACTCTCTTCCTCTCTCTAAACTCTCATATACTATTCTTTCTTTCTTTCTTTAATTCCATCTAAACACAAGAACCATATAAGATATAATTATTTGATAACTTACAATATCCTTGATGTATGTTTAAACCATTTTACCGAATGCCATTTGCCATTTGACATAAAATTGTTTTATCAAACTCAATTTTCAGCAAAGATTCATATATCAAAATTTTTGCTTCAAATATTTCACACAAGTTTCTTATGAAAAATTTATTAGCAAAACTTCCTTTCATTGATTATAAATCATCAATTGAAATGACATGCTAAAGATTATGATCAATTGATTTCACATAACTTTCAAATTCATTTTTCCAAATGACAAAATTTTCATTTTTGAAAAATGGTGGCTCATTCAAATAACGCCCTTCTAGATATCATTTTGATTCCATAGATCGATTCAAGTTTTAAAGTACATTATACTTTAAAGATCTTGATAAACAAAGCTCTGATACCAATTGTAGAAACTAGAAGGGGGGGGGGTTGAATAGTTTCACCGCTTCTTTTTAATTTTCTAAAGCGTTTAGCCGTTTTAGGTCAGGTTATTTTTCATTTGCAAACTTGTTAAATTCTACTGGTTATGTGATATAAATTTGGTTACTAGCATACACAAATAAAACAAGTAAAGAGTAAGGAAAGAACACAACCAAGAGACGTGTGATTTATAGTGGTTCGGCACGAAGCTCACTCTCCGTCCTACTCCACTCCCCGAGTAAGACACTCGAGAGTTATCAATAACTATATCAACACACTCCTTCAGGCGGAGCAATCCGTACACATGCTTACACAAGGCTTAGCGACACTAAGCATAATGTCGAGTTCTAATCATAGTTAGAACCAATCTAGTCCAAGGCCTACATGGCCACACGAACAAGCACTCTTGTCCAAATTGAATCTTCACCCGATCCAATCCTTCACTTAATTGACATACTTGGTTCTTCACCCGAACCAAGCCTTCACACACTTGACGCACTTGGTTCTTCACCCGAACCAAGCCTTCACACACTTGACACACTTGGTTCTTCACCCAAACCAAGCCTTCACACACTTGACACACTTGGTTCTTCACCCGAACCAAGCCTTCACACAAGACTCACTTGGATTATCACCCGATCCAAGTCTTTACACAATGACTCGACTAAGTCCTAACCTACACACTAGGACATCACTCTCATCATATCAAATACATGAACTAATCTAGTTACAAGACTTCTTGGATCTACATCACCATCCAAGTTCACACAAATATCCCCATCCTCGACTCACACACAAGTCGAAAAACAATGACATTATTTACAGAACCTGTCACCGTAACACTTGTTACGTGATGAGGCGAAAAGTGTACCGCTTTTAAGGCGTCATTTAAGCCCGAATTCGAGATTATTTGATCAAATATTTCCCTAAATCATTCCTTTTGTCATTTTAGGTACTTTTGAGGAAGAATCTGGAAAAGAAAGTATTTTGGACATTTTTGGAGCATAAAAGTGAAGAAAATGGCAAAGTCTCAAATTTCCTTGCTGGAACAGTACCTGACGGCGTCAAGATGTTGTACATGACGGCGTCAAGAGTTACAAAAGAGGTGGAAGTGGAAAATACACGTGACGATCCAGAGTGTTTTCAAGCCTAGGACCTGACGGCGTCACCAAGGCCGTCAGGGTCCAAACATTAGTGACGGCCCAGAGTATTTCTACACATGATGGCGTCACAAATAGATCTAGGCAATACGATTTTATCATGGCGGCGAGTTGACTGCATCACGGGCTAACACATGACGCCGTCACGATGTAATATCTATATATAGTTTTCCAAATTTCATTCATTAGTGTGTAACTTTGAGGGAATAAACCCTAGTCTGAATTTTATCAGTTTTTCAAGGGTTCTAACCCCTTGATTCTTCCATGTTCAATTGAAGATAAGTATTCTTTCAAATCATTCAATATGTCTATGTGTTGTGTGATTATATCTTACGCTTGTCTTCTCTTTAACATGCTAGGCTAGATCTTCATTGTGTTTGATTAGATGTAGTGAAACCTAGATGTTAATTATGGGTTGATTGTTTATTTATAATTGTTACGGGTGATTGTATTTGATGTTAGGCTTAAGAAAACTGGCAGACTTCCATTGGTAACTTGCTTGAACATCTTAAGAAACATGATCAGAGGTATACTACGATTTTCGGTTGTATTTAATGCGTAGGAGAATTCTAATGATCCCATGTTAGGAGCTTCTAACGGCACGACATAGGAGTGAAGTAGGATCCTATAGAGTTAGGGAATATTGTACACGGCCCTATGACTAGTATTAAGGAATATGACCCGTCATCCATGCAATTGTAACAAGCTAATCAACCTGTAAAAGATATCTAGGGAGTAATGAAATCTAAGTAAACACAACTTTCCTTATTATTGTTTCCACCACATTAGTATAATAGTTTTATTTTCATTTCTGTTATTTTATTTTGATTGCATTTTTAGATTAATTGGGTTAGTTGACTAGCAACTAATTCCGCCCACTCCTTCAAAACCTGAGATTTTACTTTCTTTCATAAAAATATAAAAAGACAAAAAGAATCATCCCTCACCTCTAGACCTAGTTTATTAGGCTTTCTAATCCTAGCGACACTATTCCTGAGTTGAACGGTCCATCCCCCGGTACTTGTCACTATACTATACTACAACGATCAGGTACACTGCTTGGTGGGGGTTGTAAGCTTCTCAAGATCCATTAAGAGGTAAAACCTGTTGCGAGGGCACAATTCCCACATATCATTACGTTTATGTGTGGACACCTATAACATCTCGAGTCTTCATGTATGTCGAGAGTTCTTCTCTTGCACTTGACGGAAGAGGAAATCACTTATAAACATATACCTACATGTTATAGTGATCAAAGATAAAATTAACAAAGACCAGAAAATTTTGTGTGTGAAAAACCTTGCTTTCTGAAGTGTAACAGTTCAGTATTTATAGGCTACAAGAGTGAGATAGACGATCCTTTAAATACCAGACGGTCCTTTAACACTAAGGGACCGTCGGCCTATTTAAGAGACCATCCAGACAAAACGCTCCCATTTTGTCCTTACGTGGTGAAAACTTATTTGGTGCAGGCTGAACTGATTTGGGGGGAAAACTAGCTGTTATAATGTTTGAATTTGAATTTATTTTCTTAATAAAACATTTCTTTAAAAACACAAAAATACTTTTGTGAAAATGTTTTGTCAAACTTAAAAATGTAAGTTTAGGAGAAAATAAAACTCTTTGATCACTTAACTAATGACGGGATAAAGTTTGTTCATACATGAAGTGATGTTGAAGCAGTTACGTAGAATAAAAGAGTTTCCTTGATTAAAAACTTATAAACCGTAACTTTACGTAACATGTCTTTATATTTTGTGATTATCAAAACACGAGAAGACCGAATAATGCGAATAACGTTTTTGACATTATTTCTATTAACAGTTTGTTTTCTGTCAGCACTAACATTTCTGTAGGAATTCAAGTCAAACTATCACAATCAGAAAAGAAGAATTCAAATCAAAAGAGAAAATTACAACTTTATTTATTAAGATTGCATTATTACAAAAGAAGACTTTTTTGATACATCAAAAGCCTAAAACAACTATTCCATGGGCCGTTTCCCTTTGTCCATAAAATACGGGTACTCTTGTGCACACCTTTGGTCTTGATTCCATCCCACAACCTTGGGCATAGCAACCCTAGGACTTTCTTGGGTGGCTTTTGGCGTGCTTGAGATGGCTCAGTGGGTTTAGGCACCAGATTTTTCCTAAACCTTGATGCAGCCTTCTCAAATTCCCGTTGTAACACCTTCTCTAGACGATTGGTGTCATCTTCAGCTTCTGAATCATACACCCAGTGAGGAAGGTGTGATAGATCTTTATCAGAGGAAGTAGGAGTTGGAAGCTTGGTAAAAGCATTCACATCATGCTTCTTCTTCCTAGCTTGTTCTTTGGTCTTGCATCCCTTTCTTGGTTTGAAAACTCACGCTGGTTGGATAGCATTCAATTCAGAGTGATCAAATGAAGAATCAGAGGAAACCTCAATGATCTCACTCTTAGGGTTCATGTTGTTGCTGCTGATTGATGGTTTTTGATGTTTAATTGGGGATTAATGCTTGATTGGTGAGTTTAGGGATTGAAAACTTTTAGCCCTATTTATAAGCCTGGTCAAACTCATATTAGTGAAGTTAATGCGTTTTAATGGTAGTCGGTTGGGGATATTTACTGACCAAGAGTTGACCAAAAGAAGATATTTTACTGAGGGAATATTTCTGCTGATGGGTTGTTCTTGCGGGTTGACTATCATTTCTGCTGATAGTTCATTTTCCTGCTGGTTGAGTTGAATTGTTGACCGTGGTCAAATGAACGTAGGTTGCTGCTGATTGACTAACCATTCCTGCTATTTGACTTATGGTTGCTGCTGACAGTGTCAAAGTTTGGGTATTATTTTGGGTAAATATTAAAGTCAAAATTGGTCGATGATTCTTTCCCAGAATATTGCTATTTAACTTCCATGTTAGGAAATTACCCTTTATAACTTATTCCCTCTCATTAAAAACTCAAACCCATTTAAAAACTTATCAATTTCACAACTCATTCTCTCAAATCTTCAATGGCGGAACTTAAGTTCAAAATCGATCATAACCAAGTTGCTTTCTTGGGAAGTGTAAAGGGGCATGAAGTATTTGATCCAATGGTGGAGTTTTTATGTAGGTCGAAGCTTAGATATGCTCTCACTCATTATCCTGAAATTGTGTATGAATCTTTGGTTACACCATTCTGGGAAATTGCTGAAGTGAGATCAATTGAAGGTCAACCAAAGGAGATAGTTGCTATAGTTGATGGTGAAGAATGTGTAGTTACAGAGTCCATTGTTAGGGCTTAGCTTCAGTTAGATGATGAAGATGGTGAATTTGAGGCTACAAGGGAGGAGATTGTTGAGGGCTTGACAAACATTGGATATCAAGTAGATGGGAAGAAGATTTGGTATAAAAACAGGTTTTTCCCTAAGTGGAGATTTTTGGTACACACTCTACTTCAATGCATTAGTCCAAAGTCAGGGGGTTGGGATCAATTCTCAATCTCTCTTGCTTTTGGTATTATTTGTTTGTCTTAGGGTAGAACTTACAATTTCTCTAAGTACATCTTTGAGGAAATGCTTACAAATGTTAAGAATACCAAATACAAGTTTCTAATGTACCCTAGGTTCCTTCAGATTATATTAGGCATTGAGACTGAAGACAGAACCCATAGGCCTATTGAAAAGTTGACTGCTAAATTGTTTGCCACAATGCAAACATGTTTTGCTGGGGAACATAGACCATTACCGCCAGCTATGTTTCCAATTGATAATGATGATGCTGGTGAAGGCGATGCTGGTGGTGGTCAAAATCCACCCATTCTTGATGCTGCTGGTGCCAATTCACCAGTTACTGCTGATATTGGTCCCTCAATTGCTCCTGATGCAACTGCATCAAATGCTGCTGATGACCTGCCACCACCATCTCCTAGACCTTCAACACCCAGACCTCCCACACCACCGTCACCTGGCTTTGTTGCTCCTATTGAGCTAGATGTTGCTCCTGATGAGCATGTTAGTGATTTTGTAGAGACCATTAAGTCTCCATATGTACAAATAGAAAAACATGTTGAGCCAGAGGCTTCTAATGTGGACCAACATATTGACTCACAACAGTATACAAGACTGGCCACACCTAGTCCTCTTAGACTTGCCTTTGATGATTATGATAATATGGGTGCAGGTTTTCATGATTCTCCTCTAAGGACCAATGATGCTCCTAATACCACAGGTACACCTGTTGGTGGATTTGAGGGTCCTGATACTCTCACCTCTTTGTCTATTTTGATGAACAGGTGTTTGAAGAAGGTTGATGAGTTGGAGAAAGATCTCAAAACTACTAAACAAACACTTGGAGAGGCTATTCTTAAGTTGGTTAAAAAGGTCAGGAGGCTGGAAGATAAGCTAAAGTCTAAAAAGAGAAAGGGTGTGGTGATTTATTCTGATGAGGAGCATGATGGAGCCAAGGAGGATATTGATTTAGATGGTCTTCATCTACTGGCTAAAGCTTATCTGGAAAGTGCACAGGTTGATGATGCTGCTGTTCCCATGGGTGTACATGATCACCCTGATGATGAAAAACCTGATGATGCTCAGTTGTCCTCTACTAGAAGGAGTCACTTACAAAGGCTTAGAAGAAAGTCAGAGGACTCAACATTTGAAAGGAACAAGGTGAATGTTGCTGGTAGTTCTGGAATTGCTGAGACAAGTACATCCATTCCTGCTGAAGCTTCTCCATTACTTGATGATGATGCTATGGAGGATGATGGATCTAAACACCTTGATTTGTGTTAGAATGATACTTTAAGTTATACCACCAAGTATGCGGAATCTACTTAGTAATACTTAGAAGTTTGTTTGTAAGTAAAACAATTTTATATGAATGAGAACAATGTATAAACCAAACTGTTAGCTCCAATATTAATAATGTTGGATCGATATACTCTGACCAAACTACTTTGTAGCTTGTAAGGTTTTAACAATCTTGAATAACTCAAAACAGTTAATATTGAAACACGGATATTACTTTGTAAAGTATGCGGAATCTACTAACACAAAACTAAGAAGAACTTTGTTTCTATTAAAACAACTCTTGAACCTGCTTCTCTAAATACAGATTCACTAACAATCCCTAACTTCACTAAAATCGTAATGTGAAACTCTAAGACTCTTAGGAAAACATCGTACGTCTAATACCATCATAAGGCTCCTTTTATAGGCATAAGGATAACCTTAAGTCGGTTTACAATATTTACTTGAACGATAAGTAATTATCCCTAACTAATTCTAGAATATTCATATAATATTACATAGTAATCCTTTAAACAATATTACACGTAAGTCCTTATTATTAGAAGTAATTTGCATAATCTTCAATCACGAATAGTACTTTGACCTTGAACAACATTTTGACTTTGAGCAGTACTTTGACATAGCAGTACTTTGATCTTTCCAGCAGTACTTAGATCTTCATATCCCAACAATCCTCCCCTAACTTGAACTCCACTTGCTTGATTTCAAGTTTCTTTTGCTTTCTTTGATCTTCAATATCTTTATCATTCAGGAAGATTGTATCTTTATCTCTTTTCAATCTTGTATGTCAAAGTACTCTTCTTTATCATCTTCTCAGCAACTCAGTAACATTTTGACAAAGTGTACATCAAATCTTTTAAAGTTTCATACTGTTCTCATCACTTCCAGATGTGTAAACTTCTGTGAGAGGTGAATCATTGAATTTTAATGGATTTTGATGTCTCTTTACCAAAGCCATTAACCTGGAGTAGCCAATGTTTAGGTTAGAACAACCATGGTACATTGATAACCATATGATTTTTAGCAAATCATCAGCTATCAATGGAATTGAGTAGTCTTTACCAATAGCCGTTTGCTTTTGGACTAGTTAGTTCTTTGAATTCAACCATGGTGAACTAATTACCATAAATGGTTTTTCCACTCCCTTTACCACAAGCCATTTTCTTGTGGGCTAGTCAACTCTTCACTTTTACAGATATGGTGAGTTGAATACCATACAAATTTTAGTAAATTGTCAACTAAAAATGGATTTGATTATCACATCAGAGCCGTACCCTCATGATGAGTCAAACTCTTTCTTGTCTGTTAAACATGGTGAGTTGATTACCATTTGCTGTGCAGTACAAGTACTAACACCATGTTTTACTCTTCAAATCATTTTATTTATATCATCTTAAGTTTCAAAAACTTTTATTTTATTTTACAAAGGACTTTTACTGGTTTTATGCAGCAAGCAGTACTTTGGTAAAGTACTGTTTGTCTTGCAGTACTTTGAGAAAAATACTTATTATTCAAAACAAACCATACCAGTACTTATGCAATATTATTCTTCTGAAGTAGTCCACCTTATGAATAGCTTAATCACCATGAATGCTACTTCAGTTTCATCCTCAACCTCCATTCCATCTTCTAACATCCTGAGCATAAGTTCACTTATCAAAGGATATTTTCTTTCAGCTAACATGTGAATCATGGTACCATCTTCCATCTCATGTGAATGAACTCCTGATGACTCAAAGAATCTCCATCTTGTTATCTCCCAGTTTTCTTGATCATTCCATAGAGCATCATTACTTGTTTCTTCTGTTTCCCAGATGGTTATCAAATCTCCAAGTAAGATTAATCCCACTCCTGTTGCTTCAATATTCTCATAGTATGTCTGCACTTGTAAATACAAGTTGTATTGATCTTCTCTGTCTATTATGTGCAAAACATCCCATAGCATATTAAACACAGTGAAGCTTTCATTCTCTCTGTTGAACATGAGATAGTTTCCTTCAGTTGATTCAACCACAGAAAATGAGATAATCTTTGACTTCTTTCCAGAGCCTTCTATTTTCTTATTCTCAAAATCAACAACTCTGAAATAATTCTTCAGTTCATCAATTGTATCTGATCTAATCATCTTGAGCCTCTTTGTCACACCCCCAATTTACCTGAATGGCAGCGGAATGGAATACCTGGGGGTGACTGTCATAGCACCATAGTTACAGTTATATTGAACGACCTAAAGTGTCGTTTAGAAAATACAGCGTTTGATCATTAAAACATTCAGAGTTTACAAACATAGGTCCCAAAAGATGTTGCCATTTTAGTTAAAATAAGTTCAACAAGATCAAACGTTCATAGGTGTAGAAAATATGGTCAGACGCGTCGTCTCCACGACTCCATGAATGTCCAAATGCATGCAACATGAGCTACCTTAATAACCTGAAAATACATACTAAAGTGTCAACACGAGGTTGGTGAGTTCATAGATTTTAGAGAACAAGTAAGTATGGTAAAACATTTGGAGAGTAAATTTCCCAGTAAAAAAAAAATCATCATAAATCCGTAATAAGGTTGATACCAAGACATTGTAAATCAGAAATAAGAAATCAGAAATAAGATATCAGAAATAAGAAAATCCGAAATAAGAATTCAGAAATAAGAAATCCGAAATAAGAAATCAAAAATAAGATTTATAAAAACCATCAATATTTAACTTTAATCGTATATACAATAGCCCAAGTATAACTTAAAGTAATAAGTTTTTCAGTCATAAAACTACATTGTCTCTTAAGCTCATGAAACCGAAGCTAGACGTTACTTGGCCCCAAATGAGTGTTTACCAGACACTCTAATAATAAAGACATGAAATGCATCTGTAATACTGTTGGAGCAACCCAAACACAGATGGAGGAGTCACCCTCAATAGATCTATTCATTCACTCTCGCTTGGAACTTAATTAACGGTCCATGATAATAAAGGGGACTTATTCAGACGTGGTAAATAAGGAAACTTAAGCAATGTAAGGAATCTAATACTTTGGCATTGTACAAAAATAATTAAAACAGCGTATTCTCCTTCAGAGATAATTCAAATCGTATAAAAGTATAAAACACATATTTAAGCATGTATCTCCCCCAAAGAGTTTATAAAGTAATTAAACAAGTAAAAGTGGGGCTATGACTCACCTCGAAATGTTTGTACAAAGTGATGGAATGACCGGGACAACAAGGCGCGAACACTAGCCGCAACCTAAGATGAATGATAATGATCTAATTTAGATCATGAAATGATGAAATGAATGCACATGCACATGATACCTATACCACTCGTGACTTGGAAATACTAGTTATTGTCAAGATAAAATACTTTCCATACTTAGGAAAAATAAGTCCAATTGGAGTTATAAAAACTTGTCGTAATATATATCATATAAAAATGTTAGCGTTATATTCCCCCTATCGAAAACCTTAAAATAACGTCGTTAAGTCGTATAAATATTTTCTCGGGTCGTACGTATTCGTTTGTTAAGAATATAGTCCTTAGTAACGTTTCTAGAAAAATATACCATTTAGTACGTAAGTTATTATTTTTATTTGTGACCAAATATATATATATATATATATATATATATATATATATATATATATATATATATATATATATATATATATATATATATAGTTTTGACGATGTTAAAACGGGTATTACTTGGTCGTTATAGGTTTATTTCCTTCGTTCTTTATATCCACGGATTCGTTTTTGTATATACTAGTATATTTTTGATAACTCGGCTCCTCTAGGTTACATTTAATGCCTCTATTTGTACGTCAAAATCTGCCAAACAGCAAGCAGTTTTCAGAAAAATAGTTTTCGTCGTTAAATTTACAAAAATCATATCTCCTTCGTTATAAACTCGTTTTAATCCGTTCTTTCGCCTAAAGTTTCGTTTTTGAAATTATTTTCTAAATCTTTGGTCAAAATTTAACCACCCTCCACTGATTTTCCCACGAAATAAAAATAGGGACAGTAGGTCAATATGTAGTTTCAAAAACTATTTTCAAGTCTCTAAACTAGTTCTACTTCAATCAAACCACTTTCAATCACCACAAAACTAGTCTAATCCTACCATACACCTTCTTAGGGTGTCATGGGTTCCTAAACATCATAACCAAGTAGATCTAACAAGGATCTAACCAAAAATCACTTCTAGGGCTTGTAAGTTCCAAAAGTTTGTAAAAATATAGTGGTATAACTATTTTGTGCATGGATCAAAGTATGAAAGCTATAAGATATAAGTAAATACTTGATGAGAACATGAAAATTAACTTGGTAACTTACTTTGAAAGGTGGTGTGATTAGATGATAAAACCTTAGTATTCTTAAGTTTATATTTCAAAACCTTGTAAGAAATACTTAACTAAACTATAATAACACTTGATCTTGAGAAATAATTTTGTCTTGCTCCTCCTTCTTGGTGTGGTCGTGGGATCAAGAGAGAAAAGAGAGAAAATGTGAAAGTTGCTAGTTGTAAAATGAGATAGAAAAATTTAGTATAGGTTATAAGTATTATTTGGTATAATTATTATTTTATAAAAGTTAGTATATAACATTAATGAATCTTGAGTGTACAAGTAAAAGGTGTAAGTGATTGGAGGGTGGGGGGGGGGGGGGCGGCAAAGTCAAGGGGGGGGGATGTATGTAAGACTTTTGTAAACTTGTGTATTATTGTGTTATTTAGTAGTTGTAAAGTGTACCGGGTACCGGGTTAACTAAAAATAAATTTTTAACGGGGTTAACCGGGATAAAATAAAGTTATAAAAATTATAAAAATAGGTTGGGAAAATTTATTGGGTGTTTAGATAATTGTAGTTTAATTTCTACGAAAACCGTCGAAGTTTTAGTAAACTTGAGTTAATAATTAAAATAAATATCCAAAATACCGGGTAAATTAATATTATAATTTTTATATTATAAAAATGAATATAAAAATATATTGGGATCATAATCGGGAGTGTTGGACGTGTTAGTCACCTTTATAGTTCGCGTATTAGTGTTTATTTAAAATAAACATACGTAAATCGTTAATTGTACCAAAAGTATTAATTTAATTATCCTACGAGTGGAATAGTATGCAAGTGCCATAATGATGATATGCAGACTATTTCTAATCTGAATGAAATGTCCCAAACGATAATGTATGAATTCGCTCTTGAACCAATACGGTTACGCGAATTTAAATACTCGTAAACTAAATTTACGATGAAGTGAGTAATGCACGTGAATAGTGATATATTTTTTTTTCGAAAATGAATAGTGTCAAGTGAATAGTAAAATTTCTGAACGCTTCTCAGAATGTCAAATTGACCTCGAAAACGATGAATAGTGATCGATGAATAGTAAATAATGAATAGTAACTTGTGAATAGTAAATTGTCGAGGTTTGGAAAATGACCGGAAATTACGAGTTGTGACACTCTTTGACAATTGATCATCCTGAATAGCTCTCTTCCTTTTCAACTTTCTTTTCTCAGCTTGTTCTTTCATCACATCTTCTAATTTCTTTTCCTTTTCAGCATCCATAGGCACAAAACTTTCCAGCTCTCTCTTAATAGACTCTTGTACACTATCCCACAGTGCTTTTACATCTGGATATCTTAGCCTTTGTAGATTCTTGTATCATCTTCTTTTTAAGAAACTAATCATCCAATTTCTCTATTAAGCAATAGTCATAGGCCATCTTGTTACAACAACTGGCTTCCTTATCTCTTTTAAATACTCTGCATCATACACAGCTTGTTGCTGTCTAGCAATCTCTTCATTCTTTGCTATCTCTATTTCCCTCAGCTGTGCAAGAGTAAGCTTTTTCTTTTTCTTCTTGGTCTCATTCATGATCCCTTTTCCTTTGTCTTTTGGATCTAAAGCTTCAGGTTCAGAAGAAGACTCAGAGACTTGTTGTACAGGCTCAGAAATATGTATACCTGTTGGTCTATCCAAATTGAGCATTATCTGAGCTATTGTCTCATCATCACTAGATGTATGCTCTTTGACTTCTTCTTGCTGAATAGGATTAGAAGGACCAGCTTCATCTTCAAATATTATTGTAGAAGGTCCAGCTGTAGAAGTTCCAATTCCATCAATATCCATTGCAACAGTACCTTGCACACCAGTACCTTGCATACCAGTACTTTCATCAACAGTACTTTGAACATCAGTACTTTGAATGTGAGTACTTTGAATATTTTCAACTTGTTCTCCAGCTTCTTGCTCATCAACTTCTTCTTGAACAATAGTCTCATCCCCATCAATCTTTTTCTCTGGCACAAAGTTCAAAGATTCTTCTAGATAATGCCAAAGATGTGTATCTTCTGAATATTGAACTCCAGCATCATCTTCATTCAAATTATCTTCCTGATTCCTCCCCAATTTGAAAGATGATGACTTCTTCTGACGCCTCTGAGATTTAGAGACCTTCTTGGCTGACTTAGACTTTTACTTTTTAGATTGTTTCTTTTCTTTCACATAAAGTCTAAAGTTCTTCACAAGTGGCCACACAAACCTCTTCAACCTTCTGAACTTGTTTCTCAATCTTGTAATCTCTGCAGCCTGATTATCAATAACTTTCTTCAATCTTCTAAACTCCCTTGTCAAAGCATAGTTATCCATAGGTCCCTAACCTCCCTCATCTCCTCCAGGTGTTTGAAACCCACCTGTGGAAGTATAATCATTGGGAGAAGGTACTGGAGTATGATGCTCTGAAGTAGTACCTTGCAGAGAAGTACCTTGTGGAGAAGTACCTTCAGCAGAAATAGTCTTTTCCCTAGAAACAGATACTGAGGCAGTTCTTTCACTTAAATCATCAGGCTGTGGTGAAGCAAGAGGTGGTGTAGGAGTATGTACTGATGCAGAATGCTCAGAATGATCAGATTGATCAGCATGTTCAAAATTAGCAGAACCACTAGCTTCAGCAACATCATCCCTAACAGCCTGTGCTACTTCTAACATATAAGCATTAAGAGGTGTATTGTTACCCGAAAACTTAATTCCCTTGTTAGACATAAAGGTAAACACCTTAGGTTGAAGCCTAACAGTAGGTATATAATCCTGAGGTTTAGGGGTCCCCTCAAGTGGTTTTTCTAAGAAGAGCTGAACAAATCTGGGGTACATCAAGAAAGGTGATCCAGCCTTAATGTGTGCAATCATACCATCAAGGATTATGTAAGAAAAATTGAATGGCTGATTGGTAACTAGGCCAACTAAGGCAGAAGCTATGGCATGTCCAAATTGATCCCAAGCAGTACTTTTGGGACTTAAGCAATGAAGCAAAACATGAATAAGATATTTCCAATGAGGACTTACCAATGCTTTCTGAAAGGTAATCTTGTTCAAAGGACCTTCATACCCAATATCTCTCAGTGCATCCCAAACCTCTTGTTTAGAAAACAAAACAGTGCCTCCTACATCATCAAACAGCAAGTTCTCCCTTATGGTTGTCTTAGTAATACGAATTGCTCTTCCAACAACTATGGCATGAATAACATCCTCTCCATCTTCTAACTCAGCCCTAGCCATGGCCCAAAACTCTTGTATCCAAGGACCAATAATCTCTGGGTTCACTAAAAGTGAGTAATTGATGGTGGATCCGGTGAGAAAATCAATTATTCCATGAATGTCAATGTTCTTTTGTGTTTTCTCGAGGTTTGCAATCATATTGTGTTTGGTGATGGTTGGTCGGTTTGCCATTGCGAGTATGATTTGAGAAAAGAATGACAATCGTGGATGAACTTGGTGGGATTGATGAATGAATACGAGTATGTAAAGATGAAAAAGATATGTGTAAAGAGCGATAATATACAAAGTGTTAAATAAAGATCGTTGAAGCTCTTCTAGGATTAGTAACATTGATAAGAAGCACAGCGGAATATAGAACAAGAACAATCAATATTACTAATAAGGTTTTCTTTATTATAAATATAAAATAGACTATACTACTAATATACACATGCTATGAATCGTGTGTCTAGACTCTCATTGAAGAGACTATGAATGAAAAGGATGAAAGATACTTGTAACCCTAGACGCCTACCCTCTTTATATAGTAGAGGGAGGTTACAATCAACACTAAATCTTGCTTACTAACAAAGCTAAGTTACTATTACATAATAGTCCTCATTGTTTCTTCTTTCTTCATTTCTTGCTTGTAGGTTTTGTAATCATCAAATCTTGTAATTCCCAACAATCTTCCCCTATTTGATATTACAAAACAATCTACATGAAGAAACAATACTAAAACATGTCATCACAAATAATAAGCTACACATCATAAATCTTCTTCCCCTTTTTGTAATCATCCAATAGGGTTCTTGTGCAACTCGTAAACGCTTCCCCTCAAGTGATGCATGTAGATGGTTAACAAGCTTCCCCTTAAGAATAGACTAACCATCTCAGGAACCAACTAATAATAAATAATAATAATAATAATAATAATAATAATAATAATAATAATAATAATAATAATAATAATAATAATAATAATAATAATAATAATAATAATAATAATAATAATAATAATAATAATAATAATAATAATAATAATAACTTCTTTTTTTTTTATTATTATTGTTTTTTTTACTAATAACACAAGCAGCAATAACGAGCATCAGCAGTAACGATCATCAGTAGTAACGAGCAGCAGCAATATGGTCAAGTATATATTAACAATAAGCTTCCCCTCAAAAATATATACTTGCCATCTCTTCAATCCAGTAGGTTCCATAGAGTGATCACTGATGAAGAAAATCAAATATAACTGATTTGATGAAGAAATGGAATCTCCCAACCTTGCATTTTATGTCTTGCACTATCCACGTGACGACCTCTTGACAAACTCCTCATTGACTTAACCAATGAGACACTGAGCACTACAACGTAACTCCTTTAAGTGATAGCAAATGTACGCATTAAGCACAATAAGATGGATCGTACCCCTTCACTAGAGTCATCAAGTCTTCGTCACCATACAAACCAAGCAAGTTATCTTAAAAGATCAACCCTTTTAAGATATGATAAGAACACAAAACCTGTGAGAATCAACTACAACATCAAACAAGCGATAATCAAATGTCTTTAACAAGTAATCTTCTCAACAAAAATGGTAATGGTTGATAACTCCGTCCTCCTTAACCATTAGTAATCTCACATGACTATTAGGAACCAAAACTGACCAAAAGAAAAAGTATACAACAAGCCAGTAGGAACCATAAAGAAGTCAGCAAGAACCGTGTGTATCAGCAGGAACCCATCAGTAGGAACCAATCAGGAGAAACCGGAAGTCTTCAGCAGAAACAAGTATGATCAGCATAAACCAAATATCATCATCAGGAGAAACAATTCAAGCGTATCAGTAGAAACCAAATATACTCAGTAGAAACCAAGAAGTGTAGCAGCAGTTACATCCAACCAGTCTTAATTCCAATCGAATCTCAGCCCCATATATACCTTTCACCTACAAATTCTGACCATCATCGAGCCATTCAATTAATACAGATCAGTACATGCCACTATCCCATATTAAATCATAAACCTCGACCAATCAGATCACATGTAACCAATCGACAAATATCTTCTTATGCAATAAACGACAAACCAACCATAAATAAGTACGAGACAGTAGCAGCAACACCAATTAGCCCCATGAATGTTCCACACATTCGAAAAAACCCACGATCTTAATAAAATAATCACAATCCCATAAATGTTGACCACCGATCTTTAGTACGAGACTCCTTTAATCAGCCAATCACTAATAATAATAAATCAGTTCTTTGAGAAATTAATTCATGTAGCATTGAAATATCATCGACCCATAATTAGATGACAAATTAATGTATTCCTCCGATCCATGATAATTGGTACGAAGTTTGGATCCAATAATCCAACCATGAAATTCGACCAATATAGATATAATAAAACGACAAACAAACCGACCCATGATAAATTAATATCAATACGAGGTATAATTAAGAATTTAGTATCATGCAGTCAATGACAAAACACAACAAAGATTTAATTCTTTACCGTATAGCCTTTTTGTCGCCTTTTTTGCCTTTTCCAAATCTGTTTTTAGAAAACTTTAAACAAACCAATTCGTACCCTCTTTTACCAGATCTGCTGTTCTTTCGAAACTGCTTCTCTTTAACAACGAAAACCTTGTAGATCCCTAGATATCAAGAGCTACCCGCTCTGATACCAATTGTTAAATAAAGATCGTTGAAGCTCTTCTAGGATTAGTAACATTTGTAAGAAGCACAGCGGAATATAGAACAAGAACAATCAATATTACTAATAAGGTTTTCTTTATTATAAATATAAAATAAACTATACTACTAATATACACACGTTGTGAATCGTGTGTCTAGACTCTCATTGAAGAGACTATGAATGAAAAGGATGAAAGATACTTGTAACCCTAGATGCCTACCCTCTTTATATAGTAGAGGGAGGTTACAATCAACCCTAAACCTAGCTTACTAACAAAGCTAAGTTACTATTACATAATAGTCCTCAATGTTTCTTCTTTCTTCATTTCTTGCTTGCAGGTTTTGTAATCATCAAATCTTGTAATTCCCAACACAAAGAATCACGGTGAATTAATTACTTTACCGTTATTTTTGGAAGTTATCTTCCCCATATCTTTCGAAAGTTTGTTACCCGTATTTTTTACCGTTGGAACAGTAGTCTGACACGTCAGCTTTCCCTTCAGAACACCAAGCAGTACTTTCCATATAACATGGAGCAGTACTTTCATTAGTTGAACAAAGCAGTACGTTGACAAAGTACTTTCCCATTAAAATATCTATAGTGTTGACTGTTTGACCAAAATATCTGTTGAAAGTCAACCCGAGATAATTAATACTTTCCAAATTAATTCCCCAAAGCTACCAAGGCAACTAGAATTGAATGAACATCATTAATATCCCTTGTAACTTTCTTGCCTATAAAAGAAACTTGCCACCAATACATCTCTTCATCAACACTTGTAATACACCTCACAAAAACCCTAATCAACAATATGAGCCACTTTCCTTTGGTTTACATCTCATCTGATTCTGGTGGCTCCACTGATTCAGAAATCAGTTATTACTCTGATTCTGACTTTGACACTGATGCAGGATAGAGTGGCTACTTTACTTCGGATGTAGCAAGCTTTACCATCACTGATGCAGCAAGCTCTACCAACCCAAATCCTAAGAAAAAGGTGTTTGTCCCTGTGTAATACTCTGTATAATCTCAGGTCATTTATTAATGCTAATTTTCGAAACTATTCTAATCTAAGCCATTTTTGCGGGCTAATTTGAATTTTTTTTAGACACCGTTTGCTTGACACCCTATTACTTTGGACACCGTATGTTTGACACATGATTACTTTGGTCACCGTTTGTTTGTCACCCGATTATATTTGTCACCTGGTATCACCTGATTGTCACTCTTGGATGTCACCCAATGAGGTTAACACCGGTAACTCCCACTTGCGACCCGACACCTTGAATAGACACCGATATATATATATATATATATATATATATATATATATATATATATATATATATATATATATATATATATATATATATATAACGAAGTATATATATTAATTATTACGAATTATTATCACTATGTATATATATAAGTGTATATATACGTATGGACGACACCGTTTCTATTCTCATGGATTACATGAAATCGACACCGACACCGATACCGAAACTAAAGTTACGAAAGCACTAGTCACCGACACCCTATTCCTTTGTATGGGCCGAATATCACATAAGCCCAAGTTGTATTTTCTTTCTTTTGCCTTGCTGCTGGGCCGAAACATAAAACCACAAGCCCAACGAATTACTTGTTCCTTCGTTTATATTTGGGGCCGTTCGTTTCTCAAGCCCGTATGGCTGTTTATTTTCTTTTTGCGTTGCATGCTACTCAACGAGCACAGCTTGTGCACAACATAGATACACACACGTTTTCTTTCTTGGTTCCCTACATACTCGACACCAAGCATACCATCTCCTTTGACCTTGATTCATGCGTGTGAGATTAACCAAAAACCGACACCCAAGCCGACCTATAAAGGTCTATAATGCTCAATTAACCACCATACCAACACCTTGCACCATAATATCTCATTAACCAAGAGATAACATGTTTCTTTAACCAAGATAAAAAACCATATGCTTCCTCCTTTTTCTATTTGTTTAAACCAACCTAGTATTCATGCTTCACATCAACACCCCAAGCCTAAGCATAAACAAATCAAAATGGTACATTGACTTTCAAAACTTGACATGACAACACAAGTTAAACGAGACAATCTTATCTCAAGGAGAGAAACACGTCGCATGAAGTTGTGCACACATGAAAACTAGCTAACCACCAAGATCACACTATAAAAGCCACATTTAATGATCCTTTCTCACAAACTCACAAACTCTCAAACAAAGAAAATCACGACACTCCTCTTGTTGCTACTATGGACCTTTGGAAAGAGAACAAGAAGGAATTGGGTAGGAAAAGGAAAGTGTTGGGTTATATCAAAGCTTGAGTAAGATATTGGGTTAAGGAGAAGCTCACGGATCTAGTTGTTTCCTTGTTCTCACCTCGTACGCACGACACCATCACCACCAAGAATCCTTGGTGTTGTAAGTTACTTAAAACTCATTTCATATTGTTCATTTCTTGTCTTCATATATGTTGCACCATGTGAACACTTAAAAATATAAATCTAGTACTAAACTTAACATTTCAAAAACTCATTTTGACACTTTACTTTGGCACGATATCTCTCGATCTATACGTTCATGCCACACGTATTTTTACTTGACACGTATCTTAACTTGGTAAACTATCAAACTAGCGTAACATGCATATTATACTCGATCCTATGCTACGTGAACTAGACCAAAACCAAATCTATGTCGAGCACCTCCATTTTCAACTAAAATGCCACTTGGGCCTAAGTTGGGCTAACGAGCCCATGAATCTTTCAAAAGGATTTTCGGTTTTAAAATTTAGAAAATAGCGAGACACATGAGACTTTCAAAACTAATTTTAAGGATTTTAATAAGTTGTAATTACTATTTTTATTGTACCAAAAAGTTTATTTTTTAACAACTTAACTAAGGACTTTTTTTGCAAAAGTTATCGTTAAGGGACTAAAACTGTCAAAACTACCAAACTTTCAGACTAAAGTGGAAACAGTAAATTTCTAATAAAACTAGAGGGTAGAAACTGTATTTTCCAAAGATCGAGGTGTAAAAGTGTAAAAGTTATAACAAGGACTAAAATGTAATTATTTTTTACCAAGGGGTGAAAAGTGTAACTTTATTAAAGTTAAAGGTCAATTTTGACAAAAGATATTTTGTTAATTAATTATTTTACATAATTAAATTTCGCATATATAAATACATATATACTTTGTAACTTTGAAATAAATATGTATTTTACTAAAAATATTTACTTATAAATATTTTTATTAACGTTATTATTATCAGGAATAAATTAACAATTATTGATCACCGTTTCGAATCAATGTTACAAATAACTACGTAAAATTATTTTGGAATATTTTTAAGATACCCAAATCAATATCACCGTACTCGTGACATAACACATGTCAATTACGAATCGAACCTAAGACACCGATGACTATATATTTATAGGTCGCAAGTCGGAGGAATTTCATTGCTAGTTGTAGCAGTACACCGTCACCTTTGAGCACCATTGTGATTCACCCTCACTTGTCAGGTGAGTTTGTGGTCCCACTTTTTAATTGTTTTTAAACCCCGTGGGGAGATACATGCTATAAATCGAACACAAGTATTTTTATGTATGCTATTACTACCCGATATTGCCTAAGTTGACACCCGTACTACAAGTCCCTCATATCACGAACCTTAATCAATTGCGAGTGAGCGCGAATATAGCTAATAGATCTATTGGAATGGCAACCATCTCTGTCAAAGTGATTATTTGGCAGGAGGTGTGCTATATTCGAGGTAACATGGAAACCGAGTACATTTCCATCACCGAGGGCCCCCATTGTTATCTACACCCCTCGTGGTGTAGGTAATTTTTATCTGTATGATATTTCGATACTATGTTAAGGCTTGAGTTTCGTGAGGATTAGGAGCAATATTTCACCAGTTTAGTCAAGACCCGTCTATCTTGGCTTGTTTATTTCTAATACTTGACTTGTGTTCACACTATTACAATTTAAACTACTATGGATTCACTCAACCTTTATGTTGACTTTTTAGCATGTTTATCTCAGGAAACTAGCAGGCATAGTGGCACGGAGCTGGCAAAAGGGCACACAGGACCTCCCTTTTTATTTCAATAATAATATCATTCTTTTCAAACTCATCCCTTCTTTTGCGAAACAATTAACATTTGGAAAATGTTTGTAACTCTGACTACTTGAGTTTTCATGGAATGATATTGACTATCTTTTGAATTGTTATCTATGAGTATGACTGTGTACTAAACTGTAATGACCCCGATTAGACTTCCGCTGCTTATCAAATTTCGGGGTGTTACAGATTGGCATCAGAGCCATGGTTATAGAGAACCAAATGATTTTTTTTCAAAACATTGGACTATAACCTCACCAGATTTCTAAACAAACTACTTATCACCGAAGTGCCCTCCGTGCCAGTGCTTGCCAACATCATGTTTTAAGGTTTGAAATTTTTAGCACCTATTGCACTAAGTTCACTATGACACCATGATCACTGTGCATGTAGCATTATGTAGACTAAATGACTTATATTACTATTATTTTGGGATATTACAGTACCATGTCGCCCCCGATTATTATATTGTCTGACAGCGGCGACGTCATGCCGGCATCATCCACCTATCCTACCATTGACTTATCTGACTATGACACCCAAGACACCCGAGACACACATGATTCTATCCATGACACTCTACCTGTATCACCTGTCATTCCTGTTGATATAAATAAATGACTACAAACGTTATTCGTATCTTTCGATATCTCTATTTTTTGATAATCACAAAACGAAAACCCATCAAACCAAAGATCATGACGTAAATAAGTATTTAGTAGTAAATATTCACTTTTACCATCTAATCACTTAAGGCATGAATAAACAAAGTGTCTAATGCATTATAAGATCAAAGGGGTATTTAATTAATTATTACAAAGTTTAATTATATAAACATATTATATATTTTTGAAAAACACTTTTAGTAATAAAGAAAAATGTTTTAATCATACTAAATATATGAATTCAAATTTTTAACCAAAATCAGTTAGTTTTTCACCAAATAAACTTTCCTCACTAGAGGATAGATTTTCTGGCCGTTACAGCTGGGCGGCCCCCTTAATTATAAGGGGCGGTCAGCTTAAAATTAAGGGGACCGGCCATGAATTAAGGGGACTGGCACGCTCCTAAACAGTGTTTTCGGTCCCTTTAAATACTGGATCATTCCACATATTTTTCTTACCTTTTTGCACTAAAAACTCTCTGATTCTAACCTCCATTTCTATCTTAAAAATCCTTTGATCATGTAATTCATAAGTCTTTGTTTCTAAGTGATCCAAAGCTTCATCCACTCAAGTGCAAAGAGAAGAATACTTCTATCTATCAAGACTAGAAGTATTACAACTTAGTATCATCTTGCTATCTAAGTTGTTTGATCATTTCATCTTGTATATCATTCATTCTTTGGTGAACAAAGTGTATAAATTGGTTAGCTAGATTTAGATATAGGATCTAGATTTATTGAAAGTGTGAAGTGGTACTAGAAGTGAAGAAGTAGAGGTGCATAGGATTAGTGGTAGAAGAAATAAGAAGTGATAGTATATTGAAGCAGAGATTAGTTGTGAAGACAAAGAAGTTGAAGCTTTGAAGTTAAGAAGATCTTGAAGCCTAGAAGTTGTGAAGAAGTATAAATCTTGAGGTAGTGGATAGATCTAAGTTGTGAAGGTGTGAAGAAACAAGTGGTGTGAAGAAGAAGAGTTAGGAAGTAGAAAGGTGTGAAGAAGATTGGTGTGACGTAGAAAGGTGTGAAAAAGAATTGGTGTGAAGAAGTTGTTTAGAAGTTGTGATTAAATTGTAACGAAGTTGTGGTGTGTACATTGGTGTGTACGGTTTTCTCCGCCATAAGGGAGGTTATTGATCTAGTGAAGAAAACTCTCGAGTTCGGTGCTCGAGGAGTAGAGTAGGGCAAGGAAGGTGTCCTTGTAGCCGAACCACTATAAATCCTTTGTCTCTCGGTTTGATCTTTCCATCTCTCACTCTTTGTTTATTTACTTGTTAGCATTTCATACATAGTTATAATTGCTTGTCTTGTGCATATATTGATTTCACATAAAGATCAAACTAAGCTTCATTCACAACATTAATTTTAAACAAACAAACCAAGTACATAAACTCATATTAAATCACATATATATATATATATATATATATATATATATATATATATATATATATATATATATATATATATATATATATTTATGTGATATATGAGATTATAAATTTTCATTCAACATTATATATAAGTAGTGTTTATACGAAAACCGTGAATAAACTAGTATCTATATTTTTGCATCAAAGAGTTTTGAAATTTACGTCTATTCTTTAGAAGCAAACTTTTATAAAACAAATAAAACAAAAAAGATGTAAAACTATTCAACTCCCCCCTCTAGTTTTCCACAATTGGTATCAAGAGCCACGTCTAGCAAGATTTTTAAAATATATTGTATTTTAAAACTTGTAACGATCTATGGAATTTGAAAAATATCTAGTAGGGGAATTTACGCAAAAACCACCATTATTTGAAAATGAACATTTTCTTGAATGGAAGAATAAATTTGAAAATTATGTGAAATCAATAGATCTTGATCTTTGGCATATCATTTCAATTGGTGATCTTCAACCAACCAAAATGGATTTTGAAAATTAATATAATAGTCTTCAAACAAAGGTTGATAAAAATTCCAAAGCTAAATTAGTTATTTTCAAAACTCTACCTAGAGTTGAATATGAAAGAGTATTATTTTGTAAAACGGCAAATGATATTTGAAAATGTCTTTTAAAGTTTCACCAAGAGAAATGTAAAACCAAAGATGATAAACTTGATGTTGCACAAGAATTAGTCACTCTAGAAAATTTGATAGATAAATATTTAGTTGAAACAAACACATGTACTACTAGTTCAAATGTGATCATTGAAGGTATCAATAACGAAGAAGATGATGAAAATATGGCTTGCGAGAATATTCAAATAAATGTGAATACAAGTATTGATGGCAAGGATTACATACTTCAAGATCCTAGCAAATCTACAAATAAAACTTGGAGCGACATGAAGGATGAAATTGATCATTGTATAGCATGTGATGATTGTACAACGACTAATAAGGTACGATCCGAAACCGAACATTTTTGCTATGAACAATTTATATTAGAATTTTCAAAATTGGAAAAAAACTTCAAACATCTTTGCAACATTGACTCAAAAATTATTTTTAGAAATGGATCTTCAATTTCTGTTGAAAATAACTTTGAAAAAGAAATAATTTTAGAAGATAAAATGTCTAGACTTGAAAGTAATATTGAAATTGATTTTGAATGTAAAAAATGTCAAGACTACAAACATGAAATTAAAATGGAAAATGAAAAAGCAAAAATATTAGCTAAATTCGAAAATAGTTCTAAATCTTTAAAATATCTACTTAACATTCAAAAGTCATTTCATGATAAAACCGCTTTAGGATTTACTGCAAATGATTCTTTAACAAATATATCAAAACAAATAAAATTTGTTAAACCTAGTGGAGAAATTTAGAACTAATATTATTTACATCCATTATTTATTACTCTAGTCAAGAAAGTCATTGTTTGTTAGTTAAAACAAACTATTAATGAATTCTTGTACTTCTCGGCGACATCCTCATCATGTGCATTTAAATGCAATGGATGTCCTCAACTAACCATCTCGGACCCATGAGAATCTGGGTACCAAGCTCTTTTTCATGTTTAGGTAGTTAACGAACGAAGAGACTATTACTTTTTGGACCGCTCACTTTGCTCTCTTACATTTGATGACTATTGGTTCCTATTACTCTGATTCACATTCTACACTCGATTTGCTTATGACGTTGTTGCGGCCATTTACTGTTTCGGCATTGTGTTCTTCACTTTTGGAGTATTGGTTTTATGGTGTGTTCGTTACTACCTCATGATGAAGGATTCAAGCACAATTATTCTTGATCTACACGACCTATGATAATTGTTGTGATCAATTATGTATTTCGGATCAAGCCTCCTTGAATTCTATTACGTTGGGACTTTACCTTGCTACTTCGACATGCTTTGGGCTAACCTTAAAGACGTCTTCTTACATGCTCACTCTTAAGGAAAAGCTGGACATGAGGTAAGTTTTCTTTTCAAAAACTTGTCAATATCACATTATTTTAAAGTATGCTTTAATTAGTATATTAATATGATTAAATCTATTGGTTGCCATGCTCATAGATTATTAATACTAATATATGTTTACATGAAATTAGGCTAGCTAACCCTTTTGATTTTAAGTCTATTACCATTCTTCTTACTCTTCATCTATATTGAAAATCATCTATGATCAATAGTAGAATACTTACTATTTGGACTAAATGACTATTCTAGTTGCATTAATAGATATGCTATAATTAAGACTTGTTAGCATTCAATACTATGATGAGCTTAGTATATACATACATGTGTTAATCTTGTATCTATAAATGATTTACTTTATCCCTCTCAAATCATATTGCATTAAGATCATTAGAATTTATCTTCACTCATCCATGTTTTTAATTGCCATTAAATATGATTATATGTGACAATGGGCTAAGCTGATTTTCTTGAATATGATAAGTTTTTTTTTTTTTTTCAAAATCCTTCATTTGTGATTTCTTGCTATCAAAAATAAAACATCATGTTTAAAACCTCTCGCTTTGAAAAATTGTCTTTCAAATATCTATCTCATCTTTCTTCAAATAACATATTTAACTATAAGCTAGCATAACTTTATTTTAATCAAAATCAAGATTGAAAAATTTTCTTTTCCAATTTGTCAACATGTTATGAAGCAAAACTCAATCTATTTTTTTTTACTTGAATCTATTTCAAAGCATTGTTGAATAAAACTAAAAACATTTTATTAAAAATATATTTGATTATCTCATATGTGTCATACACTTCTATGGAAATGACATTCACAATTTAATCAAATCATTTCATGAGAATCATGGTTTGCCCATATGGATCTTGTTTGTAACAAGTCATGAAATCCATACAATCATTTCTTCCCATTTGTTACTTGTAAGCACTCATCAATATGTTTGTACTTGCCTACATATTATCATTCTCATATAGTTGCATATTTGACTAGTATGTCTTATTGCTTTCTTAGTTGTTTAACTTAATTGGCCAAGAAGTAGATTGCATGTAAATTAGAAATTACTTGTATACTTTATTTGTTTTTATAACATTCTCTACATTTATGAGTAGTACATCCTATATTGCCTCAAAGAGTTGAACTTACTTGAATCCAAACCCAAAAACACAACATTTCTGAAAATTTTCTGCCAAAAACCCAATTCTGGCATTCTGGCATTCACCAGATGGGCGGCCCCCTTAATTATGTAAGGCGACCCCCTTAATTTTAAGGGGACCGGCCATCTGATGGTCGGGGTTACTGTTTTCTTTATCACTTTTTGACAATTCTCACCCTATACTACCCAAAATTCACAAACATATTTTGTCACATACTATCCCTCAAAATTTACCTTCCTAAACCACATTTCTCATACACTATAAATACCTTCTTCCCATCATTAATGCCATCACATCCAAACATGTCATCTCCCAACAACCAAAAACCCAAGATTTCAAGAACCGCAAGGATCTCCGTCAAACCCGTTTGGATGAGGAAACTTGATTCTTGTCATAACTCAAGTGATGTTGTTCCAAGTTAACCAACAACTAAACCTCACACCCACACTAATGACTCATCTCACGACCTATCATCCACTCATGCCCTCATTAATGCTTCTTCATATGATGAGCATGCTCAATCCCAAAACAACAATACCAATCTCTCAATCAATGCTTCACATGTTGCTCATTCAACAAAAACACCATCCACTCATGAAGAACCTCTTCCACCCATATCATGTTTTCATGATTACCCAAGCTCAATCATGTCTCCACCACCAAGAGTACCACCACCACATCCTACAACCTCACATGCCATTCCTATTTTGCATGTTCAAACCTTCACCCAAGACAACTATCATGCACCTCCACCATCACCTTCCTCCGAACACTTGAAGTTCGTTGAGGAGCTAAAAGAGGCTCATGAGCTTAGTGCTCTTTTAGCATTACATCTTGCTCAATGCAATTTGGATCCACCGCAATCAAGCTCACCATCATCACCATACAACAATAACCAAATTGAGAAGCATGTTAACAATTGCCCTTGTTGTATCTTCCTCCAACAACAAACCATTGCATTGAATGAGCACTTTACTTGGATTGAGTATCTTCTTATTAGATCTCAACAAACACCATCACTTGAACAACATCAAAACCCTCAACCAACAAACCCAACTTCAAATCCACCACATCCAAGCTCTACATCTCCAAACTCACCAACATCCATGCAACCAAAAGTTTACCTCCATTAAGCCACTAACATGATCCCCATTCACCATTCTCACCCAAGCATTTTATATGCTTATGTTTCTTATTTTTCAAATAAAACACCTCAACCATTTTGGGATGCAAGAAAGTTAATGACACTCTTTGTTGGCACAATAGGATACTCTACTTGGTTTAGAATTCTAGTATTATGACTTATGTAACAATGATTATATGGTTGACATAATCATTTTGAATTAATGAATGCTTTTATATGTGTTTCAAATTCCTATTTGATGCTTGTTATTTGTTATTAGTATGTTATATAGTTTTGCTTGTGCTTCTAATATTTTTCTTGCAAGAATTCTATAGCTCGAACCCTTGGTGCCCTCAAACGAGGGGGAGCATACATCATGGGGGAGCTTTCATCTTATCGGCTTAAACCTTTTTGATTCTACAAAAAGGGGGAGAAGTGAATATAAACTCACTAAATACTTGTCTAAAAATTAATTTTTGGATTTAATGAGTTTAGGTTTTCTAATCATCAAAAAGGGGGAGATTGTTGATATAAATAAATGACTAAAAACGTTATTCATACCTTTCGATATCTCTATGTTTTGATAATCACAAAACGAAAACCCATCAAACCAAAGATCATGACGTAAACAAGTATTTAGTAGTAAATATTCACTTTTACCATCTAATCACTTAAGGCATGAATAAACAAAGTGTCTAATGCATTATAAGATCAAAGGGGTATTTAATTAATTATTACAAAGTTTATTTAATTATATAAACATATTATATATTTTTGAAAAACACATAATCATACTAAATATATGAATTCAAATTTTTAACCAAAATCAGTTAGTTTTTCACCAAATAAACATTCCCCACTAAAGGACAGATTTTCTGGCCGTTACAGCTGGGCGGCCCCCTTAAAATTAAGGGGACCGGCCATGAATTAAGGGGACCGGCACGCTCCTAAACAGTGTTTTTTGTCCCTTTAAATACTGGATCATTCCACATATTTTTCTTACCTTTTTGCACTAAAAACTCTCTGATTCTAACCTCCATTTCTATCTTAAAAATCCTTTGATCATATAATTCATAAGTCTTTGTTTCCAGGTGATCCAAAGCTTTATCCACTCAAGTGCAAAGAGAAGAATACTTCTATCTATCAAGACTAGAAGTATTACAACTTAGTATCATCTTGCTATCTAAGTTGTTTGATCATTTCATCTTGTATATCATTCATTCTTTGGTGAACAAAGTGTATAAATTGGTTAGCTAGATTTAGATATAGGATCCAGATTTATTGAAAGTGTGAAGTGGCACTAGAAGTGAAGAAGTAGAGGTGCATAGGATTAGTGGTAGAAGAAATAAGAAGTGATAGTATATTGAAGTAGAGATTAGTTGTGAAGACAAAGAAGTTGAAGCTTTGAAGTTAAGAAGACCTTGAAGCCTAGAAGTTGTGAAGAAGTATAAATCTTGAGGTAGTGGATAGAACTAAGTTGTGAAGGTGTGAAGAAACAAGTGGTGTGAAGAAGAAGAGTTAGGAAGTAGAAAGGTGTGAAGAAGATTGGTGTGAAGTAGATAGGTGTGACGTAGAAAGGTGTGAAAAAGAATTGGTGTGAAGAAGATTGGTGTGAAGAAGTTGTGTAGAAGTTGTGATTAAATTGTGACGAAGTTGTGGTATGTACATTGGTGTGTAAGGTTTTCTCCGCCATAAGGGAGGTTATTGATCTAGTGAAGAAAACTCTCGAGTTCGGTGCTCGGGGAGTGGAGTAGGGCAAGGAAGGTGTCCTTGTAGCCGAACCACTATAAATCCTTTGTCTCTCGGTTTGATCTTTCCGTCTCTCACTCTTTGTTTATTTACTTATTAGCATTTCATACGTAGTTAGAATTGCTTGTGTTGTGCATATATTGATTTCTCATAAAGATCAAACTAAGCTTCATTCACAACATTAATTTTAAACAAACAAACCAAATACATAAACTCATATTAAATCACATATATATATATATATATATATATATATATATATATATATATATATATATATATATATATATATATATATATATGTGTGTGTGTGTGTGTGTGTGTGTGATATATGAGATTATAAATTTTCATTCAACATTATATATAAGTAGTGTTTATACGAAAACCGTGAATAAACTAGTATCTATATTTTTGCATCAAAGAGTTTTGAAACTTACGTCTATTCTTTAGAAGCAAACTTTTGTAAAACAAATAAAACGAAAAAGACGTAAAACTATTCAACCCCCCCCCCTTCTAGTTTTCCACAATTCCATCTCCTGTTCCAACTGGAGTCCCGTCTGCAGAGACTGAGCCCTTCTAGGAGGGTGAGGTTGCTTCGACACCCATTAATTCTTTTGCTTTACAGCCTCTTTTTCGTCCTGTCTGTGGACCTATGACACACGACCAGTACATGTATGATCAGTATCTCATGTCTCAGCAGTTTCTTGCGGCTGATGACCGTCCTACACCACCTGCTAGTCACCATTCCGGTTCAGATGCTGATGACGAGTCTTCTGACTCCGATACTTCTGACACTGCTGCTTCTATCCCACCACCATCCCCGCCTGCACGGATTCATCGGCGCAAGCGAGTGAGGATTCTTGAGCCCTTTGAGCCTGAGCCTTTCGGAGAGTTGTTTCGATATCATGAGGGAGACTTTACCCGCAAATTCACGGCTCGAAAACGAGTCTGTATTTTGCCTGGTTCTACTTTTACACCACCAGTACCTACATCTGTACCATCACCCACACTTGTACTACCACCTGTTTCTATGCCTAAGCTGACACCTGTGACATCACGAGCACATTCACCATCTCCGTCATCATCACCTTTATCACCGTTACCTGAGCCACATCCTTACATGCTACCTACTTACACCGCACCCCACTCTTCAGAGGTTTTGCCACCCATGCCACCACCTATGGTATTCTACTCTCAGACTACTACTGTACCGATACCATCACCTGGTTCATCACGTATTCCATCACCATCACCTATTCCTACTGAGACCACTACCTCACCTGGCATTCATAGGTTGGTTGATGCCCGCTGATGGTCGTTCTTGATAGAGTGCATCTGCCGATGGAGGTTTATTGAGGGATCACCTAGGGCTGCTGAGCTTGGAGAGAGTTCTTCAGCGGTGTTACCGGTTACTGGAGAGCCGATACACCATACTATCCCTCTACTGGCTGCTAGGTTGGTTAGACATGAGGATCGTCTTGATGAGTTGTTGAGCGTTATTGAGGAGATATCCTTGGAGAGGATTGAGGGTATGCAGGAGGAGTTCGAGAGCCTCATAGTACATAGGACAGCTTTAGAGATGGTATTTGAGATGATGGGGACAGAGATCGAGGAGGCACAGGCTACCATCACTGAGTTCGGTCACCGACTAGACGTTCAGAGGCATGGGATGGAGGATTTGAGAGAGATAGCGATCATCATGCAGCAAATGCTGGAGCATCAGACACAGGAGTTGGCCGCATCTAGTGCTACCATTCACACTCTGTCAGCCACGATTGAGGAGATTCAGGCCCATGAGAGATCCAGGGATTTAGAGATATTGGAGATAATCAGGATGATCAGAGAGCTAGAGGGGAGATCAGGATGCGCACCTGGACCTTCATAGATCTATGACGTATCATTACATTCAGGGACATCTTAACTTGCCATCTGTGGCATTAATAATGTTGTATCTTATTGTTTTTTAACAATGAATTCAAATTATTAAAACTTTATGTTGGTTATGATTGTACTGTATTGATGTTGATTTATGATGATTCAGTTGTTTGATCTTATATTATGCTCCCATATTGAGATTCATTATAATTTCCGTGTGTGTTGTTACATGTCGTGATGATTATTTATGAATGATATGGTTTATGTGATGGTGTGATTGTGCTGTATTTTGTGATGATCTCGACTATTATGAGCTTGGTTATATTATTTCTCTTGTTATTGATCGATGTTTGGAATTCTTACTTATACACTTGCGATTTTATAGAGATATCGCCCCTAGGAAAACCGCTACTGCTACCTCGTCACCCGCTATGACCCAGGCTGCTATCAAAAAGTTGGTCGCCGACAGTGTTGCTGCAGCTTTGGAAGAGCAGGCTGCCGCAATGGCGCGAACTAGTAGCAATAACCGAGCCACTGCTGAGAGCGAGTCCGCTGCGACTCGGAAGTGCACCTATAAGGACTTCATTGCTTGTAAACCATCCCACTTCAAAGGCACTGAAGGAGTAACAGAATTTGCTAGATGGTTTGAGCGAACTGAGACTGTGTTTGTGAGGAGCGGTTGTACCGCCAAAAGCCAAGTCTCATTTGCTACTGGAACATTGTTGGAAGACGCGTTGTCTTGTTGGAACGCAACTGCTCAAAACATAGGTGTGGAGGAGGCCTATCAGATCACCTGGGCTGACTTTAAGGAAAAGATGTTGAAGAAGTTCTGTCCAAGAGGAGAAGTTAAGAAACTGGAAGATGAGTTTCACCTGTTGGTCGTAAAATGGAGTGACCTCAGGGCTTATGATAGGAGATTTCAGGAACTCGCCACACTTTGCCCTTCAAAGGTTCCCGAATTGGAGAAGTTGTTGGAAAAATACATTGAGGGACTACCCAGGAGCATCGAGGGAAACATCACCTCGTTAAAGCCTCAATCTTTGGAAGAAGCAATGACTATTGCCCAAAGACTGCTAGACCGGGAGATTAAACGTAACTCTGCTCAGGGGAACAACGATCACAAAAGGAAGTGTGATGATCGAAAGACAAACAACAACAACAACAACAACAACAACAACAACAACAACAACAACAACAACAACAACAACAACAACAACATCAACAACAACCGTAACCCCAACCGTAACTACCACCATGACAGAAACATCCACCACAACCGACAGATTCGACGACAGGAAGCTGTCAGAGCTTATGTTGTCGCGCCAATTAAGAATGTTGGGTATGCTGGACCTGCCCCATTTTGTGACAAGTGTAAGATGCACCACACTGGGCCCTGTTATGCTAAGTGTGGGAAATGTTCAAGGGTTGGTCATAAGACACAAGATTGCAAGGCTACATGAGCTAACTTGCAACCCGTGGTTGTAGTATGCCATGCTTGTGGGGAGAAAGGACACTACAGGCGTCAGTGCCCAAACAAGGACAACATTGCACGTGGGAGAGCATACGTGCTGGGAGATGGAAATGTCTAGCAAGATCCGAACGTAGTCATGGGTACGTTCTTTCTAAACAACCGCCTCGTTAAATTTTTATTCAATTCCGGAGCCGATCAAAGTTTCGTATCTATTTCTCTTGCACCCCTACTTAATATTACACGGCTAAACTAGACACTACATACGAGATTGAACTAGCTGATGGAAAGCTAGTAAGCACTAACACTATACTCCGGGGTTGCACCCTGCTACTATTAGACACCCCATTCGTCATAGACCTTATACCTATTAGGCTTGGAAGTTTCGACGTTGTCATAGGAATGGATTGGCTATCCAAGAACCGCGTTAAGATCATTTGTGACGAAAATGTCGTTCACATCCCTCTGAATGACGAAACCCTGATTGTTCATGGTGAGCGAAGAAAAACACGTCTAAGCATCGTTTCTTGCGTCAAAGTTGTGAAGTACATCGAACGAGGATGTCAAGTCTTTTTGGCTCAAGTCACTGAGAAGAAGTCGGAGGAGAAGCGACTTGAGGATGTGCCAGTAGTCAGGGACTGTTGGGAATTATACTAATAGTTACCACGGCTAAAGAAGAAGTTACAACTGCAGAAGATTGTACTTGCAGTGGAAACTCATTACCACTGCAAGAACAATATATTACCACTGCTTATTAGATAACTGTTAGGAAACGCGTCTAGATAAATATAGAATAGATTTTGTGTATATCTTATTCTATTAGCTTTATACTTATCTTGTATAAGAGGACTCCTTGTGCTATAAAAGGAGATCCTAGGTTATAAGTTTACATACGTTTTTCTAGAGCTTCAAGGTGTAACCCTAGTGATATCAAGATCACTCGTATTATTATCATTAATAATATTGGAGCTAATAGTTTGTTTACATACATTGTTTATATACAAATGTCTTACTCACAATCAAACTTCTAAGTGTTACTAAGTAGATTCCGCATACTTAGTAACATAATTCAAAGTATCAATCTAACACAAGTTCAAGGTGTTTAGATCCATCAAGTGGTATCAGAGACAGGCTTTGATACTTTGATTTAGAAGACTCAAGTTCACTCAGAAGATTCAATGGAGACAGAAACCAGTAACTTAAACATTGCTGCTAAGCTTCCAAAGCTTAAGTTGAATGACTTTGAGATGTGAAGGCTTATGATAGAACAATTCTTTATGGTCCAAGATTACACACTTTGGGAGATCATCATGGTTGGAAATTCTTTCAAACCAGGCTCTACTTCAGAGATGGTTGGTGGCAAGGAAGTAATTAAGCTCAACACTGGCCCTGTAACTAATGATGAAAGACTTCAACTAAAGAATGATTTGAAGGCCAGAGGTCTGTTGCTGATGACACTTCCAAGAGATCAAGTTGTAGCATTCAGCAAGTTCAAGATTGCAAAGACTCTCTTTGATGAGATCTGTGAAGTTTTTGGGGGTAATGATTCTACCAAGAAGACTCAAAAGACTCTGCTGAAGCAAACTTATGAAAACTTTTGTTCAACAAGTAATGAACCTCTTGATAGCATCTTCACAAGGCTACAAAAGATTGTTTCTCAACTCACTATTTTTGGAATTGAGGTGGAAAAGGAAGATCTCAATCTAAAATTCTTAAGAAGCTTACCATCTGAGTTTGGAACCAATGTTGCTGTGTGGGAAGATAAGCCAGAGTTGGAGACCATGAAACTTAATGACTTGTACAATAACTTCAAGGTTATTGAACAAAGATTGAAGAAAGCTGGCAAAATAAGCTCAAGTTCTGGAAGTGTAGCACTTATATCATCATCTCTTGATGATAGTTCAGATGAAGAAAGTGATAGTGATGATGACAGTGCTAACATTGTTGTCTCCACTGCTAGTGGAAGTGTTTCCACTGGTAGCTTAAAGAGACATGTTGCAGGGCTTAGCGATACTACCTTTTATGCCTTTATATCAAGTCAAGTGGATGGTTCAATCCTTAATCATGAGGATCTGGATCAAATTGATGAAGATGATATGGAGGAGATGGACATTAAATGGCAAGTGGCATTACTAAGTTTGAGGACAAAGAAGTTTTGGAAGAAGACTGGAAGAAAAATCAACATCAGTGCTGATGAAACAGTAGGTTTTGACAAAAAGAAAGTGGAGTGCTACAATTTTCATAAAAAGGGGCACTTTGCCAGAGAGTGTAGGAAGCCAAGGAAGTCTGATAACAGGTCAACTTGGTACAAGAAGGACAAGAAGAAGGAACCTACTACTGATGAACCAAAGGGGCTATTGGCCATTGATGGAGTGAGCTTTGATTGGAGCTTTATGACTAAGGAAGAGGAAGATGATTAAGAGTCTGCAATGGTGGCACTAATGGCTTTTTCTGACTCTGAGGTACAAATTGATAATGCTTGTTCTAAATCTTGTAAGGCCTTAAAAGAGTATGAGAAACTTAAAGCACAATTTAATGAGCAACACATAGAGTTAACTCATACTAATTATAACTTATCAAATCATAAAAGAGGCCTAAGTGTTTTAGAAACTCAATTAGAGCATTATAGGGCTAATGAATCTAAGTTCAATGATGATATTGCAGTATTAAGAAGAGACTTAGATTATCAGGTTGTTGTTAATAAAGTTCTTAGAGAAGAACTAGAAAAGGTTAAAGTGGCTAGTGAGAATATAATGATAACTAAGCAAACACTGGATCATCAATCAAAGAGTATTGATAAAATTTGGGAAGCCCAAATTGTGAGCAAAGCTAAATCAGGTCTTGGATACAAAACTGTTCCACCACCTCTAAGAGGTGTTCCAGCACCTCCTGGCATTGACTTAGCTCACACAGGCTTAGAAGAATTCCAGGAACCAGTCATGACCTATGGACCAAAATTTGTTAAACCAGTTGAAATTGAAAAGGTTCATGTTGAGGCTGATGTTTTTGATAGTGCTAGTGACTCATCTCTTAAAGATGATAATTTGAATGTTGAGTCTAAACCTAGTACTCCTGAAAATGTTAAAGTGGAGGTTAAGAGAAGTATTCCTGAGGTAGTCAAAGAGAAGCCTAGGTCACAACCTAAATTTACTAGGCCCACTACTAGATATGCAGAGATGTACAGAAGTAGATCACCAACTCCTAGAGGCAATATGAGGAGTTGGAATCATGTCAAATCTAGGCAATTTGGTAGTGACATTGTGTTCAATAACAAACCCTGTCATATATGTGGTAGCTTTGACCATTTAGCTAAAGGTTGTACCTACCACTTGGGAAGAAGGGAAGTGTTTGGGAATACTTGGGTGAATAGAAACAATGCTAATAACTTGACTCACCCAAATACTCTTAGCAAGATGATTCCCATATCTGTTTTGCTTCATTCTGGCATCAAACCTATTTCCACTGCTAGACCAGCAGTTTCCACTGCTAGACCAGCAGTTGCCACTGCCAGAAATAATAACAGAGTTTACCCTAAGCCCCCTGTTACTACTTTTGTTAAATCTACTCAAACAGGGAAAAAGACTTATTTTGAAAAGAAAGTTAACCATAATCAGAAGTGGGCACCTAAAATTTTTAAGTCAGCAGTTTCCACTGCTAAGGCAGCAGTTACCACTGCAAGGCCAAAGGTTACCACTGATAGGTCTATTAACAAGAAAAGGGTAAATGTGGGAAAAGCTGTTAAGGCCTCAGCTCGTTGGGAATGGAAACCAAAAGGAACTATCACCTCAGACAATCCCAATGGTGTATCAATGACCTATGATAGATATAATTATATTGATACACGAGGCAGATCCAAGTCATTTGTGGCTTGGGTCCCCAAAAGGAACTAATTCCTTTATTTTGTGTGCAGGGACATTCAAAGACTTCTAATGATCAAGGATACTCAGACAGTGGATGTTCCAGGCACATGACTGGCAATAAGTCTTATCTTTCAGACTTTCAACCTTATGATGGACAATTTGTCAGTTTTGGAGGAGGAATTGGTGGCAAAGTTTCTGGCAAAGGAACAATCAAGGCTGGAAACATTGACTTTGAAGATGTGCAGTATGTGAAAGAACTCAAATACCACCTCTTTAGTGTGTCACAGATGTGTGATAAAAAGCATAGAGTTCTATTCACAGAAGATGAATGCTATATCTTATCTAAGGATTATAAGCTTCCAGAAGAATGTGACATTTTGCTTAAAATCCCTAGAAAAGGAAATTTGTATAGCATTGATATGCAGAACATAGTGGCTAATAATGATGTTACTTGCTTGCTTGCTAAAGCCACTTTGGATTAATCAATGCTTTGGCATAGAAGACTTGGTCATGTGAACTTTAAGACCATCAACAAGATTGTGAAAGATGGCCATGTCAGAGGACTACCAGAGAAAAGATTTGAAAATGACCAAACTTGTGTTGCCTGTCTCAAAGGAAAGCAACACAGAGCTACATGCAAAACCAAGGCATTCAATTCAATCAATCATCCACTCTTTATGCTGCACATGGACTTGTTTGGTCCTACCTCTGTGAGCAGCATCAATTTAAAGAAATATTGTCTTGTTGTAACTGATGACTTCAGTAGATTCACATGGGTTTTCTTTTTAAGTACCAAAGATGAAACCACAGGCATCCTTAAGATTTTCATCACTCAAGTTGAAAATCCATTTGAAAAGAAAATCAAGATCATCAGGTGTGACAATGGGACAGAGTTCAAGAATAAAGTTATGGATGATTTCTACAGAGATAAAGGTATTAAAAGAGAATTTAGTGTTGCAAGAACTCCTCAACAAAATGGAGTTGCTGAAAGAAGAAATAGAACACTAATTGAGGCTGCTAGAACCATGTTAGCTGATTCCAAGCTTCCAATGACTTTTTGGGCTAAAGCAGTTAACACTGCTTGTTACATTCAAAATAGAGTTTTAGTGGTCAAAACAAAGAACAAGACACCTTATGAGTTGTTCAGAGGAAGACCTCCTACTTTGGAGTTTATGAGGCCATTTGGGTGTCATGTTACTATTCTCAATACCATTGATCATCTAGGTAAATTTGAAGAAAAGTCAGATGAAGGCTTCTTTGTTGGATACTCTATGGTTAGCAAGGCTTTTAGAGTCTATAATTTAAGAAAAAGAAGATTGAAGAGAACTTGCATGTTCAGTTTCTTGAAAATAAAGCAAACATGGCAGGTTCAGGTCCAGATTGGCTATTTGATCTTGAAACATTATCAAATACAATGAATTATGTTCCTCTCACTTCAAGTACTGGTGACAAAGATCTTGAAGATACAGAAGAATTCATTGATGAAGATGAAGCTTGCAAAGATGATGAAGATCAAATTGTTATGCCACTTTGGGACTTTGGTGATAATTCTGAAAAACCAAGTGATGCAGATTCTGTGAATAAAGATATTCCTACTAGCAGTGGTAACTCAATTCCCACTGCTACACCAGAAGTTTCCACTGTAAGTCCAAATGTGGATAATACTTCTCAGGAATCACCAAGTGATGATGTAGAGATCTCAAACATGCCTACAACATATGATATTCCTAGCACATCACAGTCTACCATTCACAAAGTGCATCCACTTGATAATGTTATTGGTGAACTTCAATCAGGTGTGAAGACTAGAAGTCAGACAAAGAAAGATGACATTCATGGGTTCATAAGTGAAGTGTATGAGTCCAAGAAACATAGCCAGAAGAATGAGTGTTTGTTTTTCTGTTTTCTCTCACAAATGGAGCCTAAGAATGTATATATGGCTCTAGGAGAATCTAGCTGGGTTGAAGCTATGCAAAAAGAGTTGTTGCAGTTTAAACTTCAAAAGGTTTGGGTTCTTTGTGACTTGCCTGATGGTATGAAGGTCATTGGTACTAAATGGGTTTTCAGAAATAAGAAAGATGAAAGAGGCATTGTAATCAGGAACAAAGCTAGATTGGTTGCTCAAGGATACACTCAAGAAGAGGGTATTGATTATGAAGAAGTGTTTGCTCCTGTTGCAAGAATTGAGGCTATTATATTATTCTTAGCCTATGCATCATTTATGGGCTTTACAGTCTATCAAATGGATGTTAAGAGTGCCTTTCTGTATGGAACTATTGATGAGGAGGTATATGTCTCTCAACCTCCAGGCTTTGAAGATCCTCAACAACCAAATAAAGTTTACAAAGTGGTTAAGGCTCTTTATGGCTTACATCAGGCTCCAAGGAAGTGGTATGAAACCTTAGCTAATTATTTATTGAATAATGGGTTTCATAGAGGTAAAATTGATCAAACTTTGTTCATCAAGAAAGACAAAGGTGACATCCTACTTGTGCAAGTATATGTTGATGATATTATCTTTGGATCTACTAAACAAGAGATGTGCAGACAATTTGAGAAGCTAATGAAAGATGAATTTCAAATGAGTTCTATGGGAGAACTTACATTCTTTTTGGGGCTACAAGTACAACAGAGTAAGGAAGGTATATTTATCAGCCAAGACAAGTATGTGGCTGAGATTATCAAGAAGTTCAAGTTCACTGATGCAAAATCTTCCAATACCCCTGCTGACAAAACCACTCTCTTATTGTTGAAGAATGCAAGTGGTGCTAATGTTGATGTTCACACTTACAGATCTATGATTGGTTCCTTGATGTATCTTACTTCATCAAGGCCTGACATCATGTTTGCTGTTTGTGCTTGTGCAAGATTTCAAATGACTCCAAAGACATCACATTTGACAGCAGTGGAAAAGATTTTTAGGTACTTGAAGACTTATCCTAATCTAGGATTATGGTATCCAAGAGACTCTCCAATGGAATTGATCACATACTCAGATAGTGACTATGCTGGTGCAAGTTTGGATAGAAGATCAACTACTGGAGGATGTCAATTTCTTGGATGTAGATTGGTGTCATGGCAGTGCAAGAAGCAAACTATGGTGGCTACTTCAACCACTGAAGCAGAATATGTTGCAGCTGCTAGTTGTTGTGCTCAGAATCAATTATTGGACTATGGGTACAATTTCATGAACACCATTATCTATATAGACAATAGTAGTACCATTTGCATTATTAAAAATCTTGTGCAACACACAAAAACTAAACATATTGAAATTAGACATCACTTTATTAGAGATTGTTTTGAGAAAAAGCTTATTAATGTTGTCTAGATTCATACTGATGACAATTATGCTGATTTATTAACAAAAGGGCTTGATGTGGGTAGGTTTCAATACTTGGTAACAGGTATTGGGATGCTCAATCCATAAACTTTTGATGTCTAAATATTTTTCAGTGTTGCAGGATACTCTTTTTAGGTACTAATATTGTTTGTATTGTATGTATGGTTTTCTACTAACTTGTATGCAGAGTTATCAAGTGCTCAGTGGTAATAACATACAACAGTGGAAAGGATTGGTGATAATAGCAAGATCAGAAGAGTACTTTTATTGATTATTAAGGAAGAGTACATCACAACCATCATGAAAACATTATCACCTAGACAAGAAAACCATCACATCCGACATGAACCTACAACCTAACACCTATTCCATGGGTTTCTTTCCTTTTCCCTCATACTGATGCTTGCCTTTGGAAACTTTATTTCTCTTGTCATCAAAAGAGAGTTGTTTCCTTGGACAAGCAAGTCCCAGAACTTGCTTGGGAGGCCTTGGTGCTTGAGTAGGCTTGTCTACAGCTTGCCACTTCATGTTGTTTATTGCAGATATCAATGCTGTGGTAAGAGCCTTTGGGAGTTCCTTGGAAAGATCAAAAGTTGGGTCATTGTCATCATCTGATGAAGAGCTGGAATAAAACTCAGGATGGAGCAGGATCAGCTGATATCTTCTTATTTGGCTTCATGCTTGAAGATGTGGCAGTTGCAGACTTTGGTGGAAAATATCCACTCCATCCAGAAGAAAGTTCTTCAGAATATGAGTAATAGCTGATTTCCTCATCAGAAGAATCATCAGAGGAGATGTAGATAAGTGGAAACCAACTCATGATGCTGTATAGGGTTTGTGTTTATTAAAGAAGATTGTTGATGAAAGATAAAAGATGTTGAGCCCCCTTTTATAAGCAAAGTCAAGGTCGAATTCTAATTAATGAAGGATATTTACTCCTACTTGTTTTGGTAGGTTGGAGGAGTAAATTTGGTTATTATCGGGTTGACTTTTGGAAGATATTTTTGTGAATAGTAACTTGGTTAAAAAGTTACTTTGTGTTAAGTTTTATGGGTTAAGTTGAGTTGATGCAAACAACCCATATTATTGGAGTCATTGGAGTAATAAGGTGTGTATCATAGACACACAACAAATGGTTATTGATTCACCATGTCTAATCAACATAAGAATCAACTAGTCCAGAGCAAACGGCTACTGGTAAAGACTTATCAAATCCATTTATGGTTGATAGTTTACCAAAAACTAGGTTATCAACTCACCATACATCCATGTGATCAAGAGTTGGCTAGTCCATAGCAAACGGCTAATGGTAAAGACATATCAAATCAGTTGATAGCTGGTAGTTTGCTAAAAACTATGATAAGAGCAGCAAATGTTCATGTTTTATTAACCACTGCTCTTTGATATTTTTGTAAAAAAAAAAAATTTACCACTGCAAGTTCATCAGTTACCACTGCAAGAGTAATTTTTTCACTGATGACTAGCCGTTACAAGTGTTGTGTCAGTAATCTATTTTTTACTAGCCGTTGTAAAAATAACCGTCTTTCCTTATTAATAGGGTAAAATCTTTTGTGAATTATCTTCTTACTTATTATAAATTATTCTTTTTCCAAAGATAATTATTTCCAAAGATAATTCACATTGCGCAACCTCCTCAAACCCTATTAGTATAAATTCATTATCATACGGCTTGATTTTTATCTTGATTACTAACACTTTCATTCTCTTTTACACAAATATCATGGCGATTCTAAAATTTGTCGAGGAGCACAACCAAGTGGCCTACTTACAAAAGTCGAATGAGAAGAGTGGCCCTGTTTTTCATCAGATTGTGGATTTTCTAAACACAACTCACATAAGGTATGCCTTAACTATTAATCCCACAATCTATGTCTCTCATATCAAACAGTTCTGGAACACTGTGGAGTCCATAACTCTTGAACAGGGAGACACACAAGAATCTGTGGATGCTCTAAGAGCCACAGTTGATGGGGTAACTATTGATGTTACTGAGTCATCCTTGAGGAGAATTCTCCAATTGGATGATCTCAATGGTATCATCACATTACCTAATTCAGAAATTTTTACAAATATTGCTTTAATGGGGTATGATACATCAGATCAAAAAGTCACTTTTAGAAAAGGATGTTTTTGTCCCCATTGGAGATTTTTGATACATACTCTTCTACATTGCCTAAGTCCTAAGAAAACATCTTATGAACAATTTGCATCAGCCATGGCTTATCCTTTGGTTTGTTTGGCAACAGATAGGACTTTCAATTGGTCAAAGTTTATTTTTAATAATATGAAAGGCAATGTAAAGAGTACATATAAATTTTTGATGTATCCAAGGTTTGTGCAAGCAGTGTTAAATGAGTTTCAACTGCGACCTCACAACAGAATTTATGAACCTTCCATTCTTAAGCCAAAAGTTTTTCAAAATATGTCTAAGGCTTCAGAACTTTGGAATGGGCAGGTTCATCCACTTTTACCTCAAATGCTTGCTAAAATTTCTCAAGTACAGGGTAAGGATGCATCAATCCCAGTTGCATCTCAAAACACACCCAATATTGTTGTTCCACCAATTCAACATACCCCTGCAGTCACTCACACTTATAAGAGAAGGTCTAAACAGCCAACTTCTCTCATCTCAACATTGCATGTTGCTGAGCCATTTGGTTTAGGAACAAGCAGTGGTGGTTCAAGGCTTCATCCTAGTCCAACTAGGGAAGAGCCTGAATCAATGCCTCATGATTCACCTCTCCCAGCAGGTTACACAGCTGGAAGTGATGAAGGTAGTGTGCCACAAAATGAATTGATGGATATTTGTACCAAATTAGTCAAGCAAGTTCAAGCTCTGGAGAAAGATCTGGCACAGATTAAAGAACAACAAGCCACAGAGCTGAATTAATTGAAGGATGAGATTCACAAATTGCAGAATGAAGTTGAGAATCTCAAGAAGAAAAGCTCTCAGGTTGTTTTATCATCATCTTCACCTTCAGATGAGTTTTCTGCAAGTTCTAGTAAGGTTTTTGGAGATTCTTCCAAACAGGGGAGGAAAATAGATGCAGAGCTTAAGGGGAGGAGTAAAAGTTTTGATAAAGACTTTGCTAAGCTTAGTGATTCTGATGATGCTCAAGCAAAAGATGATGATGCTGAGATTGAGGGGAGGAAATTGGATTTTGAAGATATGGATGCTGATGCAGGTTTTAACTTTGATGATTTAGTTGGAACTGCTCAACCAATTTCCACTAAAGCAGAACAAGTTCCCACTGAACAACAACTTACCACTGCAAGTAAAAATGTTCCCACTGCTAGTCAAGAAATTACCACTGGAGAGGAAGAAGCTGCCAGAAGAAGATCAGTTAAAGGAAAGGCTATTGTAATTGCTTCAGATCAAGAGACAAGAAAGATTTCTAAGTTTGAACAAGCTCAGATTGATTTTGATGCAAGGTTAGCAGAGCAAAAACAAGCTAAAGAGTATGAAAGAAAGAAAAAGATTAAAGAAGATGAGGTTGCTAGCTTTATGGAAGCAACTAGGTTGGATAAACTTGAAGCTGTTATGGCAGAACCTATTTCAAGTGTTTCACCAACTATCATGTATGAGAAACCTCCAGAGTTTACCTATGTACCTACAGAAGAAGAGATTGATTATTTGATTAACAATGATCAAATAATTAGGAAGAAGGCTATTGAATTGATTGCAAATACAACCTTGGATGAAGAACAAAGGTCTGCTCAACTTAAAGATTTCATTCTAATGAAAAATCAGCAGGCTCTTGACCAAATCATTGGAGATGCTAGAAAAGGTCAAAAGAAGCCAAGGAAACTTACAAAGGCACAAATTATTTCTGAGATGAAGACTTTTTGTTGTCATGTTGGTAATATGAAGATGGCTCAATTCAAAGGAATGTCACATGATCAGATTGAAGGTATTTACTATAGAATCAAAAGACAAGATAGTAACTTCATTCCAATGGATCAAGAACCATTATCTATGAAGACAAAAAGGACTGGAGTGAGTCTTGAATCTAAAGAAGCAAAGAAGTTGAAGACTCAGAAATCATCTCAAGAAGAAGAAGGTCCTAGCAAGTTGACTAAAGAGCAAGTTACAAACATGTTGTTCATAGAAACTGATGTGCTAAACATTGAACCTCTACAAGCAAAATATCCAGTAGTTGGTTGGGAAATCTTTTCTGATAATTTTGGTGCTGCTTGGAAGATCATCAGAAATGGAAATGTCACAAATATCTGTAGAGACTTTGAAGACATTGTTAGATGCTGTGATAGAGAAGATTTGGATACCTTGTGGAAAATTGTTCAAGATCAGTTTAAGAAGGAAGAACTTGTTGATGTCAAAGCTAAGGAATTATGGGTTCACTTTAGAAGATTATATGAACCTGATCCAAGTGATAGGTATTGGAGATTTGAAGCTCATAGTACAAGAACTTTGTGGAAATTCTATGATTTAAGTTCTGTACATCATGTTTCTACTCAAGATGGAGTTGATGTTTTTATGCTGGCTGAGAAAGAATATCCATTGAGAGTTGGAGTATTAACAGTGATGTTGTCAAAGAAGCTTAGGTGTTGGGAAAGAACTGAAGTCATAGATGATTTACTGCAAAGGATTTATGATCAAAGTGTGAGAGCTGATAGAGAGTTAAGAAGAAGAAGATAAGTGTTTGGAAGAATTCCCATATCCTCATGTTTATTGATTACTTGAAGAAACTTATTGATTTATGTATTAATCATAAGTTAGGGGAGGATTGTTGGGAATTATACTAACAGTTACCACGGCTAAAGAAGAAGTTACAACTGCAGAAGATTGTACTTGCAGTGGAAACTCATTACCACTGCAAGAACAATATATTACCACTGCTTATTAGATAACTGTTAGGAAACGCGTCTAGATAAATATAGAATAGATTTTGTGTATATCTTATTCTATTAGCTTTATACTTATCTTGTATAAGAGGACTCCTTGTGCTATAAAAGGAGATCCTAGGTTATAAGTTTACATACGTTTTTCTAGAGCTTCAAGGTGTAACCCTAGTGATATCAAGATCACTCATATTATTATCATTAATAATATTGGAGCTAATAGTTTGTTTACATACATTGTTTATATACAACTGTCTTACTCACAATCAAACTTCTAAGTGTTACTAAGTAGATTCCGCATACTTAGTAATATAATTCAAAGTATCAATCTAACACAAGTTCAAGGTGTTTAGATCCATCAGGGACTTTCCCGAGGTATTCCCTGAGGACTTGCCTGGCCTTCCGCCAACACGACAAGTGAAATTTCAAATCGACTTGGTGCTAGGAGCAGCACCCGTAGCACGAGCACCCTATAGGCTAGCACAGTCGGAAATGAAGGAGTTATCTGAGCAATTGCAGGAACTATCAGATAAAGGATTTATATGCCTTAGTTCGTCACTGTGGGGAGCACCTGTGTTGTTTGTGAAGAAGAAGGATGGAACCTTCAGGATGTGTATCGATTATCGTGAGTTGAACAAACTTACAGTGAAGAATCGATATCCGTTGCCAAGGATTGATGATCTGTTTGATCAGCAACAAGGATCAAGTGTTTACTCGAAGATTGATTTGAGGTCAGGTTATCACCAACTGAGAGTTAGGGAAGAGGACATCCCTAAGACAGCTTTCAGGACAAGATACGGTCAATACGAATTCCAAGTAATGCCATTCGGTCTAACAAATGCACCCGCTGTATTTATGGACTTAATGAACCGAGTGTGCAAACCCTATTTGGACAAGTTTGTGATTGTATTCATCGATGATATCCTTATCTATTCACGTAGTAAGGAAGAGCACGCAGAACACTTGAAGGCTATACTAACACTGCTCAGAGAAGAGAAATTGTATGCCAAATTTTCCACGTATGATTTTTGGATTGAGAAGGTACAATTTCTTGGGCATGTTATCGACAGTAAGGGTATTCATGTTGATCCCGCCAAGATCGAAGCTGTTAAAAATTGGGCGTCGCCTACGAGTCCTACCGAGATACGCCAATTTTTAGGTCTTGCCGGATACTATCGGAGATTTATTGAAGGTTTTTCAAGGATTGCTAAGCCTTTGACCGAGTTAACCCAGAAGAAGAAGAAGTTTGACTGGGGAGAAGAGCAAGAATCGGCATTTCAATTTTTAAAGAAGAAGCTTTGTTAAGCACCAATATTAGCACTACCCGAAGGAAGTGAGGACTTCGTGGTATATTGCGATGCATCAATCCAAGGTTTGGGTGCCGTATTCATACAAAGATTTAAAGTAATCGCTTACGCTTCTAAACAACTTAAACCACATGAAGAGAACTACACTACTCATGATCAAGAGTTACGAGCGGTAGTATTCACTCTTAAGATCTGGAGACACTACCTATATGGAACCAAGTGTAGGTTTTCACCGATCACAAGAGTCTTCAGCACATTTTAGATCAAAAGGAGTTTAATATGAGGCAACGGCAATGGCTGGAGTTATTAAGTGACTATGATTGCGAGATTCGTTATCACCGGGGAAGGTAAATGTTGTAGCAGATGCCATGAGTCGAAAGGAACGACTTAGACCCCTCAGAGTTAGATCATTGGGAATGACAATTAGATCACCACTTCCGTCTCAAATTCTTGAAGTTCAAGTTGAGGCCCTTAAGGAAGATAATAGACCGCACGAGGAGATTTACGGCATGCCAGAAAGCACGAATGGATTTGTCAAGAAACCAGATGGAAGGCTGTGTTTCGAGGACAGAAGTTGGATTCCATTGTATGGAGGAATACGAGACCTCATCATGCATGAGTCTCATAAGTCTAAATATTCCATTCATCCTGGCTCGGACAAAATGTATCACGATCTTAAGAAGTTGTATTGGTGGTCAAACATGAAGGCTGACATTGCAGAGTATGTCGGTAAGTGTTTGACCTGCTCAAGAGTAAAGGCTGAACATCAAAAACCATCCGGTCTTTTGATTCAACCAGAGCTACCAATGTGGAAATAGGAAAGAATTACAATGGACTTCATTACGAAATTACCCAAGACATCGAGTGGGTTTGACACTATTTGGGTTATTGTCGATCGTCTCACGAAGTCAGCACACTTCTTGCCAATCAAAAAGACTGATGATATGGACATTCTTGCACGTTTATACCTAAAGGAGATAGTTTCCCGGCATGGAGTACTGATTTCTATTATCTCCGACTGAGACAGCCGTTTCACGTCTAACTTTTGGCAATCTTTACAGTAAGCCTTGGGAACTAAGTTAGACATGAGTACCGCTTACCATCCACAGACTGATGGTCAAAGTGAAAGGACTATTCAGACCCTAGAGGACATGCTTAGGGCGTGTGTGATTGATTTTGGAAAAGGCTGGGATAAGCACCTACCGTTAGCAGAATTCTCATATAACAACAGTTATCACGCCAGTATTAAGGCCGCACCGTTTGAAGCACTTTATGGAAGAAAGTGTCGATCACCAGTGTGTTGGGCTGAGGTTGGAGATGTACAACTCTCAGGTCCCGAATTGATTCTTGAAACCACTGAGAAAATAGTAAAGATTAGACAACGATTGCAAGCCGCTAGGGATCAGCAAAAGAGCTATGCCGATGTGAGAAGAAACCAATGGAGTTTCAAGTTGGAGACAAGGTCATGCTAAAGGTATCACCTTGGAAAGGAATGATTAGGTTTGGAAAACGTGGAAAGCTAAACCCAAGATACGTTGGACCCTTCGAGATCATTGAAAGGATCGGTCCCATGGCATACAAACTCGAACTTCCTAAGGAGCTCAGTAGAGTACACAACACCTTCCACGTGTCAAATTTGAAAAAGTGTTTATCGGATGAAACACTCGTGATTCCATTGAAAGAAATCAGAATCGACAATAAGTTGAACTTTTTTTAGGAACCCGTCGAAATTATGGATCGGGAGGTCAAACGACTTAAGCATAGTCGCATTCCCATTGTTAAGGTCAGATGCAACTCTAAGAGAGGACCCCGAGTTCACTTGGGAGCGCGAGGATCAATTTCGTGCTAAATACCCACAACTATTCAATAAGACAACCCCGAGCACCGATTCAACTCTGGATTTCGGGACGAATCCAATCTAACGGGTGGGTACTGTAATACTCCGTATAATCCCAGGTCATTTATTAATGCTAATTTTTGAAACTATTCTAATCTAAGCCATTTTTGCGGGCTAATTTGATTTTTTTTTGAGACACCGTTTGCTTGACACCCTATTACTTTGAACACTGTATGTTTGACACATGATTACTTTTGTCACCGTTTGTTTGTCACCCGATTATTTTTGTCACCTGGTATCACCTGATTGTCTCTCTTGGATGTCACCCAATGAGGTTAACACCGGTAACTCCCACTTGCGACCCGACACCTTGAATAGACATCGATATATATTATTATATATATATAACGAAGTATATATATATTAATTATTACGAATTATTATCACTATGTATATATATAAGTATATATATATACGTATGGACGACACCGTTTTTATTCTCATGGATTACACGAAATCGACACCGACACCGATACCGAAACTAAAGTTACGAAAGCACTATTCACCGACACCCTATTCCTTTGTTTGGGCCGAATATCACATAAGCCCAAGTTGTATTTTCTTTCTTTTGCCTTGCTGCTGGGCCGAAACACAAAACCACAAGCCCAACGAATTACTTGTTCCTTTGTTTACATTTTGGGCCGTTCGTTTCTCAAGCCCGTAAGGCTGTTTATTTTCTTTTTGCGTTGCATGGTACTCAACGAGCACAGCTTGTGCACAACATAGATACACACACGTTTTCTTTCTTGGTTCCTGTCACAACTCATCATTTCAGGTCTTTTCCCGAACTTTGGGAAAACACTATTCATAAATCACTATTCATCAAAACACTATTCATCGTTTTACTATTCATCATTTTCGAGGTCATTTTGATTTTCTGAGAAACTTTTGGGAAATTTACTATTCACTAAACACTATTCATTTCCGGAAAAGTTTTCATCATTCACTTGCATTACTCATTTCATCGTAAATTTAGTTTACGGGTATTCAAATTCGCGTAACCGGATTGGTTTAGGTGCGAATTCATTTCATTAGTGTTAAGTACACTGCATACGGACTGGGGATATTCTGCATATCATCATAACAGCATTTTCATATTATACCACTCTCAGGATTTTCAAATTACTATATTCAGTACATTTAACGTTTTTACGTATAAGTATTTATAGTAAACGTTAACACCCGGTTTATACACGACGAATATATCTAAATATTCCCACAATGGTCCCGACATATTTTTATATCCATTTTAACATCATAAAACTTATAACATTCAGTTACCCAGTATTTTGGAAATTTATTTTATTTATAACGTACGCGTATGAATATAACGGCGGTTTTCGTGAAAACTAAACAATAATCACCCGATCACTCAGTAATTGTACCCAACATATTTTTAATATGTTTTTAACATTATTATGACTATATTTTGTCCCGGTTAACTTCGTGAACAATTATTTCTATTAAAACCGTTACCCGATTTTAACGAATAACACGGAATAAACTTAACGCTACACTAGATTTCTAATTAAATCACAAGTACCCCAACCCCCCCCCCCCCTTGGCTCACCATAACCGGCCCATGAGACACCCCTTTAACCTTATGCCTTAAATTTCTAAGTATAATACTATTAAACCTTAAAAACCTTACATTAACCAAAAATCAAGAATCATAATATACACTTTTAGAAAGATCAAAACTCTTCTCATCTTTTTCTCCTTGTTCTTCCCAAAACCCACGACCATAACCAAACCAACCCTTGATCCATTATTTTTGAAAAGTTAAAACACTAAACTTGTTCCTTTTACATGCCTAAACAAGAATCAATCAACAAAAACACAAGAACATCAAGCATAATCATCCTATAATCATCTCATTTTGTCAAGTAAGTTATCATTTTTATTTTTACATGAAACATCTTATATTTACTTGTATTACATGATTTCCATGCTAAAAACCATGTACAACTAGCTATACCACCACTTATTTTGTCAAAAAATGAAACATACAAACCCTAACTTTTTAGTTATAAATCCCCTTGCTCTAATAACTTGGTTAGGAGTCCATGGCACCCTAAGAAGGTGTATGGTAGGATTAGATTAGCCATGTGGTGATTACAAGAGGTTTGGTGATGGTAGAAATTGATTTTTAACCTTGGAAACATGATTTGGAACCTATTTTAGACATGCTGTCCCGTTTTGTAAAAATCTGGAAAATCAGTAAACACCAAGGAAACTTTGGAAAATTTTTTAGAAAATACTTTCAAAAACGAATCCGTAGGCGAAAGAACGGATTAAAAAGAGCTTATAACGAAGAAGTTATGATTTTTGCAAGATTGTTGACGAAAAGTATTTTCTGGAAATTAGTTGCTGTTGGACGTTTTTCGTCGGTCAAAAAGAGGCTTTAGACTTAACCCGGAGGAGCCGAGCTTTCCAAAATATATTACTACATACTAAGACGTAACCGTGGACATAAAGAACAAGTAAAACGGACAAGAAACGACAAAGATATTCACGTTTGAATATCGGCTAAAACCATTTTATATTTGACAGCTTTTATATAAATTTGGCGCAAAAACTACGAAGTACATTTATAAGCTAGACATAATTTTAAGTACCGAGCTTTATAACTAATGTTGTATTAGTTATTACGAGTATATTTTCATCATTTCAAGGATTACAACTCGAATATTTCAACGCTAACATGGAAACTTACGATATATATATATATATATAAGTATATATATATTACAACTAGCTTATTATATTTTCTAATAGCAATATTTTTCCAAATTCTTGGATTATATATTTTTGACAACACAAGTGTTTTTACAAAGACTAGAGTGGTATAGAAACATGAGCATGGACATTCATTACATCATTTGGTGATCTAAATGAGATCATTCATTATTCATTTTAGGTTCTGGGCACAACCATGGAAGTATACATACTTAGGTGAGGTCTTCGGAGATGAAGTGTAGACTCACTACTAATTGCTAAACTGTTGTTATGAACTTATACATATCTTACTCATACTATACATTGTAGCAGTGGGTTGTGAACACACAGGTTACAAGTCTCTTATGACGGGACTTGCAACTGAGTGGATTTACGATGCCTTTGCTGTGTGAACATTCTTTATAAGCTTTTTCAACTGCATTAAGACAAACTCTATGAACTCACCAACCTTTGTGTTGACACTTTTAAGCATGTTTATCTCAGGTTAGAAAGGCGATAGCAGGTGTGTGGAGCTGAGAGTCTTAGGGCATGCTTTTGGAGACTTTCACTTTTATCGTATACCATTCGATACACTTTAAAAACTTATGTATCATTCTACTTTGGGATCTTTGTTTTGTAAACTATGACTTTTATCTATTCGAATGGTAACTTTTCAAAAACGTCTCATTTAGAGTTCGTTTTCTATATCTTGTACTTTGTGCCCTGAAGTAGCATCCCAATGACACAGTCTTCCGCTGCGGTATTTTGGGGGTGTTACAGATTGGTACCAGAGCCTTGGTTATAGAGAACTAGGTTGTTTTAGAGTCTAGACTATAACTACATACATGTAGACTCTCCTCCCTATCGCCTTGCACTTTACATACACTTACGCTTGCTGGTAACTTATTTATTTTTGGACCTACGCTAGTAGATACTTTGTAGAAACCGTTAGAAACTAGACTTCCCAGTGACTTTAACACTTAAGGGAGAATCCTTTGTTCCTTTGTACTAAGCGTGACGTTCCCTAGATGCCCATTTAAGCAACGTCTACCACTGAGATATGTGTGCGTGGTGATATGTACACTTGTGAAAGGAAACATTTATAATTGTGGTGGCCAACATAATTATAAGTGCTTCACGACACACGTGGATATATGACTATGCAGATGTAGATCGGTGTTGGCACAACTTAGGAAACAACTGGCAGCACGGTATTATATATGAGGATGTGAAGTATAGACTTTGGTTAATCAACGGTTTTCCCTCATCTCTGACGTTCACTAAATGTCCTTCCTCTCAGGAAATCATGGCACCAAAGAGAGTGACTCGTAGCTCTGTTCGAGGAGGCGCAACACCAAGGGGTGGAAGGACTGGTGGACGTGGAGGTAGAGGAGGTAGAGGAGCTGCTCATGACACTAGTAACCCAAGTAACGATGGTGGAAGAACTGGTGGACGTGGAGGTAGAGGAGGTGGTCACGGCGTTGAAAACAATGATAACAACGACGGTGGAAATACTGATTTTGAAGCCATCATCGCTCGACAACTTGAAAACTTTCTCCCCACTATTGTCACTCAAGTTGGCGATCATATGAATAATTTGGCAAACCACGAAAGCGGAATTAACAACACCAATGGTATAGGCCAGAATGGTAATGGCAACAACATCACTAGGACCGGATGCACGTATAAGGAATTTACGTCATGTAAGCCAATTGATTTCGATGGTGTAGGAGGCGCGTTGGTGTATACTCGATGGGTTGAAAAGATGGAGTCGGTGATCGACATTAGTAACTGTGCAGCACATCAAATGGTGAAGTATTCCATGTGTTTACTATCAGGAAAGGCACTGACATGGTGGAATACGCAGATTCAAGCTAGGGGTAGAGCGGCAGCTGTAGGTATGACATGGGATGATTTTAAGGCATTACTGAAGGAGGAATACTGCCCGGACAACGAGATGCAAAAGCTGGAGGATGAACTCTATCATCTCTCTATGATAGGGGCTGGACATGCAGCCTATACGGATCGATTCCATGAATTAGCCAGACTAGTTCCACACCTAGTTACCCCTGAGTCCAAGAGGATCGAGAGGTACATATATGGCCTTGTCCCAGAAATTCGTGGGATTGTAAAAACAACTGAGCCTGCTACAATTCAGAGTGCAATATTGAGAGCAGGGACTCTGACAGATGAGATGGTTAGAAATGGAAGCTTGAGGGACAGTGATAAAAGGAAGGGAACAAGCGAGTCGAACAAGCAAACTGACAACAAAAGGGCAAGGACCTTTGCGGCGACTAATTCGGGTCAGAGAGAGTATTTAGGCCAGCATCCTAAATGTACGAAATGTAACTTTCATCACCAAAAGACTGTGCCCTGCCGTATGTGTGCTAATTGCAGACAGTCTGGTCATTATGCAAACCAGTGTACGAACCAAAAGACATGCTATGAGTGTAACAGCCCGGATCACTTTCGGAACACCTGTCCTAAGTTGAAAAGGAATCTTAACCAAGGGGGCAATCGTCCAAACTTAGCAGCAGCAATTGAAGGGCCACGAGATGAGGCCAATGAGATTCCACCCGCACTTGGCAGAGCTTACTTCCTAGGAAATCCTATCACCCAACATGTCCGCGGTAGCACATCGGGTACATTCTCTTGAACAACAATCGTATTTTAGTAGCACTTAAGTCTTAATACAGGACCTATACACAACATTGACTAATCTGAGACCTAGCAGCATTAACCTTAGTCATACTAACATTAGAAATTTGATTAGTGTAAGCAATTCCAAAGTCGAGCAAATCTTTCAAAAGATCTTTTTCAAGGATGTTGAATCCAGACTTTGATTTTTAGCTTGGTTCTAGTGACTGTTCTTGTTTGATTGGGTTGCGAAAATCGAGCTAAAAGTTAAAGTCATCACTCAAACCGATTTAGCTTAATCTCATGACTGTTCTTGTTTGATTGGGTTGTGGGCTTAAGTGAAAATCGGTTACCTAAATGATTAACCTAAAAGAGGTCTTTTGAGGACTATGCTCGGGATTGGGAAGGTTTGCCTCATCAAGTCTGACCACGAGAACATACCTAGTTGGATAGGAAACCCACATACATAAGCTTTGACACATTTAACTGATTAACATTAACTGAACTTCGGGACGAAGTTCCTATTAGAGGGGAAGACTGTCACAACTCATCATTTCAGGTCTTTTCCCGAACTTTGGAAAAACACTATTCATAAATCACTATTCATCAAAACACTATTCATCGTTTTACTATTCATCATTTTCGAGGTCATTTTGATTTTCTGAGAAACTTTTGGGAAATTTACTATTCACTAAACACTATTCATTTCCGGAAAAGTTTTCATCATTCACTTGCATTACTCATTTCATCGTAAATTTAGTTTACGGGTATTCAAATTCGCGTAACCGGATTGGTTTAGGTGCGAATTCATTTCATTAGTGTTAAGTACACTGCATACGGACTGGGGATAGTCTGCATATCATCATAACAGCATTTTCATATTATACCACTCTCAGGATTTTCAAATTACTATATTCAGTACATTTAACGTTTTTACGTATAAGTATTTATAGTAAACGTTAACACCCGGTTTATACACGACGAATATATCTAAATATTCCCACAATGGTCCCGACATATTTTTATATCCATTTTAACATCATAAAACATATAACATTCAGTTACCCAGTATTTTGGAAATTTATTTTATTTATAACGTACGCGTATGAATATAACGGCGGTTTTCGTGAAAACTAAACAATAATCACCCGATCACTCAGTAATTGTACCCAACATATTTTTAATATGTTTTTAACATTATTATGACTATATTTTGTCCCGGTTAACTTCGTGAACAATTATTTCTATTAAAACCGTTACCCGATTTTAACGAATAACACGGAATAACACTTAACGCTACACTAGATTTCTAATTAAATCACAAGTACCCCAACCCCCCCCCTTGGCTCACCATAACCGGCCCATGAGACACCCCTTTAACCTTATGCCTTAAATTTCTAAGTATAATACTATTAAACCTTAAAAACCTTACATTAACCAAAAATCAAGAATCATAATATACACTTTTAGAAAGATCAAAACTCTTCTCATCTTTTTCTCCTTGTTCTTCCCAAAACCCACGACCATAACCAAACCAACCCTTGATCCATTATTTTTGAAAAGTTAAAACACTAAACTTGTTCCTTTTACATGCCTAAACAAGAATCAATCAACAAAAACACAAGAACATCAAGCATAATCATCCTATAATCATCTCATTTTGTCAAGTAAGTTATCATTTTTATTTTTACATGAAACATCTTATATTTACTTGTATTACATGATTTCCATGCTAAAAACCATGTACAACTAGCTATACCACCACTTATTTTGTCAAAAATGAAACATACAAACCCTAACTTTTTAGTTATGAATCCCCTTGCTCTAATAACTTGGTTAGGAGTCCATGGCACCCTAAGAAGGTGTATGGTAGGATTAGATTAGCCATGTGGTGATTACAAGAGGTTTGGTGATGGTAGAAATTGATTTTTAACCTTGGAAACATGATTTGGAACCTATTTTAGACATGCTGTCCCGTTTTGTAAAATTCTGGAAAATCAGTAAACACCAAGGAAACTTTGGCAAAATTTTTAGAAAATACTTTCAAAAACGAATCCGTAGGCGAAAGAACGGATTAAAAAGAGCTTATAACGAAGAAGTTATGATTTTTGCAAGATTGTTGACGAAAAGTATTTTCTGGAAATTAGTTGCTGTTGGACGTTTTTCGTCGGTCAAAAAGAGGCTTTAGACTTAACCCGGAGGAGCCGAGCTTTCCAAAATATATTACTACATACTAAGACGTAACCGTGGACATAAAGAACAAGTAAAACGGACAAGAAACGACAAAGATATTCACGTTTGAATATCGGCTAAAACCATTTTATATTTGACAGCTTTTATATAAATTTGGCGCAAAAACTACGAAGTACATTTATAAGCTAGACATAATTTTAAGTACCGAGCTTTATAACTAATGTTGTATTAGTTATTACGAGTATATTTTCATCATTTCAAGGATTACAACTCGAATATTTCAACGCTAACATGGAAACTTACGATATATATATATATAAGTATATATATATTACAACTAGCTTATTATATTTTCTAATAGCAATATTTTTCCAAATTCTTGGATTATATATTTTTGACAACACAAGTGTTTTTACAAAGACTAGAGTGGTATAGAAACATGAGCATGGACATTCATTACATCATTTGGTGATCTAAATGAGATCATTCATTATTCATTTTAGGTTCTGGGCACAACCATGGAAGTATACATACTTAGGTGAGGTCTTCGGAGATGAAGTGTAGACTCACTACTAATTGCTAAACTGTTGTTATGAACTTATACATATCTTACTCATACTATACATTGTAGCAGTGGGTTGTGAACACACAGGTTACAAGTCTCTTATGACGGGACTTGCAACTGAGTGGATTTACGATGCCTTTGCTGTGTGAACATTCTTTATAAGCTTTTTCAACTGCATTAAGACAAACTCTATGAACTCACCAACCTTTGTGTTGACACTTTTAAGCATGTTTATCTCAGGTTAGAAAGGCGATAGCAGGTGTGTGGAGCTGAGAGTCTTAGGGCATGCTTTTGGAGACTTTCACTTTTATCGTATACCATTCGATACACTTTAAAAACTTATGTATCATTCTACTTTGGGATCTTTGTTTTGTAAACTATGACTTTTATCTATTCGAATGGTAACTTTTCAAAAACGTCTCATTTAGAGTTCGTTTTCTATATCTTGTACTTTGTGCCCTGAAGTAGCATCCCAATGACACAGTCTTCCGCTGCGGTATTTTGGGGGTGTTACAGTTCCCTACATACTCGACACCAAGCATACTATCCCCTTTGACCTTGATTCATGCGTGCGAGATTAGCCAAAAACCGACACCCAAGCCGACCTATAAAGGTCTATAATGCTCAATTAACCACCATACCAACACCTTGCACCATAATATCTCATTAACCAAGAGATAATATGTTTCTTTAACCAATATCAAAACCCACATGCTTCCTCCTTTTTCTATTTGTTTAAACCAACCTAGTATTCATGCTTCACATCAACACCCCAAGCCTAAGCATAAACAAATCAAAATGGTACATTGACTTTCAAAACTCGACATGACAACACAAGTTAAACGAGACAATCTTGTCTCAAAGAGAGAAATACGTCGCATGAAGTTGTGCACACATGAAAACTAGCTAACCACAAAGATCACACTATAAAAGCCACATTTAATGATCCTTCCTCACAAACTCACAAACTCTCAAACAAAGAAAATCACTACACTCCTCTTGTTGCTACTGTCGAACTTTGGAAGGAGAACGAGAAGGAATTGGGTAGGAAAACGAAAGTGTTGGGTTATATCAAAGCTTGATTAAGATATTGGGTTAAGGAGGAGCTCACGGATCTAGTTGTTTCCTTGTTCTCACCAAGTACGCACGACACCATCACCACCAAGAATCCTTGGTGTTGTAAGTTACTCAAAACTCATTTCATATTGTTCATTTCTTGTCTTCATATATGTCGCACCATGTGAACACTTAAAAATATAAATCTAGTACTAAACTTAACATTTCAAAAACTCATTTTGACACTTTACTTTGGCACGATATCTCTCGATCTATACGTTCATGCCACACGTATTTTTACTTGACACGTATCTTAACTTGGTAAACTATCAAACTAGCGTAACATGCATATTATACTCGATCCTATGCTACGTGAACTAGAACAAAACCAAATCTATGTCGAACACCTCCATTTTCAACTAAAATGCCACTTGGGCCTAAGTTGGGCTAACGAGCCCATGAATCTTTCAAAAGGATTTTCAGTTTTAAAATTTAGAAAATATCGAGACACATGAGACTTTCAAAACAGATTTTAAGGATTTTTATAAGTTGTAATTACTATTTTTATTGTACTAAAAAGTTTATTTTTCAACAACTTAACTAAGGACTATTTTTGCAAAAGTTATCGTTAAGGGACTAAAACTGTCAAAACCACCAAACTTTCGGACTAAAGTGGAAACAGTAAATTTCTAATAAAACTAGAGGGTAGAAACTGTATTTTTCCAAAGATCGAGGTGTAAAAGTGTAAAAGTTATAACAAGGACTAAAATGTAATTATTTTTTACCAAGGGGTAAAAAGTGTAACTTTATTAAAGTTAAAGGTCAATTTTGACAAAAGATATTTTGTTAATTAATTATTTTACATAATTAAATTTCGCATATATAAATACATATATACTTTGTAACTTTGAAATAAACATGTATTTTAATAAAAATATTTATTTATAAATATTTTTATTAACGTTATTATTATCACGAATAAATTAACAATTATTGATCACCGTTTCGAATCAACGTTACAAATAACTACGTAAAGTTATTTTGGAATATTTTTAAGACACCCAAATCAATATCATTGTACTCGTGACATATCACATGTCAATTACGAATCGAACCTAAGACACCGATGACTATATATTTATAGGTCGCAAGTCAGAGGAATTTCATTGCTAGTCGTAGCAGTACACCGTCACCTTTGAGCACCGTTGTGATTCACCCACACCTGTTAGGTGAGTTCATGGTCCCGCTTTTTAATTGTTTTTAAACCCCGTGGGGAGATACATGCTATAAATCGAATACAAGTATTTTTCTATATGCTATTACTACCCGATATTGCCTAAGTTGACACCCGTACTACAAGTCCCTCATATCACGAACCTTAATCACTTTCGAGTGAGCGCGAATATAGCTAATCGATCTATTGGAATGACAGCCCATCTCTGTCAAAATGATTATTTGGCAGGAGGTGTGCTATATTCGAGGTAACATGGAAACCGAGTACATTTCCATCACCGAGGGCCCCCATTTTTATCTACACCCCTCGTGGTGTAGGTAATTTTCATCTTTATGATATTTCGATACTATGTTAAGGCTTGAGTTTCGTGAGGCTTAGTAGCAATATTTCACCAGTTTAGTCAAGACCCGTCTATCTTGGCTTGTTTATTTCTAATACTTGACTTGTGTTCACACTATTACAAGTTAAACTACTATGGATTCACTCAACCTTTGTGTTGACTCTTTAGCATGTTTATCTCAGGAAACTAGCAGGCATGGTGGCACGGAGCTGGCAAAAGGGCACACAGGACCTCCCTTTTTATTTCAATAATAATATCATTCTTTTCAAACTCATCCCTTCTTTTGCGAAACAATTAACATTTGGAAAATGTTTGTAACTCTGACTACTTGAGTTTTCATGGAATGATATTGACTATCTTTTGAATTGTTATCTATGAGTATGATTGTGCACTAAACTGTAATGACCCCGATTAGACTTCCGCTGCTTATCAAATTTTAGGGTGTTACACCTTGCTCCAACTTCTTCTTTAGAAAATGAACTCCCATAGGCCTTGACACAAGCTCTTGAGTCAGCCATAAAGAACATAAAGTGGCCTGTTCAAAGGAAACCTGCAAGACCAGAAAGACCTCCCAAGCAAATACTTGGCCTGACTTGCCCAAGGAAGCAAGCTTCTTTTGATGACAAAAGAAAGACTGCTCAGAAGGGAAAGCAAAGCTATCAAGGAAAAGGAAAAAGGCCAATGGAGTAGGGGTGTAGGGTGTAGGTTTGGTAGGTTTGGTGTAGGGTGTTTGGGGTAGTTCTCTCTTTGTCCTGGTTGTGTCTGTATCTGTGTCATGGTTGTATTTCTGAACTTATGAATGTAGCCTCTTTTGAATCATGAATAAAAGATTCTTTGTTTTTTAATGATGCATGTAGCCTCCCCTCAAATAATGACTAACTACTAATGCCTCCCCTAAAAAATAGCTTAATTATTAATTATACCAATACTCACGGCTAAGAAGGTAAATCTTGAAACATCAAAGCCCTTTGTGAGTAAATCTACTACATTATCATCTGTATGGACTTTAACCACATTGATGAGCCTATGCTCATAGCAATCTCTGATAAAATGATGTCTAATCTGAATGTGCTTTGTTTTGGAGTGATAAACTGGATTCTTCACAATACAAATTGTACTCTCATTATCAATGTTGATAGGAGTGTTCTTGAAGTTGAATCCATAATCCAAAAGCTGATTTTGCAACCAAAGTACTTGTGCACAACAACTTGCAGCAGCTACATATTCTGCCTCTGTGGAAGATGTTGCTGCAATTGTTTGCTTTTTGCATTGCCATGAGACTAATCTACTTCCAATATACTGACATCCTCGAGTTGTTGATCTTCTGTCATAGTTGTCACCAGCATAATCACTATCTGAAAAAGCTTGTAGATGAAAAGGGGACTCTCTAGGATACCACAATCCTAGCTTAGGTTGTTGCCTAAGGTACCTAAAGATTCTCTTAACAGCATTCAAATGTGAAACTTTGGGTTGAACTTGATGTCTTGCACACAAACAAACAGCAAAAGTAATGTCAGGCCTAGATGCAGTTAAGTACATTAGACATCCAATCATAGACATGTATAGTTTAACATCAACATCTTCTCCATCTTCATCTTTTCCCAAAGGTTTGTTAGCATCAACAGGTGTGGATGCTGGCTTGACAGTTGTGAAGTTGAATCTCTTAAGAATGTCTGCAACATACTTATCTTGACTTATAAAGATTCCACTGCTTGATTGTTGCACTTGGAGTCCCAAGAAGAATGTTAATTCTCCCATTGAACTCATCTGAAATTCTTTTTGCATAAGATCTTCAAATTCCTTCACCATAGACTGCTTAGTAGCACCAAAAATAATATCATCTACATACACCTGGACAAGCATGATATCCATTTTAACTCTTTTGATAAACAAAGTCTTGTCAATGGCACCTCTCCTGTAACCATGTTTCAATAGAAAAGTGGAGCGTTATTCATACCATGCTCTAGGAGCTTGATGAAGGCCATACAGAGCCTTAATAACCTTGTAGACTTTGTTTAGATGTGCAAGATCTTCAAAACCAGGAGGTTGTTTAACATAAACTTCCTCTGTGATAGTGCCATATAGAAAAGCACTTTTAACATCCATCTGATATACAGGGAAGCCCATATAATATGCAAAAGCCAAAAATAGCTTTATGGCTTCAATCCTTTCCACAGGAGCGAATACTTCATCATAGTCTACTCCTTCTTCTTGTCTATATCCTTTAGCTACTAACCTTGCTTTATTCTTGATTACATTCCCTCTTTCATCTCTTTTAACTCTGAAGACCCATTTTGTTCCAATTAACCTTTTACCATCAGGTAAATCACATAATACCCATACTTCTTGAAGTTTAAATTGTAAGAGTTCTTCTTGCATAGCTTCAACCCAACTCTCCTTGGCTAATGCTTGTTTTATTGTCTTAGGTTCTTCTTGAGACAGAAAGCAAGCAAATAAACACAATTTTTTATCCTTGTGATTCACCCTGTTCTGCTTATAGATAAAGCTAAGTAAAGAAGTATGTTGTTGAGACATATTCTTAGCTTTAGTTCTTGTGAGCACTCCTGAATCAGAAGGTCCAATTATTTTACTGGTATGATGATCTTTGTGAATTCTTAGAGTAGGAGTTAGTGATACTTCAAGATTATCTTCCAAATTTGTGAGGTCAGGGTCTTCATTAGAATCTGAGAAAATGCCTTCTTGTTCTAATTCATCATCAGTATCTTCTAAGGCAGGCATGGTTGGATTAGTTAAAACATCAGCATTTTCCAATTTGAAGTATCTAAGACTTGAGAAGTACTTTCAAATGGATCAGCAGTACTTTGGGGCAAAGTATTGTCAGTGTCTTTAGCCTTCTTCTTTTCTGCTTCATAAGCTCTCCTTTGATCATCTTCATAGGACTTAGCAATTGTTTCTTGAAGAAGCATCCTATTAAGTTCATCTTTGATAGCTTGGTCTTCATCAGATACTATGGTCTTTGGTGGAATAGTACTTTATGGATCAACAGTACCTTGAGGTGAAGCAGTACTTTTCTTCTCATCATTGGGTGCTTCATCAGAATCATCTTCACATCTTATGTTAACTCCATGAAAAATGTATTGTGATTCCTCTTCATTGTGAACAACTTGATTTTCTTCTCTTATAGGAACATAGTTCATGGATGAGGACATTAAATCAAGATCAAACATCCAATCAGGACCTTTACCTTTTTGATTCTCTTGTTCTTCTAGAAATTCAACATGAAGACATTCTTGAACCTTTTTGGTAGCCCTATTGTACACTCTAAATCCTTTGCTATTGGTACAATAACCCAATAAGTATCCTTCATCTGATTTACCATCAAATTTTCCCAAGTTATCAGCAATGTTCAAGATAGTCAGGGGACATCCAAAAGGTTTCATACACTTAATGTTTGGCTTCTTTCCCATGAGTAACTCATAAGGTGTCTTCATCTGAGGTTTTGTCACTGATACTCTATTTAGTATATAACAAGCAGTACTTACAACTTCAGCCTAAAATGGAACAGGTAATTGGGAGTCTGCAAGCATTGTCCTTGCTGCTTCTATTAGAGTTCTATTCTTCCTTTCTGCAACTCCATTCTGCTAAGGAGTTCTGGCAATACTGATTTCTCTCTTAATCCTTTTCTTGGCACAAAATTCATCCATAAGTTGATTCTTGAATTCAGTTCCATTATCACATCTAAGACCTCTAACCTTGAGTCTTAACTGATTTTCAAGTGCTATTATAAGATCATGAATAGCATCAAAAGTTTCATCTTTAAATCCCAAGAAAAAGACCCACCTAAATCTGCTACAATCATCTGTTATAACCAAACAGTACTTCTTCTTGTTTAAACTAGCAACTGAAACAGGTCCAAACAGATCCATATGCAGCATCTCCAAAGGCTCCCTAATAGTTCTTTCTTCAACCTTTTTACATGAAGCCTTGTGTTGTTTACCCTTCTTGCAAGCCAGACATGAATGATCAAGTTTGAATGTTTTAGAAGGTAAACCTCTAACTAAATTTCCTTTGACCAGTTTGTTGATGTTTTTGAAATTTACATGCCCTAGTCTTCTATGCCATTGATGTGCTTCCTCCATTGTTGCCCTTGCAATCAAGCATGTTGCTCTTTCAGCAGAATTTATGTTCTTCAAGTCTATGCTATACACATCATTGGTTCTTGGTGCTCTCAGCATCACCAAGTTTTCATCTTCTAATCTAAACTCAGGGGAGAGAATAAGACATTCTGTGTCAAGAAACAACACAGGGTACTTCTTGTCACAGATCTGAGAGACTGACAAAAAGTTGAATTTAAGCTCCTTCACGTATCTAACATTCTCAAAATCAATAGATCCTGCCTTAATAGTTCCTTTGCCAGTGATTCTCCCTCCATCAGGATCATTCCCAAATGCTACTCTTCCTCCAAAATAAGCCTTAAAATCTAACAAGAGCTCCTTTTCTCCAGTCATACTTCCAGAGCAACCACTATCCACAATAAGATGATCTTTAAGCTCCTCTGCTGGGTTGCCCTGCATTAAAATGAAAAGGGTTAGTTTCTTTTCGGAACCCAAGCCATTACTGACTTGTGTTCCCCTTGTGGAGTAACATACTCAAATTCTTTGAGTATGTAATCACCACTATTTTTGAAAGCACTATCAAGAATTACTGTTTTTGATTTCAAAACCTGTGTTGAATTGTTATCAACACCCCCTTTTTCACCATTATTTTCTGAAAGTACTTTGTCACCCTCAGCAGTACTTTCTTTCTTAACCCACTTAGTTGTAACTTTTGGTGTTGAGTTCTGTGTTCTAGCAACTTTTCTTATGTTGTAATGCCTTATAGGTTTGTAAGAATTGAATCTCCTAGTCTTACACTTGAGTCTTTGCTAGCAGTACCTTGATTGGGAAACTTCCTAACAGTACTTTGAGAAGTGTTTCTGGAAGGTACTGTGGGTTTGGAGAATGATCTTCTCTGATGAGGGTACCTATAGTCTTTTGAGAAATTACTATGGTTAACCCTATTTAGGTAATTCCAAGCTGGTTTATTCTCTCTTGGTTTATTCTCTTTGTGCTTATGATTTGCAGATGTGATCTTTGGATATTTGCTCAAGTATTCTGAATGATAATCACATTCCTTGATCAAATGATGAGTACTATAACATACAGAGCATAATTTTGGACCCATCATACCAAATCCATTCCCAAAAGGTTTTCTATAATAAGCAGTATTTTGAAAAGAGTTTCTTGTAGGTACTGCTGAATGATCAGCAGTACTTTGAGAAGTTTTTGGAAGTACTGCTTGTTTTGAAAAATCTTTTTCACTTCCAGAACCCTTATTATCATCCCTAGGTGTTTCAACAGATTCTCTTAAAGACTCAGGACTAGATTGACTTGAATTAGATTGACCTTTAAGCTTTTTCCTAAACTCTAGGTTGTCTACACCAAAACAAGAAACATATGTCCTAGGTGGTTGAAAACTACCTATGGGTGGATGAACTTTATTATAACCTTTGATTTTCTTAAACTTATGGGGTATTGAACAAGGTGATTCCTTATCACTAGATGTGTTTCCTTCTAAGCTTATGAATTCTTCATCACTAGTTGAGGTCTCCTGAGAAAGATTTAATTCTTGGTTCCTAGATGAAAGTACTTATGAATTATTATCATAACCTAGGCCAGTTTTAATGTTTGCTGTTCTCTGTTTTTCAACAAAACTAACATGTGACAGACATGATTCTTTCCAAACAGCAAGTTTTTCTAGTAACTTATCTCTTTCTTTAGTAACCTTTTCTAATTCAAAAACTTTACATCCTAACTTCCACTCACTTAGCTTTAATTGATAATCTTGTTGCTCATATTTTTTAGCCCAAGCTACTTCATTATTCTCATGAGTGATTATCTTAGCTTCCATTGACTCTAGAGTTAATTGGTAACCAGCTATCTCAGACCTAGCCCTTCTATAGTTATCTCTTTCAGTTTCATATTCTTTAAGCATCTTTTGATAAGAGTTACTACATTTGGAACATACCTCAGAGATAGTGGATGAACTTGGTGAAGTAGCCATTATAGCAAGCTGAACAGGTTCTTCTTCACTCTCCATGCTCCAATCAAAGCTTCCTAGACCATCTCTTAACTCCAAAGCTTCATATCCTAGTTCCTCATCAAAAGTTGTGCTCCAATCAACCTCTTCCAATGCAACCATAGAATAGGTTACTGGTTCATCATCAAATTCATTACTCCAATCAACTTCTGCCAAGTTTTCTTGAGCAACCAAAGCTTGTGACTTTGGCTCAGCAATAGGGACCTCTTTTCTTTCAACCTTGGGTTTAGGTTGTTCAATCATCCTGTTTGCTTGATACTTTGCAAACTTGCATTCCCTTACAAAGTGACCAGTTCTTTGACAATTAAAGCATTCAATCTTGGACTTGTCAAATGCTATACCCTGCTTAGCCTTGAAATCAATACCTCTCCATGTTTTGTTCATAAACTTCTTGATCCTTGCAGCAATCATGGCAACCTGCCATCTTATGTCAATTTCTTCCATAGCATCATCATCAATTTGCAATAGATCTTCTTGATAAGTAACAGGTAGAGTAGCTTGTTGTGCAAAGAATGAGCACAGAACATCATCTGAATTGGGGGTATGTGATGAAGTGGTAGTGATCAAAGTTGTACATGGATTCTGTGTTTCTTCAACAGTACTTTGGACAGGATGAGCAGTACTTTTAGTGGAAGTACTGCTTCTGTTTTCAGAAGATACAAAAGCAATGTTGTGAGAACTTGAACCTTTGTTACCCTTTATCTCATGCTCACACACCTTTAGATTGTTGTAAAGATCATCAAAGTCCATAGTGTCCAAACCAGGTTGTCCTCTAATCATGGTAGCAACCACATGCCATGCAGATGGCAAACTCCTCAAGAACTTCAAGTTAGCATCTTCAACTGTTGCCTCAGCCCCATATAACTCTAGCATGCTGAGTAGATTTTGATATCTATCATAAGCAGAGTCAAGACGTTCTCTTTCACCAACCGTGAAGGTTTCGGACTGCTGGTTCAATAGGTTCCTGTGCATCTTCTTGGAAGCATCATTACCTCCAAATCTTGTTTTAATAGCAGCCCATAGTTGTTTTGCATCCTTGGCATCATGAAACTTCAATAAGTGACCATCAGGAATGGCAGAGAGCAGTATGTTGAGAGCCTTGTCTTGATTTCTTTTGGTAGCAGCTGGCAAGGTTGGCTTAGGTGGTGTTGGTTGTCCTGGGATCTCTAATGGTTATTCAATTATCATATTGCCATTGACAATCACATCCCATAGTGCATGGTCTGTGATGGCAATGTACTGCCTCATCTTCATGGCCCATAGATCATATTCTCCCTTCTTGACAATAGGAATTCTTACTGCAGTGATGGATGGAGCAGGTGCAACATTTGTCGACATCTTTAAGGGTTTGTAGTAGAATCGGTTTTAAAGATTTTCTTCTTAGTCAGAGTTTCCAACACAAGCTCTGATACCACTAATTGGATCGATATACCCTGACCAAACTACTTTGTAGCTTGTAAGGTTTTAACAATCTTGAATAACTCAAAACAATTAATATTGAAACACTGATATTACTTTGTAAAGTATGCGGAATCTACTAACACAAAGCTAAGAAGAACTTTGTTTCTATTAAAACAACTCTTGAACCTGCTTCTCTAAATACAGATTCACTAACAATCCCTAACTTCACTAAAATCGTAATGTGAAACTCTAAGACTCTTAGGAAAACTTCGTACGTCTAATACCATCATAAGGCTCCTTTTATAGGCATAAGGATAACCTTAAGTCGGTTTACAATATTTTCTTGAACGACAAGTAATTATCCCTAACTAATTCTAGAATATTCATATAATATTACATAGTAATCCTTTAAACAATATTACACGTAAGTCCTTATTATTAGAAGTACTTTGCATAATCTTCAATCACGAGCAGTACTTTGACCTTGAACAACATATTGACTTTGAGCAGTACTTTGACATAGCAGTACTTTGATCTTTCCAGCAGTACTTAGATCTTCATATCCCAACAAATAATAATAACAGTGATCTTTGTATCACTAGGGTTACAACCTTGAAGCTATAAGAAAAACGTATCTAAAACCTTAACCTAGGACCTCCTTTTATAGCACAAGGAGTCCTCTTCTACAAGATACGTATAATGCTAATAGAATAAGATATACACAAAATCTATTCTATATTTATCTAAACAAGTTTCCTAATAGTTATCCTAACAGCAGTGGTAATAATATGTACTAGCAGTGGTAATGAGTTTCCACTGCTAATGCATTCTTCAGCAGTTGTAATCTCCATGCTTAGCCGTGGTAACTGTCAGTGTAATTCCCAACAGAGGATGTTTCTGCTAAGATTTCTGCTGATGGACATTCTACTGATGCCATTTCTGCTGATCAACCTTCTGATAAAGTTTCTACTGGTGTTGGGATTTCTTCTGATCATCTTCCTTCTGATCCTGCTATTACAATTGTTAAGCCAACCATTCCTTCTGATGTTTCCTCTGCTTCATTAGACAAAGGCAAGTCTGTCATGATGGAAGCAGATCCTCCTGTTAGACAAAGAACCAAGAAACAAATTGAGGAAGAAAGGCTTGGTGAGGAGTATGCTAAACAATTGCTAGCTGAAGACTTGGCCAAAGAGGCCAGGGAGCAAGAAGAGTTGAGAATTCATGAGGAGATGGCTAGGAAAATTCAAGAAGATCTCAATAAAGAAGGCTTTCCTGATCCAAGTACTTTACCTGCTGACAGACAGAGGGAATTGGATAAGGTTTCAAAGAAGTTTACTGCTGAACATTGGGATAATCTTACCACTCAAGTCACATCAAATCCTACTCTAGCTCAAACAGTGTTAGGTGATGCCTTTGATGTGGAAGATTATCTTCAACAGATGGTTAAACTGGGCAAACAAAGGAAGAGAGCTGAGGAAGAGAGAAAGGCAAGAGAGAAGAGAAAAAGCCTTTGACTCAAGCACAAATGAGGGAATATATGAGAACTTTTATTAAAAACCATAGTTCTGCTGTGTATGGAACATGTTGGACAATGAAGCATGTGAGGGGTTTCTCAGATGCTAAACTAATTGTGGAATATGAAAGGCTTCACTCTAATCTTAGAAAAGCTAGGATCAAGGTTAATCTGCCTTTGAAGAGGCCTGTAAGTCTTTTGGATGAACATGCATCTAAGAGATTGAAGTCTACTGATGTTTCTGATACTTCTAAGGATGTTGTTGATCCTTTTTCTACTGATGGAGGTCCAGTTCCTTCACCTTTAGTTCTTACTCAGGTGGAAGTTCCTACTGATTCTGCTGCTGCTGATGGTTCAAAATCTAATAAGAAATCTGCTGCTGCACAACCTTCTAAATCTACTCAGCAAACTCAATGAATGACCTATCCTCTACTAGTAAATCAATTGCTTTAGAAACTCTCTTCCTTACTATGCTCTTCTACCTTTTTCCAGGAGTAGAAGAAGAAGAAGAAACATTGGGAGAAGGTATCTCAGAATCAGGAGCATCAGAACCATCAGTAGGAACTGACTCTGTATCATCAGTAGGAATAGGTTTAGGTGCATCAGTGGCAACAGATTGGGGAACCTCAGCAGGAATAGATTATTCCTTAGTTGAGGTACCTGAAGGTTTGGAAAGCTCCTCAACATGTACAGATGGCTCAGGATGATGAGGATCCTGTTGTGTGGTACCCTTTGGTTAAATGGGAACTAACTCAGCTTGCAATGTGACAGGTGAATACTATCCACAGAAAAGATGGTTCTTTTAAGCATTTCACTTTTCTGAGTGAAATTTTACATATGGTGGATATACAGGATTTACTTAACTTATATGGATAGGTGACTGCCTATTATAGATAACATATACCTGTAGGTGCTGGTTTTTCTTGCTTGGGGATTTATATGTGTTATGTGATTCTTCATATCATGTTGGGAAAGGCTTCAAAGTTTGGAATGGACAACAGTTTTGGGATGTTGTTAGTTGGCAATTCTTTCCACTCTCCAATGTGCATATGGTTTTTACTATGTCTGGCAAGGTTTTGTATATGTGGACAGATGTGCTATATCCTATTACCATTGATGTTATGAAGCAGATACTTGAATTTAAGTTGACAGTTCCTGAAGATATGATAGGGAATGATATGACTCATGTTGAGCAGTTGGTTCATGTCATTAGGATGAATCTTCTTGACAGACAAGAATTAACATCTAAGTACAACATTGGGTAATATGTTCATCTGTTATTATATATCTTTCTTTCTTATTTCTTTTTAGTTAAAAAAAAAATGTATGTATTATTGTCTACTAACTTGTATGCAGGGTTTTTATGGTAATCAACTTACCATGTCATTAAGACAAGAAAAAGTTAACTCACCATGAGGGTACAGCTCTGGTGTGATCATCAAATCCATTTTTGGTTGACAATTTACCAAAAATTGTATGGTTTTCAACTCATCATATCTCTATGAGTGAAGAGTTGGCTAGCCCACATGTATATGGCATGTGGTAAAGGCAGTGGAAAACCATATTTTGGTAATCAACTCACCAAGATGTTGAAAATTTCCATCAAAGAGTTGGCTAGTCCAAAACCAAACGGTTTTTGGTAAAGACATCTCAATTCTGTTGATATCTTTAATAGTTTGCTCAAAACTATAGGGTTCTTTCACTCACCCATGCTTCATGTGCTGAGAGTGAAAATGGTTTTCAATTTAACATGGATTAAGGCCCTTTCTAGGAACCAAATAATTGACTAGTCCTGAGCAAACGACTACAGGTAAAGACATATCAAATCCGTTTATGGTTGTGATGGTTTGCCAAAAATCATTAGGGTACTTCAATACACCAATGATTTACGTTCTAAGTGTTGAACTGGGTTCTAGTTCACCAGGGTGATGCCATGATTCCACCAAATGACTAGCTAGCCCAAGAGTGAATAGCTAATTGGTAAAGGCTTATCAAATCTATTCTTGTTGCTGCTGATTCATAGGAATTGCTGCTGGAATACTGGTCTTTAAAGATGGTTACTTGTTGTTGCTGCTATAGAGGAGTTGCTGCTGGTCACTAATATTTTGCTGCAAATGTTAAAATTTCAATCCTCTTGCTCTGAAAGTCAAAGATCTATCTGGAAACTTGAAGTTAACCAAGTCAAATTCAAGTTTAGGTGAGGATTGTTAGGAATTATTGAAGACATAAGTAGTTTCTGCTGATATCTTTCTACTGACAGGTTCCTGCTGGTGCCTATAGTGGTTCCTGCTGAAGATATATTCCTGCGGATATTGTTAATCCATAGTATTAGAACTTGTTAGAAGGATATGTTTAAGTTATTTTTGGACATGATATTGCATATCTTTTATAGTTTTTATTTACACGTTTTCTTGTAAGAAAGGTTAGGGTTTCTTATAGTATAAAAGAAACTCATAGTTATGCATGATGGACGACTTAGAATTAATCTATAGTGATTAATATAGATCCATAGAGGATCAAAGTGTTTTAGTTATATTGTATTCTTTACTCTTGTGTTTAAATTCCGCGTAAACATAAGTTTTACTAGAGATTCTCTATATAGTTGTGCTTTTGATTACATTAGCATACTAACAATTCCTAAGGCTTAAAGATCTATCTAGGAACTGTTCCAACATCGTACCTATCATAATATTGGAGGATGTGATTTCAGATGTTTTTACAATATCAAAAGTAATATAAATGAATTTGAATGTTTACATACACACTGTGTATTTCATTGGTTTCTGGTATGGCTGGATTGAAGTAGTAGCGTGTCGCACCCGTGCTCGAAAGCTGAAGACCTGTGTTATTTTATCCATATGTTAGCCATTAAGTTTAGAATAACGAATAATTACTATAAGGCAGATAGTTTACCTTCGTAGTTTTTCACTAAACATGAACTGACTGCTATAACTACAGGCTTCTCTGCTTTTTCATACTCTTCTGTGCTAAAACCCTCTGCATCTTCATTCCACAAAGTAAACCGGATTGTGTGGCCATTGTTACACGAAAATGCTTTTAGTTTTTTTTTTATCTAAGAGAAATTGCTACGTGGAACTACTACAAATATTAAATTTCAATGATAAATGTTGTATACTTACTCCAAATTCTGGATACCAATGTCTCTCTAAACTGACATATCTTTTGTTGCTTTGACGGACCTTTGGATTCTAGTTACATATTGGACACACCCTACAAAATCTGTAAATAGGAATACCAAATTATAGGTATATTTTGATGTGCATATCGTATGTGTGCCTGGTTCGCGTACCTGTTAGCAGACCTTCTTTCACGTCTACTTTTAAATACACGTCTCTATATTAGCTGAACTTGAAATAATGGCTAGGGAAACCCGCATTGACATCTTTCGATGTTCCAAAAACCAACGAAAGCTAGTGAGGGACCACCTGCATCCATGTTTTTGCTGGCTGGAAGCCAAATCCATTTATTTTGTAAGTTTGATTGACCTGCTGGAGAGCGTTAAATTTATTCTTGTCTCGTAAGTTAACGTTTGCCTGTATAGCTCTCCCCTGCAAAGAAAATAAGAACTTGTAAATGTATATAGTTTGTTGCAGCCTTGCTGTGAAATACTCGTTTGGCCGAGGGCTTCCAAACACATCGTAAGCTAAACCAGTGCTGACAAATAACCAACCCGCAATGAATAGGGAAGGTATAGTAATGCTATGAATGACTCGGTAACGAATACTGGTAATAATATCAGCAAAAGAATGTTCTCCTGTGCTTCCAGACACGTTGAGCTCCACATATTCTTGTACAGTCAAAAGGGGATCGATTCCGTAAAAGATTGGACCAGTAAATGTAAATTCACTGAAAAATCTGGATTATAGAAACCTGGAAGGTTGCCCTTCGATATTAGAATAGTGAACTGTACCTGCCGATCAATTAGGATGCAATAGAAGACAACCGGTTTTCCATGTTTGTTTGTCGGTGTCCATTTCCGGTATACCTTGACATATATAGGTTTGCCAATGTCTGATTCCTTTAGGTCCGCAAGGGCAGTGTCCACTGCCTGTGCAACAATCTCATTTCTTATACACTCAGATGATGGTACAATGCCAGAGTCCTCGTGCCTTTCTCCTATAGACTCTGATGATGGTAGGATGCTAGAACTTTGTTCCATTTTCCTGCCAACCAACAAAAAAAGATTAATAGTAGGTGTATCGCAAACTGCGTTTAATAGAAGCAAAAAGTCAGTACTCATTTATTAATGTGCAAAATAAGAGTTACAGTTAAACCATATTATATAACAATGGCATGTGGAAACAAAGACCAACAATTGGACATTTATAATAATAGCCAAAAGGTCATGCGCACAAGGAAACTGTGTTAAGGTATCGTGTAGGATATAATAGGTCTGTAGTTCCTCCGACGTTAATGCGACCATTTTCTTTTTTCGGCCAACATGTGATTTTTCCTTTAGGCTGCAAACTGATTGATCGGTTAAATCAAGCGGCATCTTAAATGTTGAATGAGCTGTGCGGCCTACTAGGACTAACAAAGAAGCAACACCAAAAAAAGCGACTGGCAAAACAGTTTTTCCATTTTGCCTTAATGCATAAACTATAGTCTTGAAAATAAAAGTTTTGCCTGGCCCTCCAGTAAAAATGCACTGCACCTACAACAAAGCAAATAATAAAGAATGCATGAAAGCATGTAGACAATAATAGCCGAAAAGAAAAAACCCTTGTAACTTACATACCAGTTCTGTCATAGCACAACCATCACTACCATTTAGAAGAAGATGGCATGCAGTATTTGGAACCACTGTAACATTATATCCTCCTTAAACCGGCCACCATCAAAAAAAATACATACATCGCTCTTTTCCCTTTATACGCATAATTCGCACCCTACGCCAGAAATGAAACACAAACGGCTAAATTAGGCGCGTGCCTCTCAGGCTGCTCTCCCGTCGCGTGCCCGCCTGAATCACGGTATCAGGAAATGTTTTAAAAATACAGGTGATACTTAAAATCATTTGGATCATGTGATATACAAGAGAAGGCAAAAGGAATATACCATACACCTTTGTCCGGTGTAGCGGAATCACGCGCCACATTTAGCAATGTCACACTAGAGGTGGGTAGCATTAATTGTACGATTTACATCTAAAACATCAGGAGTGATTCGTTCGGATAGCTTGTCTGTTCTATACAATCCAGGGAAAGCTCTGAAGTGTCACCACTCAAAGGATGGTGCGACGACTATACTAATAACAGTTCCATACAAAACGCAGGCTCTTACACATGTAATTTACAAATGAATTAGCACCAAACGTGTAATTGAACGACCTTTTTCTTTTGTATCTATACTATAGGGCCGTAATTATTCATCAGGAATGCAAATATCCCTACATTCTAAAGAATCAACAGAACAAACCATAGGTGTGTGTGTGTGTATATATATATATATATATATATATATATATATATATATATATATATATATATATATATATATAGTATCTTTATTTTTCAGAACCCTGTTAAGTGCGGGAACTGCGAGAACTCCAATTTTGCATTAGAAAATATGCATGTTCATATAAAACATGTATGTTTTCTTACATACACCTTAATACACATACCTGCGTAACATACATGTTCATATAAAACCCTGTTAAGTGCAACATATCAATGCAAAATGGTTTTATATGAACATGTATGTTACGCAGATATTTTTATTAAGTTGTATGTAAGAAAACATACATGTTTTATGTGAACATGCATGTTTTCTAATACAAAATTGGAGTTCTCGTAGTTCCCGCACTTAACAAGGTTATGAAAATAAAGTCCCTATATATATATATATATATATATATATATATATATATATATATATATATATATATATATATATATATATATATATATATATATATATATATTCATTCTCTTCATAGAATAGTAGATAAGCCAATCTTTGATACAAAATAGAACGGATAACATGTTCTAAGGTAAAATAAGCAACCAGGCAATAACAATAGATACAAGCATATATAAGAATTATCCATGCATTTTCTTAAAATCAAAAGCACATAAGCATCATTAACAGGGCACGCATGCAACGCAAACGCAAACGCAAATTAGCTGGAAACGTTGGAAACATACAAAGTAAAGTTAAACTCATTATAAATGGGGAAAAAAATTCACGAACATGCATAAATAAGTTTCAGCAAACCTTGCACAACGTTCAAGAGGCAGATCCTCCTGCTAGTTAATAGTAAATGTAAAAAGAAAGCAGATCAACGATGAAGAATGGAGCATCACACAGAAAGAAAAGTATACATACCTCTTGTAGCGATCTAAGATAGCTTCTTTGGTCTTTATCACGTTTATTTATTTATTTATTTTTGGCATGCAACCTTATTTTTCTTCTCCTTTGACTGGCAAAATTACCAAATAAGAAACTTCTCATTGTACTTAGGCACAATCTCACGTGCGTATTGTACCAGCCACACGATTGATAGGTTTGGTGAAAAAAGAATGGCAAGAACCGGATAACCAGGGGATGAGCGACTCGTGGCACCAACCCCATTATTACTGTTGTATATTACTTTTGTATATCCGGCACTGCATATTACTGTTGTATATCCGGCACTGCATATTACTTTTGTATACCTGGCGTAAAAATGTGAAAATGTACTAACAGTTAACGCGATGGGCTAGAAAAAAGGTACATGGGCTACACTAGGGCTGGGCATACCCGACCGATTACCGCCTCTCGTCCCGATTCCGACCATCCCGCCGGCCCGATTCCGATTCCGACAAGTAAATGGGTCGGCAGTCGGTTTACGTTTTCCGGCCAATCGGGACTCGGGACTGTCGGTATCGGGTCGGGACGGGATGAAAACCGAAAAACAACAAAGAAAACCGACAAATCCTATCGATCCCGACCAATCGGGACTGTCCCGATACCGAACCGACTGGTTTGGGGTCGGGAGTCGGTTTGATTTTCCGACGAAATCGGGATGTCGGGATTCTCAGTATCGGGTTGGGACGGGACGGGACCTGCCCGATGCTCACCCCTAGGCTACACAATCGGGCTTAGAGAGCCCAGCAAGCGGGCCGCCGTTTTGGCGGGAAAACGCAACGCAAAACTACGTCATTTTTTATGAGATTTATATATAATGATGGACCAAAAACCAAACCGAGATTTGTTAAGTCTAGTTCAATTAATCAATTTCTGAGTTCAGTTTAATCCGCATTCTATTATGCTCGGCCTTACGTAACTCAGACTCCCTTTAGCAAAAAATTTGGTAATTGGTCAAAATAAATGCAAATAAACATTCAATATGATTTTGACAAGTAATAAATGAGTAAATCACACTTTTCGTTCCCTTTTTCTCTCTCATACAAACAATCACGGATGCACGCTCTCTCTTTTCAACACAATGCCAATGTCAATGCTGATGACCACCACCACCATCTAAACCCATAACCAAACACCCCCTTAACCCACCACCATGTCCTCCCCTCAAACACCAAGATCAACCAAGATACTAAACTTAATCCACCAGTTCACTTCCAAAACCAAACACCCCCGTTGCAAAAACCCAACACAAGTCCATGCTATCACTCTCAACTCAATCCTATCACACCCACATGATGACATATCCTCATTTTCAAAGAATGGGTTTTTGTTATATGGTTTGCCAAACACCACCCAAATAGAGCCCCAAATGACCCCTTTTTTAAACCCTTTAAATTTTGTGGAAAAAAGCTCTGAAATTTATAAAAAAATAAAGGGTTGTGAGGAAAATGAGAAATGTGATGTTTATGTGGAGCAATTTGGTGTTTTGTGTGTTGTGGGTGATTATAAGTTGGTTAGGAGATGTTTGTTAAATGCTAGAGAGTATGCTTTTGATGTGCATAAGAAAGTTGTTTTGAGTAGTTGGTTGAGGTATGAGAGGAGGGAATGTGAGCTTGTTGGTGTTTCGGGTTTAGGGTGTATAGGGAAAGTGCTCGAGTGTCCGAAATCTAGCTTGCTTTATGGTATGGATTGTTGTGGAAAATGTGTGTGTGAAAATGAGTCTAAAAAAGTTGATTTTGAATTTAATGATGCACAGAACCCGAGAGTAGAGAGACTGCTTCCAGAAAGACTTTCTGACGATGAGATTGTTGGTTTTTGTATTGGGGATGAAGTGGTAAATTGTGTTAGGGGTAAAATGGGTATGTTATCGAGTCCGTTAAATACTTTGTTATATGGTAGTTTTGTTGAGTCTAAGAAGGGAATTATTGATTTTTCGCGTGTTGGGATATCGGTGGAGGGGATGAGGGGTGTGGAGGTTTTTAGTAGGACGAAAAAGTTGTTAGATTTTGTTTCTCCGAGTATAGTTTTGGAGATTTTGTCGTTTTCTGAGAAGTTTTGTTGTGAGGAAATGAAGGCGGCGTGTGAGGTTTATTTAGCGTCGTTGGTTTGTAGTGTTGATGATGCATTGATTTTTATTGAGTATGGGTTTGAAGAAAGTGCGAGTCTTTTGGTAGCTGCTTGTTTGCAGGTTGTGTTGAGAGAGTTACCGAGTTCGTTAAATAATCCTAAAGTTTTGAGCTTGTTTTGTGGTCCTGACGCTATGGAGAAGTTGAAAATGGTTGGTCATGCGTCGTTTTTGTTGTATTATTTCCTTAGCCAAGTGGCTATGGAGGAAAAGATGACTTCGGCAAATGCAGTCATGTTACTGGAAAGATTACTCGATTGCGCAACAGAAGATTGGCAGAAAATGTTTGCTTTTCATCAATTAGGCATTTTGCTATACGAAAGGGAAGAATATAAAGACTCTCATAGCTGTTTCGAGACTGCATTTGGATTGGGTCATGTTTATTCAGCAGCGGGAATGGCTCGAACAATGCATAAACAAGGAAAGACCTATTTAGCACGTGGTATAATGGACACACTCCTATTAGAGTATAAACCGTGTGGATGGATGTATCAGGAGAGATCTTTATACACTCTTGGCACGAAAAAAATAGCAGATTTAGAAGAAGCCACTAAGTTGGATCCTACGCTTGCGTACCCTTATAAATACAGAGCTATATCATTGGTGTCCGAGAATTTGATCAATGAAGCTATCCAAGAAATTAATAAAATCATCCGATTTAAGGTAACTTCAGATTGCCTTGAATTGCGGGCGTGGTTCTATCTTGCCCTCGAGGATTATCAAGCTGCGGTGAGGGATATAAGAACTTTATTGAGTTTGGAGCCTTATTACATGATGTTTCATGGTAAGATGAGAGGTGATTACTTGATAGATGTTCTGAGTCAGCGGGTGCAACAATGGAGTATCGCCGATTGCTGGCTGCAGCTTTATGATCGGTGGTCTTGTATAGATGATATTGGGTCACTCGCTATAATTCATCAGATGATTGCTCGCGACCGTGGAAATAGTCTTTTGAGGTTCAGGCAGTCGTTACTTCTTTTAAGGTAAACTCCATGCCTAATATTCTTTTATCAGATGTTATTTTGTTTTAGAGGGTGTTTGGATAAGCTTTGTGAAAGCGATTATGGAAAATAAGATAGTTCGCTGTACAGCTGCAAGAGATAGTGTTTGGGTTTGTTTTAATGATTTGGCCGGGTAAAATCAAGGTTGCAAAAATCACTAGGCGCTAGTTGGGCGGTCGACTACCTTATAGCTAGTAATTGACCTAGGCGATTGGAACTTTTATGTATAAATTTAGAAATTTTATGTATGACATGTTCATAAGACCATATAATGGCTTATAGTACCATAGAAATATGTTTAGAAACATTTAACACAATTGTTCAAGTATGTCGAATAGAGTCTGTCCAAGTTAACCCCAAGTTTTGACTAATTTTTACCGAGTTTTATCAAGTTTTGACCTTATAGCGATGAATCGGTCATGTAACCGACGATTACTCGGCCTTGTAATCCTTGTTTTACAACATTGTTTAAGATTGTAATAATCTGATATTATGTTGTATATTGTACTGATCCAATAATCTGTTGTTTTAGCATATGGTAATATCTTGATTAATAAAAAAATTAGTACATTCTTGTGAAACTTGAAATACGCTTTTTGGAGATGGGAGAAACTCTCTCAAGTTACGTTAAAGAGAGGGATAACTTGGTAAAAGATTTTAAACTTCAATAATCAGTTTAGTCGCAGCTAGTATGTAGCCGTTTTTTTGACCACTCTATTTACAATTAAATAATGCAGATTCTTTTAATCCATGCATCAAAACTGATTTAGACAATCAGTTTCACGATACCCCCTAATTTTCTATTAGGATCTGTCTACATTATACCTCCCCCATACCCTGCCCCGGCGGGATTGGGTTTGTTGTTGTTGTTGTTGTTGATCTTACAAAGAACCCTTTATGTCCATTATCACAGATTAAACTGCCAAAAGGCAGCCATGCGTAGTTTACGATTGGCTAGAAATCTTGCAACTACAAAGCATGAAAGGCTTGTATACGAAGGGTGGATCTTATACGACACTGGTTATCGTGAAGAAGCTCTATCGAAAGCTGAAGAGTCCATTTCTATCCAGAGATCATTTGAAGCTTTTTTCCTTAAAGCATATACACTGGCCGATTCATCTCTGGATCCGGAATCTTCTTCATTTGTTATACAACTTCTTATTGATGCTCTTAAATGCCCTTCGGATGGACTTCGGAAAGGACAAGTAAGTGAACATTTTAGTATAGATGTATACTTTTATAACAGGAAATGTAAAAGACGAAAAAGGGTAGATTTTAATTTTGTTCCTTGATTGTTGCAGGCATTGAATAATCTAGGGAGTATATATGTGGATTGTGGGAAGCACGACCTTGCTGCAGATTGTTATATAAATGCACTTGACATAAAGCATACAAGAGCTCATCAAGGGTTGGCACGTGTGTATTGTCTTAAAGATGATAGGAAAGCTGCATATGATGAGATGACGAAGCTCATAGAGAAGGCGGAAAATTGTGCATCTGCGTATGAAAAACGGTCTGAATACTGTGACCGTGACAATGCCACCAATGATCTAAGTATGGCTACTCAGTTGGATCCTCTCAGGACTTACCCATACAGATATAGAGCTGCAGGTACTTCTTCGTAACTCAAATAATGCAACTTAGGAAGTAATTAGATGTTTAAATTATTTACTTATGGCTATCATGATGAAAAATAATGATGTTATGGTGATTTATGTATTGTGGTAACCTCGGAAATATCTTGCATTGAATAGGGATTTTTCCCATTTGAATGAGAATTTAAGGTATCTCAGACGTTATGTTTAAATTTTCTGAGTCAGTGTAGTTAAACGCAAGCCCCTCGACCGACTAATTCCTCAGGCCAGGCTTTGACAGCCATGGTGGCTGATCATGCTAAGGCAAGGTTCAGCTACCAAGGTATTAGGTCCTCTGATTAAACTTGGTCAAGTTTTTTTACTTCTATTTTGTAAGACAGAAATCAGAATTGCCCCTCAAGTTGGACATCTTTAGATATTACAAATTTCTAGTTAAGTAAATGCGAAACAGCGAAAATACAAGCATTTTGGATATGTTTTTAGTTCATTTTGGAGACTTCTTTTTGCTGGTCATTTATCATTATGAAATATGAACCATCTCCCTATTAGGATAGAAGGTAATCTCTGTTCACATTATGCTCTTTTTCTATGTAAAATTGTGTCATAGTATATGCAATCTGGAAACTTTGTATCAGCATACATCACTCAAATCCTTGCCTTCTCGCGCCTGCAGGGCCTTCTCACCTTTAACTATTTATTTATTTATTTATTATTATTATTTTTTTTCAAACGTCCATCCCCTAAGTTTGTGTTTGTATTCGTGTTCTGGAACTGATTATTAGTTTTTAATGTTCGGAGAAATAGATTCTCTCATGATTATTATCATTTAGGGATCATATAATCATTTAAATTAGTTAGCTTTGTGCTAGGTGCAGCAAAACGTTCTGTCCGACCGAGGATAAATTAAAAATACTTATCTGCCCCATATTTGACCTATTCTTGAGGTTCCCGTGTGGCCGTGCCCATTACCCGCGGTGCCATCCCTACATGATACCAGTGCACGTTTGTAAAACCAAATTATAAGACTTACAATTTTGTTTTACGAAGGTGAAACATAATTATAAGACTTCTAAAATAGTAATTTAGAAGTCTTCTAATTTTGGGTATGGGCACGTTTGCAAAACTATAAGACTTCTAAATTATAACTGGCATGGGCCGTTTCTACTGAACAAAGTTATAAGATTTCTTAGAAATCTATTAATTTTGTTTTATAAATGTACTAGTATCCACTATCTACTTTTGCACAAAACAATGTCATTTCGGTCATACCTTGCCTTCTTGTGCTTGATCACTTCACAACGCACTTCCAAATTGATATGATATTTCAAATGTTGTATAATTGTGTTCCGGAGCTTTGTCTACTTCTTTATGTGATGTATACTACAAATTGTTAATGTACTGAACTTCTTCTTAACAGTGTTAATGGATGAACAAAAAGAAACTGAAGCGGTTGAAGAGCTTACAAAAGCCATAGCATTTAAACCTGAACTGCAAATGCTCCATCTTCGAGCAGCATTTTATGAGTCAATGGGTGAATATGGCTTAGCTCTCCGAGATTGTGAGGCAGCGCTCTGTTTGGATCCCAATCACAAAGAGACTCACGAGCTATATACTAGATCACACAAACAACCTACTGAGTATACATGAGTTGTACAGTTCTCATGGATTTATTGTTTGCCTTTCCCATTCATGTTCCAAAGATATTGAAGAACAGCTGCACCCTCCGGCGGTTCAATTCCGTTGGAAAATAACTGTCTTGAAGAACATATCATTGCAGATTCGTCCCAAAATTTATGACAAAAGAGGGAAGAACAAGAATTTGTTGATGTTCATTATCAAGGAGCTCACGGGCTGTGATTCAAGAATCCAAGGGACATATTACACATAACACGTATTTGAGTAGGCTCTAAATGAGGGAGGAAAATGGAATTTAATACATACGACCCTCAGAGCCAATGTTGTATGCTGTAAAATAATTGTTTCTATATCAATTTTTGAACGATACAAACATTTGTGTTGCCTATGCCTTTTGAGTTTCAAGATTCCCTTATAATCTTATATATTTGAGGTACTTAAGGAATTACAGTGGTTTAAAGAATAAAAGAAAAAAAAATTAAAAAAAATCAAATACTTATTAAGTGTAGATCATCATCATATAATATATACAGAATACTCAATCCAGAAGTAGATGCATATTGAATAGTTAAACTAATTCTCTGCTGATGATAAGATCTCTAGTTCCGCCCACCAAAGTGGAGAAGATCTTGGTATTGCGCCTTCGGGTGCCACTGCTGTGATCTCCGTCAACTTGGCTGTCACCTCTCTCATAGTAGGTCTTTGATTCGGGTCAGAAAGAACACAGCTTTTTACAACTTCAAAAAGCTTGTAAAGTGTATCCGATTCAAAGGAACTTAAAGTTGGATCTGCTATGTTAGCTAAGGGTTGTTCTGTTGTCAAGATATCTGATGCCCAGTCTTCAAGAGACCCATTGTTATAAGGCATTTTACCAGTGATCAGTTCTAATAGGATTACACCAAAGCTGTAGACATTGCTCTCTGGAGACGAATCCAGGGCCTCCAGAAGTTCATTTTTCCTGGGTCCTGTTTTCGCTGCATCCCAGAAGCTGAAATCTGAGATTTTGGCTGCGTAATCTTCAGTTAGATATATAGATGATGATTGTAGGTTTTTGTGGGAGATTGGTGGGTTGAGTTGGTGTAGGTACTCGAGGCAGTATGCCATGCCCATAGCTATGCGTAATCGCATAGACCAGTCCAGATGTTCTGCTTCACTAACTGAATAATCAACAATAATATATGTTAAAGCAGTATATGGTCAATAATTATGAGTATGAGGTAGCAATTACGACCCAAGACTTCAAAATGGGTTGATTTGAGTTTTGTTATATTTCTAACGGGTCATATAGAAAATATTAGTAGCTAAAACAGAACAAGTAAAAATGGGTCGAACGGGTTGGAAATCCAAATACTGCCTATTTTTTAATGCATACAACTCCTATATAGGTTATTAGTATTGTTTATGCATCATAATTAACACATTACTTATTAATGAAATTTTTTTTGAGAGAAAGGTATGCAGATCAACCCATCTGAACGTTTTGAACCATTTCGACCCATACTTGTATCACAAGTTCACAACCTACCCAAGTTAACACCTTGAATTATGAATCAGTGAATCACTACCTAATCCTTTCAAGTGCATGTGCTTTAGATGCACACCAGTTGTCATCCTAGGAAAGAAAAGGTGTATTTCTGAATGAATATCCCTCGAAATTATTGTTGATGCTAAACTAGAATAAAGAGTCTTAATAATTCTATTAGTTTAATATGAATTATTGAATAGTATGCATGATTAGTTTACAAATCTAATGAGGACCATGAAAAAGTCAAATAGTTGACCATGAACTCACAACTAGATTTTTTTAAGGGTCAAATAGAGTTTTGATTTCGCAATGTCCTAGATTATTTAAAGGGTGTATATATATAATAATAATTATATGATTTTTAAAACAAATGCATGATATCATTAGCTAATTTCATGAAGGCGATGAAAATGTCAACAAACTAACAAAGTTGACCTTAACTGTAAAAATGTAACAGAACTTACTGTGTAGATGCTCAAAGAGAGTTCCATTTGGAGCATACTCGAAAACCATCATTCTTGTGAAAGGATTTTGTTCTTCACAATAGCCAATAAGATTCACAAAGTTCTTGTGATTCACTTTTGACAACATTTCTATCTGTAATATAAAGCCCAAAAGTTATTAAAAAATAAAAAGAAGCAATAATCAGAAAATCTATTTCAAAACGCAAATCCAAACACCGCTTTATGTGTTACTAGTCTTTTAACCTTGTTTCTGAATTGGGTTTCGAGTTTCTTAGTCCAATCTTTGACCGATGTTATTGCAGTGGACGTCACAGCTATTTCAACCCCACTCGAAAGAGTCCCTTTGTACACAGTACCATCTACCATAGAACCAATTATGTTACTAAAATCCTCACAAGCTGTCACAAGTTCCGGGCGTTGGAGACTAGGAACACCTGAAATTATGAAACTAATCATATAAACACACAAGAAAAACGACGACTGAATAGGATTTCATAAAAAAAAGATAAAGACCTGTTGTGAATGCTTTCTGCAGCTGCCCACTTAAACCAGTAGCCCATGGGTTAACTGTAACGACCTTACTTCTTTTTAAGAAAATAAATCCAAAAGCCGAAAGAAATAAAAATATAGACCCCCCTACTACCCCAGACCACATAAGAACCCTGTGATGTTTCTTAGTGCTCCTAAAGCCCGGGTTTGAAGTAGATGAAGGAGCTACAACAGGATCCATCCCTGGTACTATAGAAACAGTTGGTGGACTTGTTGGAGGCGGGTTCATAGGCAATGGTAGAGGTACAGGGGACAGTGAAGGTGACTCAGATGGAGATAACATGGGTGATGGAGGAAACGATATAGATGATGTTGGTGGTAATGGTGTTGGTGAAGGCGATGGTGAATTTGATGGTGAAAACTGTAACAACTTCCTTTCTGTAGCAACATTCCTATAAGATATAAATAGAACAATATTTTAACGTTTTGGTTCAAGATTCGATATGGGCTTTCTTAAATTATGAATTTGAAGTCAGAAATAATCAAATCGTAAGACGCTCACCTAGTATTACAATTAACATCAGGATGAGAATTTGTGAGTTGTTCCTCGTCTACTTGAAACTCAGACAATGTCGTAAGCTTGTATACTTCATGGGAAAGAGTATCCAGAAAATTATTATTGTCCAATAAACTGCAGTAATAGATGATAAATGGTATTATATTCCGACTTAGCACACAGATTGTGAATATATTGCATAAGTAACATGTGAAATAGTAACTTACAGAATTGATAAAGCTTTTTTATTGCTAAGATCAGATGGGAATGGCCCGGTGAAATTATTGTGTCCCAAATCCAGCACTTCCAGCTCCTCTAGATCTCCAATCTCATGGGGAATTGTCCCGTAAAAAGAATTATTGCGTATAATACTGCCCATATAGCATACAGGATTATCATAAGAACATGATCAGTGACTAACACAACTGCAAATAACAATCTTGGATGCTTACATGGATTTCACATTTGTAAGCTTCCCAAGCTCTGGTGCAAGCGTTCCTTCAAGGCATAGATCTCTCAAATTCCTATAGATATATAACTGTAAGCATAACTTTAAGACTAACGCCCATTTTGGATTGCTTGTTAACACTTATACGTAAATTTGAGGGTTTTGAAATTTGATTATCGAAAGTGCTTATTTGATTATTTGAGGGTTAAATAAACAGTTTTAATAATTACATTGGATGTTGCTTATTTTAAAATCATAAGTAGTTTTATGATGTGAGGAAATGCGAAAATCATATAAGTTGTTGTGTTTTGGAGTGTTTGACAAGCCTTCTTATTTAAGCATTTAAGAGATGCAATGATCAGAATATGCGATAAGGACCATAACCATAAGCAATTTGTTTGTATCAAACACAACAGGCAGTTTCACTAAGCAATTCCAATTCTCAAACATCACTTAAATGATCAAAAACTTACAAGATCACCACTTTTCCATCAGAACACTCAACCCCGAACCACGAACAATGACTAGCCAAATCACCTTCCTTATTCCAACCAGACAAAACCCCAAAAGGGTCCTTCTCAATTCCATCTCTAAACTTCAACAAAGCTAACCCTGCAAAAACAATAAAAACCTTATTATCACCTTTCCGCGCTTAAATACAGCAACTTTTTGTGACCATCCCTTAACAAAATTTAAATCCACAAGCAAAGACTTAACAAAAATACGAAAAACGCCTCACCTTCGTTATTCAAAGACCAGCATGGACTAAAACTGTAATCAAATACAAATAAAGCACAAATCACCACTGCTAGATGCACCTTAAACATGTTGTACCTCCAAAACATGTCAACTTTTACAAACAAAAATAAAAAATATTCAAAGCTGTATTAAATAAGGTAGATCATTAAAAAAAACGCGGCAACAAAAGTTAATGAATAAAAAAAGGTAGCATGGGTTTCAGTTACAGATGGAAATGATCATATGAAAACATAGATATGAACTTCTGGGATGTTTCTGAGAGTTTTGTCTCAGTGTATTTTTGTTGGATTTGACTATGTACTTGTTGTGTGTTTTATGTTTGGTTCTTTTATAGTGGCGCAGACATGTGGTTTGTCACGTGATGCATTTGTTATACATGTTTTAAGTTGCATGTTATATTTTGGCATGTTTGGTGGAACACTGTTATGGCATTAATCATTAATAAATGATGTATTCATGTACTTGTAACATACTTCTATGCTGTTTGATACATATCATTACTTCATGTTTTATTACGTGAACGTGTTTCATTCAACTACACGCCATCGAATTTCAAATTTTGTTCTGATAGTACTGCAAAATTTTAAAGTTTCGGCGGTGTACAACTTACTATAACCCGTTTAGACACGAAATTTGAGAAATTTGAGAAATGTAATGGGTAATAATATTTCAATAACTTTATATTTAAATTAACTATTGTAACAATTAAAAAATATATGGTTTTGTAATTATTAAGATTTTTTTTGAAAATTATATTAAATTTTTAATACTTACATAGTTATAATGCGTGCCCGTGCACTTACGAGATTTTACATGATATTTTCATTATTTATTAATATCCATAAATATTTTGTATAAATTTTTGTTGCACGAAAGATTTGACTTTATTTAACTGACATGGTGTTTAGGTTGATCTTATTTAAATTTAACTATTCATATTATTACCTTGACTTTATGTGTGTTTAGTAGCACATAATGACCTTTAACAATAAGTGTGTTGTAATATGTAAAATCTCGTCTTTTATTTTCTTCTCACGTGTGAGGCCGTGCTTTCACTTTGATATTTATATTCATATTAATAATAATAATTTAAGCCGATTTGTAAACCTGAGCACGGGTTAAACTTATAAAGAAGGAATAACACGAGTCGTCATTAAATGTGGATAGTTAAAAAATAAGACTTTTTCCGGATATCCTTAGTTAATCTTATAAAGAGGAATATTTATAAAGAGGAATAACATGAGTCGTTTGTATAAACATAATAACGCGTATTCATTTACATGTTATAGTAGCTCATGTTTTTTTTTTTTTTTTTTTTAATTCCGTGCAGATACATTAGTTATTCTATATTGATTATGATATTTATAAATAATAATAACATAATGTTGTATTTTTTATAACATATAAAGTATAAAGGGTATAAAGTTCAAGAGATATTTATGCAAATTTATTAAGTTATTAAAAATATGGAAACTAATAAGTATACTTTATTCAAATTTTAACAATTAAAATTTTTTTAATCATCTCATTTTTTCTAATTGACACATGTTTTTAGCATATTTATAAGTTAGACGAAAATTTAATATGACCAAACTGAGCTTTAATTTTAACTTTTATTGGTCACTATGAATACTCAATTTTAACACGTATACAAAATGATGCACTTCCGTTAATCAAAATTATACATTGGTAGGTTCAGTTTTCAAATTTTGGAATTCTCTTATGTTACATAAGAGATTTTATTTTATTGTGATACTGGATAGTGATTTGTTTAAAATTTTGAATAAGTTTAAGAGGGATGTACTATTTGAAATGGATAAAAAGATGGGTTATGTTATTAAGACCCTTTATGATATGACAATAGGAGATTTTGATCAGAATGTACAAACCGCGATGCACACTGTATAAACCCATAATGCATATGGCCCTACAAAACCCTCCTACGGGAGTGTCCGTATAAGCTCCCTCTAAAAAGATTAGTTGCATAAGTTATCAACATCTATTTGTTTAAGAAGATGTACTATTAAAAGATCTTAGAAACAGAAATAGATCTTAATTAGCTTATTCTTTGTGCTTGTAAGCGGCTAACAAATTAGCATATTTAACATTTAATTAGATCTAAATGCTAAAAATAGAATATTTCATTCTAACATGTGAAATGATACGTGGACCTAAAAGTGGATCTAATTGTGGACCCAAAAACATGTGGCATCATTCAGATGGCTGCAGAGGGACTCACTTATCTTACAACCAATCAGGATCATGTTACATGTTTTTAGGTTCACAATTAGCTCCACTTTTAGGTCCACGTATCATTTCTCTTCTAACATTTCTACCCAAATAAGACATGCGTGATTAAAAACATATAAATGGCTTCAGAACCAATTATTGTCTAATACTTTAAGATTTTGCGTCATGAGGAGTTAAATATAACAACACCATAACGAACTAAAAGTAAGTTAATAGTAAAAACCAAAATCTATAAAGTTTATCATAAGTTTTGTTCTTGTTTTAACACCAAAAAAAAAAAAAAAAAAAAAAAAAAGGACACCGACAAGATGAAACTCTATCGTTTTTGTGTGGATGCCATCCCTGCATGCGTTTTGCTTTCACGTACTATAGACTATAGAGGACCAAACTATATATAGACATATAGGTACGTGGAAATTAACTCACACACATGTGTACATCTTAAATCTTAAAAGGACGATAACCACATGTGTTTCGTTTGGTGTATATCATTATATGTGATGTCTCTTTAAGAGTCGATCTTTGGTATTTTCTTTTTACTTGGAGTGTTGTTTGGTGTTGTAGATCGTACTATGTTTAATTATATTAGATGTATTTTGTTTAACATCAGTGTCTGATTTTATGAAGCTTACAGAAAAATATATCTCATGAAGCTACAGAAAAGTACTAACGTTTTTTGTTGACCATTTATTGGAGGTTAGGTCAGTCATAAAGTAACAAACATGAAATCGTCCACAAAATGTACGATAAAATTACCCTAGGAAGACTCATTAGTTTAATGTGTACTTGAATAAGTCACGAGTTATTTATATTGACCGCCTGCAATAGCGCAAGTGTTGCTATATTAAAAACGAGAAGTGTTTACATTTCAGTATTTAATAAATGTTTTTTTTATTGCATGTTGTTTATATAAAATGATGTATGATGTAACATATAGAAGCCTAGTAAAATATCAAAGCATTTCAAGCATGCATGCTATCCAACTTTTAAATTTGTGTACAAGATTAGAAACTATGTATAGAGTGTTCAAAACGCTTCTAATAGTTAAAACCTAAAAATAGTACGTATTGAATTAAATTTATGCGTGTTTGGTGTCGTGGAAGAGTTTTGAGTTTTCTTACAACTAACATTGAAACGAATTGTATAATTATCTACAAATATCTATAAATAACACCATATTAAAGTTTGATGACATCATTTCATGTTTTATAGTATGATATTTTTAGTTTCTTTGGAATCTTTTTAAGGGCTTTTGACGTGTAAAATTTTACATATACGATATTGAGTAAGCTCAAGCTAAGTTTTCATGAAAGTTCATAACAATCCTACCATGAGTTCAAACTTTTCAAAGGAATTGACTTAATAACTACTTTTTCTTGAAAGGTAGATGGTGATTTAGTACTTAAATAAGGTAGAGAATATATTATTGCAAAGAATATATAATGTTAGGTATTGTTGTTTTATATATGAGTTTAGGATTAAGTTCGATTTGTATTTTGGATTTAAAGTCTTATAAAAAAAATTATATAAACAGAGAGATCGAGATAGAATAAGAAGAGACTATGTCTCACAATATTCTTTAAACCTAAGCTAAAGCTATGAGGATTACGAATAATACAATTTTATGGATTAACTCTCAAATCCTTAAGTTAATAAATCAACCAAATATTACTTTTTTCACAGGTCCTTAAACCTAACCCCAACCCCAAACCCTCTAAAATCAAACACACCCTTAATAGGTTTAGCTACTTATAGCAACTTAGGTAGGAAACGCAACACGGTTTCCTTTATTTCTGGTCGAAATCATCGACCTTAATTACTAAGTATGAGTCTAGGACTCTAATCAAGGAAATTAAACATCAAAAGTAAGTAAAGTTGATGTTTAGATAATGTTGATAACCCATCACATGCGTTTTAGAGACAATTGTTTGTCCGAAATTGCATTGAAGCATAAATTAGTTACTTCCTTTCTTTTTTTTTCTTTTTTTTTTAGAGAAAAAAGTATTTCTTCCAAAAAGCTCCTTCAATTTTTTAATAACTTTTGATTACTGAGAATCATACAATTATACACTTGCGCAGTAAAAATAAACCCGTAAAGTATTAACTATTGAATATTTAAAAGATACAATATCAAATCTCATATAAAATTGATTTTCCAACTTACCATTGACAAAATTTTAAAAGTCGTACACAATTTTGTATAGTATTAAACGAGTATCTGCATATGGCAACGAATATGGCAACGAGATTATATAACGTAATATATTATGTTTGCAATATTCTTGTTAAGTGTTTCTTGTAAAACTTATGCATACAACTTAAAATAATCAAGTTAACTTCAAAATGTTGTAACATACGATAAATCAAGTAAAAGACTTAATTTTAAATGTATTAACAAATGTATAAAAACTTATAGTGGAACTGAAAAAAATAATTTTATTTTTATTTTTTTATTTTATTTTTATTTTTTTTTAAGCGTGTATGTTTCAAGCAGCATAAGATAAATAACATATATATATTTTTTCTAAATATAAGTCAACTATTTTTGGTAGCATATTAAACACAAATTTAAATTTAAAACCATTAAGATTTAAACCGTAAAATAAAGGGATAGATTGGGTATAACAATTTACTCATATTTAAGATATTTTTAAGTTTTAAGAATAAATATTTTATTTTTATATTTAGTTAAGATTAAGATATTGTATGTTTGGCAAAAATAACAGTTAGCAGTAGCGACAAGCAATATCTGTTTGTTTTGATAAAGCGTTTGATAACATAGTTATATTTTATACCATGCATAAAAAGTGATATCCTTAAACATTATGGGGCTCCTCTCACCAGAAGAATTTTGGTTTTAAAATGTTCTATGAAGGCTTTCGTTGTTTCCCCTTCGTTTTGTTTGACATGATGTAATTCAATTGGAAATTTAGTGTACTTCGTTTGTTGTAAAAAGCACACTAAGAACTTCTTCCTGAGATCTTCAAAGCTGTCTATGCTCTCGGGTGGAAGTTCATCGAACCACGGCCAAGCCGCTCCCATTAGATTCAAATTGAACATGTGGTATCATGTGGGCATATCCCATTTTTCAACCCTAGCTGCAGTTGTAAATTTTTTAAGATGATCTTCCGGGTCTCTTGCCTCGTCATATGTTATCACATTTGCAAGCATTAAGACTCTTTTTTTTTTTTTTTTTTTTTTTTGGGGGGGGGGGGGGGGGGGGGGGGGAATCCATTAATGCGTCTTATGAATAGCGTATTAGACTCACAGTTGTATGGTATGGATAACTCATCCTTTGTTTTTCTAAAGACCTTCGGGATTTGCTTCTCTAGTGTCCTCCTCCAACACTATCATCATTTTCAGAGGAATCCTTTCTTGTTTTTCCCTAAGAAGCTTCTTTTTCCGGATGAGAGTAGTTCTTTTCTATTTCCCTATGCTGGGAACTAGAACATGCTACATAATTTCGTATGAGTTTCCTAGCTTCTCTTTTCTAATGCTCTTCCTAAGCAGGAGAAAACACTTCCTGACCTTGAAAGGCTTGTTAAAGGGGATCAAATACGTTTCCTTGTGAACTCCTAGCTCTAGATCCTAATATAGAGAATACATTCATAGATTGTGATCAAGGTGGTGTTTGAGACCTTGCACTCCCTTTGTCTCTTCTATTTTTCTTTCTCCTCTTGGATCCCTGAGGATCCTGGTATTGAGATGTTTCTTCGGTTTTTTGCTCGGTGCTTTCACCATAGCTCAACGACTTCGGACATCTTGAAGCTTTTTCTTTTTAGCTCTTTCTGCCATAAAAGGGAGTAATTGCTTGCAATATTTTTTGTTAGTGCAAATATTATGATATTTAAACTAAACGGTTTTTTTTTTCAATTTTAATAATGACAAACATGTAACTTGTAATACATAACGTAAAATGCGCAAGTTACTTGTAACCACAAGTCATCAAAGCATACCTATCTCAGCATCTCTCGACATCTCAGACACAAGTTCCCATTTTGACGTAAACCACTCAAGGTATGAACAAACAAACTTATAACTTAATGGATGATCAAAGAAATATATTTTTTTTATCCTAAACTTCACATTTTTATAAATATGACACAATATTTTTTTTTTCAAAAATTGATTTTACAAATTATTTTTGAATTATTAAGAAATGTTTGAATTGGGAATTATATTTAAATTTGTAACACCCAAATTTCCTCCAAAATCAGGTCCAAACTTTCCCAAATAAACCCTCACCACAAAAAGACAGAAAATGAAGCATCTGTCTGTACGGTACCGTTAAACATGGACAGTACCGTTAAATTTAACAGTACCTTCCTAGGCAACATTTAAATTTTTTGTTGCCTATAAATAGTGGACCATTTTGCACTTCAAACAAGATTTTTTTTTTTCACACAGTTTTCCCTGATCAAAACCTTCTTCATATAGTTCATTTTCTTTGGTCATGTAGCTTGTTTTTTGTTTGTTTTCAAGTGATCCAATCATCCATTCAAGCGATCATCTTCTTTCCTCTATTAGTGCTAGAGAAGAACACATCGTATCGCGAAGATACAAAGTGTTGTAGTTATAGTTTAGTGCACTCGTAACACTTGTTACATACTTGTTGTATATTATCGTACACTCGGATATCAATTTCTTGTCATCATACTTACTTAGATTGTGTAGATCGTGTAAATATCGGGTAGATCTTGTAGTTGGTGTTGATTGTGTGTAGATCGGGTAGATCGTGAAGATCGAGTAGATTGGGTAGATCATGTAGATCAGGTAGATCGGATTAGTATTTTAGTCCTGAAAATATGAGTGATGTTGAGATTGGTTCTAGCTAGATTAGAACTCAACATTTAGCTTAGTTTCGGAAAATAATATAAGCTACGCGGTTTATGTGTTTAGGCCTTAAAACACAAGTTTGTTATGTTAGGACACAAAACATAACGGGTTTGGTTGTACCCGAAGAATAACTCGACGTCTATCTTAGTGTCCAAAAATATTGTAAGCGACGTTATATGGTTTTCTCCACCGAGAAGGGAGCCTGTGAATTAGTGAAGTAACTCTCGAGTCGGGTACTCGAGGAGTGGAGTAGGGCGAAGAGGAGCTTCGTGACCAAACCACTGTAAATCATTGTGTTCGGTTTGCGCTTTCTTTTACTTATTTCTTTACTTTTATTTTTGCATTTATAGCTTTACATTTATATTTGTGTTATGCCATGGTATTTATATTGTGTCTATGTTTGTGTAATGGTGGCATGCTTTTTCTCATTATTTTCTACTATCTCTAGTTGTTGTAAGACTATTGTTGACACTTTCATCTTATGTTAAAATTGATCGGTTATTTGATACGAAATATTTAAGTTTTTAAATGGGAACGTATTCAACCCTCCCCCTTCTACGTTTTCCACATTTTTTACAAAACTTGTGAACCACCTCCTTCGGGGCATACTCTAGTGGGAAATCATCTAAGTCGTTCCTTCCATGTTGACGGTGTTTCAAACGGAACCGTCAACATTAGTAGGAGTGTTCTTAACAACATGATTCATGTTCGTAGGACGTAGTTGTGTTTTGGTCCCACGAATTGTGCCACTTGATAACACAAAGTTTAGCATAACTATTTATCTCCAACAATCAACTCGAGGAAGTCGCTTGTTTTAATGGAATATGAGATTTCGCGAAATGGAATATGCTAAGATAAAGCACTGTCAGTCTCACGTGGGAGGTGATCCCATAATCAACTTCAGGTGTGAGTGTAAAAGTATGTTTTGAGGATTGAAAGTTGAGAGAGTAAAGTGTTAGTATGTGATGATATCAAATAACAACATATTATTAGCATCATTTATCCTATGTATATTGCTTGTTTTGTATTATTTATATGAGAATTGATACTTAATTGCTTACTTTTGTAAATCCCAGTTATAAACAAGCAATTTGTAAATCCCAGTTATTCACTCGCATCCACAAGAACTCTCGTATCACTGATTTTATTGCCTATTCACTCAGTTTCGTGCAAAAAGTAAGCTTTCAAATCAGTTTTAAATGATGTTTTACATATATATCTTGCTTATCTACCCTTAGTTTTAACTATTTCATGCCCAATTGGGATGTTAGGGTTTAGACACCAAGAATACGTATGTCTCACTATTGAGTTTAAATTGTGGTGTGTTAGTGTCAAAATTTTGTGGTTAGATGACTGAGATAGACCGGTTTGATCACTAATTTGAAAGAAAATGGGTTTTTGAACGGTTTGATTTGGTTAAAATGGGCTGATTTTGGGATGAAGATGAACAGTTCTCGATGCGACATCGTATTGGATGCGATACGAGACTTTAGGAAAGAGGCAAAATGTGCATTTAATATTATTTAAAAAATCCGAGAATTTTAACTGCGATGAAAATTTTTCTTCGCATCGCGGATAAAAGCTCCACGATACGAGCCTTTCTAAATGTCATGCGATGGCTTGCCATCACAGTTTTCAATACGAATGTTTTGGATCCGAAACTTTATGCAATGGCTTACCATCACATCTAGTTTGGTCTGTGATACCTGTCTCACCTTCAATGCGTAGTTGACTTTCATTGATCATGTGCTCGCAATACCAAATCCGCGATACCAGATATTGCGAAGCTTTTTCACCCACTTAAACTAAATGTTACTCTGCCTAAATTTTTTAAAATCTTTGCAAAACTTTTATAATTCTTATATTTATATAAAGTTTTTCAAACATTTTAATAAATTTTGACTAAGTAACAAACACTGATCAAACATTCTTTCTCAAATTAAGTCACAATTTGTTCTTAATGATTTTTAGAAAAGCCAATAATCTACACAAGTATTTTCCTCAATTTGTTTTCATCAAAAATAATTTTTCTCATTTTAAGAAGAAATGAAAACCTTTGAGACATAGAATATTGCATATGCTTAGTTTTCTTTGTTAATTAGACTAGGATTGTATCACTATTATTGCCTTAACAGAATATGTGATGTATATGTTTAATTACTAGACTTAGACTTTTCTATGATTGCAATTTTTATGAATACTTTGTGTACATACCTGATTTGACGGATATGTTTATAAAAAGTTAGTGATTGCCAATGCCATGAATTTAATTTTAAACCAATTCATGCAATCACCTAACAGATTTTTCACTCTTAATTGTTTTAATTCAAATGGTTTTGAGACGACTCAACACTATTTAAACTAAGGGTATCTCATCTTCAAGGTAGTCATTAGGGCTAGTTATCACCTAAAAACTGATAATGCATCTCTTTAGCTACACAATGTAACAGAGTATCCAAGGTCTAGATATGTTTTGAGATATCTCACACTTATGCAACAAAAGCTCTTTTAAGAAATACTAAAGTTGACTTAATTTATGACTTATCATCTTCAAGATGGTTACTAGGACTAGTTATCACCTAAAAGCTGATAATGGAATCCTTTAACTAGCCAACGTAATAGAGAGTCTAAAGTATTGTCAGTTGTTAAGAAATCTTACGCTCACGCAACAAAATTTTCTGTGAAAGTTTTTATTTCCAAAACCAAGTGTTCTAGTTTAACTAGAAAACTTTTGTTTGAATACAAGTTGATATTTTTCCCAATGCTTCAAAAGGGTTAGATAAACGTATTTTCTAAAGCATGAGCATTATAAAACAATGTTTAATCTATACTTTTTTTTTTTTTTTTTTTTTTTTTTTTTTTTTTTTTTTACCTTAAACAATTTTTGAAAGAGTATCACAAATCAACAAATTTTTTGGTGAGGAAAATAAAAACATAAAGAGAGAATAAAATCGCATGTTAGAAGAAAAGAGCATGCGCTTATTCTACAAAAGCAAGAAAGCATAAGAAAAGAAAAAGAAAATGAAATATGCTCGAAAAATAAATGCCAGAGCATATAAAAACAGACAGAGTGAAAAATAAATATTGTAAACTTTATCAAGATTCTTACATCTTTTATGTCATTTCAGAATCATTCATCACAATGGCTCAAGAACAAACTCATGATCAACCACAACATATTCAAGAAGATGCTCCAGCTGTACCAATACCAACAAATGAATAACTTGTGCCAACAGCTGAATACATCAGACTTGGTGAATGCAATCACCAATTCCGCATCTCTCTCTTTGAATGTGATCACCCAATCATCCCAGCAATCCTTAAAAATCATCCAACTTATCCTATGCTCTCATTATCCGACTCTACTACCTCCATGATATATCTTCAACAATTCTGGCGTCATGTTGTGTTCCTCACTGAAACCAAACCCGACACAATCCAAAGCACCATTGAAACACAACAGATTACACTAACATCAGAAGATCTTCGAATGGCACTCAATCTTCCTGCCGTGGTACATGGCAACCTCACAGCATATGAACAACTAGGGGTGTTAACGAGTCGAGCTTTTAACAAGCTACTCGAGCTCGAGCTCGTTTGACTCGATCTCGAGCTTAATATTATCTAGTTCGAGCCGATCTTGAACATATAATATTGTTCGATTAGTTTGACGAGCCGAGCTTTGAAAACTAATATTTAGCTCGGCTCGTTCGTAAACTCGTTTAAATAACTCAAGTCGATCGAGCCGAACGAGCTAATCGAGCTTAACAAGCTAAGCGAGCAATTCGAGCTTTACAAGCCAAGCACTAATTATATACAAGTATTTTACTTTAATATTATAATATCAAATAAATATTCTTAATATAACCCAAACACAAGTTATAATACTTTCTTAATATTATTTACTTTAACTTGAACCTACACGTCAGGCTTTGTTTTTATACCCTTCTTGCTTTACTCCTTTTGTTTATATCTTTCGATGTGGGATTGCTCTTTGTTTGCTTTTACCTCTTTTATTCTACACTAATACACTACTGAAAATAAATGCTAAAGTTTTCATACAAGTTTAAAGATTACGTTGTTACATTTTCATTTTTAGATTGTATACACAACCATCAAAAAATGGAGGTACAAAATATAGATGTCTATAGGCTAGCATCGAATCAGTACAACTCTTAACAGAATACTAGCAACATGCCCGTGCTTTGCAGCGATGTTGATACATAATCTGGCGCGGGCTGGATTCGACGACTCTCCCTGGGCCGTTCGTCGTCTTCTCGAGCCCTGAGCAGACCTGTCAACAAAGAGAACCCGTTAGGAGTGGACCCGAGGCCGTAGCCCTGGGATCCACGTCCGACGGTCAAGTTAGTATTGATGCGATATAGCATACAAGAGTTAGGTTTAGGGTAACCTGTTATGTTGTATTCTCTCCTCCTTAAGGAAGGGATCCCAACCATGTATTTATAGGGCATGGATTAGGGTTTAGGCGTAGAGTGGGCCGCTGTCTGTCGGGCCTGACCCATTTCTAGTCCAGTCCAGACTATACGTCCACAAGCGAGCAGATAAAAAGAGTCGTAAAATAATAACGTAAAGCTTGAGTTATGTTATAGATTGTTTAACATCTCATGGCAACCAAATATATTTGCGAATAATATAACAAGAGATTAAAAGTACATATAATTAACATTTAGACTCTTACAATACCTAAAAACTTGGTTTAAAGTTGCTTTTTGTGATTCGATGGGTGCAGCTTGTTGCAAATGCGAGCGCATTTTGCACGCAATGCATTTTATATTAAAAAAAAAAAAAAAAAAAAAAAAAAAAAAAAACCTTATACGTAGTATATTAAACAAATTACCAAGTAACATATTCAACCCGTGTAATCTATTTAACCCGCCAACCCAAGTATATATATGGGTTAAATAGGTCAGGTTGGGACGAGAACATCATTCTTTGTGGACGAGAGTTATAACAGATATCCATGGTCATTCGGGAGATCTCAGTTCCTGTTTTTACTCCCAATGTAGTGGCACAAGTGTATGGGCTCGCACTGTGAAATCGATCAATAGTTTGAATGAAAAAGGTATAGTTTGATGGTAAAGGTACTAGGTTTTGGCAAGATTCATGGATCTGTGACACTCCTCTCACAATCAAATATCCTTAACTTTTCCATCTATAAATAAACCAAGATTACCTTGTTAGTGAAAAATGGAATGGTGAATGGATTTGTAGGTGGTTTAGTCCAATAACAGGTGGTACTATAGGAAGTCATTTCGAAGAGTTACAAAACTTGGTTTCTAATGTTCAATTAGAAGAAGCAACAGATGAGTGGCAATGGAATGTTCTTAATCAAAAAATATTCACTGTTAAACATACTCGGCTTCACCTCGATCACCTTATCCTCCTGTCTGAATCCCCTGCTACCCGCTGGTGTAAGTCTAATCCACGGAAAGTGAACATTTTGGTTTGGAGAATTCTTAGAAACTGTATCCCTTCTCGATAGAATCTTAGCATAAAGGTGTTGAATTAAGTTCTTTGGCTTGCCCTATTTGTTCAAAACACCCAGAAACATCTCATCATTTATTTTGGACATGTGATCTTGCATCAGCCATATGGGATTTAACTTTCAAATGGGTCGATCATTACCCAAACACATTAAGCTCTTTAACGGAGGTGTTTTCGTGGCTTGATAATATGAATATTAGATCTTCAAGGAAATTGGTGTTAGAATCTATTATCGGGGTCTCTGTTTGGGTTATTTGGAAGTTTCGCAACCAACTCGTCTTAGACAAAAAGGACCGGCATCGGAAAGATCCTTTTGATCACATTACTAGTTATTCCTTTCTTTGGTTTTCTAGTAGGAATAGAAATATTCATGTTTCTTGGAACTAATGGATTCAAAATCCTTTGTTAGATCACACTTTGTAATTTTCTACCTTATTGCTAGTTCTTTTTTATAATATCCAGCTGAAAAAAAAAAAAAAAAAAAAAAAAAAAAAAAAAAGAAAAAAAGGTCAGGTTGGGTTTATGTGTAAACATGTTAGGGTTGACATAGCTGACCTGATGATTTAAATGGGTCAGGTTCGGGTTGGGTTTTCAGACCCGCCAACCTGTCAATCCGAACTCGTCAACACGAACCCGACTCGAATTGCCACCCCTTGAGATAGATATTTTGTCCTGCGAATTGATCTTTAACAAAAAGCTTATGCTTCATGTACAAAAATAAAACTAAGGATGTAGGTTCACAATAGTTTTTCAGTCATAACTAGATAAGTGAAAATTTTGTTATCGTACCACATCAAAGAATAAAATAACAACAAATTTATAAAACAACATAAACAATATCCAATAATGTTTCAAAAAAAATCAAACAATGTTCGATGTCAAAGCAGGGTCATCTCCGACTTCTGACCTAAGCGAAAATCAATCAAAATGATATATTTTCTCGATTAACTAGTAAAGTTGTTTATAACTTGCTTGTTTTAATTTCGTGTGATTCTAACAATGTTTTCTTACAGTGTTCATCTACATACATGTGACCTTTTTTCTAATCATAATGTTTATCGTATTCTACAAGCATAAAATATTAAAATGTATACAAATAAACCAAAACATCTTTTACTAAATATGTCAAAGAAATAGATGAAATCCCATTATCAATCTTATATATATAGCACTCTACCCATGTTTGTATATTACTTTACTAGTTTTTACAACAAGAAAAAATAATTAAGTTATATTAACTTTGTATATTACAGTATTACTAAGTTTTTACCTCAAGAAAAACAACTAAGTTATCTTTACTTTATAATTAATAATTAATTAGTCTTGCAATTAAACAAATACTGAAATTTTTTCTCTTTATACAAGTTGTATACAAGTTATGTATGTATGAAAAAATAGGATTCATCCCACATTGAAAGAGGGAGACAAGTAGAGGAGGTAGATTCCTATATAAAAATCTAGAGACCAAGACTAAAGTGAACAACAAATAAAAGGTATATTCTTCATATTACTTTTTGTTGTGTTTTAACCAAATTTAACTATATTTTTGCTATTAAGTTTATTCAAGTTATAAATTTGTTTCTTTTATACGGGCGAGCTTGAGTTAGCTTCATAAGCTTGTTAATAAACGAGCTAATCGAGTTAAATCTCTTTAACGAGCTTCATAAGCTTGTTAATAAACGAGCTAATCGAGTTGAATCTTTTTAACGAGCTTCATAAGCTTGAAATATTGAATCATAATAAAAGGATAAAAAAACTAATCGAGCCTTGAGTTCGAGCTCGAACACTATAAAAAAATTCGAGTTCGAGTTCGAACACAAGTTTAAAAATTTATTCGAGCTCGAGCCGAGCGATTGATAAACGAGCCTAGCTCGAAATGCCTGAAACTCGACTCGGCTCAGATTGTTAACACCCCTATGAACAACCACCAACCGTCAACCAGCTCAAAGAATTCCTCATAGATCTTGGATATGATAAAGATGCTGATGAAACTCACAAGTTCAAAGTCTTGTCGACTTTCAAGAGGAAATGCCTACCTGCAAGATGGGCTACGCTCTTCTCAACTCTTAATCGATGCATTACCGGTAAAGAAACGGGAATGGATAGAGGCATTACTTCATTATATCAAATCATGTATGGTATAGTGAAACAGTGTCACTTCGATTATGCGAAGCTTCTATGGACAGATGTTGTCGACCATGTCCGTAGATCGGAGAAGAAGAAGAATGTATGCATTCCATTTGTCAGATACTTCAAGATACTGATTGCTCAGTTCATGAGGCAACATCCCAATATCACAAGAAGACAAATAGGTCCAACACCCAAAGTGCCGTACATGCACAACACAAGTGGTGACTCAATAGTTACCACCAATGCACCAATGCCTATACCACAATGCTTGTTGGATCTTGTTAACAAGGAATCACATGCATACAAGGAGTACATGGGTTTAGTAAACGCTCCTATGGATAGCTCAAAACCGAGTGGTCCTACCCTGGATGCGTGTAGGGTCAAAGTAGAGTCTAGCTCCAAAATAGGAACCTCTATGACTCATCGAAAACAAACTGCTAGCAAGAGAACAAAGAAGGGTAGAAAATTAACGCAGTTAGATGACGAAGAGGGAGAAGAAGATGATGAGGGAACCGATAAGGAGGATAAGGATAGAAAGGAGTCTAAGGTTAGTGATGAATGTCATGATGACGACGATGGAGATGATAAGGGGGACGGAGATGACACCCATAGACCGGAGATTAGGAAGAAGATGAAGTATGACAACAGTAGGTCTAGGTCCTCTGAGCAACACCAGCTCACCCCTCCCGTCATTATTGATGTGGAACCACCATCATCACCTCCAACAATAACAATAACATCTACAACAACAACAACTGCAACAGCAACAACAACTATTCACACAACAACAACCCCACCAACAACTCACTTTCAACAACTGTCAACAACAACATCTCACCCAAAACACATACATACGATGTCTACATCGACATTGTTTCGAAGAATCTGAGCTAATCCGGTACCAGTTGTAACAACCACACAATTCAACGAAGTAATGGGAAAACTTCGTGCTGACATGGAATCAAGGTTTGCAGCTCAACGACAACAATCAACACAAGCTGAACCTTCCACATCATCAAGATCATTATCACTGTACCGCATCTCCGAACTAATGCTTGATAAAATCTTGAATGATGAATCACTCATGGCAGCACATACCAACCTCTACAATGGCTTACTGGACCCCGAAACTCAACCACTGGCACCAACTCTTGTCACGAATCAAGTCTTGAAAGTCAAAAAAGAAATGACAAAGTTGACCTCTGAGGCAATCAAACTTATTACAATATTGTCCTCAAGAGTCACGGAGTTAGAAAGTCAATGTCGCCCACAATCACGGAAGCGCAATCGGGATGATCCAGACTCGGACAATCCTGAGGGGGAGAAAAGCACTAAAAGACAAAGAATAACAGCCACTGCAACGTTCTCATCCCAAAAACAAACATCATCTCAACAACAACAACAACAACAACAACAAAAATCAAGCTCACAACAACAAACATATAATCCAGAAGAAGTGAATGCTGAAGATGTTGAAGTTGAGATTGATACTCAACAAGAAGATGCAGGTGGTGACAAGGATGACTGGGACGATATGACTTACAGGGAAGGTGAAATACCTCCAGAGACTGGTGGATTCAATGTGTCTGATGTAGAAGATGACGATGTGTTTGATGATGTGCTAAGGGATCCGATACAAACCGAAGAACAAATTAGAGATCCTACAGCAGAAAAGCTTGACTGCATGTTCTCAGATCTGCATGAAAGGTTTGGAATCAACATTCAGGAAGGCGACACAATGGATCAAAGAGTTAATAGCATTTATGACTCCTTAATTTACAAGTTCAAAAGTGACAGAGATTTCAATACCAGACTTGTAGATAAAGAGGTCTCAAAAGCTCTTGGCGTGTCTTCTTCTTCAACGTTTTTAAGAGAAAGAAGAGAACGCTCTCCATTGTGGAAATAGATTCCCAAGGTTCCAAGATCTGACTCCGCACCTTTAGTTCCGTACTTCAACGACGATCTTAAATATATGTTGAATGGTCCAAATGAATACCTACCATCTACAAAGGAAGTTACCATATATGAGGAAATTCCGGAACCATTTCTGGAAGAAGAAAGATTTTTGGATATATTCTCTGAAGAAGAAGTTGATCATGAGGACTACAACTTTGATGCATTTATAGGGATTATTAATGTTAATGAAAGATCTAAGGGCTTCTACCGACTAAGGCAACTCAAAAGGAAGCCTCATGATGAAGTCTACTCAAGCTCTAGAATCCTTAGATATGTTGAAGTTAACTCCGAGTATCAGCATTCACATGGTTATGTTGATTATCACGTAGTTCAAACCGACAATCAACATTACCGCTTCAGCGAATCAGATTATTTGAATCTTCATCCTCATGATCTTGAAGATATTCTGAAAAGAAGAAGAGACTGCTACGACAAGAAAGCCATCGATCAAGACGTGATCGAATCAGTCCTAATTTTCATGAAAGCCTATGTTGTATTAGTTCACATTGAAGACTTCCAGATGGGGATCGAAAGCTATCAAAGGAAAGTCAACCTGACTCCTCCAATGTTAACTTTCGTCGGTATTCAAAAGATCAAGTGCTGGACCTGCTTCACTAGACCCGGACTTGGACTTTGTGTTGTTTACAAGACCGATAAAAAGCAGAAAAGAATATTCAGAGTCGTTGAAGTAGCTAAGTTCTCCTCAGGTACCTTAATCAAGATACTGAAGAAACTTGAGCGAATTAAGAAACGTGTGGAGAGGCTACAGATTGAGATGACTGCAAGCAATCATCATTTGTTGACTAGAGTTGTAAAAGTGATAAAGGGAAAGGCTCACACTTCGTGCATCATGGAGAAGAATGGAACAAGAATCGGATGTCGAAGATGGCCCAACCGAATACCCATAAATAGAAGACCCGAATGATCTACCCTTAGGGGTAGATTGTTGGAACGCGAAAAGTGTAAATCATCTGTTAGGGACTTCTATTTATATTTTATCATAGTATAGGGTATGTTGTGTAATAATAGTTGTATGCGACACAAGTTTACCATCGCGGAACTTGTATATCCGCGATGGAGGCTTGGCTAACCGTTGGGTATAAATACCCCCACCTCATGGGTTATGAGGTGTGTGTTCTCTATCAAAGTAATGCAAGACTTTTGTTATCTCTCTCTCTCTCTCTCTCTCTCTCTCTCTCTCTCTCTCTCTCTTCTCTCTAAAGTGCTCACACCCACTTTATACATTTAGATTAGTTATAGACGTGATATTATTGGTACAACATATTCTCAAGACTTCACCAGATTTCTAAGATAAAAAGACAAGATGCATCATATAATGAATGGTGATGCGCTATATCACTAAGGCGGTGCATGAATATTCCAGAATATAATAATCTTTGACCCCACACGAAGTTACCTAGATAAGGCGTATCAGATAAACTAGATACGCCGTATCGACCCTACTGCCAGGAGTATAAATACATTTGCAGCCGAATTTTATATACACAAGAGACACCAGAAGAACCGAACAACTGCTAACCACCAAGTACAAGACCAGGAGTAGTAAGAAGGTCCTGCTAGTGCATAATTTCATAGGAAGTTTCGCTTAATTCATTTTAGTACTCTTTAATCGTTTGGTTAGCGTATGTTTCTCTTTTGATTCATACTTGAATATTTCCAAACATGTTATCTTGTGCTTTTACAGATATTATGGGTAAATAACCTGTAGTTATTATCCGTGTTTATTGATTATATGATGATTTATTGGATGCTCATGCGTGTGTTTTGATTACTTTATTACTTCATTACTATTTGCATGTTAATGTAAGCCCTAAGTGGTTAATTAATAATTGATAATCATTAAGGTAGACTTTATGCGGAGTTTTGATTAATCATGACAGGATTAGTCGGTTGAGAAAACTTAAAAGCCGAAATCTAGACGTTTATGGAGTCTAAACATTGGAATGAGATACGCCATGAAGTGATGCATTAAAGAGAGAGAATAGATTTAGTATTCATCATATATGACCGAACATTTGGCTAATACGTTTTCCTTACTATTAGCTTGACCTCTTATTTATTAGCTGTGTTTCTGCTTATGTGTGTTATTTGCTTATCTGCCTAGAATTACTATTTTTATCAAGCCTAAACATCGTGCAAGTCTCTCAGGCTAAAAACCCTCTGCTGCGTTAGATTTGGTTTAATTAGACTAACTTTAGAACTAAAATACTAATAGATATTTAAGTATAACTTTCCACTCTTAGTGATCGACACTCTATTTACCAACTAAGCTACATTGATCAGGTACACTGCCCGTTAGTGTTTGTTATAGGTTAATTCGGCTAAATATAAATTTAAAACTTGATAAACATAATATATACCTACAACAAAAGACACACCTAAATTTAAATGATCCATGGCCTGGTTTTTATAGGCTAAATAGTTTGTCATTTTTTTCGGATCACGGGTGGCGGATCACGCTAACATTCGGTGGGTAATATCATGATCGCGTTGGTGTTGGTACCTTTGACCCTTATCTTTTAAGGATAACCGAGCTACTTTGTTTGCACGCATAGCTTGCGGCTGTTTGTGGGAGTTGTGCCGCCACTAGATCTTGCATTTTATCCATTTCTGAAATGATATGGTCGGCACTTTTTTCTCACTACGTATTCCTTTCTTCTCTTAGGCTGGACAGAGTAAAGGGATTCAATCCCCCTCTTTTTTTCTGTCACGTCAACTTTCTCTCTCCAGCGACCTGCAGGCGATTGGGTGCCCCAGTAAGGGCGACAAGTTCTTTTTTTTCTGTTTTTTAACTACAAACTTAATAAATCATTAATTTTATTAATAATTAAAATAGTACATCGATTGAAAACATTACATAATAATTAAAACTTAATAATTAAACTATAAACTTAATAATTAAAACTTCAGTTATAGTCTGGGTGATCCCATGTTTGAGAGTTGTCAGAGTCGAAACCGTCCTCATACGCAGAGAACTTCGCAAACTTCTCTGCATCTAACTTAGCTTCCAACCTGCTCAGCTCCCGCTCCTTCTCAGAGTTCCAGCCATCATCATCAGCTGTCACATTTTCCTTAAAACTTAGCTGAAAGTGATCCAGATGAGGTTGCCGTTGTTGTTGCTCAAAAACTCTTGGTGCAGATGAACTTGATGCACCTTGCACAAATTGTTGTTGTTGTTGTTGTTCCTCAACAGCAGCAGCTTGGACATTTTCCTCAAAACTCCAACTTATCTTGTTGGAGATTTGGTCATGTATTTGATTTTCATAAGACAACAAAGTCTCAACAACGACAGCATCTTTGCGATATTCATCGTACCAAAACTGGTCGATCACATATTTATAGTCGTCAGAGATGTCGTTACACTCAACGTATCGTTCTCTTAAACGTCTTTTGAGTGCCTTTGCGAGTTCAAACTTTTTAATCACTTTGAAAATAGCCTCTTGGCGTTCCTTGTCGTCTTTTTTAGCTTGTTTTTTGACATAGTTTTGGATTTGTTTGGCGTTGTGGGGAAGTTTACAAGCCATTTGTTTTGTGTTTTATTTATTGTTTGAATTGTGTTTGAAAGTGGGTTTGTGGGTATTTATAGTGTGTTATTATTATTTTTTTTATTATTATTTTTTTGAATGCAACGTACGGCTATTATTATTATTATTATTATTATTATTTTATAAACATCACTTTATTGAAAAACAAATAGGATTATTATTATTATTATTATTATTATTATTATTATTATTATTAATTTATTATTATTATACTTTAAACCGTTAAACATTATTTTTACAACGGTAACATGAATCAAAAAGCAAATGAAATGGTAAATGCCATTCGATCAGCTACACAACCCAAATGGGGTTTTTTCGTCCCACAACCGAATACACACACTAAGGAGGATCGATGAAAATCGATCGACTTACTCGATCGTTGTCTCCTTCTGTCACCAGCCTTAGTAAGTCATTTGTTTCGTCACTTGGAGCTTACTTGATGAGGCGAGAAATGATCCGTTTTTAGGGGGTCATTTAAGCCCGGAATTGAATTTATTTGATCAAATATTGCCCTATTTCGTTCCTTTTGTGATTTTAGGTACTTTGGGAGTGAAATCTGAAAAAGGAAGAAATTCGGACGTTTTTGGAGCATAAAAGTGAAAAAAACGCCAAAGACTTTATTTTCCATGCTGGGAACAGTGTGTGATGGCGTCAAGAGTACTTTCCTGACGGCGTCAAGAGTAAATATCATGATGACCCAGTACAGAAATGAAGGCGTCACAAGTAGAGCGTCAAGAGATAAAAGTGTGACGGCCTGCAAAAGTGGAGTTCATGACGGCGTCAGATGTAGATCAAGGCAGTCCGAGGATTATTTTGGCGGCGAGATGACGGCGTCACAAGTTTGTTCTTGACGCCGTCAGCCTCAAATATCTATATATAGTTTTCTAATTTTCATTCATTAAAGAGGAACAAGTTTGGAGAAATCCTAAGGCCGAACCATATACGAATTTTACAGCTTTTCAAGGGTTTTCAACCCTTGAATCCTTACATGTGTTATTGAGATAAGTCTTTTCTTAATTCAATCAATATGTCTATGTGTTGGTTGTCTATATCTTGTGCTTGTCTTGATTCCACCATGCTAGGCTAGATTTATCTTGTGTTTGCTTAGATCTAATGAAACCTAGATGTTGATTATGTGTTGATTACTTGTTTATGGTTGTATTGGATGAATGATTTCAATGTTAGGCTTAAGAAAACTGGCAGATCTCCAAATGGTAACATGCTTGAACGTCTTAGGAAACATGAACCGATGTGTACTAGGTTTTATTGGTTGTATTTAATGCATGAGTAAATTCTAATGATCCCATGTTAGGAGCTTCTTGCAGGCTCGACATAGGAGTGAAGTAGGCACTCATAGGATTGGGGAAGTAAGTACGCCACCCCATGAATGGTATTAAGGAATACAATCCGTTATCCACGCAACTATAACAAGTAATTAACGTGTAAAAGATATCTAGGGAGTAGTGAAATCTAAGTAAACACATTTCTCCCACTTATTGCTCACAACCTTAGTTTAATATAGTTTATTTTCATTTTAGTATTTTATTTTGATTGCATCTTAGTATTGGGTTAGTTGACTAGCAACTAATTCCGCCCAAAATCCTTCAAACCCTAGATTTTTACTTGCTTTCCTAAAAATATAAAAATACAAAAAGAATCATCCCTCATCTCTAGAACTAGTATTTAGGTTTTCTAATCCTAGCGACACTATTCCTAGCTGAACGATCAATCCCCCGGTACTTGTCATTATATTATACTACAACGATCAGGTACACTGCCTGGTGGGGGTTGTAAGCTTCTCAAGATCCCTTGAGAGGTAAAGCCTGGTGCGATCCCCACGTATCAAGTTTTTGGCGCCGCAGCCAGGGGAATAGTTATTGTCTAGGTTAGAATCTCTTTTTATTAGGTCTACTCGCTAGATTCCTTTCTAGTAAGATTTTATTTTTATTTTTAGGTTTTCTTTAGTCTATCTTATTTCTTTGTGTTTTTGTTCGTAACTTTTCACCACCCGACATCATGGACGATGGGAACATCTTTGAACCCGTCATCCCACCACAACAAAACCCACCACTAGAACCTCTTAGGCCCCGAACCTTAGGAGAGTATTCCCAACCTAGCCACCAAGGCTACCGAAACACCATTGAGCTCACCGAAGCCAATGTGACCCCCTTGCGATCCGACACCATCCGGTTGGTGCAAAGCGGATGTGCATTCCATGGACTTCGTTCCGAAGATCCAAATCAACATCTTAAGGACTTCCTTAAAATCATAGATTCCATAGACCTAGATGTTGCAACTAGAGAGACAACCCGATTACGCCTATTCCAATTCTCTCTACGTGATCAAGCTAGTCAATGGCTTGAGCGTTTACCCGCGGGATCCATCACCACATGGGATGATCTCACCACTCGTTTCCTTGCTCAATTTTTCCCACCGGGGAGAACTACTAAGCTTAGAAATGACATCTTGATGTTCCAACAACGTCAAAATGAATCTCTTTATGAACCATGGACTCGTTTCAAGGACTTACTCCAAAACGTCCCTCATCATGGCATAGATCTTTGGCTCCAAGTCCAAATCTTTTATGGCCATATCAATCTCTCCACGAGGCGAGCCAGTAACCAATCAGCCGGTGGTAAGCTACGTGATCTAAGTGCGGAACAATCATGGGAACTCATAGAAGATCTTGCTCTCTATGACAACGAAATTTGGAATGACCCCCGTGATTTGAACAAAACGGTCAAGGCAATATCTTTGCCTTCAAATAACTCTAGCACTCCCGACCGTAGGATCATGCAACTTGAGGACCAAGTCAAGTTTCTCATGAAACCTTACGAAGCTCCTAAGCCTTCAAGCCAAGTGAACAAAAACACTTCTTCATGCGAATTATGTAGTGGTCCCCATGACACTCGTGATTATGTGGAACTCCCCGGAACAGCTTTTGCGGACTACGTATCCTCGCGTACCGACGAAGCGGGAGATAAGTGGTACACTTTCAAACCCGAGCCAAACCCTTACGGTGATTCCTACAACCCCTCTTGGAAAAATCACCCACACCTTAGGTGGAAACAAAATCAACCCAATTCTTCCAATCCGCCTAATCGTTACCAACCAAACGGTCCACCCTCCAACCGTACTTTCAACAACAATCCTTCTAACAACTATGTTAGTACCAACAATCTTGAAGGATTGATGTCTAAGCTCATGGCATCTCAAGAAGCTCGCATAGCTAGGTTTGAAACCGAATTCAACCAACAACAAACGGAGATGACCAACAAGATAGACAACTTGTTGAAAGCCCTCAACAACCAAGCGTTAACCACACCTAGGAAGGACACTAGGGACACCAATAACGGAATCCAAATTAAGGACCCCTCATCATCTAAACATGTCGACTTTGTCAATGTTGTCACCATTAAGCCAATAGATAAGGAGATAGAAGAATGTAACAAGGATGAAGTTGGAGTAGAAACCGAAACTAGGGATGAAAGTAGGGAAGTTGAGGTTAATAAGGGAAAGGAGTTAGAGGAAGTAGAAACTATAGAAAAGCACTTTGATAAGTTGCCCACCATGGAAGAACGGGAGTACCATAAGGATTTATTCGATAGTCCCGAGAGACCATATATCCTTGGCACACCCCTTATCAAAATGGGAGACCCCTCTAACATTAACATACCATGCAATATCGGGCACATGCATATATGGAAAGCTTACATCGATCTTAGATCTCCTGTAAACATCATGACTAGGACTTATTACAATTGGGTAATGAAGAAATAACTTGATTTTAGGATGATGCCCAATAGGAATTTGATAAGTAATTTTGTAGGAAGAGTGAAGGGATTGCATGTGATTATAGGTAATTTCACTTATGAGATTGATTTTATGATAGTGGAAGACACTCGTCCGGTGATAGATGATTGCCTAAGCCAAATAATATTCGGAAAACCATTTGTTGAGGCCACTAGGATGAGTTATGATCCGACTTTAGGGATAGTTAGATTCAAGGAAGAGAATTATGAGATTGCCAACCAAATGCCTTACAAAATTGAGCAATACCGCCTTCTCTCTAATATAGAAAAGGAACACAAGCAAGCGGCTTATTATAGGAATGATGAGGATAGACGTAGAGGAGTAGAGTATGTGAAAAATAGGATGCTTGGTTTCTATAAAGAATGCTTGCAACTAGGTCTGGAATACAAAACTGGCTTAGAAGACGACCTAGAGAGTGGAACCAAGGATGAGATCACGTAGTAACCCATGACCTTGAGTCTAGCTACAAGACTCGTAAATAAAGAAAAGCGCTTCTTGGGAGGCAACCCATGCTTTGTGTGATTTTATTTTGTTTGTTTGTTATTTGCTTCTGTATGCATGCTTTATTTTTATTGTTGGTAGATCATGTTTCTAAACTAAATAGTGGAAATACTTTATTTTGTTGTTTTGGCCTAGTCTTAACTTCACCCAAAAGGTACTTTTGCAAAAGATAAGTGTAAGGGGAAACCCCAAATATGTTTTTAAGAAACAAACCGATCATGATTCTCCACAATATTAAGTGAACATGTATATTCGTACTTGTTAGAGTCAAATGCTTGTATTGAGTCATAATGAAGTTTTGCAGGATTTTCCAGGAAGTAGGACCAAGTTTTTCCAGAAATTTTCCGGAAACTTAACATAAGAATTTCTGCAGGTCACTTCTGACGGTGTCATGAGCTTGCTCTTGACGGCGTCACGTGTAAAAATCTGAAAATTTTACCAGTTTTGTTTTTCTAACGGAGTCTTAAAGTTTTTGTTGAATTATTAAGTTTTATAATCTTTAGGAAATCTACAAACTTCATTCCACAAGCATTATATCTTATTTTATTTTATAGGATTTAATAACTTATGTAGATTGCCGCCGATTTTATGCGAGGTTGCTTTGTCTGTTTTCTCATGATTTACAGGTTATGTATGACAAGAAAATTTATTTTTCTGGAAGGGAAGCTTTGATTGTTCATTTTCTTGGAGGAAAATCTAACCTGGCCACCTTGTTATCCATACCGAGTGAACCAGGGGAGTATTTGATTTCATTTGTTTTACTTATTTCACTTCTACATTCTTTACTTGAACATTGGGGACAATGTTCATCCTAAGTGTAAGGGGAGGGTAAAATGATGATACCTTACAGATACACTTTCGCTTGAGTTTGTTTGTTTGATAGTAGATGTGTAATAAAACTATGAGAAATACTTTTTAGTGCAATTTTAGCGCCAAATTTAAATTTTTTTACAACATTTAGGAGTGTAACTTTAGCCATAGCAAGCGTCTCATAGATAGGAGATTGTATGACTAGCACATAACCGTACTTTCAGAAAAATTTTCCACCCAAATATGTGAGGTTCGCCTTTAGATTTGATAGGAAAAGCATTTACTATTAGTGCTTATGAGTGTACCAGTAGCATTTAGATTCTAGAACTTGCGTTAGTGATGCATCTCGAGACCGCTAGTGAGACTACATTCGTGTAGTTGGATTTACTACATGATAAGAGGCATTAGGATCACCCTTGTGTTAAACCCGTATCATAATTACTTGACCATTTAAGTCATATTACTTGGCTAGTTAAGTCAATTAATTTTTCCCACACCTTAGCGTTGTACTCATTTTTAGTACACGAAACCCCTAGTACACCCCTCCGAGCCTATCTTTTCGTTTCTAACTTTAAGCATTTTACTTAAAGAAAGAATTTGTTACACCCCACTTAAATGTACACCCAAATCGCCTTAGCCTTCCGTGTATGCACTCATTTTTAGTGCATTATTGTAATTTGTCAAACCCTAAGTTAACTATCTAATTGATTACATGGTTGCTAAGTCGAGTCATATCCTTGTACATATTGTTTTGGGACGATTGGGACTCATGGGTAAAGTACTTATTTTATGGAGTAATGGGGAAGAACATCATATATTACCCCCGTATGTACGTTAATCTTAAAAGTACTCCAAGTGTTTTGATTTTCTTAATTCGAGTCATTAGATTAGTTATTGTAAAGTATGTAAAAATTCAAGTGTAAGGAAAATATTCGTTCCCTATGATGTATTATTTTGGATGGTAGGGTAAGAGTGTATGAAGATAAAAAAAAAACAAAAAAAATCGAAAAAAAAAAACAAAAAAAAACAAAACGAAAAAGAAAAAAAATAGAAAAAGAAAAGAGAAAAAACATACGGACTACCATCCCTTTTTAATCTATGTTCATTTTATGTTTTTGGTTATTTTTCATTTATTAGCTTAAGTCGAGTCTAGTCTTGGCTTAGCAACGCCATATTATACATGTAATTAACCAAGATTGATAACTCGCCACCAGTAAAGACTGCCTATATCCAACAAAACCGTGTATTTCATATCCCTACACCTAACGTTACAACCCTTTAAAAGACCTCTTTGATAGTCTATCCTAGGTGCTTACGCCATGTTGTGGAGGTTTGATCCTTTCCCAAGCCTATGGTAATCTATTTTGCTATGACAGGTAGTGAGAGATATCTTCCGTTTCCATATTGTAATTTATACTTTATTACACCCGAGAGATGTGAGTATCTAAACACTATTTGTGAGGTGCTAGCGTATGACCTCCGTGCTTGTCTTTGGTCTTTAGTGGAACGATTATTTGTTGTAATTACTTTTATATTAGTGTTAAATGACCCCTAACTTGTATTTTGATTAGAATAAAAACGCATTTGCTTGAGGACAAGCAAATCTCAAGTGTAAGGGAATATGATGAGGCGAAAAATGATCCGTTTTTAGGGGGTCATTTAAGCCCGGAATTGAATTTATTTGATCAAATATTGCCCTAAATCGTTCCTTTTGTGATTTTAGGTACTTTGGGAGTGAAATCTGGAAAAGGAAGCAATTCGGACGTTTTTGGAGCATAAAAATGAAGAAAACGCCAAAGACTTAATTTTCCATGCTGGGAACAGTGTGTGACGGCGTCAAGAGTACTTTCCTGACGGCGTCAAGAGTAAATATCATGACGACCCAGTACAGAAATGAAGGCGTCACAAGTAGAGCGTCAAGAGTTAAAAGTGTGACGGCCTGCAAAAGTGGACTTCATGACGGCGTCAGATGTAGATCAAGGCAGTCCGAGGATTATTTTGGCGGCGAGATGACGGCGTCACAAGTTTGTTCTTGACGCCGTCAGCCTCTAATATCTATATATAGTTTTCTAATTTTCATTCATTAAAGAGGAACAAGTTTGGAGAAACCCTAAGGCCGAACCATATACGAATTTTACAGCTTTTCAAGGGTTTTCAACCCTTGAATCCTTACATGTGTTATTGAGATAAGTCTTTTCTTAATTCAATCAATATGTCTATGTGTTGGTTGTCTATATCTTGTGCTTGTCTTGATTCCACCATGCTAGGCTAGATTTATCTTGTGTTTGCTTAGATCTAATGAAACCTAGATGTTGATTATGTGTTGATTACTTGTTTATGGTTGTATTGGATGAATGATTTCAATGTTAGGCTTAAGAAAACTGGCAGATCTCCAAATGGTAACATGCTTGAACGTCTTAGGAAACATGAACCGATGTGTACTAGGTTTTATTGGTTGTATTTAATGCATGAGTAAATTCTAATGATCCCATGTTAGGAGCTTCTTGCAGGCTCGACATAGGAGTGAAGTAGGCACTCATAGGATTGGGGAAGTAAGTACGCCACCCCATTAATGGTATTAAGGAATACAATCCGTCATCCACGCAACTATAACAAGTAATTAACGTGTAAAAGATATCTAAGGAGTAGTGAAATCTAAGTAAACACATTTCTCCCATTTATTGCTCACAACCTTAGTTTAATATAGTTTATTTTCATTTTTAGTATTTTATTTTGATTGCATCTTAGTATTGGGTTATTTGACTAGCAACTAATTCCGCCCAAAATCCTTCAAACCCGAGATTTTTACTTGCTTTCCTAAAAATATAAAAATACAAAAAGAATCATCCCTCATCTCTAGAACTAGTAATCTAGTATTTAGGTTTTCTAATCCTAGCGACACTATTTCTAGCTGAACGATCAATCCCCCGGTACTTGTCACTATACTATACTACAACAATCAGGTACACTGCCTGGTGGGGGTTGTAAGCTTCTCAAGATTCTTTAAGAGGTAAAGCCTGGTGCGATCCCCACGTATCATTACTCATCTATGTTATCTAGATTTGGGCATGGTGAAGAAGGTTCAATTTATGCCATCTCTTTGCTACGGACGCCGACGGCCATACTTGATTCTTCCGTCACTTTCCTCTCCGTCCACTTCAGTTCTTCTTGACGGTCCTGTCTAGATCATGATGTTGGAATATGTGAATCATAACAATAGTATAAACACATAAACATCAAAGAGTACGCAGCGGAATAGATCAAATACATGTAAATAAATTAACCGAATATAAAAGGATGCGTACCTCTTTGTGATTTCTAGCAAGAACAAGAAACCAATGGAACAAGAACTATAAACCCTAATTGGGTTTAATGGTGGATCGACTAGGGTTAGTCGAATAGGGCAAATCACCTTGTTAGCAAAACTATGCTAACACTTCGTTCTTGAACACACGTACTATTAGCGTTTCAATTAGAAAAGCTAGGTTCTTAATTCACAAGCAATCCAAACACAATATTTAGAAGATCGCGTAGGAACCCTAGAAGGGTGTAGTTGATCAACTAAACTAGAATGGATTTGAGCTTAGGAAATCTAGTAAGAACCCTATAAGGGTGTAGTTCGATTTCTAGGCTCAATAAGAGAGAAGAAGAAGAATTAGATTGCAAATGAATCAAGGGATGAGAAAATGAATACATGAAGGCATGTATTTATACTATTCTCATTGCTTGGAGCAAAAGACACAATCACAAGCCCTAGAGGGCATGGATCGGCCAAACATGGGTCACACAAGCCCAATCCATAGCATTCAATTTCAAATCTAGTCCTTCATCTTTTGTCTAACGGTCGTTAGGTACCGTTAAGTGCTCATTTCGTGAATTTAATAATTATTCGTCACTAAAACAATAATTATTAATTAATTGAAACTCATACGTAAAGTGTGCAATCCCGAAGTCTCGAGTTCGAGTCCGGTCATGATATATTAATTTATTATCCGTTAAAACTAACAGCTCCCACTCGGATATAGATTAATGTAACAATGACAATGGTTAGTCTAGCATAACACGCCAATGTCCCCAGAACGATCTCGAGTATGGTTTTCCTGGAATAAACCACATTTGATGATTCATCATCGTACTTATCCTTTTGATTCTAATACTATGTTAATATGGATATGGATCGAAGTCATTCCATAATTAACTAGTGTTTCTCGTTATTTATGATCAAGCAAGATTACCAATTCATCTGAACGCATTCCAGATAGACCTTGGGCATGGCCATGCAAACATCTTGTTACGAGTGGCCAAACAGTATTAAACTTCAAAACAAATTTGAAGGAACCAAATCCTTTATTGACTACAAGCATAACCTATGAACTTTGCATCACCTCTGAAAATAATCCTTATAACTACCAGTTACGGACAGCGTTAGATTATCTCACAAAAAATGAGCTACATCCACAGTAGTTACCTGGTATCTCAAGTCTGAGGATAAATATTCATGATTTACTATAATGACAACATCCATAAGTACAATCATGTAATTGGGATTTCGTCCTATATTCAATTTTTCAATTATTGAATATCATGTGAATTTGGCATGTCCTACGCATCAATATACTTTAAGTATATTATACCAAAACTCAGATTTGTCTTAATTCAATGATACTCCCATATCATTAATTGACAACGGACTATTTAGAATAACATAACATAAGTTATTCATGGATTAAACATGCAAATATGGGATACAATTTATTATTAATGAAAACAAACGTACTCAGTACTTTAATTCATTATTAAATAATAATTGCTTAACATCCCTTTATCCAAATACTAAATAGATCAATGCATGAAAAATTCTTGTTAATGAATTTTGTCTCAAGTAATAACAATCATACTTGTTGACAATTATGCCCCAAGTAATGATAATCATACTTGTTGACAAGGCATTATTCAACTAACTTTGATCTATCGGAATTTTGAGAATACTTATTTTAAGAATTCAATTAACGAAATTCTTGTATATGTGCATTCAAATATTTTGATATAACCACATAATACATCATAAAATGTGTATGACATCCTCAACATACAATTTATGATAATTAAACTTCCAAACCTTTTAAAGTTTAAGTATTCTTATTCTTTAACGTATAATGCAACTATGCTTTTCGTTAAGCATAACTAGTACACATGGCTATTAACAAGGATGAAATCCTTCCACGACTAGTATTGAGTGTCATCTCAATTTATATTAGCATCATTGTATGCAAACAACAATATGCTCTTTTCCGTAAACTTCAATGTGTAATGTTTTATTCCTTCCAAACTTTCAAGTTTGTTGGCTATGTCAATTTTACAAATTGTTCATTTATAGAATCTAGAAATTGTTCCAGGCTGAGGATGTGATTTTATATCCAAATATACTCCTTTAGAATATTCATTACACAACTTATCTAATATATTTCAATTAGATATCAATGTTGTCAAATAATCTTTTATCGAAGCATGATATAACACATGATGTACATGAAAAATTCTCGTGTCCAACTTAAATTTCATTCATGTATTACATATCCATTTAAACTTTCTAAATGATATATCATGTTCTATTAGATTCATTTACCACACATGTTTACATCAATAAACATATATTCAAGGTTGTATGTTTTACTTATTAAATCTTTCAAGTAAAGTTTCATTCCAAGTTATAACTTAACATTTAACTTATATAGAATGTTATTTCCTATATGTTATACAACATATATGATTTAAGTAAGTAAACATAATACTCCCACTAGCTTTCAGAAATACTTAGGAGTTATCTTATTTTAAATTATAAATCAAACATGGATTTAAGATTTTAAACATAAGACTTATCTCCTCGATGCATGCATTTATCCATACTTGGATTCTTGCATTTTGTATACTTTCAAAGATTTAAATGAATTCATAAAACTCTTAATTACTCATCGTCCTCGCTTAAGTAATTATATAAGAAAGATGTTTTATAATCCATTGTCAAATTTCATATTCATAAAAATGAGTATGACAATTACCATCTTTGTATCTTTAATGTACTTAGGAAAGAGTATTCAATCATAGTTAATGACTTAAGTATGATTAATAATCTTGTCATAAGACATGCATTAAAATATTTATACAATTTCGTCCATATGATTTATTACATGAAGATTTTAAACCTCTAGGGTTTTCCTTCTCTTGTAGAAACTCATCTTCATTAAGATAAACCAAGTTTTCAAAGTTGACTTATCTTTATGGACAACATCTTAACATTCATAATATGAGCAATTTACCATAATTAGTAAATGCGTCATTATGATTAACAGGCTTACTTTGATCCTGTAATTCATAATTCTCAGCATATTAATTAAATATCTGAGACATCCCTACGGATTTATGAATGAGAGTTTCATCATTTTGAGATTTAACCTTTACATTTCAAATCTCATCATGATTTTCACTAGTCTGGTTTTAGAAGATTATATATTTTGTAGTTTTTGATCTTTCAAGATCTAAACAAAACTCCCACTTGCCTTTTGTATTTTATCTATAAATACTTTAGCAAGATGAGCAACACTAAATCGTTCTCATTTGGGATATTACAAAAACATTTTACAGTTCCTGACTCTTGTTTGTTAAAACTACTTATTAACAAAATTAGAACTTCATTTTAAGACTTTAATGTGATTCATCACATTCCATAATGTCTTATTTAATCTTCTAGGTTGGAGTCTTATTGAGTATATTCAATTCATACTCAATTTTCTAACCTTGATAACTTTTGGAAGAAAAGGAGTCATATTTATCTTTTAATCAAACAATATAACAAGAGTTTGATTTTTCCTAACTGAACACACCACCAACTTGTGATGTTTCATTAGAATTAATATTGTGAGACAAACTAACAATATGTAAGATAAACTTATTCCCTTTGGCTTACCTATTTACCAACTAAGTCAACTTAATGGTACAATAGAATTTCCAAGCCAATTGCATGTTATATAACATAGGTGTCTTTTTGAACAAGTCACTTCACGTTCATGTCTTAAGAAGACATAAATTGTTATATTCCCACTATACATTGTACATCATTGATCAACTCAATGATTTCTTGTTTGAAACATAACAAGTTCAACGTCTTACTTTATTATAAGTATTGTAATAGTTAAAAGACTTCATGTTTATAAGAAGATATAAACATAAATAACTAAAGTATTTGTGAACACCACCACTTGGTTTCAATAGTAATTTCAAGTTAATTTACTACTTCATTTGCTTATGTCATTTTATGAATTATCCAATTTAAGAAACTGCAAACTCACATAATTCCATTACATTAGTTGATCTGCTAGTAATGAAATCATGTAGTTTACCTTTCTATTGCAATCTAGGCAGGTTACACCCTGACGTAAATTGTAAATTCAAGTGTTTCTTTTAATTTGAATATCATAAGACATAAAAGTAGTCTTTTGTTATAATCATGACACATGCTCTACATAAGATAATCTTACACATTAAATGTATAAGTCCTATTAGAACATTGATCTCTTACCTTGCAATTAAGAGAATCCTATAATCATATTTCTATGTATTGCTCCTTTGCACACAATAACCAATTCTCCCACTTGTGCATTGAACATTATCATGCAGTATATAAACAACACAACATACGTTTGTTTATGTGATTCAATATGATTTGTGTCATATGTAGATGTAGGACTACTTTGTCTTATCAGGAAACGCATATGGCTATCCTAAGAACACGAGTGTCTACAATTTGAAAGTAATTATCTTAAAGATAAACTAGCTACTACACAGAAATTAAGTCTTGTAGCTCCCACTGAATTAGAGAACATAACAATAACTCGATATTCAGTAAACAACACAAAGCTCCCACTCGATTTGACAACATTGTACGTGTTTCATAACCAGTGAAAACAATTTGCTTGTTTTTACTTTCCTGCACATTTAGAAAAACCCATACGTAATAATTACTCAGGTTCTAAAATGTGTATTCTACTATGTTTATGATAAGATATTAACTTGAAGAATTTGGGCATGCAGCTTCTTCCTTAATAGGCCTACTATCCCCATAATGGTATGTAGCACCTTTAAAGCACAACAACTAGATAAAATACTAGCTTTGCCTTTTACCAATTTTGCGGTAATTTGTCCAGCTTCTAATAACTCATATTTTCCATTTAACCAAATGCTTTGTTTGTTATAGAAGAATTCATTCACCAAATTAGGGTAATGAAATTTCTATGGAAAATAAGATGTACTATATCCTTAAATATTAAAGATTGCTATGAGTTATATATTAAAATGTAGACAATTCTAATGTTCCTATCATACCTTTCTCAATCATGAAAAGGAATAGGATTGAGTCTTATTCTTCTCTCATGGAAAATAGACTTAGGATTGAGTCTTATTCTAATGTTCCTATCATACCTTTCTCAATCATGAAAAGGAATAGGATTGAGTCTTATTCTTCTCTCATGGAAAATAGACTTTCTGTCAGTTTGGTAAATTTTTCTCAATCAAACATTATGTTTGAAAGCAGAATTAGATCAATTTACCAATTTAAGACCAACCACGTTTACGGCTTTAATGTTGCATTAATACATTAAAAAGAATTACAAAATCCAATTTTAGTATTTTCGATAATTAATTTTTCAAGAAAATTAAATACCCATGGTTCATAATCATATAACCATTTAATTTTCACTGAAAAACTAGGATCCAAATTGACATAGGTTCATCACATCAGTTGATCTGCTAGTGATGATGGTATTCAATGAGGTACGAGTCGAACCTCAATTGCCAATATTCAATTGCAATTCCTAGAATCGATGGGATTTACATATTTGCCAACCGTAGTTGCAATGTAAGCATGTTTTATCCCCATCTTCTTATTCCTTGAGTGATCAGTCCCACTATCAACTTAATTAAGTTAACCAACTTAAGAAATAGCAAACTTACATAATTCCACCACACCAGTTGATCTGCTAGTGATGAAATCATGTAATTTGCCCTTCCATTGCAATCTAGCCAGGTTACGCCCTGACGTAGACCCAATTTTAGGTGTTTCCGTTTCATTGGATGGCATATTACTTAAATTTTAAGGGTAGTAAATTTGATGTGTGTAATCAAAATATATGTACAAAGATGTCATGCATTCATCTTGTATCATATGTTTGATGTAAAAAACTTTTACTTATCAGTTTCTTTACGAGCTTAAATCTCCAAAGTTTTGATTGAGGCGTTGAGAAACTTACAACTTTGCCTTAAATGCTTCGTAGTTATCATGGATGTTAGGTAAAACTAAATTTTAACTTACAGGCGAGCGTCAAGCCAGAATGGAGGCTCACTAAGGCCGCAATTTAATGATAAGCCATCCTTATACCCACTTTATAGTTTGTCAAAATAGTTTCACCTTACAACCACTTAATACAGTCGCGATCAATCAACCAAAAGTTCAAGATTTATTTGCAAGCTCAAAACAAGATTTCATCATTATTAAGTCCGTTTAATATTTTATTTTTGAAATTACCCTTTTGTTACTATCATGTCACAAAACATATAAAACAAAAGTAATTAAATAAAATAAACAAACGACAACAATAATGGACATGCAAATTAAAATCAATTTTAAAACACACAATTGATTTATATACGATTAATAGGGTCTTCCCTAGTTTTATAATTAATCAAATTTTAGTAATCTTTATTCATAATATTTACTAAACAATTTATCAATTATAATGAAATTGCATAATAAGCATGAAATCTTAAAACTAAATCATCATAATCCAAGACAAAACATGCATGGTTTGTCATAGATGCCCAATTAGCACATATTATAAACATATAATCATGTCAATCAGGAATGCAACCAAACGGCATATCACCAATATCCATTTATATACACATAAATATTACATGCAACTTAGGGTTTCTACAAGTTTTTATTCAAAATTCCAAAACCCTAATTTTATTAAAATAAAATTCGACATATTTAAAAAAAAATAAAATAAAAGTCGACAAAAAATAAAATAATTTTTAGGGTTTATAAAAAATTTAAAAACATAAGAACACCAAGCATGTGATAATCAAACGATTCAATTTTATGTGTTTCGGTAATATATTACATGTATTAACGGCTCTTGATGCCACTGTTGGAATATGTGAATCATAACAATAGTATAAACACATAAACATCAAAGAGTACGCAGCGGAATAGATCAAATACATGTAAATAAATTAACCGAATATAAAAGGATGCGTACCTCTTTGTGATTTCTAGCAAGAACAAGAAACCAATAGAACAAGAACTATAAACCCTAATTGGGTTTAATGGTGGATCGACTAGGGTTAGTCGAATAGGGCAAATCACCTTGTTAGCAAAACTATGCTAACACTTCGTTCTTGAACACACGTACTATTAGCGTTTCAATTAGAAAAGCTAGGTTCTTAATTCACAAGCAATCCAAACACAATATTTAGAAGATCGCGTAGGAACCCTAGAAGGGTGTAGTTGATCAACTAAACTAGAATGGATTTGAGCTTAGGAAATCTAGTAGGAACCCTATAAGGGTGTAGTTCGATTTCTAGGCTCAATAAGAGAGAAGAAGAAGAATTAGATTGCAAATGAATCAAGGGATGAGAAAATGAATACATGAAGGCATGTATTTATACTCTTCTCATTGCTTGGAGCAAAAGACACAATCACAAGCCCTAGAGGGCATGGATCGGCCAAACATGGGTCACACAAGCCCAATCCATAGCATTCAATTTCAAATCTAGTCCTTCATCTTTCGTCTAACGGTCGTTAGGTACCGTTAAGTGCTCATTTCGTGAATTTAATAATTATTCGTCACTAAAACAATAATTATTAATTAATTGAAACTCATACGTAAAATGTGCAATCCCGAAGTCTCGAGTTTGAGTCCGATCATGATATATTAATTTATTATCCGTTAAAACTAACACATGACATATGCTTTGCGACCGGATAAGGTATTGTTTGCTTATGTAGAGTGGATTTCACGCTATACGTGATTAGAGAACACAGTATGATTGTTTACAGTTTATTGGTCTTTTAATTTGTATGTATTGGTTTTTATATTAATAAAACGTATATGTTTCTTTACAATCACGGCCTCTTATTTGATCGACTTGTTTGACTCGTTTATTAGGACCTATTTTTACTGGAAATTGTTAGGTAACTTAATTTAACTCCGCTTGGTTTAAATTAGGGAAAGGGAAAGGGAAAGGGAAAGGGTAAGGGAATGCAAAGAAATGAGGAGGTGGGTAATCAATACCTTACCCCCCGTTTTACTCTATAATGGATGATTACCCCGTAGTGGGTAATCAATACCTTTGCCTACCTCAACCAAGCACCTCTTTAGTTATTTAGTGGGCCCGAAATTAATTTCAATCCCTTTGCCCACCCCTTAACCCCCCAACCAAGCGGCCCCTAAATACAAACTCATTTATATATTAAAATAGATAAAAAGTGATATCAAGTATCTTGAGATGAAAGACATGGTATTCGATTGACACTTGTTACCAAGATCACTTGCTTTTTCTTTGGTGATGGATGATTTGTATCTTCTTGTTGCAATTAAAAGTGGGAGTAACTGGGAGTGTTACTTATTATTGATATTGGGGGGTGTGCTGATGCTTGAATAATTGTACTCCAAATTTGTGGGGTTCCATACTTCTATCATGTTGCATGCTCTAAGAACGTTGCACTTAAATGCACTTATTTCACTTTGCATTAGCACCCGAAAACTTGATGTATAACTGTATAAGTAAGTAAAGTTAGTGATGAAACCTTTAGTCTTTTGTCCATCTACATGGATATGATGATTTGTAACTCAAGCTAATTAATAGAAATGTATTGTAACATTTATCTAAATGAAGAGAGGGGATTTGGTTAAAATGTGAGATTGTGACACACACACACACACAAAAAAAAATAAAATAATAAATAAATAAAAAAAAATAAAAAAATAAAGCCATTTCTTGTGAGCTAAGATCCCCTCAACGAGAGATGTAGATTGTCCATCTTATATCACTCATGGATCGTCATCATCGTCTATTTTCTTTGAAGCAAAACTTTGATAGAACAACTTTATCTCTTTATATCATTAAAGTTAACCTTTGTTGTGATATCAGTTGAAGAGTTACCATTCATTGTATTGCTTCCTCTATACTAAATAGTCCCACTAAAAGCATTATGGTTGTATTGTTGTGTTTAGTAGTGCTATAAATTTAACTACTTTTTACATTCTAAATATATAGAAAAGATGGTCAACCGAAGGTTCAACTGGACAGGTCATTCCAGGTTTTAAAACACTGGTTTTTTGATAGTTTGTCTAAGTATTATTATTATTTTTTTGAACAAGAGTTTAAGTAAAGATGGACAAATTTGAGCTCCTAAAATAAACAAAGGTGAAAGTATACCTTCTCATATTGCCTAAAAAATACATTGCTTAAGTGAAAATGGACCTTAAGCATATTGGTATTGCTTGAATTTAGCCCTTTTATATCTGAAATATTTATTGAATATAATGTTGAACTTAGGATATAGATTATAGAATCTAATTTTCAAAATCATTCATTTTTTCTACTAATCTTTAACGTCAAAAAAAGTTGCACATAAATATGTCCGCTTCCTCTAATCATTAGCATACATCCGGAGTTTTTAACTTCTGTCAATATTATCTAAAATCTGGGTAAATATACTAATTTTACACCAACCCAAAATTTTCAAATGAAGATCTGCAATATCTTAGATCGGGCCCAAAGGTTATATTCAAATTATGCAAGCACAGTGCTATCTTTGGACTACGTTGGTTTTTACCTAATCCACTTCGTATCCATCGTAAGAGCCCAAAGGGCGCATCTTCTTTTATTTCAAATTTTGAATTTGACCCTTTAATATAACTACTGTACTATCAACTACTAATAAATACTACGTAATACAGTAGCGTGATATTGTGACTACTATAAGAGCAGGGGCGAGCTAGTAGGGTTGACTAGTGAGTACTGGGCCACTCCTAATCAGCCCACTTTATTCTTTAGTTATATAGCCTATATGCTAATTTCTTAATAATATTTGCAATTAGCACCCTTATTCTTATTGAAATTTCGAAAAACTTAACAGTCGGATAAAACATCAAAACAAATTTACTTGTCAAATTGTTTTCTTTTTTCGAAAAACTTAACAGTCGGATAAAACATCAAAACAAATTTACTTGTCAAGTTGTTTTCTTTTTTTGTTGTATTTTTTTTTTAATTACGTATTGTAATATGTTTAAGAATTAATGTTAAGTTTTTTAATAAATGAAATATTGGTTTTAGCTTAAGGGTTGAATTTGAAAATATATGATTTAAAGTTGAGTTAAGGTGAGTTATTGTAACATGTGTTTTTTGATGAGTTAAAGTAAAAATGTTAAAGCTGATATGGCGCTGACGTGACACTAAGTATGTCACCTTTACTAACTTCCTATGAAAATTAATGTATATTTAGACAATTTTTAATGCACAAATAGTGTCTTTTCAAACAATAGTGTATTGATTTCCTAAGCGTGTCACATTTTCTAAATTCCTATGAAAACAAATGCACAATAAACCATTTTAATATACAAGCAAATAGCATAAACCGTATCGACTTATCAGACACAGGTATTATCAAAGAGTCTAAGCTTCTATCTGTTTCAACTAATTATTTGCATAACAATAAAAAGAAAAGTGACGGTACACAATGCGAGTTTAGTCTATTAGTCCGCAATGACTACTCACCTTTAGCCTCATCACAGTATCAACAACCAAGTTTGCAAAATGTTCCTTGTCTTGTGATAAATAGAGATCAACGAGTGGGTGAGCCCGCGCGATGCTGCGGGAGTGATGTGTTGATGAATCAAATGTACTATATACAAAACTTTACCTCGTACTATATACAAAACTTTACCTCGTCATAACGAACATTTATTCATTTACACACAAAAGTGAGCATTATCATAAAAATATTTATTCATTTACACACAAAAATGGGCAATATGATTTGACCCCAGTTTTTGTTGGGTTCCTCTTACTCTGCTCTTTCCCTGTCTGCATTGTTAATTGAATAAGAGCACATAAATCATTCATAATCTACCTGAATATTATTGTCTGGATCAGTGACAATGTTGTCTTTCACAACTGGGAGCAAGCCCACATTTTTTTTACATTTAGTTGCCGAAGAGACTCTTTGGGCGCAACGACCTAAAAATTACCATTTGCAAGGTAGACAAATGTGCCAAAGTTCGTGTTTGAGTTCATTGCTAAGTAACTAATTCCATTAGAATCAAGCAACACAAAAGTTTATACAACATTTTTAAGACCATTTGATAATATAAAATAAACTTTTATGTAGTCTCGCTTGCGAACTGATATCTTATACGCTATTCTATATCTCACTAACGTGTAAAAAGAGGGGCGTGTTTATTTTTAACTTGGTGTCTTTTAACATGCTACATTCTGACCTTCTTCCTGTTGGACTGCTACTTCTATCAAAAAATTGCCTCAAACCTGTAACCAAATCTGACATTTTCCGAAGGGTTGATTTCCTCTCCAATATTAGTAAACGCACCAAGTCGTCTTTTCTCCAAACCGATCTCATTAGTGGAAGAGGAAGACGCTGTGTCTGAAACATCCGGCACAACTTACTCTGAATCTGAAAAACGTGCATGAAACATGAATGCAACTTAGAATGTATCACTGCACTTGCAATAGTTTTAGAACACTTGTTTAATTAAGGGGCATTTATATTGGCTGCAATAATTGAAATAGTTGTGCAAAACTGATCCAATGGTTCATGGGCCTATTTAATGAGCAATATATAGATAAAAGTATGCATAACTGATCCAATTGATACTCTATAATGACTATTCGAGATTTACAATTTATTTGTTGAGATTTGGTGAGTATGTTTTTTTAGTCGTAAATATTATGCATCATATAAATAATTTTTTTACCCCTGTTATGCAACGCTATATACCCGCTATCCCATACATTACAGGAAAGAACAACCATATAACAATACATATTGAGTGGCGTAATCTGTTCTTACATACTTGGAAGTTGTAATATTTGTCTCCTCTTGCATTCGACATCTTGTGCAAGCAAATGCCTTCTGTCTGCTACTCATGTCGAAGTGTCGAACAATTGGATTAGGTTACTGCAACAATAAGGAGTATTTGGATCAGGTTATAACAGGAATGAAAAGTCTACCCAATCTGCAATGTATTCACAAAGTGACACACATTTTCATTCCAACTTATGCGTAAGTTAGCAGAACTACATTTGAGGAAATATTTCTATGAAGTCATAATTATATAGGGGTGTTTGGATTAGCATTTAAACTGGCTAACATAGGGCAAGGGTCCTGAAATTTTAAGATCTGGTTTAAACTGAAACTGTTTCAACCCGTTGGCCAAACCACAACTCTTGTTACAGTTGGAAGAAGAGTCTTCTTTCAACCATTTGCACGCCAAACCTATGCATAGCACGTCAGGTGAATACATCAACAAAAAACCAAGTAGTACTAATTTCAAGTTCATATTATTCTTTTATCTTTCTCGCTTACAAATAAAATCAAAAGTCAATATTCAAAGGATCACCTATAAATTTCCATTGTAATCAAGATATGGTTGATGTTCCTTGGTGGCATGAGCACTTTGAATAGTCCTCACATTGAGCCCTATGCGTTTCACAAATGGACCCCTCTTTTTTGGAAAAGCGGCCGAAAACAAAAGTTAAAAAAAGGCCAAATGTCTTTAGCGTGAAAAATTGGCCAAAAATAAAAGATAAATGAAATTGTACTCTTTATTTGGGGGTTTACTCTTGACAGTTAAGATCATGATCTTTGTTGCTTCTGTAACCCAATTTAGCATATGGCAGTAACTAAATCCGAGAATAATAAAAACCTTACAAATTTATAAGACGTCGCATCCTTACGATATGATTTTTTTTCTTTGACCTATATCCTCAAATGTGACAACTAAAACCTCAAATCATGGCCACAACTCTAAAATCACATTATACCACATCTAATTTCAATATAAAGCATAATCACATACTTAAATAACCAATAACCCATATGAATACCACCAAACGTCAAACCAACATCAAAATAAGCATTGAGCCACAAAATTTACAACTGAAACTTAAATATCACCGAAAAGTGAACAACTTAGAAACTTACCAATATGGTAGCCAAAAGGGAGCCTGCGCCCTTCACATAACAATAATAATTCTTTTTTCTTGCCAATTACCATATATGCGATTTCTGATTTTTTTTTCTTGCTGCCAAATACACACCTGCTCAGAACATCAATAAAAAGTTTCCGTAAACTTATAGAAGAAAATAAAGATTAAGTCGGAAGAGTAAATGAATAAGCCATAAGCTCAACCAAACAACCTTATAAGTTGTGAAAAGTAATCTTAAACAACCTTGTTTATCTCCTATTGCAGGTTGAATCAAATTGAGCCGTGTCCAACGACGTTCTAGTATACTGAACTACCTAAAAAAATAAACGCAAATCACTATAAAAATCATTATAATTAATTAACTATATACTCAATAAACTAATTAATTTTAACAGTTTATTATACCTGTAACTTCATCAACAGATTCAAGTGTATCCCACCGACCACCTTCTTTCAACAATTTCTTCTTTTAACCCTGATTTCCGATCTCCTTCTCTTCACATACATTTATCCATACAGATGTTAGGGTTAATATAAAATACCTTCCTTAGAAGGCCACAAATCGACCATCTTTAGCATACAATAAAACACTCCTACTAACTAAATACCAGCTGATTCAATTAGACATCAAAAGCGTCTCGATTCAATTAATAGTCATAGGTTAAACATGATGATAAAGAAGAGTTATAATTTCATCTGAAATAAGCATTTTTAACCAAACAACTTTTGTCTATCTAAGTAACCTAACAAAAAATGTTAAAAAACATATATTGATCCAGTGATCCCCAATAACAATAACAATAAAAAATAACAATGGAAAAAAATCAAATTTCACATAAATTAAATGACAAACAAAATTGAAAATTAGTAACAAAAACAGCATACCTGATTTAACCCCTTTATTCTAAACCTAATGGAAACCCCTTTTCGCCCAAAAGTAACAAATTTAACACACAAAAATATCATCAATTCAAACATAGACACAATCTCATAAAAAAAATAAAACCAAATAAAACATGAATTAAAAAAAAAAAAAAAAAAAAAAAAAAAAAAGACGGTACCTTGTGGTTAGAGCCTTGGAGGTTTTCGGCGGATGATTCCGGTGGCCGGAATATGGAGAATACATTAGACGGGTAACTGAAGAAGATGTGAGAGAGTGATTTGAAGTTTATGCAATTTGTGATAGAGGAGATGAATGAGAGCTGTGGAATTTTCTAGGGGATGAAGTAGGGAGGAATGGTCTGGAATTTGGGTGGAAATATCTTCTTATGCCGGTTAGAGAAACGGAACGGAACGGAATTGAAACAGATAAATTTCTAATGAACAGTGTTTCAAACAGTAGTCTAACGGGGCTTCAACCAATGAGATGACGTTCTTTGAACGGACCACTTTCCGCCTATTAGTATATATATATAATATATAATGTAGTCATTGCAATCTTCATCAAGTCTGATCTGAATTTCTCTCTATGAATAATTAAACTGACATTAAAAAGCAGAGTACGCTTTCATAATTCAACCCAAATAAATTTCAAAAAGTGCATGAGATAGCACAGTAAGCTAAGTTGATGCGAATTATATTTTATAAATAACATAAAAACATTACATATCGAGTAACATGATATGTAGCATTAAGAAAGTACAATGATGTAAACCATACGAACCTGCATCTTCCTTGTTATCCGTGACACGTTCCAACAATGCACTTCGAGCATAGTCAGTAGCCATGCGGTAACCTGAAAATTGAAATAAAAAGGATGATAGACATAAACCTAACAACTGAATAAAACTTCAAATTTATAACAAGCATAAAAACAAACCCGAAATAATTGTCATTGGATGAATTTTTGTTGCTACCAACTTCTCGGTCTACCTTAAAAGTTCCCCGGCCAAAACTACCACTGAGATAGTCCCATTACCCACCTCATCGTCTTGAGAAGTCTAATTATAAAATTAAGCAATTTAACATTACAATCGCATTAAAAACCCAATGCAGAATTACACCATTTTTATTTTTTAATGCACAAAACCATGTCTTTTCTAACATTACCATGCTCATCAACTAAGTAGGCCGCCTTTACTAACTTCCTATTAAAATTAATGTACATTTAGACAAATTTTAATGCACAAATAATGTCATTTCAAGCAATAGTGTATTGATTTCCTAAGCATGTCACCTTTTCTAATTTCCTATAAAAACAGATGCACAATTAGACAATTTTAATGCATAAATTAGTGTTAATTCACACAAGTGTCAATTGCCAAAGCATGTTACCTTTACTAACTTTGTATGAAAACGAATGCACAGTTAGACCATTTTCAATGCACAAAACGGTGTTATTCCAAACAATAGTGCACCGATTGCCGAAGCACGTCACTTTTTAATGCACAAAATAGTGTTATTCCACACAACTCACAATTATCTAATTGTTTCACATTTTACTAATTTCCTACTAAAAATAATGCTTATTTAGACCATCTTTATGCACAAAACAGTGAATTCCACACAACTAACGATTATCCGATCGTATTACACTTTTACTATCTTCTTACAAAATTGATGCACATTTATCCCTTAACTAATGCACAAAACATGTTCAATCAAATCTCCTTCTTATCCTTATTAAGGCATAAAACAATCAAATCTGATACACTTTTTTTCAAACAAAATTGTTATTAACAAAGCAATTTTACACTTAATTACATCATTACCTATAGATTTTGGAGTTTTTGCGGGACGATCTTGGAACATCTTCCTCCGCTTATTATCTTTGATTTGTAGTTGGACGCAAAATCAGATCATTGTTTTCATCTTTGATTTTTAGACAAATTTATCAAAGTGAGGATTTGATGATCGGATTTTAGATGATCTGGTTTTATGAAAGAGAAGTTGGTCGAAGGAGAGAGAAAATAAGGTGTAAAAATGATCGGATTTTATGAGAGAGAAAGGTGATAACATATTTTAAATTTATATTTTTGTATTTTTAGTAAAAACGTGTTTGCCCTTTCAGCCTTAATTAAGTTCATAGTTTAATCTCATTAATTGATTTTAAATCTAAGGGTTTAAAATCTTTCTTATTCTTTTTGTAGCCAATTGGCTACAATTTTATGTGATAAATGTTGGTCACTTACTTTTTTAGTAGGCCCTGACCTTTCTGTGAGTCCTTAATTTATTGTTTGTTTATTTTTTGTAAATGATTGTAGCCAATATATCCCCGTATATAAATTGTTGCCCGCTTGCCTGCTTCAATTCCTTGCTTTCCACTTCCACTTATCAATCAATTCAAGCACAACAGATGCAAAATTTTGCAGCCCAACAGTTTGCGTGGCCCGCTCTACAACCAATTTATTATGTACTATATGCTCAACAGGCCCAATATGGTCAGCCAGCCCAACAGGAACATCACTAACAAAGGTTAATTTTACAGGACCATATTTATTTACCTGAAACTTTTGTGACGAATCGAACAAGATCATGTGTGAGGAGACTAAACGCCAAGTATCCGTGAAGCGTGTTGCTAGAAATCGTATCTGTAATATCTATCGTGTATGGTGGTGGCGCAACCAAGATTTCATGTTCAATTGCAGTGGAGGTTGATGCTTATTTCATGCCCTGTCGTGTAAAGTAGCCTACAAACTATCATTGCAAAAGATGAGAACAGTTTTTTTTTTTTTTTTTTTTTTTTTTTTTTTTTTTTTTTTTTTTTTTTTTTAATTGGATAAACTTGAAGTTCCTCCAACATTACTTTGAGGTAATCCTGCCAGAAAGTTACATCTATTTAACTTTTTTTTGGAATGCAAAGTGTTAATCAACTTGTATAAGTATTATACTTAAATAAGGTTTCGGGCCTAATCTTAAGATTTTAACTAGCAAGTTTCAATCTTACGTGACCAAGTTAAAAATTGATCATCATTTTTGGCATTTTTCCATTTTTGCCAAAAGATTGGAGCTATATTAAAAAAAAGGACTACAGAACTAAATTTCCAAAAAATGTCGCGTTCTTCATGATATAACACGACCATAGAATGTGTTGATTGATACTGCATTGCGTACACTTCTTTATGCGATTATACCCATAATAGAATACGAAAATATTAAAGCGAACCAAAATGTATAACAAAATGCTCTAAGTTTCTTACATTGTTCCCTAAATAAATTTCCTTAACTATTCTGAATTATATGTAATAAACATTATTAAAATTTTAATCACACAAACAGGAAGTGCACCTAATGAGACCATTTTCATTGCACTCCATACAAGTCGTAAAGCCACCGTCTTCCAAATGACACTTGTGGCTTCCGTTGCACTCTAAACACAGATTAAACCTGAAATCGCCGCAACTTTTACAAACACCGGGCGTTGCTGCTGGTAACCCTGCCATAAACTTCTTCAACTCGCCCATTTCATGCAGTTCTAGCACCTCGTCCGCCCCACCGATGTACCTTCAAAATATCATTAAACTTTTTTATGTACCTCATTTTTATAAAAGTTGGTATAAAAAATCTCGAGTATGTAGAATAAGGATGTTGGAACAAGTGTTATTAGCGTAAAATGCATAGCAAACAAAAATAGAAATAAATGATATAAGTCATATAACCATCTATCACATTGATAAATTACTGATCTCTTTAATGATCTCTTTACAAGTGTTAATTCAATGCTTTTTACCTAGTGTATGTACTTTAATTATGGCTTGAAGCACCTTATTATCCACAAATTTATAAATTTAATAATTTTGGCGTGACATTGGTTTTAAATGTAATCATTTCATATATGAACATTAATAAATTTGATATAGAAAAATTTCTAGATTCGTCACTGTATACCTGCCACCGATGAAAACTCTAGGCAACTCGACTCGTTTTCCATTATATCCATGACCTATTTGAGCCATAATCTTTCGTATCTCATCAGAAAACGCCGAGTCCATTGCCAAATCACGTTCATCGACTGGGACACGAAATCCTTGTAAGATAGACCTAACTGTTTTACAAGCCTCAAAAGTTGATCTCACGGCTCGAATGCTTGTCATATATACCACGACTCGCTTATCACCTCCAGGAATCTTGACCTTTGGCTCAGATTTTGTAGATTTTCTTGTTATCTCCAAGGTTTCAGATTGATCACATGCTGGCGTAGATTTGTTCACTTGTGTTACATTTTCTTGTGGCTCGGGTTTGGGACGTGAAAAGGCACGAGTAATCTTGTTAGCAAGATGGACACGTTGAAAAACTGATTTTTGTGAAGGAGATGATGGTTCATTTTGAGTGGTGTTTGAATTATGATTATGGTTATCATCATGAGAGAATAATGATTGGATATCTTTTAAAGATTGATGATTAAATTCGGGGTTGGTAGATATTCTACGATCTCTTGATCGCGAATTATTGTTATCATTTAGGTTTGGTTTGATTCGATAACGCCACATTTGAGGTAAGTCGACCGGAATAATCATAGAACTATATAACAACAAAGATTAAGGAAATGTAAGAGTTGTTTATTAAGATTTGATCATATGATCAAAATATATGATGGAGAGAATTGGGTAGATGAGGTTTGAGGGGATCAACCTTTTCTTTCTTTGTCTATTGTTTATCTTGGCACGTTGAGGAGAATCGCAACATATTTTTGCATTTATAATATTCAAGTCAATCCTTTTTTACTGTTGATACAAAAGTTGGGCGTACCTGTTTGTTGGGCTTTGCTCTTATATCAATTCGTTCCTTAGTACTTTGTTACCTGCGTACTAAGAAAATAAACAACACCGTTAGGCTTATCGAGGGATTGTCTCCCCCGATTAGACTCCGGCGTGAGAGTAAGTAATCGAATTTAGGTTTTGGTTGAAGAGTTTAGGGATTATGTGAATCGTACCTTGAATGAGAATCGTGTGATTCTATATATAGGGGCTAAGAAACCGTGTTTCTCGCTCCTTACTCTTCGCACGCATGGTGCTTATCCGAGGTAAGGATATCTATTCCTTGAATAGATGATCCTTATCGGATATCCGGTGAGTTAGATTGGGCCTTTGGGCTTCGTGAGCCCAAGCGTTGATACCACGGCCCATACCATTTGTCATGGTAGCCCATTCGTGATGGGCTTAGGTGTAAGTAATGTCTATCATTTGGGCTTGCGGCCCAAATATAGGCTATACGTCATCATGTCCCCCCAGTCTAGTATGCGCGGCACGTAGCCGCGGGTACTAGACTTAATGTAAGCAGCGGTAAGCGTGGCGGGATAACGAACAAATTGTTGCCGCCTTTTTGGAGGTGCAATGCACCTAACAGGTTCAAAATAGTTACCTCGGTAAATGGGGGTGGTGTCCACGTATCACTTGGGATTCGGGAAAAAGTGTTGTACCTTTTGATCTTCTAGCCACACGTTTACTGTGAGTGGGATCCACGTGGGCGTGAATTAGGGTTTTTACCACCCTATATAAGAGTGCCGCCCCCCCTTTATTTTCACCACACAGTAAAATACACACACAACCACTATTCATCTTCTTCATTTTGAGAGCGTTTTTGCTAGAAAACCTTTGAACTTCTGTAGGTAACCTTTGTGTGCGTCCACTTAGTTTTAAGATGAACATGGTCGCTCAATTAGAGGAGTTTCGCTCTGCGTTGTCTGTTGAGGACGTGATGCGCTTTTCTTCCGACCATTTTGTGCCTTTGGATGTGCATCCAGAGGCGCCAGATGTCGATGCGTGTATAGCCGACTTCCCCGAAGGGAAGATAGGTTTATACACGAAATTTTTCGAGTACGCTAATTACCGCGTACCTATATCTATATTTCTGAGCGATTTGCTCAATCACTATCGCCTCCACATCTCTCAGCTGCACTGTATAGGTGCGGCGAAGGTGTCGAATTTTGAAATAAACTGCCGTTTGTTGGCGATAGAACCCACTGTGGACTTATTCCGCTCCTTTTACCACTCAACGTGGTCAAACGGTTGGGTCTCCTTTGCGAAGCGCCCGCGGGCGTTTCAATGTTATACGGAGAAGGTTGACGCCCTCAAGAATTGGAGAGAATTTTTCTTTTGGGTAGACGACGTGGTCTTTCCTTCCAATTTTGAGTTTTATACTCAGGCGTCTTTACCAAGGGATGGGCATCCCGCACCCGGTTCCTATAGTATTGCTGACGCGCAGACGTTAAATGCCAATCGATTGGCCATTAACCCCTATCCGGAGGAGTTTTTGGTGCATGTAGGATTGAGTCGCGCGTATTTTGGCGCAGCGGATGAGGTTCCCACTTTCCTGAGTGAGGATGGCCGGGGTGGGTGTTCATCCTTTGTAATTGTTTGTAAGTTTTTCATCCTTTTTCTTCGCGCATTTACCAACTAATCTTTCGTTGTTTTCTTGCTTCATTTTTATATGTGCAGAGATGGACTTATTCGCAGTGGTGAAGCTTGATAAGCCAAAGCAGGTGACCATAGGGGTGCGTCCTCTGAGAGAAGGGGAGCTGCCTTTGCTGGAAGCGACCGCGGGGCGTTTGACTGTTTTGCCCGCGACAGTCCCCGAGGACACGCCACCACTTGTGGTGACGCCCGTCCAGAGTATGGCGCCAGAGGTAGTGGTGGCGCCCACTGAGGTGCCTGAAGTGGAGGTGGCGCGCGAGGAGGCGCGCTCAGGGTCATCTGACAGTATTCGGATCCTGAAACCTGAAGAGGTGCTGAGGGAAGAGGTTGCGCAGAACTTAAAGCGCAAGGAAGGTGCTGGAACCAGTGGCACCAGCAAGAGGCGTCGACACGTCATCAAAGACGCAGAGTCGAACGCGGAAGAAACTTCGACCTCTGGCGCACGGTTGAAGGCTGATGCTTCTCCGTTTCTGTAAGTGTGCACTTCTTCTCTCTTTTTTTTTTTTTTTTTTTTTTTTTTTTTTTTTGTAATTACTTGTTGTAATTTTTTGTTGACTGTCTTTGTTCCGTAGGGATGACGACGCGAAGGATGATGAAGTATCCTCTCCGCAGAATGAAAACAAGGGGGAGGATACCTTGGCAGCAGATGGTGGTGAGGCGCAGCAACTTCTTGATGAGTTGGCTGCGACTACTGCCCGTCAGGCTGAGCTGGTGGCGCAGCTGAAGGGAAAGCGTGTTGGGGAGAGTCGTGCTCTGGCCCAGAAGGAAGAGGAGTTGGAGGAGCTGCGCGCGCAATTGGCGGGCGTGCAGGCTGAGCTTGGGGAGTCAAGGGCGTATGGGGAGAAGATGGCTTAGGACAAGATGAGCATCTTGGCTGATCTGCTACATGCGAGGTCGTGTCTCGAGCAGATGAAGGCCAGGGCATCGTGGTCTGTGTCGTTCCTTGAGGAGAAAAGGTCTGAGCATTATGCTAGCCTGCAAGAGTTCAAGGAGCGCATGGAGAAGACGCTCGTGATGTATGAGGAGAAGCTGCGCGCACTTAGCATTGAGTACGACGAGGAGCTGTATCCTCATCTCATGTCTGTGATTGCTGAGCGCAGGTATTCTTACACCCTTATCTTTTAGAATTGTTTTCTTCACTCCATTTTATCTTATCTTGTTACCACTTTGTGAATGCAGGTGGTTGATCAGCCATGGGCTTCGTCTGGCAGCTCTGAGTACGTTGGAGTCTGCAGAGGTGGTGGAAGCCTTTGGGAAGGTTGTTCACTGCGCAATGGCGCGTGGCCGTTCGCAGGTCCTGGAAGAGCTCCGTGAGGCCAAGTTGTTGGAGAAAGACTTGGCGGAGATTCCTGGTTATAGCTCAACGGCGTACGATGAGTTGGTGCAGGCGATGGCGGGGCTGAAGGTTCTTGAGTTGCCGCATATAGGGAGGTTGGAGCGCGACCAAGATGACCCCATAGATGTGCTCATGGCGGGTCTGACGTTGCAGCGTCATCTTGGGGAGAATGCTGAAGAGGAGGTAGATTATTATCTCAAACCTGATGTCTCGCAGCTTCTAGTCCTAGTTTTTGCGCGGCCCCGTGATATCCTCAAGCCTTTTGCACTTGAGAAGGAAGTCCCTTTGAAGGAGGTGCTAGAGCGTCACGAGCAAAGGGTTGCCATAAAGAAGGGCATTAAGGGCAAGGCTGTGATGTGCGGCATCGGTGCTGCGCACCTTCCTCGATCTGATGGCGTTGCCGTGAGTGTTCCAACTGTGTCGCTCCAGGATGCTATAACCTTGAGTAAGCTGAAGGAGGCGGGGAGTTCCGCCGCTCCAGAAGAGAGCCATGATCATCGCCATAGCATATAGGTTGTTTGTGAGCTTATGTATTTTTTCCTTGTAATTTAATAAGTATGGAATAAGATACATTTTGTTATAAGCTCGTGACTTAAATACACTTGCATTGTTTGCTATATTTGATTATTTTACTAAGTCTTTTAAGTGCGTGACTTAAGTATACTTGCATTGTTTGCTAAGTTTTATTTCCGACTAAGTCTTTTAAGTATACTTGCATTGTTTGCTAAGTTTTATTTTTTGACCAAGTGTCTTGGCTCGTTATATTGCTAAGCTCGTACGGTGTACTTGGTATATGCGCATCCGTCGTGGGGTGCGCATGTGAAACTTACTTTGACGTCTCAAGAGTAAGGCGCTTTAGCAAGGATACGTGATCCAATGTTGATGGGTTTGCAACCCTCTTATTCAACGAGTAAATTAGTAGGTTAACTCATCCTTTATGCCTTCGTGGGTCTTTAAGTGGTGCATGCACGCCATGTAGGCAAAAATATAAGATAGACAATATTGACATATATGCAATAAAGTAAAAGTGCGCTATGGAGTTAGCTAGAAACCATAACATTTTATTAATACTTGCAAGTTTATTGAAAAAAAATGGAAAACATAATTCCTAAGAAAGAAAAGAAAGACAAACACTTATTGGGCACCTCGTAGGGTGTGAGTGTGTTTGTGTAAGGGCCGTAGCCTAAAAGTAACATCTTTTGAGATTACAGATGTTCCAAGTGCGCGCTAGGTCGTGACCTTCCATATCGCGCAACCTGTATGCGCCGTTGCCGAGCGCGTCTGTGACCTCGTAAGGTCCTTCCCATTTGGGTCCGAGCTTGCCTGTGTCTTCTACGTGGCTCGCGTCATTGGCGCGGTAAACAAAGTCTCCTGGTCTGAATGAAGTGTTTTTGACTTTTGCATCATAATACTTCTTCATTTTTGCCTTAGCCTTTGCTTCACGTATAGCTGCGCGTTCGCGTCTTTCTTCCAGTATATCTAAGTCTATGCGCCGTTCCTCGTCATTTGTTGTGACGTTGACCTCTGCCGTGCGTATAGTTGGCATTCCTATCTCGGCTGGTATGACGGCTTCTGTTCCATAGACTAAGGAGAATGGCGTGTCGCCAGTACTGGTTTTGATTGTCGTGCGATGCGCCCATAAGACGTGCGAGAGCTCATCCACCCATCTTCCTTTATGTCTGTCAAGGCGCGCTTTTATGCCTTCGCCTAGACTGCGATTAGCGCGCTCAACTAGGCCATTGGTTTGTGGGTGTTTGACTGAAGCAAAGTGTTGTGTGATGTTTAATTGTGCGCACCAATCTTTGAATGGGTTATCACAGAATTGTTTTCCGTTGTCTGATACGATCTCGCCTGGTAGGCCGAAGCGGCAGACAATATTGTCCCAAACAAAGCGCTTGACTTGGTTTCCTGTAATGTTCACCACTGCTTTTGCTTCGATCCACTTTGTAAAATAATCTATGGCTACGATGAGGAATTTTACTCCTCCCGCTGCGACGGGAAAAGGTCCTGCGATGTCGATACCCCATTTGTAAAATGGCCATGGTGAGGTGATTGGTGTTAGCTCGTGCTGTGGTCGGCGCGGAATAGGTCTATGTACTTGGCAGTTGCTGCACTTTCTTATTAGGTCGCGTGCGTCGCGGTGCATTGTTGGCCAATAGTATCCTGCCCTTAAAGCGCTTGCCACCACGGATCGCGGTCCTGAGTGCATACTACATGATCCAGCGTGAAGTTCGCGGAGTACATAGTCTGCTTGAAGGGGTCCAACACATCTGAGCCATGGTTGTAAGAAAGATCGCCGATAGAGTACGTTGTCGCGGAATTCGAATCGTTGCGCCGTGCGCCGTATTCTTCGAGCGTCTTTATTATCTTGGGGTAGGGTTCCCTTGCTGATAAATTCGATGATAGGTGTCATCCACGTGGGATCTTGTTCTTCTATCACCGTTGATATTTCCATATCAAGGATGGACTTGTTCTTTAAGGTTTCCACCAATACCTGTTTTGAAAGGTGTGCGAAGCTTGTAGATGCGATCTTGCTGAGTGCGTCCGCCTTTCTGTTTTCCCCTCTAGGTACTTGTTTTATTGTGAACCTATCGAAGTTTTTTATCAGAGACTTTGTCTTTTCCAGGTATTGGATCATATGATCATCCTTGGCCTCGTATTCTCCTAACACGTGGTTAGCGACTAGCCGAGCATCTACGTTTGCCTCTAGGTTGCGTACACCCATTTGAATTGCGATGCGTAGTCCGGCCAGTAGGGCTTCATATTCTGCCTCATTGTTTGTGGCTGTGAACTCGAAGCGTAGCGCATAGGTGAATTCCATACCTTCTGGATTTGTAAGAATGAGTCCTGCGCCTGATCCATCTGCGCATGAGGATCCATCGGTGAACAGTGTCCATGGTTCCTGTAGATCCGTTTTTGCTGCAGATGTTGGGCTGTCGCCCTCTGGCTTCTCCACGATAAAATCAGCTAAAACTTGTCCTTTGATAGCAGTGCGCGGCCTGTATGAGATGTTGTACTCACTGAGCATTACACTCCATTTTTGTAAGCGTCCCGATGCATCTGGTTTAGAGATAACTTGTTTAATTGGCTGATCAGTGATTACCGCAATTGGATGCGCTTGGAAGTATCTGCGCAGTCTTTTGGCAGCGAACACTAAAGCCAAGACCAGTTTTTCCATGGCGCTGTAGTTAACCTCTGTTTTCTTTAAGGCTTTGCTTACGAAGTATATGGGTGTCTGGACGGAGTCTCTATCTGTCAATAGTACTGCGCTAACTGCTCCGTGGGTTGCTGATAAGTACATGATTAGTTCTTCCCCTTGTCGCGGTGCGACTAGTTTGGGAAGAGATGCCAGATGATGTTTGAGTTGTTGGAAAGCTTCCTCCGCTTCATTGGTCCAACGAAAGTCTCCCTTTTTTGTACACTTCGTGAGTGTTTTAAAGAGAGGAAGGGACTTGTCCGCTGACTTAGATAAGAAGCGATTCAGCCCTGCCAGCTTTCCATTCAGTGATTGGACTTCTTTGAGTGTGCGCGGGGAGGGGAGATCAATAACAGCCTTTGTCTTCTCTGGGCATGGTTTGATTCCATCGGGTTCTATTAAGTATCCGAGGAACATGCCTTCAGTTGCGCCAAAGGTGCACTTTTTTGGATTCAGTTTCATGTTTATCCGCCCCAACGTTCGGAATGTTTCCTCGATGTCGCGCACTAACTCATCCTCTGTATGGCTTTTTATAACAAGGTCGTCCACGTAGACTTCCAAGTTGCGGCCTACTTGTTTTTCGAAAGCTGTGTCCACCAGCCGTTGGTATGTCGCGCCTGCGTTCTTTAAGCCAAAAGGCATTTTTGTGTAGCAGTATACCCCTTGACTGGTGTGGAAAGCTGTTTTTTCTTCATCCTCCACTGCCATTTGGATTTGGTGGTACCCTTTATATGCGTCTAGGAAGCACTTGAAGGGGTATCCACATAGGGATTCAACCTTCCAATCAATTTCTGGCAATGGATAGCAGTCTTGCGGGCATGCTTTATTGAGATCCGTGAAGTCCACGCACATCCTCCAGCTACCATCGCTCTTCTTTACCATGACTAGGTTAGAGAGCCAGTCGTGGTAGTACACTTCGCGCATGATGCCCGCATCTACTAACTTGCGTACTTCTTCCAAAATAGCTTTTGCACGATCTGGAGCCTGACCGCGCTTCTTTTGTCGTATTGGAGGGTATCCTTGTCGGATTTGTAGTTTGTGCTCTGTGATAGAACGAGGCACTCCTGTCATATGCTTTGGTTCCCATGCAAAGATGTCTAGGTTCTTTTGCAAGAGTGCGCATACGGCTGCTTTACCTTTGTCAGATAAAGATCCTCCAATCGAAACTTGTTGTTCCGGATAGTCTGGATGAATAGCGACCTTTAAATTTGGCGATTTTTCTGTGCGCTGTTCTGGAATAGTATCTGCTTCAGTTGTCACTGCGATACATTCTCTTGGTGGTACCGTTGTGTTATAGAGAGTAACCACTCCTCCTTCAACTGGGAATTTAAGCATTCCGTGTGCTGTGGATGGTACTGCGCGCATGGATGATATTCCTGGTCTTCCAATTATGCCATTGTATGGTGAGGGAGACTTGATTACCATAAAATTTATCCATGCCGCAGTTGAGTGTTGCTCATCTCCTACGACCACCAATAAGCGTAACTGCCCCATGGGCCAGATCTTTTCTCCTGTAAATCCTGTTAGTGACATTGTAGCTGGTATCAACTGACTTTGGATTTCAGGTCGCAGCCTTTTGAAGCAGTGATCATACATGATGTCTGCGGATGCTCCTCCATCAATATACATGCGGTGGATGTCGTGTCCTCCCGCATGTATTTCAATGGTCAGAGGTTCCACGACTGCGTTGTCCGCAGCGATTGTAGGGAAGGATATCTCTTTTTCTGGAGAGAATTTTTGGCTGACTTTTTGCTTTATTTTGCGCTGCCATGATTGTATCATGTATATAGTATCAGCCTTTTCCTTTGGGGGTTCTTTCTTGCCTCCATTTCTCTGTCTCTCTTTTCCTTCCTTGATGTTTTTTACGAGGTGGTCCATCCTTCCTTCTCTCACTAATTTTTCGATTAGTTGTTTCAGTTGGACACACTCGTTAGTTGTATGGCCCTTTTGGCCGTGGTACTCGCAGTATCCACTACCTTGGCGTTTTTCTTCTGCCGTTTTAATTGGTGGTGGTCTTGGGAAGTTCGCACCTTCTGTTGCAAATATCTCCCTTGGAGTTTTAGTGAGAGGAGTATATTTGTCGTTGTCTCTTCCACTGCGGTAGTTCCTGCCGCGGTTATTGTTTTGATCATTGGATTGTCTCCGCGGTTGTTCTTGTTGCCTATAGTTTGAATATCCTTTTTTGCTATCCGCAGCAGCTGCTTCTCCTTGTATAAAGGATCTGGTGCGTTTTGTGAGTTCATCGAAAGACTGTGGAACTCTATCATTGAGCTTTCGGATGAGTTCTGGATTATTAATTCCATTCATGAACCCTGAAATTTTTAGTATTTCGGGACATGCTTTGACTTGTATGCACTCATCCTTGAAGCGCTCCATGAAGGCGCTGGTTGATTCTCCTTGGCGTTGCTTCACCCTTGCCAATTCTACAGGATTTTTAGCGCACTTCTTTCGCTGGGTGAAGTTGTGGCGGAATGCTTTTCGTAATTCCTCAAAGCCGCCTATACTCCTACGTGGGAGTTTGCTAAACCATGTGCGCGCGTTCCCTACCAATGTGGAATTAAACATGTGACACCACACAGGCTGTGGCCAATTTTCGATGGTTGCGGCTGACTCGAAAATTTTTAGGTGGTCATCTGGGTCACCTGTTCCATCGTATGTCTTCACATTAGTGGGCATGCGCCTGCGCCTGTCGTCTGAGTAATCACTTATGCGACGTGTGAACGCATCAATTTTGTGGCGTCGCCATGGGAGAGACATATCCTCGTTTTCTTCCTCGCGACGTTTTCCTTTTGATTTCCAGTGCCCTGTTTCTTTATCCTCGTTGTCCGAGGAATCGCTGGAGGAAGAATAATCTCTCCTTCGGCGTTTGCGCCTGCTCCTTTCAGAAGAGGAGCCTGAGGGATCTCTGCTTGGGGATCTCCTCCTCCCCAATCTATCTTGTATTCGCCTACTTTCAGGTTTGGAAGATCCTTGGCTTGGCGAATGCTGAGGCCCTAATCGATCGTGTATTCCCCGACTGCCAAGTCTGGAATGGACATTGGTGCGCCTACCGCTGTCTCCAGAGTTTTGTGAGTCAGGTACCGCACCTAGCCTATCATGGACAGAGGTACGTTCTGTACGTCTTCCTCGCGGGTGGCGCGGTGGTGATGGTTCGCGCTCTGGACCAAGATTAAGTCGGGTTTGCGGATCCGCACCTGCTCTTCTTGCCGCTTCTTCTTGCATGAGGGCATTTAATGTTTCATAATTTTGGGATACAAAGTTTCCCAAAGTCAGATCCGGTGCGTCCTCAGTTGCAAGAATTTCTTCCTCAGTGTTAGGCGCCCTGTTCCGTTCAGGAGCGCCTGGCGGCACAGTGTTGTTCACTGCGGGTGTAGCCTGATGAGGAGTGGTGAAGAGGGTGCGTTGGAGTTCTTCAACGCTGGGGACCTCTAAAGTAATCCTGGGTAGTTCTACCGCTGGGGGAGGTTGGGTTGTCCCTGCCTCATGGTGACCAGGTGTGCTGGTTGTCCCAGCGACTTGTCTAGAAGTTGGATCTTGTTGATTCTTCCTCAGATGGTCACGTTTTTCTGGCTGCGGAGTCCGCTGGCCCGAATTCTTGTGTTTCGTCATTCTAGTTCGTTGTAGGGTCCCACGGATGGCGCCACTTGTTGATACAAAAGTTGGGCGTACCTGTTTGTTGGGCTTTGCTCTTATATCAATTCGTTCCTTAGTACTTTGTTACCTGCGTACTAAGAAAATAAACAACACCGTTAGGCTTATCGAGGGATTGTCTCCCCCGATTAGACTCCGGCGTGAGAGTAAGTAATCGAATTTAGGTTTTGGTTGAAGAGTTTAGGGATTATGTGAATCGTACCTTGAATGAGAATCGTGTGATTCTATATATAGGGGCTAAGAAACCGTGTTTCTTGCTCCTTACTCTTCGCACGCATGGTGCTTATCCGAGGTAAGGATATCTATTCCTTGAATAGATGATCCTTATCGGATATCCGGTGAGTTAGATTGGGCCTTTGGGCTTCGTGAGCCCAAGCGTTGATACCACGGCCCATACCATTTGTCATGGTAGCCCATTCGTGATGGGCTTAGGTGTAAGTAATGTCTATCATTTGGGCTTGCGGCCCAAATATAGGCTATACGTCATCATTTACAAAATAAAAATGAGTAAACCAAGACAACGTTTTTCATACGAGAAAATTACTATTTGCTAATTATAGCATAATTTGCGAAAAGTGTGTTTCATGAATGGTAAAATTTTGAATAAGCTATCATGGTTCATACAAAATGTATAAGAAAACTATGTAGCTTTTTAAATGACTTGAAAACCTATACAATTGCATTCACAAATTTCACAGTGTTTATAAATAAGGTAAATGACACAGAAAAATATCTAAGAAGTCATTTCTAATCAAAGTATTTAGGCTATGTTTGCACAAAGTTTTTTGAAGCTTTTTTGAACAATGAGCTTTTTGATTTATAGTGTTCGTTTGGCATGAGAGCTGTGGGCTTTGCTATTTTTTAAGAAAGCTCATTTTTCCAATGTTTCTTTATGAAGCTGTGAGCTTTTTTGGCTACTGCTCACTCACAACTCACTGCTACTGCTCACAACTACTTTTGCCAAATATAGCCTTAACATTTTTCTTCTTTTTTCTTTTCTTTTTGCATGAAAATATAGCCAACTTATTAGTTTGATGAATTTGAAATTCTTTTAGTTAAATATAAAACGATCAGCCTCCGCCACAACCACCAATCACAATCGCTGCAACCAACCTACCCACCTACCACCACTACTAACCACCTTTGTCGCCACCAGTGTCACCGCCTAACTAATATTGTCGTCATTGCCAACTTAACCTACCGCCACCATCACCATAATACCCATCCACCAAAGCCGTCACCCTCAACCCTAACCATCGTCACCATCGTAGTGAGGGATGATGTGGTGAGAGGTGGGTGGTGGTAGCAGGAGTGGTTGGTGGTATCGGTGGTGGTTGGTGGTGGTGGTGGCGGCGGTTGATGGTGGTGGGCGAGTTTGGTGGTGGAGGCAGTGGGTGGTACTTGGTTGTTGTATAGCGACAGTGATTTATGATGGTTGCGGTGGACTTGAGATGTGAAACTTAACGGATGATCATTAAATCTTTTTTAACGAAAATTCTCAAATTAACTGAAAAAAATAAGTTAGCTACCTTTCATGCAACAAACAAAAGTTAGATACCTTCAAAATATCTCATAATAACTTGGGTAACTATTTTTGTCATTTGGCTAATAAATACCTTAACTAGTTAACTGAAATAGTATGATATTACTACTCAATCCAAGACAATTAAACATCAAATTAAATCAGTATCTTAATTTGAAAAATAGCATTGAAAAAAGGGAAACAACTTAACGGGTATGAACAACAATACATTACACATGTAAGTGCAATGTCGATAAGGATCGATTATAACTTTTTTAGAGGAAACGTTCATGTGCTATACGAAGCATGAATGGACCACAAACACATATAATGCAAACAAGAGTACACGATCAACTAAACAACTAATTTGTATCATGCATTTGTATTTTATCGTACCTTTTCTTTGACTCCCTCATCGTCATTGCTACATCACCTATATGAAATTATAATATATCGAGTAAAACCGGTTGTACTAATTACACCATGTTAATATAGCGTTATAACTCGACTAAAACTGCGGAAATTAAACCGAAAATGACACCTAGCTTGGGTCACACATATATAAGTTAAAGTTGATTAAAAAAATATGTCTGTGATAACATATAAACATCATAATCCAAATATATATTATTGTGGTTACTGATGTATGAAGTTTGACATGTTACTTTACGTGGGTTATTTCGGTAAGAATTTAGTTCGTGTTTACATACGCCTATCTCTTTCAATAATACATGTCAGTTAAGATACTTACCTTCGATCACTAGCTATCTTGGTCAACTGAAAATTACAACATATTTTATTATATATCGAACTATAAACGAGCACGTAGTTGATCATTATTTAAACGTGGTACTATAGAAATATTTAAACTACAGGTATCATAATATCGTAATTAATATAGCCAAGTCAACGTAATATGAACGCAGAAACATACGAGTATCTTAAAAATTCGATATTAAGAAGTTGTTTCATTAAAAGACCTTAGAAAACTAGAGGTTTTTACTTTTTTGAGCATGTACATCAATAACCTGGGTTAAACTTTAACACAGTGTCACGTCAGCACCATGTCAGTTTTAACACTTTCATCTTAACTCACAAAAAAACACCTTCGTTCATAACTCAACCTTAACTCAACAATAAGTTACAAAAACACTCATTCATTTAGGAGGGAAAGTCAATTTTTTATTTTATTTATTTATTTATTTTTTTTTTTACACAACACACCCTTAACTCAACGTTAAAGGGTTAACACAAGGCGTTAAAGCCGGTTTAACGCAAGAAGTTGCAATGGTTCACTTTGGTTTAACGCGGGTTAAAGTTGGTTTAACGCTTTTACCGATGTAAATGCTCTTACCCACGAATCTTACCTAACTAGCTCTAACAACTTAACTAGATATAAAACATATTTAGCAAGATTCTAAATAATTGTCTAGGTAGTATATTTTATAAATAACAAAATCACGATGATTTTATTTATAACGTTAACTCAACGTTGCAAAGGCTATCCGTAATAATTATAAAGTAAGTAACTTTTTTCTTTCTTTTTTCCCCCCGTGACTTAGCTTATGCTGTATAACGACTATATAATCCCAATTCCATGGTGTTATCAAACAACATCACGACTCCAATGAACAATGCAAGATAGCTCGGAAATAAACGTAACAATAATGGGAGAAAAACCACATATGTGATTTAAGATTTTAGTTATGCACCATCCCCTCATCCAGTGCACCAAATATTTGTAGACACTAGATGAGGCCGGTAACCGTTATTGTGCTTATTGATAGACTGATTGACAAACCGTTCTCGGATTTTTGAAGGACTTGGACGAAACTGAAAATGAGGCTCCAAACAAATGTAAAATGTCATAACTTAAGCATTGTTGTATAAAAAAATGTTAGTTCGTTCACTTTTTACAAGAAATCTTTAAATCAAGACCCTATATTGTTTGTTTTATTCATTTTTATAACATTTTTATATGTTTATGCATCGATTTTTTTTAAGGCCCTAGACGATTGGGGGCACTGGTGGTCTACTCACTTCCCCGCCTTCGAAGACGGCCCTACTGATTGAGTATTTTAGCTACAAACATATCATTGCATATGCAACTCATTTACACTTATAGCAAAAGCAGTTAATCATGGATATAAACACTCCATAGACTCATCTCCAAAGAAATGTGCATGGAAGGACCATTCAATTAACCAAAAGTTCGAAGGCCCTACTGATTGAGTATTTTAGCTACAAACATATCATTGCATATGCAACTCATTTACACTTATAGCAAAAGCAGTTAATCATGGATATAAACACTCCATAGACTCATCTCCAAAGAAATGTGCATGGAAGGACCATTCAATTAACCAAAAGCAAAAGGTGAAATAATTTGGACAAGAGTTGGTGGTTATGTTTCTGAAAAGTTTCTATACCGTCCTCACTTTATAAAGAAATCAGGGCCCGTTTTTAGAGGAGTGATAGTGTGCTATTGCACAAGGCTATCGCTTAACTTGGGCCACAAAATTCGATGCACTACTATTATATATACACACAACATGAGACTTAAGTTTAAGTTGTTCATGCACTAGTGATGCATGTATATTTTGTGTGTATGCTTAAAGGCGTCTTTGTGGTGATGACACGAGATGATCGAAATTCATGAAACAGCCCCGAAAGAAATAGATGTTTTCTATAAATTCTAATCAAGTGTCGATGCTCAACCGAATCAAGAATAGAGATATTATTTTTCTAAAAGTATCATAATAAACATGTCTCCCTATTGAAATTAAAATATTTTGTTTTAAATCTTTGTGGAATATCAGTAATTCACTCTTTTAAAATGATAACAACATTATTTGTCCAAAGGGTATCATTAACCATTTTAATTAGAATAATATTTGGTTTTAAATCTTTGTGGAACATCATCATAACAATCTTTAAAGAAAGAAAATTAAAGAGGATTTTAAAAGGTAAGTGTGTAATGGTGGACACGAACATCATGGATTCAAGGGGTGTTTGGAGTTGCGTTTTGCAACTGATTATCTGCTTATTTCCTTATTGCGTTTTCCAATCGCAGATAATCAGCTTTGAGTGTTTGGGAAATGAAATTTGAAAAGCGATTATTTGCATTTTGAAGGTCCAAAAACGCGGTTTTGTAATTCCTTGGTGATTTTTACAGATTAGCCCCCAGTTTTTGCCTTTTGTTTTCTTGTTGTTGGCTCTTGTGTTTCATACCGAAACGTTTTTTTATATTTTATTTTTATTTGGTAGTGTTGTTTATTAAGTGCCGTCTCTGAGTTTATGGAGGCCCAGTGTAGAATTCAGTTTAAAATTAAATACAGGGCCTAAAATAGAAAATAAACAATTTAATTAAAAGATAAAATAAGAAATAATCGTTTTCAATGTGCCCGACCAGCATTTTTTAATGCAACAATCTAAATCAAATACATGAAGTCACTTTTATATAGGATATATATACATATCATATAAAAATTTTGAGGCTCATATAGTTTGAAGGCCCTGTGCGATAGTATACATCGCACACCCTCATATACCACTCTGCTGCTTAGAGTGGATCATGGAGAGGCAAAGAAGAAGAGCAAATGAATTTCTTGAGTCGTGACACATAAAAACTCTAAATGTCTAAATATACGGGAGCAACTATTCATAAACAAGCTCAACTTTTAAATTACTTTTGGTTGTCACATGTAAGGCCCAATCATAAAAATAAAAAATAATACTGAAAGAAAAATATCTTATTAAATTATACCTAAATGTTAAAGTGACTATTTGTGTAACCAATGGGCTTGTGGTCCACTGGGTACGTCTTATTCAGTTAAGCGTGCCTAGTGGAGAGTAGTACCGGTTTGGGTGACCAAACCGGGAAGTCCTCCCTTGTGGACCACTGCCCTGTCGGTACGATTTCAAAGTCCTTCAATGAAGGTTTCAACCCACCAGGGTTCGAATCTGGAGAAGGCAGGGTTTACTTCAATTTAAGTGTCGTGCCTTCGGGCGGCTTAAGTTGAAGGTTTTCCCCCCATCGGGTTTCAATTGGACATGAATTTCCCTTAAAAGAAAGTAACCGTTCAAAAAAAAAAAAAAAACTGACTATTTGTGTAACTTAGATAATTTAAATATTTAATAATAATGAAGAAATGTCTTTTTGGTCATATTACTTTTAAAACATTGAATAATCTAGTTTATTATTATTACTATCTAATTATTGACTATCTAATTATTATTACAATATGCGAATATTAAATAGCACTAGAAGGGTATTTGCGCAATGCGGCGGCGAGTACCCTGTGACTAAATTTTGTGGCGAGTAAATGTTGTTCATTTATACATTATTTCTAACGATAACTTTACGAAAGAATGACAATTTTTAATTAAAATAACTATAACCCATTACAATTCAAACTATTTCATATCCAAATGAACAGAAGGTCCAAACGAAAGAAAATAACATAATTAGCATCTTTGAAATATAAGTTAAAATAGACGTCATTACCAAATGAAATGTAATTTGACATAAACACAAATATGCAATTATTAATATGCATCATTAGCTGCAATGTCTTTATTTGAAAATAAATATATTTTAACATTCATATAGATATAGATTGTTTTATATTATGAAATTTACTTCGCTTAAATCAATGTAGTTTAGATAACCGAAAGTTTATTTTTTATTTATTATTATTTTTATTTATTTATTTATTTATTTATTTATTTGTATTCGACACAAATGAATAATTACATGCCAAACTCAACCCAACTACAAATAGTAGGAAAATTTTCGGATGGCCCAATCAATAAACCCAATTCTTCTAACAAGTATATAAGATTAACCTAATCTAATAAGCAAACCCTAATATTTCTCACTACTAAAACACAAACGCAGCTACAACTTACTTTTCTCTCTAACACACCAACATTAAGAGCATGTGATAAGGTAACCACGAGTTAAAACTTAACGCACTGTCACCTCAGCGCCACGTCAGCTTTTCCCTTTTAACCTTAACTCTTGACTTTTCACCCCGGTAACATAACTCACCTATAACTCACCTTAACTCACCTCCACCCCAAATATTTTCAATTTCAACCCCAATTTTTAACAAATACTTCATTTAAATAAAACATAAACATTTATAAAACACAAATTACATAAAACATCTTAATTAAAAAGCGGGATATTTTTTAATTCAAAATTCAAACAGAAGGCGGGATCTTTTAAACACAAACGTAAATTTTTTATTAATAAAAACATAAACGTTACATAAACAGAAATTAAAACATTACAATACTAAATTAAAAACTAAAACTTCAATTATAATCTGGGTGATCCCAGGTCTGCGAGTTGTCGGAGCGGAAACCGTCGTCATACGGATCAAAGCTCGCAAACCTCTCTGCTTCGATCTGAGCTTCCAACCTGCTCAGCTCCCGCTCGTCCTCATAGTTCCAGCCATCATCAGCAGGTTTCACAGTTTTCTCAAAACTTAGCTGAAAGTTATCAAGATGAGGTTGCTGTTGTTGTGGCTCAACAACTCTTGGTGCAGATGAACTTGATGCACCTTGCACAAATTGTTGTTGTTGTTGTTGTTGTGCATCAGCAGCTTGCACATTCTCTTCAAAACTCCAACGTATCTTGTTGGATTTTTCGTTCTGTATCTTCTGCACACAACCCCATAATGTTTCAACAATATCAGCGTCTTTGCGAAATTCATTGTACAAAACTGGTCGATCACATATTTTCTGTCGACAGAGATATCTTTGCACGCTGTGTGTCGTGTTCTCAGGCGTTCTTTGCGTAACTTCGCTAGCTCAAACTTCTTAATAACTTCGATAATTGCATCTTGGCGTTCCTTGTCATCAATTTCGACTTGTTTTTTGACATAGTTTTGAACTTGTTCCAAAGTGTGGGGAAGTTTACAAGCCATTTTTGTGTTTGATTTGTTGTTTGAATTATGTTGGAAAGTGTGTGTTTGAAAGGTGTGTTTCAAAGTGGTATTTATAGTGTGTAATTTATTTTTATTTTTTTTAAGTCACAACGGCTATAAAACGTTTAAGTTGTGATTTGATTTTTAAATCGTAGGGGTTGAATTTGTAATTTTTTCATTTTGGTATTCAAAAAAGGAACTAATATTACAAGGGCCAAAAGTTTTTTTTTTTTTTTTTTTTTTTTTTTTTTTTTTTTTTTTTTGCTTTGCCCCTTGTTAACGCACGTTAAGCTCTTGCCCATGCTCCTTAACGCACCACTTGACTTTCTATAGCGGTAAGGTAACTCACCACGTTAAGGTTGAAAGTTAACACTTAACTCACCCTTGAAAGTTACATTACCGCATGATCTAAGGGGTTGTTTCTTTTTATTGTTAGAATGTCTTAGTGCTAACATAGTGGGTCCAAACAATATATTAATGTTTTATTTTTGTTGGGGTCCACTTATTTTTGTTACAAAGTCTGAATCAAAAGGGCATAAAAAACCTTGCTCCTCCCCAACTAGAGCCACTAAGAGGAATGGACCCACTTACATTTAAAGAATCTTGATCCTTATAAAAAAAGAAACAACCCCTAACTCCTTCTCACCCTAATCACTCCCAGACTTTCTTTTCTTCTTAAGAAAACCAAACCACAACACCAACAACCTTGGTTCCTATCTGCTTAAATCCGAACAAGCACACAAATACTACTCTTTGACCTTCCTTTCTTTTTGCACGGTTCGTGTATTCCACTGGTGTGGCTTCGAGATTTTACAAAGTTGAACTATTTTTCATCTCTTCTTGTTTGATGTTTCGTTCTTCTTGCGGCAGTAGGTGATGAATTTTGTTGGTCACGGTCGATCATGGTTTATAGAGGTGGTTAAAAGAAGAGAAAAGAGAGTTGCGGGTTTTAAATTCTTTTGGTGATTTGTTGTTGCGACCGACTGAGACTCAATTAGCACACCCAGTCTTATTGTAAATTTTAGACGTGTGAGAGAGATATTGTCACAATTTGTAATTTCAGGTCCTTGTTCAGATGTCGAAATTTCATTATTCATCTCGGAAAGTTACTATTCACCGATCACTATTCATCATTTTTTGTGTCAGTTTGAGATTCCGAGAAGCATTCAGAAAATTTACTATTCACATGACACTATTCATTTCCGAAAAGAAACCACTATTCATGTACTTTATTCATTTCATCGTAAATTTAGTTTACGGGTAATTAAATTCGTGTAACCGGTTAGGTTAAGTTGCAAATTCGAGCATCATCAATATTTACATTTGCGAAACCAGTCAGGTTTAGCTGCGAATTCATGAAATCATCAGTAGGGACACTTCATACGGTCTAGAAATAGCTTACATATCATCATAATGACATTTGCATACTATTCCACTCGTAGGATATTCAAATTAATACTTTTAATATATTTGACTTTTTACGTATGTTTATTTTTAAATAAACGTTAACACGCGACCAATAATGTGACTAACACGTCCGACACTCCCGACTATGATCCTAATATATTTTTATATTCGTTTTAATGATATATAAACTATATTATTAATTTACCCGGTATTTTGGAAATTTATATAATTAATATCGTGAGTTTAATATAATTACGACGGTTTTCGTAAAAACTAAACAATAATCACCCAAATACTCAATATTTATACCCAACATATTTTCACAATTTTTACGACTTTATTATGTCCCGGTTAACTCCGTTAAATTTTATTTTTAGTTAACTCGGTACCCGGTATTCCCTAAAACTATTAATATATACATTATAATATCTAATATATACAAACTTCTTACACAACACCTCATTTTTCTTCCACCCTCCATAATTGCGCCCCCCCCCCCCCCCCCCTCCATACTAATTCCTTACACTCTTTGAAAATATTACACACTTCATTAAAATCATGTCAAAAGTTGTCTACACAATAATTCACCAAAGATATTTACTTGTACATTTTTTTCTCATAACACAAACTAGCTAGAAAAACTTTTTCTCTCATCTTCTCTCTTGTGGTGTTCGGCCAAGGATCAAAGAGCAAGAAAACATCATCAACTTTCCAAGAAAAATATATAAACAAGATCATTTAAGGTTCCTTTAAGGGTTTTGTAATACAAACTCAAGGATAATTAAGTATTTCTCATCAAAAACTCTATAATCTTTCAAGTAAGTATGTCAAGCTCTTTTTCATGATTTTACCAAGTTCTAATTATGTTCATATGATTTTATACAAGATCTACATGCATATGCTAGTTTATACCACTCTATTTAAACTTTTATATCTTTTAAGCCTTAGAAATGGATAATAGGTAGATCCTTGTTAGATCCACTTGATTTATGATGTTTAGGAACCCAGACACCCTAAGAAGGTGTATGGTAAGATTAGACTAGATTTGTGGTGATTGAAAGTGATTTGGTTGAAGTTGAAGCTAGTTTGGAACCATGGAAATGATTTTTAAAACTATATATATACCTACTGTCCCTATTTTGAAAACGTGGGAAAATCAGTAGATGATGGGTAATTTTTGACTAAAGATTTAGAAAATACTTTCAAAAACGAAGCTGTGGGCGAAAAAACGGATTAAAACGAGCTTATAACGAAGGAGTTATGATTTTTGCAAGTTTAACGACGAAAACTATTTTCTGAAAATATAACGTGCTGTTGGACGATTTTCGACGGATAAAGAGAGGCGTTAGAAGTAATCTAATGGAGCCGAACTATCAAAATTACATGTTAAGATGAATCCGTGGATATAAAGAACGAGGAAAATGAACTTAAAACGATAAAGATATACACGTTTTAAAATCGTCAAAATTATACATACATTTATAGTCACTAATAGAAATAATGAACTACGTACTAAATGATATATTTTCTAGAAATATTATTAAAGAGCTATATTCTCAACAAATGAAGTACGTATGACCCAAAGCTTATTTATAAGACTAATTGACGTTATTTTAAGATTTTCAAAACGAGGAATATAACACTAACATTTTATATACGATATATTACGACAAGTTTCTATAAGTTTAGTTGGACTTATTTTTCCTACGTATGGAAATTACCTTACTTTGACAATAACAATTATTTTCAAGTTACGAGTGGTATAGGTATCATGTGCATGAATATTCATTACATCATTTCATGATCTAAAGTAGATCATATTCATTCATTTAAGGTGCGGGTAGTGTTCGCACCTTGTTGTCCCGATTATTTCATCACATTGTACTATCACTTCAGGTGAGTTTTCATAGCCCCGTTTTAATTCAATATTTTGATTTCAAATCCCACGGGGGAGAATATATTGCATCACTTATTTTTGTACATGCCAAAGTTTTAAATTCCTTACATTGCTTAAGTTACCTTAATACAACGTCATGACAAGTCCCCTTTATTATCATGGACCGTTAATTAATCTACACGCGAGAGTGAGCGAATAGATCTATTGAGGGTGACTCCTCCATCCGTGTTTGGGTTGCTCCAACGGGAAAACGGATGCATTTCATGTCTAATATATTTAGAGTGTCTGGTAAACACTCATTTGGGCCAAGTAACGTCTAGCTTCGGGGTCATGAGCTTAAGAGCCAATGTATTACTTTTGACATTTTGTCGGTTTACTTTATACTTGTGGCCAATGTACATACGATTTAACTTACAAACCTATGATTATTCACCAACATTATTGTTGACGGTTTTTGCAATGTATTTTCAGGTAATTAAGACATATTCTACATGGCATGCATGGAGTCATATCATTGAGTAACAAGGATGACGCGTCTCATTTTGGATTTTTATGCACTTATGAACTATCGTTTGATTGTACTAACTTAATTCCTTAAACTTTTCAAGACTTTTAGGACCTATGTTTTATAACTCTGAATATTTTAAATGAATCAAACGATGTATTTTCAAAACGACACTTTAGGTCGTTCAATGTAACTGTAACTGTGATGCTATGGCAGTCAACCCCAAGTATTCCATTCCGCTGCCATTCAGGTATTTTGAGGGTGTGACAGATTGGCATCAGAGCTAAGGTTATAGCGAACTAGGATGCATCATGGACCCTAGACTATAACCACATCATCATAGCATCTCATCATTTCATCATAGGTGCATATTCATTATACATGTTGTTTAATGCAGACATTGTGCGAGTTATTTATACCCATACTCATATATGATTATGTTGACCTGGTTCACAAGTGACATGTTTTCAGATACACACCCTGTCATCCTTTTATCGGATTCCAACATTGAAGATGCCTTGTCATCTTCCACTACCATTGTACCACCAGTTGCACTTACACCACCATTAGCACCATTGATTTGTTATAGGAACAAGGGTTTTCCTATTATTCAACCCATACATAGAATACCGTTTGGTAGAGTATTCAGACTTAATATTAATGGACCTATTAGGATGCTTATTGCAAGGGAGATAGTATGTTTTCTTTCCTTTACTAGTAGGGCGCTTACTACTCAGGTACTACCACCACCGTCAGCTACTTATTACACTATTGGTCGTCCCATAGTGCGTACTTCAGTTTTACCTCTTAGATGTCGCGAGATAGCGCGAAAGAGGGTAGTATTCCATTCACTATTATCACCATCGTCTCCTAACTCACCATTAGGATCTCATCGTCAGCAACTTTGTTCTCATCATCTAAAGCACCACCAACACCATCACATCTCAGAGACCCTACACCCATATATGACAGGCCACTTAAGAAGCAACCACTATTTGACATACCATTACCAACTACCACACGTTACACCACCTTATAGGTTTGAGGTTGGTGAGAATTTGAGAGCCTCTACTGCTTGACAACCTACTACTCTTCATTGTTAGACGATGATCTCTAATTATTTGAGATTACCCATGAGTGTTTGGATGATACACTCTGAATAATACCACAAACCTCACAAACACAATAAGAATTGCAACAAATCGCCCAAGGGTGACATCTATCATAAGGACTCTATATTATCTTAGATATGATCGACTCATACCTCCATAACACAATAAACCAACAAGATGCCTTGAACGGTATTATACCATCATAATGGAAATCATCACAACTCTCCCTTCATTATAAAGTTTCATTACACCACATTCTAAGTCGATGATTACATCATTAGTCACTCTAGCAACACTCTACCGACCAAGGTGGTCACATTAGTAGTTTTGACATATAATTACAACTTTGGGAAGATGCAAGTAAGACAATAGGATTAATAAAGACGAAGATGTCTTTACGATTAAATGGTCATGTTGACCAAGATAAAAGTGACTACCCTACTTTTCGTGTTTCGGAGATAATAACAATTCAAGTAAGTCAAAGCCAAATTAAATTTTTGTACAAACAAAAAGATTTCTTGCGAACCTTACGAAGTACGACAAATTATTGATTTTCAATGGTTGGATAAAACTCAAAAAAAAAAAAAAAAAAAAAAAAAAATTGCAACAATCTTCTTGAATTCCTTTTTTTTCCAAAGACACACACACACACACACACACACACACACACACACACACACACACACACACACACACACACATATATATATATATATATATATATATATATATATATATATATATATATATATATATATATATATATATATATATATATATATATATCGTTTTTATCAAAATACAAAATATTTCGTAGTCACATCTTTTACATAACTATATTCATTACAAACTTCAAATAAAGTCACTCCAAAATACATTTATGATCAAATCTTCACAGTGTTTCACTCAAATAAATGTTGTTAATTTTAGAAACCATATCTCCAAGAAGGAACACGCATAACTCATGAACGAATCTTGAAAGCAACCACTATACCTACTTACTATTTGACCTTAGATGCGAAAGAAACCCCTCTACCAGAGATTGCCAATATTGATACACCATGCCTTAACACCACTAATTCAAATTGAAACTTTTTCGCTCATTCCATATTATAAGACCCTCACGCTAGTATAAGTTCGTTGGATTAAAAGATCAAGGTACAATTACTCAACAAAATTTATATTCTTTTCAGAGATCGATATAGCTTAGTCACAATGGGACAAGACCTCATTTTCATGAAAGGATATCGAGAAGTTTCACCTGACCATAAGGCATTTTGCTTGCATTCATGGAAAAACCAAACATCATTCAATGTGGTACCTACTTGACTCAGATCACCCGTACAACAATTTTCATTCTTTATACATTTTAGTCATGCCTAGAGGGATTAAGCATTTGAACCTGCGATCTTTACCTAGTATAAATTCTTGACTACTTCGCCTCATTGGCACCAATTTCCGCCCTATATCCTTTAACACATAGACTATCCCCTTCAGTTGACTGTAGATGCCTTAAAGACACGTTCATCTTTCACGCTCTTAATATCACTACCATATTCTCGACCACTTCATAATCATAAGCCATTGCCCTGTTATGAACTAAGATGTTTACATTCTTTAAATAAGTGGATTAGTAGACTATTACCATACCATAAGATTCACCCATGTATCCAATAAACCATTCAACAAATTTTACTTCAAACTATTTTACTATCATATGGGGAAATTGTTTTACAGAATTTTTAAAATAAGCTATTTTATTGCCACCCTATAAATTGATTTTCTGTTTTTGCACCAAGTATTTACTATTATTACGCAAAACAATTTTCATGTTACTTGAAAGGAAATATCTAGAATACCATTTTTCGTAACAAAACGTTGAACACCATCTAAAACTTTTGAGAAAAATAATGCTATTTTGACTAACTCAAGCATTGCATCATTAGTCCTCAATTATACATAGCCTGATCACCTATGTATAATTCAGGAAGGATTATGCTATGAAGAAAATAATTACTTTTAGGGATTGTTAATAACAATGTTCATTCCAAAGCGTTGTAAATAAATAAACTTTTTCATAAACATCTCTTTTTGACAAACCCTCCCTGGATACTTACCCCACCTGTCATTAAGTCGGATTTCTCCATTGATTTCTCTAGGAGAGACTTCTCATATCAATTACTAGGAGGATTCCTTGATACAAGAAAAACAATAAAAGGATTACATAACTACTAACCTAGACTAGGAGTATATAGTAAGACAATTTATAACTCAACAACAATTCTAAGATACCACGAGACCATCCGAACCACCATCTCCGACCTAGTTGTCCAGCTCTATCATTCAAAAGTACTAGCTAGATTGAGTTGCAGGATCGAACACGCTGTGAAGGTGCGCTAAGCAACACTATAGAGATAACCCAAGCCTCTTAACCGATACCGTAAAGCATTCCAATTAAACATGGCCTCATCTATACGCAAACTTCCCTGCAGTGAGTTTTTGCAAAGAATAATTGATTCGAATTATGGATATCGATATAGATTCCCTCAAGGCATTGTGTTCTCTAGAACTTCTGGATAACCTCACCTACACATCAAGAGAGGCATCAGGCCCAAGCATATCTCCCCAACTTTATGTGGAAATAAAATAGACATTCATCGACATAGTATCAATGGACACCCTCATTTTGCCAACATGATGACAATTTCAACGATAAACCATTTCAGGACTTAAGTTGGTTGAATACCTAGGCTTGTAGTTTTGCCAGATAATCGCCAATAGGTATCTTCCAATATCAGGAACCGAATGTTAGACATCTATGCATCTATGCGAACATTTCCTATCCTACTATTTTATCCATGTTAGTATTTTTACTTTTAAATGAAGTTGATTTCAAAATTGTATTTATACAAATCACATATCTCGTAGAAAATAATTTTGAATTGCCTATTTTGAACAAATACGATCCTTTTTAGCCAATATTTAGCAGAACCATTATATAATGAGACATATTTAAACATCAAACTTTGGTAAACAGTCCTATTCACAACATGTTTGAAAACCGCGTCACATTTCCTAACTATTGAATTTTGAATCATCAAGAAGGATATTATTTAGTAAACCATTTGCTCCATTTTCTAAATTCGTTTATTCAGAAAAATATTTCGACAAAAAAATAAATAAATAAATAAAAATAGCGAGATAAATTTTGAAAACCAATCACCATGCTACATCGCTTATGCATTTAGGGCTTTGTGATTTGACAATAAGAAATATTGGAATATGTGATAAAGAAAATTAGGAGGGACACCATAGATCGATTACAAAATTCAGTAATGGAGACCAAGCACAATAGGCAAAGAAAGACACATGACGTAGCATCCATTAGACCAAAACACAAGGAATCAAATTGTTACCCATACTCTATCTTCTTTGTATAACGCCCTTTTCGAAAAGTATAACGTTGTAGAATTAGTCACGAGATTCATTGTAACCGTTTCAATTATTCCTGATAAAGGTGATCGAACCACCTCAGACTTCTAGCAATCATTTTAAGATTTTCTTCGGAACCCCATTTAGATGTAAACACCGCCTACCATCATCAGGCCAATGGTCAGATCGAGAGGACAATTCAAACATAGGAAAGATATGCTCAGAGAGTGAGCGATTGACTCTAGAAATGGTTGGACTAACCATTTATCATAAATTAGATTCGTTTGCAACGATAGTTATCGCACGAGCGTAGAGACTACACCATTTGAGACACTCTATGGTCGAAGTACCAATTACCCATTTACAGACCGAAATCGGAAAGTTAAATTCACTGGTCTAGAACTAAACTATGGAACAACAAAGGAAATTTCACAAGTCAAGAACCAGTTACAAGCAACGAGAAAATGGTAGAAGTTAGGTTGGTGCATGACGCACGTCATGCGGATTGGGTATCCCTGAACAGCAAACCAACTAGATTCAAGTGGGAGAACGAACTAAGTTGAAAGCTTTGCCTTGGAGAGGCATGATACAATTTTGGTAACACGAGAGATTGAACTTCTAATATATTGGACCATTTAAGATTCATTTTAGAATCGACCAGCTAACATATAGGATTTGAGTTCTGGCATAATTCAGCAACATATATTACCCATATTACATTGTAAACCTCAAGAAGCGCTGATCATTTATTGACGGATCGAATGCGGAAAAAGCCAAACTCACTATTCCTGTAAGCACTCATGAAATAACCAGGAATTTCCTGCAAATCAAGAATCAGTTACAAGTCGAAAAGTTGTAAACCCTTAGAATTTCAAGTAGGTGGTAGGGTTACGTTAAAAGTTGTTCCTAGGAAAGGCATGATACCATTCAGAAAAATCCGGGAAGTTAAATTCGATACACTGGATCATTAATATTTCAGATAGAGTAGGCCAGTAACCCTCAGACTTGAGCCTTGTTGGAAAGTAGCAGGATTACACAAACATGTTTCACCATTTCAAATCCCGAGAAATGACTTTCAGATTAGTCGCTCATGATTCCATTGGAAGGAATCGAACCCAATGACAAACCTAAATCTGGTAGGAGAACCAGTAGAAATCATGGATCGTGAGGTCGAACGGTTGAAGCAAAGTCGAATTCCTATTGTGAAAGTTCGCTGGAATTCTCGAAGAGGTCCCGAATTTACTTGGGAACGGGAAGACCAAATGCAACTCAAGTATCCACGTCTTTTTACTGAATATACTTCAGAGACCAACCAAAACTGAACTTCGGGACGAAGTTCCTTTTAGAGGGGAAGACTGTCACAATTTATAATTTCAGGTCCTTGTTCAGATGTCAAAATTTCATTATTCATCTCGGAAAGTTACTATTCATCAGTTACTATTCACCGATCACTATTCATCATTTTACTATTCATCATTTTTTGTGTCAGTTTGAGATTCCGAGAAGCGTTCAGAAAATTTACTATTCACATGACACTATTCATTTCCGAAGAGAAACCACTATTCATGTACTTTATTCATTTCATCATAAATTTAGTTTACGGGTAATTAAATTCGCGTAACCGGTCAGGTTAAGCTGCAAATTCGAGCATCATCAATATTTACATTCGCGAAACCAGTCAGGTTTAGCTGCGAATTCATGAAATCATCAGTAGGGACACTTCATACGGTCTAGAAATAGCTTACATATCATCATAATGACATTTGCATACTATTCACGTCCGACACTCCCGACTATGATCCTAAATAAACGTTAACACGCGACCAATAATGTGACTAACACGTCCGACACTCCCGACTATGACCCTAATATATTTTTATATTCATTTTAATGATATATAAACTATATTATTAATTTACCCGGTATTTTGGAAATTTATTTAATTAATATCGTGAGTTTAATATAATTACGACGGTTTTCGTAGAAACTAAACAATAATCACCCAAATACTCAATATTTATACCCAACATATTTTCATAATTTTTATGACTTTATTATGTCCCGGTTAACTCCGTTAAATTTTATTTTTAGTTAACTCGGTACCCGGTATTCCCTAAAACTATTACTATATACATTATAATACATAATATATACTAACTTCTTACACAACACCTTATTTTTCTTCCACCCTCCATAATTGCCCCCCCCCCCCCCCCCCCCCCTCCATACTAATTCCTTACACTCTTTGAAAATATTACACACTTCATTAAAATCATGTCATAAGTTGTCTACACAATAATTCACCAAAGATATTTACTTGTACATTTTTTTCTCATAACACAAACTAGCTAGAAAAACTTTTTCTCTCCTCTTCTCTCTTGTGGTGTTCGGCCAAGGATCAAAGAGCAAGAAAACATCATCAACTTTCCAAGAAAAATATATAAACAAGATCATTTAAGGTTCCTTTAAGGGTTTTGTTATACAAACTCAAGGATAATTAAGTATTTCTCATCAAAAACTCTCTAATCTTTCAAGTAAGTATGTCAAGCTCTTTTTCATGATTTTACCAAGTTCTAATTATGTTCATATGATTTTATACAAGATCTACATGCATATGCTAGTTTATACCACTCTATTTAAACTTTTATATCTTTTAAGCCTTAGAAATGGATAATAGGTAGATCCTTGTTAGATCCACTTGATTTATGATGTTTAGGAACTCAGACACCCTAAGAAGGTGTATGGTAAGATTAGACTAGATTTGTGGTGATTGAAAGTGATTTGGTTGAAGTTGAAGCTAGTTTGGAACCATGGAAATGATTTTTAAAACTATATATATACCTACTGTCCCTATTTTGAAAACGTGGGAAAATCAGTAGATGATGGGTAATTTTTGACTAAAGATTTAGAAAATACTTTCAAAAACGAAGCTGTGGGCGAAAAAACGGATTAAAACGAGCTTATAACGAAGGAGTTATGATTTTTGCAAGTTTAACGACGAAAACTATTTTCTGAAAATATAACGTGCTGTTGGACGATTTTCGACGGATAAAGAGAGGCGTTAGACGTAATCTAATGGAGCCGAACTATCAAAATTACATGTTAAGATGAATCCGTGGATATAAAGAACGAGGAAAATGAACTTAAAACGACAAAGATATACACGTTTTAAAATCGTCAAAATTATACATACATTTATAGCCACTAATAGAAATAATGAACTACGTACTAAATGATATATTTTCTAGAAATATTATTAAAGAGCTATATTCTCAACAAATGAAGTACGTATGACCCAAAGCTTATTTATAAGACTAATTGACGTTATTTTAAGGTTTTCAAAACAAGGAATATAACACTAACATTTTATATACGATATATTACGATAAGTTTCTATAAGTCTAGTTGGACTTATTTTTCCTACGTATGGAAATTACCTTACTTTGACAATAACAATTATTTTCAAGTTACGAGTGGTATAGGTATCATGTGCATGAATATTCATTACATCATTTCATGATCTAAAGTAGATCATATTTATTCATTTAGGTTGCGGGTAGTGTTCGCACCTTGTTGTCCCGATCATTTCATCACATTGTACTATCACTTCAGGTGAGTTTTCATAGCCCCGTTTTAATTCAATATTTTGATTTCAAATCCTACGGGGGAGAATACATTGCATCACTTATTTTTGTACATGCCAAAGTATTAAATTTCTTACATTGCTTAAGTTGCCTTATTACCACGTCATGACAAGTCCCCTTTATTATCAGGGACCGTTAATTAATCTACAAGCGAGAGTGAGTGAATAGATCTATTGAGGGTGACTCCTCCATCCGTGTTTGGGTTGCTCCAACGGGGAAACGGATGCATTTTATGTCTAATATATTTAGAGTGTCTGGTAAACACTCATTTGGGGCCAAGTAACGTCTAGCTTCGGGGTCATGAGCTTAAGAGCCAATGTATTACTTTTGACATTTTGTCGGTTTACTTTATACTTGTGGCCAATGTACATACGATTTAACTTACAAACCTATGATTATTCACCAACATTATTGTTGACCATTTTTGCAATGTATTTTCAGGTAATTAAGACATATTCTACATGACATGCATGGAGTCATATCATTGAGTAACAAGGATGACGCGTCTCATTTTGAATTTTTATGCACTTATGAACTATCGTTTGATTGTACTAAACTTAATTCATTAAACTTTTCAAGACTTTTGGGACCTATGTTTTATAACTCTGAATATTTTAAATGAATCAAACGATGTATTTTCAAAACGACACTTTAGGTCGTTCAATGTAACTGTAACTGTGATGCTATGGCAGTCAACCCCAGGTATTCCATTCCGCTGCCATTCAGGTATTTTGGGGGTGTGACAGATATGAAATGGCTTTAGATTTGTATGTTAGATGCGGTTAGACATTTTTAATAACCATTATTGATAATTACTAACTTTTAGCGGTTACAAGTATTTATATGCTGACACTTTTTTTCTCATTAAAAATCACATTTATTTCATTAATATGACAGGTTATAAGTTTTGACCAAGTAAAATACATTTAAGTTTTTATGGTTTTCTTTAATAAGAAATGTTTTTAGTCTTAAGATTTTTAAGACTTTTTTATTTAGAATGTCCAAAATGCTTTATAAAAGAGTATAAATAATCATATTTAAACGCTACTTCAAAAATCACGTTTTGTAACGGCTAATATGATTATCCGTTTTTAAAACGCATAATCTTTTTAAATAAGTAATCTCAAACACCCTATAGACGGTTTAATCTCAAAGAGACAATTATAGAAGAAATAATTAATATAACTAGAACTTATCATGACTAATAAAAAGATAGGAGTATATTAGAAGAGAAATTTCACATGATACTTGTTATTACCTTTTTAATGGAGATTGATTTACATTCTTGATGAGGTGCTCGAGATCTTTATTAGAACAAGTGATTAAAAAACACAGAAATGTGTAATCATGTGTCACCTTCAGAAAGGCATAAAGCTAAACAGCTACATATACTTTATTATTTGTATTCATTTAATTACAACAAAAGCGCCTGTAGCTCAGTGGATAGAGCGTCTGTTTCCTAAGCAGAAAGTCGAAGGTTCGACCCCTTCCTGGTGCGTATTTATATTTTTTCCCTCCTCCAGTTATTATAGTTTTTTGTTACCCCTTTTAGTATTAAAAAAATAGCATGAATGGCCCTTCCACTATCACATTCTAATTTGGTTCTCATTTTGCTGGTCCAAAAACCATCTCTACACTATAGCTTAATTTAAAGATACAAATAATTCTATGCAACAAAAGTTTATAAAGTATATGTAACAATGAGGCTTATAATCTTATATAATATAACGGTCTGTTTCGTGTGGACTTATATGCAAGCCTAGCAGAAGCAGGCTATTTACAGTCCCTCAGCTAGCTCGACATTCTGCAAAAGTGTTTTGAGAGTTTTCTTTAGACCTGTCTGCCCAACGAATTTAATTGAACGACCGAGTCTGGTTTAATCTTTATGGCTCAATTGTATATATGTACTTCTGTATACGGCTAGATCAATGTGCTCATTAAGAATCCTCTTAGTCTTGTTTGAAAATCTGATGATGGGTTTGAGTTAGCCACATAGAGCATCAGATGATTCGTTTATTTCTGGGACGCGATCCAGCACACGGTTCATTTCCTCAGGAAACTCGACCTTGGCTCTGTTAGTCTTCCCTCCGACGACCACTGTTGTTCCATCTTGTAACGCCCATATCTGTAAAACAATGAGTATTAGTTAAAATGGATAAATATTAGTAATCGGGTGGCACAATAACGGGTCGTGCAGATTATGTAACAAGTAACGAGGTTTTGGGTTGAAATGAGTTATGTTAGTACACGTCGAGCAACACAGTTTTTATCACTTTGTACATGTAATGTGTTAACTGTTGGTTACTAAGACTGATTACAACCATAATAGCTTCTTTATATACAGAAACTGGTTAAGGGGCTAAAAAGTATTCTAAACAATGAAAATACACTTTGGGCAGCGTTCACCCGTCTTTCCCGGTTGGTTGATTTGGCATGTTTCCTATTAAAGTTAAACAATTTATTTGACCCCTTATGGGATAAAACATAAGCCAAATCGACCCATTCATATGTAAATGAGTCAGAATAGCCAAACCATTTACTCTATCTATATACCACAATTTTCTTTATTAGAAAATGATACAGTTTGGCCTTCAGAAGTCAAAACTGAAATGTGTATAGTTTGGCCTATTTTCTGGTTCTTACCTGTGTGTGAGATAGATAACTAATGCATGTTGTAAGCATTAACGCACCAAAGCCAGCATAAACAATGGGCACGCCAGGATCAGTCTGCGGAGATAAAACTTGGTTCATTAGGATCAAGAAACAGTGACAGTCAACAAGTATGCAAGCTAAAATTGCACTATTACCTTCATATCAAGGCCACTACTGCCAATTGCATCTACTATTTCAATTTTTGTACCGTCAATTTCAATTGGAAGCTTAGAGTTAGGCCTGCGAACTCCAACAAATTTCCCATCTTGATCATATAAAACAACCGATTGAAGATCACGAAGAAGCATTGATCTGGTTTAACAAACAAGAAAACAAGAACCAACTTAGTCAATCCCAATAGAAAAATGGAGTATAAACTATACTGTGTAGGTGGCAATTTTAGCCATTTATATGGAATCGGGTAACTCGGGTTATATTCAGTGATAACTCGTTGAATGGACTAAGGGTTAAACATGTCAAAATTGGCCTAAGGTGTACTCAAATGCTTGCAGTTTACATAATCAGTAATGTATAAAAATTATCAGATCATTATAGTAATACATATTATTTTGACCCAACCCATTTTGACTCGAATCATTTTGGTCCATAACCCAAAAAGCCCGTTTTGGCACCTTAAACTTTTAAGTATAATCTTTACTTCATTTGATAGGATATAGAAGGGTGAATCTTACATTCCCTTGACATTTGTAGAATCGGTATTTCCGATGGGAAGGAAGCTTCCATAAAGCTTCTTATCTCCATTGACAGTCAAAGGTGCAACAGCTAAGTTAAAAGGACCTTCACCGTCTTTAAGTACTTGAAGTGCAGAAATGCTCCAATCTGTTTGGTATATCGTAACTCCTTCATATCTTAAGGGATCATTTACACTTATTGTTTTCCTCATCACTTCCTTTCCATCAATATCAAACAAAGAAAGATCGGTGTGGAACTGTGAAACCTATGCAACAACAAAATAAATGAAACACGATTAAATGAGGGCCTCTTTTGCGAATTGACTAGAGGTGGCAACTTCGACCCATTTACTTATGAATGGGTCGATTAAGGTCACGCCTAATCTCTAACAGATCAGAACTTTTGTAGTAATATTAGACACACTAGTTATCAATACAAAAATCAGAACAAAACATGTTTCTGACCAACCAAACCCGACCTGCACCAAAAATAACATGTTTTGACTATAACCATTTTGACTTTTGACTATTACCCAACCAACAATTACCCTTTTCGTTCGTGACCTTAAAGCTCTCAAACATGACTGAATTACTCAACTAATGTAAACAACTATACTCACCTCTCCACTATCATAGTAGTCCATGTAGAAGCGGTTGACATGAACCTCAGTGTTGAAAGCTTCAGTAGGAGTAGAAAGAAATCCATTTGGTCCTAATACATCTCCCATAACAAAATTCAAGCCTTGTGGAACCGTTACAGAACCTTTAAAACTTCCGGTAGCAGTATAGGTGCCACCAACCATTATCAAGAGCAAAGCTAAGTGCACGCCAATTGGAGCAAACCGGCCAGCCATACCTTTGAAGGCATATAAAGATGGTCCTTTCAAGAAAACCTGAGGAAGCACGTTTAGTTAATACCAAACGTCTTAAATCTTAAAAACTCTATGATAATAATAAGAATGGGGAAACATGGTAGACCCTAATAGGTATTATAATTTATAAATAGTTTTTGATGATGACAATAAGTGAGGATGTAAATTTTGGGTAAAAAGTACTAAAAATGGGAAGTTGAAATTTTTATAGAAATATCTCGAAAAGAAATCGTTGCAACTTTCACAGGTATCATAGAACAAGAAATGAGAGAAGAGCCGTTGCTCCCAACTTATCATGTTTCAAAAGTATTTATACTACATATACAACTAATGAGTTACTTTATTTGTTAATCTTAGATGGCAATTTCGACCCATTTGCTTATGAATGGGTCGAACATTCTCTAATAAATAGCTTATTTGACTTGGGTTACGCTTAATATTGTCCAACATGTTTTATGAGAGCTGATCAACCAAACTCCGCCACCCTCAAGGCCTCAAGGGTAAGCAAAAACTTGTTATATACCTCATATCCAGCTCCTGATAAAACGACACCTAGATCCTGAATAGAGGCTTTGGGCAAAGAATCTGAGAACTCCATTTTACGGATTGTGTTAGCTGACTGTAGGAAAGACCATCTGCAAAAATGGCTCATGTTACACAACTAGTAAAAATAGCCTGTGACTTTCAGGCAAGGGGTGAAAATGTTGTAATTGACTAAGAAATATTACGGTTAGACATTTTTGCAATACCCTTGCTTAGTTTCTAAGGTGAATCACGTGAAATCGGAAGTTTTCATTAATCACTATTACTTCTCCTATCAAATTATGAGTACCATTTGTTAGATATATGCTTCTATTCCATCTCAAACAGATTATCAGTTACACATTTACACCAGATAGTATCATATATATAAGAGGAAACAGCAATGCGTTATAAAATCAAAATATAGTATTTACCTTCTTGCTACCTTGACCATGGGAATTTGTGTTGTGTATGTGCATGCCATAAGAGATGCTGCCAAGAGAATTAAAGTTCCAAGGAAAATCGGGGATGAGAACATATGGTCAAACCCGAGGGTCAGGATCCATCTCCAGGTAAAGAATCCAAAAACTGGATTATCTTCTGGAAATCTCTGGAAATAGTATTCGGGAGCTTCACCTTGATCTATTGCAGTGCCTACAGAAGCAATTGCATACCTATGAGACTATAATTTAGTCATCAACAAACGTAACTACCATAATCTCAATACCATATAATTCAAATTGTTGTTGAATTCTTTTCCAGACTCAAGTAGTAGTAAATTCAAACCCATTCGCCTTTTTTGTTACAAATATTATCAGTACCCAAACTAGATTATCTAAAAGTTAAAGTTTTCAAACATGTAATTCTTAACTTCTTATGCATTGATGTAGAACTTAAGTTCTTGTTTGCCTAATCTATAGTTGTGATCTAAAATAGGTAAATGGATGAGTTTTTCCTAGGTTACCAGGGAGAGCGAGTTTTTTTTATCCGAAAATCAAACTTTAAGTTTTCAAACATATAGTTCTTAAATCCTTATACATTGGTGTAAAGCTATGTTATGTCTCAAGTTCTAGTTTGCCTCATCTATAATTGTAATCTAAAACTAGGTAACGGACGAGGTTTTCCCTGTTGAGGTTACCCAGGAAGGGCGGGTCTTTGACTCAGATCGTAAGTATCCCCGTGGACCTTTCCCCACCCTTTCCCTAGCCACCCCAAACGTGTACCTAGTGAGGTTTGAACTCTACACCTCTTCTGTGAAAGCTAGTTGACTTAGCACTAGGCCTTTGGTAGTCGTTATCCATTGTTCCTAAACATAAAATGATCCCTACACATAATGTACACTCCCCTTCCCAAAATTTCAAAATTTGACCAATTTAAAGTCAAACCTTGGGACATTTCAAACAAGCAATAAACACAACATATCACTCAACTCCCAACAAAAATTGCCCCGTTTGCAGTACATAACATACCAGTATTATATCTACAACACATTTCAAACCAAACATCCCAAACCCACATTGAAACCAAAGTCAAGAATCAAACACTTTGACTCCAAAAGTCAAACCACCACAACTTAACATACTTACCCAAAGCCATCAAACCAGCAATAGTAAACATTTCACCAAGAGCCAAAGGCAAGTTAGCAAGACCAGACAAAACCTTTTTAGAATATCTTTTAACAAAAGTGTTCTTTGGCGGGAGTTTTGGTGGTGGTGGTGTGGGCCCATTGTCTTGTTCTGACAAAGATGGTGCTGAACCTGGGACAACAACCTTGTTCTTGGTTGTTGTGTCTTTTGAAGTTAGTTTGCATGATATTGGTGTGTATGAGTATGTTGGTTTTCTGTAGATATGTGAAGTGTGGGTGGTTTGGAGTTTTAGCGGGTTAAGTGTTAGAAGAGTGTTCATTGTTGTTCAGCTATGAAGATGTCATTGCAAGCGTTAGTTTTATCCGAACTGGCTAGATTTTTTTATAAGGTTTTTGATATTTGGTGGGTGTGTAGTGGCCACACGAATGATGTTTACCCTTTTAAGGATTTTTTTTTTTTTTTTTTTTTTTTTTTTTTTTTTTTTTTTTTTTTTTTTTAATACTTATTCTTTGTTTTTGGCAAAATGAAAATATAATAGAAGTTATGAAGAGCAGTGGACATCGTCAAGCCAAAGGCCTCGTGCCGTTGGCAAAAAATACCGTCACGTCACCGAAAATTTCTATGGCACGAGATCTTCAACGGCAACAAAACCCTCCTCCCTCATACAAATGTGGTGTCATAGCAAAAATGGTGTCGTTGGGTTCAACACATACCCCACTAAATACACAAATCAACATAAAAAAAGAGGTAAAAAAGTTTGGCGCTTGCTATTGTGTAATTAGCCAAGAGACTTTGGCACGAGTAGTGAGCCTTTGGCACTAAATACCCCAGCTCTAAGTATACTTTAAATAAGAGGGTTTTAGAATTTCTTTTTCTGATTAAAAATAACTACTTATAAACGGCTTAGAAATGGTTTTCGGAGATTTACGGGAATTTGGTATTTGCCGTCTAGTGTAAAACTTCGTTAAAAATCCTGATTTCTCTTAAATGAACTTGGTATTTGTGTCACGCAAATACATGTCTTTTTCAGTTAGTCCAAAAATATGTCAAAAGAAATTCTTATAGTATTAATGAAATCGTAACTTAAGTTCATCTTTTCCCTTTATAATCATCAAAAATTTATGCATATGAAAACTTAAAGTTCTGGTTCGCTTCTGCTTCTAGAACTAATGTTTGAATTTACTTATTTTGTAAAAAATGCAAAAGTATTTGTAAAACAATTACGTATTTTGTTACAAACTGACAGTTAAATTTATCTATATATCTACTTAAAATTGCTTTTTTGCTTAAAAGAAATACGATAAGCCTCAAGCTCTCAAGTGTTTGATAAAAAAACAAAAAAAACACACAGTAAGGTATGTAGCAGGGTATCTGCGTGTTGCAGCGACGAGTATCTTGTAATTAAAACTTTTTTTTTTCTTTTTTTTTTGTAAAGGGTTACCTCGGTAAAGTATATTAATCACAGAAAAGTTAAGTACAATGGAATGTAGCTGAAATACCACATTAACCTCAAGCAAACGCTTGAACAACCACTAAATCGTTTGTGACATGCCACAAACGATCACAGCTCTAGCTACAAATTAATTAAAACCTTAACGACCAATGTTTTTAATTATATGTTTTTCATGACGCTATCGTTACATATGACCAAAAAAAATAATGGTAACACTTAAGATAGTCTTAAGCAATAGCAAAATATTTCAAATAATATAACTGTGCGAAATTGCAGCAATATAGAGTCGATAGTGAATAATATTATGAAGACTAGCTTATAGACCCGTGGAATTCATGAGTTTTTAGAAGAGATTATGCATCAAGAAATTAAGTATGTGAATAAAGTAAGAAAGAATAACGAACATGAACGGGTTAAATTATTTTCTGAAACGAATAATAAGTAATTAGTGAATGATACTATAAACTATTATGCTTGTAACTATTAATGTAATAAACGTCCATGCATAGTGTCTCCAATATTGATGGTCTTGAAAAGCAAATGTATGTAGTGAGCCTTAATTAAGTGATAAGACAATGTCCATTCCGTGAGCACCTAATAAGTTTAAGAAAAATTGTAAGTAAAAGAATTTTGTGATTGATAATAATGTAAATCTTAAAAATGGAATAAACCATATATATATATATATATATATATATATATATATATATATATATATATATATATATATATATATATATATATATATATATATATATAGGATCAAATAGGAAGAATAATTAAAATAAGAAGGATAAGAAGTAACCACAACCACAAATTTTAGATGCACTTACAAAAATGGATGCATCTTCATTCAAATTTTCCCTCCTATATAAAAATGTGTGGCTAGAATTACTTCTTACCCTTTTCATTTTAATTATTCTTCTTATTGGATCCCTATATATATATATATATATATATATATATATATATATATATATATATATATATATATATATAGGGTGAGGTTATTATAAAAAGTGTCTTATAATAAAAAGTGTCTGATGCAGTAACTTTATAACTGTGATGCAGTAATTGAAGGTGCATCGCAGTTATACCCATTACTGCATCAAAAATTAGTGCATCACAATTATCGAACTGCATCACAGTTATAAAGTTACTGCATCAGACACTTTTTACACTTTTTATTATAAGACACTTTTTAGAATAACCCAAACCTATATATATATATATATATATATATATATATATATATATATATATATATATATATATATATATATATATATATATATATATATATATATATTGTACTTACTTCTTGAACCTTTATTATAGAGCTTGAAGTACTTATTAGTAGACAACATTTATAGTAGTTTTTAATAGAATACCATCCGCATCATAAACAACGACCTTCAAAATTGTTTGCTTTTGACCTTTAAAATGACACGTATAGTTGTCCATGTGTGAAAACTGCACATAGGAGATGCAAACAAACCTTTGAAGGAGATTGACCATGGCTCTTGTTATGCAAATGAAACGGTCACGGGTTATTGTTTTCTTACGATCTTTAGGGGTGAATGTTTAACATACGGAGTAATTTTCATCCTCGAATGGATCATTCTCTTTACAAAGTGTGTTTCGTTTATTATCTTTGCTCAATCTAAGTTCTTACTAATCTAACAACTTGAAGTCTTGTTCAATTACATAATATTTCGCAACAACACTATCGGGACACCTAACTTTAGAACAGGGAATTACTTATACTTATAGTCGACCTCTCTTTATATTTGTGAACTCCTCTTTACTCATTTGATCACGTTCAACTCTTTCATCTAAATTTTATTTATTCTCATAGATAATAACTTCCCTATTCTTGCATTAACCATTTCAATTGCTAAAGAAAAACAAAATATGCAATTTAACAGGTCATTTGGTTAAATTTGGTACATATCAAACCATGTATTTTGACATGGATCAAAATGGGCAACTTTTAGCAATGTCCAGCATCGGTGTAACAGTTTACAATATGGCATTTCAATAATCAAGTTTTAGCTTATACGCCCGTGGAATCACGGGGATTTTGAAATGAAGTATTCATTAAGGAGTTACCATATCTCAATGATACAATAAACACTTTGGCTTGCAACTATTAAAATAACAACTACTTCATACAAGTCTTTACACATAATTTTAGCCAAATGTAAGTGCACCGACTCCATTCTTCTTATCAATAAAAGCATAAAATTTTCTGAGAAATTTCAATTTATTTGTTAGTCCACCTTGCATACAGTAAGCTCATGAATTATTTTAACACCAACATTGCTTGAAAAAGTGAGGACACAACGTCTATTTCTCCTATTAAAAATAAGCTCATTATCTCTTCTTTTAGATTTCATAATATCCACAAATATAGCACAACCGTGGAAGGCGGTTTGGGGACCCATAACCCGTGGAATACGGTATTGGGAGCGCTACTTTACTTTTTTTCCGCAAATATAGCACAAGAAGCATGGATATTTGGACTTCCATTTCCGGAACACACAATCGAGAGAGAGGATCGTATATGTTTTTAAATGCTTCTGAGACACAAACTTCTCTCGAAGCAAATTAGCAATATTTTTCTTACCCATCAGCAAATCAAATAGTAACACAAACAATATGATCCTTTCAGAACAAGGTACCCAAGGACTCAAATCACAAACCTATACTCCCCATGGAGTTCTAATACCATGGCCATCCAAAATACACCCTACTCCAGCTTTCTTCTTCTCTTTTCTTTTTATTTTTATTTTTCACTGATTTTTCAAGTATTTTTTTTGTATTTTTGAGTTATAACAGGTTTTAATGCTAATGGACTTATTAAAACTTATCAATAAGCTCAGTTGAGCTTATGGAAAAGTAAACAACCAGTTTTGACAGTGATTAAGCTAAATTGAGAATTTCATGAATTTTTGCCAAATTTGAATTCAAATTAAGAAACTTGGAATTTAATTAACAATAACTTGAGAAATACAATAATAAACTGAGAATACAACTTAGAGACTAAAATTATCACTTTGAAAATGGAAATTGCATTAATACGACATTGAAAATTAAGCTAAAATTCTACACTACGCTTCTTTGGCTATAGTAGACTCTTTATACAAGTGAATTAGGTCTTTGAGTGTTCCTGAGTCTTTCCCACTTTAATTCTGAGCCCTTGGATTGGTCAAATTGATCCTAGCCTTTGATTTAGATTTTGGCGCCAAAATGAGAAACTGCAAATGGATCTGATAACTTGTGAGGTTGAAGAAGCATTAAATGAGGCTTTGTCTTGGAGTGTTTGGAGTGGATAGGTTGGTGCAGAGTTGGTGAGCAAGTGGAGGTGGTTTTGCAGGGTGGGAGGGAAGGAGTGGTGTTGACTGGGTTTGACCCCGGTTTAGCTAAACGGGGTGTTTGTTATTTTGGGCTTGAAGAAATTGGGACAGGGGAAAGGGTGTGTTGGGTTGGGAGATATAAGGGTGGTATTGGGTTTATTTGTTGGGTTAAATAACACTGAGGGTCCGTTTGTTTTTAGCTTATTAAATCACAAGGACCATTTGTGTAATTTTCTGAAAGTTGAGGGGTAGGTTCTGCCAAGTTTCATAATTTATTCCAAGGGCCATTATTGACAACTTCTGAATTCCCAAGGACCTTAGATGAATATTCCTCAAAAATAAATACCTAGGGACCATTTTTGCCAATTTTGAAACTTGAGGGACTAATTCTGCCAATTCTTGAAAATTATAATCCAAGGACCATAAATGTTATTCCTTGATTCCTGGGGGGACTGTTGTTGACTTTTCTTCAAAATAAATCTCTAGGGACTAATTCTGACACTTTCTGAAAGTTGAGGGACTGGTTTTTCCATTTCTGCAAACTTTGCTCCATTTTTCATCTGTTTTCAATCCTTTTGTACCTGAAACACATAAAAACACAATCCAATGATATTTGCAGTATTATTTGGTATATTTGTGTGTTTTCAGTTGTTTTTTACAGTTTAAATGGGACAAAAATGATGAGTATTTATACACTCATCACCCACAAACCCAGTTAACCTATTTAACCATTTAATGTGCCTATTTTAGTATATAAACGGGTTACATGGGTCAACCCAAAACCTGTTTAACCTATTAAACCCGTGTAACCTATTTAACCTAACAACCAAGTATATATATGGATTAAATGGGTCTGCTTCGGGTTTTGTGTAAACAGGTTGGGGTTGACATAGCTGACCCGATTATTTAAATGGGTCAGGTATGGGTTGGGGTTTTCTGACCCGCCAACCTGTCAACCAGAACCCGCCAACCCGAACCCGACCCGAATTGCCACCCCTAGTCACAATTGTATTGTCACTCATCATCCCTAAGCTTTCCTCCAAAACTTTCCTTCCTTTAACATGGTACGATGTTGGTGTGGTAAGCAAGCTATTACTCGCACTTCGTGGACATCGGCCAACCCAGGGCGTCGATTCTATGGTTGGCCTGATGAAGTAAGTGCGTTTTTAGATTTATTGTATTAGCTTCTTTTTGCAAGTAGCAAAGTACATTGTAACAGTGGTGGTTGGTTAATGACTTGCCATATTCATGCTTAGGGTTCTTCTTGTTGGTGGATAGGATGGTATTATCCTAAAATGTGCGCTCATTCAAGAAGATCATACCAGGCCTTTTGAGGGGGAGAAATGAGCTCGAGGAAGGATTAGAAGTTGATCAAGGTGATGTGTGGAAGTGGAAGATTTACCTGGTGCGCAGTTGGATATTGTTCTTGATTGTTTATGCACTTGGTTAACTTTTTAGCTTTATTATATGATGACCGTGTTTTGTGTTATGTGGAAATGTAATTACTTGTTAGGCCATCGTGGTAGTGCTAGAACCTTGATCAAACTATCTTCTCTAGTATGTTCTAAGTTTAGATTTTATTGAATGGTAGTAACTATGTTTCCTACATGGATATGAATTTTGTTCTTTTGGTGTGTATACCTTATTGTTATGTAGATGCTTATAAATTTGGTTAGGTTTGACTTTTAATTGTCAACATTCTCATGAAGTTTTGACTTTGGTTAGTTTTGCGTTTGTCAAGTTGCAATAGAAGGTGTTGTAGTCATAGACATTGCTATAACATACACTCCACACAAGATGCAAATTATACACAATTAAAATAAAGAAACATAACATGGTTCCATAGATAATGCAAATGGATATAATTCCAACTGCATAAAATTGCATAGTTTTCAAAGCATGATAATTAGATTACATAACTTGTCCATAGCAAACATAAAGAAATACTATCTAGTTCAATAGCATAACAGAATTGATCTATGGTGAGGGCATCATTCTGTCCATTGCAGCATGCTGCCTAGTCAATCTTCGTGTAGTAGGCTAGGATGAAACTGAAACTTCTTGCACAGTACTTGAATGGACCTGAGATTGAGACTGTGAATGATCATCTTGATGGGATTGACACTGGGATTCACCATGTTTGTTGGGATTCTCAATTGCTTGATCTTGACTCTAAGATTCAACACCTGCAAATTCACCTTCTTTCTCGGTTGCAACATCCTGACTAGCTTGCTCTAGAATTCCAGATTGCACACAAGTGCCCTAAGCTCCAACATCTTGACTTTCAGCTACACCTGTATCTTTAGATTGTTTATCTGCTGCAACTTTGTTACCTGTAGGATGTGTCTTCTTTGATGCAACCTTTTGAGGCACTTGTTTACTTTTTCCCTTAGCACTGGAACATTTTTGTCTTTTAGGGCCAGTTTGACTAGTTTGGGTTCAACCATAGCCAAGACATGTTTTTCGGTTTTGTCTAGCAATGCCACAAACATTACACCTTACACTTTTCCAAGCCTTAGACAGTTTACCATTCTTGACAATCTCTTTAGTTTCAGGAGCTAACCGTACTGTCTTCTTACCACTTGAGTTACCTGCATTTGGTTGAGATTTTGGTGGAACAATTGTTGTAGGCACAGTTGATTTTTCCCAATGCTCATTGCTAGTTATGGGGGAGACATGGTGTTTGTAGGTTTCTTTCCAAGTGTTAAGATAGTAACAAGGATGAGCCCATGTTTCAACTGCCCCTACTTGTTGTCTATTCAAAGACATATTCCAATTGGTAGCAACAACATGTTTACATGGTAAACCTGTAATCTTCCATCTATTGCAACTACAAGACTTCTCTACAACATTAACTACACATTGGTCACTCCATGGTCCAGTTACCTAAAACTTATCTCCCCCATTCCATAAAACTTTATACTTAACAGTAACTTTCTTTATACCTTCTAACATGTGTTGTGCAGTGGGTGTTAGTGGGCCATTACTCTTATTAATAACCGTCATAACATGCATTATCCATTCAGTATTCCCTAATATATTCTAATGCTGTAATTGTTGGTTTGTTTATACCCTCAATTATTTTCTTATGAAACATTTGACACATATTATTAAGTAACACGTTAGAATGAGGTCGCCCTAAAACAAGACAAATAAAGCTATATTACTTATACATTTCATAGTACCTTAACATATACAACACAAAGAGATGACTTACATGAGAAATGTGACCTTGACCAATGGATTGGTGGTATCTTACATAACCAAGCATGGGCAGCTTGACTAAATATCTTTAAAGCATCCATAGATTTCTCAAACTGTACAACAGCTGAGGCTGTTGCACATCTCCACAGATGGTCTTTGAAGGCCCTTCCATTCCAATGAACTTTCATTTGCTCATGAATGCTTCTAAGACAATATTTGTGCTCCGCATTTGAAAAAGTTCTCTTAATGCTGATATAACATCCTGCACAAAAACAGATCTATTTAGTGTTTCTTTAAAAACAGAGCAAATTGAAATCATTACAAGTTTAAGGGAGTACCTTTTGCATGTCAGTAACAAAAGTGAAGATTGAATTTGCATCAAGATCAAGATCATCAGATAAGCAATGAAGAAACCAAGTCTATGATATTGTGTTTTCTGATTCAGCAAAAGCATAAGCTAATGGGTATATACCATTGTTGCTATCAATTACCACGGCTATTAGAAGATGACCCTTCAAAGGACCATCAATTGGATAAGCATTTATCCCCAACATCTGTCTCTGACAGGCTTTAAATCCTTCCTTTAAAGCACCTAAACAAACATACAGTCTCTTGAATTCTATTGTTGGAAGATTATCATCTACAGGTTGTTCCACATGAATCACAACTGTTGTATTAGGGTTCATCTTCTGCAACTCTTGAACATAGTCTCTCAACATGGTGAATTGTAGGTTGAATTGCCCCTAATCCCTGTGACTGCAATTTTTTTTGCCTTAAAACCTTCTGCATTGAAACTTGAAGCTCAAATTGATTGGTAAGCTGATTATGAATAGTGTAGAACCGTAGGGGGGGGGGGTGAATACGGTTCTTTTCGACTTTTTCAAAGTTTATTAACTTTAAGCCTCAAAGATCACCAAGTGGTTATACAACTATAATAACAACCACAAACACAAACAAAGTATATAAAGCATGTAAAGAGACACCACGATATATACTGGTTTGGGATGGGGGGTTTATACCATCCGTACGTCCAGTTGCGAATCCACGACACCCATACTATTACTCTAGTATAATCCTTTCGGTGGATTACAAACCGTTACAACTTCACTCCACCGATATGCACTAAGATCGGTGCTTACTAAGAAGAGCTACTCCCCAACGGTATTCCGCCCTCGGAAACCACCCAAAAGAATCTCGTGATTCGACTTACCACTAAGACTACCCACCGAAAGTATTAAACCCCAACTAGATCCTCATTGATCTAGACTTGGTCACCAAGACACAAGTCTTCAAACTAGATCCCCAATGATCTAGGCTTGGTCACAAAGACACAAGACTTCCCTTACAACCAAATAGAATTATAGAATGTTGTTTCTTTGAATCAAGACCTAACCTAACCTAGTGACTCGATTCTAATAGAAAAGGTATAGAGAAGAATACCCTCGACACAATCACAAAAGTGGATTAGGTTCTTGTGATTCTTCCCTTGCAAGGAGATGTGTTCTTTCAAAGATGTTAGTGTGTTTAACTAAGAACACAAGAGAGAATAGAGAGATTAGAGAGAAAGAATGTAGAGAGAAAGAGTAATGGCAAGGGGTGATGAATACAAGAGGCAAGTGGGGTATTTATAGGCCAAGACCCAAACTTGGGAAAAATTTACCGAGGCCAGCGCGCCACCCACGCGTCAACGCGTGGGCAGTGCGCCAGGCACTCTGTTGTATTTTTCCCAAGTGTTGGGTGTTGGATCTTATAAATACCTATCCTTTCTAAACCCCAATTGTACTTCACACAAAACCTTAACATTAATCAATCTAAGGTTTACCAACTCAAATAGCCAATTTGAAAAATGTTTTGTGAAGTATTTATTAGAAAACCAAATACCAAGGGTAGAAGACTAGAAAGGGTAATTTGGTAGGGGTAGAATGAGCATTCCTCACATGGCATAATAGAGAAGAGAATATGCCATGGGATATTCCTCACTAGGGAAGAGTGAGAGAGGTTGGGTTAAGAAGTAACCATGGTTAGGTTAGTAGAGTGTGTAGAGAATAAACCATGGTTAGGTTAAAGGGTATATCCAAGGGAATATTCTATCCTTGGTGTGGTTAAGAGTTAACCAAGGTTAAGTATAGAGAACTAACCGTAGTTGGGTTAAGAGAACCATGGTTGGTTTGAGAAAGAATATCCAAAGGAATATTCCTTTATTGGAGAGAAAGTGTGGATGTTGGTGAAAAGGTTAGGATGTGAAAGGGTGTAAGAAATATAAGGGTTGGATTGTGTGTGTGTAAGGGAATATGTAAGTAAGGATGTGATGGGGAGCCTTGTGTGTGTAGAAGGTGAAATGGATGTGAGTCGTGTGTGTATTTTGAACGTAAAGGTATTGGGAGTGTAGAGAATATGATGTATAAGGATGTGATGTGTAAGGTATGAGTTGTATGTTTAAGAGATGTGTAAGGTTGAGGTGATGGGGAGCCTTGTATGTGTGAAGAGAGGTATGTGAGTGAAGTGTGTGTATTTTGAAAATAAAGGTGTGTGTATGTGAGTATGTAGAAAAGAGTGTATTTTTGTATAGGGAAGTGCATGTATGAGTGTATAAGAAGGTGTATGGGAAGTTGGTAAAGTGAAGGAATATTGTGTGGGAGTTTTTGTGGAGACAAGAGTACACTTTGTGTAAGATGTGTAAGGAATATTAAGAGGTTGTTGGGAAAGGATTTTTTGGAAGGATTGTGGGAGATTTGATGGTTTGACTTTTGTAAAATAAGATTAAGAAAAGATTAGGAAAGATTAGTAAATAATCTAATTGTCATTAAGAAGAAAAGGTTTAGACAATTAAGATTATGAGTTGAGAAAATTATAGGTTACTTATAAGGCCAAGTAACACAACGTCAAGAATCAATAGTTTCATAACTCGTGACTTTCCACGACTCGACGCACTCAACTAACACCTTGATACAAACAAGTCAAGTGCTTTGCCTTGATGTAAAGCATAACCCATGCGGGTAAGGATGCGTTTACGCGAAGAGACCTTGGACTTAGTTTGACCAATAAGGGAGTAAACATGTGATCGGCTCCAAACGGTCAACCAAATTCAACCACGGATGTGGTCAATATGGTCAAACAGCTTGAGCCAATTCACCAAGGAGTACAGTGTTTCCCCGGGTCGTTATGTCCCAGCGAGGCGTAAATGGTATTCTAGACAACTTGTGATCGGGTGAAAATGAATTGAAAAGGGGTTATGAGTGATTAATTAAACTAAGGAAATGTAAAAGAAAATAGCTTAAATAGGCTATATCAACAAGTATTAAAAACTTAAGTATTTAAAAATGTATTACAAATTAAAAACGTACGTTTAAATTAAAATAAACGTAAACATACGAAAATAAAAGTGAAACGAGAGTACTAAAAGTCCTACAAATGTGAAAATTACTTTTTTTTACAAACTTAATAATAAAAGTAAATTATAGAAAAAAGAAAAAAAATACTTTTTATTTAATTATTATTAATTAAAAACTATTTAAATTAATTAAACTAATAAAACTATTTAAATTAATTTACAAAACTTTAAAACACGTAAAAATAAGAAACTTTAATAAAGACAATTTTTTTAACTCTTTGAAATAAGCTCAGAATAAGCACCTTTGCTTAACAGAAGGCTTATCAAGCCAAAACTTGATTTTTAACACTAAATAAGCTACATTCTACAAACCAAAGTGAAATAAGCTAGAAACAGATGAAATGGACTTAAATTAAGCCAAAAAAAAAAAAGAGAAAATCCAAGGAAATAAGCTATACTAAGCAAATAAGCCAAAATCAAAATCTAAACTCCTAACAGGCCAAAAATGGCAATCTTGCAGGCCTTGTGGGGCCCACAGGGGTGAACAAGGATGCAAAGTGAAACTTGATTCAATAAGCTGGTTAGAATGGCTTTCCAAAAAGCCAAGGACCAAGCCCTGGGTCCCACAAATAAGCACTAAAGGGGCTTTGGAAGTTGGGCTTATCACACTGAATCACTCAGTGTATGGGTGTGATCAGGGTGAGTTCAAGGCACCAATAACCTATAAGCCAAAGACCTGAAGTCCAAAATAAGCACAAATATAATAAGCCAGACCAATAAGCTTTCCTAAAAGCTATGGGTTGGGTCCTGGGGCCCACAAATGAATCTAGGAGATGCTTGTGTAAGTTAGGTTAAAACTTTGGTGCAGGGCATGTGCCTGCCTTGCAACCCTAAATAAGCACTAGAATAAGCTAATACAAAAAAATCTTAAAAATAAGACAAGTGTTGATTTCAAGAGTTAAGTTGGGTGCCTTTAACTTGTAAAAAGCTCAGGGCCTAATCTTGCAACCTAAAATCATGAAAAATCATGGAAATTTTGGATTTCTGCCAATCTATGCTAATTTTACTTTTGAATTAGAACTCTTGATTTGACTTTTGTGACTTTTAATCTACCTTAGATGACTAAATATGGTGTAATATGCTGCTAAATGACTAAATTAAGATATGAGATGTACTTATGCAACAATATGATGAGTTATGGAACAAGAAATCCTAACAGTGAACAATTAAGTGGAGTGAAACTTGGATTTTGACTTTCTTTCAAATGACAAATGGTTTTTATGGTTTGACTATCTTACATAAACCTAATATGACCTGTACTAACTGAAGTCAACAATAAAATCCATCTTGAACACTATGGATCAGTCTTTGCCAAACACCCCTTTAACAAGCTTGATTTTAGATTTTCAAAGCAAGTGGATGATTAAGACTATGGAACTGATTTCTAATAACTAATTATGATCTAAGAATCTAAAAGGAGCACAGAAACATGAGGTTGAACCACAAATACCTAACTTTCTATGTTATGCTAATTTGGACAGTCAACTAAGGATTTTTTTGAGCACAATGAAATCTAATAAGCTAATATACAATATTAAGCTATATTCTAACTTAAATACACCTAGTAAGCATAAAGAAACAGGAATAAGCATATATTAAGCTGATGAACAGTACAAAACAAAAATTTGGAGAAAATGCTTACAAGGGCTGCCACTGCACAAAACAGTGAACCAAGAACCCAATACACTATCCTAAGCTTCCCATGAAGCATCTAAACCATTTCCATCTAGAATGTGCAATAAACCTTGCTTCTTCTTACTTGCAAACTGATTTTTTGATTTTTAAACCTATTTTTTTCTATTTTTGAGTATTTTTTGAACTTTTGAATTAGAACAAGTCTTAAAGTTTTCTGAGCTTTCCAAAGCCTCTAAGTACCTTGAATGTAACTTATGAAATAGCAAAACACAAGTTTCAACAGGATTAACTTGAAAAGAAAATTTCACATAAAAATGTAAAAACTTGAACTTGAATAAAAGAACTTGAAATTAAGGTTTAAACAAGGTTCTAATACATTAGAAAGATTAATTACAAACTATTGAAACTGAGAAGTGCAATGAAACTCTAAAATTACACTAAGTCGACATGAAAACTACACCACTTAACTATTCTACACTAACTAACTGTCTTCTTCTTCTTTTTCTTCACTTTTATAGACCCCAGGTAGTTTCTCTGTCTATCCCACTCCTTTGTGAGCCATTGGATGCCCTCAATTGATCTCAGTCATTAAAAATGGTTTTGGTGGGAAAATTTCCATGTGGCCAGTTTGGGTAGTTTGGTTTGGCCGGTGAGGGTAATTAATGGAGGGTGAGGTGTAGGGGACAGGAGTGGTAGAAGGTGAGTGTTTGGAGGAGAGGACATGGAGGAGGGAAGCAGGGGGAGGGAATTCAGGGAGGTGGCGATGGGGATGGTGTTGACTGGTATTTTGACCAGAGGTGGGATTTTATTTAAAAACGTGGTAGGGAGTTGGGCTGGTAGTGGATTAGGCCCATGTTGGTTTTGGATTGGATTTGTAAATGGATTAATAATAAAAATGGGTCCATTTGGTGTAGTTTAAACATAAGGACCAATTGTACAATATCCTGAAAATCCAAGGGCTGAATTTGGCATTTTTCCAAAGTTATCATAAGGGCTGAAATTGCCAAGTAAGAATAGTACAGGGACCCTTGATGATAATTTTCCAAAATTAGAATTCCTAAGGACTAATTTTGCCAACTTTGCAAAGTTGAGGGACTAAACTGCAATTTCTTCAAACTTTTATTCCAAGGACCATTTATGACAACTTTTGGATTCCCAAGGACCAATGTTGAATTTTCATCCAAAAATATTCCACCAGGGACCAAATCTGTCAATTTCTAAAAGTTCAAGGACTGTTTCTGCCAATTATGCAAACTTTGCTCATTCTTTCACCTGTTTTCAATTCTTTTGTACCTAAAATACATAAAAACACAATCCAAGGATATTGGCAGTATAATTAAGCATATTTGGGTATTTTTGGTATTTTTACAGTCCAATATGGGAGCAAAATGATGAGTATTTGAGCACTCATCAACCCGTTACGTGATTAGAGAAGACGTAAGCACGGGATATGAGCATATGGATGCTTTCACGTGATGTTACGTGAACTATATAAGCTCCCTAAGTTTAGAAAAGCCTTGGCTAAAGGCGTGAGTAAGAAAATATGAGTTGGCATTTTCCCGTAAGTGGGTGCTTTAAAAGTTGGATCTCTCTAATCCCAAAACTCGTTTCGAGTGTTCTCAATTAAGCACATAGTATATTCATACTTTTATTGAAAGATCCACATTTGTCGGGTAAGGGGAAAGCCGACTTTCAAAATTCATCCCGACATTCACAGAACCCTGGCGCGTCACCCACGCGTTGACGCGTGGGTGGCGCGTCAGCAGCAGATGTGAATGTTGGGAAATTTCGGCTAATGTTTGTTATTTTATGTGTTTCAAAGGTTTATTTGTCATCATTAAAACATTAGGGGATCTTGATAATGTTGCCTCAACAATCTCCCCCTTTTTGATGATGACAAATAAAATCCGAAAGCAAATTAAATTACAAAACTTAGCGAAGACAAAGTGCGCCTTTGGTATAGCTTGCGTCTTGACCTTGCCTTGTAATCTGGTGAAGCCTTTGTCTTTAACTTGAATAGGTCTTCACGCTCTTGCTTTCTTTCTCCCCCTTTTGTCGAATCAAAAAGGCGGGACTACCAATCAAGCCAGGTTTCGAACTTGGGCCTGTGGGATAAATGAGCTAGCTTGTATGTGCACCCGAATGTGCTCCCCCTTGAACATAGCTCTCCCTAGATCATTGATCCCCCTTGTTTCAAGGTGGGGATCTATGGGTCAAGAGCCTCACCTTTGCGGTGGCCTAGCTACAAGCAACAACCAAGAAAACTTCACATGTGAAAGTCAAAAAATGGGTTAGATAACCATTTGGATACTTGCAACATGGGTTAGTTTAAGCATAACATCACATCTATTTGCGCACAATACATCATAACCTATGCATATAATACATATTCAAATCATTATATCCCAAATGTTGATAAACACATACATAACATTACCGCATAGTTGTTCATAGAACGGATCTATCAATCAAGCATAAACATATCACTTACTTAAGTGAAGATAATAGATTTTCAAATTAGAGCACATAGTTTCACATATAAACATTTTAAGAGTGCAAAGCAAGACCTAAACACAAGTTACTACCTAGTAACAAGTCAAGGCATAAGGAGATACCTAAATGAATGAATAACACCGTGTATTATTCTCTCCCTAGATTAATTCAATCATGCAAAGAAAATATACCTATATGATGAAAAAGTGACCTTAAAGACTAAAACATTTCCTACTTATTGAGAATCAAATTAGTCTTAACCCATAAACTACTTTTCACATAATTCCTAAGTACATTGTTTGACCAAACTTTAAGAGTTTTGAAAAGATCAAGCAAGCATAGTCTTTTTAAAGACTCTAAATGACTCAATATCATATGTTCCATATCAACCATGAACAATCTTTTCTATGATTCAATGTGCAATTGGGATTTTGGGAAGTGTCATGAAGCAAAATCCTAAGTGTTTCTAACTTGTGACCTAAGGTTTTGTTTATTCATCTCTCCTATTGTCTTAAGTATGAAACATTCATCCTTAAATTTCCTAAGGTACTCTAGCGATGATTTCCTACTTCTAAGGGTATCATAGGACATTAACGTGAAGTATTTTCCTAGAGTAAAGTGTAACACGTGGTTTCTAAGGCATGACACCAAAACTTTTACAAAATGGATTGCTCGGCTAAATACATGACACATCTCTTGTAACTTTTTGTCCTTCCTTTTGGACGACCTCATTGGTTTGAGGAGGACTAATGTCCGAGAAGTTATGTGAGATTCCATGTTGTTCGCAAAATTCTCCAGATTGCACCCTATGTTCAAATCTATTACCGTGATTAGCTTGAATCAAAGCACAAGTAGGTTTTTCTAATCTTCATCCTAAGATCCTAAACTTATCTAGGGCATCTTCCTTAGCACCTAGAAATAGAGTCCATATATAAAATGTGAATAGTCATCAATTGTCATTAAAGTATAGAAGTTGCCTCAATAACTTTGAATATGTGATGAACCAAACAAATCAATATGAAGTAACTCTAAGACTCTATTGGTCGAAATGGTGTTACTAATCCTATTGCTCGCAAAGCCTTGTTTGTCTAACTAATACGTAGATGTACACCTAGTGTCTAACAAAATATAATACTCTAATGTTGTGAGCACATGATCTATTATCTTTAACAAATATGCAAGCAATTAGCATGTTAGCAATATGCCCTAAATCAACTAGTCATCATGGCAAGTTGTCATATAATCAAATAGCATTAATTCATATTCTCATGCAAATACGTCTTTCATTTCGTCATCTAATCACTATGAAAAGTAATTATATAATCACATAGCATCCATGAACTCACAATTTATGACACACAATATTATTTCAAGGGACACTTAATCATGTGAGCAAATTTCATGTATCACTTTGTTGACTAAAATCATAACTCGTTAGCAACATAATCATGCATATAACTTATTTTTATATGTTATAAAGATTTCCCTTTAAGATCTTACATATACACATTAAGCAATTAAGCAAACTACACATGATGTTTTGTATCAATGTGAAACCTACAATTAATTAATCTAACAAATATATTCATGTATGCATATTAATCAAATTCACAACATTTTATGCATATTCATCTAGAAGGATTGTTTAAATTTGAATTAATATACTATTTAAATTTTCGATAAACAATCATGTGTGGACAATATTCAATAGTAATCATGTCTACACATATTTATTTAACCCTACATATGATATGAGATCTCATTTAAATTCCTAGACATGTTTTCAATCAATTAAATATGTCACACTTAAGATGAGCATGTATTCAAGTTATGAAAATTGTAAACACATAAATATATTCCCTAAACACATAGTATGCAAGTTTAGTCTCATTTTATGTTAATCGCCTTTAAGTTTCTAAGTTCTCCTAAATTTCAAGTTGTGACAAAAATAAGCTACCTAGCATCACCAAGTTCACATGGCAGTTTTGACAACTAATCATGTAAAGCACTTAGAGATACATAGGCATAAAAGAAAAACTTAGGTTGATTTTAATGGATGATTTTTGTTTCAAGACCACAAGATAAAAGTCCACCATTGATGCTTTGTCTATGGATGACCTTTCCTCAAAGATTACTAATGTACACCATCATACCACTTGTATGAAGTAACCAATCTTCTACTATCGATTATGTGCTTAAATCAACCATTTCGATTATCTAATAGACCGATTCAAGCTTATACCTAACAAACATAAAACTCAAAAACTTGGTCCCCGATGGTTGTTGGGTCCATTGTTGTTAGCATAAAACATTCCCTAGTTGAACATCCTTGGGTCATGAAGCAAGACATTTAGTATCTCAAGACCGTAGCTTGAAAACATAGACCAAGGGTTTTTTGAAAGGTTACTTTGGTTTTGAAAACTTGGTCCAAAGTTTTGGTGGTTGTGTGGTCTAAAGAATCTTTGGTTTGGGTAGGAGTTGTCTCTCCTTTGGTATGAGTTATATTGACGATGTGAAGACCTTTGGTTGTTGTAAAAATTTCTTCTAGGTGATGATTGATTGTTTTGAAAAGAATGTCTTTGGTTATATGATGGTTTCATATTTGGTATGGGTAAGATAGGTCTATGGTCGACTTGAGCTTGTGTGTATCCAAGTCCATTACGTGAAACCGGGTTGTAAAATTGTTTTGGGGTTTCACTTCTTGTAATGGGTGCTTGAGTACTTCCCGTATTTGCAAAAGGAGTTTGAGGAACAATTGGTTTAACAAAACGTTTTGATGAAACTCCACTGTTCCTCAGAGTCCTGGCATGTTGCCGGCGCGTCATCCAACGCGTCAGGCTCGAAAACTTTAGGAGTTTCATTTTGGCTTGCTTTTACAAATACAATAGGTTTGGTTAGACTCTCGGAAGTTGTTTTCTCATTTTTCAAAAATCCAAGACCTTCCTTATCTTGGGACAATTTTTGTTGACTTAACATATCATCCAAATCATTGCTACTTTTCTTAAATTTGGAAAAACTTAATGACTCCTTTTGAAGTTTGGATACTTTATCATTTAAAGAGTTAACCTCATGTCCAAGTTTTCACAACTTGTGCAAGCTTCAACCACCTCTTGTGTTGAGAAAGTCTCTTTACTACTCGTTCGAGTTCAAAGACCTTTTTTTATTAAGGGAGTGTTTCTCCTCAACAAGTTTTTCAATAGTTTTAAAACATTCCTCATTCTCTTTTTGCAAATTACGAATATTTAAATCTTTATTAGAAATAGAAGAGTTTGGAGATACCTCTTGATTTTCAAACGCCATGAGACACGTTGCATTTCTTTCCGAATGATCCCCGTCTTCACTATCACTCCAAGCTCCGCCGACGAATGCCCTATTTTCTTTGGGCTTTGGACATTCACTTATAAAGTGATTCTTGTCTCCACAATTGTAGCACTCATGTTCGCGCCTTGAGCTTCCAACATCTTTATTATTATAGCCACGATCTCTTTCAACCTTTCTACCATTACTATCACCTTGGTTACCAAACCGATTACCGCGCCTAGGGTTTCCTTCTCGTCTAAAGAACTTCCTAAAGTTTCTTGCCATAAGGTTGACCTCTTCATCGTCTTCATCACTTCATTCATCATTGTCATCACTAGTTTGATCCCTAGTGACTTTAGCTTTATGGGCTAGTGACTTGACCTCTTTCTTCTTTTCTTTAGAAACGATCTTGTCATTTTCTAAAATCATTTCATACACTTTGAGGTTGCCGATTAGCTCGTCAAGAGGAAGTTCTGCCAAGTTCTTGGCTTCTTCAATAGCCGTCACCTTTGGCCTCCACTTAATCGGAAGAGCTCGAAGAAATTTGCTTACATGGTTCTTATTATTGAAGCTAGGATGTAGAGCCGCAAGGCTTGTGTTAATAGTGTTGAACCATGTGTAACCATTGTCAATGGTTTCATCGTCGGAGATCAAAAACTTCTCATATTTTTGGATGAGCAAGTCGATTTTTCAATCCTTAATTTGTGAATTGCCTTGATGAGTAATGATGAGTGAGTGCCAAATCTCCTTGGCGGTCTTGCAAACGTGGACTCTCTCGAACTCCCTTCGAGGTAGAGCATTATAGATCAACATCTTTGCTTCATCATTTTTTCCAAGCTTCCTCCTCTCATCATCTTTTAGATCCGAATGTGGCTTTTTCACCAACAACTTTGTTTCGGGGTCTTCCACCATAAACACAAAATTGCCATTTTGGATGATTTCCCACAAATCAAGATCTTTGGACCTAACATAGGTCTCAAACCGGGTTTTCCAAAAACAAAACCCATTGGTTTCTAGAAAAGGTGGTCTTTGCATAGAGCACCCCTCAACATAGTTCTTTTGAGCCATGGATCTATACTAAACTTTACCAAAAATCTTTGTTAGGATTTTAGATTTTTGGAAAAGAAAATTTTGACTTAAAACGACTTCTCGTGAAGGTTTTAACGCTCAAAAACTTGAGTATTCCGCTCTGATACCAACTGTAGAACCGTAGAGGGGGGTGAATACGGTTCTTTTCGACTTTTTCAAAGTTTATTAACTTTAAGCCTCAAAGATCACCAAGTGGTTATACAACTATAATAACAACCACAAACACAAACAAAGTATATAAAGCATGTAAAGAGACACCACGATATATACTGGTTAGGGATGGGGGTTTATACCATCCGTACGTCCAGTTGCGAATCCACAACACCGATACTATTACTCTAGTATAATCCTTTCGTTGGATTACAAACCGTTACAACTTCACTCCATCGATATGCACTAAGATCGGTGCTCACTAAGAAGAGCTTTTCCCCAATGGTATTCCGCCCTCAAAAACCACCCAAAAGAATCTCGTGATTCGACTTACCACTAAGACCAGTAAGACTTCCCACCGGAAGTATCGAACCCCAACTAGATCTCTAATGATCTAGGCTTGGTCACCAATATACAAGTCTTCAAACTAGATCCCCAATGATCTATGCTTGGTCACAAAGACACAAGACTTCCCTTACAACCAAATAAAATTATAGAATGTTGTTTCTTTGAATCAATATCTAACCTAACCTAGTGACTCGATTCTAATAGAAAGGGTATAGAGAAGAAGACCCTCGACACAATCACAAGAGTGGATTAGGTTCTTGTGATTCTTCCCTTGCAAGGAGATGTGTTCTTTCAAAGATCTTAGTGTGTTTAACTAAGAACACAAGAGAGGATAGAGAGATTAGAGAGAAAGAATGTAGAGAGAAAGAGTAATGGCAAAGGGTGAGGAATACAAGAGGCAGGGGGGGTATTTATAGGCCAAGACCCAAACTTGGGAAAATTTTACCGAGGCCGGCGCGCCACCCACGCGTCAACGAGTGGGCAGCACGCCAGGCACTCTGTTCTATTTTTCCCAAGTGTTGGGTGTTGGATCTTATAAATACCTATCCTTGCTAAACCCCCAATTGTACTTCACACAAAACCTTAACATTAATCAATCTAAGGTTTACCAACTCAAATAGCCAATTTGAAAAATGTTTTGTGAAGTGTTTATTAGAAAACCAAATACTAAGGGTAGAAGAGTAGAAAGGGTAATTTGGTAGGGGTAGAATGGGTATTCCTCACATGGCATAATAGAGAAGAGAATACGTCATGGGATATTCCTCACTAGGGAAGAGTGAGAGAGGTTGGGTTAAGAAGTAACCATGGTTAGGTTAGTAGAGTGTGTAGAGAATAAACCATGGTTAGGTTAAAGGGTATATCCAAGGGAATATTCCATCCTTGGTGGGGTTAAGAGTTAACCAAGGTTAAGTGTAGAGAACTAACCATAGTTGGGTTAGGAGAACCATGGTTGGGTTGAGAAAGAATATCCAAAGGAATATTCTTTTCTTGGAGAGAAAGTGTGGATGTTGTTGAAAAGGTTAGGATGTGAAAGGGTGTAAGGAATATAAGGGTTGGATTGTGTGTGTGTAAGGGAATATGTAAGTAAGGATGTGTTAAAGATCGTTTAAGCCCATCTAGGATATAGTAACATTGATTGCACAGCGGAATAAGAACAATAAGAACATAATCAATATTACTCCAAGGTTTTCTTTTATTGAATATAAAAGAAACTACTACTACTACTATACTACTACTACACGCTCTATGCGTTTCTAGACTCTCATTGAAGAGACTAGCTATGAATGATTTGTTGTAACCTAGAAGCCTACCCTCTTTATATAATAGAGGGAGGTTACAAACCCTTGCTTCCTATGAAGGCTATCTATTTCATATTAGGCCCATCTTGTTTCTTCTTTCTTCACTTCTAGTTGTTTGTTTTGTAATCTTCAAATCAGCAATTCCCAACAATCTTCCCCTATTTGATATTACAAAACAATCGGCATGAAGAAACAATGTCATCACCAATAATAAGCTGCACATCATAACTATTCTTCCCCTTTTTGTAATCTTCTAATAGGGTCTTGTGCAACTCCGTGAACGCTTCCCCTCAAGTGATGCATGTAGAAACAAACTAATAATTTATTTATTTATTTATTTTTTATTTTTTTTTACTAATAAGCAGTAACGAGCAGCAGGAACGAGCAGCAGTATCGAACAACAGAAACAAGTAAGCACACCAACACAAAGTGTAAGAGGATGGCCAAGTATATTAACAATAAGGTTCCCCTTAAAAGTGTACTTGCCATCTCATAAATCTAGTAGGTTCCATGGAGTGATCACTGATGTAGAAAATCAACTATAAATGATTTGATAAAGAAATGGAATCTCCCAACCTTGCATCTTATGTCTTGCACTATCCACGTGACGGCCTCTTGACAAACTCCTCATTGACTTATCCAATGAGACACTGAGCACAAATAACGTAACTCCTTCAAGTGATAGCAAATGTACACATTAAGCACAATAAAATAGATCGTACCCCTTCACTAGAGTCGTCAAGTCTTCGTCACCATACAAACCAAGCAAGTTATCTTAAAAAGCTGCTGATCCTTTTAAGATATGATAAGAACACAATACTTGGGAAAATCAATTACAACATCAAACAAGTGATAATCAAATGTCTTCATCAAGTAATCTTCTCAACAAAATGATGATGGTTGATAACTCCGTCTTCCTTAACCATTAGTAATCTCACATGACTAGTAAGAACCAAAACCGACCAAAAGAAAAAGTATACAACAAGCCAGCAGGAACCATAAAGAAGTCAGCAAGAACCGTATGTATCAGTAGGAACCCATCAGTAGGAACCAATCAGGAGGAACCAAATAACCATCAGGAGAAACAGATAAGTAACCAATCAGCCGGAACGAACTAGAATACCAGCAGAAACATAGCCGATTAGTAGTAACAAAAATTCATCAGTAGGAATGAAAATACCTAATCGTTGACAGCAGCACCCAGCAGGAATACTTGACCCACATGATTCACTTTAAATATATTCCAATAATATCAAGGCCAATTTCACGTGTATTCCTTAGTAAGAACCAATCAACATTCAAGACTATCATATCATTAATATACCACACCACAAACCTCAATAAATAGCGTTGACCCACAATTAAGACATCAACAGCTAGACAACAACCAATCTTTTATTTCCTTGTTGACCCACTAATGCATCAGATTTAATGATCCATGACCACAATTAATTCGACCAATAGGAATAATCAATACCACCAATCACATTGAATTCTTGCAATACAACAACAAGAATGCAACCTCGTATTGTATGTATGAGAATAGAATTAGTATCCATGATCACCAATTAATGCATTCAATGATCACCAATTAATTGTAGCAGTAATGATATCTCCACCATCAACTAGAATAAAGAAGTAATAATCTTCATTGACCAATAAAAATACGAGGTAAATAAATTACCTTAAATCGCGCGCATAAATCAGTACCATGTAAAAACGAATCAACAATTTCATTCTTTTGATCACATGCATCGACCTACTAACCGAATGAATAATTAAATTCGGCCAATATAAACCAATTAATATTCCAACTGACCTTATGAAGGTTTAGCGTCCCACTAAAAATGCTTGACCAATAAAGCAACCAGTAGCAACAGCATATGACAAATACCAGCAGCAACACATTATCAGTTGTCCTTAATAAACTATTAATCATACCCATGTGACAGATCACAATAAACTCACGTAAATAACTTAGACCCTACCAGCTGACAAAATCAATAGCAATATGTAATGTGATCCAACAGGTGTACTCAATTATGAATCAAACTACAAACATACTTAATTAACTTATACAAGGTACCTTTGAATTGTTTTTGTCGCCGTATATGTACCAAACGAATCTGCTCTTTTAAACCAATTCTGCTCTTCGTTGAAACTGCTTCTTGCTCATAAAACACGAACATGAAAACCTTGAAACCCTAGATCTCACGAGCCCCTGTGCTCTGATGCCAATTGTTAAAGATCGTTTAAGCCCATCTAGGATATAGTAACATTGATTGCACAGCGGAATAAGAATAATAAGAACATAATCAATATTACTCCAAGGTTTTCTTTTATTGAATATAAAAGAAACTACTACTACTACTATACTACTACTGCACGCTCTATGCGTTTCTAGACTCTCATTGAAGAGACTAGCTATGAATGATTTGTTGTAACCTAGAAGCCTACCCTCTTTATATAATAGAGGGAGGTTACAAACCCTTGCTTCCTATGAAGGCTATCTATTTCATATTAGGCCCATCTTGTTTCTTCTTTCTTCACTTCTAGTTGTTTGTTTTGTAATCTTCAAATCCGCAATTCCCAACAGGATGTGATGGGGAGCCTTCTGTGTGTAGAAGGTGAAATGGTTGTGAGTAGTGTGTGTATTTTGAATGTAAAGGTATTGGGAGTGTAAAGAATATGTTGTATAAGGATGTGATGTGTAAGGTATGAGTTGTATGTTTAAGAGATGTGTAAGGCCGAGGTGATGGGGAGCCTTGTATGTGTGAAGAGAGGTATGTGAGTGAAGTGTGTGTATTTTGAAAATAAAGGTGTGTGTATGTGAGTATGTAGAAAAGAGTGTACTTATGTATAGGGAAGTGTGTGTATTAATGTACAAGAAGGTGTATGGGAAGTTGGTAAAGTGAAGGAATATTGTGTGGGAGTTTGTGTGGAGACAAGAGTACACTTTGTGTAAGACGTGTAAGGAATATTAAGAGGTTGTTTGGAAAGGATTTTAGGGAAGGATTGTGGGAGATTTGATGGTTTGACTTTTGTAAAATGAGATTAAGAAAAGATTAGTAAATAATCTAATTTTCATTAAGAAGAAAAGGTTTAGACAATTAAGATTATGAGTTGAGAAAATCATAGGTTACTTATAAGTCCAAGTAACACAACGTCGAGAATCCATAGTTTCATAACTCGTGACTTTCCATGACTCGACGCACTCAACTAACACCTTGATACAAACAAGTCAAGTATTTTGCCTTGATGTAAAGTGTAAGCCATGTGGGTAAGGATGCGTTTACGCAAAGAGACCTTGGACTTAGTTTGACCAATAAGGGAGTAAACCCGTTATGTGATTAGAGAAGACGTAAGCACGGGATATGAGCATATGGATGCTTTCACGTGATGTTACGTGAATTATATAAGCTCCCTAAGTTTAGAAAATCCTTGGCTAGAGGAGAGAGTTAGAAAATATGAGTTGGCGTTTTCCCGTAAGTAGGTGCTTAAAAAGTTGGATCTCTCTAATCCCAAAACTCGTTTCGAGTGTTCTCAATTAAGCACATAGCATATTCATACCTGTATTGAAAGATCCACATTTATTGGGTAAGGGGAAAGCCGACTTTTAAAATTCGTCCCGACATTCACAGAACCCTGGCGCGTCACCCACACGTTGACGCTTGGGTGGCGCATCAGCAGCAGATGTGAATGTTGGGGAATTTTGGCTAACGTTTGTTATTTTATGTGTTTCGAAGGTTTATTTGTCATCAGTAAAACATTAGGGGATCTTGATAATGTTGCCTCAACAAATAGACTTCATAGGGATCTGTGGATTGGTCTGAATTTTTTCTTTTATTTTCTTTGAGATAAAGTTGAGGTCAAAATGTTTGAGGGCCCTTGATTGCAAACATGTGTGTTCATCACCATGTCTTCTCACTGACCAAGATTCTGTTTCACCATTCCTGGAAACAAGCAATAACCATGGGTAGAGTAGTTGGGAGGGGTTATTTTTGCCTGCAATCAATGCTTCTAAACCCTTTCTGGTTAATGGACCTCTAACTGGGCCTTTATCTGGTCCAGCATTACCTATTGGGCCTGGTAGGGGACACAGCCCACACATCTGACTCTTATTCATATTTTGTCATTCATAAGAAAAAGAAACTCCCTTCTTGTCTCTATAGAATGCTCTCTTACCTTCTCTTTTACTTCTTTTGCACTATCAAAGGGTTGACCATTGTAAAAGAATGTTTTAACAACACCATCATCAACAGAGTCTAGCCTTACCATTGGCAACACGCCAGAGTTACCTATGTCTGACTCAGAAGCATAAGCAGTGTAAAATGAATCATCATCCATCACAGGTAACTGAGTTTCCAAATTGAGATGATCACTTTTATTAGTAGGTGTTCCTGCGCTGCCTAACTCATCAAGATTATGACTATCTTGGAACAAAGCAAGCTGAACATCATTCTCCTCAGAAATATTATTTTCATTTGGTTGCATTGTCTCATCACCTACATTGCTTAAGTGACTAGGATCACTCTGTTGGAACACAGTTATATCAACATCATCATCCTCTTTCATGTTATTCTCACCAACATGTGCTCCTCCTACATTCTCTAACTGGTTATCCTGATTGAATTGGAATAGATTGACTTCCATATCAGGTTCCTTAAAGTTGTGATTACCATCAACTAATGGTCTTCCTACTTTCTCCAACGGCTTATCCTTAGTCACTCGAAACAGATTAACCTGAAATCCTCAAGGTCCTGAACACTATTGTCCTTATCCATAACTACTAATGCACCCTCACTCTTATCAACAGGTTGGCTGGCAAAGGAAGACATGTCTAGTGTTGAAAAAATAGGATCTATGTGTGGCAACTAACTAGATTGACCAAGAGAATCAACGTCCATGGGTACTTGTGTTAGTTGCAAAAATGGCTGAAGTGCGGGTTCATTATCTAAGTCATCTAATAGCAATCGTCTGCAACATGATTGGATAGCAGCACTAGCTACTTTCCTGGTTGGTTTATCCATCTCCCAAAATACTGTCTTAATAGACTATGGGGACATTTCTAACAACTCTAATCTTGTCTTGCCTATTTCAACAAACACATCTATCAGTTTATGGTCCTTCACAATGTCTTTCAGTAACTCAAGATTCTCAGGCTCAATAAAGCTATACAAACCATCATCAAGTGTACTACCACACTTAACAAAGTAATAGTAATTATTAGTCTCTCATTCACTATAACCAATTTGGGCCATAAGAGCATCAAACTCATCTACAGTAACCTCATTTATGTCAATAAAATCAACCTGGCATTCCTTACCTCCTTCATAGATTCTCTTAGGCCAATTTCTGAAAATGCCATTATGGTGAAACCGCATGCTAAAGGAACCAGCACAATCAGCTATTGAAACAAATACCAAAAACACTGTTAGGGTTATCTTACCTATAAGGTAAATTACTTAAACAATCTAAAAAAACATGTCATTGAAAAAGATTATCATCAAAAAAACACTTACCATATCTCCTAATTGCACCATTTCGCTCTGTCTCAAAGTCAGCGAACAAAGGCTCATGTCTAATTTGCCATAGAGTTAGTCCAAGGTTGGTAGCTCTTGATTTCTCACTTAAAATTTTAGGTTTCATGTCTGACATTGCATTAGGGTTTTTTTGGTAGGTTTCCACAACAAGTTTGGGGATGACCATTGCAACATAGTCTACTTATATTAGACATTATGGCAGGAAAATGGATTGGATGTCTGCTGGGTAGTACAGGGGGAGAGAGAAAAAAGCGACTTGGTAAAAATACAATTATACCCTCCAAACTAAACAGGTAGCGGGATTTTTGGAACGATAACAGGACGTGGAAGTATCGATTACAGGGTGAGGGACACAATCGGCCTCAAAATCCTGAAATTTGGATGCATGGCGATGTTTTTCAGAACTTAGGGTCAGACGATGTTTTCTGGAAAGTTTAGGGACCAACGGTGTATTTTTGTCTACTTTTAAGTTGAGCATAAACCCTATTGAAAACAATATTTGAATTTCCATATAGTTTCTTCTTGGTTAAGCTCTTATATTTTGTTTGTGATTCAACTAAAGAGGTGGAAAAACTCAATTCGAGTGAGTGGTATTTCTTTAGCTTTCGTAATCGCAAGTATGCAACTGGATATCTAACTAATAGGGCCACAAAGAGTGGATATTCGAAGGCTACCGGAAAAGATAGAACTGTTTTGGATCCAAAAACTGGTACACTTGTAGGGATGGGAAAGACTTTAGTCTTTTACAAAGACCAAGCTCTGAATGGGATTAAAACTGGTAGGATTATGCACGAATTTCACCTAGAGAACCCAAATATTCCTCCTAAGGTTTGCATCAATCCTATATAATTTATCTATATACACCCCTAATTTTATTATACTTTATAACGATTTTTGACATTTACAGTTTGTAAATCCTGGCAAGCTTTATGGTTTATCCAGCTCCATTTTTTTGTGCATTCACAATACACTATATATATGACTCACCCTAATTAGTAGATCACATTTCATGTTCAAAGTTGTGTTTATTTTTGCAGATTTTGCATAAGAATTCTCGTCAAACGAATGAATCTAACAATCCTTTTTCACTTCCCTCTTTGGTTAAATTCTATTTGACAGGAAGATTGGGTGTTGTCGGTGTTATGTAGAGTGTTTTGCAAAGCAAAAGGAGATAATAGCAACCAAATTATCTGTTGGAATATTAATATCATGACAATCACAAAAAGGCTACATCAAAAGCACTCAACGGAAGCATAGGAACAATACATGTAATTAATTAACTAAATACTAAATAGAAAACGTACCTTTTAAGCAATCCATGCAATTAGGGTTTATGAAAAACCCCCAAATTAAGATCAAATCATAAACCCTAATAAATATGGGTTTATGTAAATCGAATCATCCCTAAATCAATTAGGGTTCTAGTAAAATCCAAAGTAGGATTTCTATACGATCTTGTACACACGTATTACTAACGATTCGATGTGAAAAGCTAGGTTCTTGAATCATAAAATTAACCAAAACACTTTTGATGTGATTAAGAAAATCTATTCCCTATGTAATAGGGGTGAGTCGATTTGCCTAAACACAAGAGAGGGAAGAAGAGAGAAACTAGGGTTAACTTGTGAAAACAAGATTAGAAAAAGAATGAATACAATGCCTTGTATTTATACTAATCAAATCTTGGAGTCCAAGTTAGGCTGGGATTTGAATCCCACACTTCAAATCGATCGGCCCCTATATCCCTTAGGGATTTAAGAACCTTCTCAACTTTTATTTTTATCTCTAGTCCTTTAACTTGATATTTAACAACCATTAGACCTTAACCATTAAGTACTAACGTCTGTTAGTCGTTATTGTGGTTTAATAATTAATATAACATTTTATATTAATTATATGAACATCGACTCTCATACGTAAAGTGTGCAATCTCGTAGGCTCGTGTGAATCCGGTCATACTCATATTAATTTATATCCACAAACCTTTCCTTATCTCACAAAACAATATAAACCATGTTACTTGATCAAGTAAAGACACATATCCTTTTCCCACGACTAATAGCCAACAACCCTCATGCGGTTGCTACCATCAAAACACTTATAACTCCTCCCACCAAAGTCCACTGCCCCGCCTCCCCTACCTCTATCCAGATTTGCCACAATTGTCAGATCATAACACCAGCATGGAGGAATCTACAAACCAAACGGATGTATGCTCTAACACCAAGTATCAAGATCATGCATCTGGTTTATTTTCTGAGTTTGGTTTCGACTTTAGCATCCCTTCCCCAATGGAATTTTTTGATGACGACAATGAGGACAATGGCATGTGTTCTTCTGGTAGTACTTGTTTGTGTTAATCATATGTTAGGTATAAAAAAAAAGTAGTAAAAATTGCCCATTGAATTATTTGTGATACATATTGTGTTTGTATTTCAAGCTGAAAGTAATGCTTTGATACTTATAGGTGTATATTGATAGAGAGTTTGTAATTACAAGTTTTTTATAATGTATACATGAGTAATTATACATTAGATTGATTTTCTTATACGTGCTTAGAATATACTCATTATATAATGTCATATGGTACAGATGTGAGATCTGTGACAAACAACTATTATCTAAGGAACAAATCACAAAATCCCAACCATCCATCCTGCTTTCATCCAACGGCAGAGGTGAAAGCTGGAAACAACAAACAAGGGCAAATCGGTAATTCCACCTCTCTCTATAAAAGCAAAAAATCTCTTTAATTTCCTCCTTTAATCAATCCACTTTCTCTCTCATAAAAACACATAGATCCACTTTTATCTCATCAACAATAACAAACCGCCGGCTCTTTCTCTCTCATCACAATAATATGTCAGAAAATCACCGTCCTTCACACCAAGCACACGAATCATCGCCGTTGTTCACACACAATCACCGGAAAATCACCGTCGTTTACAGCAGAATCACCATCGTTCATACACAATCACCGGAAAACCGTCGCCGCCGTCGTTTGAAAGTGATTGAAAATCAAATGTTACTCGATGTTATAGACGAAAATCAACTAATTGAAGTTCTAGTAGATGATGTAGATACAGGAGATGTGTTATGGAGATTTACCAGATTTAGTAAATCATTTACCATATCTAGTAGATGATTTAGCAGAAGTTGTAGATAAAGGTGATGATGTAAAAGAAATTGAAGGTAAATCGCACGTGTTTCTTCTGTTTTAGTGTTTTGTCTTTTAAAATCACATGTGATTCAGTTTTTTAGTTACCTTAAATCACATGTGATTCTACTGTTTGTTATATTATTTTTTGTATGTAGTAAATCACAAGTGATTTTGCTATTTTAGTGTTTTGTTCTTCTAAAAAGGTAAATCACATGTGATTTAGATAAGAATCACATGTGATTTATATTATTATAGACAAACAAAAGGAGTAAATAACATGTGATTAATTTGTAAAATCACATATGCTTTGTTTGTAAATCACATGTGATTGATGTAAAAATGACATGTGTAAATAACATGGAAAGCAGTAAAAAAAACATGTGATTAATTTGTAAATAATTTTGTGATTTTTATATAAATCACATGTGATTTCTATAAGCATCACATGTAATTTATATTATTGTAGACAAACAAAAGGATTAAATAACATGTGATTGATGTAAAAATGACATGTGTAAGTAACAAGGAAAGCAATAAATAACATGTTATTAATTTGTAAATTTTTGTAAGTTTTACATGGATCACATGTATTTTGATCTATAAAAGAATAATTCACATGTGATTTATTTTCTTAGTTATATTAAATCACATGTGATTTTGTTTTTGATATGCAGATTCTATGAGATCACCAAGACCAACTTTATATGAACATACTGAAATACTGAATAGATTGATATATTGGGAGCCTCATGTAGAATGAATTCGTATACCAGCTGAGGGAACATACTATGATACTATAGAGGAAGCTACAGATATGTATAGTACTTATGCTAAAGTAGGAGGTTTCCAAATTTATAAATCAGGGCAGCAATTAACAAAATCTGGAATGGTACAACTCATACATCATGTGTAACAAAAAAGGTGCTCCGAGACGTATTAGTATCAACACTTTGGATCCTGAAAATAGTGACAACAAAAGAGAAATACAACTATGCATATAACAGGTTGTAAAGCTCGTATAAGGTTATAATTGGATACAGTTTCTGGAAAATACAAGTTAGATAAGTTTATTGCTAAACACAACCATATGCTTATACCAAAAGAGTACAAACATTTTACAAAAAAAACAAAGAAGAATGACTCAAGTGACAAAATGTTTGTTGTAAAGGCGGCGACAAACAAGATTGGTGCAATACGGTCTCACAACTTGTTAACATGTACGAAAGGTGGGTATGAATATGTTCATGGGACATCTGATGATTTTAAGAATCACCAAAGGGATATCAATATGTTCATAGGAGAAAGTGATGCACAAATGATTATAAAAAAAATGGAAAACAGAAAGATGTATGTGCCAAACTTTACATTTCAACGCCTTATACATTCGCCTCGCCTCACTTTTTCTTCATCAAAAGACGAAGAATCAGAATCTGAATCATTATTCTTTCTCTTCAGCCGATCCTTAATCTTAGATTTCTTTCTCTTTCGATCAACTTCATCAGACGAAGAATTAACTTCATCAGTATCAAGCTCAGAACTAGAATGCTCTACCGTCAACTTACCTTTTAACATCTTGAATTCCAACTCTGATCTCCATTTGACAAAATCCTTTTCTGCTTAACATTTTTCTTTGACCTTAAAACACGAACAAAAGACTTCAGCTTAACTTTTAGCTTAACTTTCTGCTTCATTTCTGCTTGCTTCTGTTAATGCTTGTTTCTCTGGAATAACCTTCTGCTTGGACTTTTCATTAACATACTTTGGCTTAGGCTTGTCTTTTGGCTTATCCTTGGAAAGATCAAACTTAGACCTGTCCTTCGGAACATCAGTTGGCGCCTTTTGCTTGACAACCTTCTCCTTAACGACAGTTGGCGCCTTCTCCTTAACGACAGTCGGTGCCTTAACAATAACCTTCTCCTTAACAGGCACTTCATCCGGCGCATTCTCCTTCACAACCTTCTCCTTATCCTTAAAAACATCCAGTGCCTTCTCCTTCACAGCCTTCTCCTTAACAATAGGCTTCTCCTTAACAACAACCTTTTCCTTAACATGCACTTCATCCGGCGCCTTCTCCTTCATAGCCTTCTCCTTATCCTTAATACCATCCAGCGCCTTCTCTTTCACAGCCTTTTCCTAACAACAGTCAGCGCCTTCTCCTTAACAGTAGTCGGCACCTTTTCCTTAATAGGCTTCTCCTTAAAAGGCACTTCATCCTATGACTCATCAGCATCCAACCCCTTATCAACATATTTAACAACATCGCCAGTTTTAGGATTAAACTGAGTCACCGGATTTAGGTTCAATAGTTGATTTCCATCTTTCAATGTTTGAACCATATCCCTAGTAACCCACTTACTCCTAGGAGAACAGTTAGACCCGTATCCTGAGTAAAATGGGTCCCGTCCTAGGTGAAATTGACTATGGACTTACGAAATTGGTTAGTCAAACCCGATAGTCAAATTATGAGTATTAAATGTTATGTAATGTTTATGGAAAACATGATGTGTCACAATTATAAGATAAATAAAGTTAAAGGGCTAAAGATGGTAAGTGTTAAACATGTTATAAAGTGTGATGTGGCCAAACTATAAGGAAATGAACTATAAGGGCCATTCTTGCCAAATGACTAAAGTTGTACCAGACTTAAGTCTGAATAGTTCCAGGATTTTCTCTAGCTTCATTTGGATATGTGTTTCATGTGTGTGTGTATGTGTGTGTGTGTGTGTGTGTGTGTGTGTGTGTGTCGTATGTTTAGAGAGGGAAAAGGGAGAAGACCCGTTTGATGATCAATTGAAGAAGGATTGGTGTATAGACTCAAGTAATGAATCCCCAACAATAATTCCCACATGTATGTAATATCTTTGTTAATACAAATATCGCCTAAAAACGTTATTTATATTTTACGATCTTTGCTAAGTTTTGTTAACGACAAAGTGTAAACTTTAGTTTTTAGTAAAACATAATTTGAGTTTAAAGACTTACATAATTAGACATTTGCTACATTTACATTTCACATAAAACATAAGTTTTTATATTTCTTAAAATAGAAAAACATTACATTTACATATTTCTTAAATAAGTAAATGTTAACATCACATCATGCATTTATGGTAAGTTTGTGTGTTTGACTTCCCATAAGCTCTTACACATTTCTGGAAGCATTATATTTTGATTCAATGTGTGTTTGATTAACTTGATGTGACCTTGGTTGGTTTGAATGATTTATTGCAAAACCTACTGTCAGCCTGGCGGAACCCTGGAGGTACACAGGTGGAACCCATCTGAGGGTTCCGCCGTATCCGCCAGTGCTGCTGAAGGTCTTGCTATAAATACCAAGCCATTTGTTTGAATTTTGGTTGATCACTTCACATTACATTTTCACACACATACATTCATATCATTCATCTAACCCTTTAACATTTCATTTCCATGTGAAGATTCTTTTGTAGCAAAGAAGTTCACAAGTACATATAAAGTTACAAGTATTCAACACAATGTTGCAAGACTTGTTAGCTTAGCATCGTGTAGACTTTGTGTAGTTTACACTTCATTTGATTGTGTGTTTTCAGTTGTGATCGGTTAGTATTTTAGGCCTTAAAATACATATTGCGACGGGAGTTGTTGTACCCTTGTAAAAGAACTAACGGGTGTGGTTGTACCCTTGTAAAAGAACTCGACATCTAGCTTAGTGTCGGTAAACTTGTATAAGCGACGTGTAAGGTTTTCTCTGCCGGTGAAAGGAGCTTGTTGACTAGTGAAAGAAACTCTCGAGTTGGATACTCGGGGCGTGGACGTAGGGAAAGGAAAAAGAGTCCTTGTAGCCGAACCACAATAAATACTCGTGTTGTGGTTTGATCGTTTCTTTCCTTATACTTGAATATTATATATTGTCTTTGTGTTCATATCTTTGATTAAACGGAAAGTTTAAAAAGATAATTAAACGAAAAACCGGTAAAACTATTCAACCCCCCTTCTAGTTTTCAACAATTGGCATCAAGAGCTACGATACTCAAGCTTTTAAAATATATTATGTTTTAAAACTTGAAACGATCCATGGATTTTGAAAATTATAAAGAAGGGCAATCTATGCAAAGACCACCACTTTTTGAAGCAAATGGTTTTATATATTGGAAAAACCGATTTGAAACTTACGTGAAATCTAAAGATATAGATTTATGGTATATAATCATTGATGGTGATAATATAGCTACGAATAGTAAAGATGATGATCAAAAGAAATTGATTGCTAAAAATAATGAAGCTAAAATGATGCTTTACAATGCTTTGCCTAAGAAAGAATATGAAAGAGTCTTTATGTGTAAAACCGCCAAAGAAATTTGGAAATCTTTAATAGTCACTCATCAAGGAAACTCACAAGTTAAGGATAGCAAAATTGCTCTTCTTGTTCAACAATATGAACAATTTGTTATTTCCGAAGATGAGAGTATTGATAGTGCATTTGCTAGGTTTAACACTATTATTAGTTCGCTTAAAGCACTTGATGAATCTTTTTGCAGTAAGAACTTTGTCAGGAAATTCCTTAGAGCACTCCATCCGAAGTGGAGAGCAAAAGTGACGGCAATTGAAGAATCCAAGGATCTTTCAAGCATGTCACTTGACGAGCTAATTGGAAACCTCAAAGTTCATGAAATGGTAATGGAGAAAGATTCGAAAATAGTTAAAGGCAAGAAAGAAAAGATGAAGTCCATTGCCTTGAAAGCTAGAGTCCAATCAAGTGATGATCATGAATCTAGTTCAGATATTGATGATGAAGAATATGCCATGGCCGTTAGAGACTTCAAGAAGTTCTTTCGTAGACGGGGGAAGTTTGTAAGGCAACCTAAAGATGACAATAAAAACCTTTCGAAAAGATCGTGATGATAAGAAAGGAAAGGTTGAAAGGAAATGCTTTAGGTGTGGAGACACAAGTCATCTCATAGGAGAATGTCCAAAAGCACCCAAAAGCAAGTCTCAACAAGCTTTTGTTAGTGGTGCTTGGAGTGACTATGAAGAAGATGACGATGAGCTGAAGAATGATGAAATTGCTCTCATGGCTCATGACTCAAATGAGGTACTCTCCGACTCATCTTACTCTTCTATTGATGATGATACCTTACAAAAAGAATATAACAAACTTTGTAAGCTAAGCTTAAAAATCATAAAAAAAAATTGAAAACTAAAAAGGAGTTTTTAGAAAATGAAGTTTATAAGTTAAAAGAAAAAGCTAAGAGATTAGAAAAGAGTAAAGGTATTAACACATCGTGCAAATCATGCGAAGAGCTTAAACTCGAAATTGAGAAACTTAGAATTACTCAAGATGATCTAATAAAACAAACCACAAAGTTTAAGAAGTTCGATAAAAGTAGTTCTTGTGCAGATGAAATTATGAAACTTCAAAAGTCACCATTTGATAAAATAGGACTAGGTTTCATGAAACTAGAAACCTCGAAGAGTCAAATGAAACAAGAAAAGAAAGCACAAGAAACTAACAAAACTGTTACAGCAGCCCGCGGAACTGACGGAACCCAAAATAGGGTTCCGCCCGTTGAACCCAAAGGTTCCGCCGGGTCTGCAGCAGCAGCGACAGCTTCCACGTCGGATCGTTCAAAATTTGTTAAAGTCACATATAAAAATGAAACAAAACCTGCTATTAAAACTGGAGTAGGACTTAGTAAAAACGAATTTAGAACTAGAACTACTCAACCAAGACCTAAGACTCCTATTCCCAAACGCCCCTTTCCAAAGAGTAACTACAATACACGACCAAACTACCAACATGTTTGGAACCAAAACACTACTGGACAACAACAACTCCAAATTACATGTCATGGTACCCTTATGTTCTATTTTCATACTTGAACCAAGTTAATGGTATGTTTAACCAAAATGGACCCATGAGAAATTGGGAACCAAATGTTTGAGTGTTTTTCATAAAATAGGTGTGCCTCAAAGTATGTTTGGAACCGGATGAATGGATTAAGGATAGCGGTTGTTCAAGGCACATGACGGGTAACAAAAGCCTCTTCTAAACTTATCACATATGTGATGGAGGTAACGTTACTTTTGGTAGTAAAGCTAAGAGCAAAATCATCGGAAAAGGTACATGATGAGGCGAAAAATGAACCGTTTTTAGGGGGTCATTTAAGCCCGGAATTGAATTTATTTGATCAAATATTGCCCTAAATTGTTCCTTTTGTGATTTTAGGTACTTTGGGAGAGAAATCTGGAAAAGGAAGCAATTCGGACGTTTTTGGAGCATAAAAGTGAAGAAAACGCCAAAGTCTTAATTTTCCTTGCTGGGAACAGTAGGTGACGGCGTCAAGAAGAAAATCCTGACGGCGTCAAGAGTAATTTTCATGACGGCCCAGTATAGAATTGAAGGCATCACAAGGTAGAGCGTCAAGAGTAAAATACGTGACGGCCTGGAAAATGCTATAACGTGACGGCGTCAAAAGTAGATCAAGGCAGTCCGAGAAGTATTTTGGCGGCGAGATGACGGCGTCACCAATTTTGTCTTGACGCCGTCAGCCTCAATTTCCTATATATAGTTTTCTAATTTTCATTCATAAAAAAAGAGAAGTTTTGGAGAAACCCTAAGGCCGAACTTAGTACGAATTTTAGAGGTTTTTCAAGGGTTCTCAGCCCTTGAACCCTTTCATGTGTAATTGAGATAAGTGTTCTTTTAATTCAATCAATATGTCTATGTGTTGGTTGTCTATATCTTGTTCTTATCTTAATTCCATCATGCTAGGCTAGATCTATATTGTGTTTGCTTAGATCTAATGAAACCTAGATGTTAAATATGTGTTGATTACTTGTTTATAGTTGTATTGGATGAATGATTTCGATGTTAGGCTTAAGAAAACAGGCAGATCTCCAAATGGTAACATGCTTGAACGTCTTAGGAAACATGAACTGACGTGCACTAGGTTTTATTGGTTGTATTTAATGCATGAGTAAATTCTAATGATCCCATGTTAGGAGCTTCTTAGCCGGCTCGACATAGGAGTGAAGTAGGCACTCATAGGATTGGGGAATTAAGTGCGCCACCCCATGAATGGTATTAAGGAATACAATCCGTCATCCACGCAACTATAACAAGTAATTAACGTGTAAAAGATATCTAGGGAGTAGTGAAATCTAAGTAAACACAACTTCTCCATTTATTGCTCACAACCTTAGTTAATTTAGTTTATTTTCATTTTTAGTATTTTATTTTGATTGCATCCTTAGTATTGGGTTAGTTGACTAGCAACTAATTCCGCCCGAATCCTTCAAACCCGAGATTTTTACTTGCTTTCTAAAAAAATATAAAAATACAAAAATAATCATCCCTCATCTTTAGAACTTGTATTTAGGTTTTCTAATCCTAGCGACACTATTCCTAGCTGAACGATCAATCCCCCGGTACTTGTCACTATACTATACTACAATGATCAGGTACACTGCCTGGTGGGGGTTGTAAGCTTCTCAAGATCCCTTGAGAGGTAAAGCCTGGTGCGATTCCCACGTATCAAGTTTTTGGCGCCGCAGCCCGGGGAATAGTTATTGTCTAGGTTAGAATCTCTTTTTATTAGGTCTACTTGTTAGATTCCTTTCTAGTGAGATTTTATTTTTATTTTTAGGTTTTCTTTAGTCTATCTTATTTCTTTGTGTTTTTGTTCGTAACTCTTCACCACCCGACATCATGGACGATGGGAACATCTTTGAACCCGTCATCCCACCACAACAAAACCCACCACTAGAACCTCTTAGGCCCCGAACCTTAGGAGAGTATTCCCGACCTAGCCACCAAGGCTACCGAAACACCATTGAGCTCACCGGAGCCAATGTGACCCCCTTGCGATCTGACACCATCCGGTTGGTGCAAAGCGGATGTGCATTCCATGGACTTCGTTCCGAAGATCCAAACCGACATCTTAAGGACTTCCTTAAAATCGTAGACTCCATAGACTTAGATGTTGAAACTAGAGAGACAACCCGATTACGCCTATTCCAATTCTCTCTACGGGATCAAGCTAGTCAATGGCTTGAGCGTTTACCCGCGGGATCCATCACCACATGGGATGATCTCACCACTCGTTTCCTTGCTCAATTTTTCCCACCGGGGAGAACTACCAAGCTTATAAATGACATCTTGATGTTCCAACAACGTCAAAATGAATCTCTTTATGAAGCATGGACTCGTTTCAAGGACTTACTCCAAAAAGTCCCTCATCATGGCATAGATCTTTGGCTCCAAGTCCAAATCTTTTATGACCATATCGATCTCTCCACGAGGTGAGCCATTGACCAATCGGCCGGTGGTAAGCTACGTGATCTAAGTGCGGAACAATCATGGGAACTCATAGAAGATCTTGCTCCCTATGACAACGAAAGTTGGAATGATCCCCGTGATTTGAACAAAACGGTCAAGGCAATATCTTTGCCTTCGAACAATTCTAGCACTCCCGACCGTAGGATCATGGAACTTGAGGACCAAGTCAAGTTTCTTATGAAATCCTATGAAGCTCCTAAGCCTTCAAGCCAAGTGAACAAAATCACTTCTTCATGCGAATTATGTAGTGGTCCCCACGACACTCGTGATTGTGTGGAACTCCCCGGAACAGCTTTTGCGGACTACGCATCTACGCGTACCGACGAAGCGGGAGATAAGTGGTACACTTTCAAGCCCGAGCCAAACCCTTACGGTGATTCATACAACCCCTCTTGGAAAAATCACCCAAACCTTAGGTGGAAACAAAATCAACCCAATTCTTCCAATCCGCCTAATCGTTATCAACCAAACGGTTCACCCTCCAACCGTGCTTTCAACAACAATCCTTCTAACAACTATGGTAGTACCAACAATCTTGAAGGATTGATGTCAAAATTCATGGCATCTCAAGAAGCTCGCATATCTAAGTTTGAAGCCGATTTCAAACAAAAGCAAAGCGAGATGACCACCAAAATTGACACATTGTTGAAAGTTCTCAATGACCGAGAAATGGGAGCACTCCCAAGCGACACGGTCAAGAATCTGAAACTAAACGTTAATTCCATATCTCCAGTTTCGTCACCCACTTCGTGTCCACAATACTACTCGGTTAAAACAACGAGCACGTGTTTCAAACAAAACCAAATTCTTTAAAAGGACCAATCCAGTAAAATACCCGATATAGAACCGGTCAAGAGTATAGTTGAAACACCTCTTATGCAAGACCTTGACGATGAATTCAAGGAACTTCACCTTGAACGCCCCGTCATTGATGTCTTAGCGCGTGCTCCTTACTATAGTGCCCTCCTAGAAAAATATGAGAAGTTTAAACTAGGTAAAAATGGGACCACCTTCGTTCAAAACAAATTCCCTAAAAAGCTTGATGATCCGGGTATATTTGTTTTGCCTTGTAAGATAGGAAGATCTGAAGCTTTCGACACACTAGCCGATTTAGGGTCAAGCCTCAACTTGATTCCCTTATCCTTATTCACCGCTCTTAAGCTAGGAAAGTTAGAGGAAACGGAGGTATTGATAGGGCTAGCGGATGGGAGTATTGCCCACCCGGTTGGAATGATTAAGGATGTAGTTGTTCACGTAGGAAGGTTAACTATATTAGCGGATTTTCATGTCCTAGACATGGTTAGTGACACTACATGCCCATTATTGGTAGGAAGAGGATTTTTAGCAACCGCTAGCGCCATGATAGATTGTAAGGAGTCTAAGATAGCGGTAGGTGAAGGCGATACTTGGTCGGTGTACGATGTAAAGAAGCATAGTTATGATTGTGATGATGAACCGACACCCCATTGGGTAGAGATGAATAGGAGACCATCTAGATATGGACCTTGGATAGAAAGGAACTTTATAGGACCTCAATGCCCATTTTATCTAGAAAAATATTTCATTGAGAAAACACATTCGGTGGAACAACTCATAGCTAGAGATGAAGAGCTAGATCCCTTTGAGGACCCTTTAGTCTTTAGGGAGATGATTGAGTTCTTAAGCGTAATGCCTATTAACATAGAGATGAATAAGTGGAAAAGAGAGGGAGACAAGTGTAAATGGAGGTGGGACAAGCCACCTAAAGAAGGTGACGGATCATGGCATATGAGGATGACTTTGTATGATCCGGATGGAGAAAAGTTTGAAAGGTCATACCATACTAAGGAAACCGATAGGAAGTTGAAACCTAAGTTTGATCCCAAAGATGTCCTCAATGAGGAACTCACCCGTGTCACGTAGTAACCCATGACCTTGAGTCTAGCTACAAGACTCGTAAATAAAGAAAAGCGATTCTTGGGAGGCAACCCATATTTTGTGTGATTTTATTTTGTTTGTTTGTTATTTGCTTTCGTATGCATGCTTTATATTTATTGTTGGTAGATCATGTTTCTCAATTAAATAGTGGAAATACTTTACTTTGTTGTTTTGGCCAAATCTTAACTCCACTTAAAAGTATTTTTGCAAAAGATAAGTGTAAGGGGAAACCCCAAATATGTTTTTAAGAAACAAACCGATCATGATTCTCCACAATATTAAATGAACATGTATATTCGTATTTGTTAGAGTCAAATGCTTGTATTGAGTCATAATGGAGTTTTGCAGGATTTTCCAGGAAGTAGGACCAAGTTTTTCCAGAAATTTTCCAGAAACTTAACATAAGAATTTCTGCAGGTCACTTCTGACGGCGTCACGAGTTAACTCTTGATGGCGTCATGTGTAAAAATCTGGAAATTTTACCGGTTTTGTTTTTCTAACGGAGTCTTATAGTTTTTATGAATTATTAAGTTTTATAATCTCCAGGAAATCTGCAAACTTCATTCCACAAGCATTATACCTTATTTTGTTTTCTAGGATTTAGTAACTTATATAGGTTGCCGCCGATTTTATGCGAGGTTGTCTTGTCTATTTTCTCAGGATTTACAGGTTATGTATGACAAGAAGATGATTTATATTCTGGAAGGGAAGCTTTGATTGTTCATTTTCTTGGAGGAAGATTTAACCTGGCCACCTAATTATCCATACCGAGCGAATCAGGGGAGTATTTGATTTCATTCTTTTTACTTATTTCACTTTTACATTCTTTACTTGATCATTGGGGACAATGTTCATCTTAAGTGTAAGGGGAGGGTAAAATGATGATATCTTACAAATACACTTTCGCTTGAGTTTGTTTGTTTGATAGTAGATGTGTAATAAAACTATGAGAAATACTTGTTAGTGCAATTTTAGCACCAAATTTAAATTTTTTTTACAACATTTAGGAGTGAAACTTTAGCCATAGCAAGCGTCTCATGGATAGAAGATTGTATGACTAGCACACAACCGTATATTCAGAAAAATTTTCCACCCAAATATGTGAGGTTCGCCTTTAGATTTGATAGGAAAAGCATTTACTATTAGTGCTTATGAGTGTACCGGTAGCATTTAGATTCTAGAACTTGCGTTAGTGATGCATCCCGAGACCGCTAGTGAGACTACATTCGTGTAATAGGATTTACTACATGATAAGAGGCATTAGGATCACCCTTGTGTTAAACCCGTATCATAATTACTTGACCATTTAAGTCATATTACTTGACTAGTTAAGTCAACTAATTTTTCCCACATCCTTAGCGTTGTACTCATTTTTAGTACACGAAACCCCTAGTACACCCCTCCGAGCCTATCTTTTCGTTTCTAACTTTAAGCATCTTACTTAAAGGAAGAATTTGTTACACCCCACTTAAATGTACAACCAAATCGCCTTAGCCTTCCGTGTATGCACTCATCTTTAGTGCATTATTGTTATTTGTTTAAACCCTAAGTTAACTATCTAATTGATTACATGGTTGCTAAGTCGAGTCATATCCTTGTACATATTGTTTTGGGACGATTGGGACTCATGGGTAAGTACTTATTTTATGGAGTAATGGGGAAGAACATCATTTATTACCCCCATATGAACGTTAATCTTAAAAGTACTCCAAGTGTTTTGATTTTCTTAATTCGAGTCGTTAGATTAGTTATTGTAAAGTATGTACAAATTCAAGTGTAAGGGAAATGTTTATTCCCTATGATGTATTATTTTGGATGGTAGGGTAAGAGTGTATGCAAAAAAAAAAAAAAAAAAAAAAAAAAAAAATCGAAAAAATCAAGAAAAAGAAAAAAAAATAGAAAAAGAAAAAGAGAAAAAAAAAAAACATACGGACTACCATCCCGTTTCATTCTATGTTTATTTTATGTTTTTGTTATTTTTCATTTATTAGCTTAAGTTGAGTCTAGTCTTGGCTTAGCAACGCCATATTGTACATGTAATTAACCAAGATTGTTAACTCGCCACCAGTAAAAACTTCCTTTATCCAACAAAACCGTGTATTTCATATCCCTACACCTAACGTTACAACCCTTTAAAAGACCTCTTTGATAGTTTATCCTTGGTGCTTACGCCATGTGGTGGAGGTTTGATCATTTCCCAAGCCTATGGTAATCTATTTTGCTATGACAGGTAGTGAGAGATATCTTCCGTTTCCATATTGTAATTTATACTTTATTACACCCGAGAGATATGAGTATCTAAACACTATTTGTGAGGTGCTTGTGTATGACCTCCGTGCTTGTCTATTGGTCTTTAGTGGAACGATTATTTGTTGTAATTACTTTTATATTAGTGTTAAATGACCCCTAACTTGTATTTTGAGTAGAATGAAAGCGCATTTGCTTGAGGACAAGCAAATCTCAAGTGTAAGGATATATGATGAGGCGAAAAATGAACCATTTTTAGGGGGTCATTTAAGCCCGGAATTGAATTTATTTGATCAAATATTGCCCTAAATCGTTCCTTTTGTGATTTTAGGTACTTTGGGAGAGAAATCTGGAAAATGAAGCAATTCGGACGTTTTTGGAGCATAAAAGTAAAGAAAACACCAAAGTCTTAATTTTCCTTGCTGGGAACAGTAGGTGACGGCGTCAAGAAGAAAATCCTGACGGCGTCAAGAGTAATTTTCATGACGGCCCAGTACAGAATTGAAGGCGTCACAAGGTAGAGCGTCAAGAGTAAAATACGTGACGGCCTGGAAAATGCTATAAAGTGACGGCGTCAAAAGTAGATCAAGGCAGTCCGAGAAGTATTTTGGCGGCGAGATGACGGCATCACCAATTTTGTCTTGACGCCGTCAGCCTCAATTTCCTATATATAGTTTTCTAATTTTCATTCATAAAAAAAGATAAGTTTTGGAGAAACCCTAAGGCCGAACTTAGTACGAATTTTACAGGTTTTTCAAGGGTTTTCAGCCCTTGAACCCTTTCATGTGTAATTAAGATAAGTGTTGTTTTAATTCAATCAATATGTCTATGTGTTGGTTGTCTATATCTTGTTCTTATCTTAATTCCATCATGCAAGGCTAGATCTATATTGTGTTTGCTTAGATCTAATGAAACCTAGATGTTAATTATGTGTTGATTACTTGTTTATGGTTGTATTGGATGAATGATTTCGATGTTAGGCTTAAGAAAACTGGCAGATCTCCAAATGGTAACATGCTTGAACGTCTTAGGAAACATGAACTGATGTGCACTAGGTTTTATTGGTTGTATTTAATGCATGAGTAAATTCTAATGATCCCATGTTAGGAGCTTCTTAGTCGGCTCGACATAGGAGTGAAGTAGGCACTCATAGGATTGGGGAATTAAGTGCGGCACCCCATGAATGGTATTAAGGAATACAATCCGTCATCCACGCAACTATAACAAGTAATTAACGTGTAAAAGATATCTAAGGAGTAGTGAAATCTAAGTAAACACAACTTCTCCATTTATTGCTCACAACCTTAGTTAATTTAGTTTATTTTCATTTTTAGTATTTTATTTTGATTGCATCCTTAGTATTGGGTTAGTTGACTAGCAACTAATTCCGCCCAAATCCTTCAAATCCGAGATTTTTACTTGTTTTCTAAAAAAATATAAAAATACAAAAATAATCATCCCTCATCTTTAGAACTAGTATTTAGGTTTTATAATCCTAGCGACACTATTCCTAGCTGAACGATCAATCCCCCGGTACTTGGCACTATACTATACTACAACGATCAGGTACACTGCCTGGTGGGGGTTGTAAGCTTCTCAAGATCCCTTGAGAGGTAAAGCCTGGTGCGATTCCCACGTATCAGTACAATCTCTCATGACTCTCTTTTTATAGATGATGTAACTCATGTTGATAACTTAGATTTTAATCTCCTTAGTATTAGTCAACTTTTCCGTAATAAGTATAATGTTCTTTTTAGTGAAAATGGAAGTAAAATACTTAAAGATGGCATTACCATTGCCAAAGGTGTTCTTAAGAACAACGTGTATGTCATGAAAATGGATCATTCATCTAGAGACAAACTTTGTCTTACTTCATTAGATGAATCTTCAACTTTATGGCATAGACGTTTAGGACACGCTAACATGAGACTAATTCAAAGACTTATTTCTAAACCTACCCAAGTTGAAATATAACCAACACTTTTGTGACGCTTGCAAAGTCGGTAAACAAGTCCATAGTAGCCATAAGGCTAAAAACTTGGTTTCTACATTTAGGTGTCTAGAACTTTTGCATATGGATTTGTTCGGTCCATCCGCTATACAAAGTTATGGAGGTAACTTCTATACTTTGGTCATAGTAGATGATTACTCAAGATATACTTGGACAAAATTTTTGAAAAGTAAAAATGAAGCTTTTAATAAATTTGAGATTCTAAGTAAGAAAATTCAAAATCAAGTAGGGTCCAGTATTGTGTCTATTAGAACGGATCAGGGTCGTGAATTTGATAATGAATTTCAATTTGGAAACTTTTGTGAGAAAAATGGTATTACTCATAACTTTTCGGCTGCACGTACTCCTCAATCTAATGGTGTAGTAGAACGTAAAAACCGGACTTTGCAAGAGATGAGTAGAACGATGCTTAATGAACAAAAGATTCCACAAAATTTTTGGTGTAACGCCGTTGACACATCAACGTACATTTTAAATCGAGTCTTAATTAGACCATTTTTGAATAAAACACCTTATGAACTATATAAAGGTAAAAAGCCTACATTAGGATATTTTCGAGTGTTTGGGAGTAAATGCTTTATTCTTAACACCAAGGATTATCTCACCAAATTTGACCCAAAGTCTTATGAATGTGTATTTCTTGGATATTCACAAAATAGTAAAGCGTACATTGTTTTAAACAAAGAAACCTTAAGAGTCGAGGAATCGTTGAACGTAACATTCGACGAGAGTCCCCCTCCCTCTAAGACATCACCTTTGGTAGATGAAGACTTAGTTGAAAGTCAAGCTATTGATAATCAAGTGATCTTTGAAAATGACAATGAAGATGAACCATTAAACAAAGAAATTGTTAATGTTAAACAATCCAAAAATCATCCATTAGATAATGTCATAGGAAAAATAAATGAGAGAACACTAAGATCTAAAGCCCAAAATGAACGTAACTACTTTTGTTTCGTGTCAACCATTGAACCGAAAAACTTAACGAAGCCATTAATGATGAGTCTTGGGTAATTGCTATGCAAGAAGAGTTAAACCAATTTGTTAGGAATGATGTATTGTCATTAGTTCCTCAACCAAAGAGTCAAACAATAATTGGTACAAAATGGGTCTTTCGTAATAAAATGAATGAAAATGAAATTGTGTCTAGAAACAATGCTAGGCTAGTAGCACAAGGATATAATCAACAAGAAGGCATTGACTACGAGGAAACTTTTGCTCCGGTTGCTAGGCTCGAGTCAATTAGAATCTTACTTGCATATGCATGTGCACACAATTTTAAACTCTTTCAAATGGACGTCAAAAGTGCATTTTTAAACGAGGTTATAAATGAAGAAGTGTATGTTGATCAACCACCGCGCTTCATCGATTTTGAAAAACCTAATCATGTTTTCAAACTTAAAAAGGCTCTTTACGGACTAAAGCAAGCTCCAAAGGCATGGTATAATCGACTTAAAACCTTCCTAGTTGACCATAGGTATACTGATTGGTCCTAAATGGTCAACTAAATTGACCAGGTGATGGTCAACCAAGTCAAACGTCAAAAACCAACTAACCAAGGAGTTTAGGGAATCCCCGGGTCGTTATGTCCCGACGAGGCGTGCAATTGTATTTGTGAACGTTTTAAATGATCGGGTGATTAACCAGGAAGGTCAGGAATTTGATTATTATGATGACACTACGAGATTATGATGGAAAATAACTTAGAAACACTTTATTAACAATTACTGATTATCAGATAACCTAAAAACGTGATTTAACCTAAAAACGCGTGTTTGAGTTTAAAATAAACGCGAACGCTCAAATTAAAAAGTGAAACGGGAGTAAACAAAGTCCTACGAATGTGAAAATTATATTTTTACAATCCTAATATTATAAGAAAATTTTTGAAAATTAAAATTATTTTTACAACTATTTAATTAATTGCTATTAATTAATTACTAATTATTAATTACTTTTTAATTAACTAAATTATCCTAAATTACAAATAATTATGAAATTTAACTAGAAAAATGAAAATTAAATTTAAAAAAATCTAAAATATTATAAAACTAATTTTAAAACAGAAAAACTATTTTTCCTACTTTTTAATTAATTATTAATAATTAAAAACTAATTATTTTATATAATTTAAATTAAACTAAATTATAAAAAATACTAAATGATCAAGGAAAAATCTGAAAAAATTACTAAAAATCTATTATGAGTACAGAAGCATAGGAAAAATTTATAATTAGATGTTGCTTATAAATAAGCAGAAAATAAGCCAAAAGGGCTTAAATAGAAGTTATCACTTTTTTTTTTTTTTTTTTTTTTTTTTATTATTATTTTTTTTTATCTTTTTCTAATTTTCTTTTACACAACTAATAAACTATTGAAAAGAGACAACTTTTGTAAAGGGACTTGTCTTGGAGCTTATTAATAAGTTGTGTGCAACTTCACTTTCTTAACAGTGCTTATTACAAGTTTTTGAAGTACAAAAAGCTATCAGTCAAGCTACTAGCTGAGAAGCATGAACAATTTAAACTACTAACACTTAAGTGTACAGGAAATAAGCTGAATAATGCAATAAAATGGGCTGAATTAGTCACAATAAGCTAATAAGCTGTTACACCTCTTACAGAACCAAACATGCCCTCAGGGGCAACAAGCAGGCCTAATTGAGCTATACAAATAAGCTGAGAAGCCTGAAAAAGGCTTGGAACTTACAAGCTAAGCTGGGGGGCTTCTTAACAAGCCAATAACTAATCACTGGGATCCACTATGAAGCTTTGGAGGGGCTTATGGGATGGCAGACTTACACTGATGAATCAGTGCACCCAGAAAAATATGACAAGCTATTTGCTTACTGCAGGCCTGTCAAATAAGCTAAAAAAAAGCAGTTGACCCTGACCCATAAAGAATAGCTATAGGGCTCTCTAGAAAGCCAAAAAGCTCTTAGTGGGACCCACTGAGGAGCTCAGAATGAGCTCTTGAAATTGGACCATTAGCTGTGGTGCAGGGTAGTAACAGACCAAATGGGTAAACTTAGTGCCAAATAAGCTGATTAAAAAAAATCTGAAAAATAAGTTGTGGTGAGAATACAAAAGCTAAGGTGGTAGTCTTTAACTTGTTGAAGTTTTAGGGTCTAATTCCACTCACATAAATCATAAAAATTCCCCCAATTTTTGGATTTTCTGCATAAGAGGTGCAATTTGACTTTTTCTATTTTTACTTAAGTTGACTAATGTGACTAATAATACTACTAAACTGAATACTTATGACCTTAAGAGCTTAAATGGAACTTAAATTGGCAGTGATAACAACTAATAAGCTAAGTGACAGGATTTGGTGACCATAAACCCACACAGTTAACTAGATATTGAGATAGGTTTAAGATTTTGACTTTTTACTAAAAACCTACCAAGTTTATGTTTTAACTAACCTATATCTGACCTAAGAGGGATGTTAAAACTGATTCCAATCAATACAATTACCCTAATCCTACTCTAAAAGCTTAATCCAAACACCCCTTTGAGGTCTGTTCTGATGGTTTTACACAGCAAATCAAGAGTCTAAACAAACAAACTGTAATACTAACTCATAATAAGCTACAATACACATAATTTTGCAGAAACAAACTTCAAATAACTACTACAACTAATAATTCAGATTATGCAAAAAAAATTGAAGGAAGTCTTACAATTTGAACCATGTCATAGAACCAATGAGAACTAGAACCCAATCTAAAACCCTATGCTCCCATGAGCTCTAAACCTTGCCCATTCCAGGCTTCCTTTCTGCTTAAACCTCTTGGACCACCATTTGCTTTGATAATTTTCTTCTTCCTTTTTTTTTTTTGTATTTTCTTATTTTTTTGTCTTCTGAGTTTATGCTTTCTTTTTAGCTTCAAATAACTTTTAAAAAGTTTATAAGAACTTCTTAGATGCAATTGAATGAAATCATAAGAGAATTAAAAACTTTTGAATTAAAAACACAACTTGCTTGAAATTAAAAGAGAACTTAAATTAACTTGAATAACTTGAAGTACAATTTGAAAAATACAAGTACTGAAAGAGAAATTACAAAAGATAACATGCCATCCAGGCTTACAATTGACATCTATAAATACAAAAAAATAAAAAAATAAAAAGAACTTGAACCAGGGGCCTTTTCTTCTTTTCTCCTCTTTGTCTTGTGCTTTCCTGTTGTCTTTGTCCCATGGGAGCAATTCCTAGCCATTTGATTGGCTTAAGTCCCATCTCAGCCCTAGGACCATTTTTGATGTCCTATGGATGTCCAACATGGAGGAGGGGAGAAGTAATAATGGTGTTTGGGGTTGACTTTGGTTGAGTGGTGTAGGATGGCTAATAGGATGGGGGGAGACAAAGATGTTGGGTGGAGGTACAAGGTTGGGGGCTGAGTGTTTGGTTATGGCGGCAAAAGAGAAGGTCAGGGGAGGGGTTGACTATTTGTTTGACCCCGTTTGGTTTTATTAGCAAAAGTGGGATGGGGTGGATTGGGCTTTGGGTAATTCTTGGGCCTGGTGGCTATAAGGGTTGGGCTTGGTTTTGTGTTTGGATTGGTTTGGTTTTTGTGTAATACAAAAGGGTCCATTTGTTTTGTGTAGTATTTATTAAGCCCAAGGGTTAATTTTGTATATTCTGAAAACACAAGGGCTAATGTTGACATTGTGGAAAACTAGAAGGGGGGTTGAATAGTTTTCCCTTCTTTTTCGTTTTATAAGAACTTGGTTTTGCAAAATGTTGATTCAAATTTATTCAATTGTTTGTTTGAAAACCTTCAATTTGAGTTTAGTATGAAAACAATATATAATCAATATGATCAATTATATATGTAGACTTTTGGATTAGTTTTCAAAACTTAGTTTTATGAATGAAGCTTTGGTCGATCTTTATGTGAATACGTTTTCCTTTTAAAATCTTAAAGCATTTTGTATCAAATTATCGATTAAGTTAAACTCAACATGAGAAGTGTTAATCTTATATATATATAAGCCCATTAGACCATATCATACAACTATATATCCTATCACAATATTAACTTGTTACTACACCACAATCAATCATCAATATAAGCAACAATTAACACATATTTGCAAGCATAGATATAAAGCGATAAGTGCAAGAGTAAATGTAAAAAGATAAGAGAAAGAGGATGCAAACCGGACACAATGATTTATAGTGGTTCGGCTACAAGGACACCTTCCTTGTTCCTACTCCACTCCCCGAGTCACCTACTCGAGAGTTTTCTTCACTACTCAACAAGCTCCCTTTTGGCGGAGAAAACCGTACACAACTTTTGCTTACACCATTTAACGACACTAAGCTAAATGTCGAGTTCTAATAGTAGCTAGAACCAATCTCACAACACAACTTAGATCACTATACAACTTCTACACAACTTCACGACTTCTTCATGACTTCACAACTTCTTCACGACTTCACGACTTCATCACAACTTCTTCTAAACTACTTCACGGCTTCACGACTTCTTCACGACTTCACAACTTCATCACAACTTCTTCTAAACTCCACTACTTAATCACACACCTACATCTTCACAACTACATGTCTTCTCCACACTACTACTTCCTCCCACTACTTCTTACTCACTCATTTAATCACTACTAAGTAAGATCATCTTGATCTACTTATTACATATACCTAACTCACAACTTCACATAAGCACTAACAAGATCCTAATACATCTTTGGCTTTATGATAGGGAGGATTCTTCTCTTGCACTTTGAATGATGAGAGATTAGATCACTTGAAACAAAGATTAATAATCTTATGATCAAAGGGTTTTAGAAGGATGTTTAGAGAGAATTGGATCTGAAAATTTTTGTGCAAAAGGTGAGAAAAATTCCAGGTTTGAGGTGGTATTTATAGGGAAAAATTTCTGACCAAATCTGACAGGGGAGCGTGGCCGGTCCCCTTAATTGTGTGCCGGTCCCCTTAAAATTAAGGGGGTCGCCCCTTATAATTAAGGGGGCCGCCCTACTGAAACGGCCAGATTTTCTGTCTTTTAGTGGGGAAAGTTTATTTGGTGAAAAACTAACTAATTTTGGTTAAAGGTTTGAAATCATATATTTAGTATGATTAAAACATTTTTCTTTATTACCAAAAGTGTTTTTCAAAATTATATAATATGTTTATATAATTAAATAAACTTTGTATTAGTTAATTAAATACCCCTTTGATCATGAGATGTATTAAACACTTGTTTATCCATACCTTAAGTGATTGTTGAAGCATACTTGAGACGTTGAGATGTCGAGGCTTGTTGACGTAAGAATGCATAGGAGAATTGTGATCACAAGTAACTTAAGCACTTTACGTTATATGTTGTAACTTACATCTTTGTCATCATCAAAACATGAAGAGGATGTTTAGATTAAATATCGTAATATTCATGCCAACAGACATCATTCCAAACATGCTATAAGGACCACTTTTGTCACATTAAAATTTCCACAAGGATCTTTGATGTAATTTTTAGTTTTAAAAACTCCCAGGGACTGATTTTGCCAATTTCCAAACTGCAAGGACCAAACTTGTAGTTTTTCCAAAGTTTTCACCTAAGGATTCAATTTGATAATTTTTAACTTTTAAATGCCTTAGGTTGACTTTCCTTTCAAAACAAATGTTCAGGGACTAGTTTTGTAAATTTTTGAAAGCTAGGGGACTGAAACTGCCAATTGTGCAAACTTTGTTCGTTTTTCATTATTTTTACTCATTTTCCATCTGAAACGTATAAAATACAATCCCTGGGATATTTTTAGTATTTTGATGCATTTCTGAGCGTTTTCAGATGTTTTGGCAGTTCAAATACGATAAAAATGATGAGTGTTTGAGCACTCATCAATCCCCCACACTAAACTGTTGCTAGTCCCTAGCAATCTTTTTGGAAAACTTAATGGATTTGAAATCTCTTTATCAAAATCCATCACTTCTGGAGTAGCCAAATGTTTCGGTTCAAGTAAGAATTATGGTCCATTTGATAACCATGTGATTTTGAGCAAACCACCCCAGCTTTCAACGGTTTTGATTTGTCTTTACCAGAAGCCGTTTGCTTCTGGACTAGCCAACTCTTGATGGACACAATCAACATCTTGGTGAGTTGAGTTACTAATTATGGTTTTTCCACTGCCTTTACCACAAGCCATAATCTTGCGGGCTAGCCAACTCATTCACTATTTTTGGATATGGCGAGTTGAGATACCATACAATTTTGGGCAAATTGCAAGCCGCCAATGGATTTAAGTTATCTTTATCGAGAGCCGTTTGCTCCTGGATTAGCCAATCCTTTTGTCGGTTAGACATGGCGGACTGATAACCACAAAAATTTTGAAATAAAGTGAAAGATTTTTAAAATTTTAGGCCAAAAACGGGGATACTAGACGGTATAATGTGATAAAATTCGCTAGAATTTTCCCCTCCCCCACACTTAGAATTGAATATTGTCCTCAATATTCAAAGTCCCGGTTATTATGCCGAATCCTTGAACGTAAGAAGATAATATTAAAAGATAACTGTGGGAACATCGTTTTTCATTTTTCACTTTATTTATAGATACGAACAAACACACATTTTTTTTGAGATATATACATTGAAAACAGCTGCAGGGGACGGCCACTCCCCCACACTTAGGTGTTAGAAAGTAGAAAGAAATCAGAGACATGGGTGAAAACCCATGTTTATGCTACTGTTTTTGTTTATCGAGTCGCTAGCTTGACTCGATCCCCGAATTTAATTGTCCTTGGGGAAAGTTTGGAGATCCGGGACAACCATGGATGGTATGTCTTCTCCAAAGTAATGTTTCAACTGATGCCCATTCACTTTGAAATTAGGACCGTCATTTTGAGATAATTCGACGGTGCCATAAGGATAAACCTTTGCGATAGTGAATGGACCGTTCCATCGGGTTTTGAGCTTTCCCGAGAAGATCTTGAGTCTAGAGTTGAAAAGAAGGACTCGATCACCAACATTGAAAATGCGGTTCTTGATTTTTGAGTCATGAATCTTCTTTGTCATTTCTTTATAGATCAAAGAGTTCTCGTAAGCTTGATCACGAAGTTCATTTAATTCATTCAGTTGAACTTTCCGATGATTACCCGCAGTTTTGAGGTCAAAATTTGCATGCTTGAGGGCCCAATAGGCTTTATGCTCAAGCTCGATCGAAAGATGGCACGCTTTCCCGTACACAAGCTTGTAAGGCGTACACCCGATAGGTGTTTTGTAAGCTGTACGGAAAGCCCAGAGTGCATCATCTAATTTGTCCGACCACGATGCACGATTTTCACCTACAGTTCTTTCTAATATTCTCTTAATGCCTCGATTGGAAACTTCTACTTGTCCACTTGTTTGAGGGTGGTACGCAGTAGAAAGACGGTGAGTCACACCATACTTTTGCATGACTTTATCGAATTTGTCATTGCAAAAATGCGTACCACGATCGCTGATTATAGCACGTAGAGTTCCAAATCAAGCAAAAAGAGCTTTCAAGAATTTTACCACAACTTGGGCATCATTTGTGGGTAAAGCTTTCGCTTCAACCCATTTTGACAAATAGTCAACAGCCACGAGTATGTACTTATTTCCATGAGATGATGGAAATGGCCCGATAAAGTCGATGCCCCACACGTCAAAGATTTCACAAACTTGAATTACATTTTGAGGCATTTCATTCTTTTGTGAAATATTCCCGTGACGTTGACAAGCGTCACAGGATTTGACTAATTCCTGGGCATCCTTGTAGATCGTGGGCCAGTAGAAACCGGAATCAAACACGTTTTTGGCGGTGTAGTTTGGATTATGGTGTCCCCCCGTGGGTCCAGCATGGCAAGCCTTTAGAATTTCAGCGGCTTCCTGACCATAAACACACCGCCGGATGACTTGATCCGCACAGATTTTAAACAGGTAGGGGTCATCCCAGAAGTAATGTTTTACATCTTTGAAGAATTTATTCTTCTGTTGGGACGACATCCCTTTCACCACAAAATTACCCGCATAGTAGTTTGCGAAATCGACAAACAATGGGGTAATAGAATCTCCACGAAAGGCAATCGCATTGAGTGTCTCGAGAGGGAAGGTTTCATTAATTTCCTTCTTTTCGAAGACATCTTGGTGGGGGTTTTCCAATCGGGAGAGATGATCAGCAGCTAGGTTCTCAGCTCCTTTTTTATCACGAATAATGATATCAAATTCTTGCAAGAGGAGAACCCAACGGAGTAGTCTCGGCTTTGCATCTTGTTTTGCAAAGAGGTACTTCAAAGCCGAGTGATCCGTATACACTATGCACTTGGTTAATATCAAGTGTGGCCGGAATTTTTCAAAGGCATACACCACGGCTAATAATTCTTTTTCAGTGGTGGTGTAATGGCTTTGAGCCTCGGTCATTGTTTTGCTCGCATAGTGTATAGGCTGAAAGTGTTTTGTTTTTTGTTGCCCCAAGACTGCCCCAATTGCATAATCACTCGCATCACACATGAGTTCAAAGGGCAAGTCCCAATCGGGGGCAACAAGAATCGGTGCCTCAGTAAGCTTTTTCTTTAATGTTTCAAAAGCTTCGATGCACTCGGGTGAGAAGATAAAAGGAGCATCCTTCTCGAGGAGATGGGTCATAGGCTGGGCGATTTTAGAAAAATCTTGAATAAACCTACGATAGAAACCGGCATGACCCAAAAAGCTCCAAACACCTTTGACAGTAGTGGGATGATGTAATTTAGCGATGACATCCACTTTGGCCTTGTCAACCTCAATCCCATTCTTTGAAATTTTATGGCCGAGGACAATCCCCTCTTTGACCATAAAGTGACTCTTCTCCCAATTTAGACATAACTTTGTGTCTTCACAACGTTTGAGCATGTTATCTAAATGGGAGAGACATGTTTGGAACGAATCCCCAATGACCGAAAAATCGTCCATAAAGACCTCCATAGTTTTCCCGATCATGTCGGAAAATATGGCCATCATACATCTTTGAAACGTGCCCGGAGCATTACATAAACCAAATGGCATACGTTTATAAGCAAAAGTTCCATAGGGGCACGTGAAAGTGGCCTTTTCCTGATCTTGCGGATCAATGGGAATCTGAAAGTAACCCGAGAAACCATCGAGGAAGCAATCGTACTCATTCCCCGCTAATCTCTCGAGCATCTGATCCATAAAGGGCAGAGGAAAATGATCTTTACGGGTGGTGTCATTTAACTTGCGATAGTCAATGCAGACACGCCACCCCGTAACCAAACGAGTTGGAATCAACTCATTTTCCTCATTTGTGACAACAGTAATGCCACCCTTTTTTGGAACGCAGTGAATTGGGCTAACCCAAGGACTGTCCGAGATAGGGTAAATCAATCCGGCATCAAGGAGTTTTAAAACTTCTTGTTTGATTACCTCATGAATTTTTGGATTCACCCTTCTTTGTTGTTGGACTGCCGGTTTGAAGTCATCCTCCATTAAAATTTTGTGGGTACAAAATTCAGGGTCAATGCCCTTGATGCGGAGAGTCTCCAAGCAATTGCTTGTTTATGTGACTTCAAAACCTTTATGAGAGCAGCCTTTTCCTCAACACTTAAGTCTTTAGCAATTATGACGGGTAATTTATCATCACCCTCCAGAAATGCATATCAAGATGAGGGAGGCGGTAAGTCCTTAAGCTCGACCTCAGGAAAATCATCAGTTTTCTCAACATATTTGATTTCCTGATTATGAAGTTGTTGTGGTAGAACAGGAAGAGGAGAGGGATCTTCATTTAGCAATTTCTCAAGGAGAAGAATATCCCTCTCGGGGTCAATATCTTGGTTATCGATTCCTTCGAGAATCGAATCAATTTTGAGAAAGGACTCATTCTCTTCTAAGATGAAGTCACTTCCCTCAAACGGAGTGAGGGAAGGAGAAGAATTGGCAATGATGGGATGAGAAGAATGAGTGAAGTTTTCACTTGAAGAATTATCATTGAAACCTAAAATCTCTTGAGCGTACTCCTCAGCAGCTACATCGATGACATCTATTCGGTTTACCGATTCAGAGTCATAATTAGAGGTGTACCTCGATGTTTGATCAAGGTTGAAGGTGATTGCTTCAGTTCCAACATGCAATGTGATCTCTTGCTCAAATACATCGATTAGAGCACGCCCAGTTCTAAGGAATCCCCTTCCAAGAATTAGAGGGACTCTTGAATCGGCATCAAAGTCAACAATCACAAAATCTGCTGGAAAATGGAACTTTCCCACTTTAACAAACACGTCCTCGTCTATGCCAAGTGGACGAGAAATCGATTGATCGGCAAGCTCTAAAGTCATGCACGTGGGAGTAAGTTCGGGAAGAGATAGTTTCTTCTACACAGAATATGGCATCAGGTTAATGCTAGCACCTAGATCGGCCAAGGCGAAGCATTCAACCATACCCGGAAAAGTACAAGGAATGAGAAATTTTTCGGGGTCTCCAAGCTTCTCGGGAAGCTTTTTCAAAAGAACTGCTGAGCAATTCTCATTCAAGGGAGTTCTAGCCATCTCAAAGAGTTTTTCCTTATTACTTAACAGATTTTTGATTGTTGATGCAAACTTGGGCATCAAGAGAATAGCATCCGCGAAGCTAATGTCAAAATGCAAATCTTGAAAGATTTGGAAAAATTTATCCATTTGGTGACTAGCCTTTTCGCGGTGCTTTTGTTCATTAAGACATGATGGGTAAGGAATAGAAGTTTTAGATTTAGGGTTGTCCACTGGAGTTTCAGGTGGTTCAATAACAACTCCAGGCTTGCATCTGGTTTCTAGAATAACCTGAGGTTGGACGTGTGCGGTACTTCGTGAGCTAGGAGTTTACACCTTGTTCGTTGTCGCCTCAGGTTCACGTTCCACTACCTTTGGAGGAGAGGAAGAAGAGGTAGTAGGAATCGCGGGTTCGTCATAAGAAGCACCACTTCTAGTTGTGATTGCCTTAGCATCGCCCCTCGGGTTAGCGATCGTGTTGCTCGAAAGTGTTCCTGAGCCCGAGGGTCGATCATTTAAAGACTTCTTGATTTCAGAAATCTGGCTAACCAACAACTTGTTCATCTCTTCTTGGGACTTCATGAATTGCTTTAACAACTCATCAGATGAAGGCCCAGTTGGAACAATGGCTTGATTCGTGTTAGGAAGATTTTGAGCTCGATTGTTCGGATTAGGACCTTGATTTTGAAAATTACCCTGATTAGGGTTGTTGTTTCCATGAAAATATCCCGGATTGAAATTACCCTGACCTTGGTTTCGATTAAAGTTTCCTTGATTTTGGAAACCTTGATTTTGGAAACCTTGGTTTTGATTTTGAAAACCGTGACCTTGATTGAAGTTACCTTGGTTTTGGAAACCTTGGTTCACTCTATTTTGATTCTGGCCACGGTTTTGGACATTTTGGTTTTGATTAAAACCAGGAGGCCCAGGGTAATGATTAGGACGATAGTTCGGGTCCATAGGAGGGCGGTATTGATTGCCTCCTTGATTAGATGACCCGGCTACAGCATGAGCTTCAAACGGAGAACCATCAGTAGCTGTGCAATTGTAGTAGGCATGCGGCCCACCACAAGTCACACAGACTTCCACTTTTTTAACCTCAGCTGGTGGAGGATGTTGTGGAAATGAAACTTTCTTTGTTTGGGCTAGAACCAAAGCTTGAATAGCCTCAGTAAGCTTGTCAATCTTAGCATCGGTGCTAGACTGACTCATAGGAGATGAAGTGGAAGGACCCGCACTAATTTGGGAAACAACCGGCTTGCTTCGTGTAGAGCAGACCTTAGACTTGTTCTCAATGATTGCTAAGGCTTCTTTGGTGGTTCTACTCAAAAAGTTACCTCCCGCGGAGGCATTGAGAGAATCCTGATCAACTTGGCTCACGCCATTGTAGAAAGTATCGAGTTGCATCAACTCGGAGAAACCATGATGTGGACACTTTCGAAGTAATTCTTTGAAATGATCCCACGCTTCACCAAATGATTCATCATATTTTTTAGTGAACTTGGTGATTTCGTTTTTAAGACTTGTGGTCTTAGAAGTTGGGAAGAATTCATTCACAAACTTTTTGACCAAATCTTCCCATGTCTCAATAGATCGAGGGGGTTGTTTCTCAAGCCAAATCCGGGCTTGACCCTCGAGGGAGAATGGGAAGAGAAGAAGCTTGATTGCTTCACAAGGGACATTTTTGTATTTGATGGTTGATGTGATTTTATTGAACCATCGAATGTGAGCATGAGGATCATCCCTCTCAAAACCGTAGAATTGACTTGAGGTTACAAGATTAAGTAACCCGGTTTTGAGCTCAAAACTATCAGCCACGATGGCTGGAACAACAATAGCGTCTCCGTAACCCTCGATGGGTGCTTGGAGAAGCTCACACATGGGGCGGTCTTCCGCCATGGTGACAGCAGGAGAGGAAACAGTACGGATCTCAGATCCGACTATTGGTGCTGAACGTCTACGAAGTCTTCTAGGGATTCTTACAAGCTCACGTAATGGGCTATTAGACCTAGAAGAACGAGTGCGCATGCATGATTGGTTCTGAACGGTTAACTAAGTTCACCAGGTAATGGTCAACCAAGTCAAATGTCAAAAACCAACTAACCAAGGAGTTTAGGGAATCCCCGGGTCGTTTTGTCCCAGCGAGGCGTGCAATTGTATTTGTGAACGTTTTAAAGGATCGGGTGATTGATCAGAAAGGTCAGGAATTTGATTATTATGGTTACACTACGAGATAATGATGGAAAATGACTTATAAACACTTAACTAACAATTACTGATGATCAGATGATTTAAAAACGCAATTTAACCTAAAAACGCGCGTTTTAATTACAAATAAACGCGAACGCGCAAATAAAAAAGTGAAACGGGAGTAAACAAACTCCTACGAACGTGAAATTTATATTTTTACAATCCTAATAACTTAAGAAAATTTTTAGAAAAAGAAAAATAATTTTTACACTATTTAATTAATTACTATTAATTAATTACTAATTATTAATTACTTTTTAATTAACTAAATAACCCTAAATTACTAATAATTATAAAAATTAACTAGAAAAATGAAAATAAAATTTATAAAAATCTAAAATTATATAAAACTAATTTTGAAACAGAAAAACTATTTTTCCTAACTTTAAATTAATTATTACTAATTAAAAACTATTTAATTAATTAATTTAAATTAAACTAAATTATAAAAAATACTAAATGATTCCAGAAAAATCTGAAAAAATTCCTAAAAATATTTTATGAAACCAGAAGCCTAAGAAAAATTTAAAAATAGCTTTTGCTTATGAATAAGCAGAAAATAAGCTAAGATAGCTTAAATAGAAGCTATCACTTCTAATTTTTTGTCTTTTTCTATTTTTTCTTTTACCAAACTGTTTTATAACTAAAATCAACCATTTTTTACAAAGGGACTTTGGCTAAGACTGAAGAATAAGCAGTGTGCACAACAATAAGCCAAACAGTGAGCTTTTTAGCTTAAATTTGATTGGCTCCAAACGGTCAACCTAAATTGACCAAAGGATAGTCAACAAGGTCAAACTGCTCAGAGTCAATGCTCCGTGGAAGTATAGGGGTTTCCCCGGGTCGTTATGTCCCGACGAGGTGTGAATGGTTAACAAATGGTTATTTGATCGGGTGAATTTGGACGGGAAAGGGTATAAGTGAGTTGTGATTATGCTACGGAAATATAAGTGAGAACGATTAAACACACTAGATTAACAATGACGTGAAACCTAATTAACTTTAAAACGTAATCTAGAAACTTAAAATCAGAAATTGCTTATATGTAAGCAGAAAAATAAGCCAAACGGCTTAAATAGAAGCTATCACTTTATTTATGTTTTTGGTTTTTCTTTATTTAACAAACTATTTTTACTAACGTAACCTAAATTAAAAAAAAAACGTAACAGTTATTTAATTAAAACGCGAGTTGCAAATAACGTACGAAAAGTAAAATTAACGCAACTAAAACATCAACACAAACAAGGAATAAAAATAAAACTTTAAAAACTACTTAAAATCTTATGGGAATGATAATAGGAAACTAGGGAACCCTAAAACGTATTCTAAATTTAAAACGCGAAAGTTAATTTAAAATAAACGCGAGGCGCAAAATAAAACGTGAAACGGGAGCTACGCTAATCCTACAGACATAAAAATTAAATTTTTACGAACCTAACGATAAAAGAAAATTTTGAGAAAAAGAAAAATATTTTTTTGACTTTTTAATTATTTATTATTAATTAAATACTAATTAAACTAAAATTAATTATTAAAAATATTAAACTAATTTAGAAAATTATGAAAATTTTTGGAAAACTAATTTAACTAATAAGTAATACAGGAAAAATAAAAAATTGGAAAAAGCTACCTAAATAAGCCCTAAATAAGCTAAACAGTTAGCTTAAGCTTATTTATGCTAGGAAGTATTTAAAAGAGTTGATATGTAAGGAATAAACGAAATAAGTCCCAAGGGCAGTTGGTTGTGGTGTGTTGTGTGTGAGGCTTGAGGGTGCAGGAGGGTGGGGTTGACTTATTTTGACCCGACCATATTATTAAAAGATTGGGTGGGCTCGGGTTAAGTTGGTGGGCTGGGATAACAATGGGCTGAGGGTGTTCATGTTTGTGGAGTGGGTTGGTTTTGGTTTAGTTAGAATTACAAAGGGTCCGTTTGTTTGTTTAGTTATAACAACACAAGGACCAAAATTGTAAAATCTGATTTTATGAGGACCAAAGTTGCCAATCACCCAAAGTATTCCAAGGGACTGATTTTGCCATATTTCAATAACACAAGGGCCACAAAAGACATTTCTCACTTTTAAAAATTCCCAGGGACTGATTTCGTCAGTTTCCCAAACTGCAGGGACCAAAAGTGTAAATTTTCCAAAGTTTTTGCCTAAGGACAATTTTTGATAAATTTTGATTTCTAAATGCCTTAGGTTGACTTTTCTTTCAAAAAAAATGCGTAGGGACTAGTTTTGTAAATTTTTGAAAGTCGGGGGACTAAAACTGCCAATTGTGTAAACTTTGCTTGTTTTTTATTGTTTTTGCTCATTTTGCATTAGAAACGTATAAAATACAATCCCTGGGATATTTTAAGTATTTTGATGCATTTCTGAGCGTTTTCGGATGTTTTGGCAGTTTAAATACGACAAAAATGATGAGTGTTTGAGCACTCATCAATGCACTAGGGATAAAAACCAATCAAAACAAAGTCGAGGCAAAACCACAGTGAACTTAAACCAATAATCACAAGTAAGTGGATTCTTTAAGAAAGGTACACCACCTACAGGGATACAAAGGCAAGTTTTAATCTTTCGTTTGGGAACTTATTATGTTCACACCCCCAGTTAGTAGGTGTTCTGTCTTGGTTTGCGACGATTTATTTTTATGTAATTATTATTCACAAGAAATGACGAATGTTTTTGGGTTTTTGTGTATGGGTGAAAAAAAACTTTTGGACAATATTTTTGGTATCGTTTCGTTTACCAAAATCGTATTTCTTTAAGAATCACCTTAAAAGAAACCCGATATAGAAAACGTAACGATTTGTTTTGTTTGTTTTTGATTTTTTTTGGTGTTGTTAACACTTTAGGAAAAGTGTAAATGACGTTTTTGTTTTATGATTAAGATTTACAAAATGTGGTGGAGTTTATACAATGATGTGTGAAAAATCACTAATCTCTAAAAAACGTGTGCAGATACGCAGCAGCCTCCCCGGCAGCGGCGCCAAATTTTGGTTGGTCCTAAACGGTCAACTAAATTGACCAGGTGATGGTCAACCAAGTCAAACGTCAAAAACCAACTAACCAAGGAGTTTAGGGAAACCCCGGGTCGTTATGTTCCGACGAGGCGTGCAATTGTATTTGTGAACGTTTTAAATGATCGGGTGATAAATCAGGAAGGTCAGGAATTTGATTATTATGATCACACTACGAGATTATGATGGAAAATAACTTAGAAACACTTTATTAACAATTACTGATTATCAGATAACCAAAAAACGTGATTTAACCTAAAAACGCGCGTTTGAGTTTAAAATAAACGCGAACGTGCAAATTAAAAAGTGAAACGGGAGTAAACAAAGTCCTACGAATGTGAAAATTATATTTTTACAATCCTAATGTTATAAGAAAATTTTTGGAAAATTAAAATTATTTTTACAACTATTTAATTAATTACTATTAATTAATTACTAATTATTAATTACTTTTTAATTAACTAAATTATCCTAAATTACAAATAATTATGAAATTTAACTAGAAAAATGAAAATTAAATTTAGAAAAATCTAAAATATTATAAAACTAATTTTAAAATAGAAAAACTATTTTTCCTACTTTTTAATTAATTATTAATAATTAAAAACTAATTATTTACTTAATTTAAATTAAACTAAATTATAAAAAATACTAAATGATCAAGGAAAAATCTGAAAAAATTACTAAAAATCTATTATGAGTACAGAAGCATAGGAAAAATTTAAAATTAGATGTTGCTTATAAATAAGCAGAAAATAAGCCAAAAGGGCTTAAATAGAAGCTATCACTTTTTTTTTTTTTTTTTTTTTTTTTTTTTTTTTTTTTATCTTTTTCTAATTTTTCTTTTACACAACTAATAAACTACTGAAAAGAGACAACTTTTGTAAAGGGACTTGTCTTGGAGCTTATTAATAAGTTGTGTGCAACATCACTTTCTTAACAGTGCTTATTACAAGTTTTTGAAGTACAAAAAGCTATCAGTCAAGCTACTAGCTGAGAAGCATGAACAATTTAAACTAATAACACTTAAGTGTACAGGAAATAAGCTGAATAATGCAATAAAATGGGCTGAACTAGTCACAATAAGCTAATAAGCTGTTACACCTCTTTCAGAACCAAACAGGCCCTCAGGGGCAACAATCAGGCCTAATTGAGCTATACAAATAAGCTGAGAAGCCTGAAAAAGGCTTGGAACATACAAGCTAAGCAGGGGAGCTTCTTAACAAGGCAAGAACTAATCGCTGGGATCCACTATGAAGCTTTGGAGGGGCTTATGGGATGGCAGACTTACACTGATGAATCAGTGCACCTAGAAAAATGGGACAAGCTATTTGCTTACTGCAGGCCTGTCAAATAAGCTAAAAAAAAAGTAGTTGACCCCTGACCCATAAAGAATAGCTATAGGGCTCTCTAAAAAGCCAAAAAGCTCTCAGTGGGACCCACTGAGGAGCTCAGAATGAGCTCTTAAAATTAGACCATTAGCTGTGGTGCAGGGTAGTAACAGACCAAATGGGTAAACTTAGGGCCAAATAAGCTGATTAAAAAAATCTGAAAAATAAGTTGTGGTGGGAATACAAAAGCTAAGGTGGTAGTCTTTAACTTGTTGAAGTTTCAGGGTCTAATTCCACTCACATAAATCATAAAAATTCCCCCAATTTTTGGATTTTTTGCATAAGAGGTGCAATTTGACTTTTTCTATTTTTACTTAAGTTGACTAATGTGACTTATAATCCTACTAAACTGAATACTTATGACCTTAAGAGCTTAAATGGAACTTAAATTGGCAGTGATAACAACTAATAAGCTAAGTGACAGGATTTGGTGACCATAAACCCACACAGTTAACTAAATATTGAGATAGGTCTAAGATTTTGACTTTTTACTAAAAACCTACCAAGTTTATGTTTTAACTATCTATATCTTACCTAAGAGGGATGTTAAAACAGATTCCAATCAATACAATTACCCTAATCCTACTCTAAAAGCTTAATCCAAACACCCCTTTGAGGTCTGTTCTGATGGTTTTACACAGCAAATCAAGAGTCTAAACAAACAAACTGTAATACTAACTCATAATAAGCTACAATACACATAATTTTGCAGAAACAAACTTCAAATAACTACTACAACTAATAATTCAGATTATGCAAAAAAAATTGAAGGAAGTCTTACAATTTGAACCATGTCACAGAACCAATGAGAACTAGAACCCAATCTAAAGCCCTATGCTCCCATGAGCTCTAAACCTTGCCCATTCTAGGCTTCCTTTCTGCTTAAACCTCTTGGACCACCATTTGCTTTGATAATTTTCTTCTTCCTTTTTTTTTTGTATTTTCTTATTTTTTTTGTCTTCTGAGTTTATGCTTTCTTTTTAGCTTCAAATCACTTTTAAAAAGTTTATAAGAACTTCTTAGATGCAATTGAATGAAATCATAAGAGAATTAAAAACTTTTGAATTAAAAACACAACTTGCTTGAAATTAAAAGAGAACTTAAATTAACTTGAATAACTTGAAGTACAATTTGAAAAATACAACTACTGAAAGAGAAATTACAAAAGATAACATGCCATCCAGGCTTACAATTGACATCTATAAATACAAAAAAAATAAAAATAAATAAAGAACTTGAACCAGGGGCCTTTTCTTCTTTTCTCCTCTTTGTCTTGTGCTTTCCTGTTGTCTTTGTCCCCTAGGAGCAATTCCTAGCTATTTGATTGGCTTAAGTCCCATCTCAGCCCTAGGACCATTTTTGATGCCCTGTGGATGTCCAACATGGAGGAGGGGAGAAGTAATAAT